>JAJQQW010000017.1:76532245-77732245 GCA_025583905.1 Ia io
CAGTGGTGCAATCTCTTAGATCTCCTGAGCTGGGTGCTCTAGGAAAGGCCCCGACTTGAGTTATTTGGTTTCTCCTGTTGTAATTGTGTCTTGAATGTTATTGTCTCGTTTGTGGATGGAGTCTCCTCTCAGACTGGCTGACTATGTGGCTCACCCTGACCATGTCGTGCAAGCTGTTGTGGAAGTGCTGATCAAACATAACAAAATACAACACAATAAAACATAAAATAGAAGAAACAAATCCAAAACGTACTCAAGACGGCTAGAGCCCCAACAAAGCAACCACCAGAGAAGAGAGAATTAGGAAAGAGGAAAGAGAGTAAGAATGATAGAGAAAAAAGAAAGAAAAAGAAATAGAGTAAGAATGATAGGGAAAAAAAGAAAAGAAAGGAAAAAAATACGAGGAGAAAGCAAAATACAACAAATAAAAAACACACAAACAAAATACAATAAGAAAAGGGGGACAGAATATATAGATACAGAGTAGAAAATAAAGAAAAAGAGAATAAAGAATTAGAGGAAGAGGGGAAGGAAAACAGTTTAAAATAAAGAAGGAAGAAAAGAAATGAAAAGATGGGCGGGGTGGGGTGTGTGTTGAAAAGGAAAATAGAGGAGAAAGCAGATAGACCTAAAATAAGAAAAAGAAAAAAGATGAAAAAGCAGGAGAAAAGAAAATGGGGGTGGGGGGGGGGATGAGTAGTGAAAAAAAGAAACAAGAAAAAAAATTGAGTAGGAAAAGGGAAGAAGAAAATTAGACATATGACTGAAACAACAGAGACTAGAATAATAACAAATCAATAAAGCAGATAGATAAAAAAGGTAAATTTTAAAAGGGATAAAAAGAAAGAGAAAACATAAAAAAGAAAAGAGAAGAAAAAGGGGAGGGAAAAGTGAAAAGCAAAAAGGGAGAAAGTAAAGTGAAGTGGCGCTTGTTTCGGTGGAGTTCAGTGCCCCCAGGAACTTCTGGACCCCACTCCTGCTCTGGCTGCCGGTTCTGGGCTTCCTGCGAGGGAGCTCGGTGCTAACCCTGTCCTTTGGCTCTCAGCAACCTGCCTGAAGCTCCAAGCGATCCGGATGCGCCATGGGTGTGTGTCTCCACAGGCCTTGGTGGCCAGCGGGAGAGCCATCTGCCCTCTGGAGTCGGTTTGCTAGCCACCCGGGCCCAGGGCTTGGTCAGCAGATTTCCTCTGGTTCCCCTTGTTCTGCCTCTGCCCGCGGCCGTCAGGCAGCTGTCAATCTTCTCACTGGGTTGTCTGTTTCTGGAAGGGCTTTAGGCAGGAGGTGCTGTTCCACTTCCAGGGAATGTGGTGGGCCTGTGTCCCTGTCCCGGAGCTGCTCCTCTGCGAGCGGCCCACGGCATTCCTCTGCCCTTGGCTGGACAGAGCTCCTCACATGGAGCCCGGCGGGGGGGCTGGAGACCCGCAGTTTTTATCGGTCCTCCCATCCGGGGCAATCACCGGTCTGGTTCCCGGGATAGAGGGGCGGACGGCCCTCCCCCGATCCAGGCACTGAGGGCTCCTGAGACGGTTCAAACCCACGAGCTTGGCCTGTGCTTCTGTTTCCTCTGGAAAGCTCGACGAGCAGGTGTGGCGGGCAGGGCTCCCGGTGGTGGGCGGCTGTGTCCCCGAGGCGGGGGTTTTCTCTGCCTGCCCTGTGGCTGCTGGGAGCGGCTACTCCTCCAGGGACATGGCCAATGTGTGGGCCCTGGGTCTGGGCTCGGGTGCTCGGGGTGCGGCACCCAGGGTCCCGGGACTCTGCCTTTTGAGCCCCCGCTCCCTCCTGTCTCGGCCTGCGGCCTCTTGGAGCTGGATCAGCTCCTCCCACAACCTCGCCCTTCCTACCGGTCTCCCCGCGCTCTCTGCCCTTCCTGGATAAGTTTCCTCCAAAGCTGACCTCAGTTGTTAATTCCAGGTGGATGTTCTCCAATTTAGTTGCATCTCCAATCTGGCCCTGGGACGAGGTGCCTGACAGGTCTGCCTATTCAGCCGCCATTTTCTTCTCTCCACTTTTATTCTTGGGCTGGTGGGTGTCCTGGGACATTTGCCAAGTGGGGCACCACGTGGGATGATGGGGTGGGGCATAGGGTCCACAGGCCTGGGACCCGTGACACCACTGTGCTAAGCCCATCCCTCCTCTGTTTCAGGAAAGTGCTTCTTTCCCTCTTCCTGTTTCCCCCAGGGATTTCCTCCCCACTTACCGCCCCCCCCCACACACACCTTCTGATTCTCCCTAATCAGGAAAGATCTTTTTACGACCTATTAAATCCAGCCCCCCTTCCCGGATGATGGCAAAGGCTTTATTTTCTAATCTTCCCCGAGGTGAGAGGAAGTATTTACATTCCATTTCTCTCAAGCAGCAAAACCATCGGGTTTCCAAACAGGAATCCAGATGCCACATTCAGCTGCACCTCGGAGACTCCGAATTCTAGAAACATTTTCCAAAGGGATGGGGGGCTCAGCAATGCTGAGATCCACAAACATTCCAACACTCACTGAACTGCTGCTACACGGGATGCAGAGAAGAGGTAGCAGCTGTGCGGACCACAACTGCTCCGGCTGCAGAGAAGAGAGAGAAGACAACTCGGCCACAAGACCGCCCTGTGGAGACCACCTCTGTCCCCTGACCCATGAGGATGACTCCATGAGGCGCAGACACGCAGTGGGACATGGTACAGAGAAGGAAAGCCTGCAGGTGCTGCGGCATGGGGGAGCCAGCCACTCGCAGAATGACAAACACCGCGTGATCCACTACGTGAGGGCCCGAGAGCAGTCACCTTCATAGAAGCAGAAAGTCAGTGGTGAGTGCCCAGGGCTGGGGGGGAGCGGGGGGGAAGGCATGCTGTCCAGTGGATATGACGTGTCAGTTATGCAGGAGGAATAAGTACTAGAGACTGTGCCTGTAGACAATGGCACTGTACGGACAGATCACGAGAATTCTCGTGTTTTCTGTTCTAAGGCTTGTGGCCAATCATGAGAACTCTGTGAAAAGATATTAGCTTGTAAGAACATGTAATAAATAACTTCAAAATGCAATGGGTATTTAATTTTAAAGAGTGCCTTTATCATTTATGTAAAACGTTTTTGTACTCGTTCAATAGAAGCTTATCTGGCCACTGGATAAAGCTAGCAATAAAACTACTGGTCCGCAATGTGTTAACATTGGTTAAGTTTTCACGTTAAGTGTGCTTATCAAAATGAAGTTAAAATTTAAAAATAAATAAAATTGATTGAATAAATAATACAAATGAGAAAGGAAAGTAAAAGCTTGGTCATGGCGATCATCCCGAGAGACAGGACCAGCTGACAGGCTTGAGAATGCCTCGTTATTTCTGGGCTGTTTTCAGAAGAACGTTTCATGCCTGGTCAGAACCCTTTCTCCTCCTTCCGGGAGGAGATGACCACCCTCTGCTCTCGGGCATGGGCCCATGTGGCATTGACCTGGCTCCTAGCCCAGGCCCAGGCCCAGGCTGTGCGGAAGCCCCATGCACAACCCCTGCCCTGGCCACCGGGGAGGTCTAGGAGGGCATGTGCCAGCTGCGCAGGAGCCCTGAGGATGCTCTCCTCTCTCTGGAACCTGAGAGGAGCTGCCGTCTGACAGCAAGAGCAGGGAGGGACCAGCCCCAGGAGGAGGCTCTCCAGACCCAGAGTCCGAATCGTGGGCGCCACCTACCGGCGAACCAGCGCCTTGTCAGCGGCTTGAGCCAATGCACTCCCCCTGAGAGTGAGGTTTCTGTCACTTGTGCCCAGATTTCTGACACACTTTACTAAAAGTAGCATTTTAATTAAGACAGAACATGAGGGCATTTACCATATTTGCTGATAAATTACTAAATGTAATTTAAAAATCAGCCATTTTATGAGATGTAACCAAATAGTCCCTTGTTCAGTCAGTATCTTTTCCATCAGGTAGCTGGTGACCAGCCAGTCATGATGAATTAAGTTCTGTCCCGCAGTGTGTTCCGGTCACTTAGGGTACAACGTATGTGCTACGCGTAAGGGGTGTTATTTATGAAGCTTCACAATCCATGCAAAGTGCCCCAGGATCCTCAGGAGGAAAAGAAGAAGAAATAAATAAAACCCTTTGAATCTGCAGATGGGAGACATTTTCTTTTCCTTTTTCTTTTTTGTCTCAAAATGATCTACATGTATTTATTACAACCCAGGAGTTAATTTTTTTAGTATGTGTTAGGATGAGATTCATATGCCCTTATACATAAAGATGTAGTATTCTTCTTATTCTTCTTTTCCTGTATGTATATTATTTCAAAGTAATGCTCAGCTTGGTATATGAAAAAAAATTATCTAGAATTTTTAATTGCATTCATTCAAAAATACTCAAAAAGGTTAATATTGTAGTTTCTTAGGAGTCTTAAAAACCACTTCTTAAAAATACTACAATGAGCCCTGGCCAGTGTTGCTCAGTGGTTAGAGCATCAACCCACACACCAAAGGGTCCTGTGTTCAATTCCCAGTCAAGGGCACATTACCTCAGATGCAGGTTCGATCCCCGGCCCCAGTTGGGTGTGTGTGGGAGGCAACCAATGATGTGTCTCTCTCACATCAATGTTTCTCTCTCTCTCTCTCTCTCTCTCTCTCTCTCTCTCTCTCTCTCTCTCTCTCGCGCGCTCTCTCTCTCTCGCTCTCGCTCTTGCTCTTGCTCTCTCTGTCTGTCTTTCTCTCTCTCTCTCTCCTCCTCCCCCCTCCCTCCCATTCTCTCTAAAAATTAATGGAAAAAATATCTTCAGGTGAGGATTAACAAAAAAATGCTGCAATGAAAAAATATACACCATCAAAAGCGAATGTATAATTTATTTTTGGAAAAAATAGTTAAAACTAAGGTTTTCCAGTAAAGGGGAGAAATAACAATAGGAGATCATACCATCGTTACATGTTAATTACCATATTCTGTACAATGTGGATGTGCTTATTACCATGTATTCATTAACAATATGAACCTTTTGAGATTTAAAAACCACAAACCGCCCTGACCAGTGTGGCTCAGTGGATAGAGCGTCCACCTGCGGACTCAAGGGTCCCAGGTTCGATTCCGGTCAAGGGCATGTGCCTTGGTTGCAGGCACATCCCCAGTAGGGGCGTGTGCAGGAGGCGGCTGATCGATGTTTCTCTCTCATTGATGTTTCTAACTCTCTATTCCTCTCCCTTCCTCTCTGTAAAAAAATCAATAAAAAATATATATATATTTAAAAAAACAAAAAAACAAAAAAAAACCCACAAACCCTTGTCAATGTTGTAAGTTCATAATTGTTGAAATAAATACCTAGAAATAGGTAAATTTTAAAAACTGAAGCCTTTGACAGTGTTTATAGATCAACCCGAATGTTAGGTAGAAGTAGTACATTGACATTACTACTAGTTTCCACTTAATTTCTTCATAGTATGCCTGTCTGGTGTTGCATTCATAAAGTCACTGCCTACAACCACATGGGTACCCCAGAGCCAAGATCATCAACAGAGTATCCTAAATGTCCATAGCATTGATCTGTTTCAAAAAGAATGTTGTTTCCTGCCTTAGCCGGTTTGGCTCAGTGGATAGAGCGTCGGCCTGCCAACTGAAGAGTCCCAGGTTCGATGCCAGTCAAGGGCACATGCCTGGGTTGTGGCCTTGATCCCCGGTGGGGGGTGTACAGAAGGCAGCCAATCAATGATCTCTCTCATCATTGATGTTTCTATCTCTCTCTCCCTCTCCCTTCCTCTCTGAAATCAATAAAAATATATATTTTAAAAAAAGAGAGTGTGTGTGTGTGTGTGTTGTTTCTATAGGGTCCAAAAACTGCCAAACCAGAAGATGGGTCAGTAAAGTCATCCCATAACCTTCGGCTCAGAGAGCGCAGCATTTTCCCCAGCACCACTGATGAACTTCCTCAGAGCATTTCTCTTTCATGTCTACCTCCTCACTCCAAACAGCCCTACCATTCTTAGTTTTCTGTGTTACAGTCAGAATCATTAGTTTGTTGGTGGCCATTTCTGCAAACAGTCACACGAGACTCATCAGAACCTGAAGCTCCTGCCGTTGAAAAGGCTTTGGAATGACATCCTTTTTGACTAGAGAGTAAAATCCTGGGAGATAGGAAAACAGTCTGGCCCGGTTACAGAGCACAGTGGCCGTTTCTAGCAGCAAGGGCAGACGCAAAATAGCTTTCCTTGCTTAAAGTTGTTCCAGCCACCACCACTGCCTCCAGTTGTCCCAGACCCTGACTCTTTCCGCTGTCGATGGAAGACATTTTCAATGATGTTTCCACTTATCTGAAGTGAAAAATAACTGGAAATTAAAAGTTAAATTTACATTTTTCTTTATTCTTGTTTTCTGAATACTTCACATGAAAAAACTTTTTTGTTTTTAATTGTTGGGTGGGAGGGATAAGGAGTGGAATGGCCTCATGCTGCTGCTCCAATTTTTGCAAGAAAGTCACTTCTTGTCTCCTCTTACCTCAGAACCTTGGTTGCCCATGCAGGTGTAAAACGTTGTGGTCCCCAAGAAAGGAAACAGTCCTAGTTAAAATTTGCAATGAAACTTAAGAATTAAAAATCCACACAGTTTTGGACCAGCCAGTATGGCTCAGTGGTTGAGTATAGACCTATGAACCAGGAGGCCAAGGTTTGATTCCTGGTCAGGGAACATGCCCGGGTTGCAGGCTTGATCCATCCCCCCATGTGGACCTTGGCTGCAGGAGACAGCCAATCAATGATTCTCTCTCTCCCTCCCTTCCTCTCTGAAACCAATAAAAATATATATGTATTTTTTTTTAATCCACACAGTTTTGAAGTCTGATAACACACTCATTCTTAACCTTTGTGTACCATCTTAAAATCCAGTTTCTTCTGGATCGTGTAAGAACAAGGTTGCCACTGTGAAATTTTACGCACAGTCCCACATATGCTCCCATGTACAGTGGCCCAAGTGCCCACTAAGATCCGTTAACAACCTCTGAGCCTGGAGTCCAACGTCCCCCTCAGGGCACACGGGCTCCGGGTAAGATGGACAGTGCATGCACTGGTCACAGAAAGCAGACCCGTTGCTCCGAGGCCCACTGGAGTTTTTCACACATATTTGTTGAACTGACTGGTTGTCTCTTTGCATCAGTTTTAGAATTTATGGCAACAACTTTGCCTCCTCTGAGGGAAATTACGTGTTTTTGTCATGTGGTAACAAGAATAGTATGGCTTATGGTTTTGGTGTGGATTCTCAGCACAGGGACCCAGACAAACTTTAAACTCAGTAATTATTTTGGCCTTTACTGTTGGCATATTGGCATTCTCCTTTTGCTTGGTTTGATTTTATATTTTTTAATTGACTATCCTGTTCAGCATACGTTTTTATATAAACCATCTATGTATTTTTAAAAGGCTATATGAAAACAAATTTTTAATTCTTTTTCAGGGAAAATGACCAAACCAATTGGGTGGATAACTATACACCTTTGAGACTTTGCCTTAAGAATATCTCCTCTTGCCCTAGCTGGTTTGGCTCAGTGGATAGAGTGTCAGCCTGTGGACTGAAGGGTCCCAGGTTCAATTCCTGTCAAGGGCCCATGCCCACATTTGCAGGCTCAATCCCCAGTAGGGGGCATGCAGGAGGCAGCCAATCAAGGATTCTCTCTCATCGTTGATATTTCTATCTCTCTCTCCCTCTCTTTTCCTCTCTGAAATCAATAAAAATAAAAATAAAAATAATATCTCCTCATCTGCATAAAATCTCTCTAGTTTACTGAGCACTACAAATTTCTGCAGACCACTCTTGTACATGAGCATGGAGAAATGCTGAAAAAGCATCCTTCTTGTCCACTTTCCCCTGGGAGCCTGTTAGCTGTCTCGGTTTCTGAGTGTGTGTGTGTGTGTATGTGTGATCCTGTGACATTCCTCTACATCAGCATTTTCTAAACTATGACCTGAATAGCACCAGGGTCAGGCACCAACCCAAATGTCCACCAACAGGAAAATACTTAAGCAAGGACAGCCTATTCATATAATGAAATACTATTCAGCAATAAAAATGATCAACTGCTGATTCAAGCTGTGCGTAGATCTCAAATATGTCATGTAGCATGAAAGAAGCCAGACACACAGGACCGTGTGCTGTGCTCTACTCGGGCTCTACTGAGACCGAGTTCTAGGACAGGACAAACCGCCCACCCACAGTCCTGGAGGTCAGAGGAGTGGTGGCCCAGCCAGGGAGGGTGATGGAGATGGAGACCTCCATGGTGATGGCGTTGTTGTCTGTCTTGATGGGGACGTTGGTTTCACAACTGTGTGCCTTTGTGGAAATGAATCGAAGGGGCACACTTAAAAGCGATACATCTTATTTATGTAAATTGTACCTTATATTTGTTAACTTATTAAATGAGCGTCCTCGAGGATGCGGAGAAAAAGGAACCCTCGTGTACTGCTGGTGGGAATGCAGACTGGTGGAGAACAGTATGGAGTTTCCTCAAAAAACTAAAAATGGAACTCCCATTCGACCCAGTAATCCCACTCCTAGGAATATATCCCAAGAAACCAGAAAGGATATATGCACCCCTATGTTCATAGCAGCACAATTTAAATAGCTAAGATTTGGAAACAGCCTAAGTGCCCATCAGCAGATGACTGGATCAGAAAAATATGGTACATCTACACAATGGAATACTATGCTGCCATAAAAAAGAAGGAATTCTTGCCATTTGCAGTAACCTGGATAGAACTGGAAAACATTATGCTAAGTGAAATAAGCCAGTCAATGAAAGAAAAATACCACATGATCTCATTCATTTATGGATAATAAAGAACATTATAAACTAATGAACAAAAAGATAGATACAGAGGCAGTAAAGCATCAAACAGACTGTCAAATTACAGCGGGATGGTTAGGGAGAGGTGGGGGAGATAAGAGATCAACCGAAGGACTTGTATGCATGCATATAAGCATAACCAATGGACGCAAAACACTGGGGGGTGAGGGCATGTATGGGAGTGGGGGGGGGGGCAATGATAAGATATGTACACATATAATTCCTTAATAAAAAATGGGGGGAAAATGAGCGTCCTCTGACACATTCAAATGTGTTCCCTTTAAGGGTGAGATCCTGGTAAACTGACTTTGGGAATCAGGAGCATAAAAACAGCCAAACTGGTTCACTGGTACAGGGCTTCTTGGGACCTATGCTAATGGGACTGAAGTAAAGGTGCGCCAATGGTCCTTAAGAATAGAGCAGAAGGTGTCCCTTTAGGTCAACACCTGCTCGGAATGGCTTTAAGTACAACTCTGGTGGCTCCTCCACTGCTGGTGCAGCCACAGACCCTGTGCACAAAGATCCTTCCTCCTGGGGTCACAAAAACACAACAAATGACAACTGATGAGAACTAAATGGAAAAATAAATCTAAAGCCCAAAATCTGGTATTGTTAGGTGTTTGGGATACTTGTCAAAAAAGTTCAGTCTCTTAATGGGAAGCACTCCAAGTCCTTAACATCCATTATGCTTGCTTGTTTATCTAGTTTTTCATTGTTACAATCAGACCATCAGGTCAAACATTCCTTGAACTGTCACCACGTTATTTCTCAGCCTGTTAAAACCAGCTTTCCTCTTCAGTTAGGAATGAAAGCTGGGAAAATGCCATTGCTCACAGGGACAGGAGTCTCTCTAAATGTCATTTTAATATGAACGTTTTCTGTTGGGGAAACCAATTTCATTTCCATGAGGTACCTTTCTGGAATTCTGTAAATTACAATGCAAATGACCGCTGAGCATTGCTGGGGAGACGATTTGAAGCTGCCAGCAAGTAAGGGGGCAGGTGAGGCCTGAGGCTGGGGACACAGACAAGCTTCACATGACACCTGCTCTTCCAGGCTTGGTGGGTGGCACCCAGAGCCCAGGCCTGCCTACTCTTGCATCCCCTGGACACTGAGGCAGAACAGAGCTTCTAAAATCCACACCCCTCCCAGAGAGCACTAACTTCATAATTTCTCAGCTTTAAAAACACACACACAAAAAAAAAAAAAACAAGGAGCCACCGCTTAGACATTTGAAAAACCAAATCCAAGTTCACATGTTTTGGAGTTTGTAGATGGAAATGTGATATAGAAGTTATCCAAATGTGTCTTTGGAGAGGTTAACAATTGGCTCCAGTGATTTTAGTGAGAAAAGCAGTTAATGCTAAAATCCTCAACAAAATATTAGCAAATTGGGTCCAGCAATATATTAAAAAGATCATACACCATGACCAAGTGGGATTTATTCCAGAAATGCAATATTTGCAAATCAATAAATGTGACACATTACATAAACAAATTGAAAGACAAAAATCACATCATCATATCAATAGACACCAAAAAAAGCATTTGACAAAATCCAACAACCATATTTGATAAAAATTCTCAACAAAGTGGGATTAGAGGGATCATATCACAACATAGTAAAAAGCCATATATGACAAACCTACAGTGAGTCCCTGGTTCAATTCCGGTCAAAGGCATGTACCTGGGTTGCAAGCTCCTCCTTGGCCTGGGATCTGGTCTCATGCAGAAGGCAACCAATCAATGTGTTTCTCTCACATCAATATTTCTCTCTGTCTTTCCCTCTCTCTTTCACTCTCTCGAAAATCAATGGAAAAATATTCTCAGGTGAGGATTTAAAAAAGAAGAAGAAAAAGAAATAAAAGGCATCCAAATTGGAAAGGAGGAAGTAAGCTCTCATTATTCACAGATGACATGATATAAAATGTAGAAAACCCTAAAGGCTCCGCAAAAAACTACTAGATTTAATAAATGCATTCGGCATGTAGCAGGATACAAATTAACACCCAGAAATCAAAGGATTTTTATACACCAATAATGAACTATCAAAAAGATAATCTAAACAAACAATCCCATTTACCATAACAACAACAAAATTAAGATACTTAGGAATAAAATTAACCAAGGAGGTAAAATACTTGTACTCAGAAAACTACAGAACATAGAAAATGAGATAAAGGAAGATATAAACAAGTGGAAAATTATACCATGTTCATGAATTGACAGAATTAACATCATTAAAATGTCCATACTACCCAAAGCAATATACAGATTCAATGTAATCCCTATTAAAATACTAATGGCATATTTCACAGATCTACAACAAACACTCCAAAAATTTATATGGAACCGAAAAGTCCCCGAATAGCTGCAGCAATCCTGAGAAAGAAGAACAAATTTGGAGGGATCACAATACCAGATGTCAAGTTATAATTACAAAGCCACTGTACTCAAAACAGCCTGGTACTGGTGCAAGAACAGGCATATAGATCAATAGAACAGAACAGAGAACCCAGAAATTGATCCAAGCCATTATGCTCATTTAATATTTGACAAAGGAGGCAAGAGCATACAATGGAGTCAAGACAGTCTCTTCAATAAATGGTGCTGGGAAAATTGGACAGATACATGCAAAGAATGAAACAAGACCACCAACTTACACCATACACAAAAATAAACTCAAAATGGATAAAAGACTTAAATGTAAAGATGTGAAAACATGAAAATCCTGGAAGAAATCATAGGAAGCAAAATCTCAGATATCTCACATAGCAGTGTTTATAGGTACATCTCTTAGAGCAAAAATAACCAAATGGGACTACATCAAAATAAAAAGCTTCTGCCTAGCAAAAGAAACCATCAACAAAATGAAAAGGGAGCCCACTGCATGGAAGAACATATTTGTAGGAAGCAGTTATAGGGTTAAGCCTCAGACTGACCTGTGGCAGGGTCACAAACAAGTTCATTTGGAGGGCAGACTCCTCCCAGCATAATTAAGCCTGATCCTGTAACTGATCCCTAGATCTTTCCTGGGTAGCTAGTGGGCTGTGGGAAGGGCAGCAAGTGCTGCCAAAACAAGTGAAACTTACAAGAACATTGTTAATTGCCTTGTTTGTCCCTGATTATAAATAAAGCCTCAGTTTTGCAGTCTGGATCTGTTCTGTGGCCTCAGCCAGGCACAGAAAGATCCACCCAGCCCCAGCTTTCAAATCTATCTCTCCTCTCTTTATTTCTAATATTTCTCAATCCCTGGCTGCCTCCACTTAGAACCGGTTCGTTCATCTCTCTTTCCACGCGGGATGCGGAAAAGGGAGATCCCCGCCATGTTTGGTCCCCGCCGCATCAGGCCCCCGCACATATTTGCCAACGATATATCTGATAATGGGTTAATATCCAAAATATATAAGGAACTCATACAACTTAACAAAAGGAAGGCAAGCAATCCAATTAAAAAATGGGCAAAGGACCTAAATAGACACTTCTCCAAAATGGACATACAGATGGCCAAGAGACACATGAAAAATAATGCTCAAAGTCACTGGTCATCAGAGAAATGCAGATTAAAACAAAAATGACATATCACCTCACACCTGTCAGAACGGCTATTATCAACAAGTCAACAAATGACAAGTTCTGGCGAGGATGTGGAGAAAAGGGAACCCTAGTGCACTGCTGGTGGGAATGCAAACTGTTGCAGCCACTGTGGGAAATAGTATGGAGTTCCCTCAAAAAATTAAAAATGGAACTGATGTTTGACCCAGTGATTCCACTTCTAGGACTATATCCTAAGAAACCTGAAATACCAATCAGAAAGTATGTATACACCCCTTTGTTCATAGCAACACAATTTACACTAGGTAAGACTGGGAAATAGCCCAAGTACTCATCAGCAGATGAGTGGATAAAAAGCTGCAGTACATTTGCACCATGGAATACTATGCAGCAGTAAAAAAGAAAGGAAGGAAGGAAGGAGAAAGAGATAGAGAGAGAGAGAGAGAGAGGAATGAAGGAAGAGAGGGAGGAAGGAAGGAAGGAAGGAAGGAAGGAAGGAAGGAAGGAAGGAAGGAAGGAAGGAAGGAAGAAAAAACTCTTATCCTTTGAGACAGATGGAGGGACCTGTAGAGTATTATGCTAAGAGAAATAAGCCAGTCAGAGAAAGACAAGTATCACATGATCTCACTCATATGTGGAATCTAATTAACAAAATAAATTGATGAACAAAATAGATCCAGAGACATAGAAGCATAGAACAGACTGCAGAATCTCAGCGGGAAGGCGAGGGAGGGTGGGTGAGTGGGAAGTAATCAACCAAAGAAGTTGTATGGATAATCCATGGACACAGACAATAAGATGCTGAAGGCCTGGGGCGGGGATGGGGGGGCGCAGGGGTCACCAGAAGGGATCGATGGGGGGGAAAGAAGAAAATATGTAATACTTTCAACAATAAATATTTATTTAATATATAGGTGTGCATATATACACAAAGTAATAAACATCTTAATAGATAAAAAATATATCTTATAATTAAAAATTTAAAAACTTCTCCTGCAGGAGAAACCAAGATGGCGGCATAGGTAAACACCTAAACGGCTGCCTCGCACAACAATATCAAAACTACAACTAAAAGACAAAACGAACACCATCCAGAACCACAGGAAAGCTGGCTGAGTGGAAATTCTACAACTAGAAGGAAAGAGGAAAGCACATTGAAACTCAGAGAAGCTGCAACAGGCTGAGGTACGGAGACACGCGCGCGCGGAGAGGATGGGTGGCTGACTACACGGGTGGCTGAGTGCATGGCTGGCTTTCTAAAGTGGGAGGGAGACGGAAGCTCCAGACTGCACTGAACTCCAGTCCCGGGCAAGACTCTGGGAAACCAAACTCATTCGGGGGGAATCTGGACTGTCAGGATAAGAGAAAGCACATTGAGACTCAGGGGAGCTGCAGAAGTCAGAAGTCCGGAGGCATGAGAGCACAGAGAGGATTGACTGCTGAGTGCACGGGCGGCTGAGTGCGCACTGGCTTCTAAAGCGGGAGGGAGATGGAAGCTCCCAACTGCGCTGAACTCCAGTTCTGGGCGAATTTCTGGGAAACCAGACTCATTTGGGGAGAAACTGGAATGTCTGGCAGTGGGTGAAACTTGAGGGTGGCCTTCTTCCAAGGGACACTGAGACCCAGGGGCCTCATAGGGCAGGGCTGACGGGAAGCCAAGGCTGTATGCTCCACCCTGAGACTCCGCCCCATCCAACCTGAGCAGAGGCTTTTGCAAGTCTTCTCCCATAAGGGTGTCTCCAGCACAGAAGTTCTCCCAGCATAGACACAGCTGATCCTCACAGCCAATTGGCCTGGAGGTCAATTCCTCCCAGTGATACCAACAACAATCAAGACTTAACTACAACAAGGCTGTGCACACAGCCCACAGAGGGGTGCACCAAGAGGGTCCACCTCAGGTAACTGGGGAGGCCGACCCACTGGGCCATATAGGACACCTAGCACACAAAGCTACTCTACCAACTCAGGGAAGCAGACAAAATGTGGAGACAAAGAAACAGATCACAAATGAAAGAAATGGAGGAAAGCAAACAACTGGATATAGAGTTCAAAACCACGGTTATAAGGTTTTTCAAGAATTTCCTAGAAAAGGCCGATAAATTTAGCAAGACCCTTGAGGATATGAAAAAGGACCAACTAGAAATTAAAATACACTGACTGAGCCCTGGCTGGTTTGGCTCAGTGAGTAGAGCATCGGTCTGTGGATTGAAGGGTCCCGGGTTTGATTCCGGCCAAGGGCACATGCCTGGTGTGGGGCATGCAGGAGGGCAGCCAGTCAGTGATTCTCTCTCGTCATTGATGTTTCTATCTCTCTCTATCCCTTTCTCTCTGAACTCAATAAAAATATATTAAAAATAAAAAATAAAATAAAATACACTGACTGAAATAAAAAATATTATACAGAGACCTAACAGCAGACTAGAGGACCACAAGAATGAAGTCAAAGATTTGAAATACAAAGAAGCAAAAAACACTCAACCAGAAAAGCAAAAAGAATCCCAAAATTTGAAGATAGTGTAAGGAGCCTCTGGGACAACCTCAAGCGCACCAACATCTGAATTATGGGGGTGCCAGAAGAAGAGAGAGAGCAAGATACTGAAAACCTATTTGAAGAAATAATGTCTGAAAACTTCCCCCACCTGGTGAAAGAAATAGACTTACAAGTCCAAGAAGCGCACAGAACCCCAAACAAAAGGAATCCAAAGAGGACCACACCAGGACACATCATAATTAAAATGCCAAGGGCAAAAGACAAAGAGAGAATATTAAAAGCAGCAAGAGAAAATCAGTTAATTACCTACAAGGGAGCACCCATAGGATAGTCAGCTGATTTCTCAACAGAAACTATGCAGGCCAGACAGGAGTGGCAAGAAATATTCAAAGTGATGAATAGTAAGAACCTACAACCAAGATTACTCTACCCAGCAAAGCTATCATTTAGAATTGAAAGTCAGATAAAGAGCTTCACAAATAAGAAAAAGCTAAAGTTCACCACCACCAAACCAGTATTATATGAAATGTTGAAGGGTATTCTTTAAGAAGAGGAAGAAGAAGAAAAAGGTAAAGATAAAAATTATGAACAACAAATACATATCTATCAACAAGTCAATCTAAAAATCAAGTGAATAAAAAATCTGAGGAATAGAATAAACTGGTAAATATAATAGAATCAGGGGCATAGAAAGGGAGTGGACTGACAATTCTCGGGGGAAAGGGGTGTGGGGGCTGCGGGAAGAGACTGGACAAAAATTGTACACCTATGGATGAGGACAGTGAGGGGGAGGCAAGGGCAGAGGGTGGGGTGGGAACCGGGTGGAGGGGAGCTATGGGGGGAAAAAAGAGGAACAATTGTAATAATCTGAACAATAAAGATTTATTAAATTTAAAAAAATAAAAACTTCTCCTGCAGACCACAGCTCCTCCTCCAACTAGTATCCTGCCAACTCTTTCACTATGTCTTCCTACAGTTATTGCTTGCCAGTCCTCAGCCTCCTTGTCCTGTGGGGGCCTGGGTGGTGTCACAGTGTGCTTTGGAGCAAGAGGCGCCTACCACGCACCCAGCATCTACAGAGGCTCCGTGGCCCTGGCATGTCAGTGTCCTCCACCCACTGTGTGTTCTCGTCCTCTGGGGACTATGGCGGTGTCTCTGTGGGCTCCCTGGCCCAGTCCCACGGGCTTCTAGTGGGCAAGAGAAGGTGACCAAGCAGAACCTCAATGACTGTCTGGCCTCCTACCTGGAGAAGGTGCACACCCCTGGAGAGGGCCAACGGAGACCTGAAGGTGAAGATCCGTGACTAGCACCAGGAGATGGGCCCGCCTGTCCACATCTCCAGCCACTATTACCAGACCCTGGAGGAGCTATGGGACAAGATTCTGGGGGCCATCACGGAGAACTCCAAGATTGTCCTGTGCAGGGAGCGGCTATAGGGCTAAGCCTTGGACTGACCTGTGGCAGAGCCACATACAAGCCCAGCTTGGAGGGCAGAGCCCTCCAGCACAATTAAGCTTGACCTTATAGTCCTCCCTTGTTCCTAGGTAGCTAATGGGCTGTGAGAGGTGCAGCAAGTGCTGCCAAAACAAGGCTTGAGTAACAAAATAGATTTGAAACTCGCAAGAACATGTAAGCATGTTGACCACTCCCCTTGTTTTGCTTTGTGTGATCTGACTATAAAATAAAGCTTCGGCTTACAGGCTGTGTCACTGTTTCCTCATCCAGGCACAAGTGGTCCACCTAGCCCCAACTGTGTTCTCTTGTCTGTCTTCTTAAATCCCTCACCGCCCTTCCTCAGGCTCACCCCTGGCCATGCTGGACATGGTTCAGAACTGCAGATGGGCAATGCCCGTCTGGCTGCGCATGACTTTCGAACAAAGTTCGAGAAGGAGCAGGCCCCACGCATGAGCGTGGAGGTGAACATGAGCGGCCTGCACGAGATGCTGGACCAGCTGAGCCTGGCCAGAGCCTGTCTGGATATGCAGGCAGCGGCCTGGGGAAGAGCTGGCCGACCTGAAGAAGAACCACATGGAGGACATCAGTGCTCTGAGGGGCCAGGTGGCATTGACCTAGCCAAGATCCTAAGTGACGTGAGAAGCCAATATGAGGTCATGGCTGAGAAGAACCAGAAGGATGCTAAAGCCTGGGTCACCAGCCAGACTGAGGAGCTGAACCGGGAGGTCACTGGCCCCACAGAGCAACTGCAGCTTAGCAAGACTCCGACCTGTGCCACACCCTCCAGGGCCTGGAGACCAGCTGCAATCCGCTCAGTGTGAAAGCCAGGCTGGCAGACATCGAGGCTCGCTTCAGAGCCCAGCTGCCACAGACCCAGGCGCTGGTCAGCAGAATCGAGGCCCAGCCCAGTGACGTTTGTGCTGACACTGAGCGGCAGAACCTGGAGTAGCAGCAGCTCATGGACATCAAGATCATCTGGAGCAGGAAGGAGATTGCCACCTACCCAGCCTGTGCAAGGGCTAGGATGCCTATTACAACAACCTGCCCACAGCCTCCTGGGCTTCCTGGTCTAGGGGAGGGATGGAGGCTCCTGGGTAAGGGCAGCGGGGGAGGGACCCTTTCCCTGGCTCTTCCTCTGACCTGTCAATAAAAATCTATGGCCCAGCCTGGCCAGAGTGGCTCAGTGGTTGAGCGTCGAACTATGAACCAGAAGGTGACGGTGCAATTCCCGGTCAGGGCACATCCCCAGGTTGCTGGGCTTGATCCCCGGTGCAGGGTGTGCAGGAGACAGCCAATCAACGATTCTCTATCATCATCGATGTTTCTATCTCTCTCTCCCTCTCCCTTCCTCTCTGAAATCAATAAAAATATTTTTTATTTTAAAAAATGTTATGGCCCAAAGGAGGAAAAACATTTTTTAAGTAGTAAAGATTTTGCTTATTATTGATTGTCCCAATAAAGTACTTTATGTGGTTCTTTTTCCCCTGGTCTGTGATCAAACCCAGGAGCACACAATGCATGCAGTTTCGTGTCCCTTTGGTCCCCATTAACTGGAACAGTTCCTCAACATTAGCATTTCATGACCTTGTGATTTTTAAACTACAATTATTTTTAATTGCAATTATTTTGTAGAGTGCCCCTCAATTTGTGTTTATCTGATGTTTTCTCATAATTGGGTTTTAGAAGGGTTACTATCATAGAGATATTTTGCCTTTCTCAGAAGGCACGTGGTATTCGCTTGTCCCAATTTTAGTGATGTTAACTTTGATCCCTCGGCGAAGGTGGTTTCTACCAGATTTCTGTGTGGAAAGCCATCCCTCTGTCCTTAGTAATTTAGAAGCTCATCGAACATTCACGCCCTCGTTTGAGTGCCATTGATAATGTCCTCACTCCATTATTCTTCCCATAGCGTTCCTTAGTAGGCATTCCTCCATGTCAATATCTTGTAATCCATTCTTGTTGTTATTATTATTCTGATGTTCAATCATTCCAAAATTGGTGTTGGTTCCTTTTGACATTCTCATCATTCTTTAAAAACACAGAAATATTTATGAGTGCAATAGAATGTTGGCTTTGACTTATTCTGAAATGGTTGCAGAAACATACAATGAAACTGTCTGTATACTCACAAATATGAGAGAGAGAGAGAGAGAGAGAGAGAGAGAGAGAGAGAGAGAGAGAGAGAGAGAGAGAGAGAGAAAGTTTACAAACCAAGTGGCATGAAACAACAGAGAGCTGTTCTCTCGGAGTTTGGGAGGCCCGAAGAAACTCGGTATCAGAAGAGCCCACCCCCTCCAAAGGCGCCGGGGAAGGGCCCCTCCTTGTGTCTTGCAGCTCCCGGCAGCTCCGGCCTCCCGGGGCTGTGCCTGCATCACTCCAACCTTGGCCTCCCTCTTGGCATGGCTTCCCCTTTGTGTGTGTGTCTCTGTGTCCCCTCCTCTTCTTGTAAGGACACTGGCCGTTGGGTTAGGGCAGTGGTTGGCAAACTCATTAGTCAACAGAGCCAAATATCAACAGTACAACGATTGAAATTTCTTTTGAGAGCCAAATTTTTTAAACTTAAAATATATAGGTAGGTACATTGTTATTAACTTAATTAGGGTACTCCTTCAATCGCACTGTACATGCGCGCCGCACATGGTATTTTGTGGAAGAGCCACACTCAAGGGGCCAAAGAGCCGCATGTGGCTCGCGAGCTGCCGTTTGCCGACCACTGGGTGGGCCTAGCCTAAATCCTGAATGATTTTATCTTAAGATCCTTAACTAACTACACCTGCAAAGATCCTATTGCCAAACGAGATCACAGTGTGAGACTCTAAGTGGAAATGAATTTGGAGGTCACGCATAGAGGCCTTCACAGATGAGAGAGTGGAACCACACATTTAGCTCCTGGCAGCCAACGAGAAAAAAGGAGAAAGCTAGCAGACCTAAGAGGGCAGCAAAGCTGTTCCTGACTCATCTAAGGTCTGAAACATCTTACGTGAAAGCCCCTGACCAACAGCACCAGGGTCACCTGGGAACTCCTTAGACAGGCAACTTCACCACACACCTACTGAATCTGAAATCCTGGGAGTGGAGCCCATGAAGCCTTAACCCTTTGCACTCGCTTGCTTTTTCTCAATTCCTTTATTCTAATGCTAAACGTGTCGAGTCACACTCGACATCCGAGTGCAAAAGGTTTTAAACAAACCCTCCAAAGTGAGTCTATGGTTCTCTAAAGCTCAAGAAGCCCTATAACAGACAATGTGCTCGGAGATAATGCAAAAGTAACTGGGGTTCCATACAACTGTTTCTTATAGCATCTTTTGTGTGTTACAACCTTAAATAGAAGCAACGTTATGACAGCAACACAGCAACCCTCCTGGTTGGGGGCAGGGGAGCAAAATTCAAACAGTTCAATTATGCTCTGGGGATCGGAGCACCTCAGCTCCCGTTGGCATCTGGGAAAGCTGCTCCGCGAAGCCAGATCCACATCCCCCCACAGCACGGTGGCTCAGATCCCAAGGCACAAGGCCCAGGCAGCAGCTGTGTCACCATTTCTAACGCAGCCTCGTCGACCACGGAGGTCACTCCTACAGCATCACAAAGTTCTCAGGTCCGAGGGGAAAGAACAGACACACAGCCTCTTGGTGAATAAGGCTCAGAAGAGTCCATGGGACTAGAATGCCATTGTGGCAGGTGTGAGAAAGCAGGATCTGTCACTGAGACATGAAGGAAATCCACAGGCAAGCATGAGCCTCAACGCTCCCCGCTCAGACTGCATTGTTCTCAATAGAAAGACCACCACCCCGCCCCCCACAAGACCTCAAAGCAACTGGAAGTCGACCTCACCCTCAGCGGACCTCACTCCCAGGCTGCCTCTGGGATCTGGGCACCTTTGGCCATCACAGGAGGCATTTGTGCATCATCCCACCTAAATCCCAGCGGCCACATAAATCAGGGGTGACCACCACATTCAATTGCTTCTCAAAGGACACTACTCAATGCGTCATTTCTTTCTTTGTTGGCTGCAAATAATTTTCCTTTGATTATGCTTTGAAATATGGCAGAATATGATCCTTTCGTTTTCAAAAGCTAGCAGCAGTGATTAAAAAAATAAAATAAAACAAAATGAATGGGTAAGACAGGGATTTCCATGTCCACACACTGGGAGCTGGCTCTGCATTTAGTCTCATAGTTAGTTTCCAGATTTCAAATGTGCATGAGCAGTCCGTCCAAATGTCACTCTCCCCGTGTTAGTCAGTCTTCGCCAAGCAAGCATTTCTGGAGTAATCCATTCTTCGCCCGGCAAAGAACAACCCGGAGTGCAGGCAGATCCCGTAGACGGAGTGATGGGCAAGGAACAGAGGGTGCTGGCCGCTCCCCACCTGGAGCTGAGACCCATAGCCTGGGCCAGGTCCAACCCCCACCAAACCGAAGGCTGTCTATTCTGTAAACCCCTTCAGTCACCCACACACCCCTCCAAGTTGCTCCCCTCCTTTCCAGTCCTCTTCTCTGATTCCAGGTCCTCTGATTCTTGATGGGCACATGGCACTAGGTCAGTGGTCGGCAAACCGTGGCTCGCGAGCCACATGCGGCTCCTTGGCCCCTTGAGTGTGTCTCTTCCACAAAATACCACGGCCTGGGCGAGTGTATTTTGAAGAAGTGGCGTTAGAAGAAGTTTAAGTTTAAAAAATGTGGTTCTTAAAAGAAATTTCAATCGTTGTACTGTTGATATTTGGCTCTGTTGACTAATGAGTTTGCCAACCACTGCACTAGGTCATCTCTTCCTGACAGTCTCACCCCATTAAGTGACCTATCAGGTGGGTTCCACTCCTTCCTATGCCTTCTGCCATCTCCCCTCAGATCTATTAATGACTAAATCAATCTCCATTGTACAGATGGGTCCTCCTGTAGGAGAGGAAAACTTTAGGTTCATGGACTGAGGTCATGCAAATTAACCAAAGACAGATCAACAAGAGAAGCAGTTTATTAACGCATGCAGCACACACACACACATCAGAGACAATGATGAGTTACTCAAAGAGGTGGTTACACCTTGAGGGTTCTATAATACAAGGGGCCCAGTGCACGAATTCATGCACCTTGAAAGGAACTGTGGGCCATGAAGCTGCGGTGGGCACAGGGGTGGGTCTCAGCCCATCCTCCATGCCCCCACCAGACCCTTCCTACCATGGCCTCCAGTCCCCTGTCTGCTGGCAGCCCCACTCACACCCACTGACAGCATGGAGCAATTGAGGCCAGCTCCAGAAGCGGGTGTAAGCAGGGCCGGTGCCGTCAGCGGGTGCAAGAGGCAGCTGCTGCCCCAATCGCCCCTCAGGAGCAGGAGGAGGTGGAGAAGCTCTGAGGGCCTTGGTTTGGCACCCCCGCTCAGCTGCTCCACCATCCTGCCATGGCTGACTCCCACCATGTTCCGTGCGCACCCCCTGGTGGTCAGCGCATGTCATAGCCACTGGTTGTTTGGTTGTTTGCTCTATTTGCATATTAGCCTTTTATTATATAGGATAATGCATATATCAGACACATTCATTTAAAGTGTACAAATCAGTGGTGTGTGTTACTTATTCTGAAGCTTGTCTTAGTTTGTCACTAGTTATTATTTACACCATGCTGAGTAACCCTGAACTTTGAGGCCAGCCCTGTGGAACTTGTTTTCCAGTGCAGGGTCAGAGAATTATTAGATCAGACACGGAAATCTCAGCTGGCCCAGGAAATGGGCCACACACCTGCCCAAAGGAGCCCTTTAATCAGCTAGTAATGCCTTACCCACAACCCTACTCTGAGAAAAATCATGACCTTTGACTTACTTCTCTTTGAACAAATATTCTTTTCATTAAGTGACTAATGAAGATGAGGTTTATAGTAGTTATTCTACTTCTTTGAATAGTTTCTAAAGTTGCTTAAAAGTTTGCCAGTGGTAGACATGCTTGGAGTAAGTGAAAACGTTGTCATTGTTCGAGGGGCCTAGCTCTCGGGAAGTAAAGAGAGCTCTGAAGCGTGGCGTGCCAGGAAGTTTCAAGGGGCTGCCAAGCAACTGTGTGAGTCACAAGGGAGGAAAACCTTTCTCTCCTTCCCTTCTAGGTTCTCCGGCTGGTCTAACAATTAAATTGACATAAGACAGATTAACGGGAGCCCTGGCCGGGTAGCTCAGTTGGTTAGAAAATTGTCCCAACATGCCAAGGTTGTGGGTTCAATCCCTGGTCAGGGCACATTCAAGAAGCAACCAATGAGTGCGTAAAGAAGTGGAGCGACAAATCAATGTTTCTCTCTCTCTCTCTAAAAAGTCAATCAATAAAAAAAAATTTTAGAAAGAAAGCCATATTTGGGTTTTTATACTATAGGAAATGTGCTAGCTAATATAACTTCCTTTTTCACCCCGGTGCTTCAACATTCATTTTACAAAGGAGATGGACCTCTGGCCACTCAGCTGTGATGCACTCTCAAGTTACAACTGTCTGTCCCTCTGCGACTGTCACATCAAATCCAATATCCCTAAAACAAAGACTTTAGTCTTCAAAAAAAATTTTAAGACACATTAACAGGAGAAAACCAATTTAATTTTGTACTTATGGGAGCCCTACTAAAAATATGAAACTCAAAGAAGTGACCAAAGCAGGCAGCTTTTGTTCCTTTTAGACAAGGAAACTACAAATGTGTGAAGAATTGAGAGGACAGAGAAGGGGGTGTAGGGTAGTACATTAGTGAGGACGTAACCAGATTTGTCCATACAGCCTTCTCAGGCCTAAATTCCCTGCCTCTGCTGTAAGGCTGGCTCTCCCTCCCGGCACAGGGAGGGTACCTTTCGCAGGGAGAGTTATTTCCTGCTTTCAGGGACAAAGGCGGGTCAGGGCGCCCTTCTTGCCTCAATGGACTTTAATTGAAAAGAATCCATATTCTATGGCGGCATAACTTGGGGTGACATATTCTGAACCCCGACAGCAAGTGTAAGTTTCTCAAACATAACATATCAAGAGGAGCACCCCTCAGGAGGGCCCCATCCTTGACTCGCTCCTTTTCCTCCATCTCAGCAAGTGGCCATGCTATGCACCTGCTAGTCAGACCAAAACCTTCCTCTCCTGGCCTCAAGCTTATGCCCATCCCATCAACACTCAAACCTGTAACACAATTCAACACAGCAAATGTGTGCGTTTGCAGCCAGACACTCACCAGAACGTTCCTGCTTCTATCTTGGCTCGCTGTATCCTGGGACCTCCGTGTCTGCTATGCTGTGCACTGGGAGTCACCGCAGGCACCCGTGAGCGGAAGTGAAGGGGAAGGACAGGTGTAATGAGCACCTGGCAGCAAACACGGGTAGAGTGAGCAATGCTGATGGACAGGCGGAGGGAAATCCCAGCCCATTTCTGGAGCACTGAGTGCAGGCAGGAGAGCACTGATGGAGGACACAGCAGAGAAAACCGCAGGTGGACCAGGAGGTACAGTTCAGGGGGGCGGGGTGCAAGGGCAGCTTGTGTGCAGACCCAGAGGGAAGGCTGTCTCATGTTGGAATGCAGTTGTGAGGGGCAGAGCCGCAAGTTAGCCTCAGCCACTTCTCTGCCCACTCTTGCTGAGAGCAATCCAATCCCAGAGTTCCCATGAGCCTGTGTGGGCGGGCCAGAGATGAGAGAGAACTTGTGCCATGAAAGAATGCAACCAGGACTCTGAAGACAGGCAGAAGGACGGAGGCAGAAACTTACCTCAGAGGAAACAACAGGAGTGGGCCATATGTGCAAAAATGAGTTTTCTAGGCTGTAGTTTATTTTTTGTAACTACCTGTAAAATTTGAAGTAGTGTATATGATGTTTGACAATGCCCTGCTCTACCACCAGGGGGTGTGAGTCTCCACTATTTCATGTCTTTAAGGCCTGCCTTTATTGCCAAAATTATAAACTCCTTAGATGTAGGGAAGAAAATGCATCATCCTACAGAGAGTAAATGAGATAATTGATTAATTACATATAAATAACTTGAAGAGGATGTTGCCAAGCCAAAGAATATTTAGGAAACTCAGGAATGAAATGTATCCATTTATTCCCTATGCAAATCGGGCTGGATGTGGACTGAGGAACTGGGAGCACACAGCTTCCATCCTGGGGAAGGCCACGAGCTGTGAGCAGCAACAAAAGGAATGTGAAGTAGAGAGAGCTGTAGGGTTCCCGGGGGTTTCATGACCAGCAAAAGTGATGGGAACATAGTGTGATGATTTCATGTGATTTAAATCCACTTTGTGACTTCAGTGAAGTTGTTTCAATCCACTTGTTTATGACAAAGACCCCAAAAATTGTTTTTATTTTATTTTACACTTTTATTGATTTTTAGAAAAAGAGGAAGGGAGAGAGAGAAACATCAATCTGATCCCTCCTGCATACCCACTACCATGGATAGAGCCCACAACCTGGGCATATGACCTGACCAGGAATCCAACTGGCATCTTTTAATACATGGAATGGGAGGGGACCAAGATGGCGGCATAGGGCGGATGCCTGATTGTTGCCTACCACAACAATTTTGAAACTACAACTGGAAAACAGAGCGGACACCATCCAGAACCACCGGAGGGCTGGCTGAGCGGATGCTCTACAACTAGAATAAAAGAGAGGGGGACACGGGATGATGCTGATGCCGGTGAGCCAAAGATCACACTTTAAGAACTACGGCTCTGGCGACACAATGGCGGCCTGGAACGTGCTCAGCGTGGTTCCCCCAGTGGTCTCCGGCTGAGGGGGCGGCTCCGCTCACTGACGAGCATGGACAGACAAGCCCCTGGGGGACATGGGGTGGGAGACTCCACGCTTGCTGACCTCCGAGTCCTTCGAGAATCTCTGCGCCCCGGAAGCAGCCAGGTGTGCACGCCCGGCGACCGGCCGCCGCTGCAGACCCGAGTGCCGTCGCAGCGGCTTTGGACCAGCCCGCTGCAGCGCACGGGGCACACCAGAGCTTCGCCGAGACCGCCGCCCAGTGAGTTCCACAGCAGCCACCCCGGAGCTTTGAGAAAATGGCCAGAGGAATTGCTGAGAAGGAATTGACCGATGGGAGTTGGGACTGGGAAGACGAGGCCCCTCTGGGTCCCAGATCCAGATGCGCTCGCCTGGCTGGGTGAGGTTGGGTCCCAGGTCCGGGCGAGGCCGCGCGCCCCTGGGTCCGGGTGAGGCCAACCGCCCCTGGGTCCGGGTGAGGCCACGTGCCCCTGGATCTGGGTGAGGCCGCACGCCCCTGGGTCCGGGTGAGGCTGGGTCCCAGGTCCGGGCGAGGCCGCGCGCCCCTGGGTCCAGGAGAGGCCATGCACCCCTGGGTCTGGGTGAGGCTGCGCGCCCCTGGGTCCGGGTGAGGCTGTGCGCCCCTGGGTCCGGGTGAGGCCGCATGCCCCTGGGTCCGGGTAAAGCTGGATCCCGGGTCCGGGTGAGGCCGCGCGCCCCTGAGTCCGGGTGAGGCTGGGTCCCAGGTCCGGGCGAGGCCGCGCGCCCCTGGGTCCGGGAGAGGCCATGCACCCCTGGGTCCGGGTGAAGCTGGGTCCTGGGCCCGGGTGAGGCTGCACGCCCCTGGGTCCAGGTGAGGCCGCGCACCTCTGGGTCCGGGTGAGGCCGCGCGCCCCTGGGATCAGGTGAGGCCGCACGCCCCCCGGGTCCGGGTGAGTCTGCGCGCCCCTGGGTCTGGGTGAGGCTGCGCGCCCCTGGGTCCGGGTGAGGCCACGTGCCCCTGGGTCCGGGTAAAGCTGGATCCCGGGTCCGGGTGAGGCTGGGTCCCGGGTCCGGGTGAGGCTGCACGCCCCTGGGTCAGGGTGAGGCCACACGCCCCTGGGTCCGGGTGAGGCTGGATCCCGGGTCCGGGTGAGGCCGCGTGCCCCTGGGTCCGGGTGAGGCTGGATCCCGGGTCCGGATGAGGCCGCGTGCCCCTGAGTCCGGGTGAGGCCATGCCCCTGGGTCCGGACGAGACCAAACCAGAGAGAGTCGAACCTGCATTACCACCATTTGTCCACCATCCAGAACTGAAAAGTCAGTGCTGACATGTACACATAAGGAACTGGTGGACATTGAAATTGGGTCTCAAGAGAACTGTTGGTCCAGAAAGAAACTCACTACAGACTGATTCATTTGCCTGTCAGCATAACTATTATTGCTTGTCTCACATTTGGTTCTTATATTTCTAGTAACACATGATCTCACTCATATAGGGGAAATGATGAAGAACATAGACTGATGAACAAGAACAGACCCAGAAACAAAGAGGCATCGATCGGACTGTCGGGCCTCAGAAGGAGGGTAGAGGGTTGGTGGGGGTAGCGGGGAGAGATCAACCAAAGGACTTGTGTGCATGCATACGAGCCTAACCAATGGTTAAGGACAACAGGGGGATGGGGGCATCCGTGGGGAGGGGTGTGGGATGGGAATGGGGGGATGAGGACAAATATGTGACACCTTAATCAATAAAGAAATTTTAAAAAAATAATAAATAAATAAATAAATAAATAAATAAATAAATAAAACATGGAATGGGGCCCAAACAACTTTTTTGCCATACCAGCCAGGGCAGAAAAGTTTTTTCTGTTTTTGTTTTTTTGATTATTTTTTTAATCTTTATTGTTGAAAGTATTACATAAGTCCTCCTTTTTCCCCCATTAACCTCCTGTCCCCACCCCCAGACCTGCACCACCCCCTTGGCTGTGTCCACGGGTTATGCATATATGCATACAAGTTCATTGGTTGATCTCTTCCCACCCACCCTCCCTTGCCTTCCCTCAAAGGTTCAACACTCTTTCATGCTTCTATGTCTCTGGGTCTATTTTTTTATTATTTTAATTAATTTATTTTTTTAATAAATATTGTTCAGATTATTACAGTAGTTCCTGTTTTTTCCCCCATAGCTCCCCTCCACCCGGTTCCCACCCCACCCTCTGCCCTTACCCACCCCCCACTGTCCTCATCCATAGGTGTACGATTTTTGTCCAGTCTCTTCCCAAACCCCTTATACCCCCTTCCCCCGAGAATTGTCAGGCCACTCCCTTTCTCTGTCCCTGATTCTATTATATTCACCAGTCCATTCTGTTCATCAGATTTTTTTATTCACTTGATTTTTAGATTCACTTGATAGATATGTATTTGTTGTCACTTTGTTGTTCACAATTTTTATCTTTACCTTTTTATTCTTCTTCCTCTTCTTAAAGAATACCCTTCAGCATTTCATATAATACTGGTTTGGTGGTGATGAATTCCTTTAGGTTTTTCTTATCTGTGAAGCTCTTTATCTGCCCTTCAATTCTTAATGATAGCTTTGCTGGGTAGAGTAATCTTGGTTGTAGGTTCTTACTATTCATCACTTTGAATATTTCTTGCCACTCCCATCTGGCCTGCATAGTTTCTGTTGAGAAATCAGCTGACAATAGTATGGGTACTCCCTTGTAGGTAACTAACTGTTATTCTCTTGCTGCTTTTAAGATTCTCTCTTTGTCTTTTGCTCTTGGCATTTTAATTATGATGTGTCCTGGTGTGGTTCTCTTTGGATTCCTTTTGTTTGGGGTTCTGTGCGCTTCTTGGACTTGTAAGTCTATTTCTTTCACCAGGTGGGGGAAGTTTTCAGTTATTATTTCTTCAAATAGGTTTTCAATATCTTGCTCTCTCTCTTCTTCTGGCACCCCCATAATTCTGATGTTGGTACGCTTGAAGTTGTCCCAGAGGCTCCTTACACTATCTTCATATTTTTGGATTCTTTTTTCTTTTTTCTTTTCTGGTTGGGTGTTTTTTGCTTCTTCATATTTCAAATCTTTGACATGATTCTTGCGATCCTCTAGTCTGCTGTTGGATTTCTGTATAATATTTTTTATTTCAGTCAGTGTATGCTTAATTTCTAGTTGGTCCTTTTTCATATCCTTGAGGGTCTCACTAAATTTCTCAGAGGTTTCTAGAAGATTCTTGAGTAACCTTATAACCATGGTTTTGAACTCTATATCCAATAGTTTGCTTTCCTCCATTTCTGTCATTTGTGACCTGTTTCTTTGTCTCCACATTTTGGATGCTTCCCTGAGTTGATAGAGTGGCTTTGTGTGCTAGGTGTCCTACAGGGCCCAGTGGCTCAGCCTCCCTAATTACTTGAGGTGGACACTGTTGGTGCACCCCTTTGTGGGCTGTGTGCACAGTCTTGTTGTAGTTAAGCCTTGATTGTTGTTGGTATCACTGAGAGGAATTGACCTCCAGGTCAATTGGCTGTGAGGACCAGTTGTGTCTACGACAGGAGAACCTCTGTGCTGGAGACACCCTTATGGGGCAGGACTTGCTTCATTGGACTTTGGCGCTCACTGAGTCTGCCCCCTGAGTGTGTCTCTTATGGATCTGAAAAGTTGTAATCTGGATGATATCACTCTAACCACTAGGTTCACTGGCTCTTGGATCTCCAAGGAGGTACAAAGTCAGCCACTGCCTGAGGCCACTCAGCAGGAGCTACAGAGAGATCTGCAGATTCCTCCTCTTTGTTTGGGGTTTGGAGGTGCCCAGATGAGGCCCACCTGTGAAGCAATGCAAGCTGCTGTCCAGCTTTGGGCCTTCTTTTGGATGCTCTGGGGCTGTCTGACCCAGCTGCAGTTTGTTAGGTTTAAGATTGCGAAAGGCCAGGCCATTCATATGCAAAAGCCTCTGCGCACAGCTTGGGTGGGGTTGTAAATTGGGTGGGGCGGGGTCTCAGGGAATCACCTGGGGGGAGCAAACAGCAATAGCTGACCTTCAGCCCTGCCCCAAAGAGGTCCCCAGGTCTCTCTGTCCCGTGGCACTGTGCAGGAACAATGATCACTACCGGTCCTCTGAGAGAAAGCTGCCCTCGAGTTCTGCCTGATGCCATACAGTCCAGTTTCTCCCCATATGAGTCTGGGTCCCCAGAGTCTCACCCGGAACTGGAGTTCAGAGCAGTCAGGAGCTTGTATTTCTCTCCTGATTGAAAAAGACAACAGCGTATTCAGTTGCCAGCCCTTTTCCACGCACACACCTCCGTACCTCCACACCTCCTCCCAGTCTCAGTGTGCTTTTTTCTTTCCTTCTAGTTGTATAAATTCCACTCAACCAGCCTTCCCGTGGTTCTGGATGATATCTGTTTTGTCTTTTAGTTGTAGTCTCTGGGTCTGTTTTTGATCATCCGTTTATTTGGTTCATTAGATTTCACATATAAGTGAGATCATGTGATACTTGCCTTTCTCTGACTGGTTTATTTCACTTAGCAAAATACTCTCCAGGTCTATCCATGCTGTTAGAAATTGTTAAGAGTTCTTTCTTTTTTATTGCCATCTAGTATTCCATTGTGTCAATGTATCACAGCTTTTTTATCCATTCATCTGCTGATGGGCACTTAAGCTGTTTCCAAATCTTAGCTATTATAAATTGCATTGCTATGAACATAGGGGTATATATATTCTTTCTGACTGGTGTTTCGAGTTTCTTAGGATATATTCCTAGAAGTGGAATCACTGTGTCAACTGGCACTTCCATAATTAATTTTCTGAGGAAACTCCATACTGTTTTCCACAGCAGCTGCACCAGTCTGCATTCCCACCAGCAGTGTACTAGGGTTCCCTTTTCTCTACAACCTCACTAACACTTGTCGTTTGTTGATTTGTTGATGGTAGCCATTCTGACAGATGTGAGGTGATATCTCATTGTCGTTTTGATTTGCATCTTTCAGATGTTTAGTGACTTTGAGCATGTTTTCATATTTCTCTTGCTTTCTGTATGTCCACTTTGGAGAAGTGTCTATTTAGGGCCTTTGCCCAGTTTTTAATTGGATTGTTTGTCTTCCTTTTGTTAAGCTGTATGAGTTCCTTATATATTTTAGAGAATAACCCCTAATCGGATGTATTCTTGGTGAATATGTTCTCCCATGCAGTGGACTCTCTTTTTATTTTGTTCATGGTTTCTTTTGCAGTGCAGAAGCTTTTTATTCTGATGTGGTCCCATTTTTTTATTTTCTCCTTAGTTCCCATTATCCTAGGATATGTATCTGTAAACATATTGTTACAAGAGATGTCTGAGATTTTGCTGTCTATGGTTTCTTCTACGACTTTTATGGTTTTACATCTTTAGGTCTTTTATCCATTTTAAGTTTATATTTGTGTATGGTGTAAGAAGGTAGTCTAGTTTCATTTTTTGCACGTATCTGTGCAATTTTCCCAACACCACTTATTGAAAAGACTGTATTGATTCCATTGTATGCTCTTGCCTCCTTTGTCAAATATTAATTGAGAATAGTGGCTTGGGTCGATTTCTGGGCTCTCTGTTCTGTTTCATTGATATATGCCTGTTCTGGTGCTAGTATCAGGCTGTTTTGAGCACAGAGGCTTTGTAGTATAACTTGATATCTAGTATTTGGCTGACCGTCCAAAGTTTGTTCTTTCTCAAGATTGCTGTGGCTATTCAGAGTCTTTTTTGGTTCCATATACATTTTGGAGTGTTTGTTCTAGGTCTGTGAAATATGCCCTTGGTATTTTAATAGGGATCGCATTGAATCTGTAGATTGCTTGGGTAATATGGACATTTTAATGATGTTGATTCTACCAATCCATGAACATGGTATATTCTTCCACTTGTTTATATCTTCCTCTATCTCTTTTTCAACATCCTGTAGTTTTCCGAGTACAGGTCTTTTACCTCCTTGGTTAAGTTTATTCCTAAGTATCTTAATTTTGCTGTTGCAATGATAAATGGGAGTGGTTATTTTTTAAATTTCTCTTTCTGAGAGTTCACTATTGGTGTATAAAAATGCTATGGATTTGGGGGTGTTAATTTTTTATCCTGCTACATTTCTGAATTCATTTATTAAATCTAGTAGATTTTGATGGAGTCTTTAGGGTTTCTAGGTACAGTATCATGTTATCTGCAAACAATGAGAGTTTTACTTCCTCCTTTCCAATATGGATGTCTATCATTTCTTCTTCTTGTCCAATCGCTGTGTTTAGTACTTATCAAAAAAAGGTGTTGGATTTTGTTGAATGCTTTTTCTGCATCAATTGGTATGATCATGTGATTTTTGTCTTGCAATCTGTTTATGTGCTACATCACATTTATTGATTTGTGAATATTGTATCAGCCTTGCATCCCGGAATAAATCCCTTTATTATTTCTTCCTCCTACTTATGCTGGGCTTTTCTTGTTGTTCTCTTTCTAATTATTTAACTTGCAGGGTTAGATAACTTATTACCAGTTTTTCTTTTTCTTTTTCTTTTCTTTTTCGAGGTAAGCCTGTAGTGCTATGAACTCCCCTTTCAGGAATGCTTTCACTGGGTCCCATAGATTTTGGATAACAATCTATAAGAGAGATGTCTGTGTTCATTTTCAATTGTTTCCAGGATGTTTTCTATTTCTTCTTTGATCTCTTAGGTAACCCACTCATTGTTTGATACCATACTATTTAGCCTCCATGTATTTGATTATTTTTTAGTGTTTTATTGTAGTTGATTTCTAATTTCATGTCACTGTGGTCTGAGAAGATGCTAGATATGATTTCAATCTTCTTGAATTTGTAGAGAGTTAGCTTGTGTCCTAACATGTGGTCTAGCTTTGAAAATGTCCCATGTGCACTTGAGAAGAATGTATATTCTGTAGCTTTGGTGTGGAATGTTCTGAAGATGTCAATTAGTTCTACGTGTTCTAGAGTATTATTTAGGATTGCTGTTTCCTTGTTGATTTTTTGTCTAGATGATTTATGCAATGATGTCAGTGGGGTATTAAAGTCTCTACTATGATTGTTGATCTCTTCCTTGATATCCTCCAGAAGTTTTTTTAATATATTTAGATCCACCTGAATTGGGTGCATATATGTTTACCAGAGTTATGGCCTCTTTTTGTATCAGTTCCTTTAGTATTATGAAGTGGCATTCCTTATCTCTTGTTATGGTCTTCAATTTGAGGTCTATTTTGTCAGATATAAGTATTGCCACTCCAGGTTTTGTTGTTGTTGTTGTTGGTTTTGTGTTTGTTTGTTTTTTCATTTCCATTTGCCTGAAAAACCATTTTCCATCCCTTCACCACCAGTCTGTTTGAGTCCTTGGTTCTGAAGTGGGTTTCTTGTAGACAACATATATATGGGTCATGTTTTCTTATCTATCCAGCTACCCTATGTCTTTTGATTGGAGCATTTAATCCATTTATGTTTAAGGTTATTATTGACAGATATGTTTGCTGCCATTTTTATTCTTTATGCCTGTGTTCTTTCCTCCCTTTATATATATTTTTTACAACATTCCCTTTGGCATTTTTTGCATTGCTGGTTTGGTGGTAATAAACTCTCTTAGCCTTTTTTTGTCTGCAAACCTCCTGGCTTCACCTTCAGTTTTGAATTATATCCTTGCTGGATAGAGTAGTCTTGGAATTCAGTCCCTGGATTTTCATCACTTTGTATATTTCATGCCACTCTCTTCTGGCCTGATGTGTTTCTGTTGAGAAATCAGTTGATATTCTAATGGGAGATCCCTTGTAGGTAACTTCCTGTCTCTCTCTTACAGCTTTTGAAATTCTTTCTTTGTCTTTTATGCTTGCCAATTTACTTATGATGTATCTTGGTGTAAGTCTTTTTGGGTTCATCTTGATTGGGACCTTCTATGCTTCTTGGACTTAAGTGACTTTTTTCTTCCCAAAGTCAGGAAAGTTTTCTGTCATTATTTCTTCAAACAGGTTTTCTATCCCTTGCTCCACTTCCTCTCCTTCTGGCATCCCTATTATGTGGATGTTGTTTTGTTTCATGTTGTCCCAAAGCTCCCTTAGACTCTCCTCCTGTATTTTAAAAAAATTTTTCCAGTTGCTGTGCTGCATGGATGTTTTCCTATCTTATTTTCTAACTCGCTGATTCAGTCCTCAGCTTCTTCTAGTTTACTGTCAAAACCTTCCATTGTGTTCTTTATTGCAGCTATGTCATTCTTCATTTTCTCTTGATTCTTACTCATGTGGTGTTATTTCCCATTCAGCTCCTTATAATTCTTGAGTTGCATCTATTTCTCATCCAGATGTTTGAACATCCTTATAACCATTACTCTGAATTCTTTCTCTGACAAATTACTTGCCTCCATTTTATTTAATTCCTTTTATAGTGATTCCTCCTTTTCTTTCATTTGAGGGTTGTTTCTTTGCCACCCCATTTTTGCTGTTCCTTTGTATTTGTTTCTATGTGTTAGATCAAATGGCTATGCCACCCAGATTTTTGGGGTTGGTCTTATGTAGTAGATGTTTTGTGGGACCAGTGGTGCTGTCTCCCAGATCTCCTGGGCTGAGTATTCTAGAGAGGCTCCCTACTTGAGATATTTGGGTTCTCCTGATTAGTTGGGTCTTGAATGTTATTGTCCCATTCGTTGATGGAGTCTCCTCTCAGGGTGTCTGATTATGTGGCTTGCTCCCTTGTCACATCATGCCAGCTGTTGTGGAGGTGCTGGCCAAATAGCACAAAATACAACAAGACAAGACACAACACAGAAGGAACAGAACACAAATGTACACAAAACCCTTATAACCCCAACAAAAGTGACCACCAGCAAAAAGAGAATTAGGAAACAGAAAAGTGAGCAAGGATGATAGAAAAGAAAATAGAGTAAAAATATGGGGAGAAAACACAACAAAACAAACAAATAAACCAAAAACACCCAAAAAGGAGGAGGGGTCATAATCTGTAGATGCAGAGCTTAAATAAAGAAAATAACATTACAGAATTAAAGGAATAGGGTAAGGACCACGGTTTAGAATAAAGGAGACAAGAATGAAAAAAAATTCAAGAGGAGAGAGCAGATAATCCTGAATTTAGGAAATGAAACAAGTTAATCATTTAGGAGAAGAAGAAAAGAAAATGACAAGAGAGGGGAAAAATAATTGAGTAGTGAAAAAAAAAGAAAAGGGAAATTGAGTAGGAGCAGGGAAGAGTGGATTAGATATATGAACAAAACAACAGAAAGTAGAATAATAAATCAATAAAGCAGACAGATAAGAAAGATCAATTATTAAAAAGGGGGGAAAGAAAGAAAAGAGAAAACTTAACAAGGAGAAAAGAGAAGAAAAACAGGAGGAAGAAAAGAGAAGAGAGGAATAAAAAGGTGTAAAAAATAAAATAAAATAAAATAAAAAATATAAAAATGAAGTGAAATGTCATTTGCTTCAGTTGAATTTTAATGCCCCGTGGGACCTGGCTTAGGACCCCACTCTTCTCTTCTGTCTGCCAATTCTGGGCTTCCTGTGAGGTACTTAGGTGCTAACCACTGTCAGGCACTGTCTTTTGTCTTTTAGCACCTGCTTGAAGCTCCAAGCAGCCCACCGGTCCACTGCTTGTGTCTGTCTCCACAGGCCTTGGCTTCAAGAAGGAGGGGCCAATCTGCCTTTTTTGCTTATCTGCCAGCTGTCAATCTTAATTACTCAAGAGTCTGTTTCTGACAGGGCTTTAGGTGGAGTTGGTGGTGTTTCGCTTTCAGAGAATGAGATGGGTGTTTCTTCCTGTCCCAGAGCTACTCCTCCAGGAGTGGCCCCAAAATATTACCCTGCTCTTGGCTGGGTCCTACATGGAGACCAATGGGGTCAGCTGGGTCCCTGGAGTTTTTGTCAGTCTGTTTCCTAGAATAGTGAGGCGGGTGGCCCTCCTCTACTTCGGTCACTGTGGGCTCCTTGAGACTGTTCGACCCGTAAGCTTGGCCTCGGCCTTTGTTTCCTTGGTAAAGCTCAAAATGCAGGGTGTGGCAGGCTGTATCACCTAGGGTGGGGGTTTTTCCCCCAGGTAGCTCGTCCCAGGGAAAATGGCCATTTAGGTTTGGAAGCATATAAACAACCCAATGCAGGACTCCTGGCTACTGCTTTTCCAAGTCTCCCTGCCCGGCTTACCACACCCGCCTGTCCTCAGGCACCTCAAATCCATGCCTCCCTCCCTGCACCAATGCCTCGGATGTGTAGTTGCGACTAATGTGCTCTAGGTTTAGAGATTTTTTTAAAAAAGGCAATAGAAACCACAGCTCTCCCCCCCACTGGCTCTGGGCTGCTGAGTCTAGACTCCACTGCTGCCCACAGCCTTGCTGCCTTTCGTAGCTGCTTGGATGATACGGGCACTGCTGATTATGCTGCCACAGGTCTGAGGTGCAGCTGGTAGGTTGCCACCACCTTGGGCTTGGGTGTGTGCTCTGGGCAACCCCCCTCTCAGATCTTGCTCTTCCTACTGGTCTCCAAGTGTCCCCTATTCTTCCTTGTTCTAAGTCACCTCCTCAGCTGGACCTCAGTTGTAATTCCAGGTGAATGCCCTCCAATTTAGTCGTATTTCTAGTCTGGCCCTTGGGATGAGGTGCCTGACAGGTCTGCCTATTCAGCCACCATTTTCTCCTCTCGCCCAAAAAAGTATTTTTAGAAGTAAGTTTTTTGATGTAAGAATAAGCTAAGTTGTGTCAAGATGTCGTCATCTGCTGTCCTAGATAAGCAACCAGCAGCTCAGTTAACAAGGTAAAGAGGAACAAAAGAATATTCCAGGTGAAGGCAGCTCAGATATGAAGCCAGCTGAGAAGTTATGGACTAAAATGAGAAACTGTGATTACAAATTGTCACTCAAGAATTACCAATGCCATTTCCAGGCACAGGGACTTTGTTCCTAGGCCTAGGAACAAGACACTGATTGAGTTTCGTCCTCGCCATAAGCAATCTGGCAGATCTCACAGTTCTACTATTCTGAAATAGAACCATGGTCAGCTACGTTCCATGTTGACATAAGAAACATCCAAACCTGGCCGAAACCGGTTTGGCTCAGTGGATAGAGCGTCAGCCTGCGGACTGAAAAGGTCCCAGGTTTGGTTTCGGTCAAGGGCACGTACCTTGGTTGCGGGCACATCCCCAGTGGGGGGCATGCAGGAGGCAGCTGATCGATGTTTCTCTCTCATCGATGTTCCTAACTCTCTATCTCTCTCCCTTTCTCTCTGTAAAAAATCAATTATATATATGTGTGTGTGTGTGTGTGTGTGTGTGTGTGTATACATATATATATGTGTGTGTGTGTGTGTATATATATATATATATATATATGTATATATATATATATATAAACATCCAACCCTGTAGAAACTTTTTATGAGTTTATCTGCTCCAAACTGAAAGCACTTGTTGAAAAGCAAAATCTAAATGGATTGAGAAAATGGCAGTTTCACCACTTACTTTACACATCAGAATCAAAGGAGGAGACATGAGGGGTTTACATAAAATCCATTGTGATAGATTAGAGAGGCAGGAGAAAGCAAAGCAGGGAAATCTCTGAGATTGGATAAAAGTAAAATGATAGACACGTGCTTCTTTTACACTGGTGGGTATAGGATAGTTAACAACATTTACAGCACATGGAGATGGTATGTGGGGAACAAGATAACAATGAGGGTCTCATGCTTTGGTAGGAGATTATGCCATGAGGAGTTCAGAAAAGGGGAATTTAAAAAAAAGGGGGGGACTCTTTCTCCCTCCCCACGTGGGAGTCTGTACTTATTCTTCAATAAATCTTCACCTTTGTTATACCAAAAAAAAAAAAGAGAGAGAGAGAAAGAAAAACAGAGAGAGAGAAAGAAAGAAAAAGAAAGTAAAGGGGGATTACTCTGACATTCCAAAGGTATGTTATCATAGATGCAAAAAGACAATAGTCAGGCTCAGTTAAGGTAAAGATTCCTTTGTCAGGGAAGATACCAGCCTAGGACATGACTACCCACCACGAGTTGCTTTTTGTTAGGAAGTTTTATTTCAGACCAACCTATGTGGTTACTTTAGGTCTCTGAGTTTGTAAGGACCACCAATCAGCTCACCCCCAACCCCACTCCTGCCCCCGAGCTTGTCAGGTTTAGCATGTGGCCGTTTTCTAGTCCACATCTACCTAAAATTGGTGTTCTCTTTGCAATTGCAAAACCACAACATTCAACTGCTTTGTACAACTGTGTAGTAGCATCACACAAGATAAATGTCCCATATCCCAACATATTGACTGATTTTTCTATCTTACCAAAATATTTTGGCCCCTAGGATACTATGGATTCTTTTTTTTTTCCTTTCAGAATTTAGAATGTTGGATACGGGGTGGGGATGGGGAGCAGGAGAAGTTAGAAGCCTTTAACTACTGAGGAGAAATTTCATGATGTTTTATATTTGAATATGTAATTTCATTAGTGATTTTTTTTCTTTCTTTGTTCTTTTTGCTGTTTGCAGTGACTATTTCATAACTTAAAACTACAAATTTTATTTTGAAGATGTAAAAATAAATTTGTCTACTTTAATCTATAATTTTGAATTTTCAAATAAAATAAGAATACATAGTGGTTGCCTTAACCAGTTTGGCTCAGTGGATAGAGCATCGGCCTGCAGACTCATGGGTCGCAGGTTCGATTCTGGTCAAGAGCATGTACCTTGGTTGTGGGCACATCCCCAGTAGGGGATGTGCAGGAGGCAGCTGATTGATGTTTCTCTCACATCAATGTTTCTAACTCTCTCTCCCTCTCCCTTCCTCTCTGTAAAAAATCAATAAAATATATATTTTTTAAAAAGAATACATAGTGGTTGAGGTCCTAGCCAATGTAATAAGATAAGACAAAAAAATAAGGAGGTATAAATAATGAAATTATGACTGTCTTACACACAAAATTCAAAATAATCAATGAGAAAACTAGTGAAAGTAGTAGGAGAGTTTCATTAGCTGGGCAGATATGGTTTCAACAAACAATAATCACTAGCTTTTCTATACATGAGAAACATTGAATTAGAAAATGTAATGCAAAATAATACCCCAAAACTTAGAAACCAAACTTAATCAGTAAATTTGACCAATCCTAATGGGACTTGAAAAGTGAATCCCAAGGTTCTTCTGCAGATAAGAGAAATAAAATCTGCATAGAAAATGATAAAGGAGCAGAATAATGAGATATACTGTCCTATCACATGTAAAACACTAGTGGCTCTGAAATGAAACAGTGTGGCTTTGGCACTTCCGGAGGCAACTTGACCAGTGAGAATTGAGCACATGCCCAAGGTCATAGTTCAAAAGTAGAAAAAGAATGGATAATGTTTTTTTTTTCCCCAAAACAAGTATTTTTGCCACGTTTTTATTTTTTACTTTATTTTTATTATTTTTTTCTTTATTGATTAAGGTATTACATATGTGTCCTTATCGCCCCATTGCCACCCTCCACCCTCCCACCCACCTCATTCCCTCACCCCCCTGGTGCCTGTGTCCATTGGTTAGGCTTATATGTATGCATACAAGTCCTTTGGTTGATCTCTCCCTCTTACCCCCACCCTCCCCTACCTTCCCTCTGAGGTTTGATGGTCTGATCAATGCTTCTCTGTCTCTGGATCTGTTTTTGTTCATCAGTTTATATTGTTCATTATAATCCACAAATGAGTGAGATCATGTGCTATTTATCTTTCTCTGACTGGCAAGAATAGATAATGTTTTAAATGGTTTTGAGACAACTGTCCATACAGAAAAACTACTATGTCTTTCTAGTTTAACCTTTTCCACTCGGATGTCGAGTGTGACTCGACACGGTTAGCATTAGAATAAAGGAATCGAGAAAAAAACAAGCGAGTGCAAAGGGTTAAGAATTATATACCATATTTTCCGGTGTATAAGACGACTGGGTGTATAGAAGATTTTCCTGGGTTAAAAAGTCATCTTATATGCCGGAAAATATGGTATTCTTTATTTTTTTGTATTAAGAACCCAAATTTAAGAAGGTAAAATTATAAAAGTACAGTTGACCCTTGTACAATAAGGGTTTGAACTGCACAGATCCACTTATACAATGATTCTTTTCAATTGACCATAGTTCAATTTGAGGCAGGTTCATAAGAAACTAGAAAATTCCCTGGCAAGTGGAAAGAGGAAGCATCTATCAAAATTTAAAGTGTATGTATACATTATATAGAATTACATTTCTAAAAAGCTGTCCTAGACAAGTACTCATGCATGTCTGTGATGTTTAGGGAAGTACTGTTCATCATCCTATCCTATATAATAAAAGTCTAATATACTAAGTGTCCGATCAACCGGTCAGCCATTCAACGAATCAAAGCATAATATGCTAATGATACGCTAAGGCTGCTCAACCGCTCGCTCTGATGTGCACTGACCACCAGGGGGCAAATAGTCGACTGTTAGACCAGTTGCTATGACAAGCACTGACCACCAGGGGACAGACGCTCTGACCGGTATGTTAGCTTGCTGCTGGGGTCCAGCTGATAGGGACTAGGCGAGATGGTCCGGACACTCCCTGGAGCCCTCCGGTGGTCCCTCCCTGGCTGGCCAACCTCCTGCATCCCTCCCCAGCCCCGATCCTGCACCTGTGGGGTCCCTCAGCCTGGCCTGCACCCTCTCACAATCCAGGACCCCTCAGCGGATGTTGGAGAGCTGGTTTCAGCCCAATCCTGCAGGCCAGGCCAAGAGACCCCACTGGTGCATGAATTCGTGCACTGGGCCTCTAGTAAGAAACAAAACCCTAAATGTCCACCAGAAGGGGAATTTAAATAAACTGTGGCACTGCAACAATGCAGAAAATGATGTAGTCGTTAAACAGAATAAGAACATTCCAGGTCAGCACAGAAGACCAACAGCATCTCCCACCTCCCACCTGAGACCTCAAGCCTAGAGCAATGGCATCTTCCTTCTGGGCCCCTTGCCAACACACCCTAAGGTGGAGTCTGCTGGTCCAGGGCCATCCCCTGAGCTGTGGAAAGATCCCTGGGGGCATGACCTCCATCCAAACTCCAGCACAAAGTTCCATTGGCCACTGAGCCCTCCTGCAACACCCAGAGCCACTGTGCAGAAAAAATGAGCCTAGCTCCCCAGCACAACACTTGCCTCCCCGATGGCTGGGCAGGGGTAGAAAAGTAACCACGGACAGGAGATACGCTAGGAAGTCTCCAACGGACTTGGAGAGATTTCAGAAGATTTTCACCATAAAATAGTTCCGGCTAAATGGGGAGTTGGTGTCCAATGGGGAAAGTTTCAGTTTTGCAAGAGGAACATGGAGATGAACGGTGGGTGGGGCACAGCATTGTGAATGAATGTCCTTCATGCCACTGAGTTGCACACTTACAAGTGGTTAAGATGGCAAGTTTGTGTTACGCGTATTTTACTACAATATGAAAACTGAAACCAAGGTATTATGGAAAATGAATAACAAAAACAAAGCACAGGCTTCTGACTACGCACTACTTGGCACTGTGCTCCTTGCAGCTGGTGGTAGCAAAGGAGATGTGATTGGAAGCTGTCGGCTTGACATCCGGAATGCTCCTGGAAGGGTGTGCACTTGGGGACATGTCTGCTGCAGACCCACAGCCGTCTTGGGACCAGAGAGGAGGCAGGCAGGAGGCCAGCCCCTCTCTGCCTTTCTAAGCCCTGGTGAGGCAAGCTCCTCTTATTTGGTGTTATGTGCAGCCAAATGCAAACCCTGATGATGCTTCCCTGTGGCACCATATGACTGTTCCCCATCCCCAGCAGCACCTGTGAGAGAGTTTGGCAGAGCAGTCCCTTCACACATACCGGTTGGGTGATAAGCATAGACTCCTCTATTGATCACTAGACTTTATATCAAACTGAGCACAAGCCAGCAAAGGCATCACTGCCTTGAAGGCCTCACAAAGGAAGAGAGGAGCTTCCCGCAGGAGGAAGTGAGGGCTAACAACTCTGCCCCCCCAACCAAGGCACCTTCCACCAGCCCAGCCTAAGGGGAAGGTGCATGGGGGATGCCCCAGCCGATGAGGCACGAAGACAAAGCCCTCACTGCAGATTCACGTGCTCCAGCCCCTTGGGAAGTCAGCCACCTGAAGCCAATCAACTTGTGGGCGTCAGTGCCCGAGAGCAGGTGAGAAGCCCCTGCCCTCTGCAGCCCCTCAGCTCTCAGGCAGAGAGGTGCTCACCCACCATCTGCTCCAGGACGGGGCCCTTCAGGAACATAGAGGAGAAATGTTGCCTTTATTCTCGGCCGCCAACAGGGATCATTATTCCATGGGCACAGGGGATGAAAGAATTCTAGCCATCCTCATTAAAAAAAAGATGATTAGTCCTAACTGGTTTAGCTCAGTGGATAGAGCGTTGGCCTGCAGATTGAAGGGTCCCAGGTTTGATTCCCGTCAAGGGCATATACCTTGGTTGTGGGCACATCCCCTGTAGGAGGTGTGCAGGAGGCAGCTATTGATGTTTCTCTCTCATCGATGTTTCTAACTCTCTATCCCTCTCTCTTCCTCTCTGTAAAAAATCAATAAAATATATTTTTAAAAAATAATAAAATAAAATGATAGTCCTAGGCGGTTTGGCTTAGTGGATAGAGCGTCGGCTTGCCAATTGAAGGGTCCTGGGTTCGATTCCAGTCAAGGGCCCATGCCCGGTTGTGGGTTCAATCCCCTGTAGGGGGTGTGCAGGAGGCAACCAATCAATGATCTCTCATCATTGATGTTTCTATCTCTCCCTCTCCCTTCCTCTCTGAAATCAATAAAAATATATATATTTTTTTAAGTAAAATGATAGACACATACTTCTTTTACCCAGGTGGTTGCAGGATAGTTGACAGTCAACAATTAACTTGATAACAAAAACAATGAAGGAATTTATGGTCTCTGTCCTGGCGCCCAGGCACATTTGGTTTTGCCCTGAGGGGTCTGGAAAAGGGATTTACAAGTTACCCTGACCTTTCACAGGCATGTTATCTTAGATACAAAAAGCCAATAGGCTCAGTTAAAGTAAAGATTGACCTTTATCCGGGAAGATACTGGTCTAGAACATGGCTACCCACTGTAAACTGCTTTTAGTTGAAGTTTTAATTTCAGACCATCCTTTGTAGTTACTTTAAGTCTTTGGGTTTGCAAAACCGCCATGCAGGCCTTCCCTGAGCTGGTCAGATTAGCATGTGACCTTTTTTCATCCACAGGTGGTCAAGCAGATTCTGTCCTGACTTAGTATCTGCCTCTTCCTGGTTCAGAGAGGGAGACACCTCCCAATCCTCTAAAATGCAAGCGTCCCGTACACAGGGGATGCCACTGCTGCTTCTCCAAACCACGCGGGGCCAACGCGACAAGTCCTGGAGCAGCCCTGGAGCAGCGTGTAGTTTCCTCCAGCAAGCTCTGCACACCTGGGAGAAGAATGGATAATCTTGATGTTTCCCTCCAATAACTACACGTTCACTGTCACCTAGAAAAAAGAAAATCCAGATGCTTGAGTATATTTTGTTTGGTTGAATTTTTTGTTGTTGTTAATCCTCACCTGAACATATTTTTTCCATTGATTTTTTAGAAAGAGTGGAAGGAAGAGGAAGAGACAGAGAGAGAGATAGAAACATCAATGTGAGAGAGACACAATCGATTTGTTACCTCCCTCATGCACCACAACTAGAGCCTGGGATCAAGTCTGCAACCAAGGCACATGTCCTTGACCAGAATCGAACCCCTGACCCTTCAGTCCGAAGGCTGACGCTCTAACCATTGAGCAACCAGCTAGGGCTGAATTTTTAACTGATGTGGCATTTATAATTGCCCCTGCTTCCCACACCCACTACTTCCCTTTCTCTTAATTAACCTTGACAGTTGGGCTCCAAGTCAAGAAGAAATCATAGTCTAGGAAGATGATCTAAAATGATAATTTAAACTTTTATACATTTTCTATTCTGGGTTTTATATAGAGGTTTTAAAAAACATAATGTAAACTGTTGGATTATATTAACTCTCAGGTAAATTTTTTCTATAAATCTTATTTGATATCTAGAAGATTTTTTTCCCCTAGAATCCCAATTTATTTTTAGCTGTAGAGATAGCATACTCTCGCCATATAAGCTGTAAAAAAAATAATAATAATGCAAACAAAGCCATTTTTAAATGGAGTCAGGGCGGCCATCCCAGAAGAACTGCCTTGTAGGTCTTTATCCTCAAATCTGGACAAAATCGCCTTCGAACTAGGTCTAAAAACCATTGTATTCCAAATTACTGCTTATAAAGCTAACAAAAATGTAGACATTATGACTACCAGATTGAAGATTAAAAACATTATTTAGAATTAGCATCACTGTTCTGTTATCTGCACCAATAGAAATGCCTTCTTTCTAGTGATGTCATTGTTCCCTTCCCTTCCCTTCCCCATAATACTCCCTCGCTTTTTGCCTCCTAATCAGAACACTATTTGGGCTTCTGCCTGAATCAGTGCTACCTCAATAGCTATATGTTTGGATCTCACCCCAAAGTCACACTGGCTGTAGTCTGGTTACTGGACGAAGAAAACAAGAAGCAAGCACTAGGCGACTTCTGTTTCCTTCTAAAACAAGCTTAAAGAAAATTATTCTGACACTTGCTCAAACAGTAAGGAAAACTTTATTCAAGACCACCTTTACAATAGGGGCAAGAGACTAGCCCCAGGCCAAATGCAGCAAAGTTGGCTGTGGGTTGATAGCCAAGGAGCAGGGAGGGGATGATGGGTGGAGAATCATTGAGAAAGAGGATATATTTGGGGGGGGAGGGGTGGTGGTGGTGGTGGTGGAATTCTGGCTAGAGGGACTCAATAGGATGCTTGCTGAACCCAGTGAGGGTGGTTAGACATCAAGGTGAGTCGGGTTGTTTTCCTGAGCAGGATGCTAGGGTTATTTCTTTCCCGGGTTCTTGTTCAGATAGATTCGAAGAATGAAGCCGTGGACAAAAGGTGTAGATGAAAAGGGTGGAAATTTATTGGAAGCAAGTACAGACTCCCACGCAGGAAGAGTGTCCCAAGGGGGTAACCCACCAAGCTCCTTTTCTCTAAGGTTTAGAAGGGTTGCAGTTCTGTCTCTTCATACTGATTCCGAAATTTTGGACTGGAACCTGGATTCTTTGTCCGCTGGAATCGAAGAAGGAATCCACGGACAGAAGAGTGGTATAGCAAAGGTGAAGATTTATTGAAGAACAAGTACAGACTCCCATGTGGGGAGGGGGAAGAGTCCCACAGAATGGACTCCCAAGTAGGGAGGGGGAGAAGGGTCCCTGAACTGACTCCCACATAGGGAGGGGGAAGAGTCCCCCTGAGTTCCTTTTCCCTATGGCTTATAAAGGCTGCAGATCCTGGTGTCTTGATATCCCCTCTGATTGGTCACTATTCCCTTAGACTGGTTACTATAGTAACTCCTGGGCCAAAGGTTGAACCTCACATGGCACATGTGAGGTTCTCCCCCACATCTTTTCTTATTGTTTTCCTATTCCCTTTGGGCTTACTCCTCCTTCTAAATGAAGGGCTTCCTTCTCTTTATTTTGTAAATATGACCTTTCTTGGCTACTTCCAGTTCACTTGTCTTATGTAAATACTAGAGGCCCGGTGCATGAAATTCGTGCACAGGGGTGGGGGGTGGGGTGGGGGGGTGTCCCTCAGCCCAGCCTGCACCCTCTCCAATCTGGGACTCTCACAATCCAGGACTGCTGGCTCCCAACTGCTCGCCTGCCTGCCTTCCTTATTGCCCCTAACTGCTTCTGCCTGCCAGCCTGATCACCCCCTAACCACTCCCTTGCCAGCCTGATTGATACCTAACTGCCCTCCCCTGCTGGCCTGATCACCCACAACTTCCCTCCCTTGCAGACCTGGTCCCTCCCCTGCTGGCCATCTTGTGGCAGCCATCTTGTGTCCACATGGGGACAGCTATCTTGTGTTGGAGTGACAGTCAATTTGCATATTCTTTTATTAGATAGGATAGAAGCCTGGTGCATGGGTGGGGGCCAGCTGGTTTGCCCTGAATGGTGTCCCAGATCAGGGTGGGGGTTCCCTTGGGGCGTGAGGTGGCCTGGGTGAGGGGCCTGTGGTGGTTTGCAGGCCAGCCACGCCCCCCGGAGACCCAAGCAGAGGCCCTGGTATCTGGGATTTATTTATCTTCTATAATTGAAACTTTGTAGCCTTGAGCAGAGGCCAAGGCAGGCCAGGGCGGGCAGAAAACTTGGCTTCCTCCATCGCCAGGGAAACCCAAGCCTCTTGCTCCCTCCATGGCCTCAGCCATCTTGGTTGGGTTAATTTGCATACTCACTCCTGATTGGCTGGTGGGCGTGGCTTGTGTGTAGCAGAGGTATGGTCAATTTGCATATTACTTTTATTATATAGGATACCTGTTGCTGCCTCCTTATCTTATGGAGATGTAACTGCACCTGGCTTCCTTGTGTTATGGAAATGTACCTTCTCCCAGTCTGCAGCCCTGTGCCTCTTCCATGGACCCCAATTCTAAGAAATCCCTAAGCCTGCCTATATTCTCCTAAAATTTCTGCTTCAGTCCCCGCTCTGATTAGGAAACCCCAACTGCCATTGGGGACAATGGACGCCGTGTCTTTCTGGCTGCTTCCTTCTGGCAAAGGGGTCGTTGTTTGGGGCTGCAGTCAGGGTCCCATCAGAAGTGGGTAGTCTAAGGACCCACGGAAGATGGATGTAGTGGCCTCCATTTGCTGTTCCATGCGGTTTCATGCGGAAGACCTTTTGAAGCAATAGGGCTTCTAAATGGGAGAATATGAAACATAACAAGCAATGGTTAAAGACGAGCAATAATGAAACAGTATAAACCAAGGCCTGAGAGTGGTTTTGATTGGTGGCAGTGGTAGCATAGGTTGTCCTATAGACCAAGATGTAACACATTTTACTCTGAGTTGGGCTGCTTATAATATACTTAGTAGTTAGGGATTTGGGGAGCCAGTCTGGCTTGAGAAATGTACTGTACCAGGGTTACAGAGAGGGGCTATAAGTAGGAGTATCTCGTGATGTTTCTGGGTCCCAGTAAGGACAGAGAAGGTCTCCTCCAGGTACCAGCCTAGGATTCAAGTGACACTTATGAAAAGACAGAGTAAGTATTGTTAAAAAGATGAAAATACTGATTATTTAGAAATACCAGGGTATGTTACTTATCTGGCACTCATTGTCTTCCCAGGATCCCTTTGAAAGAGAAGTTTCAGGTCCTTTAGAGGCTCACATGAGGAGAAGTTTGGTGATCTAATTGGTGACAATGCAGCTTCATCCTCCTCCTGTGCTGGCATTCAAGGCTCACTGGAGACAGACGGGTTTAGGAGTTGAAAGTGCTGCCCTGTGGAGACTTAAAGACGGTGCCTGTAAAAGAGCCTTTTGGGCTGTTTAAAGGGCTGCCCAAATAAATGAGGGCTATTCCCGAAAGCTCTGGGGCAGTATTGTCTATGTTAGCTGACGGCTCTGATTCTGCCCTAGTCCTCCCCTCTATTAGGCTCTTGTACCCCTAAGATGGGGTATTGTGAGGACTATGTCAAGGTTTCAATAAACCTTGGGCTTAGAATATTGAGTCCTTCTAGAGCAGTGGTTCTCAACCTTTCTAATGCCGCAACCCTTTAATCCAGTTCCTCATGTTGTGGTGACCCCCAACCATAAAATTATTTTCGTTGCTACTTCATAACTGTAATTTTGCTACTGTTATGAATCTTAATGTAAATATCTGTTTTCCGATGGTCTTAGACCCACAGGTTGAGAACCACTAGCAGGGTCATCTTTAAGTCTCCACAGGTCAGCAGTTTCAACTCCTAAACCCGTCTGTCTCCAGTGAGCCTTGAATGCCAGCACAGGAGGAGGAGGAAGCTGCTGTAGAGCCTAGGACCATCAGAAAACACAGATATTTACATTACAATTCATAACAGTAGCAAAATTACAGTTATGAAGTAGCAACGAAAATAATTTTATGGTTGGGGGTCACCACCACATGAGGAGCTGTATTAAAGGGCCGCGGCGTTAGGAAGGCTGAGAACCACAGTTCTGGAGCCTCAGTGTGGAGGGGACAGTGTTTCTGATGTGAACGCGAGGCTTTTTGCGGGTCAGGAAGGATGGGAAAGGAACCACTCACCCCAGCTGCGCCCTAAAGGCTGGGAAAAGATCTCTTTCTTGGCTTCCCAGACATGCCTGTAAAGGCTACAGCCTCTGAGGATGGTTCACCAGGGCTTGGGAGGAGTACAGAGAAGGTGGCTCCAGCATGGAGCAGGAAATTAATTTCCTTGCCCTCCCCCACTGTCAGGCTTACCCGGGGCTCCTGGGTGGAGGTGGCAGCCCTCTGATGAGCCGGATTGAGAGACTCCAGGCCCCATCAGTCCTGGTGGGCCAACTGGTCACCAGCCCCGCCCCAAGGGACCTCAGTCTCCAGGGGCAGTCTGACTTCCAGTGGTTTCCTTCACAGGCAGAACAGGGCTTCAGGAGTCCCCCATGCCCCTTGGGGCAATTCCAACCTGTCTACGGTTGTAGCAGGTGATCGGGACTGACCATTCGCCTCCGGGCTCTGACTGGGGGTTCTTGCCTTGCCGAAGCGTGGCACTAAGAGCCTTGAGTCTGGCCTGGCTTCCCTTGTTTCCCCTTTTTCCCCATTCTGGTCGCTATTATAGAATACAGAGGTGGTAACTTTCAGGAGATTTTTAAAGTACTCTTGGGACCAATAGCCAATTCTTGCAACCTCCTGATATCTGGGAAAGCCTGAGTGATAAATTTATCCTTTAAAATTACTTGTCCCAATTCTGAATCTGAGGTAATGTTGGACACTTTACCAAAAGCCTCCTTGAGCCTTCCAAAAAGGCCGAGGGGTTTGTTATCCCCTTGATTAACGGTGGTTAATTTAGAGTAATTAACAGGCTTTATTTTACTAAATTTGAGACCTTCTACAGTGCAGAAAAAAGTCAGGCGTTTTCTTAAAGTCTGTGGGTCAAACTTATCCCAATTCTTGAGGATACACCCTAATGGACTGCCTTTATGTAGAGTAGATAACACACTTCCCATCTGGAAAAATATAAAAAAATAAAAAAACGCGCAAGGATGCCTGCCATCCTTGTATGCGTGACCCACCCTGTCGGTGTGCGGTCGCAGACAAGGTGGACGGGTGGACTTAACCGCACTTATCACCGCGACCAGCAACCCGAGCTCAGCAGATGCTACTGGTGACTTCCTGATGCTACTGGTGACTTCCTGATGGGGGTGGAGAATATAACCAGTGTTCTCAGGCCTCATGTTTGTGATTAAAGGTGCCTGAGGCGGCTGTAATATTTTGAAGTACCTGCTGGACTGTATTTCCGAGGGGTTTACTTTAGGATGAGAACTTAAGAGAGTTCACACAGTACCCAGAACCCTGGTCTGGCCAGTATCCAGTGATCCAAGTATTAGCAGCTTCAGTCCCCACCCCTTGCAAGCCCCCCTGTCACTAAGGATTTATCCTCTGCCTGATTTTATATTTTAACTTCCTGCTTACTGTCTTAACTTTTAGTTCAACTATGACCAGCTTAGAAGCCTACAATTTAGAGGTAAGCGTTCTTTCCATGAATTTTCTAAAGACTTAAAAGCACCAAAGTAAGGCAATGGCTGTCCAATGACCAAATTCAAAAGTGGCATGGTTATAGATTTGTTAAAAATGTAATTGATAAAACCTCTGCTGAGACCACAACCTTCTAGAACAACAAACAATTTGTATATAACATGTGGCACATGGCTTATTGCAGATGGCGCATTAAAGCATTGAAAACAATTTATAAATCCTAATAAGAGAAACCTAAAACCCCAGAATGTCACTGGCAGACTCAGAATTGTCACACTTGCCCTTTTTCCCTGACTGAAAGTTCCCTGTTGGAACTTGGTTCTGCGTATTCTGAAGTAGACTAAAACCTGCATGACATTCAAAGTGTATGTATTAAATAGAACACTGCTATTAATTTTTATTTGGCAGAGTTTCCTCATGCAACTTCAAGTATATTGCGTTGGTCTAATTGAGTTCAAAGATATTTCTTTTTAGGGAGAAAGAATAAATCTTTGTATTATCTCAGGGCCCTTGAGATAATAACAAATATAACCTTCAGTTTGAATTCTTGACATATTACATTCGGAAAAGCTGCCAAATATACCCAATTTAAAGATCATTAAAACTTGAACCGGTTTTTAACATCAGAGATTTGGTCCTGACCACAGAATTGTTTTCAATCTAGCCATTAAATTTTTATATGATATACTTTGGATGTCAGAGAAACTGCTGGGAGAACACGCCTACCGCCCGCCCACTCCCTGGCCGCCTTGCCCCCCACGGGCGCAGGAGCCTGGAAGCTGCGGTCGCCTCTTAGACAACCTTCCTTCCCGCCTCGGCGCGGCCTGTGCGGGTTCGTGACGTCACAGGCTGGCGCGGACCACCCAGCACCGTTACTGCCAAACGCTGTGTGGTGGACGCGCTGCTGGGCGGGGCTTTGCCAATCCCCCCGCCCTGGCGCCGCCTTTGGAACCAGAAGCGGGCCTGAGTAGAAGGTCTTTCCTCCTTTCCCCGCTTCGCCCCGGGTGGGGAAGACACTCACTCAACTTGAGCTAGTGGTCTTTGTGGAAACTTCCCTGGGTTAACAGATATGCAACCTCCACGAATTTACACTTTAAAATTAGCCTTGGAGTCTTAAAATCTTAACCTAGCAGAGCAGCCTCCGGAGCTGAGTGACCCAGAGCCTGCACAGGACGGACAGAGCAGCCTCCGGAGCTGAGTGACCCAGAGCCTGCACAGGACGGACAGAGCAGCCTCCGGAGCTGAGTGACCCAGAGCCTGCACAGGACGGACAGAGCAGCCTCCGGAGCTGAGTGACCCAGAGCCTGCACAGGACGGACAGAGCAGCCTCCGGAGCTGAGTGACCCAGAGCCTGCACAGGACGGACAGAGCAGCCTCCGGAGCTGAGTGACACAGAGCCTGCACAGGACGGACAGAGCAGCCTCCGGAGCTGAGTGACACAGAGCCTGCACAGGACGGACAGAGCAGCCTCCGGAGCTGAGTGACACAGAGCCTGCACAGGACGGACAGAGCAGCCTCCGGAGCTGAGTGACCCAGAGCCTGCACAGGACGGACAGAGCAGCCTCCGGAGCTGAGTGACCCAGAGCCTGCACAGGACGGACAGAGCAGCCTCCGGAGCTGAGTGACCCAGAGCCTGCACAGGACGGACAGAGCAGCCTCCGGAGCTGAGTGACCCAGAGCCTGCACAGGACGGACAGAGCAGCCTCCGGAGCTGAGTGACACAGAGCCTGCACAGGACGGACAGAGCAGCCTCCGGAGCTGAGTGACACAGAGCCTGCACAGGACGGACAGAGCAGCCTCCGGAGCTGAGTGACACAGAGCCTGCACAGGACGGACAGAGCAGCCTCCGGAGCTGAGTGACACAGAGCCTGCACAGGACGGACAGAGCAGCCTCCGGAGCTGAGTGACCCAGAGCCTGCACAGGACGGACAGAGCAGCCTCCGGAGCTGAGTGACCCAGAGCCTGCACAGGACGGACAGAGCAGCCTCCGGTGCTGAGTGACCCAGAGCCTGCACAGGACGGACAGAGCGCTCTCCGTCTTCCTAAAGACGGCGAAGGAGCACCGCGCAGCACTCGGTACCTGGGCACCTGGGCGCTGTCACAGGCAAAGAGCCTCCCAGGGTTCAAACCCGGCCTCTGCTCCTCCCGTCTGCAAGCCGCCGAGCCCGGCAAATGGGGACGTTCCCTGTCTTCAAACATCATCGTGAAATGTCAACAGAAACGCTCTCCTCACAGTATTTACAAGTGCGCACAATCCACAGACACCTCACAAGGACCCCATTAACAGCTGTGTCTCTCGTCCCAGGTTTGGGACTGGGCCTCCCCAGAACCTCAGCATTTTCCAATGGACCATTTTGGCCACGTGGCTCGCCCGATGGTCTAGCATTCTCCTTTGTCATTTCCGCCATTTTTCAGAGAAAAACCATCTCAGGGCTATTCCACAGCACCCATGAAGAGGTGGGCTCGGGCCAAGGGCCACCCAAAGTCAGGGGGGCGCCTCCCTTTGGACTGGCCTTTCCTCTGCACGGGGGTAGAAAAGTCCCAGAAGCACCCCTAATTTATGAGGAACGGCTCACCTTTCCAAATTCCAAACGGACTGGGAAGTAAAACCTGGCGAAAAGAGACTTCCAAGAATGCTCCCGAGAGCGTGCAACCATTTTACAGCATCACGATGAAGGCGAGAGGCGAGTTACCCAGTAATTAATGGGATAACTGAACAGCGATGTCTGGCTCTAATGCTGAATTCTCTGAGAGGCTAAAACTTCCGCAGGGGTGGAAACAGTTAGCTGGCTCTTCCTTTCCTAACTCTTGCCTAGAAGTTTTCCCCAGGACCCTCACCGTAAAGGCCTGCCCAATGGAGGCTTAGGATTTTAAGCTTAGTGGGTCCTGGACTGCGGAGGCAGCGGTCGTGGCTGGATACTATTGGACCTGACTGAGATAGAGGACAGAAGAAAAGGCAGATGACTCTCCGATTAAAACCTGCTTGGGATCTGGGCCAGGGGAGAGGACGGACGTATGGAGTGGTCAGAAATGTGCTGTTCTGGGAACCGTGTCTCAGTTTCTCTCCCAGCTGTCTAAGACAGCCGGGAGGACCCAGGATGCCGGGTGACCAGCCCTTGTATGCATCCCCTGGACGGGTCAGAATTTAATTACATGCGTTGTTCCTGTGAGGCCCCTGTACGTCTGTTAGGGTTCAACAACCCTAGACACCCCGGCGAGGTCCTGTACTCACGTAAGGACATTCGAGGTTCTCGAACCAGGGGGAGGAATTGCCTCTTTGATCTTCGGAGCTGGGCAGGGACCCAAGCACTCATTTAGTCCATGGCTGGGCTTTGTCTCGTGACTGGCGGAGCCTAATGCTCTAATCCGACCCGGCACCAGTTTATCCTTCCAGGGGAGACTTTTCTAGCGGCAGTCGCCCTAGTGGCCTTTACTTGACTGACCCATGCCCGCGTTGGTTTTGACCCTGGAGAATACATCCAGAAAGGAGCAGTGAGAGAGAGAGAGAGAGAGAGAGAGAGAGAGAGAGAGAGAGAGAGGTCCACTTTTTAGACGGCAGCCAAGTTTAAATGACTGGAGGGCGGCCGTCTGCCTCCAAAATCATACAAGAGACAGAAATGAGACAGAATCCATGGCTACTCACCATTCAACGTGAAGAGGGTAGACTTAAATGATTTACGGAGAAATTCCCGGCCAATGCACCATCTGATACAGAATTTTTGGACTGGAACCCGGATTCTTTGTCAGCCAGAATCAAAGAAGGAATCCACGAACAGAAGAGTGGTATAGCAAAGATGGAGATTTATTGAAGAACAAGTACAGACTCCCATGTAGGGAGGGGGAGAAGGGTCCCACAGAATGGACTCCCACGTCGGGAGGGGGAAGAGTCCCACAGAATGGACTCCCAAGTAGGGAGGGGGAGAAGGGTCCCTGAACTGACTCCCAGGTGGGGAGGGGGAAAGGGTCCCCCTGAGTTCCCTTTCCCTATGGCTTATAAAGGCTACAGATCCTGATGCCTTGATATCCCCTCTGATTGGTCATTGTTCCCTTAGACTGGTTACTATAGTAACTCCTGGGCTCAAAGGTCAAACCTCATATGGGACATGTGAGGTTCTCCCCCCTCCTTTCTTATTATTTTCCTGTTCCCTTTGGGTTTTCTTCTTCTCCTTCTGGATGAAGGGCTTCCTTCCCTTTATTTTGTAAATATAGGCCTTTTGCTGTTCCCAGCTCCCTCATTCTATGGAAATGCACCTGTTGCAGCTCCTCGGCTCCCCTATTCTATGGAAATATACCTTCTGCTGCTCTGTAGCCCTGTGCTTCCTCCATGGTCCCCTTAATTTCTAAAATTGTCCTATTTTACCCCTAAAATTCCTGTTTCAATTGTCTTCAGGCCAAGCATGAGGAGGCTGACTAGGGCTTGGTTAAGGAGAATCTTTGTGAACCAGCAGATTTAAATTGGGGCAGGGGGTGTGTGTGTGTGTGTGTGTGTGTGTGTGTGTGTGTGTGTGTGTGTGTGTGTAATTATGGAAATGGAAGAGGCAGGAAACTGTATTTTCAGATGAGATAAGACACTCCTCCAGGCAGCCTGGGGATCTACTCCCTCCTCTCCATCGGAGATGTGAACCATCTCCAGTTGCTCCATTGGGTTTGTAAGCACAATTACAACCTGCTCCCAGGGACAAAGGAGCCAGAAGAATTTCAAAGGAGTGAGAGGAGTCATGGGACATGGCCCCCACTCATCCATTTCTACCAAAGGCCTCCTTTGTCCCCACTGTGTTGGGGTGATCTGCGTACTAAGCCCTCAGGGCAGAGCTCTGAAGTCCTCAGACTCCTAGAAGATGCTGAGGGTCCGCCCGCACTCTTGAGGAGCTGCTGGTCTGGGAAGGGAGGTGGGAAGCAAACAGTCCCAGGGCCCTGAGGGGATGGAGGACGAGGATGGAGGAGCTGGAGTGCAGCGTAGGGGGGAGAAGGAAAGGGAGGGAGGTCAGTCCAGAGCTTCCCTCCCTCGCCCCTCCTCACAGGAGGAGACTTTGCTTTGCTGTTTTGTGTGACCCCAGAACTGTCCCAGGGCCTGGCTGATGGCTGGCAGAAGGTGCTCACTACGTTTTACTCAGTAAATGTGGAAGGCAGCACCACCACTGTGGCTCCGTGGGCCCTGGCCGGCGGGCAACGTGCTGCCCTCGTATTCTAGGTCACCAAGCCGGGCTCCGAGCATTGATGAGGTTCCAACTGCCAGCGGCGGAGGTATGCGCTCTGTAGGAGAAGAAAACACCCATCCCCTCTTCCCTCCTGGCTTCTCCGGGTGCAAATTAGAGTGATGCGGTACAGTGAAGAGAGCATCAGTGTATTATCTGTGCAGCACACACCCACACAGGGAGACTTGGGGATGTGCCTTTAGTAGGTGCATGACTTTGAGCTAAAGGCAACCAAGACCCTCAGGGCTCAAGAAAAACTTCTGCTCCCGGCTTAATGACCTAGAAGCATTTGTATTGGGTTGGGAGCCTTGCCTGCCATGGCTTGTTACCAGAAGTATCGTTTTCTGACCTCTCCCCAAGGCAGGACGGACTACTAGTTACTGAGCATCTGCTCTTACTGTCCCGCAGTGACTCTCCCCGCTCCGAGGCCCAGGCCCCCTCACCTCGCCCATAGCTCAGGATGCCACCTACACTGACCTTTCTAGATCTGAAACTCTCGGGAAAGTGGGGTCTCTGACTCTCTCACATATGTGGGGCTCCAATGCACAATAAATTAAATTCGACTTTCTCTTGTTAATTATTCTCTTGTCTTGAATTATTCAATCAGCCAAAACAACCAGAGGTGGGAAGGGAAGTTGTCCCCGCCCCACATTAACAAGCAGTGCAGCTGTCGAGAAGGGACAGGACTCAGGCAAAGGTGTTCAGGCTTCAGAGGCAGCAAACTCGGGAGGTGAATATGTGGGGAGTCAGGGAAGACCACGGTTGTTGAGCAGGTTTGTGATGTGAACATGACTCCTCCAATGCCACCTCTAAGCTGCTAGGAGTCCAGAGGCATTATGGTGATTAAGAGTCCTAGCTGGTGTGGCTCAGTAGCTAAAGTGTGTCAGCCTGCAGACTGAAGGGTCCCAAGTTCGATTTCGGTCAAGGGCAGGTATATTGGTTGCAGGCTCCTCCCTGTCCCAGACCCTGGTCAGGGCCCATACAGGAGGCAACCAATTGATGTGTTTCTCTCACATTGATATTTCTCTCTGTCTTCCCCTCTCTCTTTCACTCGCTTTAAAAAAATCAATGAGCCGAAACCGGTTTGGCTCAGTGGATGGAGCGTCAGTCTGCGGACTGAAAGGTCCCGGGTTCGATTTTCTCTCAATGTCTCTCTATCCCTCTCCCTTCCTCTCTTAAAAAATCAATAAAATATATTTTTTAAAAAAAAAAAATAAAATAAAATAAATTGAAAAAATATCCTCGAGTAAGGATTTTAAAAAAAAAAAATCAACATGAGAGCGACCTATGAAAACCGGATTCCCAGTCAGGGCACATCCCTTTGGCTCATGGGTGGATGTCAATGATTGATGTTTCATCTCTCTCTTTCTCTCCCTTCCTCTCTGTCTAAAAGCCCAGTGTTAGGGTCACTGAAGGAGGAACACACAAGGCCAAAGGGGATAAAGAATTATGAAAAGAAACTTTGTGGGGCTGAGCCCCAAAATGGCACCAGCACACAAAGACGGGAGAGTAGGAGATTTTTAAAGGACTCTAGTCGGGCTTTTTCTGGGCGAGAATTCTCTGCAGGTCCAGATTCGGTCAAGGGCATGTGGTACAAGTGAAATGTTGTTGCTGGGTCACATCAATTCTTTGATCAGACCCAACATCCAGGTCACACCCTCGGTGGCACACCCTGGGGATTTATGTCCTGTGAGCAGGCAGAGGCACTGCTTCTCAGTTGTCTTCAGCTCAAAATGGTCGGGGTGTGTTCTCTCAGCCCTTAATAATCCCGAATTGTGCATGATGGCTAAGTCTGCACCGCCCGGGTTTCAGGACAATCGTGGTGAACTGGACTGCTCATAGGCTAGTACCTGTACATTTCAGGACAATTGTGGTGAACCCTAGGCTAGCACCCATCAGCTGTGGAGCCTTGGACAAGGCCCCAGTCTCTCTGTGCCTATTCTCATGGAAAGAATATTAATCATGCTCTGTTAACCATGACTGTTGCAGAAACCAGCACATTCTAACGCCAGCTCACCTTTGAAGACCCCAGTCCTTTGCATATCACCAGCCCATATTACCTGCAAACTGCCCGTTTGGCAGACCCCTTTGCCTACTTCCCCATGTCATCTGTCCTTCTACCCAAGCTGGCTTATGGGGGGCTGCAGAGCAGATTTTTGTGGATGACCTGCTGCTCTCCCATGCTGCTGGCAATATTGGAATAAACGCTCATATATGATTCAACCGTCTCTGCTTAATTGGCTCAAGTAGTGACAGGCAGTCTGGACCTCTTGGTTGTCCATTTATATCTGGGGCTCAGTTTACTCATTATTTATTAGAGATTCTAATTCTAAGTACCTCCTAATGTTACAGAGAACCGGAATAAATGAAGCAATGCTCGGAGAGTTTGGAGTCACACTTTATTCACCGGGGTGGACTTAGAGAAAATGAGTTCAAATTCTAAGCCAAGCTACAACCAGAACTTCCCTTTTTATTAAAGAGCCAGCTCTATGTGCGCTTAGTGGTTATCTCGCTGCTGGCCTTGAAAACAACACAGTTCTATCCAATTAAAAAATGCACCTGGCATGGCATTGAGAGTATGGGCATATCTAGTCTCTGGCCTACAAGGTCAGATAGCTAAGTTTTATCTTCCTCATTATTCAAGCAGGCTAAAGCAGGCTGGAAAGCAAAGTTATTTTATTTTTTTTTTTAGAATAAGAGGCTGTCTGAAAAATAGCAGAGATTTCCAAACAGTAGTTTTACAAAATAGGGGTTAGCCTTCTCACTAAGGCTGTTGCAAAAACAAAATGAGTTTGCCGAAACCGGTTTGGCTCAGTGGATAGAGCGTCGGCCTGTGGACTCAGGGGTCCCAGGTTCGATTCCGGTCAAGGGCATGAACCTTGGTTGCGGGCACATCCCCAGTAGGGGGTGTGCAAGAGGCAGCTGATCGATGTTTCTAACTCTCTATCCCTCTCTCTTCCTCTCTGTAAAAAATCAATAAAATATATTTTTTTTTAAAAAAATGAGTTAGCATATATAAAATACTTACCACATTACCCAGGACAAAGTAAGCATCCTATAAATGTCACCTAGGATTTAGCCATGAAAATGGTTTAGCAATAATTTGTAGTCATAGGATCTCTGTGAACTTTGGGGTAGTATACTTTATGGATTATATGTGGATGAGAAATTTTCACTCTTGCTGAAAGCAGCAACACCTTTATTTGGTCCTAGACAGAAAATTATGGGTGAAGAGCATTTCAAACCAACATTATTTACAAGGAAGAATGCAAAGAAAAAAAGAACTTTGGAAAAAAATCATGGTAGGATTTACTTCATTTATTTTTTTAAATATGTTTTTCTTGATTATTTTTTTTTTTAGAGGGAGAGAGAGAGGGAGAGAGAAAAAGAAATATCAATGGGAGAGAAACATCAATCGGCTGCCTCCTGCATGCTCCCCCCTACGGATCAAGCCTGCAACTCAGGCATATGCACTGACCATAATTGAACTGGTGGCCCATTGGTTCATGGGTCAATGCTCGACCACTAAGCCACACTGGCCAGGCTATTTCATTTATTTTTAATCCTTACCGGAGGACATGCTTAGAGAGAGGAAGGGAGAGAAAGAGGCACACACACACACACACACACAAAGAAAAACACATGGAGAGAAAAAGAGAGAGAGAGAGAGAGAGAGAGAGAGAGAGAGAGAGAGAGAGAGAAATAGAGAACATGAATTGCTAGCCTTACCTATGTGCCCCAACTGGGGATCGAACTGACAACCCTTCAATGCACAGGACTACACTCAACCTATTGAGTCACTCCAGGCCAGGCAGATTTATTTCATTTTTTAAAAAGCTACAAAGATAGGGGAGAAACCAAGATAGCGGCATAGATAAACACCTAAACTGCTGTCTTGCAGAACAATTTCAAAACTACAACTAAAAGACAAAATGGACATCATCCAGAACCACAGGAAAGTTGGCTGAGTAGAAATTCTACAACTAGAAGGAAAGAGAAAAGCACATTGAGACTCAAAGGAGCTGCAAAAGGCTGAGGTATGGAGACACATGCGCGGAGAGTACTGGTGGCTGAGTGCGTGGCGGCTTTCTCAAGCAGGAGGGAGACAGAAGCTCTTGACTGCGCTGAACTCCAGTTCCGGGCAAGACCCTGGGGACCCAGACTCATATGGGGGAATCTGGACTGTCAGGAAAAGAGAAAAGCACACTGAGACCCAGGGGAGCTGCAGAAGGCAGAAGTCCGGAGGCGCGTGTGCGCGTGGAGAAGACTGACTGCTGAGTGCACGGCTGGCTTTCTCAAGCGGGAGGGAAACGGAAGCTCCCGACTGCACTCAACTCCAGTTCTGGGCGAGACTCTGGGAACCTAGACTCATTCGGGGAGAAACTGGACTGTCTGGCAGCAGACGAAACTCGAGGGTGGCTTTCTCTCAGAGGTGCTTGCAGCGATTACTGAGGGACACTGAGACCCAGGGGCCTCATAGGGAAGGGCTGACGGGAAGCCAAGGCTGTCTGCTCTGCCCTGAGACTCTGCCCCATCCAAGCTGAGCACAGAGGCTTTTGCAATTTTTCAAATCTTGTCCCATAAGGTTGTCTCCAGCACAGAAGTTCTCCCAGCATAGACACAGCTGATCCTCACAGCCAATTGGCCTGGAGGTCAATTCCTCCCAGTGATACCAACAACAATCAAGACTTAACTGCAACAAGGCTGTGCACACAGTCCACAAAGGGGTGCACCAAGAGTGTCCACCTCAGATAACTGGGGAGGCTGAGCCACTGGGCCATATAGGACACCTAGCACACAAAGCTACTCTACCAACTCAGGGAAGCAGCGAAAATGCGGAGACAAAGAAACAGATCAAAAATGAAAGAAATGGAGGAAAGCAAACTACTGGATATAGAGTTCAAAACCACACTTATAAGGTTTTTCAAGAATTTCCTAGAAAAGGCCGATAAATTTAGCGAGACCCTTGAGGATATGAAAAAGGACCAACTAGAAATTAAGCATACACTAACTGAAATAAAAAATAATATACAGAGATCCAACAGCAGACTAGAAGAACACAAGAATCAAATCAAAGATTTTAAATATGAAGAAGCAAAAAACACTCAACCGGAAAAGCAAAAAGAAAAAAGAATCCAAAAATTTGAAGATAGTGTAAGGAGCCTCTGGGACAACCTCAAGCGCACCAACATCTGAATTATGGGGGTGCCAGAAGAAGAGAGAGAGCAAGATACTGAAAACCTATTTGAAGAAATAATGACAGAAAACTTCCCCCACCTGGTGAAAGAAATAGACTTACAAGTCCAGGAAGCGCACAGAACCCCAAACAAGAGGAATCCAAAGAGGACCACACCAAGACACATCATAATTAAAATGCCAAGAGCAAAAGACAAAGCGAGAATATTAAAAGCAGCAAGAAGAAAACAGTTAGTTACCTACAAGGGAGCACCCATACGACTGTCAGCTGATTTCTCATCAGAAACTATGCAGGCCAGACAGGAGTGGCAAGAAATATTCAAAGTGATGAATAGCAAGAACCTACAACCAAGATTACTCTACCCAGCAAAGTTGTCACTCAGAATTGAAGGGCAGATAAAGAGCTTCACAGATAAGAAAAAGCTAAAGGAGTTCATCACCACCAAACCAGTATTATATGAAATGCTGAAAGGTATTCTTTAAGAAGAGGAAGAAGAAGAAAAAGGTAAAGATAGAAATTATAAACAACAAATACATACCTATCAACAAGTGAATCTAAAAATCAAGTGAATAAAATATCTGATGAACAGAATAAACTGGAGAATATAATAGAATCAGGGGCATAGAAAGGGAGTGGACTGACAATTCTCGGGGGGAAAGGGGTGTGGGGGCTGCGGGAAGAGACTGGACAAAAATTGTACACCTATGGATGAGGACAGTGGCAGGGGATGTAAGGGCAGAGGGTGGGGTGGGAACCGGGTGGAGGGGAGCTATGGGGGGAAAAAAGAAGAACAATTGTAATAATCTGAACAATAAAGATTTATTAAATTAAAAAAAAATAAAAACTACTAAGATAGAAAGGAAATCAGTTGCTGATTAGATTAATAGAATTAGGTCCCTTTCTGAAAAAAAAATTTTTTTTGTTGTTAATCCTCAACTGAGGATATTCTTCCATTGATTTCTAGAGAGAGGGGAAGGGAAAGGGAGAGACAGAGAGAGAGAAGCATTGATGTGAGAGAGCCACATTGATCAGTTACCTCCTGCACGTGCCCAACTGGGGCCGGGGATAGAGCCTGCAACCAAAGCACAGGCCCGGGACCTGAACTGAACCTGAGACCTTTCCATCTGCGGGCCAGTGCTCTGTCCACTGAGCCAAACCACCCAGGGCCTCTTTCTAAAAACTTAATTTTACATTGCCTAATGGGACTTTAAAAAATCCATTTGTTACCTGCCAGACAATAAGACCTCTGTTCTTGTCCTCTTGAAGGGAAGATTTCAATCAAGAGACACAGTGCAGACAATACCAGTTTGGCTCAGTGGATAGAGCGTCAGCCTGAGGACTGAAGGGTCCCAGGTTTGATTCCGGTCGAGGGCATGTACCTTGGTTGCGGGCGCATCCCCAGTAGGGAGTATGCAGGAGGCAGCTCATCGATGTTTCTGGCTCTCTATCTCTCTCCCCTCCTCTCTGTAAAAAGTCGATAAAATATATTTTAAAAAAAAGAGAGAGAGAGAGACAGTGCAGCAGAGCAAGCAAGAATTTAGTGGCTGCAGCAAAACACACTCAGGACAGTGAAACAAGGAAGATCATAGAAGCAACAGCAGAGCCTAGGCTGGGCTGCTTGGCTCACTGGGAAGTCAGCGAAAAGGGGTCTGGGAGACAGGTTTAGGGGGTTGCCTGGGACAAGCTGCTGCTGCCCATTGCTCCCCAAGTCTTGTGGGGTTCCTTTGGAGTTTAGGAGATTTGTGCCAGTGGAGGAAGTAGAAAGGGAAGGGAATGGCGAGGGCATGCCCCCCAGAGGGAGAGCACATGCTGGGTCCTTTGCACTGAGGGGTACTTATCTCTCTCAGGTGGGAATCTTAGGGGAGGTCTCAATACAATGTTTATCTGCTCCCTAGGGGTGCTCTTTCAGGGTTGTGGTCTCCACTGATTGGTGGGTGCAGGGCAGGGGGTCATTATGCAATGCAGCTGGTCCTGAGGCAGCCACAGTGTCACTTGTCTGGTTTTGCTGCTTTTCCGGGTCTGGAGCTGAGACACAACTGAGGCCTAGATGTTATCTCTGGGGAGGAAAGGTCAGGTGTCTAAACCGCATGACCAGCGATATCCCAGGGGAGGAAAGGCCACCTTGGGGGCAGGTCCTGGTCTTCCCAGTTTGCCCCTTGCTAGGCCCCTGGGGCTTTCTGCCCTGGTGACCTTCTTCTGTACCTGGCCCACTGTCCTTGCTCTGCTCATGTCTGTCTAAATGCCTATTACAGTCATTCATTTAAAAAACATATTAGTATTGTTTAATGCTTTTTTTTAAATGTTCAAAGTATTGTACAGTTGACATACAATATTATAGTTTCAGACTTACAGCCCAGTGGTATAGCATTTATATAACTTACGAAGTGATCACCCCACATCTGACACCATACATAGTTCCTACAATGTTATTGACTGTATTATCTGTGCTGTCCTTTATATTGCCATGACTGTTTTTATAAGGAGATCACTTAATAACACCTCTAAGGGGCACCATTATATCTCTCTGTCTACCTTAAGAAATAGGACAAAAACGTAGTAAGTCATAGTGTGTCACCCCCCGCCCCTCCATAACACTTACCTTCTCTGCTTCTTCATACATTTTGGTATAAGGAATAATGAAAGGAGTAGCTTCTGAACAAATGAAACACATGGCAGAGTATGTTTCATTCAGTTTTGTAAAAATAGCTAGTGTTCCAGATAATGGAATATTTCTCAGCACTAAAGAGAAATGATCTATCCAACCATGAAAACACATGGAGGGACCTTCCCTGCACACTGCTGAGTGAAAGAAGGCAAGCTGAAAGGCTACATACTGTGTGACTCCAACTCTGTGACATTCTGGAAAAGTCAAACTATGGAGACAGTAAGAAGGCCAGGGTTGCCTGGAGTTAAGGGGGAGGAGAAATGAAGCACAGGGATTTTTTAGGGCAATGAAACTTCTCTGTGGTGCTGTGTTGGTGGGTACATGTCACAATACGTTAAACCTTAGAATGTGCAACACCAAGAGTGAGCCCTGATGTCCACTATGGCCTCTGCATGATGATGACGTGTTGGAGACTGGGTGTAAGCTGACACGGTCCTTGCACCTGAAGGGGCTAGCAAGGCTGGCCCCCTACCCACACAGTTTTCCCAGACTTGTTTGGATGGCGGTTATCAGTAGAATGAGAGCAACCCTTTCATGGCTTGCCAAGAAGTCTGTAACTATTTACTGAGAATCTGCCTGATTTACTGTACCGAGAATTTGTCCTTCTGCTCTGTCTCTCCCTAAGAGATTAAGAGGAACAAAGAGTACATTCCTCTTCACAGACCTCCTGTTCAGTATTTGTGTATAAAAGGCATTACACAGTTAATAAACGATGCTACAGTTTCTCGGATGACTCGTAGACTTCCAGACCCCGCTGTCTTGTCTTTCTTTCTTTTCTCAAATCCCACCTCCCTATCTCAGCCCCGTTCAACCTGTCAGGCTGGCCCTGACAATGACGTGTCCATGTAGGTTCATCAATTGCAACAGATGCAGCGCAACGGCAGGATGCTGGCCATGGGGAGGCTGTGCGGGTGTTGGGCAGGGAGTCTGTGGGATCCTCTGTACCTTCTTTTCAAACTCACTGTTGAAGGGAACCAGAGTCTGCCACCTGAAGCTGCCATCTTGGGTATTGCTTTTAAGCTGTTTATTAGGAAAACAGGACTCGGAGGAAAACTTTGACCCTCACCAGTTTCCTGCCCAAAGGATTCAGACAGAGAACCTGCCTTAGGAAGGAGATCTTAAGAGGTCACCGCAGCCTGATTTGAATTATGCATGGGCAATGAGAGGGCTTCAGACTGGGAAGAGGGGAGAGGGCTGCTCGCCAGATACCCCTGCATCCCATTGTTTGAGTTGCCTAGCAAGGCTTTTCCTGCCATGTGTTTCTTTTCTTTTTTTTTTTATTTATATTTTTATTGATTTTTTTACAGAGAGGAAGGGAGAGGGATAGAGAGCTAGAAACATCGATGAGAGAGAAACATCGACCAGCTGCCTCCTGCACACCCCCCACTGGGGATGTGCCCGCAACCAATGTACATGCCCTTGACTGGAATCAATCCTGGGACCCCTCAGTCCGCAGGCTGACTTTATCCACTGAGCCAAACCGGTTTCAGCTCTGCCATGTGTTTCATTCTTCCTCAATTACCTGCAAATCATTCATTCTTGCTTCTGAAATCTAATATCTTGTCCCACCCCTTTTCTCTTTTGTGCAAAAATGTCTTCTGTACACAATGTTGCCTCACTGCCTTTGGAATTTTCATGCTTAGGTGAATTCCCATACCCATGTCTGAAAAATTATTTTTCTTCTGTTTATCTGTCTCTGTTAATTTGATAATTAGCCCAGAAACACTTAGAAAATGGGAGAAAAGTATCAATACTTTTTTAGCCCCTACACAGTGAGCCTAAAACTGCTCTAAAAAAATACAGTCAACTTTTTAAAAATGGACTAAAGATGTAGAAAAATAACTAGAGCAAAGAGATCTGCTCACAATTCTAACAAAATCACTCCTTGCCTTGGCCAGGTAGCTCAGGTGGTTAGAGCATCATCCCAATACTCAGGTTGCTGGTTTGATCTCCTTCAGGGCACATACAAGAATCAACCAACGAATGCATAAATAAGTGTAACAACAAACTGATCTCTCTCTCTGTTTTCTTTTTCTCTCTCTCTCTCCCTCCCCCCCCCCCCCTTCCTCTCTTTAAAGTCAATTGGGGGGAAAAGAAATAATTTCTTTACAATTGTGGACAAAAAAGGGGCCACATAGTATACGTCAGAAGCTCAGGGGAGGCCTGTGTGGCAGCCTTACAAACTCAGACCTAAAGTAACCACATAGGATGGTCTGAACTTAAAACCTCCTAACTAAAAGTGAGTCATGGCGAGTAGTCATGTCCTAGGCTGGTATCTTTCTTGACAAAGGTCAATCTTTTACCTTAACTGAGCCTGTCTAATGTCCTTTGGCATCTACACTAGCATACCTTTGGAATGTCAGGGTAATTTCCTTTTTCCACACCCCTCGCTATTCCTGAGAAGAGACCACAAAACCCCTCATTGTTATTGTGATCGTGTTAATTGTTAACCGCCAACTATCCTACACCCACCTAAGTAAAAAAAGCATGTGTTTATTTGTTTTACTTTCTATCCAATCCCAGGCTTCCCTGCTCTGCTTTCTTCTGCCTCCCTAAGCTATCACCAATGGATTTCATGTAACCCACTTACCCATCCTCCTTTGACTGTAATGTATAAAATAAGATGCAAAACGGCCAATCTCCGGAGCATTTTCTCAGTCCACTGAGATTCTGCTTCCCAGTAATTATCATCAGTTTAGCTCAAATAAACTCATAAAAATTCTCTGCAGGTTAAAACATTGCTTACATTGACACAATAAAACATTCAAGTAGCATAGAGATTAGCTAGGGCTAGTCATAGTGCTAACAAAATGAATTTGTACCAGAAATGTATTTATTTGAAGGTTAGTATAAAAGCGGAATAAATATTCACTGACAAGAAACATGACCTTTATATACAGTTCCCTGGATAAAACGGAGTGAGCACCCACGTGTACTTAACGTGATTTCTGGTCATTGATTAACCAGACGCGGAGATGAGAATTAGCTTATTCCAACGGTATCACTTCCTGTAAGTCTCCCACTACTGTGTAGCTGTCCCGAATGTCCCTGCAGCACTCAGGAGCCCATCTTGTGCTATGAATGTGTCTATCAGTGCACGAAAAGGGTCCAAGATGAAAGAAGTGGTGCCGCTTAGCTGTGGGAAGGAACATTCTTAAGGACAGCACTTTCCACTGGTGGCATTTGGAGTTTCTTACCTATCAACGCCTTCCATCAGATGAGAGTGTGGACGAAAGGGCCACATGCCAACCTGATGAGCTCAGGGGAGGCCTGGGTGGTGGCCTTGCAAACTCAGAGACCTAAAAGTAACCAAAAGGATAGTCTGAAATGAAAACTTTTAAATTAAAAAGCAGTTTATGGGTAGTCATACTTAGGTTGGAATCTCCCCTGACAAAGGTCGATCTTTACCTTAACTAGCCTGTTGTCTTTTTGCATCTCCAATAACATATCTTCAGAGTGTTAATACCGATTTTTTGGACTGGAACCCGAGTCTTTGTCCGCCAGAATTGAAGAATGAATCCACGGACAGAAAGTGGTATAGCAAAGGTGGAGATTTATTGAACAAGTACAGACTCCCACGTGCGGAGAGGGAAAGAGTCCCACAGAATGGACTCCCACGTAGGGAGGGGGAAAGGGTCCCACTGAGTTCCTTTTCCCTATGGCTTATAAAGGCTGCAGATCCTGGTGCCTTGATATCCCCTCTGATTGGTCACTATTCCCTTAGACTGGTTACTATAGTAACTCCTGGGCTCAAAGGTCGAACCTCACAAGGGACATGTGAGGTTCTCCCCCCTCCTTCCTTATTGTTTTCCTATTCCCTTTGGGCTTCCTTCTTTTCCATCTGATTGAAGGGCTTCCTTCTCTTTATTTTGTAATATTTTCTTGGCTACTTCCAGTTCCCTTGTCTTATGGAAATGCAACTGTTGCTTCTCCCTTGTCTTATGGAGATGTAACTGCACCTGGCTTCCTGGTGTTATGGAAATGTACCTTCTTCTTGTGTTTTTTCCATGGACCCCAATTCTAAAAAAATCCCTAAGCCTGCCTATATTTCCCTAAAATTCCTGCTTCACACGTGCCCCTGGGTCCGGGTGAGGCCGTGCGCCCCTGGATCCGGGTAAGGCTGGGTCCCGGGTCCGGATGAGGCCGCGCGCCTCCGAGTCTGGGTGAGGCGGCGTGCCCCTGGGTCCGGGTGAAGCTGGATCCTGGGTCTGGGTGAGGCCATGCGCCCCTGGATCCGGATGAGGCTGGGTCCCGGGCCCAGGTGAGGCCACGCGCCCCTGGGTCCGGGAGAGGCCACGTGCCCCTGAGTCTGGGTGAGGCTGGATCCCGGGCCCGGGTGAGGCCATACGCCCCCGGGTCCGGGTGAGGCTGCGTGCCCCAGGGTCCGGGGGAGGCCGCGCCCCTGGGTCAGGGTGAGGCTGGAGCCCGGGTCCGGGCGAGGCTCAATCCCTGGGACCGGGTGAGGCCACGCGCCCCTGGGTCCAGGTGAGGCCACGCGCCCCTGAGTTCAGGTGAAGCCGCGCCCCTGGGTCCGGGCGAGACCAAACCAAAGGGAGTCGGACCTGCATTACCACCATTTGTCTACCATCCAGAGCTGAAAAGTCACTGCCGACATGTACACATGAGGAACTGGTGGACATTGAAATTGGGTCTTAGGAGAACTGTTGGTCCAGAAAGAAACTCACTACAGACTGATTCATTTGCCTGTCAGCATAACTATTATTGCTCGTCTCACATTCAGTTCTTATAAGTATATTTCTGGTAACACATGATCTCACTCATCTAGGGGAAATGATGAACAACATAGACTGATGAACAAGAACAGACCCAGAAACAAGGAGGCATCGATCGGACTGTCGGGCCTCAGAGGGAGGGTAGGGGAGGGTGGGGGTAGGGGGGAGAGATCAACCAAAGGACTTGTGTGCATGCATACGAGCCTAACCAATGGTTAAGGACAACAGGGGGGTGGGGGCATCCGTGGGGAGGGGTGTGGGATGGGAATGGGGGGATGAGGACAAATATGTGACACCTTAATCAATAAAGAAATATTAAAAAAAAGGAAAAAAAATTCCTGCTTCAGTGTCAAAGTAATTTTCCTTTTCCTAGACCCCTCAAAGCCAAGGCCCATCATTGTTACTGAGTTGTTGACTGTTAACTATCCTGCGCCTACCTAAGTAAAAGAAGTATGTGTCTATCATTTGACTTTCTTTTTTTTTTAAATATGTTATTAATTTTTTACAGAGACGGAGAGGGACAGAGAGTTAGAAACATCGATGAGAGAGAAACATTGATCAGCTGCCTCCTGCTGGGGATGTGCCTGCAACCAAGGTACATGCCCTTGACCGGAATCGAACCCAGGACCCTCCAGTTCGCAGGCCGACGCTCTATCCACTGAGCCAAACCAGCTAGGGCTATCATTTGACTTTCTATCCAATCCAAGATATTTCCCTGCTTTGCTTTCTCCCGCCTCCCTAATCTATCACCAGTGGATTTCATATAACCCACCTACATCTCCTCCTTTGACTGCAATGTATAAAACTGCCATTTTCCGGAGCATTATCTCATTTCCTTGAGATTCTGCTTCCTGGGAATTGTTGACAGTGGACAATTGGCTTGTGGACAAAAGGGGCCACATGCTGACCTGGCAAGCTCAGGGGAGGCCTGCATGGCGGTCTTGCAAACTCAGAGACCTAAAGTCACCCCATAGGATGGTCTGAAATTAAACTTTGACTAAAAGCAGTTATGGTGGGTAGTCACCTTCCAGGCCGGTATCTTCCCTGACAAGGTCAACCTTTACTTTAAACTGAGCCCATTGTCTTTTTGCTTCTACAATAGCATGTGGTTGAAATGTCAAGGTAACTTGCAACTTCCCCTTTTTCCAGACCTCTCAGGGCACAACCAAATGCCCTGGGCGCCAGGACAGAGACAAAAATTCTTCATTGTTATTATTATCATGTTAATTATTGACTATTAGCTATCCTGCATCCACCTAAGTAAACGAAGTATGTGTCTATCATTTTACTTTTCATCCAATCCCAGAGGTTTCTCTCCCTTTGCTTTCTCCCGCCTCCCTGATCTATCACCAATGGATTTCTTGTAACCCACCTACGTCTCCCTCCTTTGACTGCAATGTATAAAAACAGGTGAAAAACCACCATTCTCCGGAGCATTATCCCAATCCGGTGAGATTCTGCTTCCCGCAATTGTCAACAGTTTGGCTCAAATAAACTCAAAAATTCTTTACAAGTTTGAATATTTCGTATGTTAACAAGAGAAAATTACGTTTGCCCTTATAAAAAGTGACCACTGCACTGACCATGACTTCCCACAAGGATGACGCAGGCCTTTTGCTTAGAATGCTCGAGCAGCCAGTGGGACAAGGCCCCCCAGAACCGCAGAACCCCGCCACATCCCCAGCTGTCACACCCTGTGGCCTCGCTGGTGCGCTCTGGGCGCTGCGAGTCTGGTAGCCAGCATCCTAGGCCTTTCCCAGAGCTCTCACGGTCCGAGGCCAGTGGGCCGCTGGTTCCTTGTGAGCCCAAGCCTCGGCCACAGTTCCAACTCACACGCAGGCCCTGCTGTGCCAAACTTCAGGACAACGACTGGCAAATCCTTTTAGGACAGACAGGCCCTCCTCTTGGTGGAAGGTGGTGGTGGGAGGCTGTTTGCAATGCAGGAATTACAGGGCAGCTGCATGTGTGTTGGTGCCGGCAAATGGAGAGGGCTCCCCAGTTGGAACAAACGCGAATTGAAAAGAGGCTGCATTATCCCAGTGAAAAGAAGAGACTTCTTCCTCTCCCTTTCTGTTAGAATGTCATTGCATGTGCTTTTTAAATGTATGTAAGTCTTCAATGGCCTCTTGCTGGTCTTAAGGAATGTTTCCTGAGGGCCTGGGAGTGGGTCTCTTTGAGAAGCCCACCCCTGTACCCTGGGAGGAGGGGAGCCAGCCTGCCATCTGACTCCAGATGGCAGAGCTTCCCTGGAGGGTTTGGCTCAGTGGGTAGCGTGTCAGTCAGCCCTCAGATGAAGGGTCCCAGTGTGAAAGACTGAAGGAGGGCTAGCAGCCTGACTCTGTTCATCAGTTTCCTAATGTACATTCCTGATAGCCTATACTTAAGACCCTGCCCCTTTCTTAACAATCTGGTCTAGCAAGACCTGCTTTCCTAATTACTCCCAATTTACAAAGCGCCATAAACCAAGAATGAAACAGCTTAGCTAGAGGGGACTGTTGGGAACAGCTTAGCTAGAGGGGACTGTCACTGGCGCCAACGGACCAGGCATTTAGGTACCATCTAGTTTCCCCATTTAACTGACCCAGGAGGGGCTGTGGACGCCCACCACAAAAGCCCGGTAGTTAGGAAACAGAAAACAAAGAAACCCAGGAATATATATATGGGGCAGTCTCATTTTGTCATTTGTTCCGGCTTTGGATCTTTGACTCCCCTCTCTTTCCGGGTACCTCCAAGTGCTCAACTGTTGCTTCTTGTGCACCAATCCCACAACACCAGGTTCGATTCCAGTCTAAGGCACACACCTCGGTTGCAAGCTCTATCCCTGGCCCTGGTCAGGGTGCTTGAGGGAGGCAACCAATTAATTGATGCATCTCTCTCACATCAATGTTTCTCTCTCTCTCTGTCTCTACCTCTCCCTCCACTCTCTCTAAAAACCAATGGAAAATTATCCTCAGATGAGTGTTAACAAAAGAACACTCACCAACCAAATGGGAAAGCTCACCTAAGATGATGGGTTGTGTGCCCGGGGCACCAAAGTGTGGGATTCCTGTCAGTCTTCCCAATCCTTTTAGTGAGTTGCCTATACTGTGCATCACACTCTGATTTAATGCTTACCTGGTAATAACAGTTTCTTCCCCTTCTACTTCTTGTCAACATAAAAAATATTCAAACCTGTAAATAATTTTGTGAGTTTATTTGAGCTGAACTGCTGGCAATTGCTGGGAAGTAAAATCTCAATGGATTGAGAAAATACTCCAGAGAATGAGAGTTTTGTACCTTATTTTATACATTACAATCAAAAGAGATGATGCAAGTGGGTTACATAAAATCCATTGGTGATAGATTAGGGAGGAGGGAGAAAGCAAAGGGAGGCAGGGGAACCTCTGTGATTGGAGGAAAAGTAAAATGATAGACACATGCATCTTTTACCTAAGTGGGTACTGGATAGTTAACAGTCAACAATTAACATGATAACAATAACAATGAGAGGATTTGTGGTATCCAACCTGGTGCATTGGTTGTGCACTGAGGGGTCTGGAAAAAGGGGAGTTACCCTGACATTCCAAAGGAATGTTATTGTAGATGCAAAAGACAATAGACAGGCTCAGTTAAGGTAAAGATCAACTTTTTTTTAAACCTTCATTGTTGAGAGTATTAGAGGTTGTGGGAAGGCATGGGACAGAAGTTGGCTGAAGGCACCTGTCCCTGCCTTGACTTTCCCAAACAAGTCTGAGCCCCCAGATGTTTACTAAGACACGTCCTTGCTTAAAGGACACTACAGATGCATGTGTCTTCTCAAGAATACTTACCCTGCTGTTAGTATCTAACAGTTAATTTTAGTTAAAGCTGTTGTTACAATAAAAGCCTAAGAAGGCAAGCGAACAGGGCTGTTGGCTCCTATAGCCAAGCAGTCCCTTAGCCTCTCTTTCAAAGAAATGTCAAAATAATCCATTCATGTCAAAATAATCCATTCATCCATCGCTCAGGGTCTGCTTGTCAAGCCCAGCAAGAGATGTCTCCCTATCCCCCCACCCCCATTACTCCCTTACACCAGGTTTCCTCCCACCCGAGGCCTTTATCGCCCTATTGTCTGTGTCCATAGGTAATGCATAGATGCATATACATTCTTTGGTTAATCTCTTCCCGGCCCTCCTCCCCACTTCCCTCTGAGATTTGTCAGTCTGTTCCACGATTTCCATGCCTCTGGTTCTTTTACTCATCAGTTTATTTTGTTCAGTAGATTCCTCATTCGTTTATTTTGATTTTTAGATTCATTTGTTGATAGATATGCATTTATTGCCATTTTCTTGTTCATTTTTTTTTCAAGCACTACCAAGCAGAATTTATTACCCAAAGCAGTTTGAGGAATTCCAGGCACTGCTCAGCTTTCCCTGGTCACAAGAAAACCAGAACCTCCTCAAAGCCACCCTCCACCCACAGCTGAAGTGAAGGGTTAAAGGCTGCAGCCCAAGTTATGTCACAACTATTATATCCTCATTCATGACTAATAATGTTAAAGTCACAAGTGGCCTCAATGTGATTGGACCCAACTGTTCCACAGTAAAATTAAAATAAGGTCACAATTTTAGAGAGGTTATTCAGACAGAAAGATACCAAGAGTCTTAACTGGCTGTGAGAAGGGGAAAACATTTGTTTATAGTTATCAGAATTGAAACCAAAATGTGGGGGTTTTGGGTCCGAGTTCATTGTCTCATGAAATTGAAGAATGAGTCACAAAGACGTTTAGTGGAACCGAACTTTGTTGGGAGAAGCCAGTCCTGGATCAGGGGCAGCTGGGTTCCAGGAGCAGCCAGCGCCCAGGCTTCCTTTCCCTGTGACAGTGGGAGTAGTTCACATCCCAGCTACCTGAAGTCTGTGAGCCTGTGTGTGGAGGCCCACAGGCCATAAGCCACGTGGCGCCGGGAAACACACCTCCTGCCACCAACCCAAGAACCTAGCGCCAGGCAGAGTGAAGGGGAAGTGGGTGTGCTTTTTATATAATATGCTTGCTAGTTCCTGATTGGTCCTTTCAAAGAATTTCAAAGAACATCCTTGGGATTGGTTTACATGCCTCACTGCCTTGTGATTGGTTATCTGCAAGCTGCCTATCTTAGCAACAGTCATACCGTCATACATTTTAAATCTCATGCCTCTCACACTTGGCCTTCCTACCCCACCCAGTTGGGGTGCCTTAGTAACTCTGTAACCTGAGAATCAAAGGGTCTGGGCTGCCTGTCACTACTTGAGTCAAGCTTAGACAAGGCTGAATCATATATGAGCGTTTATTCCAATGATGCCGGCAGTATGGGAGAGCAGCAGATCATCCACAAAAATCTGCTCTGCAGCCTCCCCTCCCTGCAATAAGCCAGCTGCTTATATAGGGTACGACAAGGATTACATGGGTAAGTAGGGATTACAGGCCTGGGAAGTAGGAGGCTGGGGTGGGACTCCATTGTTTGGGCAACAAGATTGTTAATCTTTCCATGATAATAGACAGTTCTTGAATGAGAATGGACCGCATTCAAAGGTTGACTCCCAGGTCCCAGGGGCATACAATTCTCAGCCAGGTTAGAATGTCCTTCTTAAACCAGAGCTAGGCAATCACGGTTAACAGAACATGATTATATTTCCCATAACCAAAGTTAGTACGCAACGTTCTATTTTTGCCCCTAACAACTCTGCCTGATTTTACTTCCTCCCCCGCTACCTCCCTGCCCCCCAGGGTCCCCGTCTCTGTCTATCTAGCTTTCTTCTGTCTCCTCAGAATTACATGGAATTGTACAATAATCATGTGTGAGTTTGAGCCTAGAAGGGGATGCTATTCCTGTGGTACATTGACCAAACTCTCTGGGCTAATCAAAGCCATGGATTAAAGTCTCCCTTGGGGATTCCCTGTGACTGTCCTTAGTTAGATATCTCCTGGTTGCCTAGTGACAAAGAAGCCTGCAGAGGCTGCCCCTGAAGAGTGGAAGGAAGGGAGGCGAGTGTTAGGAAGGTGGTTATTCACCTTGCAAACACAATTCTCTCAGGTTGCAAAAGAGGCAGTCTTCAAGCAGTGTTGAGAAGTTCCCTATTTCTTTTTCCTTTCTTTCTCTTCTTTCTCCTTTCCTTCCTTCCTTCCTTCCTTCCTTCCTTCCTTCCTTCCTTCCTTCCTTTTCTTTCTTTCTTTCTTTCTTTCTTTCTTTCTTTCTTTCTTTCTTTCTTTCTTTCTTTCTTTCTTTCTTTCTTTCTTTTCATTTCCCTGACTATTTCTACATTTGGGGAATGCAAGCTGTTTGACCTCATGTGGGATTTTGGCTTTATTTGTTTGATTGGGTTTATAATTACACTAGACCCAGGAATGCCAGTCCCTTATTCTCCTTTTGTTATCAAACCAAATAGCACCTATGTCTACAAACACTGTGCTTTAAACTAAAACTGCTGACAGCCCCTCATCCCAGACCCTGAGCTGCAGATTTTCCTGAAAATCAGCTTCTGGGCCAGTTAATGAAGTTGTCTCTTCATAACTCAGCCTCCCATCCCCCACCTGGCCAGTCACGGTGGAACCAGGAACTCAAAGGACAGATTTCTTCCCTCACTAAACTCAGGCACTCGGGGAGGAGGAGAACTCCCAGCACCAGCCTGCCACACTCTGCTCCACTTCCTGAACTCTGCTCAGCAGAAACAGTCATTCTGACTACAGGTTCCCCAAACCATCCCTACTTGCATTTTAAGGCATACCAGCTCTTCTGTGTAAGGCCTCTGCTTATAATGAAGTATTTTAATTATCCTTATTACTTAAAACAGTGATGGGCAACCTTTTGAGCTTGGTGTGTCCAACTTCGCCAAAAAACTGAGCATAACTCGGGTAGTGTGTCACTTTGAGGAAAAAACTAACTCCAAGACTCTAGTCGCAAATGTTTCATCCTCGGCATGCAGCCGCGTGTCATCAGAAATGGCTACGCGTGTCAGTGCTGACACGCGTGTCATAGGTTCGCCATCACTGACTTAAAAGAAGCTTCTGCCTTAAAGCCCACCCTTGCCTAGCCATTTAGCCCTGAGATGCTGAGAGGGTGGGAATGAGGGCAGAGCCCAATTAACATCAGGGATTCCGGTTGTTGGAGTTGCACTTGATGATGACTTTCAACCCCAATCCCTTTTTGGATGTTTCAAAGGCCTCCAACACGTTCTCCAGGGGAAACCTATGGGTCACTAAGGACTTTACATTCACAGACTTGGACGCAGCATTGAAATCGCCATCGGCCATGTGTTGCAGTATCGAAACATGCACTTGGTATCCACCCCTTGGGGGGCTGCATGCACTGCGGGGCACACTGGTCATCTCAGAACCCAGTCCCACAAGCATAGGCTCCCACCAGAACGAGTGGCGTAGATGCCAGCCTGGATGGCGGTCTCCACCCCAGTGCACTCGATGGTGACTTCTGGCTTGTGCCCCAGGAGATCTTCCACTTTACTGATTTCCTGAGCGTTCTCCTTGGAGATCTGGAGGACAAAGTCAGCCCCAACTTCCTTGGTTTTAGACAACAGAGAGGCAGACAGATCAGTCACCACCACTTGAGCTGCACCCATTGCCTTGGCCACTAGCAAACTGACCAGTCCAATTGGTCCCGCATCACACAGAAAGACCTTGTTCCCCAGGGTGACTCCAGCTCGCTGGCAAGCACAGATCACCACAGACAGTGGCTCAATCAGGGCCTCTTCCTGAAAGATGACATTGTCAGGAAGCTGGTAGCAGAAGCTGGCATTGTGCTTATAGAACCGGCAGAGGTTCCCATCATCGGGGGTGTGGCACACAAGAAGATGGACGGTGACAGGTTAAATTGGCCAACCTTGCAGAATTCATCGGTTTCTCCGGAAGCACCAGGCTCGATGCCAATGTGATCACCTGGTTGTAAGTGCTTTACCAATGATCTTACTCTTATGACTGTTCCTGAAACTTCATGACCCAGAACCATTGTTTTTTCCACAACAAAATCCCCAATTCGACTGTGCTGCCGGTGGTGGACATCTGAGCCACAGACTCCAACAAAATGCATCTTAAGCAGCACCTTGTTTGGGTCTGGTTCAGAAATATCATAGTTCTCCAGGCACAGGTGCCCGGGTCTGTGTACCACCAGGGACAGGTTCAAGAGCTTGGCCACCGCCATGTCACTCTTCCCTCCTGGGTTAGAGCTGCAGTCCACAGGATGTGTGGAGGTTCTAGTCTATTGTGCATTTTTTTTTTTATCTTTTATTGCTTCTTCTTCTTAAAAAAGACTCTTTAGCATTTCATGTAATACTGGTTTGGTGGTGATGACCTCCTTTAGCTTTTTCTTGTCTGTGGAGCTCTTTATCTGACCTTCAATTCTAAATGATAGCTTTGCTGGGTAGAGTAATCTTGGTTGTAGGTTCTTGCTATTCATCACTTTGAATATTTCTTGCTACTCCCTTCTGGCCTGCAAAGTTTCTGTTGGGAAATCAGCTGATAGTCGTATGGACACTCCCTTGTAGGTAACTAACTGCTTTTCTCTTGCTGCTTTTAAGATTCTCTCATTGTCTTTTGCTCTTGGCATTTTAATTATGATGTGTCTTGGTGTGGGCCTCTTTGGGTTCCTCTTGTTTGGGACTCTGCACTTCCTGGACTTGAAAGTCTATTTCGTTCACCAGGTAGGGGAAGTTTTCTGTCATTATTTCTTCAAATAGGTTTTCAATTTCTTGCTCCCTCTCTTCTTCTGCTGGTACCCCTTGAGGCAAATGTTAATACTCTTGAAGTTGTCCCAGCGTTTCCTTACACTATCTTCATATTTTTGGATTCTCTTTTCCTTTTGCTGTCCTGATTGAGTGATTTTTGCTTCCTTACATTCCAAATTGTTGATTTGATTCTCAGTGTCCTCTACTGTTGATACCCTGTAAATTATTCTTTATTTCCATTTGTGTATGCTTCATTTATGACTGGTCCTTTTTTATGTTGTTGATTTCTCATTAATTGCCTTGAAATTCTCACTAAGTTTCTTGAGTTCTCATTAAGTTCCTTGAGCATCCTTATAACCATTGTTTTGAACTCTGTATTTGGTAGTTTTCTTGCTTTCATTTAATTTAGTTCTTTCTCTGGAGGTTACTTATGTTCTTTAATTTGTGACATGTTTCTTTGTCTCTGCACTTTGGCTGCTTTTATGTGTTTGTTTCTATGTATTATGTAGGTCTGCTATGTCTCCCAGACTTGGTAGAATGGCCATGTGCAGTAGGTGTCCTGTAGGGCCCAGTGACTCAGCCTCCCCAGTCACCTGAGCTGGGCATTCCAGGTGTGCACCTGTGTAAGCTGTGTGCACTGCCCTTGTAGGTGAGCCTTGATTTATGCTGGAGTCACTAGGAGTGATAGACCCGCAGGCCTATCTGTTGCAAGGACTGGCTGCAACTATAGCTAAAGACCCACTCCACAGGTCTCTGAGCCAACCCTAAGGGGCAGGACTTGCTTCAGTGGGGCTTTGGTGCTCACTGAGTCTGCCCCTCACTTGTGGAGATGGTAGGGTTGTAATCCAGGGTGGTCGAAGTTGAACCCTGGGTGCACTGGCTCTGGGGCTTCCCAGGAGGTGCAAAGTCAGCCTCTGCCTTTCCCCTGCCTGGTGCCACACAGCATGAGCTACAATGCAATCTGAAGATGACTGCTACTTGTATTGAGCTTGGAGGTGCCCAGGAGAGGCCAAGCTCTGAACCAGGGTGGGCTGCTGCTAGTGCCAGGCCTAGGGCCACTTATTGAGAGGTTCAGGGCACAACTGCTGCTTGTTTTATTTTAGCAAAGTCCAAAGCATGAGGCAAAAGAGGACAGTTGTATGGAAAAGCCACTGGAAATGACTTGGATGAGACTTCAAGAAGGGAGGGGCAGGATCTCAGGGAATCACCGGGACAGAGCAAAAGTGTGAGCCAGGTTGATGGAGATTCAGATATGGCCCAGCCTGTCAGCTCTGTGACAAGGATGGTTCAGCAAAGAAACGCTGGCTTCTGCCAGCACTTCTGTCTGGGAGCAAGCTGCCCTCCAGCTCTCGCCCTGATTCCAGACAAGTTAGTTCCTCCCCAAATGTCCCAGGTTCCTTTCAAGCTGCTGCCCCAGTGCTGGAGCTCAGAAGGAGTGAGTCCAAGTAAGTCCATGTGCAGGCCCTTTAAGAGGAACTGCCTGGCCAGGCCGTTGTGGCTCAGTGGTTGAGCATCAACCTATGAACCAGGAGGTTACAGTTTGATTCCCAGTCAAGGCACATGCCCAGGTTGTAGGCTCATCCCTGGTAGAGGGCGTGCAAGAGGCAACTGATTAGTGATTCTCTCATCATTGGTGTTTCTATTTCTCTCCCTCTCCCTTCCTCTCTGAAATCAATAAAAATATTTTTTAAAAGAAGAATTGCCTGGAACTCTAGAAGCATATGTGTCACTCAGCAACAATCACCACTGGTTTTTACAGCCAGAAGTTATGGGGACTTCTCTTCACAGCACTGGAACCCTGACTTGGGTCCTGGTGTGAGGCAGGGACCCCATCTCTGGGAAACCTCCATAGCCAAGTATTTCTTCTCATTGTAAACTGCCTCACGTGGGTGTTGGACCAGCTGGTTCCATGATTCCACCGGGTCTCTGCCCCCTCCTACCAGTCTCAATGTGCTTCTAATTTAATTCCCTAGTTGTAGGACTTCTGTTCAGCTAGATTTCAGGTGGTTCTTGGTTGTTCTGTATTTTAGTTGTAAATTCTGGTGTCATTGTGGGAGGTGGCGAGTACTGTGTTTACCTATGCTGTCATCTTGACTGGAAGCCAAGTTTACTTTTTTTTTTAGGGAAGATTCTACCCTAGGACATGACCACCTGCCATAAGCGGCTTTTAGTTAAAAAGTTAATTTCAGGCCATACTTTGTGGTTACTTTAGGTGTCTGAGTTTATCAGGCTGCCACTCAGGCCTATCCTGAGCTTGTCAGGTTAGCATGTGGCCCCTTTTCATCCACACTTGTTGAGTGATGTTCTGGGGTGGGAGAGGATTTTATTTGCAGTTATATTTCTCCCACACTAGCAAGCACAACTTGCAGGGCACCTTCCTCAAAGCACCTACAGGTGGGTGCAGGCTCTCAGCCCCACCCCAGTGAGCACTCCTCTCCCCAAGGTGCTCTGGAAAAGACCAAGGCCCAGAGGGAGTCCAACCAATTACTATCCATCAGAATCTCTGGGGTAGGGCTAGGAAATCAACATGTTTTTAAAAACTTCCCACTAGATTGCAGGTTATAGGTAGCGCTGAGATTTGTGGCTTTTAGAGACCACACAAACCCACTGTCACCGGAACTGGAGCTTCAGCAGAGTTATAAAGGGTTGAAAATTTCCCAGTTCCCCATGAAGAGACACCCATCCCTTCCTGCTCCAGGTCTCTCAAGTCTCCTCAGTCTTCTATCCTTCCCAAGCCTGGGTCTCACCTTTCCTTCAATTTGGGGGACAACAGATTGCCATTTATTTCATTTCACTAAAGTTAGCTACAAGGGAAAAACCTAATATAGCTATCCCAAGGAAGCACAGGGAAGGAAAAAAGTTGTCTTTGACCCTCACAGAGTCCCTGGCTTGGTCTGGAAATTAAACTGATAAAGACAGAATAACAGGAGAAAAGTATACATTTTATTTAATGTAAGTTTTTTTAAAAAAAATTTAATTATGGATTTGAAAGAGAGAGAGAAGAGGAGAGAAACATTGATTTGTTCTACTTATTTATGCATTCAATGGTTGGTTCTTGTTTGTGTTTGGTGATAGATTAGGGAGGTGGGAGAAAGCAAAGGATGGGGGGTGGGGGAGCTCTGGGATTGGATGACAAGTAAAATGATACAGGATAGTTAACAGTTAATGATTAACCTTATATGTGGCTGGAGGTATGGGGGGGTCAATGGGGGAGAAAGGGGGATATCTATAATACTTTCAACAATAAAGATAAATGTAAAAAACAATTAACATGATAAAACAATGAGAGGATTTGTTGTCTCTGTCCTGCTGCACTAGTTGTGCCCTCTGGAAAAAGGGGAGTTACCCAGACTTTCCAAAGAAATGTTATCCTAGAAGCAAATGACAATAGACAAGCTTAGTTAAGATAAAGATTGACCTTTGTCAGGGAAGACACTGGCCTAGGACAGGACTACCCACCATAAACTGCTTTAGTTTAAAAAGTTTTAATTTTAGGCCATCCTTTGTGTTTAGTTTATGTCTCTGAGTTTGCAAGGTTGCCATGCAGGCCTTCCCTGAGCTACTTAGGTTAGCATGTGGCCCCTTTTCGTCCCGAGTATCCTCAGTGGGTATAGAAGCTACAATCTTGGTGTATTGGGATGACACTCTAACCAACTAAGCTACCTGGCCAGAGCTACTTAATGCAAGTTTTACGTGACATTGGAGCCTTCATAAATAAATAAAAACCCAAAGAAACCACTAACTTGAGTGTTTTTATGCTAGAGTTGATGAAGAGTGGATGGTCATGGAGGAATATGACAGAACAATGGTAAAAAGTCAGTGTGGTGAACTGGGGGAGACAGCAGGGCCTGTTTCTCTGAATCTTCTCAGTGTCTCCGCTGTCTTGGAGATAAGAGGCTCCTTTCCTCTGGTACAAGGAAGGCACCTCTGATCAAAGAGTCTTATAGCTTGTTTCAGGGGATGGGGCGGGGGTGGGGGTTAGAGAATCCTTCCAGGACCTACCCTACCAGTTCTCCAATTTCTTCAGCTTAAAATATTCAAGGTGCCAAGATGTCCTGAACCCCATCAAAAGGAATCATTACTTCAAGCTTTGTACTGAGAAATCTAACCATGAGTCAGATTTTTTCTAATGCCTCAAAGATTAAAAAATCTTTAAACATGGCTCTGTTAAAGAAAAAAATTATTCTGACACTTGTTAAAAGAGCAATGAAAACTTTATTCAGCACGATGGCAATAGGTGTTGAGACTACCAGTATTATAATAGGGGAGAGAGCTCTGGCCCAACTCTCAAAGCAGGACAGATGGCTGTGGGTTTAAAGCCAACAAACAGTGTGTGTGTGTTGTGGGGGGTGGGGGCGGATAGGGGTAAGGGGTGACCAATGCTAGGAGAATCCCTAAAAGGAGACATCCAGGGTGGGGAATTCTTACTAAACTGTCCGAGTAGAGTACACGTGGTGTTATCCAAGGCGTCTCTTGAGATAAACTTAACTGTGCAGGTGTTTGGACATTAAGTAGTTGCTAGCGAAGAGACTACTCTAAGCAAGCAGGACCGAGGGTAGGCATTATCTGACCTGATATTAATATAGTTAAAACTGCTGGAGGAATTACACCACACAAATATATGCAGTTGCAAATCACACAGAACACTTTATTACTCTCAAGGTTCCTGGTTCCGTGGGCTCAGACTTAACGGGGTCCCTGGGGAAGAGTGGCGTCCTCTGAGGGCAGCGGTGGATCCGTCTTTGGGTGGCTGGCCATCTGGTTGGGTCGAGTCAGCAGGAGGAGGGCGACTGAAATCTCACGATAGGAGGTTTGGCCGTTTCTCTGCCATCCGGCGTGGAGCAAGGCAGCGTGGAGTGTTGATCAGGAGGATGATCCATGTACCCGTTTTTTAAGCCTTTTGGCCCACAGCAGTCCGGGTGGCTATCAGTAACATACATCATCACACCAGTGTTCATCAGAGTACAAGCTGGTTATCAGCAACATGCATTATTCCTATGGGTGGAGTACAGGAGGAATATGGGGTAAGTTTTATCTATGTCACACACACACAGGGATGTGGCTACCTAAGTGGTCAAGTCTGACCCTTAATATGTTACTCTAAGCATTCACCCTAAAATTACAAACTTATAAATGAGAAAATTATTACTATTACATAAACCTATTTAACAGGATTCTTGCTGAAGACAGACTGGGATGGTCAGAAATCAAGGACACACAGGTAAGCAGATACTGAAGAAATTCAAGACATGCCACCCAAAATATGCACTTTGGTATATATGGATTATTTGGAGCTGAAGGCACTTGTAAAACAGCAAATGCTGGGAGAGCCCTTCTCTGAACTTCACTGATTCACCTAAAGACAAATCCTCCAAAAAGAATTTTGTTGTCCTAAATCCCCTGCCTGGGAGTTCCATCCACTAGGAGAGGATACTAGAAGTCACCACCCAATCCAGACAAAGTTTGTCCCAAACTTCCCATCTGTTCTAAGGCCCAGTCATCTTTTTTAAAAAAAATCCCTGACTCTCTCCTAAGAAGCCCATATCCCCTATCCTTTTGGTGTACAAGCTCTTACTGCTTTTTGGGGGGTATTTTTCCTATGATGCCTCCATGCATATAATATTAAAAATGAATACATTTATATGCCTTTTCTCCTGATAATCTGACAGTATATTTCATAGGCCTAACAATGGAATCTATGAAAGCAAAGGTGAGGCCTTCTCTCCCAACTGACTCAATAGGATTTTGGCCACAGCTGGACTAGGCAGGCCAAGGTCAAGGCCCAAGGGCATGGCATAGATGAAAAGAGGGCTCAGAGCAGCCTGTCTACAGTTTGGTCTCAATCTCTGTTTCTACCACTTCATGCTCTAGCAACAACTACTTATACCCACCCACCTGAACTCACTCCACACCTTTGACCACGCAACTCTCGATGCTCGAAATGCCTATCCATCTTTTGGTCTGTAACCCACATTCAAGACATAAGTCAACTTGGACAAATTCCTTGCAAAATACAATTAGCAAATATGACATAAGAACATCTAAACAGCCCCAAATCTATAAAGAAATTTAATTTAGAATCAAATTTCTTCCATTTATTAGAAAGGCCCAGATCTAGAGGGCTTTTCTGGTGAATTCAATAAAATATTTAAGGAAGGAATAATGCCAATACTAATACTTCACAAACTTTTTTTTTTTTGAGGCCTGTGGGACCCTGATACCAAAACTTGACTAAGACATTGCAACAAAATAAAATAACAGATAAATGCAAAATACTAGCAAACAGAATTCAACTATATATTGAAGAATTACAAACAATGATCTGGTAGAGTTGATTCCAGCAATGCAAGGCTGGTTCAATATTTGAAATCTTTGTAACCAACCTTATTAACAACTTAGAGAAATAAAACCACAGGGTCATGTCCATTGATGCAGAAAAGGTTTGGCAAAATTAAAATCACAAGGAATTTTTATTAAAAAGCTCCTGGAATTAATACAGAAGTCAATTGTATTTCTATATACTAGCAATCAACATGTAGACACCAAAAGTTAAAAGTGCAATGCCATTTAAAATCACTCAAAAAATTCTTATGTTTAAATGTAACAAAAAATTATATGATTTATTTGCTAAAAACTATATAATGCTGCTCTGGCAGGTATGGCTCAGTTTGTTGGAGCATCGTCCAGTAGACAGAAAGGTCACAGGTTTGATTCCCTGTCAAAGCACATACCTCGGTTGTGGGTTTGATTCCCAGTCTGGACACATACTAGAGGCAACCAATCGATTTTTCTCTTTCATATTGATGTTTCTCTCTCTCTTTCTTTCTCTCCCCCCCTCTTTCTATGAATCAATGTCCTCAGGTAAGGATGAAAAAATAACAACTATATAATGCTGATGAAAGAAATTAAAGACAGTCTAAATAAATGGAGAGACATACCATATTCATGGATCAAGAGACTCAACATAGTAAAAACGACAATTTTCTCCAAATTGATATACAAGTTTAATGCTATTACTATCAAAATCCCAGCGAGATTATTTGTAGACACAGATGAGCTCATTCTAAAGTTCATAAGGAAAAGGAGCTAGAATAGCTAAAGCAATTTTGAAAAAGAATAAAGTAGGAAAATCAGTTTACTTGATCTCAAGACTTCTACTATAGCTACAGCAATCAAAACTGAGTAGTATCTGTAGAAGGATAGACTCATAGATCAATAAAGCATAGAGAACTCAGAAATAGATTCACATAAATATGCCCAGGTGATTTTTCACAAAAGTACAAAAGTAATTCAATGGAAAAAAGGTAACTTCTTCAACAGATGATACTGGAGTAAATGGATGTCCATAAGTAAAAAAGTGAATCAAAACCCAAGTCTCTTACCTTACAGAAAAATACATTCAAAATGGATCACATACTTAAATGTAGAATGTAAAGCTATACAACTCTTAGAAACAGATAATATGAGACAATCTTTAGGATCTAGGGCAAGGCAAAGAATTCTTAGACTTGACACTAAAAGCACAATCCATTTAAGGAAAAACTTGATTAACTAGTGTGTTAGATTTCTAGGGCTGTCTTAACAATCTCGGTGGCTTAAAACAACCAAAATATATTCTCTCTTAGTTCTAGGGGTTAGAAATCTGAAATCAGGTGTCAATAGGTCCATGCTTCTCAAGTCTCTAGGGAAGAATTCTTTGTTTATTCCAGTTTCTGCTGATTGAGGTATTTCTTTCCCCACAGAGTGCTGGGATTGGGATCCTTACAATATTTTGAGAAAAAGAATTTTCTAAGACTCACAGGAGAGGATGAGTGATTTTTATTTGTATGGAATTACATCTCTGTTTCTAAAGTCCCATTCTAGTCATAGAAGTATAGTTAGGGTTTCAGTAGAGCTAAAAGCAAAGGCCGTGTCCAGAGTTTCTGTTCCATATTGCAGTTGGCTCCAGTTCAGCATCAGGCTAGTTGCAGTGCATTAGTCCATTGTGTGTGGGTTTCACATGGCTGTGGACCATGTGGGCAAATACAGGATGCAGGAGCAGGAGAGCCCCATAAGCCAGGAGTCACGCATAACCCACCAGGAGCCCAAGAGCCCAAGAGTGACCAAGAGCTCCTTTGTTTAGGGGAATAAATATCCTAAATTTCTTACCCTTGCATTGGCCATGCCTATCCTAGCCAATGACCTGCTTCCCAGTGTGACTGACAGCCAAGTACCTTCTCTATTGTTATAGTAATATACAGAAATCTTTAAAAATGTCTAAAAATGTTAAAAAGGTTTTAAAATGTTTGAGTTAACTTTGTTTAAATTTCAAGTGTGATATTAAGGACACATTCCCCACTGCCCTAAAGCGTGTGTACGCCATAGATAAGGATTTGAACTTCAGTTACTGACTTAGAAGTGACTTGCTAAGATAACCATATGTGTGAGTGATATACTCTCCCTAGATAACATGTAGCCCCTTGCCCTGTTTGAGATTAACATGTGTGCATTGACGTAATTCATTGATAGCCACCTGAACTGCTGCGGGTACAAAACAGGCTTTAAAAATGGGTCCTGACCAGTCAACAGTGTTCACCTATGGAGACCACCACAAAGGCATGTCCTTTTGTTGGTCCGGCAAGTGACGCCACTCCACACTCCTCTCCCTGCCAGACCACAGAAAAACAGCTAGTACCTCCTGATCAAGACTTGACCAAGCTCTCGGGTGAGGAACGCCAGCCCCCTGCATCCGGACCAGCCCAGCCCAGCTGCCGAACCCCAGAGGACAGCACCACCGGGATCCCGTTAAGCCTGTACCCGCAGCATCAGGAATTTGTGTGAGTAATAAAGTGCTGTGTGATTTGCAATTACATATGTTTCATGTGGTGTAATTCCTCTGGCAGTTAGTTGAATCATTTTGCGTACGCTTAAAATTGAAATTAAAGCTTCTGGTCCTTTCGGTCCTAGGCCCGCCCTCGGTCCTGCATGCATAGAGTAGCCTCTTCGCTAGCAACTACTTGAATGTCCCAACACCTGCACGGTTCAAGTTTATCTCAAGGGACGCCTTAGATAACACCCCAGATCCTTTCCCGGGATCTACTTGGGACACCTATGTCACCCCAACTTTATTGGGCATGCATTCAATTCTTCCCTTGCCCAGTCCCCTGGGGTGTGCAAAGTTGCAGCTTCCTGACAAAACTGCCCAAACGACATGCCTATAATATTTGGCCTTCCCTAGTCGTTGAGTTAGGGTCCACCCTCACCCAGTAGGGCCCCATTTTAGCTTGATTATATCTGCAGATTACATCTGTCATATTCACAGGAACCAGGAGTTAGGGCTATAATATATCTTTTTTGGGGGACACATTTCAATTCATACAATTAGACTTAATCAAAATCTAAAACTTTTGCTCTGAGAGGAAACTAAGATGGTGGCGTAGGTAAACACTGGTACTTGCTGCCTCCCACAACCACATCAAAATTACAACTAGAATACAGAACAGCCATCATTCAGAACCACCTGAAAGCTGGCTGAATGGAAGTCCTATAACTAGAGAAGTAAAGAAGAAAGCACATTGAGATGGGTAGGATGGGGTGGAGGCGCAGAATGGGCTGCTCCAGCACCCATGCGTGCTGTTTTTTAATTGGGAGGAATATCTCCTAGGCCTCCCGTGAGAAGCAAGGGGTCCCAGCCCTACACCAGACCCAAGCCCAGGGTTCCAGAGCTGGAAAGAGAAGTCCCTGTAACTTCGGGCTTTAGTGTGGGGTCCACCTGGTCTGAGGCTTCCAGGGAAACAAGATGTCCAGACCTTCATTATGAATGGGAAAGGATGGGACTCATACCCTAGTTGAGGAGGACCCTAGGGGACAATTGGGGATGGTGAAGAGGTTAGAGGCCAGGGGCATAGAACTGGGTGTGGCTCTTCCAGGGCCTGCCTTAGTAGCTGGTGGTAATGGCTGCAGTGGGTAAATCTGGCTCTTTTTCCTAACAGGTTACTTTCCCTGGAAGAATAACTTCAGCATTGAAACTGTGGAGCAAACCTGGGGAAGCCATCTAGAGACTACAAAGGGTCTTCAGTAGAGTTGTTAATGAGCCCCTTCCTTCCCCAGACTCTAACCTAGGCAGTGGAGATACAGCAGGGAAAGGCGTCAAAGGGTCTGTCCTCTGGGAGGGTGAGAAGAAAAGATAATGTGAAGGAGGGTGATAAGAGGCTTGGAGAATCCATTCCTACTCCTGCAGCCCCATGGGGGAAATACCTGGAGGTGGTCCAGGCACAGCTCACTCTGCCCTTCTCCACCCGCCTTACTCCTTTCTCCCCTTTCTGGTCCCACTGCTGCCCCCCCAGGGAGGCTCTGGTCACCTCTGCCCTGGACCTTGTGCTTCCTCCTGTGGCGTGTGTATCAACATGGCTCTGTCAGAGATCGGGCCCAGCGCCCGATTAGGACCAGTAGAGACCTTTGCTCTAGTGTGCCCACCATCTTCTCAGGATTCCCACGTTAGGACTGCCAAGTCAGTGTAACCACAATTTTCTCTGGAGCCATGGGTGGGAGAGCCAGTATGCAGGGTTCAGAATGAGTCGCCCCAAAATATGCCTCTATGGTATGTGGATTGCTTTTGAGCTAAAGGCAATTTCAGCTCCAGGCTTGAGAGGAACTCCTGCCAGCAATAAAGTTCCTGCAGGAGGAAAAAAGAGGTAGGCTTTTCTGATGTAATGTGGTTAAGAAACTGTAAAGAAATTAACTACATATTTGTTTCTGGAAATGCTTGGTTAGCAAGTTGAAAGAAAGCAGGGGCAGCTTGGGAAACTTAGCATCCTAGAAATTAAAAAAATAACTGGATTCCACTTTTACAACTTATTTTGAAAAAAAAATTATTTTTTCAGAAAAGTTGTAAAAAAAAAGGCTCAGTGAACACACATATACCCATCACCCAGTTCTGTTAACTTTTTGCTGCATTTGCTTTACGTCTCTATAAAATAGATGCTTCTGAGTCATTTGAAAGTTGTAGCCAGGAGAACTCTTTACTCCAAGTAATTCAGCATATACCTCTCCTAATAACAAGGCATTCTCATCAACAGCCATCATAACACTGAAATATTTAATGATTCCATAATACTTTCTAATGCATATTCCTCTCACAAAATTCTCCAATTGTCCCCCATCTCCTTCATAGCTTCTTTCCTTCAACCAGCTGTAGGATGATTTGGTGGTGGTCTCCTGTGGAGAGGTTCTCTAACTTTTCCGTTTTCCTTGATACTGATGTTTTAAAGAGTCTGGTGGAACTATTTTGCAGATAAGCTCTCAATCTGGATTTGTCTTATTTTCCCCGTGACTAGATTTACTTTAAACATTTTTTTGGCAGCTATACATGGGTGATGTAAAAACCCACTTTGAAATTCAGTATGCTGAGTAAGGCTTCAGAGGGCAGCTGAGATACTTTTATTTTTCTGCGGTGAAAGCCATAACATTTATTGAAGACTGAACGTATGTTTGTAAATCACAGGGCTGCACGAGCATACATTCCATTGTTCCTAATGCTGTTCCAACAGCTAAGATACTTCTAGCAAGAATTGTAGCCTCCTGGGGAGTGTGGCCCTTTCAAACAAAGGGCTGACTGAGTTCTTTGGCCTTGATAGCTCTAACGACCATTACTAGAGGCAACATTTAAACCAGGGGTTCGTCTCCAGACATTTGGCTTTGTCTGGAGACATTTTTGGTTGTGATACCGTTGAGGGAATGGGTGTACTACTGGCATCTGAGTGGAAAGAGGCCAGCGATGCTGTCAATCATTCCCCTTGAAAAAGTATTATCTGACCCCAAAAGTCAATAGAGTAGAGGTGGAAAAACCAAGGGAGCTACTGAAGTGATCCAACCAGCTGACTCCTTGGCACCATTCCTTCTTGTTCCTGAAATGCTCCACTATTGTCTGGGCCATCAACATTAAACACACAAACGAAAGTAACAATGTCCCAATACTTCCTGCTAAGTAGGAGATTCACTTTCATTTGTCTGTATCTAAACTGGTGCTCTAGTTGGCCTGTGAACTTCCTGCGCCTGCCAGCCAGTGCGTCATCCGAGATGAGCACTGTTAGGGCAGGCACGTAGCAGTAGCCATCTTATTTGGGAGAAAAGGTGCCAGTGTAACCCCAAGAGCACTGCTAACTAACAAGTGTGCCGAGGTTAGCGTACACAGTGCTTTCCAAGAGTAAGTCCTGTCATTCAACCCAACACTCGAGGAGGCAGTTTATCACGCGGTGGCTGGCTGGCTGTGCCTGTGCACTCGAGGAACCACGTCTGGCCAGGGACTGGCCGGAGGACACCGGCTGGCGGGGGGGAGGGGGGTGTCAACAGAGAACGCTGGGGGTGGGGTGGGGTGGGGTGGTTGTGGAGGAAAACCAAGTTTGGATGAAGGGGAAAACACTGGCCAGGGTTAGGATGCAAACGCGGGAGTCAGCCTCCAGGTCCCGCACTCAACTCCTTAGGAGTCAAAACTGTTCCGTCCTCTCCCTCCTCCTCCTGCAAACACCTACCCTAACGCTTAAAGGGCGCCTTGGGTGAAATAAAGTCAAACAGGTTCAGCGGTAGCCATGGGCATGCTTGGCCCCTGATCTCTGGAGAGACGGGCGAGTGGCGGCGGGCATGCGGGGAAAGTCAGGTCTTGCAGACGCCTCCCTAAAGCCGTACGCTCCAGGTGGGGCAGGTGAGCGGACGAGGCCCCGTCCGAGCAGCGGTGCGCGGGGCGGCGGAAGGGTCCGCGCGGGGAGGAAGCCGTCGATGGGGGCCACGGCTCAGGCCGAGGACACCCTGTGCCAGTGTCCGGCCTCCTCCGAAGGCAGCGAGCACGCCGCAGGACGACTTGCTGCTTTAATCCAAGGACATGGAGAGCTGGCCATTCCGTTATGGGCCTCCCACTGAGCGAACAATCGAAACTTCCCTGGAGGCCTTACTGGGGCGTCAGTAGCGCCCACTCTGGCTCTCGGACCTCCCCGCTCCGAATACCGCCCCTTCCCGGCACGCACCTGGGCCCCTGAAGCCCCGCACCGCTGAGAGCAGACCCAAGCCCCGCCTCGCTGCCCCGCCATCAGGTGGGCTGCGTCAGGCTCGGCTCCGCCGCAGGTGACGGCCCGTTCCACCGCCCGCCAGGGCCCGCCCCGCCCCGCCCCGCCCCGCCCCGCCCCGCCGCTAGGCATTGCAGTGCTCCGTCCCGACCCGCCCATCCGGCCGCCAGGTGAGTAGCTCCAGGCCCCGCCCATCGCCTGGGGCGCCTGCGCAGTGTGGTCCGTCCGGCCGAGGCCGGGCGGCGCGGCCGGCGCAGTCGACAGGCGCAGTACGCGTGCGCCGTGCGGCCGAGGGCGGGCGGCGGCGGCGGCGGCGGCGGCGGCGGCGCGGGGGCGGGGCGGCGCCGTCTGGCTCGGTCGGGCTGGGGCGGGAGCACGGCGCGGGACGGCGGGGCCCGCGGGCCGAGGACAGCGGCCTCAGCGGCCGACAGGTAAGGCCGTGTGCCGCAGGGGAGCGGGCGTCGCGAGCGGGGGCGCGGCGGGCTCGTTGAGGGGCGGTGGCGCCCGGGGAGCGGCGGGCCACGGCGCATTGTCCGGGCAGCGAGTGGCGCCTGCACAGCGCCCCCTGCCGGCCGGGCCGCGGGCGGGGGCCTCCGGCCGTTCGCCTTTGTTCACCGCCCCCGCCAACATGGCCGCCGCCCCTGGCCCGGCAGCTCCGCGCGCTTTGTTCCGGGCGCCGCGGCGCCGGGCGGGCGGTGCGACCTGGGGAGGGGGACCGATGCGGCGGGCGCTGGCGGGGGCGGTGGGGTGAGTTGCATAACGCGGGCTGGGCTGGGGATGGGAAACGGGGCCCCCCAGGCGGGGGAGGGGCTGGAGGAAGGGGGAAAGGTACAAGTCCCCTGGGTCTTGGGGGGCGGAAGGGGAGGGAGGCCGGGAGGAAAGGATGCGGGGAAGGGTGAGAAAAGATGTGGGGTGGGGAGGGGCGGGGACGGCCTACGGAGTCCGTGGCTAGGCGGTGCGGGATCCCTGGCGGCGCGTGGACGCCGTGGGACCCCTGGGAAGGGGTGGGAGGGGAGGAGGTTCTGCGGGTGATAACCTGCAGCCCGGCGCTGTCCGTGGGTCTCGGCGGCGGGCCTGGCGGAGAAGGCGGCTGCTTGGGGCTTCCCGTGACGCCCACCGCCCCATTCTCCGCGCGGCATCCCGCGCCCTAGGCGCCTTGCGCGGGACGGGAGGCTGGCGGGGTCGGCGCACTCGCACACGCGAACACTTTCCCTCGCGATGACCTTGAGCGCGTTCCGCAGCGTTTGTGGCGAAGAATCCCGTGACGCGGAAACTGCGCAGTGCCTTGGGTTCGGATCTGCCTGCCTCTCCTCTGGGGGTGCGACCCCCTTTTCTGTAACCAGAAGAGATGTCGGTGACGGTCTCCGCAGTGTGCGCCTCGGCATAGGCATCCCAAATCTGTTTATGCAGTTGTTTTTTGCCAGTTTGCTTCCTTTGATTTGTGGTTCGGATCCCGGGTTTGGGAGAGGGTTTTTCCTGCATATTGAAGTGGCAAGTGCGGATTATTTTACCTATACGTCACAAAGCAACTCGAGAGAAACCTTTCAGTGTTGTAGAGGATTGCATTGCTTAACGTGACTTCAGTAGACATCCCTGCAGGTATGGTAATACCTGTGTAACTTCTGTTGGCATTTTCTGGAAGGATCGTTGTAAAGGGAGAATGCAGTCATTGTTTTCTGCGTAGCTTTGTTAGGAAGTGAAAAACCTATACTGGGGGATGAAGACTAGGACAGATTGAGTTTGTGAACACTCAAGGGGTCATGAACTTCGCGAAATTACAGATGGGGCTTAAGTGAAATGAGACCTCCCAACTCCCTTCTCCTAGTTAATGGGCAAACCAAAAAATTGTAGTAGCTACTAATTTACAGAACATTTATTTTCAGGCTAATATTTGTAACGGTTGCACAAAACGTCAGAATTATCAGTAGTAGGCATCAGTTTCTTGTGAGGAATAAAATAAAATTTCTTTATTTCTAATATTTTGAGTAGGGAAATAGTTACTGTTAAAATGTTGTGAAATGAATAAGGAAAGAGTGTCTCTGGTCATCAATTTACGTTCAATTTAGAATTTTTTAAAAAGACTTGATGATCCCGAGAATTTCACTACTGTTTCCTACCATACCTTTAATTACCAATTCAGAATACAGTAACAGTACTTACTTAGTTCTGGAATATCCGAAGCAGTGTTGGTTACTTAAGGTGAATTCTTTGTGACAGTTCAGATCGTTCCCAATTTATGATTTTTTGACTTTACAATGACGTGAAAGCAATTCCTGTTCAATAGAAACCGGATTTCAAATTTTGAGTTTTGAGTTGTTCCTGGGCTAGTGAGCCGCAGCTCCCAGTCAGGCACCTGATCACATCAGTACTCCACAGTGAACTATGTTGGCAGTGTTTTTAGGACCTTGTTTTGGGTTTTTGCATTCCATCATGTATATAAAACAGCCATCTTTGTGTCCGGTTTCTGGCGAGAAAGATGAAGCTCAAGATAATTGGCCTACTGCCCTACCGGTTTGGCTCAGTGGGTAGAGCCTGCAGACTAAAGGGTCCCAGATGCGATTCCTGTCCAGGGCACATGCATGGGTTGCAGTCTGATCCCCAGTAGGGGGTGTGAAGGAGGCAGCTCATCAAGGATTCTCTCTCATCATTGATGTTTCTATCTCTCTTCCTCTCCCTTCTTCTCTGAAATCAATAAAAATATATTAAAAAAAATAATCCGCCTACTGTAGGCTAATGTAAGTGTTCTGTGCACATTTCAGATAGGCTAGGCTAAGCCAGGATGTAGGTTAGATGTATTAAATGCATTTTCGATTTATGATATTTTCAACTTATAATGGATTAATTGGGATATAACCCCACTGTAAGTTTAGGAGCATCTGTAGTTCTAGGAGCTGTTATAGGATAGACCAGTGGTCGGCAAACTCAGTCCACAGAGCCAAATATCAACAGGACAACGATTGAAATTTCTTTGGAGAGCCAAATTTTTTAAACTTAAATTTCTTCTAACGCCACTTCTTCAAAATAGACTCACCCAGGCCGTGGTATTTTGTGGAAGAGCCACACTCAAGGGGCCAAAGAGCCGCATGTGGCTCGCGAGCTGCACTTTCCCGACCACGGGGATAGACAAAAGGTTCCTTGGTCACCTAAGTTTGGGAAACAGTGCTATCCCTTTCCTTCTAGGGTAAGGTGACCAGACGTCCCGCTTTTTAACAATTTGTCCCGTGTCCCGCGGCGTTTTAAAAAAGTCCCGATTTTTGGAAAGAATGCACGACAAGCTAGGGAACGGCGGGAGAACGGGAAGGGAATATACGGTTTTCGGCGGCCATGTGGCTATTTAGCCAGGATATGAGTTTTACATTATTTTTGTTAATTTTATAATGTTAAACTTTAATAATAACAAATAATTGTTGAGAACTGCTTATCGAGAACTGCTTATCAAAGTTCGCATTGTTGATCAGTTAGAATTCGACCACCATTGTTTGGACTTAATGAACAATGGCATTTTTTGGGATTGGCAACGACGAAAACATTTTGTAACTGTCTCTCAGACGATACACATCGTACTGCGTGCTAGTAAGCTAGTTAAACAAGTGATGTCATTACAAATCGGCTATTCAGATAATTTAGGTAAGTAATTTATTTATTTATTTCATAAATACATAGATTTTCTTGAATTTAGCAGACAGTACTCATATTATTTATATTTTATAGTGGCGGCAAAAAGTGTAGCGCTGGCCTTGAAAGTGACACTTATGACTTACGTTACGGCAAATTCAGAGGAAAAATAATACAAGTTAGTATTGTTATGATTTAGAAAGAAATATAGGATTAAAATAATTTTTAAAATATAGTTACTTTATAACAATCAAATTAATTTATAAACTAACAAAAAATATGTTCATGTAATTATGTACCTACTTACTGTGTTTTTAAGCAATATGTATATAATAATTTATAATATAATTTTAAATTATTTTTTTTAGATTTTTAACACAATGAGTAAGAAAAGAGGATGCAAATTCAACGATGATCTAAGAAGTGAATTTCCTTTTATTAAAAAAACCAAAAGCGATTACAATATAGACCAAATTTTTAATCAAGAACCCCCCCCCCCCCCCCAAGCCGAAACCGGTTTGGCTCAATGGATAGAGCGTCGGCCTGCGGACTCAAGGGTCCCAGGTTCGATTCCGGTCAAGGGCATGTACCTTGGTTGCGGGCACATCCCCAGTAGGGGGTGTGCAAGAGGCAGCTGATCGATGTTTCTCTCTCATCGATGTTTCTAACTCTCTATCCCTCTCTCTTCCTCTCTGTAAAAAAATCAATAAAATATATTGAAAAAAAAAGAAAAAAGAACCCCCCCCCGTCAGTGGTGTCCTGCTTTACCAATGTTACAATCTGGTCACCTTATTCTAGGGCAGTGATGGCGAACCTATGACACGCGTGTCAGCACTGACACGCGTAGCCATTTCTGATGACACGCGGCCACATGCCGAGGATGAAACATTTGCTGCTCCTGAGGATGAAACATTTGCGACTAGAGTCTTGGAGTTAGTTTTTTCCTCAAAGTGACACACTACCCGAGTTATGCTCAGTTTTTTGGCGAAGTTTGACACACCAAGCTCAAAAGGTTGCCCATCACTGTTCTAGGGTCACAATTCACATTTTTGCATTTGGGCTGTGAGAAATAGTGTTTTCCATATTTGGCCCCAGATCTCTTTTTGTTTTGTTTTTAGTGGAATATCTATTAATCCCCATGAAATCTAGGTAATGTTGGTCATGGGGGTCCTTACAGTGTATTTTAGATAATGTTGCCTCCTTTCATTTTGAAGTGAGAGGTTGATGTGGTTTGTGTGTACCTTTGCATCAGATTTGGCTCTTACTGTATTGATGAGAAATTATGAATTATTTGAAGTCTTACCTACAAGGAATTTAATTACAGGGTTTTCACTACTGGATTACTTACCTGATTGCACAGTTACAACTTATGGCTGCATACCTTAATTAACTTTTTTCCCCTTGGTATGTTAGAAATACATGAAAAAGATACTGTTGTTTCTGAAGTTACTAATGTGGATTATTTAGAGATTAAAAATAATGCTGTTTGGTATTTCTTTGGTTTAGTTGTTAGGATCTTAATTAACTGCTGAGATAACAGTTAATATATATTCATGTAAATATTTCCTTATGCTTATTAGATGTGTTTTCTTCTCTCTTTGAAAAGAATAAATTGGAAGATGAGAATCAATTATTTTGTTCAGTTTGGAAGACATTATGGTATTATGAAAAGGAGATGAGCTTTGGAGTTGGACATAGCGATAGAATGACCTTTCAACTCAGAAGAGTTGGGTTGAAATCCAGCCCCATTGGTCCAAAGTCACATAGCTGATTCATCATGTAGCCCTTTTTAAAAAAAATATTTTTATTCTTACTTATTGATTTTAAGGATAGAGATAGACATCGATTTGTTCTACGTATTTATGCATTCATTGAGTGCTTTTTGTATGTGCCCTGACTGGGCATTGGACCCCTAACCTTTGTTGAGGAATAAAATTTGTATTGGGATGATGCTCTAACCAACTGAGCTTGCCTGGCCAGGGCTCACCTTTCCTTTTTGAACTTCTGATTCCCCATCTGTAAACTGGGATGAAACCTGTTATATAAGGCTTTTATGAGAATTAAATAGACTGTAGAGTTTACAATTCCTGGGGAAAAAAAAAAGCAGTTGAAGCCAAACATTGTTGACTTCTTCCCCTTCTTTTGAACTTTTATTGTTTTTATTTTATTTTTATTTTTTAAAAATATGTTTTTATTGCCCAGCTGACGTGGCTCAGTGGTTGAGTGTGGACCTATGAACTATAGGAGGTCATGGTTTGATTCCCAGTCTGGGCACATGCAAAAAGCACTCAGTAGGTTGAGCGTTGTCTCGTGCACCCAAAGGTCGCCAGTTCGATTCCTGCCAGGGCACATGCCTGGATTTCAGGGCAAATGCCTGGGTTTCAGGTTCGGTCCCTGGTTGGGGTACAGGTGCATACAGAAGGCAACCAATCAATGTTTCTCTCTCACATTGATGTTTCATTCTCTCTCTAAAATCAATAAAAACATGTTTTTAATATATTTTTAATTGATTTTACAGAGGAAGGGAGATAGAAGCATCAATAATGAGAAAGAATCACTGATCGGCTGCCTCCTGCACACCCCCTACTGAGGATCGAGCCCACACTGGCCAGGCTCTTTTGAACTTTGCTGTAGTTATCAGCATGATTTTTTTTCATGTTGAAGTAAACAGGCTCTTAGTTGTGCCCCCATATTCAATTTAATTTTTAATGAAATCTTTATTAGGTGTTTATTTTATGATCCTAAAATTGCCATAAATTTTTTTCAGAACAAGTTATGGATGGGCATAATAAAGATGTGCCCTTAGAGACCTTAACAGTTTGTAGGGAAGATACACATGTACATATATAATGAGGACATTTTATGCAGAGGGTATTGTGAAAGAGAAGGTGATGATGCTCCCACAGAATACAGAGTAGGAGAGGATGGAAGGGATAGCAGGAGAAAAGGCATGAAGAAAGTTTTGAGACAATCCTAGGTTTGAATCCCAGCCAAAACATGGCCCTCGTTATCTTTTACTCCTTTGGATGTTTTGTTTATTTGTAGAATGGGATGGGGGACACCTACTTCATCAAGTGTAATTTCAGTGGAGTGGTTGTTGGATATAGTAAGTGCCCTGTGGGTATTGATCATGATGATGATGTTCACCCCTGCTGATGCCACCTGTAGTTTGGAATGGCCCGTTTTTCTAGGAATGAATTTGGGGCCAGATTTTAAATAATTATACATATCACGTTAAGGCAGTTAGTGTTTTATCCTGTAGGTGGGGGAAACCATGGACAGGCATTGAACAACATGAAGATGGAGAGGAGGACTGTGAGTGTAGAATCTCTTGTCTCCAGAGTCTGGCCTATTGGGGAAGGCCGGTGAAGTCATTTGAGGCAGGAGGAATTGGTCTGGAGTCACTAGAATGTCAAATGTGTTGACGTTTGGGGGTATTTCTTTATCCAGATGTTGGATAAAATATGGGTATGATTTTATCAAAGTGTTGAGAGTGAAAATGAAAAGACTAGTAAAGCATTTTATTCCATTTTAGATGTTTTCAAGTTGCAATAGTGTCTTTAAAAGGCAAAGCAACTTTTTTTTTTAAAAAAAAACTTAGATTATATTTGTTTATAGTAAGCTGATCACTTTGCTTATAGTTATATTCTTATAACTTAGGTTTAATTTCTTGATCTGTCCGAAAATGATCTATATGTTTGTAAATGATCTATATATTGTATATATGATCTTTATATCTCTCTGTATATCCTGACAGAAGTGATAACAAATATCCTCTTGACTGCATATGGGTTAGTTGGTTGTGAGTTTCTTTTTGCTCTTTTTCTCTTTTGAGCATCACTGTGACACATGTTTTTTGTGTGTATCCAGTGCGTTTAACCAAGTAGTGCGTTTAACCAAGTAGTAATCACTCTTTCTTCCGTTTGTCTTAACTTGGGTATGGTGGTGTCCTTTCAAGGTAGTTTTCTTCCCTTGGATGCAGCTCCATTCATCTTTGAACTGTTTCTTGTTCCTGACGCAAGGTGTCTGAGACACATTTTGTGTTTTTCCTGCCCAGTACCTGTTAGCTGGTTCTTTTTTATTTTTTCAGAGGGGAAGATTTCACTTTATTGTTACATCAGTCTCACAAATAAACCCAATACAGCCAGAAACACTGAGCAGATAAAGTGCTATCAGCTGATTCCTTTAACCTCTTTTATCTGGAATGGAATTTAGATACCAGAACCTGGTGGTGTGCGTCCTGATTGCTACTGAGATGCCCCTGTTTTCACTGGACAGACTTGAGATATATACATTTTGATTTTGTGGATATTTCCATTTCATACCATTGAAAATTTACATTTTTAGCAATATTAGTTACTTTTCTTTTTCCTACACTATAAATATAGTCATTTTAAAACACTAATAAAAATGGTTGTAGGTTTATATTTTATTAGTTATTTTTGTTCTTAAAACTTATGCACATAAGGATGTATAGTTGACATTCTGAATTACAAAATCATTTTAAAATATTTTCTCTCTGATTATGTTACTGATTTGACTATTAGTTTGGTTTATTTGCATAAAATTCTTAACGTTTAAGGATTGTTTTAATTTATGTAATGTATTTTTTAGTATGTAAACATTTATGTGGTTTAGAAGTTAAGGCTGTATTACAAAGGCATGTTTACAGCCTCCCATTCCTGTCCTTTGTACCTGTTCCCTTCCTGCCCCATTTTTATTAGTTTCTGGTTTATTCTTCCAGTGTTTCATTTTTGCAAATACAAGTTCATACATGTATTTTTTATTTCTCTTCCTTTCTTAAACAAAGTCTAGAACTCTGTGTTCACTGTTTTGTTTCTTCCTTTTTACTTAATATATTCTGGAGATGACTTCATATGAGCTCTTTTTTATTCTTTTGTATTTGTCTCCTAATGATGAACAGTTGGATTGTTTATATTCTATCACTTCAGTGATTACTTTGTGGATATATTGTTTTGTATTTGTGCAGGAATAGCTTTAAGATTGATTTTTGGGTAATAAGTCAATATGTTTGCAATTCTGGTAATGTCAAAAATTACATTAAAAAAAAAGCAGATCTCATTGTGTCACCCTTTTACTTAAAACTCTCAGTGGTTTCCTATTGCTTTAAAGACAGAACTACATCACATGGCCTCAAGGGCAGTGTTCATCCTTTGGGACTTCTGCCTCACTGTGCACTACATTTCCCCTTGCTTTTCTAGCTCTAGCCATGCTAGTCCTTCTGCTAGTTCCTGTGTCCATCATCTCCTCCACCAGGGAGTGTGGCACTTGTTCTTTTCCTCTGCCTGGAATGCTTTTCTGTCCTTCTTTCATTATTCCTAGTCTTTAGAGCTTGTCTCAAATATAGCTTTTGCATGAAGTTTTTGTGTGTGAGTTTGTACATTTGTCCAATAAAGGTAGAGACAATAGTTCAGGAAACCCTCATACCTACTAAAACAGCCATCCATTTGCTGAAGATGTTTTTGATCAATAGGAGGAAGTCAAGTCCTCCTATTAGAGACATTGCTATTCTATTCTCCCTGATGCTTACCCAAATTTATAGTGCTAATTTATGAATTTTTCTTTGCGTTTATATATACTTTTACTGATTTCAGAGAGTAAGGGAGAGGGAGAGAGAGATAGAAACATCAATGATGAGACAGAATCATTGATTGGCTGCCTCCTGCACACCCCCTACTGGGGATAGAGCCCGCAACATGTGCCCTTGACTGGAATCGAACCTGGGACCCTTCAGTCTGCAGGCCAACTCTCTATCTATTGAACCAAACCAGCTAGGGTGAATTTTTATTTTCCAAAAAAGGCTGAGGTTAATGAAAACAGAGACTGTTCCTGTTTTTGCTCATAATTATTTTATACTACTTGGTTCAATGCCTGGTTTGTGAGTGCTCAAACCCCCTGGACAGTAACTAGAATTGTTTATGGGAACGTGGAGGCTGTGTGTTTATGCCTGGTCTTCTGCACAGAGGTCTCTCAATCAGTGGTTATTAGGGACCCGAGTTAAGCTGTAGGAGCTGACGGAGCAGCTTATAGACAATAAGGCTGTTATCTACATGGCTGATGCTGGACTTTGATGTTCACAGAGCAGGCATTTGGGGATGGAAGATGGATATGTAGTGGGGAAGAGAATATGAACAAGCTAGAGGTCACAGCAGGCCAAGTTGAAAGCTGTGTTAGTTCTGTTGTCTGTGACCTTGGTTGTGTGGGTGACCTACAAGAGCTGGACCCTTGTCATGGAGCTAACTACACACACTTGGCTTAGGAGGCAGAGGAGCTCAGGGAAGGGAAGGTACAAGCAGGTGCTGCAGCTGATGCAGGCCCAGTCATGCCTTGGATCAGTGAGGTTGATTGGAAGATCAGTGAGTGCCCATTTGCTTGTGCCCTCTGCCTGCTGCACAAGACTCTCTCTTGTGGCCTGCCCAAACCAGAAATAAGCAGGAGAGGAAATTCTGGGGAATGTGATTCAGCTAAGTTAAAACATTACAAAGCAAAATGATGAATTTGGGTTTTAAATTTCCCCACTCAGGTTCTACATAAAGTGAGTTTCTGTGTCTGCCCTAAAAGTACAAATTGAACTCCCAGTTTGTAAGTGAAAGCATTGATTGGTAAGGAATGGGATCCTGAAAATTGAATTAAGAGCGTATGGTCAGATTCTGATTAACCTGGAAACCTTGAAACCCTAAATTCTGCTGGACTACCTTTGCCAATAGAAAGTCTTTACATTTGGTGTCTGAGGAACATAATCTCCATTCCCTGAAAAACCTGTAATTGGCCTCTCCTAGGATAGTCCCAGCAGATTTCAAAGTGTGAGGTGCAATGGAGGACGAAGTTGGTAAGTAAATGCTGGTACTCATCACCTCCCACAACCACATCAAAATTACTACTAAAATACAAAACAAACATCATTCAGAATCACCTGAAAGCTGGCTGAATGGAAGTCCTACAACTAGAGAAGTAAAGAAGAAAGTACATCAAGACTGGTAGGAGGTGTGGAGGTTCTGAATGGACTGGTACAATACCCATGTGTGCCATATTTTAATCAGGAGGGATATCTCTGTTGCAGAGGCCCCCCCTCCCCCCAAGGGGCAAGAGGTCCCAGCCCCACACCAGACTCCCAGCCCAGGGTTCCAGAGCTGGGAAGAGAAGTCCCTGTAACTTTGGGCTATAAAAACCAGCAGGGATTGTGGCTGAGTGACACGGAGGCTGCTGGAGGCCCAGGTGTTCCTCTTAAAGGGCTGGTCCATGAACTTACTAGGACTCGATCCCTCTAAGTTCCAGCTCTGGGCAGCTTTTGGGGAACCCAGGGATGTATGGGGAGGAACTGGACTGTATGACATCTGAGTAGGAACTTGGGGTGGCTTTCTCCCAGATAGGGATCCTCGCAGGAGTCATTCATTGTTCCTGTGCTGGGACCTCCCACATCGCAGAGCTGACTGGCAGCCATATCCGAGTTTGTATCAGCCTGGCTCACACTTGTCTCTCTACCCTAGTGATTCCCTGAGAACCTGCCCCATCCAATTTTTTTTTTTTAATTGATTTTTTACAGAGAGGAAGGGAGAGGGACAGAGAGCTAGAAACTGATGAGAGAGAAACATCGACCAGCTGCCTCCTGCACTCCCCCCACCGGGGATGTGCCCGCAAGTACATACCTTGACCAGAATCGAACCTGGGACCCCTCAGTCCGCAGACCCAACGCTCTATCCACTGAGCCAAACCAATTTCGGCTGCCCCATCCAATTTGCAGCTCCATCCAAGCTGTTTGCAGCAGCTTTTCCATATGAATGGCCTGTCCTGACTCAGGCTTCAGACTTTGCTAAAATCTCTCAAACAAGCAGCAGCTGGCGTCAGCATGCCCCAAACCTATCAATAAAAGGCCCAAGACCTGACACTAACACCAGCCTGCCTTGCTTTATACCTGGACCTTGTCTGGGCACTTCACAAGCCCAATACAAGAAGGAGCCATCTGCTGACCTTTCTGTAGCTCCTTTGGGTGGCCCTAGGCAGTGGCTGACTTTGCACCTCCTGGGAGGCACCAGAGCCAGTGTACCCGGTGGACAACTTCAGACTACACCAGATTACAACTCTACACATCCACAAGTGACACACTCAAGGGGCAGACTCAGCGAGCACCAAAGCCCCACTGAAGCAAGTCCTGATCCATAAGGGTGTCTCCTGCACAGCAGCTCTCCCACTGTAGTCACAGCTGGTCCTCACAGCCAGTTGGCCTGGAGGTCCATTCCTCCCAGTGACACAAACAGCAATCAAGGCTCAACTACAACAAGACTGTGCACAGAGCCCACACAGGGGAACATCTAGAGGCTGAGCCACTGGATCCTACAGGATACCTCATGCACAAGGCTGCTCTACTTAATACATAGAAACAAACACATGGAAGCATCCAAAATGCGGAGACAAACCTGTCAAATGAAAGAAATGGAAGCAAGCAAACTGCTGGGTACAGAGTTCAAAACCATTGTTTATACGGTTACTCATGAGACCTTCAAGGGACTTAATGAAACTTTCAAGGATCTTAGAATTTCAAGAACCTTAGTGAGAACATCAAAGACATGAAAAGGGGTCAGTCAGAAATTAAGCACACACTAACTGAAATTAAGAATTATTTATAGGGATTCAACAGTAAAGGATTCTGAGAATCAAAACAATGATTTGGAATGAGGAAGCAGAAAACACCCAATTAGAAGAGCAAAAAAAACCAAAGTCAAAAATATGAAGATAGTGTAAGGAGCTTCTGGGACAACTTTAAGTATATCAACTTTAGCATCATGGGGGTGCCAGAAGGAGAAGAGAGAGAGCAAGATATTGAAAACCTATTTGAAAAAATAATGACAGAAAACTTCCTCTTCCTGGTGAAAGAAATAGACTTACAAGTCCAGGAAGCACAGAGAGTCCCAAACAAGAGGAACACAAAGAGGCCCATACCAAGACACATCATAATTAAAATGCCAAGGATTAAAGACAAGAGAGAATCTTAAAAGCAGCAAGAGAAAAGCAGTTAGTTACCTACAAAGGAGCACCCATATGACTGTCAGTTGATTTCTCAGTAGAAACTATGCAGGCCAGAAGGGAGTGGCAAGAAATATTCAAAGTGAAGAAAAGCAAGAACCTACAACCAAGATTACTCTACCCAGCAAAGCTATCATTTAAATTGAAGGTGAGATAAAGAGCTTCACAGACAAGAAAAAGCTAAAGGAGTTCATCACCACCAAACCTGTATTACATGATAAATAAACTGGTGAATAAAATAGAATCAGGTATGAAAACATGGACTAGACTGACAAATTACAGAAGTGGGGAGGGAGAAGAGATTAGCCAAAGATCATACATGCAAAAATGCATTACCTATGGACACAGACAATAGGGTAGTGAAGGCCTCGGGTGGGGCAGGAACCTGGTGGAGGAGGGCATTGGGGGTCATAAGGGGGACATCTGTAATACCCTCAACAATAAAGGTTTGAGCAAAAAAGGGTGAGGTGCAAAATGTGACCCATGAGGAGGTGTGCTACCTTCTAAAAGGTGGTCTGGTTTGCCACTATATAGTTAAGAACCTGGGGAATATGTGTGGGAATGAATCTTAAGGATGTGGGATAATGGTGGAAGGAGTTAAAGTTGAGTTAGACTGAATTTATTGATATGGGCTTATAAGCAGAGTTTCTGCATTCAATGTTGTAGCTTGAGGGGTTGCAAAGGTCCCCTGTTGCACCTGAAACCTCTCAAAATGTAACCTGTGCTAATTAAGCAGAGTTGAGCTGCTAGAACTACCTTGGTGTACCATAGAGGAAGGGTTCATAAATTTAGGGAGACTGGAGTGTTGGAGTGGATTTGTCATGAAAGACCTCCTTGCCCACCCTGGGGCGATTCAGTGCTTATGCTTATCCCACAGCTATGAGACATTTGTGAGTGGAGTCCAGTGTTTTTTAAAAAATATTATTTTGATTGGTTTTCTTTTTTAGAGAGAGAAACATTAATATGAGGACAGAATATTGATTGGTTGCCTCCTGCATGCAACCTGTTGGGGATCTAGCCCACAACCTGGGCATGTGCCCTGACTAGAAGCAAACCAGCAACCTTTTTGTGCCCTGAATGGTGTCCAACCAACTGAGCCACACTATCCATGGCCAGATCTGTTTTCTTGAGAGCACTGGTCACTGTTTTCTGTAGGGCAGGAATCTCAGCAGGAATTGACTGGCATTGGACTGCTGAATGTAAGTGCAGTGGGGATAGTTGGATCCTAGGGTGGCAGTCACTTTTTTATTTAGAATTAATCTCTGGTTTACAACTTGGTAATTTTCTTGTTTACTCTGGTATTGTTTAAAGTTTTCCTTTAAATTGACACAGTTAAAAAATAAGTGCAATCTCATACTTCCCATTTATAATTATTTTTTCACAATTTTTGGAATATTATTGATGAAGTAAGTTTTACCTAAAATACATGGCCTTTGATTTTTTTTTTTTAAGTATTTTTACTGATTTTTAGAGAGAGAGAAACGGAGATGGGGGGACAGAGAAGAAACATCAATCGGCTGCCTCCTGCATGACCCCTACCAGAGATTGAGCTCACAACATGGGCATGTGCTCTGACCAGGAATCAAACTGGCCATCTTTCGGAATATGGGACAATGTCCCACCAACTGAGCCACACCAGCCAGGCCCATGGCATTTATTGTTGTTATTTTTAAAATATCTTTTTATTGATTTTAGAGAGAGAGAGAGAAACATTGATGAGTGAGAAGCATCACCCACTACCAGGGACCTAGCCCGAAACGGGGCATGTACCCTGACCTGGAATCAAACTGGTGACCTCTTGGTACGTGAAACAACGCTCAATCCACACCAGCCGGGTTTTATTTTTAATTTTAATTTTTTAAATCCTCAACCGAGGATATATTTATTGATTTTAGAGAGAGAGGAAGGGAGAAAGAGAAACATCAATGAGAGAACGACACCAATTCATTGTTTCCTGTATGCACCCCAACTGGGGTTCGAACCTGCAACCTAGCTAGGTATGTGCCCTGTCTGGGAATCAAATCTGCAGGCTTTGGTGTATGGGATGATCCTTCAACCAACTGAGCCACCTGGCCAGAGCACTACATGGCCTTTAAATAATTCATGTCATTGGTGGGACTATAATTTGGTAGAACATTTTTGGAAAGTGACTTCACTATATGTACTTAATTTAAAATGCACATGCTCTATTTGGCCTAGCAATTCCACTGCTAGGAATTTATTGTATAGATGCATTTGTACAAATATGCAGATATGGATGTTTAAGAGTATTGGGGTTAATAGGATAAAATAAATGATCTTTATATCCATTTTAAATTCACTATACTGCATTGAAAACATAACATTTAGTATGAGAAGCAAGTTGTATAGCACTGTATATTGTCTTGTATGCATGCATATGTGTGTTTTAAGATGTTGGTGTACTTGTATTATGCTTTAAATATTTGCACAACAATATTTTATTAGATTTGTAGAAGTCTTACCAGTGGTTACCTCTGGGGGATGGGGCAGATGGAGAAAGGGGGAGGAGGGCTCTGTGTAAGAAAGTAACACTTTAGCTTCAAATAGCTTCTTAATTTGAGTTAATATGGTAAATTCACCTTTGGTTTGAGGACTGTTGACTTCAGTCCTGTATTTTCTTTTAATTTTCAAAAAATTATGAAATCCTATATAATAAGAGGCTAATATGCAAATCGACCGAATGGCAGAACAGCTGGTCGCTATGATGCGCACTGGCCACCAGGGGGCAGATGCTCAATGCAGGAGCTGCCTCCTGGTGGTCAGTGTGCTCCCACAGGGGGAGCGCTGCTCAGCCAGAAGCCAGGCTCACGGCTGGCAAGCGCAGTGGCCTCCACAGCAGAGCTAAGGACTCTGGGATATCCAGCTGCCAGGGAGTGGGCCTAAGCCAGCAGTCGTACATCCCCCAGGGGGTCCTGGACTGCGAGAGGGCACAGGCCTGGCTGAGGGACCCCCCCCCCCCCCCAGTGGCCTCTAGTATATTATAAGTACAGACGTAGTGACACATCTATGGTGTGTGACACACCAGCTGTGGAACTACCTTTCATTTCATCATGCATTTTATGTGGTCACAGTTGTAGTCTCTATTCATGTATGATTTATTCACGTATTACTCGTGTATTCGTTCTCCTGTTAAGTATTAGCTTGTTTCCAGTTTGAGACTGTTAGTTTAGGTCTCCCTAAAACAAAAAGAGAGCAGGTTGGATTAGAATTAGCTGTGTTGAGGGAGGTGAGGCCAGGCTTTTTTTTTTTTTTTTTTTTTTAAATTTATTGATTTCAGAGAGGAAGGGAGAGGGAGATAGAAACATCAATGATGAGCGAGAACCATTTGTTGGCTGCCTCCTGCATGCCCCCTACTGGGGATCAAGCCCGCAACCCGGGCATGTGCCCTTGACAGGAATTGAACCCAGGACCCTTTAGTCCGCAGGCCAACGCACTTACCCACCGAGCAAACCCAGCTAGGGCTTGAGGCCAGGTTTGATGCATGTGCAGGAGGAAGGGATAGAGAAAATGTCTGGTGGGAAAAGTCTTAGGACCACAGTGCAGTTCTTTTTATTTATTTTTTTTATTTTAGAGAGGAAGGAAGGGAGAGAGAGATTGAAACATCAGTGATGAGACAGAATCATCTATCAACTGCCTCCTGCACGCCCCACACTGAGGATCAAGCCTGTAACTCGGGCATGTGTCCTTGACCGGAATCGAACCCAGGACCCCTCAGTCCGTAGGATCATGCTCTATCCACTGAGCCAAACCGGCTAGGACTACAGTGCAGTTCTGAGAAAGGCCAGTGAGAAGTCCTTCAGCCAAAGTTGGGTCAGAGGTATCCTCGTATCTTGCTTTAGCATCTCTCCTACTAGAAAGTGTGTGAGGTATGCATGGGGCTGGGGGGAGGATGGTGATGGATTCAGCAGAGCAGCTGAGTCATTCACTTAAGCTCGCATGGTAGGTGAAGTTCCCCATGGTAGGTGGTCTAAGGCAGCGGTGCCAACCTTTTGGACCTCACGGACTACCAGTGGTCGGTGGACCACCGGTTGGCGACCACTGGTCTAAGGGGCTCACCTCATTTCCACTTGCATGGCTAGTTTGGGACTTAACGTGAGTGGACTGGACTTGGTGTGAACATTCAGGCACATGTTTCTGGCATGCTTTTCTGTTGTGTAGAATTGCTGGGTCACATCATAGATATTACCAGACTTTTCCAAAGTAGACATACCAATTTCTGCTACAGTGAATACATTATTGTGGCTCCATATTCTCACCAATATTTGACATTGTTAGTCTTTTTAATTTTAGTCATCTCAATGGGTGGTTAGTAGAATCTTACTCTGGTTCCTGCCTCCTAAATTGAGTGTGGCCCTGTGATTTTGTCTTACCAGTGATGTGAGCAGAAAAGGCTTGTCACACAAACTTCTAGGAGCAATAGTGAGTTTTGCCACATCTTCCTCCTGCCAGTGATGGAGCTTTCTGCAGTGCGGGTGTTTTATGTGTCTGTCTGTGAGCCAAGAGGAGTGGAAGGATGGGATGGCGAAAAGAAGAGGGTGCGGGAGAGCAGGGGACGAAGGGAGTGGGAATTTGTTTCAAGTACCTAAAATTTCTGGGGTTGTTTGTACCCATTGTACTAGTATACTTATTAGCTTAGATAAACCTTAAAAATAATTTAAGACTTTATTTTTCAGAACAGTTTCAGGTTCTCAACAAAATTGAACAAAAAGTACAAGTTTTCCTGTACTCCCTGACCCCACACAGGCACAGCCTCCCATGTCCTGCACCTGGTATACATTTGTTACAATCAATGAACCTACATTGACACATCATTATTATCCCAAATCCATGGTTTACGTTAGGGTTCACTTTAGGTGTGTGTATATTCAATGGTTTTTACAGATATGTAATGTGTACTCAAAATGGTAGTAAAATACAGAATAGCTTCGCTGCTCTAAGAATCCTCTCTTGTCTGCCTGTTTGTTTTTTATTGATTTCTAAATTCCATTGTGATCAGAACACTTTAATTAAAGTTCATGGTATTTTTTGAAGCTTATGACCAAAGAGATGATCAATTTTTGTAAATGTCCTGTGTATCCTTGGAAATAATGTGGATGTAGTAGTGTCTTATTTTTATTGATTGATTTGAGAAAGAGAGCTTTGTTGTTCCACTTACTTAGTTTTTTAGAGGTGGGGAGGAGAGAGAGAGAAACAGAAACATTGGTGTGAGAGAGAAACACATCGATTACCTGGCCAGGGATCAAACTGGCAACCTTTTGGTGCATGAGACGATGCTCCAACGACCTGCGTCACACTGGCCTGGGCGTTGTTCCACTTATTTATGCATTCATTGGTTGATTCTTCTCTGTGCCCTGACTGGGGATCAAACCCGCAACCTTGGCATGTCAGGAAGAGGCTCTAAGTAGCTGAGGTACCTGGCCAGGGCAGATGCGATTGTCAGTTCAACTTGACCAATCATGTTAAATTCTTCCACACCCTTTTGGTCTGCTGCTTGTATTGGTTACCAAGATAAATGTATTTAATACCTTAGTTTTGGTAATTTCTGCTTTATATATTTTGAGGTTATGTTATTAGGTGCATACGTGCTTAGAATGACATATCTTTTTCATCAATTTTGTTTTTTAAAATAATTCCATTTGCCCTGGCTAGTGTGGCTCAGTTGGTTGAATGTCATCCTGTGCACCGAAAGGTGGCTGATTCGATTCCTGGTCAGGACACATGCTCAGGGCCCATGACCAGGTTGTGGGATGGGAGGCAACAGATCGATGTTTCACTCTCCCTCTCTCTTTAAAAATAAATAAATAAATTAAAGGACTTAAAGTCATTGTATTCCCCACAAAGGCAAAAGTATCATTAGAAGTAAAATTTTACTTTTTTTTTTTTTATCCTCACCTGAGGATATTTTTCCATTGATTGTTTTTTTTTTTGTTGTTTTTTTTTTGTTTGTTTTTTAAGAGAAGGTGGAAGACAGAAATATCAGTGTGAGAGAAACACATAGGTTGGTTGCCTCCTTCAGGAGCTCCACCAGGGCCTGGGCGGGGGAGATGCCCTTGACTGGAATTGAACCTGGGACCTTTCAGTCCTCAGGCCTATGCTCTATCCACTGAGCCAAACTGGATAGGGCACGTTTTTTTTTATCTTAATATTCATGTGCTGCACTATCTTTTCTTAGGTATATATTTTTGTACCCTTTGTTTTCAATCTTTCTTTGTGCTTATGTTTTAGATAATTTTGTTGACAGTTGGAATTTAAAAAATCTTGTCTGATAATATTTCTTAAAATTGGGACATTTTGTCTGTTGACAACATTTAACAAGATAATGGACATAGTTGGGTTTAATCTGTTATCTTAGTAAGCGCTTTCTGTTTATTGTACCTGTTTTATGTGCCTTTTCCTGTCCTCCTTTGGGTGCTGATTTTTATTGTTGTTTTTTTTCCCCTTGTTAACTTGAAAGTTACTTAAAACGTGTATCTTTGACCTATCAGAATCTAATATTTGGTTCTTTCCCCCTTTCTTTGGCACTTAAACTCTACCTCATTTTCACTAGTATATCAATGTTCTGCTGTTATAATTCTCTGTATATTTTATCTTAAGATATTATTAATTTGTGCAGTCAGTAGCATGTTTGATTTACCCTCTTCATTGCTCTTCATTCCTTCTATAATTCCAACCCCTTCATCTTTGAACATTTTCCTTCTGCCTGAAGAACACTTGTTTCCCACCTGTTGTGACTGCTCATAATGAATTCTCTTGAGTGTATGTTAGTCGAAATATGTCTCAAATTGACCTTCCTTTTTGAAGGATATTTTTGATGTGTATAGGATCCTAACTTGTCAGCTTTCTCCTGAGGCATTGAATTCCATTTTCAGCTTCCATTCTTTCTGTAAGTCAGTTTAATATTTGCTCACAAGATGCAACTCATTCTTGAGTGAGTCTGTGTCCACTCAGACATGAACTTTTTGCTTCTTTCACAGAGTGCCTGCTCAGTGGCTTTCTTCTTTTTCTCTACTTGAATAAAACTTGCTTTATTCTCACTCCCATTCATCCTTGCAAGTTTTCCTGGGCGAGTGAAGGACCTGAAGGTTGCCTGGCATGGAAGTTCCTGGCATGGAAGTGGACTAGTAACATACTTCTGTGGCGAGCCAGCCATGGGGTCTTCACTTTCCTTTCTAGGTCCCTTTTCCTGTCACTGTTCTAGGTGTGGAGTTGAGTTTGAATGGAGTAAACCCACTGTCAGAGTGTCTAGCCACCACCATTACTGTTGGATACAACAATTCCATATCAAGATAATGATGCTTCAAGGCTTTGGACCCACCCCTGACTTAGAGGACCCAGCCAATAACATCAGCGCTCTGATGAATCGAAGAATGAATCCACGGACAGAAAGTGGTATAGCAAAGGTGGAGATTTATTGAACAAGTACAGACTCCCACGTGCGGAGCGGGAAAGAGTCCCACAGAATGGACTCCCACGTAGGGAGGGGGAAAGGGTCCCCCTGAGTTCCTTTTCCCTATGGCTTATAAAGGCTGCAGATCCTGGTGCCTTGATATCCCCTCTGATTGGTCACTATTCCCTTAGACTGGTTACTATAGTAACTCCTGGGCTCAAAGGTCGAACCTCACCTGGGACATGTGAGGTTCTCCCCCCTCTTTCCTTACTGTTTTCATATTCCTTTTGGGCTTTCTTCTTCTGATTGAAGGGCTTCCTTCTCTTTATTTTGTAAATATAGACCTTTCTTGGCTACTTACAGTTCCCTTGTCTTATGGAAATATACCTGTTGCTACTTCCTTGTCTTATGGAGATGTAACTGCACCTGGCTTCCTTGTGTTATGGAAATGTACCTTCCAGTTTGTGGCCGTGTTTTTTCCATGGACCCCAATTCTAAAAAATCCCTAAGCCTGCCTATATTTCCCTAAAATTCCTGCTTGGGTATTTTTACATGGTGCCCTGGCCTCTTTCTTTTTCTCTGTTTAAAATAAAACTTGTTTTATTCTCCCTCCAAAATACATATATTTGCTCCCATGGGTGGAATTTATCTTTTTTATTTCAGGCGTTTATAATTTTTTTTTGTCTTTAGTTTTCAACTGTTTTATTGTGATGTGTCTGGTTACATATTTTTATTTATATTTTGTGTTTATAAGTCCTACTGAACCTGTGGAAATGTCTGAGTGTTCATTTTAATGTGTTAGACCTTCCTAGTCTCTTAGTTTCTCCATGTTTCATTCTGGGTATTTTCTTCTGATTTTTCTTTGTTCACTAACATTGTCCCAATTATGCCCCAATTAATTAATTATCTGCCTAGATTTAGTGGGACATACGCAGGTGACCAGGGGTCAGCAATAATCGCCTATCCCCTGGTACTTCACTGTCTAGTTGAGCCGAACCGGAACACATGAACACACAAGACAGAATTAGTATGCAATCACACAGGTTTTATTTACCTATTCCTAGTGGGGTCCTAGGCTCCAGCAAAGGCCACCCGGCAATGCACACTGAAAGATGGACGACTAAGATGGAGACAGACAGGCGGCCACAGTTGGTTCAGGCTCGCACAGTAGAGCAGTCAGTCAGGGGCTCCTCTCACGGAGCGACGTGGAGTCCTCCTCTTATCGGGCAGGAGACATCAACCGAAGAAGGTCCGGTGCTTATATAGCCGGCAGTAAACAACTTGTGTCTTACCAGTGTGGGCCAGACGGTGTGCCTTATGCTAGGAGCATAGTGTTTACACTTTAAGGGCTTAGGGCGTTTACATCAAGATAGTGGGGCATTCACCATGTTTATAACATTTTGGAAGTTACAGAGTATTGGGGTCTCCACAGCAAACATTTCATACAGCAATCATTTCACACATTAGAGGGGTTTCTTTATGACCATAACATTATAACAAACATTTAACAAGATTAGCCAGCCTACTATTAATCTTATTTATTGCGTTTACTGTATTTTTTTACTACTGGAAAATCTGTTTTTTTGATAGTATTCTACTAAAGTTTACTATCTTAACGTCTTATCTCTGAATATAATACAGCTGTTTTATTTTTCATTTAATAATTTTATTTATTTCTGTACCCTTCTCCCCTTCCCCCCAACCTTAAATTACGATTTTGCAACTCCAATACCTGGCCCCATGGGTCTGCCTTTTTATTTATTTATTGTTTGTCCTAGTTTTTATTTTGTCTCTTACAGCTGGATTGCGTGTGTGTGTGTGTGTGTGTGTGTGTGTGTGTGTGTGTGTGCGCGCGCGTGCGCAGTAGATTACATTTTTAAAATAATTGGAATTATTGGGGTCTAGGATGATATTTTATGGACAGGATTTGTGCTCGCTTCTGCCAGGCATCTGAGGGAGTGGACAGTCTGGGATCACCTCAGTTCAGTTCCAGGGTAAAGAGGAGTAGTGGCTGGCTGCAGTTCTTAGCCTGGATCCTTTCCATTTCTTCAGCTCCTGAGAGCAATTTTTAGGATTCCAGCTCATGTGACATGGGTCCACCAGCCCTCTCTTTCCTTTGGTACTCCCTGGGTTCTGGGCTTTGGTCTCTCACCTTGTAAAGCTGTCAGCCTTTCAGTTGTTTCTTGCCACTTGCCAGTTGCTCTCAGGGATAAACGTGGTTCTAAATGTGGGGTTTACTTCCCTAGATTGTGCCTTTGTGAGCTCTACTATCTTCAAGTTCTTTGATGCTTTCAAGCATAGTTGTGGTGTGTATATGTTATTGTGTGTGCGTTCACATTTTTGTTGTGTAAGTTGTCAATCATATGTTAACGTGAAAAACCATTGAAACCTGTGAAGAATTTTTGTGAGTTTATTTGAGCCAAACTGTCGAGACATGCTGGGAAGCAGAACCTCAACGAATTGAGATAATGCTCCGGAGAATGGCGGGTTACATCTGTATTTATACATTGCCATCAAAGGAGGGACATAGGTGGGTTACATAAATTCATTGGTGATAGATTAAGGAGGTGGGATAAAGTGGAGGAAACCCCTGGGATTGGATAAAAAGTAAAATGATGGACACATACTTAGGTGGGTGCAGGAACAATTAACATGATAATGAAGGAATTTGTGGCATCTGTCCCGGCGCCTAGCACATTTGGTTGTGCCCCAGGGGGTCCAGAACAAGGGAAGTTACAAGTTACCCAGACATTTCAAGGGTACGTTATCATAGATGCAAAAAGACAGATAGGCTCAGTTAAGGTAAAGGACCTTGTCAGTGAAGATACCGGCCTAGGAAGTGACTACCCACCATAACTGCGTTTAGTTAAAGTTTAATTTCAGATCATCCTTTGTGGTGACTTTAGGTCTCCGAGTCTGCAAGACCGGCATGCAGGCCTCCCCTGAGCTTGTCAGGTCAGCATGTGGCCCCTTTCGTCCACACATATAAAAAGTCACGAAAATAGTGTAAAACAACCCCCTTTGTTTCTTTGACACAACTCCAGTGATGTCTTCCTGGCTTTGATAATTTCCTGGCTTCTGGTGTGACAAGGTTGTTCCAGTCTCTGACTTGGAATTAGCCATTCCAGTAAGAAACCCTGGTGGGTCTTGATAGTTTCTGTTAGTGGTATTCTTTTAGATGATTTTTTTCCCCCTTTTTTTTTAGCTTTTAGCAGAGGTCTAAATTATTAATCCATTTTTTAATGTATTTTATTGATTTTTTTTTACAGAGAGGAAGGGAGAGGGACAGAGAGCTAGAAACATCGATGAGAGAGCAACATCGATCAGCTGCCTCCTGCACACTTCCTACTGGGATGTGCCTGCAACCAAGGTACATGCCCTTGACCGGAATCGAACCTGGGACCCCTCAGTCCGCAGGCTGATGCTCTATCCACTGAGCCAAACTGGCTAGGCCAGCGGTCGGCAAACTCATTGGTCAACAGAGCCAAATATCAACAGTACAATGATTGAAATTTCTTTTGAGAGCCGAAAACCGACTTCTGTGCATGGGACACGAAGTTTCAGTCTCACTGTATGTGCGTGCCCGCACGTGGTATTTTGTGGAAGAGCCACACTCAAGGGGCCAAAGAGCCGCATGTGGCTCGCGAGCCACAGTTTGCTGACCACTGGGCTAGGCTATTATTCCTTTTTTACCAGGAGTTAGTTCATTTTTTATCTTGATGCCTGCAGATATCCTTTAAAGACATATCAAGGATTCAGAGTTGTCTGTTGCCAGTAGCTTTAGGTGAGTGTTGTGCCATGGATCTTTTAGCAGTCTCGTGAATCAATAGTTATAAAAATATGAAAACAATTTTAATGTAACATGGTGTCTTTGGTAATGTGTTAAGTGGTAAGACATCATTAACATACAGATAAAATTTTATATTTTAAGATACTAAAACGACACCTTTTGATGCTTACAAAAAATACTAGAGTCCCGGTGCACGGATTTGTGCATTGGTGGGGTCCCTCGGCCTGGCCTGTGGGGATCAGTGGACCTCCGTGCCACTGCAGCCCCGCCTTACCCACCAGCTCGTCGGGCTCTGTCCACATCGATCCTGCACAGCACGAAGTAGTGCGGTTAGCGGCAGGCGCCGGGGAGGAGCCTGAGCCTGGGCTGGCGCTGTGCCACTCCTGCTCATCCTGGCCCTGCTGTGCCTGCCACTTGGGCACGCAGGGGGCGTGTCTCTGGGCCACGGGCTTGGCGGCATCTGGTGCCCGTCTTGTCAGCTGAGCGGTGCTCCCGCTGTGGGAGCGCACTGACCACCGTCCGGTTGCTTAGACTTTTTATATATTGAGATATATTATAGATATTGAGGTTAACATTGATTAACAAATAATTGATGATAGGGAATATTAAGAGAGCAACTCAGAGTGAGGTCAGACTTCACAGGCTGAAGTACCATCCTTCACACAATTGCCCTTACTGCGGACATCATCTGCAAGCTGGGGGGTCCCTAGATAACCACGTTTCTGACCAGCTGGCTATAAATTCGGGGTTTCCATGACTCTCAGGCTTAGCAATTTACTAGAACAACTCAAGTGCTATGCTTATGAATTATAGTTTTATTGTAGCAGAAATGGTTCGAAATCAGGACCAGCCAAAAGAAGAAATGTGTAGGGTGAGGTTTGGGAGGGTCTGAGCAAGATTTTCATTGGAGTTAGGACCATCACCCTCTGGCACGTGGATGTGTGACTGCATGGAGTCAGAGCTTTGTTGACCAGAGAAGCTCACTCCAGCTTCAGTGTCTAGAGTTTTTATTGGGGTTTCATTATGTAAGCATGATTCATTGGCCATGAGGTTGAACTCAGTCTCTAGTTTCCCTCCCTGGAAATCCTCTATCCTGTAGTTGGTCTTTCTGGGTTGGCCAGCCCCCATCTGGAGTTATCTTATTAACCCTCTGAATCGCAAGGACTTCTGTCACTCAGGAAATCCCAAGGATTTAGAGGGTGCTTCCCAAGAACTGGGACAAAGGCCAGCCAAATTCTTTGTTTTACAATAGTTGCCAATTCTGTTTTTACAGGTTGATCACTAATGCCCTGATGGCTGATTCACTCTAGTCATGTCCATTCTATGGTGGGCTTAGTAACTTAATTTAGAAGTAGATGAGCTTAACAGCTGTTTTGAGATCTGCAACAAGTGCATTGTGTTGGAAAGATCTGTAATTTTTATGATTGAGGAAGTAAAAAGAACTAGTAATAATACTGTGATGTGTTGTGTCAATAAAATAACATTTGTACTTATCAAAAATTTTATAAGCATTGATTCAAGCCAAGTTTGAGGATATGCCTGAAAGCAGGATCTTACTGATTGAGAAAATGCTCTGGAGGGAATGGCAGTTTTACAGCTCATTTTATACATTGGAATCAAAGGAAAGAACTTAGGGAAGGTTACATGAAATCCATTAGTGTTAAATTAAGGACAAAGCAAGATAGGGAAATATCTAGGATTGAATAAAAAAGCAAAATGGAGAGATAAGTCTTTTGCCTTAATGGGTGCAGGATAGTTAACATTTAATATTTATAGTAAATAGAGATGGTACGCTGGCAGCAAGATAACAACAAGGAGTCTCATGGTCTTGTACTCTGTGCCAAGGTTGTGCCTCTGAGAGGTCTGGAAAATAAAATTATTCTGCCATTTTAAAGGTTTGTTATCCGAGATGCACAAAAACAATGGGCAGGCTTGCTTAAGGTAAAGATTAACCATTCACTGACGAAGCTATAGGCCTGGGGTGTGACTGCCTGCCCTGACCTGCCCAGTTAGGAATTTATTATCAGACCATACCGTGTGGGTGCTTTTAGTCACTGAGCTTGTCAGGCCTGCCATGTGGCCCCCTGAGCTTGTCAGGTTTATTGCATAGCCCTCTTTTGGTTCACAGTTGTATACATTTATGATGGCAGGAAATTTGTGAGAATCTTTTGATTCCCTTTGAGATCATTACAGAAAGAGTATTGAGGTTCAAAACTAAATTCTTAACTGTTGGGAAAATTTTTCTAGGCTGAGAGACCAAAGAAAAAGGCTGACAACTTGAGCATTACATCAAAAGTTTATTAAGGGAACTAGCCGAAACAGGTTTGGCTCAGTGGATAGAGCGCCGGCCTGCGGACTCAAGGGTCCCAGGTTCGATTCCGGTCAAGGGCATGTACCTTGGTTGCGGGCACATCCCCAGTAGGGGGTGTGCAAGAGGCAGCTGATCGATGTTTCTCTCTCATTGATGTTTCTAACTCTCTATCCCTCTCTCTTCCTCTCTGTAAAAAATCAATAAAATATATTTAAAAAAAAAGTTTATTAAGGGAACTTAAATATAAGGTGCATCTTGGGGCTGAGGCAAGAAAACATGGGCTTCTGTCCTGTGTGCTGCAAGGCAGATGCTGAAGGGTTATACATGGCAGGATGGGTAGGGGTGCTGGTGTGTGAGCTATCCCAGAGAAAGGAAAACACCATACATGCTTGCCTGTTCCAGGAACCAGCACCCCTTTGGTATAGGGGTAGGCTTGATTAGATAGGGGATTTTAAAAAGAAGACTGTGCTCTGGCCCAGCTAGATATGGCTGGAGATCCAGCAGCAGCAGTCATGTCATAGAACTGTCAGTGTTTTAAAGATGATTGGGCAAATTGCAAGCCTGGATAGTTCACTATCCTATATAATAAAGAGGTAATATGCAAATTGATCCTCACAGCCTCACAAGGTGGCTGCCTATGACCAGGCCGGCAGGGGGGTTAGTGAATGACAACCAAATGACTGAACAAGCAGGCTGTGTGGGGCAACCAGGCCGGCAGGGGGTTAGTGAGGGACAACCAAACAACTGAACAAGCAGGCTGCATGGGGCGACCAGGCCGGCAGGGGGAGGCAGTTAGGGGTGACCAGGTTGGCAGAGGGGGACAGTTGGGGGCAACCAGGCCGGCAGGGGGCGCAGTAAGGGGTGACCAGGCCGGTGGAGGGGGCAGTTAGGAGTGACCAGGCCTGCAGGGAGGAGGCAGTTGGGGGCAACCTGGCTGGCAGCATGGGGCAGTTAGGGGCAACCAGGCCGGCAGGGGGGGCAGTTAGGGGTGATCAGGCCGGCATGCAGAGGTAGTGAGGGGCAATCAGGCCAGCAGGCGGGGGGACAGTTAGGGGTGACCAGGCAGGCAGGCAGGTGAGCGATTAGGAGCCAGCAGTCCAGGATTGTGAGAGGGATGTCTTGACTGCCAGACATCACCAGTTGGGTCCCAGATTGGAGAGGGTGCAGGCTGGGCTGAGGGGATGACCCCCCCCCCCCCCCCGCCATGCACAAATTTCATGCACCAGGCCTCTAGTCTATATTATAAAAGCCTAATATGCAAATTGTCCCCATGGGAGTTTGACCAGGAGACCAGTCGCTTGTTATAACATGTGCTGACCACCAGGGGGTGGCGCAGAACAAAGGAAGGCCCTGCCCGGCAGCTGGGGAAAGGATGCCCCAGCTAGCAGCCGGGAGGCCCCGATCTGCCCTAATCACCGGCCAGGCCTAGGGACCCTACCCATGCACAAATTTTGTTCACCGGGCCTCTAGTGTTTAATGAAGATGAACTTAGCAAAGGGAAATCAGGATCTTCTTTTCCCCTCCTTTTTTGTTGTTATTAATCCTCACCTGAGAATATTTTTTCCCCATTGCTTTTTCAGAGTGGAAGGAAAGGAGGGGGAGAAAGAGGTACTCACATACACATTGATGCAAGAGAGATACATCGACTGATTGCCTCCCAGGTACATGCCCTTGACCGGGAATCGATCCCATGAACCTTTGGTGTGTGGACTCATGCTCTAATCACTGAGCACACCTGCCAGGGCTCCCCTACTTTTTATCATGAAAAATTCCAAGTTGAAATAAAAGTTAAAAGAAAAAAATTAGTATGCGCTTCACCTAGATTAAAAATTTAGTATTTTTTCATTTTCACTTTATTCTCTATGTATGTATTATTTTCTTTGGGTGAACCATTTGAAGTTCGCTGCTGACATTATGACAGTTTACCTCTAGAAATTTCATCATGCATTTTCTAAAAACAAGTATATTACAAGCATAACCACAATGTAATTGTGCTTTTAAAGGCTAATGACCCTCCTATATAATAAAAACCTAATATGCAAATTGTCCCCTCAACCGAGAGTTTGACCACTCGCTATGACATGCGTTGACCACCAGGGGGTGGCGCAGAACATGGCAGGTGTCGACAACGTGGTGCTGGCAGCAGCGGCAGTGGAGGCGCTGCCGGCCCCGATGGGCCCTGATGAGAGCGGGACCGCAGTGGGATGGTGGAGCAGGTGAGCAGACGGCACCAGGCCAAGGCAGGTGCAAGCAAGGGCCCGATTGCCCTGCAGGTGGCGACCAGTGGCAGTGGTGGGGGGTGGGGCCGCCGTCTGGCTCCCAGGCGCTGAGGGAGCCGGGCGGGGGGCCTGGCCCCAACTGATTGCCCTGCAGACGATAACCAGTGGCCAGCCCCGACTGGGACGGGGACCTGGGGGTGGGTGGCAGTTACCAACCTCCCGCAGCACCCGGGCTGGGGGCTGCGACCTCTTGCCGGCTACCTGGGAGTGGGGGTGATGGGGACAGAGGTGCAGTGAGAATGTGGGGTGCCCGCCGAACTCGCTCTCATTCCCCCTGCTACCCTCCCCTGGGACACCAGGGCTCACGCACTGGGGAAGCCCCTGTGCTCAGGTGCTGGGTGCCCCCAAGGAGCCTGCCTTGCACCTGTGCAGCCTTTTCTGGCAGAGCCGGGACTGCAGGGCCCAGTCGGGCTCCCTGTGGGTTTGCGCAGGAGAGAGTGTGCTGCCTGCCCGGCTTCCGTGTGGCGCCAGTGGGTGGCCCAGAGGCCCACACTGCACCCCGACCCCCGGCGTCTGGCCGCGCTCACCGCATCTCCACATGGGAAGCTTGGGTGCCGTGACTCAGGCGGAGCGGGGCGCGTGGGGGTCTGGGAACCCAGGTGCTACCCAGGGCCCAGAGGTCAGCTGGGACCTGCCCTTCCACGCCAGATGCTTGCGCTTCAATTGCCAGCCAGGCCTAGGGACCACAGCCGTGCATGAATTTTGTACACTGGGCCTCTAGTCCTATATAATAAAAGCCTAATATGCTAAGTGTCCGGTCAATCGATCAGCCATTCAGCCAATCAAAGTGTAATATGCTAATGATATGCTAAGGCTGCTCAACTGCTCACTATGACATGCACTGACCACCAGGGGGCAGACAGTCGACTGGTCGACCAGTCGATATGACGTGCACTGACCACCAAGGGGTAGACGCTCGACTGCTAGGTTAGCTTGCTGCTGGGGTCCGGCTGATAGGGACTGAGCAAGGGGCTGGACACACACTGGAGCCCTCCCCAGGTCCCACCCAGCTGGCCAACCTCCCGTGTCTGTCCCTGCCCGATGGTGCACCGGTGGGGTCCCTCAGCCCAGCCTGCGCCATCTCACAATCTGGGACCCCTCGAGGGATGTCGGAGACCGGGTTTCAGCCGAATCCCACAGGGGGAGTGCCGCTCAGCCAGAAGCCGCGTTCAGGGCTGACGAGCACAGTGGCGGTGTCAGGAGCCTCTCCCGCCTGTCCCGCCTCCGTGGCAGTGCTAAGGATGTCTGACTGACGGCTTAAGTCTGCTCCAGGACATCCCCCAAGGGTTCCCGGACTGCAAGAGGGGGACACCCCCCTCCCCCAGTGCATGAATTTTGTGCACCGGGCCTCTAGTAATTACATAATTTCATATACTATTTAGCCCCTATTTAAACTTCCCCATTTGTCTTAAATATCTCCTCGCTTTTTTTTCTCCAAACCATTCATTCAGGGTTTACTCATTGTGTCTGACTTTTTTGAAGAGTATGGCTCATGGGTCTTGTAGAAACTTTCTACTTGCTCCTGTATTACCTGTATTTCCTACAAACTGGAAATTAGGTCTAGCGAACAAGTAGATTTAGGTGCAGCATTGTGGATCAGGGAAGCCTCTGTTGTGCGGTTTGCTTGCTGAACCGCGATGCCTGCATGGTGAGGCAGCATTTGTAATCGGGTACTCTGGTGATCCTGTGGTGCTGTGCAGTATTGCTCTCCATCATTCTAGTGGTATTGGCATCTGTTGGGTCTCTGAATACAGGACAGTCTTTTTTATGGTCTGAAGTTAAACTCCATTTGACAACATTTCTGTAATGCTTGAAAAAATGTGATAATTCCTACTATCCTGGAAATAATGAGATTTTGCTGTCAGCATGTAAAAGTTAAATTGTTTTTCCCTTTAGTTTGTCTTATTTTTAACCACTTAGTAGAATAACATAAGGCAAAACTGTTGTGTGTTTTTTTAAATATGTAAGTTTTGCCCTTTTTAGTCAAAAGAGTGAGAAAGCTCTGAATGAATTTTCAGTCTTGTGTGGTAACGACGCAAAACGAAGCCAGTGTTTCATTAGTTAATGCTTTTCATTGTTTTCCTTTGGCTCAGTCTCTGCATATTTCTTTCTGGTCTTAACAGAAGTTGGGATAATATTAGACAGTTGGAATATTAATTGTAACTCAGAAATGGAGAGGGACTTTCATCTGAAATTTTGCATTCTTATGTTATTCAAAAAGCTCCTTGTGGCCCAGCCAGTATGGCTCAGTGGTTGAGTGTCGACCCATGCACCAAGAGGTCACTGGTTCGATTCCGTTAGGGCACATGCCTGGGTTGCGGGCTTGATCCCCGGTGGGAAGCATGCAGGAGACAGCTGATGGATGATGTTTCTCTCTCCCCCTTCCTCTCTCTCTAAAATCAATAAAAATACTTTTTTTTTTTAAAGCACCTTGTGTCCTTCCCCTATTGCAACTCTTCCTTCAACTTATATTTTATACTTTTATTTTATTTATTTTAAACTCTTGCTTTTGCTAAGTTTTAAAAAAATGTTCTTACTGATTTTAGAGAGGGGGAGGGAGGGAGGAGAGAGAAAGAATCATTGATGTGAGAGACAAACATGGATCGGCTGCCTCCTGCACTCCCCCTACTGGGGATTGAGTCCACAAACCCCCAGGTATGTGCCCTGATCAGAAATGAACCAGTGACCTTTTTTGGTGCATGGGACAATGCTCAACCAACTGGCCATGGTGACCCGGACTATACTTTTTAAAAGTGTAACAAGTTCATCCTGAAATTTTTAAAGAAGTGGTAAGCTTAAATATCCTGGAGAGAAGAGTGAATACTTTAGAACATTAGTAAGCTAAATTCTTCTTGTTACAGAACCGGTGTAGCTTACTAAGATAGGCTACATTGATATTTGTGTAGATTAAAATATTCCTAAATCTTGAAGTAGCCTTGTAAAGAGAAGTGGATGAAAGGAGTCCTGGAATGTTTTCAAAGTTGGGGAATACAACATCATGTAATTATTGTATATCGATGGGAATTCTATCTAGTGCTAAGAGAGTGGATACAGAAGACAGTGATGGGTTAGATAACGCAGTGAAAGGGTTGAATTTAAACAGTTTATCTGTTACTGTAGCAGTAGAGGGTAGCAGCCAGTTGGTGAATTTGGTGGTGGGAAAGTCTTTTGTTTTCTTAGCAAATAACAAGCTTATCTGTTGAGACTGGGGTAGTATTCTTGAATGCTTGAGACATGAGATTATAAATTTACAGTTTTTCAGCCATGCTGACCAACTTAAGATGTGGGCATGGTAGGCAGGGAGTTGGGTTAGGGTTTTGCCACAAAATTGACAGGAAGAGGAGGGAGAAAATGGAGAAAAGCAATGAGTCACTATAGTGGTTGACAGTCCATGGAATGTAAACTGAATTAGGACAGTGAAAAAGTGGTCATGATGGAGGTAATGGTTACATTAAGAATTGTTGGGGTGAGATTGTTAGTGTTAGAAAGTAGAATGATTAGAGGTGGTTTCGAGTGTGAGATGCTTGAAACAAAGATTCCAGAGGTATTGCAGTCATTGGCAGTAGTGGTCGAGGTTGTGACCTGGAGACAGGTGGCTTAAAAGGAGGGGTCTATAGTTTGAAGGAAGGATGTTAAAGAATTGAGGGGGCAGGTTGTGGAGAGGATCGTATGTTGCCAAGAATGTATGATGGTAGTGGAATAGGAGGTACAGAAGGTGCCAAAGTCCTTAAAGTGTATACAGACAAGAGGATTAATAGGAAAAAGGGGTCCACACCAGTCTAAATCTTTTATGACACTCCAGCATCACCCTTTTCTGATTTCTGGCAGCAAAATGGGTTGAATTACAGTGAGTGAAGTCGGATGCATATAGTGTTCCAGTTGACTTCTGAGAAACTATACTTTGGGGTCTTGCAAATGCCCCAGACTTTCTCTTTGAAGGGTCTAGCTAGCACTTCCTTTTTTCCATGGCTGTGAGCTGTCCTGGCATCCAGGTCTGAGGAAATCAAGTTAATTGCTTCTGGGCAGGGTGTGTTTTAGTTAATGTGATGCTTAAGATGTGATGTCACAGTTAAGGCTTACTCGGGTTATTTTGCCCTTACGATGCTATAGTAATGAACTGTTATTTCACTGTTTTACAGAGTGCTTATGATTTCACGTATTTTTGCTGAATTTGTAAAAGAGGCACGCCAATGATGGATTAACACGAACATTGAAATTCTGTGCACAGTTTCAAATTGGAGCATATTGAATTTTCACCCTAGTTCAGCAGCTCTGCTGCTCACTTAAATGCAGATGAATGAAGACCCCATTCGGGAAGACACCTGGCCAACGGTCCAGAGCTGATGCAGGTAGGCAGTGCAGTTCTCTGCATACCTTAAGTGTGATAAACTGAAAATAGTTATAAAATTGTAGAATACTTTCACATAATTCCTAGTTGTTTGCTCTTCTTAAAGCTTTGTGATTTGCAGTATTTCATACACATACATGCAAAAAAAAAACAGGTTTAGATTTTTGAGAGGCAGGATCGTATTAATTTTTGTCCTGTTGTAGATGTCCAGTAAATTTAGCAAGTGAATTGTAAACACCCAGTTAATAGGATTACAGTCAATAAAGGAATTGTTTCATTTTGAAGGAGGAAGTGAAAATGAGATGAATAGATGAGCATTAGATTTACTAAGATTTAGGATATTTATAACAATTTGAAGGAAAAAAGATAAACTTGCAGGTTTTGTATATTTACTTGAAAGAACTTTACTGGAATGCATTGTATGAAAATGAATATTTAAAAGAAATTATTGTTTTTGTAGCAGACAGCTAATACAACTAGAATAGAAGTTTAGACTTTGCATGATTTTTACCCATCCTCAAAACAAAGATAAATCTTAATAGGCTACACTATAAACTAAGTAAGTGATGTTTTTTGTTCGACCCAGGTTCTTCTCCATTACAGAACACACTTGAAAAAAATGTGTCATAACATTTTGAGATTCTTTGATAAATGAACCTGAGAATTATGGTAGTGAAATTATTAATCTTACAGAAATGGTTGCTGTGTGATTTAGAACTATTTCTTATGTGTATTAACTATAGTATTTGGAATTCCTTTATAGACGAGCCACAGGAATTCAGATTTTTAAGTACCGCTCATCTCTCTTTTATTTTAGTTTCTCTTTCGTTGTTTTACATTTTAATGATAACATTGATGTAACTATTCAGTATTTGTCAATAAGATTAACTTTCAGTAGTGATGACAGACTGAAGTGTAAGTCATCTGAGAGTTTGTTATTCTGTTCCCAGCTCTCATCAGCCCTGTCCTGCTCTCATTATTCATATGAACATTGGTGCATTTTGTATCTTCTTGAGCCTTGGTTTTTCTCATCTAAACAATGGAACTGTTAGGGTAGGTACTTGTTGGGGATATTATGAGGTATAAACGAGCTTATGCATGTTTGGTGCTTAGCTAGGTTCCTGGCACATTATATCTGCTGTACAACAAGCATTATTATTGGTGATCATACTGTTTACAATGAAATATTTTGTTTCAATTTGATAGTTGTAGAAATTGCCATCAAGTTTTTGTTGATCAGTGAAATCTCCCACATTTCTGTTAATTAAATTGTTTGGTTTTCCCAAGTTCTTTTTATGCACACCATTCCAAATTCAACATTCTTATTTTCTTCATTGAGTTTGAAATCATCTTTGGAGGAGAGTGAGCTGATTAAGGTGATGTATGTATGGTATAAGTAATTGAAAGAGCTAAACCAGGGGGTGTTACTATTTTTAAGGGAGAGATTGTGAATCCTGGCAAGTATGTTGATCTTCTGTTTTCTATTTTTATTTTTGGTGTTTTAGGGGGTCTCCAGTATAGTAACTTTTTATGCTTAGTATATAGTAAATGAGATATTAGTTACCACTGTACTTCTAAGAAAATGTCTGCATGGCCTCTGCAGCAATCTGGTGATGTATTTTATGTTGTTAAAAAATTTGAATTTAAGACAGTTCACAGAAAGATTTTTATTGAAAGGGGGAAAGGACTGAGGTTAGTAGCCATTGGTGAAGAATCATTCATTTCTATAAAAATTGGCTTTTTATAATTGAAAACTTAGGATGCCAGAAGCTTTTGCTAATTACTTTTAAATGTTTTCCAGTTTCACATTTCTTACATATGTTTTGGAGTGGTGTCTTCATTTCAGGTGCTTTAGCTGCCAGTGGAAAATTAAGTAAAGCAACAGTCTCTTTGTCTACACTGTATATAAAATGGGTTGATGGATTTTTTTCAGTAACAAAAACAAGCTTGTTGCTTTTGGCATTGCTAAACACACCTTCAGCATATACAATTTTAAATAAGTTCATGGGAACATATACTCTCCAGAAAGGAAGCCACTTTTCTGGAAGGCAGGTTACAAACCTGTTTTCCACTAGGTGTTTTTTGAGCTTTGCATTAAAAAATGATTTAATAGTAGAACAAACAATAATGTGATCTTACATTTATGACTCTTCCGTATTTCTTAGAGCACGTAGCATTAAGCTAAAGACAAGTAGGTACTCTGTTGGCCTGTTGTTAGGCCATGAGGTCATACTGTTTTCCACTTATGTGATAGAACCTGTTTTAGAAAGATTGCTGACTCCTGATCAGTATTGATTATAAAATTGTCTTAATCATTCTTCTTGTTAACAAAGACTCTAAGAGTCTGTTCCTGTTAAATCCCTCTATCAGTAATGAATGTGTGTGCCCTTTACAAATAAAGAAAATTCACGGAAAGAGGGTTTTGTTTTTCTTATGTAACAGGAAGCCCAGGTAGGCATTCCAGAGTTGGTATGGTGGTTCAGCTATGCCCTTAGGCGGTGCCATCTCAAAGGTAAAAGCTGGGGGCTTCAACAGTCCAGCTCCTAAGGCGTCTTTTTCTAGGTGGATAGCTGGGCTTCTCACATGGAGGTTCCCAGAGGAAGTGTCCTAAGAGGAACTGGAACAGCTGCATGGTCTCTTCTGTCTGAGCCTCGGAAGTCTTACAGGTTCACTTCTGTTGTATTCTGTTCCTTGAGGCGGTCCAGGCGCCTGCCCAGATTTCAAGGGAAGGAGCATGTGCTGTGCTGAATGAGAGGCATGTCAAAGAATTTAAACTGCCTCCATGATAAATATTGGGTAGTGTTTAACATAGTGTGAGAGTGATCAATGAAAATTAGAATATTGAATTTTTACATTTTTTAATATATCTAGTTTAATATATTAGGGGTTTTTATTTTAAAGATAACAGGTTTATATACCTAATGACATTAGGCAGTAAGTCCTGTGGTATGGTATAACTTTTTTCATATATTTTTCCTTGAGTTAGCCTCCATTTTTACTATTTTACCAAGTAGCTGCAATTTTCCTCTTTTTATGGCATACTTTAATAAAAATTCACATTTGAAAATGTCAAATAGTGCCAAAGACTTACAGCAAAAAGGTAGGCACTCCAGCCCTGGCTGGTGTGGTTCAGTTGGTTGGAGTGTCATCTTGTACAACAAAAGGTGGCCGGTTCAATTCCCAGTCTGGGCTCATACCCAGGTTGTGGGTTCGATCCCCTATTGGTGCACGTGTGGGAGGCATTCAATGGATCTCTCTCTCTCTCCCCCTTCTCTATAAAATCAGTATTTAAAAAATTATTCAACAGTTATAAGATCTATTTTTTTTAAAGTTAGGTACTCCATTTATTCTGATTTTTACCTTCAAAATTTGTAAATAATGAGTATACAAATTTCTCTTGTTCTGACAATTTTAGATATTATATATCGACATCTGTTGAGGATTTTGGCTTGTTCACATAATATCTCCCTCTTTCATTAGACTCCTAATAAAGAGTTTGGCTTAAATTATTTTTATTGTGTCCAGCCGTGTGGCTCAGTGGTTGAATGTCAACCTATGAACCAGGAGGTCAGGGTTCGATTCCTGGTCAGGACACATGCCCCGGTTGTGGGCTCGATCCCCAGTGTGGGGTGTGCAGGAGGCAGCTGATTAATGATTCTCTCATCATTGATGTTTCTCTCTCTCTCTCCCTTTCCATTTGTCTCTGAAATCAATAAAAATATTTTTAAAATACATATTTATTGCATCTGTTATAATCACTGTATAAATACTGAACCCTTTTGAACCAAGTACATTTTTCAGAAATGCATATAGAAGATGGGTGTTTTTTTTTGAGACCTTTTGTTCACATTGTCTTTATTCTACTCTCATGCTCAGTCTTTGGTGGGGTAATAGATTCTAGGTTAGAAATGACTTTTTAAAAAATCCTCACTGGAGGATATATTTAGAGAGAGGAAGGGGGAATGAGAGGGTGGAGTTAAGGAAGTGGGGACAATGAGGAGAAACATTGATGTGAGAGAGAAACATCGATCTATTACCTCTCGTATGTGTCCTGACCACGAATCGAACCCGTGACCTTTCAGTGCATGAGGACACTCCAACCAGCTGAGCTACAACATCCAGTGCTATTTTCCAACCTTTTGTCCTGACTGGGAATCGAACAGTGACCTCCTGGTTCATAGGTCAATGCTCAACCACTGAGCCACGCCTGCCAGGCTATTTTCCAACCTTTAAAAAAAATTTCAGTAAGGATTTAAAATTTCTTTTTTGTTCTATTTGTTTATTTCTTTTTTAAATTTATTAAATTGATTGGGATGACATTGTCACCAGGAACATACAAGTTTCAGGTGTGGGTTTCTATGTTACAAAATCTATATTGCATTGTGTGTCCACTACCCAGAGTGAAGTATTCTTCTGTCACCTTATATTAGGATCCTAGGATCCCCTTCTCCCCCACCCCCTTCACTATGGCAGCCACCACACTGCTGTTGGTGTTCATGAGTTTTAGTTTTATATCTCACATATGAGTGAAACCATGTTGTTTTTAGCTTTTGTGACTGACTTAGTTCACTTAGCATAATCTTCTCAAGGTCCACCCATGTTGTTGCAAATGGCGCTACTTCATCCTTTCTTATGGCTGAGTAGTGTTCCATGTGCATGTGGACCACATCTTCTCTATCCAGCCCTCTATCATGGGACACTTGGGTTAAGTACATGATTTCAAGTTTTTCGGGTGTATACCCAGGAGTGGGATTGCTGAGTCTTATGGTAGCTCTATTCTTAATTTTTTGAGGAATTGCCAGACTGCTTTCCATAGTGGTTGTACCAGTCTACATTCCCACCAGCAGTGAATGAGGGTTCCCTTTTTTCCACAACCTCTCCAACACTTGTTATTACTTGTCTTATTGGTAATGGCCCCTCTAACAAGTGTAAGGTGGTATCTCACTTTAGTTTTGATTTGCATTTCCTTATTACCAGTGAGGTTGAACATCTTTTCATATATCTGTTGGTTTGTATGTCTTCTTAGGAGAGGTGCATTTTCAGGTCTTCTGCCCGCTTTTTGATTGGGTTGTTTGGTATTGAGTTTTACGAATTCTTTGTATATTTTGGGAAATAAACCTTAGTTGGAGCTACTGTTTGCAAATATCATCTCCCATCTGGTTGGCTGCCTCTTTGTTTTGTTGTCCGTTTTTTTTGCTGTGCAGAATCTTTTGAGTTTGATGTAGTCCATTCGTTTATTTTTGCTTTTACTTCCCTTGACTTTGGGGTCAGGTTCATAAAATGTTCTCTGCAAACCAGATCTATAAATTTGGTACCTGTATTTTCTTCTATGTAACTTATTGTTTCGAGTCTTATGTTTAGGTCTTTGATCCATTTTGAATTAATTTTTGTACCTGCAGGCAAACTGTAATCCAGTTTCATTTGTTTGCATGTGGCTTTCTAGTTTTCCCAGCACCATTTACTGAATAGACCATCTTTACTCCATTGTGCATTTCTGCCTCCTTTGTCGAAAATTGTCAGTTCATATGCATGTGGTTTTACAACTGGGCTCTCTATTCTGTTCCATTGATTTGTGTGTCTGTTTCTCTGCCAATACTGTGCTCTTCTGATTATCGTAGCTCTGTAGTATAAATTGAAGACAGGTAGCATGATACCTCCGCTTCGTTCTTCTTCCTCAGGATTGCGTTGGCTATTCCGGGTCTTTTGTGGTTCCATACAAAGCTGATGATTTCTCGTTCTATTTCTTTAAAAAATGACATTGGGATTTTGATGGGGATTGCATTAAATCTGTATATTGCTTTGGGTAACATGACCGTTTTAACTGTTGATTCTTCCAATCCATGAACACGGGATATTTTTACATTTTGTTGTGTCTTTTTCAATGTCTTTTTAATAATGCTTTGTAATTTTCAGTATATAGGTCTTTCACGTCTTTTGTTAACTTTATTCCTAGGTACTTTATTCTTTTGGTTGCTATTGCAAAAGGAATTGTTTGTTTTTCATTTCTTTTTCTGAAGTTTTGTTGTTCGTATACACAAAGGCAATGGATTTGTGCACATTCATTATGTACCCTGCATCTTGACTGTATTTGTGTATTGTTTCTAAGAGTTTTTTGGAGGGGTCTTTAGCGTTTTCTATATACAGAATTAGGCCGTCTACAAAAAGTGACAGTTTGACTTCCTCATTCCCTATTTGGATGCCTTTTATTTCTTTCTCTTGCCTTATTGCTCTGGCTAGGACTTCCAGCACTACGTGGAATAAGAGTGGTGACAGTGGACATCCTTGTCTGGTTCCTGATCTTAGGGGAAAAGCTTTCAGTTTTTTGCCATTTGAGTATGATGTTAGCTGAGGCCTTTATTATGTTGAAATACTGTCCTTCTATTCCTGTTTTATTGAGGGTTTTAATCATAAATGTATGTTGTATCTTATCAAATGCTTTTTCTGCTTTTTATCCTTTCTTTTATTAATGTGGTGTATTACATTGATTGATTTGTGTATGTTGAACCATCCTTGTGCCCCTGGAATGATCCTCACTTGATTGTGATGTATAATTTTTGTGATGTACTGTTGTATTAAATTTGCTAGTATTTTGTTTAGGATTTTAGATCTGTATTCATCACAGATATTTGTCTATAGTTTTCTTTTTGTGTGTTTTCTTTGCCAGGTTTTGTCGTAGAATGTATTAGGCATTATTGCCTCTTTAATTTTTTGCAAGAGTTTGAGAAGGATAGGTTTTAAATCTTCTCTGAATGTTTGGTAGAATTGACTGGTGAAGCCATCTCTTCCTGGACTTTAGTTTTTTGGGAAGTTTTTGATAGTTGTTTCAATTTCCTCACTGCTGATCAGTCTATTGAGATTTTCTAATTCTTCATGATTTAGTCTAGGAAGGATATATAAATTTCTAGGAACTTATCCATTTCTTCTAGGTTATTGAATTTGGTGGCATATAATCCTATCTAATAAAAGAGTAATATGCATATTGACTGTCACTCCAACACACAAGATGGCTGCCCCCATGTGGTCAAAGATGTCTGCCCCCATGTGGACACAAGATGGCTGCTACAAGATGGCCAGCAGGGGAGGGTAGTTGGGAGGGGCCAGGCCTGCAAGGGAGGGAAGTTGGAGGCGATCAAGCCTGCAGGGGAGGGCAGTTAGGGGTGACCAGGCCGGCAGAGGAGGGAAGTTGGGAATGACCGGGCCTGCAGGGAAGGGCAGTTGGTGGGGAACCAGGCCTGCAGGGGAGGGCAGTTAGAGGCAATCAGGCTGGCAGGGGAGCAGTTAGGCATCAATCAGGCTGGCGGGGGAGTGGTTAGGGGGTGATCAGGCTGGCAGGCAGAAGCAGTTAGGGGCAGTCAGGAAGGCAGGCAAGCGAGCAGTTGGGAGCCAGCAGTCCTGGATAGTGAGAGGGATCCCAGATTGGAGAGGGTGCAGGCTGGACTGGGGGACCCCCCCCCTCCGTGCACGGATTTCATGCACCGGGCCTCTAGTCTTTCATAATATTCTAGTATGATCCTTTGTATATCTGTGATGCCTGTGGTGACTTCTCTCTCATTTTTCATTTTGTTTATATGGGTCTTTTCCCTTTTTCGCTTACTGAGTCTAGCCAGGGGATTGTAAATTTTATTAATATTTTTAAAGAACCAACTCTTTGTTTCATTAAAATTTTGTAGTCTTTTGTTCTCTTATTTCATCTTATTCTGCTCTAATTTTTAGTATTTCTTTTCTCCTTGCTGACTTTGGGTTGCTTTTGTTATTTTTTGTAGTACCTATAAGATGTGATGTTAGGTTGTTTACTTGGGATTGCTCTTGTTTCTTGAGATAGGCCTGCAATGATATAAACTTCCCTCTTGTTACTGCTTTCGCTGCATCCCAGAGGTTTTGATATTTTGTATTGTCATTCTCATTTATCTCTATATATCTTTTGATCTCATCTTTTATTTCTTCTTTGACCCTGTCATTTTTTGGTAGTATGTTGTTTAATCTCCACATATTTGTGGGTTTCTTTTCTTCCTTTCTGCAGTTGATTTCTAGTTTCAAGGCATCATGGTCAGATAATTTGCTTTGTATAATTTCAGTCTTCTTGAGTTTGTTGATGCTTGTTTTGTGACCTAACATATAGTCTTCCTTGAGAATGTTCCAGGTGTGCTGGAGAAGAATATATAATCTGATGTTCTGGAATGAAATGTTCTGTAAATGTCCATTTGATCTACTGTTTCATTTAATGCTGGTGTTTGTTTATTGATTTTTTTTGTTTTGTTTTTTAAATAAATATTGTTCAGATTATTACAGGTGTTCCTCTTCCCCCCCCCCCCCCCCCCCCCATAACTCCCCTCCACCTGATTCCCCACCCCACCCCATGCCCTTACCCCCCGCCACTGTCTTCATCCATAGGTGTAAGATTTTTGTCCAATCTCTTCTTGCACCCCTCAGGCCCCCTTCCCCCTGATAATTGTCTGTCCCCTCTCTTTCTATGTCCCTGATTCTATTATATTCACCAGTCCATTCTGTTCTTCAGATTTTTTATTCACTTGATTTTTAGATTCACTTGTTGGTAGGTATGTATTTGATGTCTTTTTGTTGTTCATAATTTTTACCTTTACCTTTTTTTTCTTCTTCCTCTTCTTAAAGAATACCTATCAGCATTTCATGTAGTCCTGGTTTGGCGGTGATGAACTCCTTTAGCTTTTTCTTGTCTGTGAAGCTCTTCGTCTGACCTTCAATTCTGAATGATAGCTTTGCTGGGTAGAGTAATCTTGGTTGTAGGTTCTTGCTGTTCATCACTTTGAATATTTCTTGCCACTCTCGTCTGGACTGCATAGTTTCTGTTGAGAAATCAGCTGACAGTCATATGGGTGCTCCCTTGTAGGTAACTAACTGTTTTTCTCTTGCTGCTTTTAATATTCTCTCTTTGTCTTTTGCTCTTGGCATTTTAATTATGATGTGTCTTGGTGTGGTCCTCTTTGGATTCCTCTTGTTTGGGGTTCTGTGCGCTTCCTGAACTTGTAAGTCTATTTCTTTCACCAGGTGGGGGAAGTTTTCTGTCATTATTTCTTCAAATAGGTTTTCAGTATCTTGCTCTCTCTCTTCTTCTGGCACCCCAAAAATTCGGATGTTGGTACACTTAAAGCCATCCCAGAGGCTCCTTATTCTATCCTCACACTTTTGGATTCTTCTTTCTTTCCGCCTCTCTGGTTGGGTGTTTTTTGCTTCCTCATATTTCAGATCTTTGGTTTGACTCTTCGGGTACGGTGATCTACAGTTGAGTTTCTGTATATTCTTTATTTCAGACAGTGTATGCATAATTTCTGACTGGTCCTTTTCCATTTTTTTGGTATTCTCATTAAGGTCCTTGAAGGTCTCTTCAAGTTTCTCAGCGGTTTTTAGAATATTCTTGAGTAACCTTATAAATGTGGTTCTGAACACTGTGTCATCAGTTAGATTACTTTCCTCTGTCTCTTCTATTCGTGACATACTTCGGTGTCTCCGCATTTTGGCTGCCTCCCTGTGTTGATGGAGTGGCTTTGTGTGGTCAGTGACCTATAGGGGCCGGTAGCTCAGCTTCCCCAATCACCCTAGGTGGTCGCTCTTGGTACCCCCCTTTGTGGGCTGAGTGGAAAGTCTTGGTGTAGTTAAGCCTTGATTGCTGTTGGTGCACTGGGAGGAATTGACCTCCAGGCCAATTGGCTGTGAGGACCCGCTGTGTCTATAATGGAAGCACTGCTGAGCTGGAGACACGCTTGTGGTACAGGGCTTGTTTCAGTGCGGCTTTGGTGCTCACTGAGTCCGCCTCCCGAATGTGTCACTTATGGATGTGAGGAGGTGAAATCTGGTGCCTCACACTGGCCACTAGGTGCATTGGCTTCTGAATCTCCAATGGGGTGCAGTTCAGCTGCTGTCTGAGGCCACCCTGCAGGAGCTACAGCGAGAACTGCCGTCCTCTCCTCCCTGCTTGGAGCTTGGAGGCCTTGGAGCTGTCTGTATTGGGTTGCAAGTTTACTAGTTTAAACTGCAATAGAGAAGGCCATTCATATGCAAAAGCCGCTGCTAGGAGCTTGGGTGTGTTTGTAGATTGTGCGGGGCAGAGTCTCAGGGCGTCACTAGGCTAGGGCATGGCAAACAGCAGTGACTGGCAATGAGCCGTCTCCAACTGCTTCCCCGCGCCTCCCGACCGCATCCTCGCCGTCTTGCGCCCTGGCGCAGCCAACAATTCTACCTCCACGCAGCTCTGCTAGTAAGCCACCCTCACTCAGACCCAATGGCAGACAGCCCAGTCTCTCCCCAGAAACTGGATTTCAGAGAGATTGGGGGCTTGTCTCTTCGGATTGAGGAAAGCAACGCCCGCCTCCAGCTGGGCTCCGCCGCCAGTTCGTATCACCCATGCGCTCCCCTGTACCTCAGTTTTTCAGCGTTTCTGCCCTGATTGCGCCCGTCTCTTTCGGTCTAGTTGTAGAGGTTCTGCTCAGCCAGCTTTCCCGTGGTTCTGGGTGATAGATGTTCTGTCTTTTAGTTGTAGTTTTGGAAATGGTTGTGGACAGCAGCAGCCCAGATTTTTATCTATGCCGCCATCTTGGATCTCTCCAAGGTTGCCTGTTTATTGATTTTTGTTTGATCTGTCTAGAGCTGTCAGTGGAGTATTAAGGTCTCCAATTATGATTGTGTTTTGATCCGTTTCTTTAGTATTGTGAGTGGTTTTATGTATTTCGGTGCTTCCTGGTTGGGTGCATCTATATATATTAAGAAGTGTTATATTTTCTTGATGTAGTGTGTTTTCTTTATCATTTTAAAGTACCCATCTTTGTCTCTTTTTTCTTTGTTATCTTGAAATCTATGTTGTCAAATATAAGGATGGCTACACCTGCTTTATTGTGTATGTTACTTGCTTAGAGAGTCATTTTTCACCCTTTTACTTTGAATCTACCTTTGTATTTGCAGCTAAGATATGTTTCTTATAAGCAGCATATGGTTGGGTTTTGTTTTTTAATCAACTCTGCTACTCTGTGCCTCTATTGGTGAATTCAGACCATTTACAATTTAGGGTAATTATTGATATATGAGGATTTCCTATAGCCATTTTATTTTTTGTTTTGTGGTAGCTCTGTGCCACCATTGGTTCTTTTCCTTTATGTTTCTGTCTGTTATTTTTGTTTGGTGGTATTTCATACATCTTCATTTGTTTACCTTTTTTTTTTTTTTTTTAAGCTATAGGTCCTGGTTTGGGATTTTTATGTGTGATTACCATTAGGTTTATAAAGAATGAAGTTACATATATAATCTGTAGTTTTTTTCCTTTTGAGTGCATGTGATTTTCATCTTCCTTTGCCAGTTCAGACCTTTCCCCTTCCCTTGTATGTTTTTGTTATCACAAATTATCCCTGTTTATGCTGTAATTTTTTTGGTGATCTTACTCGTAGTGTTGTTACCTTATGTTTTATGTTTCAGGTAGAATAACTCCCTTGAGTATTTCCTGCAATGGAGGTTTTCTGGTGATGAAATCCCTCAGCTTCTGTATATCTGGGAATATCTTTATTTCTCTTTCATATTTAAAGGGTAATTTTGCTGGATATATTATTCATGGCTGATAATTCCTCTCTTTCAGACGTTTGAATATTTGGTTCCATTCTCTTCTGGATTGTAGAGTTTCTGTTGAGCAATCAGATGACATTCAGATGGGTTTTCCTTTGTAGGCCACTTCATTCTTTTCCCTGGCTGCTTTGAGAATTTTTTCTCTTAATTTTTGACAGCTTCAATACAAAGTGCCTTGGAGAGGGCCTCTTTGGATTGAGGTAACTAGGTGTTCTATTTGCTTCTTGGATTTGAGGATTTAGTTCTTTACATAGATTTGGGAAGTTCTCATCCACTATTTGTTGTTTTAATAGACTCTCCATTCCATGCTCCCTGTCTTCCTCCTCTGCAGTGTCTATAATTCTAATATTGCTTTTTCTGATGCAGTCAGTTAGGTCTCGTAGAGCCTTTTCATTTTTCTTTATTCTCAGGTCTCTCTCTTCTTCCCTCTGTGTCATTTCTTGATTCCTATCTTTGGTATCACTAGTTCTTTCCTCAGTTGGTTGGTTCTGTTTTCTATGCTCAGTAGATCACTCTTTGTCTCCTTAATTGCATGCTTCATTTCCAGGATTTCTGTTGGGTTCTTTTTTAAAATTTCAATTTCCTTGGTAAAATACTCATTTTGTTCATTTATTTGTTTACTGAGTGCACTGAATTGCCTGTCAGTATTTTCTCGCATCTTGAGTATTTTCAGAACTGCAGTCTTGAAATCTCTTGTCATTTATATAACATACTAGAGGCCTGGTGCACGAAATTCGTGCACGGAGTGGGGTTGTCCCTCAGCCCAGCCTGTACCCTTGCCAATATGGGTCCCCTCAAGGGATGTCCGACTGCCCGTTTAGGCCCGATCCCGGTGGTATCGTGCCTAAACGGGCAGTCGGACATCCCTCTCACAATCCAGGACTGCTGGCTCCCAACTGCTTGCCTGCCTGCCTTCCTGATTGCCCCTAACCGCTTCTGCCTGCCAGCCTGGTCACCCCATAACCACTCTGCTGCCAGCCTGTTTGCCCCCAACTTCCCTCCTCTGCCGGCCTGGTCACCCCTAACTGCCCTCTCTGCAAGGTTGATCACCTCCAATTTCCCTCCCTTGCAGGCCTGGTCCTTCTCAACTGCCCTCCCTTGCAGGCCGGGGACCTCCCAACTGCCCTCACCTGCTGGACATCTTGTGGTGTCCATCTTGTGTCCACATGGGGGCAGGATCTTTGACCACATGGGGGCAGCTATATTGTGTGTTGCAATGATGATCAATCTGTATATTACTTTTTTAAAATTTTTTTATTGATTAAGGTGTCACATATTTGTCCTCATCCCCCCATTCCCATCCCACACCCCTCCCCACGGATGCCCCAACCCCCTGTTGAACTTAACCATTGGTTAGGCTCATGTGCATGCACAAAAGTCCTTTGGTTGATCTCTCCCCCCTACCCCCACCCTCCCCTATCCTCCCTCTGAGGCCCGATAGTCCGATCGATGCCTCCTTGTTTCTGGTTCTGTTCTTGTTCATCAGTCTATGTTGTTCATCATTTTCCCTAGATGAGCGAGATCATGTGTCACTAGAGATATACTTATAAGAACTGAATGTGAGACGAGCAATGATAGTTATGCTGACAGGCAAATGAATCAGTCTGTAGTGAGTTTCTTTCTGGACCAACAGTTCTTTTGAGACCCAATATCAATGTCCACCAGTTCCTTATGTGTATATGTCAGCACTGACCCCTCAGCTCTGGATGGTGGACAAATGGTGGTAATGCAGGTCCGACACCCTTTGGTTTGGTCTCGGCCGGACCCAGGGGCACGGCTTCATCCGGACACAGGGGCACGTGGCCTCACACGGACCCAGGGGGCGCGTGGCCTCACCTGGACCCAGGTGCGCGCGGCCTCACCCGGACCCGGGACCCAGCCTCACCCGGATCCAGGGGCACACGGCCTCACCTGGATCCGGGATCCAGCTTCACCCGGACCCAGGGGCGCATGGCCTCACCCGGACCCAGGGGCGCATGGCCTCACCCGGACCCAGGGGCGCGTGGCCTCTCCCAGACCCAGGGGCGCGTGGCCTCACCTAGACCCAAGGGCGTGTGACCACACCCGAGCCCAGGGGCACGCAGCCTCGCCCGGACCCCGGGGCATATGGCCTCACCCGGACCTGGCATCCAGCTTCACCCGGACCCGGGGGCGTGTAGCCTCACCCGGACCCAAGGGTGCGTGGCCTCACCCGGACCCAGGTGTGCAAGGCCTCACCCGGACCTGGGACCCAGCCTCACCCGGACCCAGGGGGGTGCGGCCTTACCCGGATCCAGGGGCATGTGGCCTCGCCGGACCCGGGACCCAGCCCCACCCTGACCCAGTTCCCAGCCTTACCTGGACCCAGGGGCCCGCGGACTCACCCGGACCCGGGACCCAGTGGGGCTTTGTCTTCTTGATCCCAATTCCTGTTGGTCAATTCCTCCTCAGCAATTCCTTCGGCCATTTTCTCAGAGCTCCAGGGCGGCTACCGCAGAACTGGTTGGGCTGCGGGCTTGGCGAAGCTCCGGTGTGCCCGGTGCGCGGTGGCGGGCTGGTCCGGGGTCGCTGCGTCGGCCCTTGGGTCTGCAGCGGTGGCCAGTCGCCGAGCGTGCGCACCTGGCTGCTTCCGGGGCGTAGAGATTCTTGAAGGACTCGGAGGTCAGCAAGCGCGGAGTCTCCCACCCCATGTCTCTCAGGGGCTCGTCTGTCCGTGCTCGGCAGCGAGTGGAGCCGTCCCCTCAGCCGGAGACCGCCGGGGGAACTGCGCCGAGCACGTTCCAGGCTGCCATTGTGTCGCCTGAGCCGTAGTTCTTAAAGTGTGATCTTTGGGTCACCGGCATCAGCATCATCTCGTGTACCCCTCTCTTTTATTCTAGTTGTAGAGCATCTGCTCTGCCAGCCCTCCAGTGGTTCTGGATGGTGTCTGCTCTGCTCTCCCATCATAGTCTCAAAATTGTTGTGGTAGGCAACAATCAGGCTTCCGCCCTATGCCTCCATCTTGGTCCTCCTTTGTATAGTTAAGTCTTGGTTGTTGTTGGTGTCCCTGGGAGGAATTGTCCTCCTGGCCAATTGTCCGTGAGGACCCTCTGTGTCTATAAAGGAAGAGTTGCTGTGCAGGAGACACGTTTATGGGCCGGATCTTGTTGCAGCAAGGCTTTGGCGCTCACTGAGTCTGCCTCTTGAATGTGTCCCTTATGCGAGTGGTTGAAATCTGGTGTCATCTCACACCGACCACTAGATGCCCTCGTTTCTGGGTCTCCAATGGAGTGTAGGTCAGCTACTGCCTGAGGCCCCTCAGCAGGAATTACAGCAAAAACTGCAGTTTCCTCCTCCTGTCTAAGCGGCCCTGGAGCAGTCCAACTAGAACCGCAGTTCATCTGGTCAAGCTGCCACAAGGCAGGCCACCCACATGCAAAAGCCGCTGCTTGGAGCCCAGGTGGGCCTGCAAAACGTACGGGGCGGGTCCCAAGGCGGGGCGGGTCTCAGGGCGGGGCGGGGTCTCAGGCCGCCACCAGGCCATGGCGTGGCGAACCGCAATGGCTGCAAGTCTGCTTTTTCTGCTCTCCACGTTTCTAAGCCCCTTCGTTCCGCACTCCAGCGCAGCAAACACTGATTGCTGGGCGCACCTCCGCAAGGAAGTTACTCCCACTCTCCGACACGAAGGCCGAGAGTCCAGCCTCTCCCCGCAGGCGTCTGGGTCTCCCGCGCGTCCCCAGAAGCTGGATTTCAGGGCGTTGGGGAGCTAATCTCCCCTAGGGTTGGAAAAAAAGCCCACGTCCCTTCCCCCACCACCAGTCCGACCCACACGCCTCCACACCTTATCCCTTCCGAGTTCGCTCTTTCCTCTTCCCTCTTAGCTGTAAATCCACCCTTCAGCCAGCTCTCCTGTGGTTCTGGGTGGCAGACGCTCTGTCCTCCCGTTGTATTTTTGAAATTGCTGTGCGCGGCGCAGTTCATTTGTTTAACTTTGCCGCCTTCTTGGTTCTCCTCTCTCAAAATGGCTAAAGGACTTGAATGTAAGACGGGAAATCCTAAAAATCCTCCAAGTCGGTGTCGGCGGCCTCCAGGGCTCCGAGGATCTCACTGGGCAGCTTGGCCAGGTCGGTGACGCGGATGAGCCCGTCCTGCAGAAAGATGGTCTCTTCCTTCACCGAGAGCCACTGCGCCGATTCCGCGGCCACCACAGCAGCTGCTGCGGCCGCCCACGAGCTCATGGCCCCGGCTGAGGGGCTGACTGAGAGGAGCAGCCGCCCGGCCTGGGGAGACGCGAGCAGGAGTCGCCGCGCTCACCAGTCCATCTTTTAGTTGTATTTCCGAAACTGCCATGCGAGGCAACAGATCAGCTGTTCAACTCCGCCGCCATCTTGGCTCCTCCTCTATATTACTCTTTTATTAGATAGGATAGAAGCCTGGTACAGGGGTGGGGGCCAGCTGGTTTGCCCTGAAGGGTGTCCCTGATCAGGGTGGGGTTCCCTTGGGGTGTGGGGCGGCCTGAGCAAGGGGCCTGTGGTGGTTTGCAGGCCGGCCACGCCCCCTGGCGACCCAAGCCGAGGCCCTGGTATCTGGAATTTATTTTCCTTCTACAATTGAAACTTTGTAGCCTGGAGCGGAGCCAAGCCTGCTGCTCCCTCCGAGGCTGGCAGCCATTTCTGTGGCAGTTAATTCACCTTCTACAATTGAAACCTTGTAGGCTTAAGCAGGTGAGCCCCGCCAGGGTGTGCGGAAAGCTTTGCTTCCCCTGTTGCCACCGGCAACCCTGGCCTGCCTCTCAAGCTCCATTCTGCCACCATTTGTTTGAATTTGTTTACCTTCTATAATTGAAGCTTTGTAGCTTGAGTGGAGGCTTAGGCCTGCAACGGCTATGGAAAGCTTGGCTTGCTCTGTTACCTAGGAAACCTTACTCTCTGGCTGTAGCCATCTTGGCTGGGGTTAATTTGCATACTCGCCCTGATTGGTTGGTTGGGCATGGCTTGGCTGGTGGGCGTGGCTTATGTAGTGGAGTGATGGTTAATTTGCATATTACCATTTTATTAGAGAGGATTTCCATGTGTTCCAGCCTGCTTTCTAGGGATTTTTCATTTTCTTTCTGGTCATTTTCGTTGCTATAGTTTCTCAAGTTATTTGCTATCCTTCTTTGTTTTTGCATTTATCTCTGAAGAGGTCTTCTATATTCTAGTGGATGGTGCTGAATCACAAGATTTTTTACTTCTGTGGTCTCCAAGATTTGAACCATCACAGCTTCCATAGGACAGTACAGCCGCACTACTTGGGGGTGGGGTATGTTTTATCCTCACCATAATGGTTGCCATTATGCCCCAGGCACCCATCCTGGAGTTCAGTCACAGAGGGAAACAGCGATTCAATTGCAACAGCTCTTGGTTTACAGATAATATGCTCCTGGACCTGACTATAAGGGCAGTGGGTGGCAATTCTTGGGAGTTTAAGCAGCAGCAGGGTTCTGTGGCTCTCTTTCTGTGTCTAAAACACACTGCCCGGCCGACAGTGGGGATCTCTCAGGTATGTGTGGGTTAAGCAGGGATTTCTCTGTTGAATTATATAAGTTAACTTGTTGAAATGTCTGTGGGAGAGGAAAAGTTGCGCCCTTACACTGCCATTCCTCTGATGTCGCTATTATTTATTTCATAGATGTAAGTAGCTTATACTTCTGAGGCTCAATGTTATTTTTTAAAAAATATATTTTATTGATTTTTTACAGAGAGGAAGGGAGAGGGATAGAGAGTTAGAAACATCGATCAGCTGCCTCCTGCACACCCACTACTGGGGATGTGCCTACAACCAAGGTACATGCCCTTGACCGGAATCGAACCTGCGACCCTTCAGTCCACAGGCTGACGCTGTATCCACTGAGCCAAACCAGTTAGGGCAACATTATATTTTTTAAAAGCCTTTCTTGAATTAGCTCTGCCTCTTATGTGTGTCTTGGTATCTCATTGCTTTTGGTCTCTGTGTTTCATCCGGAGGTTTCTCTTAAATGTCTTTCAGTCTAAGGTGGATCTTCTAGCAAGGCACAGAGAAGTTGATTGGAATCTCTGTGTGTGAAAGTGGGCCTTGTTTCCTGGTGGACTTCACGTGTCTTATTGGGGCCTCCACATGTCACTATTTGTGGGTGTTTTCTCTATAGATGAGATTTCAGAATGAAATCTGCTTGTATTTTCATACTGCTTGTATGAAAATATCACATATCAGATTTCCTGATTTCACCCTAAAAAGTTTTAAAGTCCTACTCCTTTACCACCTGTTGAAGTGGCACCTTCAGTGATGACTGCTGGTCTTTCAAAGCTGGGCTTATTAAATGGCTGTGCATCAGGGAGAGTGTCACCTTGACAGCTTCCCAGGGAAATTTCACAGGAGGAAAAGGTGCTCAAAGGGGAGGAATGAGTGAATTGGGAGGGTTGGAGGCAGTGAGTGTGGTGTGGAGGGGCATTGTTGAGTATTGCTAATCCATTTGAGTTGCTGGAACATACTTTGTGTGAATTCAGATGTTCCAAAGATAAAGATCAAAGTTAAGTTAAAAGTTGGTAATTTTGGGACATGTATCTGAATGGGCTTCTGTTAGAAAGGTTTGTGCATAGTTTTTCTTGTCTATCATGGTTTAGTGCAATTTTTTATTTTTTATTGATTGATTGATTTGTAGAGAGGAAGGGAGAGGGAAAAACATTGATTTGTTGTTCTACTTATTTACAGGTTCATTGGTTGACTCTTGTATGTGCCCTGACTGGGGTTTGAACCTGCAACCTTGGTGTATTGGTACAGTACTCTTTATCAACTGAGCTATCGGGCCAGGGCAGTTTAGTGTAGTTTAAATAACTATTTTGTGAGTCCTAGAACACTTAATTTGTAAAGATGACTTTCTCACTTCTGTCAACAAAAGAGTTGTAGGTACCTGGTAAAGGATCTTGTTCTGTTTTCCACTGAAAAAATCTATGATGCTCATAGAGGTGATATAACCCATTTTCCATTACAAACTGATATCAGTGCCCAGTGACTGTACACACCTATCTACTGTTCTGTTTTCCACTAAACTGTATGTCTTGGTGACCGCTCCTTAGCAATGTACAGGGATCTTCCTCATGGCTCTTTTCAATTACAGTAGGTCCTCCGTTACATCGGAGAGCCATTCTTATGGTGCGACAACACGATTTTCGCCGTAAGTCGGAACCCACCTACATAAGCACCTACATCACTCACATAGAGCACATACACAGCAGTAATGAAGTGAAACAGTAAAAAAGTAAAAGAAAGATAACAATTCCTGACCTTACTTGTGGTAAATAAATAATAACAAACATAAAGCACATACATACGTACATTGAAATGATGGAACTTTTTATTTTTCTTATATAAATAAATGGGAGGTGGCGATGTAACTACGAAATGACGTACATCGAGTCCGACGTCACCCGAGGACTGTCTGTATATAAAGTTCAATTGTGTGGATGTAGCATATTAGTTTGTTCAGTAAGTCATTTGGACATTTGGGTTGTGTCTACATTTCTGCTATCAGAAATAATAATTGCAGTGGTCTATATATGTCTTATCAGTGTGTCATTGGGATAGATGCCCAACAGTAGGATTGAGTCAAATCTTTTTTAAAAAAATACTTTATTTTATTAATATCAGTGAGGAAGGGAGAGGGAGAGATAGAAACATCATTGATGAGAATCATTGATTGGCTGCCTCCTGCAAACCCCCTACTGGGGATCGAACCCACAACCTGGGCATGTGCTCTGACTAGGAATCGAACTGTGACCTGGTTCATAGTGACACTCAACCACTATGCTACACCTGCCAGGAAAGATTGAGTATATCTTAGTGCCTGTGTAATTCTGTGGGATGCCACCAGATTCCCCTCCATGGCCTTGTCCCATTTTCGTTACTACCAGCAAGCAGTATGTAAATATTTCTCCTACAGTCTTGCCAGAGTATATTCCCAACTACATGGATTTTTGTCCATTTGATGGGTGAGAAATGGTGTGTCTCAGTGTAGTTTTAAGTGTGAGGTTGAATATCTTGTCATGTAAGGGCCTCTGGCTTTCCTTTTTCTGTCCTTATCTCACCCATTTTTGTCTCTCCTTTCAGAAGCTCTTTTGAAAAATGTCAGTTATTAACCTTTAAGATAAGACTAATTTATCTTCCTACTGTGTGGTTCTGGCTTCTTGACAACAGCTTGAGTCCCTGGTCTCTTGCTCCATCTCTATGGCTCTCAGCCTGCTTCACAGATGGCCTTTTGGCCTTCTGCATTCCAGGGTTATATCTGTGGTTGCTTGGCTCCTGTGTGTTTATGGTGCACTTTTCTCTCTTGGTTTCTTAAGAGTAGTATCCTCTGAAACTTTGAGAGATTTGTGTGAGATGTAAATTCTGAGTCCATACATGAATGTAAATGTCAGTTGGTTTTCTTGGGTACAGGGTTCAAATTATTCTTCCTCAACATTAAAGGCATCACTTACTTCTTATTTAAGTGTTGATGATGGAAGAATAAGTCTTAATAATACCTCTTCAGTTTTTTCAAAAGGACTTTTAAAAATGCACTTAATTTTTTTGAAGAATTTCAAATTTACAACAAAATTGGACAGAGGGTACAATGATTTCTCCCTAGCCTCCACCACTAGTATAGTCTCACATGAGAATGTACATTTGATGTTACAGTTGATGAACCTACACTGACACAGCATCATCACCCAGGGTCCAGAGTTTACCTTAGGCACTCTTTGTTATACATTCTGTGGGTTTTGACAAATGTAAAATGACATTTATCCACAATTATAAATACACAGTAGTTTCACTATCCTAAAAATCCCTGTGCTCCAGCTGTTATCCTTCCCCCACCCTCAACCACTGGCAACCACTGACATATATTTTTTATTTTTAAATTAAGTTGACATTCAATATTATATTAGTTTTAGGTGTACAGTGTAGTAGTTAGACACTTATATAATTTACAAAGTGATCCCCCGATAAATCCAGTACATAGTTATTACAATATATTTTACTATTCTAGAGGCCTGGTGCACGAAAATTCATGCACGGACAGGGGGAGGGATGTCCCTCAGCCTGGCCTACTCCCTCTCCAATCTGGGACCCGTCAGGGGATGTCGGACTGCCGGTTTAGGCCCAATCCTGCAAGTTGGACATCCCTCTCGCAATCTGGGACTGCTGGCTCCTAACCACTTGCCTGCCTGATCGCCCCTAACAGCCTCTGCCTGCCAGCCTGATGTCCCTAACTGCTCCCCTGCCGACCTGATCACCCCCTAATTGCTCTCCTGCTGGCCCAATCGCCCCCAATTGCCCTCCCCTGCCGGCCCGATGGCCCCCCTCTGCCGGCCCGATGGCCCCCAATTGCCCTCCCCTGCCGGCCCGATGGCCCCCAACTGCCCTCCCCTGCCGGCCCAATGGCACCCTACTGCCCTCCCCTGCTGGCCTGATGGCCCCCAACTGCCCTCCCCTGCCGGCCCGATGGCACCCAACTGCCCTCCCCTGCTGGCCTGATGGCCCCCAACTGCCCTCCCGTGTCGGCCTGATCGCCCCTAACTGCCTCTGCCTCGGCCCCCACCACTGTGGCTTTGTCCGGAAGACATCTGGTCTAATTAATTAGCATATTACCCTTTTATTAGTATAGATTCCCTGTACTATATATGCCCATGACTATTTTGTAACTGCCCATTTGTACTTCTTAATCCCTTCAGCCCATTGGCTTTTTATTGTCTTCTCTAGGGTCCCTCAGCCTGGCCTGTGGGGATCGGGCTGAAACCAGCTCTCTGACATCCTCCGAGGAGTCCCGGATTGCGAGAGGGCGCAGGCCAGGCCAAGGGATTCGTGCACTGGGCCTCTAGTCTATATATATAAAAGCCTAAGTGACCATTCGACCGTTTGACCATTAGCTGTGATGTGCACTGACCACCAGGGAGTAGACGCTCCGACCGGTAGGTTACCTTGCTGCTGGGGTCCAGCTGATTGGGACTAGGTGAGACACGCTGAACACGCTCTGGAGCCCTCCTGCGGTCCCTCCCCGGCCCTGATTGTGCACCAGTGGAGTCCCTCAGCCTGGCCTGCACTCTGTCGCAATCCGGGACCCCTCAGGGGATGTCGGAGAGCCGCAAGCCAGGCTGAGGGACCCCACCGGTGCACGAATCCGTACACCAGGCCTCTAGTATGCATATAAGATCTTTGGTTAATCTCTTTCTGCCCTCTTCCCTCCCCCCTTCCCTCTGAGATTCATCAGTCTGTTCCATGTTTCCATGCTTGTGGTTTCCAGTCTTGCGTTGAATGTTTGACCCCTGGTGGTCAGTGTGCATCATAGCTACCAGATAGTGGGCTGGTCGGCCGGTCGCTTAGGCTTTTATATATATAGATAGAATATGGTTTTGCCTTTTCCAGAGTATCATATACTTAGACTCATACAGTAAGTTGTCTGTGCCGCGCCAGCACAGCTAAGGGTTTGGCGAGCCTGAGGGAGGTGGTGAAGGATGGAGAAATGATAGACAAAGAGAAAAAGCTGGGTCTAGGTAGATCTTTCTATGCCTGGCTGAGGCCACAGAATAGATCCAGACTGCAAAGCTGAGGCTTTATCATCAGGGACAAACAAGGCAATTGACAATGTTCTTGTAAGTTTCACTTGTTTTGGCAGCACTTGCTGCCCCTCCCACAGCCCACTAGCTACCCAGGATAGATCTAGGGAACAGTCTTAAGATCAAGCTGGGACTTGTTTGTGACTTTGCCAGCAGGTCAGTCCGAGGCTTAACCCTATAACCGCTTCCTACAGTTGTCTTATCAGATTGGTGCTTTCTTGGTAATATGCATTTAAGGTTTGTCTGTCTTTTCATGGCTTGATATCTCATTTATCTATTTTTTAATATGGAATGTATTCTATTGTTTGGACATAGTACAGTTTATTCATTTACTCCCGACTGAAGGGATATCTTGGTTACTTACAACCTTTGGATGTTTTCAACTCGCTTGGGTTAATGCTAAGTGTAAGAGATCCTTCATTTTTACAGCCAAATAATGTACCACTGCTTTTTTATCCACTGATGGGCACTCAGGCTCTATTCACATCTCATCTATAGTAAGTAATACTGCTGTGAACATAGGGATGTATTATTCTTTCCGGTTGGTGTTTCGGTATTCTTAAGATAGATTCCATTTTTAAGGTTTTGAGGAAACTCCATACTGTTTTATACAGTATGGCCTGCACCCTCTCGCATTCCGGTCACTCATATACCAGCAGAGTATTAGGGTTCCCTTTTATCCACATCCTCACCAGCCCTTGCTGTTTCTTGATTTATTGATGATAGCCATCCTGGCAGGAATGAGATGGATGATATACCCCACTGTAATTTTAATTTTATTTTAATTTTATCTGATGATTAATGATGTTGAGCATTTTTTCATATGCCTGTTGGCCATCTGTGTGTCCTCTTCAGAGAAGTGTCTATTCAGGTCCTTTGCCCAGTTTTTAATTGGATTGTTTTCCTGCTTTTGATTCCTTCAAGTGTATTCTTTTTTTAAAATATATATATATATTTTTTTTATTTCAGAGAGGAAGGGAGAGGGAGAGATAGAAACATCAACAATGAGAGCTCGGAGGCCCTGTTCCACTAACACGAATGAGTGGCGTTGTCACTGCACACAAACACAGGCACAAGAAAGCTATTGTTGTATCAGGCAGCCCCAAATTTCAGACTGCCTTGTGGTAGACACAGGCTGAGGGTGTTACATGCGGTAGCTCATTTAATCCTTGTAACAGTCCTGGCACGTACAAATACTGCTATCGCCGGGCCCGGGAGTCTCTGGGAACCCTGGTGGCAGAGTCGAGGCTTGGTCCTCAATACTGTGTACTCCCACTGGTACGTCTGCAGTCAACAAGTAGATTGCCCCCAGGCACGTACAAAACTCTGGGGATGCGTGATTGGGAGGGCACCATGGGCAGGACCGTCAAGCAGCCCATGATAATGTCACAGGTGATGTGAAGGCTCTCCCCACCCCAGCCGTCGAGGGGTACCCAGCCTACGTGACTGTATCTGAGAGTGGAGCCAGTGTATCCCTGTTGGTTGGGTATTTGCCTTCTCCCCAGCTCACACCCACTGCTGGCACCGGCCCCAATCGCTCCGTGCCTTCAGCGGGTGTGAGTGGGGCTGGTGCCGTCAGCGCGTGGGAGCGGCGGCAGCGGGAGTGGGGCTGCCAGCAGAGAGGGACCGGGGGCCGTGGTGGGAGGGGCCGGGCGGGGCGCGGAGGATGGTCAGAGACCCGTCCCTGTGCCCGCTGCAGCCTCGCGGCTCACAGTTCCTTTCAAGGTGCATGAATTTGTGCACTGGGCCCCTAGTGGAAAATAACAGAGAAGTTCCTTAAAAAATTAAAAATAGAATTACCATATGACCCAGCAATCCCACTTTTGGATATTTATCTAAAGAAATCCATAACACTAATTTAAAAAGACATATGCACCCCTATGTTAACTGCAGCATTATTTACAATAGCCAAGATATGGAATAAATGAAGATAAAATAAACTTTAATTTTTCTTATTTAAAACTGAATGGATTTTGTTCAAAATAATACTAGCAAATGGATCAGAGAAGGAATTAGAATATTTTGTATTAAAAGGTATTGTTACTACCATTGAAGTACTGCAATGTTAAAGTGGATTTGGAATAGTGTAAACGTATATTGAAAATTCTAGGGTTAAAAACGTTTTTTAAAAGCATATACAGTTGACCCTTGAACAATGCTGGGGTTAGGATAGTCAACACTCCACAGAGCCAAAAATCCACATATTAACTCCTGACTCCCCCAAAACTATTAGTAGTAAACTAATAGCCTACTGTTGACCAGAGGCCTTATCAATAACATAAACAGTCAATACTCTGTATATTATATATTCTTGTATATTATATATATTTTATATTCTGTATTTTTATAATACCGTAGAGAAAATGGTATTAAGAAAGTCATAAGAAAAAAATACATTTACAGTATTTAAGGAAAAAAAATCCATGTATAAGTGGACCTGTTCAGTTCAAATCCACATTGTTCAAGGACCAATGGTAACTGACATGCTAAAAAAATGGAATTATGTAAAACTAGAGGCCCGGTGCACGAATTTGTGCACCGGTGGGGTCCCTTGGCCTGGCCTGTGGGGATTGGGCTGAAACCAGCTCTCCGACATCCCCTGAGGGGTCCTGGATTGCAAGAGGGCATTCTCGGGTGACGCACCCTAGAATTGGGCTCCCTCCTCTCTGGTTCTGGGTGTGTCACCCAAGTCATCGCAGCTCAGCAGCTCCTGCATTGAACATCTGCCCCCTGGTGGTCAGTACGCATCATAGCTACCGGTTGGATAGTCAGGCTTAGGCTTTTATATATATACTAGAGGCCCGGTGCACGAAATTCGTGCATTGGGGGGGGGGGTCCCCTCAGCCCAGCCTGCACCCTCTCCAATCCGGGACCCCTCTGGTGATGTCCGACTGCCGGTTTAGGGCGATTGGGGCTGGCAGTGAGTGGGTGCGGGACTGGTGTGGGCACCAGGTGCAAGCATTGGGCAGGACCATGGCGCTTGGGAGCAAAGAATTTTCAGTAACCACCAGAGGCTTGCCCCATGACAGCGACCAGTGCCCCCCTTGGTCTGGCAACCCCACTCACCTAGTCCACCATTCCACTGCAGCCGACACCCTCCATGTTCCATGTGTGCCCCCTGGTGGTCAGCACACGTCATAGCGACCAGTTGTTCAGTTGTTCTGCCGTTTGGTTTATTTGCATATTTGGGTTTTATATATATAGATGGTGGCTGTACCAATTTTTAATCTCACTTTTTCAGTAGTCCATGAGCACTTGGTGTTCGTTGATTTATTGATATTTATCCTGATAGGTGTGAGGTGGTATCTCATTGTAGTTTTGATTTGCATTTCCCTGTTGATTGGTGATTTTGAGCATCTTTTCATATGTCTAGTGGCCATCTGTATGTCTTCTTTGGGAAAAAAGTCTAATCAGGTCCTCTGTTTTCTTTTTGTTTGTTTTTTGTTTTTGGTGTTCAGGTGTATATTTGGGGATTAAACTCCATATTGAATGTATCACTTATGAATAATTTCCTTTCCCATTTAGTGGGTTGTCTTTTTGTTTTGTTAATGGTTTTCTTTGATCTGCAAAAACTTTTTTAGTTTATTTTTTCTTTTGTTTCCTTACCTGAGGAAACATATTTAAAAAATACTGCAAAGAGCAATGTCACAGAGTTTACTGCCTATGTTTTCTTCAAGGAGTTCTATGGTTTCAGGTATTACATTGAAGTCTTTAATCCATTTTTAGTTTTTCCTTGTATATGTTGTAAGAAAGTGATCTAGTTTCTTTTTTTTTTGCACGTATTTGTCCAGTTTTCCCAATACCATTTGTTGGAGAGACTAACCTTAACCGCATTATATTTTCTTGCCTACATTGCCATAGATTACTGACCATATACCGTACTTTCCGGCATATAAGACAACTGGGCACATAAGATTTTCCTGGGTTAAAAAGTCGTTTTATATGCTGGAAAATACGGTATATTGGACTATATTGATGGGATTAGATATAATGGATTATATATATTGGACTACCGTATTTTCTGGCGTATAAGACGACTTTTTAACCTAGGAAAATCTTATATGCCCAGTCATCTTATACACTGGAAAATACGGTAAGTGTGGGTTTATTTCTGGGCTATTCTGTTCCATTGGTCTATGTGTCTGTTTTTATGCTAGTACCATGCTATTTTTATTACTGTAGACTTATAATATAGTTTAATATCAGGTAGCATGATATCCAACTTTGTCCTTCTTTCTCGAGATTGCTTAGGTTATTCAAGGTCTTTTGAGGTTCCATATAAATTTTAGGATTATTTGTTCTAGTTCTGTGAAAATGCCATTGGTATTTTTTTTTTTTTAAATTATTTCTTTACTGATTTCAGAGAGGAAGGAAGAAAGATAGAAACATCAGTGATGAGAGAGGATCACCGATTGGCTGCCCCCTGCACGCCCCCCACCGGAGACCGAGCCCACAACCCAGGCATGTGCCCTCGGCCAGAATTGAACCTGGGACCCTTCAGTCCGCAGGCTAATGCTCTGTCCACTGAGCCACGCCGGCTAGTGCCATTGGTATTTTGATAGGGATGGCATTGAAACTGATAGATTGTTTTGGGTAGTATGGACGTTTTAATGATGTTAATTCTTCCCATCTATGAGCACAATTGGTTTCTGAATTTTTCTTTCTAATAGTGTTGTTACGAGTATATAAAGAGGCAACTGATTTCTGAATATTAATTTTATATCCTTCACTGAATTAATTTATTAGTTCTAATAGGTTTCTTTGGGTGGATTCTTTAGGGTTCTCTATATATAGAATTATGTCATCTGAAGAAGTTTTACTTCTTCCTTTCCAATTTCGATGCCTTTTGTATCTTTTTCTTGTTTGATTTCTATGACTAGGACTTCCAATACTGTGTTGAATAAAAGTGGTAAAAGTGGACAACTCTGTCTTGTTACTTTTCTTTTTTCTTTTCCCTTCCTTTTCTTAAAGAAGATGCTTTCTTTTGATATGATTTTTTATTCTCCGTTTTGTTTCTGTGGTGTATCATACTAATTGATTTCTGGATATTGAACCAGCCTTTCATCCCAGGAATAAATCCCACTTGATCATGGGGTATGGCTATCTTTTTAATTAATTGTGAATTTGCTTTGCTAATATTTTGTTGACGATTTTTGCATCTGTGTTCATCAGGGATATTGGCCTATAATTTATTTTTGTAGTGTTTTTGTCTAGTTTTGGTATCAGGGAAATGTGGGCCTCAAAGTGAATTTTGGAGCTTTCACTGTTCAGTTTTTGGAACAGTTTGAGGAAGATAGCTATTAATTTTTATTTGAATGTTTGGTAAAATTCACCTGTGAAGCCATCTGGTTCAGGAATTTTGTTTATTGGGAAGTGTTTTTGATTACTTATGTGATTTTTTTTTCTTTATTGATTAAGGTATTACAAATGTGTCCTTATCACCCCATTGTCCCCCCAAGCCCCCATTCCTGCCCTCACCCTCACCCCCTGTTGTCTACGTCCATCGCTACTTACGTGATTTTGCTATTAGTTATTGGTCTGTTCAGTTTTTTTGTTTCTTCTTGACTTAGTCTTGGAAGATTGTATGTTTCTAGGAATTTATCCATTTCTTTCAGGTTGTTCATTTTGTTGGCATATATAAGTGTTTATAGTATTACCTTACAACCCTTTGCTTTTTGTGTGATGTTTGTTGTCACTTTTCTTCATTTATGATTTTATTTATTTGGGCCCCCTCTTTTTTTTCTAGATGAGTTTGGCTAAAGGTTTATCAATGCTGTTAATCTTTTCAAAGAACCTGCTCTTGGTTTCCTTGACCTTTTTTTGTTTTGTTTGTTTGTTTATTTAGACTATTGCATTTACTTCTGCCCTAAAATTATTTCGTTCCTTCTACTCACTTTTAATTTTTAAAGTTCTTTGTGTAGCTCCTTTAGATGAAAGTTTAGATAGAATATTTGAGAATTTTTTTTGTTTCTTGAGGTAGGCCTGTATTACTATATATTTCCTTCTCAGGACTCTTTGCCTGTATCCCATTGATTTTTGGGTCATTGTGTTTTTAGTTTTCTTGTAATGGATTTCTAGTTTCATACCATTGTGATGAATGTGCTTGATGTGACTTCAGTCTCTTTAAATTTATTGAGACTTGTTTTGTAGCCAAATATGTGGTCTGTCCTGGAAAATGTTCCATGTGCACTTGAAAAGAATGTATGTTTTGCTTTTGGGTGAAATGTCCTAAATATATCAATTAAATCCATTTGGCCTAATATGTCATTTAAGGCCACTGTTTCCTTGATTTTCTTTCTTGATGATGTATTTATTGATATCAGTGGAAAAGTCCCCTATTATTATTATACTAGAGGCCCAATGAACGAAGATTCGTGCAAGAATAGGCCTTCCTTCCCCTGGCTGCTGGCACCGCCTTCGCTCCAGCCTGGAGCCACCTTTCCACCTTCGCTCCAGCCAGAGCCGCATTCCGCCTCTTGCCTTGTCGTGTCAATTTCATATTCCCTCCTTATTGGCTGTGGGTGGACGCTGCCATCTTTGTCTCGGGAGTTATGGTCAATTTGCATATTCCGTCTTTATTAGATAGGATTTCTGTCAATCTCCTTTCTGTTCATCAGTATGTAATTGCTTTATGTATTTATGTGCTCCTATGTTGGGTATATAGATGTTTACAAGAGTTAAGTTGTTGGATTGATCTCTTTATCATTATGAAATGTCCTTTTTTGTCCCTTGTTATAGTCTTTGTTTTAAAGTCCATTTTGTCTGAAATAAGTAGTTACCCCAGCTTATTTTTTCATTTCTATTTTTATGCAATATTATTTTTACTTCCATTCAGCCTGTATGTGTCCTTCGATCTGAAGAGGATCTCTTGTAGGCAGCATATGTACATGTCTTGTTTGTTGTTTTTTAACCTATCCAGCCACTCTGTGTCTTTTGATTGGAGCATTTAATCCATTTACATTTAAAGTAGTTATTGATAGGTAGTAGTTATTGCCATTTTGTTGTTTTCTGATTGTTTTTGTAGTTCTGTTTCTTTTTCTTATTTTCTTACTCTCTTTTGTATGTATGTGACTTTCTGTAGTGTTGTGTTTGGATTCTTTTCTATTTCTTTTGTATACTCTTACAGAATTTTACTTTGTGGTTACCATATGTTTCATATATACCCAACTATGTTTGAATACATTCTAAAATCAATACAATTTTATTCACCCTTTATATGTTTATGTCATTATTTTTACTTATTGTCTGTGTGTGCTTATGTACATAGCTTAATTTATTGTTGAAATTACCCGTGGTCTTCCAACTTTTATCTTTCCTTTATAAAATCTTAATTGTTGAGAGTATTACAGATGCCACTCCCCTCCCCCCCATTACCTCTTCCACCTGGTTCCCACCCCACCCCAGGCCTTCACTGCCCTGTTGTCTGTTTCCATGGGTAATGCACATCTATACTAATAAAAGTCTAGGTGGCGTCTTGCCTTCGCATCATCACAAGATGGCTGCCCCCACGTCATCACAAGATGGCCGCCACAAGTTGGCCGGCAGGGGAGGGCAGTTGGGTGTGACCGGGCCTGCAGGGAGGGCAGTTAGAGGCGACCAGGCCGGCAGGGGAGGGCAGTTGGGGGCGACCAGGCCGGCAGGGGAGGGCAGTTGGGGGCGATTGGGCTGGCAGGGGAGTGGTTAGGCATCTATCGGGCTGGCAGGGGAGCGGTTAGAGGGTGATCAGACTGGCAGGCAGAAGCGGTTAGGGGCAATCAGGCAGGCAGGCAGGTGAGCAGTTAGGAGCCAGCAATCCTGGATTGTGAGAGGGATGTCCGACTGCCAGTTTAGGTCCGATCCTGCAGGGGTCCCAGATTGGAGAGGGTTCAGGCTGGGCTGAGGGACACTCTCCCAGTTCACGAATTATGTGCACCGGGCCTCTCTAGTATGCATATCAATTCTTTGATTAATTTCTACCCTCCTCCTCCCGCCCACCTTCCCTCTGAGATTCCTCAGTCTGTTCCATGTTTCCATGCTTCTGGTTTTATTTTTGTATTGATTTCAGAGAGGAGGGGAGAGGAAGAGAGAGAGAAAAACATTAATGATGAGAGAGAATCATTGATTGGCTGCCTCCTACAAGTCCCCTACTGGGGATCAAGCCTGCAACCCCAGCACATGCCCTTGACTGGAATCTAATCTGGGACCCTTCATTCGCAGGCTGATGCTCTGTCCACCGAGCCAAATGGCTAGGGTGCTTCTGGTTCTATTTTATTTGTCAATTTATTTTGTTCATTAGATTGCTCATTCATTTATTTTGATTTTTAAGTTCAGTTGTTGATAGATATGTATTTATTGCCATTTTATTCATATTTTTTATCCTTCTCCTCCTTTTTCTATTTCTTACGAATACCCTTCAATATTTCATGTAATACTGGTTTGGTGGTAATGAACACCTTTAGCTTTTTCTTTTCTGAGAAGATCTTTATCTGACCTTTAATTCTAAATGATAGCTTTGCTGGGTTGAGTAATCTTGGTTGTAGGTTCTTGCTTTTTATCACTTTGAATATTTCTTGCCACTCCCTTTTGGCCTGCATAATTTTTGTTGAGAAATTAGCTGACAGTCCTATGGCGTTCCTTTGTAGGTAACTAACTGCTTTTCTCTTGGTGCTTTTAAGATTCTCTCTTTGTCTTTAGTCTTTGGCATTTTAATTATGATGTGTCTTGGTGCCTCTTTGGGTTCCTCTTTTTTGGAACTCTCTTTGCTTCCTGGACTTGCAAGTCTATTTCTTTCACCAGGTAGGGGAAGTTTTCTGTCATTATTTCTTTAAATGGGTTCTCAATATCTTGGTCTCTCTCTTCTTCTGGCACCCCCATTATGCTGATGTTGGTACGCTTAAAGTTGTCGGAGTGGCTTCTTACACTATCTTTATATTTTTGGATTCTTTTTTCTTTTGCTCTTCAGATTAGGTGTTTTGTGCTTCCTCATATTCCAAATTGTTGATTTGATTCTCGGAATCCTCTACTCTACTGTTGCATCCCTGTAAATAATTCTTTATTTCAGTCAGTGCATGCTTAATTTCTGGCTGGTCCTTTTTCATGTCTTTGGCATTCTCATTAAGATCCTTGAAAGTCTCACTAATCCCTTGAAGCTCTCATTACTAGTAAGATCCTTGAGCATCCTTATAATCATAGTTTTGAACTCTGTAATGGTTTGCCTGCTTCCATTTCATTTAGTTCTTTCTCTGGAGATTTCTTATGTTCTTTCATTTGTGACATGTTTCTTGGTCTCTGCATTTTGGCTGCTTCCCTGTGTTTGTTTCTGTGTGTTGGGTACAGCTGCTATGTCTCCTGGACTTGGTAGAGTGGCCTTGTGTACTAGGTGTCCTACAGGGCCCAGTGGCTGAGCCTCTCCTCATCTGAGCTGGGCACTCTATGTGTGCCCCTGTGTGGGCTGTGGGCACTCTCTTGTAGTTGAGCCTTGATTGCTGTTGGTGTCACTGGGAGGAATCGACTTCCGGGCCCATTGGCTGTGAGAACCAGCTGGGAATACAGTGGAAGAGCAGCTGTGCAGGAGACACCCCTAAGGAGCAGGACTTGCTTCAGTGGGGCTTTCGTGCTCACTGAGTCTGCCCCTTGAGTGTGTCACTTGTGGATGTGTAGAGTTGTAATTTGCTGTGGTCTGAAGCTGTCCACTGGGTGCACTGGCTCTAGGGCCTCCAGGGAGATGCAAAGTTAGCTACTTCCTGGGGCCACCTGGCAGTAACTACAGAGAGATCTGCAGTTTCCTCCTATCTCAGTGGTCAGCAAACTCATTAGTCAACAGAGCCAAATATCACCAGTACAACGATTGAAATTTCTTTTGAGAGCCGAAAACCAACGTCTGCGCATGGGCCACGAAGTTTCAATCGCACTGTATGTGCGCGCCCGCACCTGGTATTTTGTGGAAGAGCCACACTCAAGGGGCCAAAGAGCCGCATGTGGCTCGCGAGCCGCAGTTTGCAGACCACTGTCGTATCTGTATCAGGTTTAGAAGTGCCCAGGCGAGGCCCAGCTGTGAAGCACGGTAGGCTGGTGCTAGTGCTGATTCTTGGGCTTTTATTGATAGGTTTGGAGCACCTGACACCAGCTGCAGCTTGTTTGAGAGATTTTAGCAACGTCTGAAGCTTGAGCCAGGACAGGCCTTTCATATGAAAAAGCTGCTACAAACAGCTTAGGTAGGGTAGGGGGGGGTGGTTTTAAATCATCAGGGCAGGGTAAACAGTGTGAGCCAGGTTGATGGAGACTCAGATATGGTGCCTGTCAGTCAGCTCTGTGGCAAGGGAGGTCTCAGAATAGGACAGTGATGGGCAACCTTTTGAGCTTGGTGTGTCAAACTTCGCCAAAAGACTGAGCATAACGCGGGTAGTGTGTCACTTTGAGGAAAAAACTAACTCCAAGACTCTAGTCGCAAATGTTTCATCCTCAGGAGCAGCAAATGTTTCATCCTCGGCATGCGGCCGCGTGTCATCAGAAATGGCTACGCGTGTCAGTGCTGACACGCGTGTCATAGGTTCGCCATCACTGGAATAGGAGCAGTGACTTCTGTGAGCACTTTTGTCTGGGAGATAGCTGCCCCCAAGTTCTTGCCCTGATGCCAGACCATTTAGTTCCTCCCTGTATATTTACTGGATCTTTTCAGGCTGCTGCCCCAGTGCTGGAGCTCAGAGGAAGTGAGTCTGATTAAGTCTGTGTGCTGGCCCTTTAAGAGGAACTGATGGGACTCTGTCAGCCTCTGTGTCACTCAGCCACAATCCCTGCTAGTTTTTACAGCTTGAAGTTACAGGGACTTTTCTTCCCACCACTGAATCCATGGGATGGGGGTCTGGTTGGGGCTGGGACCCCTTGCTCCTCACAGGAGGCCTGCGCTGCCAAGATATCCTTCCTGATTAAAAGAAGATCATGCCTTCGCCCCTCCTACCAGTCAGTGTGCTTTCTTTATTTCTCTAGTTGTAGGAGTTCCTTTCAGCTAGATTTCAGGTGATTCTGAATGATGTTTGTTCTGTATTTTAGTTGTAATTTTGATGTGGTTGTGGGAGTGTGTATCGCATTTACCTATGCTGCCATCTTGGTTTCCTCCCTCCTTTTTGCCTTTCAACCTTTGTACTAGGTTTGTAATTGGTTAATCCACTGCTTTTACTAAGTGTTGCCCTTTGTTGGAATTTTTTTCCCCCCCATGTGTGTATATGTGTATTTTTTCATTGATTCTAAAGAAAGGGGAAGGAAGGGGTGGGGGGGGGGAGAGAGAAATATTTATGTGAGAGAGAAACATCAATCAGCCACCTCTTGTACAGGTCCCAAATGGGATAGAACCCAAAACCTGGGTATATGCCCTGACTGGACTTGAACCCACAAGAAAAATACATGATCTGAAAATTAAAAAAAAATTACTAAATGTAATTAATAGCAGATTACACTCCACAGATAAAAAGTATCCAAAATGGAACACCACCACCAACAACAAAAAACAACTGGGAAAATGAATAGCCTCAGTGTTCTGTTGGACACATAACATAAATGAAACTGGACTTCACGAAAGAGAGGACAGAGGGGTAAACGAAAAAACAAACCTGAAACATATAACTGCAGAAATTTTCCAGATGTGGTAAGTATACCAGTGCAACCATACAGCTTACAAGATCAACATAACCAAAGTAAGATTAAAAAAAAACAAGGAAAACCATGCCAAGGCACATCCTAATCAAATTTCTGAAAACCACCAACAAAGTATTTTTAAAACTGCCAAAGAATAATAGATATTAAAAATAGAGAAACAGAAAATACTAATTCCAGATTTGTTGTCAGAAACCAGGTAAGCCAGAAGACAGTGCACTAAATCTTTAAGGTGCTGCTGAAAAAAAAAAAAAAAGCCAGCATCCTACCTGTGAACTCAGCATACCATATTCAGCAAATACCTTCCAACTGCACGACCCTTAGGTTCATGGGATGGCACTCCAGCCACCACTGAGCCACCCCAGCCAGGACTTTTGTGTGTGAGTGTGTGTGTTTAAAGTTGATTTTAGAGATAGAGGAAGGGAGAGGAATAGAGAAGTGGGAACATCCATGGGGGATAAACATTGATCGGCTGCCTCCTGCATGCCCCCTACTGGGGATCGAGTCTGCAACCCAGGCATATGTCCTGATCGGGAAATGAATCAGTGACACTCAACCATTGAGTCACACCACCTGGGCCTATATTTTTTTATTCCTCTTTTTGGTCGTTTTTACTTAAAGAAGTCCCTCTAACATTTTTTGTAATACTGATTTAGTGATGATGAATTCTTTGCTTATTCTTATCTGGGAAACTATCTCTCATTTGATTCTAAATGACAGCCTTGCTATAGTAACCTTGGATATAGGTCTTTGCCGTTAGTCACTTTGAATATTTCATTCCATTTCCTTATGTCCTGCCAAATTTCTGTTGAAAAATCAGTATATAGTCTTATGCGAGTTCCCTTATATGTATCTGTTTTTTCTTGCTACTTTTAAGAGTCTCTCTATGTCTTTCACTTTTGGCATTTTAATTATGATGTGTCTTGGTGTGTAACACTTTGGGTTCATCTTGTTTGGAGCTCTCTCTGCTTCTTGGACTTGTATGTCTATTTCCTTCACCAAGTTAGGGAAGTTTTCTGTCATTATTTCCGTTAGATACATATTCCATCCCTTCTCTCTCCTCCTTCTGGGACCCCTATTATGTGAATGTTGGTATGTTGGATGTTCTCCCACAGGCCTGTTAAATTTTCCTCATTTGTTAAATTCTTTTTTCTCTTTGTTATTTCTGTTAAGCATTTTCTGCTTCTTTTTCTTCCAAATCACTGATTTGATCCTCTGCTTCATCTAATGTAATACTGATTCCTTCTAGTATAGTCTTCATTTCAGTTATTGCATTTTTTCTGACTTTTTAAATGTTTTCTATTTCCATTTTTATGCTTCCTATCTCTTTGTTGAAGTTCTCACTGAGTTCATCTATTCCTCATAGTTCATTGAGCATTCTCATAACCATTGTTTTGAACACTGTATCTATTGGATTGCTTGGTTTCCATTTCTTTCCATTTTTCTCGTGTTTTGTTCTTTTCTTTTATTTGGGACATGTTTTTTGTTTCCTCATGTTGGCTGACTCCTGTGGTTGTTTCTGTGTAGTAGGTAGATCTGCTTTGTTTTGGCAGATTGGCCTTACATAGTAGGTGCTCAATGAGGCCTAGTGGAACAGTCTCCCTGAGCCCCGTGCTCCAGAGGTGTCCCTTGTATAGGTTGTGTGCTCTTCCCTGTAGTAATTGGGCCTCAATTGCTGCTGGCATCTCATTGGGTTGTGTTGACCCTCAGGCTGACTGGTTGTGAGGGCTGACTGTGACTACAGAGGACAAGCTATTGTGCAGGGGCTGACCCCATGCAGTGGGAGCTGCTGTAGTGGTGTCACCTGAGTCAACCCTTGCATTTTTGAAACTGGGTGGGTGGTTCTCTGGTGTGGTCTGAAGCTGGCCACCAGGTGTGTTGGGTCTGGAGCTTCTTGGGAGGGGCTCCAGTGCAGGCCAAGGTCAGCTGCCGATTGTGCGATGTTATGTTGTAAACTGAAGCCAGCAGCCACTGGTGCTGGGCTTGGGAACCTTTGGTGGGCCCCATGATGCTAGCTGAGGATTGCTGCCACTTGTGCTGGACTTGTCGCTTTATTAAAGCTGCGTTCCAGTTCAAGACTGTTCTGCTTAGTCCAGGCTTGGGGTCAGCTAATGGGAGTTACCATGCAAGTTGAGACCAGTTGCCACTCGTGCTCAGCTTGGGTCCGTTTAGCAAGAACTGTAAAGCTGAGGCCGGCTGCTGCTTGTTTGTGGTTTGTGGATCTTGAATTTTGGGAAAGTCTGTAGCACAAGTCTACAGCACAAGTCCAGGCAGGCTGCTGGTGTGGAGAAGCCACTGAAAGAAGCTAGAGCCAGAGTTGGGTGGGGCGTGGTTTCTGGGGAATCACCAGGTGGGGCCAGCGGTATTAAGCTAGGTTAATCCAGAGTAGATTTGGTTCTCCCTTGCACTGGGCTGGTTGGGAGGAAGGAGAGCTCAATAAGGGAATGAAAGTGTGGCCTGCCAGCACTTTCGTTCTCTTCCCCTCCCCAGAGAGTTGCCCTGACTCCTGACCCTCCAGCCCTTACCTAAAGTTAGTAAATTCAGGTTCTCCTCATGTGTCTCTGGTACTTCTTTAGCTGCTGCCCTTGCTCTACAGCTTAGAGTGAGAGAGTTTATTAGCAAGTGAGTGTGCACTGGCCCTTTAAGAACGGAGTGTCTCAGTCTCCCGTAGCACTTAGTCTCTCGCATGCCATCCTGTGCTGGTTTTCACAGCCTGATGTCAAGCAGACTCCTTCTCAGAGCACTGGTGTGTGGTGTAGGTCTCCAACCCCTGTCTCTTGGTGGGGGACCTCTGCAGCCGTGAATACCCCTCCTGATTTTTAATCACCAGATGGTGGGTGTTGGAACTGCCCATTCCATCTCTCCTCCCTTCCTAACAGTCTTGATGTGGTTTTTAAAAAATAATTTTTAGTTATAGGATTTCTGTTCAGCTAGTCTTCATGTGGTTCTCAGTGATGGTTGTTCTATAATGTCGTAAATTTGATGTGATTGTGGAAGCAGGTGAGCAGAGTTTACCTATTCTGCCATCTTGACTGGAAGTCTGATTTTCTGTGGTTTCAATATGATAAGCATATTATGTCCTTTCTTTTTTTGGGGGAGGGGTGTCTCGTCATTTATCTTGCTTTGTGTTGTCTGAGCTTCCTGGATGTGTGGTTTGGTGCCTGATGATAATTTGGGGGAATCATCAGTCATTATTGCTTCAAATATGTTTTGGTTCCTTTCTTGTTTTTCTGGCATTTTTATTGTGCATATGTTACACTCTTTGTTACTGTCCCATAGTTCTTGGATATTGTTTTGTTTTGTTTTCCCGCCTGTGCCTTTTTTGTTTGCTTTTCAGTTTTGTAAGTTTCTGTTGACATATTCTCAAGCTCAGAGATTATTTCCTCATCAATGTTCAGTGTACTGAGTCCATCAAAGACATTCTTCATTTTTGTTAGATGCTTTTGATCTCTACCATGGCCTTTTGATTTTTTTGTATAATCTTTATCTCACCTGTTCTTCATGCTGTCTACTTTTTTCATTAGAGCCTTTACCATATTATTCATAGTTACGTTAAATTTATAGTCTGATAATTCCAATTTTGCCATATCTAAGTCTGCTTCAGATGCGTGCTCTGTCTCTTCAAATTGTGCTTTTTGCCTTTTAATATGCCTAACAATTAATTATTTGTAAGCCAGACATGATGTACGGGGTAAAGGAACTCCAGTGAATGGGCCTTTAGTGAGGTGGTGGTGGTGAGGTGCAGGAACGGGGGGAGAGATACATTCTGTAGTGCTGTGATTAGGTCTCTGTCTTTCAGTGAGTCTGTATCACTGGGCTGTGACCTTCACAAGTGCTTCGCTGTATTCTCCCCCTTATGTGAGACAGGACTGCATGGGGGCTAGAGAGAGCTGGATATTTCCCTGTCCTCAGCTCAGTTAGGCTGTGATAAAATAGTTTCTTTTGAGGGCAGGCCCAGTTTAGAACAGAATGTTATGGTATATTTCAAAGGGGGTACTTTTCCCCTCCCTCTGCTGGAAGCAGGAGGGGATTTTTCAATGATCTTCACTGTGAGAACCTGATAGATCCTGGAGATAAAACTCATAAAAAATGTGGAGCTCCCACTACCCTCTCCCCTCCATCTCTCCTGTGACTGTATTTCCCTGGAGTTTTTACCTCTTAGACTTGTATACACTGAGCCTCCAGCAGTTGGTCAGTTATTATTTGGGATTTCCTCCCCAGCACTGGTTCCCTGGAGGCGTCTGCTGAATGAGTTGTGAGTCTGTGTATTTGCTTGTCTGTTTTTCTAGTTTTGGAATCAGCAGTTTGCTCTGTGACCTCACTTCTGTGACCAGTGTACGAAGAGTTGTTGCTTTTTCAGCTTGTTCAGCTCTTGTTAGGACAGAGTAACGACTTCCAGGCTCTTAACATACTGTACAGGAAAGAAGTTCTGTTTGTTCTTTTTAATTTCAAGAACTTTTGTTTTCCCTTTTCATGGCCTCTTGTTCCCATTTATGACGAGTATCTTCAGTTCCTTGAGAATACCAATTCTTCCATTAATCTTTGTAGTTCTTGGACCATTTTGTGAACAGTGGTGCTACTTGTTTCCATCTTTCTCAGTTCTACCACTGAGGTTACGTGACTGTTGATCATTGTCCATTCATACCTAAGAATTAAGAATGAATATGAATGGCTTACCTTTTCTTGAGTGTTCAATAGAATTGTTTCTGCCATGCTACTCTTCTGAACGGGAAAGTCAGCCTTGTGGGGATGTGTGGGGCCAGGATAAGCTTTGTAGGACACAGGGACAGGGATGTGTCTATTACATTGGGGGCACACCAAATGCTAAAGTCACCTGCCCTTTCCTTGTATGTTCAGCATGGGAAGGGAGAGAGGGGATCCTGATGTCTGGTGCAGTGGTGGTAGAACTTGCTTTTGCATTTCTTATCTCCTCATTCTTACCTGCTGACACCCAGAGGTGATCCAGGGATGCTTCAGGTAGATTTGCCCTCCATCCATTCTGTGTTTTATCTTCACCCACGGACTGCCCACTTCTTTGCATGCCTGAAGACATGCAGGGTGAAAGTGGGTGAGGTGAGCATGGCTCTCTCAGCTCAGGGTCAAGGCTCACCATCTTTATCTGTGAACCAAGACAGTCTTACATAAACTAATTGGCCATCTATCTTCTTTTTCAGTTAACTTTTTAAAATTGTAAATATAACAGTAGTACAGAAAATTTTGTTTACAAATGGTCACCTTAATCTAAGTCAAGGAGAGCGATAACTCAGAAACCTTCCTCCTCCACCCAGGGGAACCTCTGTTCTGAGTTTATGGTGAAAAGTCCTTTGTTTTATTTGTATTGTTGATACTTAGTGTAAATTTTGGTCTATATAGTAAGTACTGCTTTTGCTATATTCCACAGATTGGATAGATTGTGTTTTTATTTTTTTTAAATTCAGAATATTTGAATTTTCATTGTGATTTTGTGATTGAACCATGGATTTTTTTTTTAAAAGATTAATTTTCAACACTGGGGTCTTTCCAGATTTTTTTTTTTTTTTTTTTTTTTAATATATTTTATTGATTTCTACAGAGAGGAAGGGAGAGGGATAGAGAGCCAGAAACATTGATGAGAGAGAAACATCCATCAGCTGCCTCCTGCACACCCCCCACTGGGGATGTGCCCGCAACCAAGGCACACGCCCTCGACCGGAATCCCCCCCCCCCCCCCCCCCCCCCCCCCCCCCCCCCCCCGGGACCCTTCAGTCCGCAGGCCGACACTCTATCCACTGAGCCAAACCGGTTTCGGCCAGATTTCTTAATTCTGATGTGGTCAAAGAACAAACTTCATATGATTTCAAGTTGTTATAATGTATGTATTGAGAGTTTGCATTATGAGTAGCATATGGTGCATCTGAGTTAATGTCCCATGTGAACTTGGGGGGAAAATGAGTATTTTGCCATTATTGGGTTAGTACCTATAAATGTCAACTAACTCAAGTTGAATGCTTGTGATGTTCATGTCTTCTTTATTCTTTCTGATTTTCTGCTCATTGTTATATTAATTACTGGGATGAAAGAGTTTAACTCTCTAAATATGGCATGTCAACTTTTTTGTAAATTTTGTCATTTTTTACCTTATGTATTTCAGTAGTTTGTAATTAGGTTCTAAACACATTAAAAATTGTTATGGCTTCTTGAATAATTGACCCTTTTATCACTTTTTGTTGTTAATCCTCACCCAAGGATATTTTTTCTATTGATTTTCTAGAGAGAGTGGAAGGGAGAGAGGGAAAGAAACATCGATGTGAGAGACATTGGTTGTTGCCTCCCCATGCTCCTGGACCAGGGTGGGAATCGAACCTGCGAGACCCTTCTGTGTGTTGGCTACTGCCCTAACCACTGAGCCACTGGCCAGGGCTGACCCTTTTTATCATTTTGAAATAACCTGAAGTTAATTTGTCTGATATTAATTATCTTTTTAATATGATCTCTTAATTGGTGCATTTACCTATGTCCCTTTAATATGTTATCAATGCTGGGAGTTGAAAGGTATTTGCTGAATATGGTATGCTGAGTTCACAGTAGTAGGATGCTGTTTTTTTCAGCATCACCTTAAAGATTTAGTGCACTGTCTTCTGGCTTACCTGGTTTCTGACAACAAATCTGGAATTAGTATTTTCTGTTTCTCTATTTTTAATATCTATTATTCTTTGGCAGTTTTAAAAATACTTTGTTGGTGGTTTTCAGAAATTTGATTAGGATGTGCCTTGGCATGGTTTTCCTTGTTTTTTGTTTTTTTTTAATCTTATTTGGTTATGTTGATCTTGTAAGCTGTATGGTTGCACTGGTATACTTACCACATCTGGAAAATTTCTGCAGTTATATGTTTCAGGTTTGTTTTTTCGTTTACCCCTCTGTCCTCTCTTTCGTGAAGTCCAGTTTCATTTATGTTATGTGCCCAACAGATCACTGAGGCTATTCATTTTCCCAGTAGTTTTTTGTTGGTGGTGGTGTTGTTCCATTTTGGGTACTTTTTATCTGTGGAGTCTAATCTATTAATCACATTCAGTAATTTTTTAAAATTTCAGATCACGTAATTTTTCCAGTTTTATTTTTTCCTGCTATTTTTCTATTTTAAGTGTTTGTGTTTTGTATTTTTTCATTAAAAAATATTTGTTACTAATTTTTAGAGAGAGAGGAAGGGGAGAGAGAGAGACATCAAGTGAAAGAGAACCATCAGTCGGCTGTCTCCTGATCGCCCTGGGGATCCAGCCCACAACCCGGGCATGTGCCCTGACTGGGAAACAAACCGGCATCCTTTCAGTGCGTGGATGACATCCAGTTAACTGACCCACACCAGCCAGAGCAAGTGTCTGTGTCTTTTAGATATTTGAGCATATTTATTATAGTTCTTTTCACCTCTTTGCCCACTAATCACACTATTTTGGTCATAACCTGCTTGGTTAAATGGTTACAGTTTGCCACTCTCTTGTCTGTCTAGTAGTTTTTGCCTGGGGCATTAGACCTTTAAATTTGTTGTGGAGAGTTCAGTTTTTGTTGATGTCTGTTGGTTAATACTGGAGTTTGTTTTCGAAGGATGGATCTGTAGCAACTCTTTTTCTTAGGGCTTCTACAGACTTCCTGTTTAGGGGCACCTTTTTTGTTTTTTACTGACTGCTCCAAGTGTTCAGAGATGCAGGCAGACGGACTTTGAACAACAACCTTCATGCCTTTGCAAGTTAGTATCTTGCTTCTTCTTTCTTTTTTTTAATCCTCACCTGAGGATATTTTTCCCATTGATTTCTTTTTTTTAAGAGAGGAGGAAGGGAGGAGGGGGAAGAGAGATACATCAATTGGTTGCCTCCACCACGCATGCCAATCAGGGCTGAGCCTGCAACCGAGGTATATGTCCTTGACCGGACATCGAACCCAAGACCTTTGGGTCCACGGGCCAATACTCTAAACACTGAGCAAAACTACCCAGGGCACAGGTTAGTATCTTAAGGCCCTCACCCTCCCACCCTACCCCACCATGTTTGCAGCCCCCGCTGAGATCTCATTGCTAGCACTCTGCCCATAACTCCCAGCCACCTCACCTTCCCCAGCTCCAGCCTGACTCTCAAGGTAGGAAAACCACAGTGCTTTTCTTGGTTTCATATAGCATCACCCACAATTGTTTGGAATGGAGCCCAGCTTGGTGTGGGGACTCTGCCTGGCTTTCTGCTCTCTGGTCCTATATTCTTTCAATATCTGGGTCCAGGTGTTTCATATCTTCTGTCCTGATTTTTAGTTGTGTGGCAGGAAGACAAATTTTGTAACTTTTAGTACTTTATGGCTAGGATTGTCACTTTTATTTGATTATATTTTCTTGCCCACATGATTTTTGGTTTGTGTTTAATGGCTAATTTGGGGAGATGAATTGTTTGTTCATCATTTTATCTTCTCAATCCCTTACATCTCCTTTTGGAAAGTTAAGTAAATGAATGGCTTTCTCATATATTGGCCATCTACAGTTTATTTTCATTTCATGCTTATTTCGTAGTTTTCAAAGTTAATTTTTTTCTTGCGTTTGAACTATTTTTTTATCCAATTTTCATTGACTGATATTCACTTCTCTTTTAGGCCATGCTGGTGTATCTGCAAGCATGATGAAGAAAAGGACGTCCCACAAGTAAGCAATTCTGGAACTTGCTTTTAAATAGCAGGCTGTGGCCTTTGGTTACGTGGGGTATGAGGTCAGTCATGTGAGGCCCTGTCTCCTGTAGTAAGGAGTCTTGTCTTGGCCCACAGCAGCCAGCCTCACATAACCTTACTGCACACTGAATCATGGAGTGGATCATATCCCTGACCACGCCCTTGGCCTTGGCCTTGGCCTTGGCCTGGCCTAAGGGTGCCTAGGTCTGTCCTTCCAACCTTTAAAAGCCTCTGGTTTCCCCTCCAGCTTGATGGGAGCTGCACTGGCGGGAGAGGCATCACTCGTGGCAGGTTATCGTGATCCTCTCCCACTCTCTCTTTAGAAGGTCTGAACTTTTGGTCTGCAGGTTGGGTCTTGGGTCTGGTGCTGAACAAAACAGCTCAAGCTTGAGGGTCTGGCTAGCACACTGCCTGGCACACTCACTGCTTTATAACATTTTCAGATGAATGAAGAGCTTGTAATTTAGAGAAAGCATATGCATGTTGAAAGCTAATTAAATAGTCATGTATTTTTAGTGACAAATGTGTTATAAATCCTAAATTCTATAGGTACCAGACTACTGAAGCCACTTTTTCTCCCTCAAATTGTTTTTTGTGTGTAATATAATTATGTCCAAGGAGAAATTTGAGAGACTATTATCTTAAATAATACTATCCACCTATATTATATTATATTATATTATATTATATTATATTATATTATATTATATTATATTATATTATATTCAATAGATTTCACAAGTATCTGCTGGCGGCTGCTACTACATCATGGAAACCGCTCTAACCAATCAGTTCTGATAGTATAAGTCTTAATCATAGATTCCTTGACCCCAGCACCTCCGAAGCCTCTCATAGCAGTTGTTTCCAAATTATTCCTATTGAAAGTGTTATGCCTTTGGTCGCTGCCATAGTGGTTGAAGAATGCAAGAGGCCTCTGGGCTTATTGTGGAAGGTCTGCATGAAAAAATTCCTTTCAGTAATTATTGGTGATTAAAGCAAACCTGTCTATTTAAATGAACATGTGAGTACGTAATGTAAATGTCTGTGATATTCAGTTCATGAAATGACCTGGGAAGTTAAAATGTGAAGGTAAATATGCTCTTGTGTCCCTGAGGTTTGGTAAAATTCTAAATTTCATTGTATTTCCCGTTACTCTCATGGCTCTTCCATATCCAGTGATCTGATAACTGGTGTCATATATCTCCATCAGCATCATATTATTACCACAAATGGTAAACCATTTCTTGGCATAATAGAAGGTGATGATAAAAACTTAAATACAATGGGGAATAAAAGAAATTACACATTAACTTTGCAAAACCAGAACAGTTCATGTAAAACAGATTTTGCTACTTAGATTAAAATAAATGCCTTTGAGAATGTAATGTACATTCTGTTTTATCCATTTTTATATATTTCCAGATAGAGGCATTCGTGGATCTGAGATCTTGGCCTGTTAGGAATGCATTTTGTGTGAGAGAGATTTCATTTGCCTCATCCTAAGCTATGCTTGTTAACTCATGGCTTTGATATACTAGTTACCTTTTTCTCTTAAAGCACAAGGAAGTAACATGTACTATTAGGTTTTTGCAAATCATATGTGTACGAGTTCAAAGGATCTTCGGTCCTGCGTGTTCTGTGACATGGGGAACTCCAGCCAGTGCTTTAATAGGAGGTGTGCTTGTCTCACACACTAGAGGAAGCCTGAACATGCTACTCTGTAGAAAAAGGGAGAAGTTGAAATGTAAGGAAACGTTAAAATTTTCCTGTTTTTCTAATCTCAATGCAAATATGAAGGTGGGTGGAACAGAAACAAGGACCTAAACAAAAATTCCCCATTTCACCAACGATGGCAGTTAATAATAGCTTTGGAGTGGTAGGCGGGGCCATGCTGGTGGAGAGCTCCCTGCTCAGAAGCTGGCTGTCTTTGCCGTGGGAACCAGGGCTGCTCAGTGGCGGGGTCAGCAGGCTGCTTTGTCTGCCTGGCGTTCCGTTTACTCATGGTTAAAATCAGTGTTGGATTAGAATCATGGGTTTTCAGCTTTAGCATAGAGTCTTTTCTGCAGATGAAATGTTAGTAGAAAAGCAGAGCTGGACCCTCACTCTCTCCTTGTCTGCCACACTGTGGCTCTCCTCCGGTGGCCAGGTCTGTCTCGTGGCACATGTAGCATAGCGGGTCTGAGCAATAATCCCCTGTGCACGCGCCTCTGCTTGCTTGAGGGAGAGGCACAGGGACTCACAGCAGAGGATTGCAGCAGAGTCATTGTCCTGAGCACAGCAGTTCCTGTCCCATGGGTGCCCCGGGGGTTCAGGGAATTGGGTCTGAGGTGCTTAGAGCAGTGCCTCGGCACCCAGAAACATATGTAGCTGGGTCTTGTTTTTGTTTTTAAAGTAAATAGAAACAGTTACATGTGCCTTCCTGCAGGCCAGACCCCTCGCTACGCTACATTTTGGGGACAAGCCTTTCCTGACTTTCCAGGAGGTTGTTTGGAAAATGCGTTTGCATGGAAAGGAAGGACATCCTGAAGGGAAAGTACTATAGTTGGGGAGACTAAGGTGAATTTAGCTATAGAGGTTCTTTGTTTCAGTTTTCAAATGTAAGTCTCTTTGTTTCTTCCCTAATTTGAATAGTGGATAGGTTTCCATTTCAGGGCGCTTTGGTCTGTTTGCTACTAATGTATATCTGGAAAATGGACAGGAGCTGTTACTGACGTACACTAATTTGACCTCTATTTCCAGGGAATGTTTTTCTTCAAGACATAATACTAGTCATTGACAAAGATTGTCATCATAGTCCTCCTCCCCATATACTTACTATATTTTCTTGTAGTTTTCATGGCATCTCTCTCAAGTTGGAACCATGCACCCTTCTGTGTATATAGAGGTTCTGTTATTTGACCGAGGTCATACAACTAAGAAGTGACTGAGCTAGGATTCAGAAACAGGACAGTCTGATTCTAGAACTCATGGTCATTACCACACTATATTTCCCGAACATGTTTTGTTGTCTCATCTCTGAAAAATGTTATTTCAGTCGTAAACAGACTAGATAACTGTTAGAGCAAGTGTTTAAATCATGGTGCTGACAATTTTAAATTGGTCAAAACATGTAATACTTTTCAGTCAACTTGCAATACGTCAGTTATACCAGTGAAAGTGAACACTTGTTACACCAGTGGAAGCAAAGAGCCGTGTGGAAGACTCTTGGGGCACTTGGACATCTCAGGTGTCTTCGGGTGCACTGTGTAGACATAGTGATGAAAGAAACCGTAAGGATTGGGATGGAACACTTGACTTCTTTCTCCTATTTTTATATTTGTCACTCGAAGCTGGGAATGATAATATTAGTATAGAATTTTTATCAAGCTACAGGCAATCAGAAAAGCAGGCTTTTCCCCTCTCTACTTGCTGATATATATCTTGCAAAAGACCATTGTTTTGATTTAATCAATATTTCCTTCTGAAATCTGGAACAGAGTAAGGGAACTGCTTTTATATCACAGTACTAAATAGAATAAGGAAAGAGTGTCAGTAATCTATATATATAAAACCCTAATATGCAAATAGACTGAATGGTGGAACAACCAACCGGTCGCAAGGATGTGTGCTGAACACCAGGGGGGCGCGCGGAACATGGCGGGTGTTGGCCACAGCAGGATGGTGGAGTAGGTGAGCAGGGTCACCAGATCAAGGCACGGCACCGGTCACTGTCATCGGGGCGAGCCTCTGGTGGTTACGGAAAATTCTTTGCTACCACATGCCACAGTCCCACCTGGCGCTGGCACCTGGTGCCCATGCCAGCCCTGCTAGCACCCGCTGCTGGTGGTGCTGGAGCTGCCGCTTGCACCCGCTCCCAGCTCCTGATACTGGCCCAGATCACTCGGTGCTGTCAGCAGGTGCAAGAGACGGCTGCCAGCCATGATTGCCCCTCAGGGCTTCTCCACCTCCCCCTGTTCCTGAGGGGTGATTGGGGCCGGCAGCCACCTCTTGGAGACGTCCCTGCTCACACCTGCTGCTAGCGCCAAAGCTGCCGCTCGCGCCTGCTGCCCGCGCCCAGTGTCAGTCCCAATTGCTCAATGCCGTCAGCAGGTGCGAGCAGCGGCTGCTGGCCCCTATTGCCCCTGAGGACTTCTCTACCTCCCCCTGCTCCTGAGGGGCGATTGGGGCAGCAGCCACTGCTTGCAACTGCTGCTGGCACCGGCCCGAATTGTTCCGTGCTGTCAGCGCATGGGAGTGCCGGTGGTGGGAGCGGGGCTGCTGGCAAACTGGACTGGGGGCCATGGCGGGAGGGGCCAGGCGAGAGCGCGGAGGATGGGCTGAGACCCACCCCTGTGCTCTCCACAGCCTCGCAGCTCACAGTTCCTTTCAAGGTGCACAAATTCATGCACTGGGTCCCTAGTTTATATAATAAAGTACATAGTGTGTACTAGGTAAAGCTCAGAGAATTGTGATAATTGAAAATTTTAATTTAAGAAAGTGTGGCGCCCTTAAATATTGGCCACCAAAATAAGATATTTAACTAATGAGAAATAAGTTGTTCATTTAAATCATTAAGGGCATCTAGATGAAAGTTCTTTCAACACTGGATTCCTCTTTTTAATGACAAATTAGAATGGTACTTTCAGAACTTATTTAAAGTATTGAGCAAAGTACATAAATGTCTCCTATGCTCTCAGTTTACTCTTTTAGGAACATGGGTGATAGAAATTAGAGTCGTTCTGAATCAGCATTACTTAAGGTGTGGTGCTGGGTTAGCAGGTGCAGCAGCACTTGGAGCTTGCTTGAGCCTTTGATCCCTCTCCACACCTGCAAGTGATAGGAAGCATGCTGGCGTGTGAGAAGCACTGGCCTAAACCATCATCAGGGCTGATAGCTTAGGCACATTAGAGAACTAAGTCAAGTTGTGCGGTAATTAGTAACACACAGTTATAGCAATGACAGGTGGTAAGACGCTGTGTACTTGGTTACCACTCACTCCCATGGAAACTATAAGAAATGCTCTTCTTAACCATCAGGACAGATATCATCCTTAATGAAGCCACATACTTTCCAATCTCTTTATTATTTTTTCCCCTGAATAATTTGCCTCAAGAAACAGGAAAATGATGACCAGCGTTTAACTCTGGTTTCTCTACTTTTATCCTTGAACTGTTATTTGCACCTAGCTGTAATTTCAGATGACTTTGGTTGAATGAAGTAGTGTATTGGTGCCTGTATACAGTATTGCTGTTTGTCTGTTGACTACCTGGTGGGTGATAATTAAGAACATTTTAGACTCTTTCCCAGGAAAAGTACAAGAGATTAAGGGCTGTTAAAAATCTATCTATCTATCTATCTATCTAAAAGCCTAAGTGACCGACCGGCTAGTAGCTATGACACTCACTGACCACCAGGGGGCAGATGCTCAACGCAGGAGCTTCCGAGCTGCGGTCACTTGGCAGCTGCGGTTCTTGGGTGACGCACCCGGAACCAGAGAGGAGGGAGCCCGATTCCAGGTGCGTCACCTGAGAACCACCCTCTCGCAATCTGGGACCCCTCGGGATGTCAGAGAGCCGGTTTCAGCCCAATCCCCACAGGCCAGGGTGAGGGACCACACCGGTGCACGTGCACCGGTCCTCTAGTATATATATCAAAAGGAACATAAATCAAAATCACCATATTCAAGAAGCCCCCATTTTAAATGAAAAAGTTACTTTAAATACTTAATCTCACATTTCTGCTTGTGCTGTTCTTAGATGGCACGGTCTAGAGGTGACCAAAGTGTGCTTGTGTCTTTACAACACTTTCTTCCCGTAGTCTGACATGTTCTGTTTGCTTCTATAGAGACCATTTCAACTAACGTGAGCTTTAATTTTTTTTTGTTGTTGCTTAAAAAATCTAAATTAGCAATTAAAATAAAATGTAAGGACTTGATTAATATATAATTTTTAACTTTCTAGTGTGAAAGTTTTACTAGTGCCATTATCCAGGGATTGCAGCTGTTAATAATTTAATGCATAATTTAAAAGTCTTTTCTACATATCTGAATGGATAGTTGTGTGTATAAAGTTTTTCATGTGGTCACATTTTCTTCATTTGTAGGTATTTGAATGTCTAACATCACTAGCTATATCTTTGTGCTTGTTATTTTCTTTTGATAAACTTCCTAGATGTTGAATCACTGGAACAGCAGAGTGCCAAATTGTTTACCAAAAGGGTTGTATCTATTCAATGAGCAGATATATAATAATTTTCGTTAAAATAACTCCTCAAAATTTGCAAGTTTTTTTTATTATTAATATAAAAAGGTCATTTTACCAGCAGCAGGCAGAACACTGAGAAACTTCTGACAGATACAAAGCAAATGGGGACAGATTCATATAAAAACTAAGTAGAGCTGAGAAACTCTCAGCCACTTTTTGAGTTGAAAAAGAAAACCTCCAAAAAGTGGGTATTGATGCTAGACCCTTACTGCCCAGGTCAGAGACAGCAAAGGCTGGCCATGACTGCCAGAGTCACTCTAGATGAGAAAACCATGGCACTAGTCCCACAGCAGGTGCTCGCTTTACCTCCCCTGACTTACGGTCTCTGTGCTCACTCCTGGCTGCCCTATACCTGCCTGAGTCATGGCTGCTTCATCAGAAACTGCACTTAATCCTCAGACACCCGGACCTCGACTTGTCCAGAAGTAATATACCACAGCCACAGATAAAACTCTTCTCTTGCCTTGCATTTTAAGTATGCGCATCAGGAATCATCAGTTACCAAGGAACTGGCAGCATGACAGGAAGTCATACTTAGAACAGGAGAGCTAACCAGAAGTCAGCAATGTGAAGAAAACCAGCACTCAGGTGGTACCAGGCCCACACAGAAGGCCAACCAAGAGTTCATAGAGGAAAGCATGAAAGGAAGTGAACATTATCCTTAGGGATCGGGGGCATGTTCATTAAACACACACACACACACACACACAAAAACACACAACACTTCAAAATTAGATAAGGAAACAGTCAATTTGTAGAAATTAAAAATACTATGTAAGATATTCAGGCTGAACTTCAAATCTGTGTTTTAACTAATTCAAGAAAAATTGAGCTGAGAAGTGTATTTTTGTTTTTCAGATTTTTTAGAGAGAGAGGAAGGGTGAATGAGAGAGGGAGAAATATCAATGTGATAACAAAACATCGATTGGCTGCCTCCTGCACACCCCCTACCGGAGATCAGGCCCCAAAACCAGGCTTGTGCCCTCACCGAGAATCGAACTGGCAACCTTTCAATGCACAGGACGATGGCCAACCAACTGAACCACAGCAACTGAGCCAGGGCTTGCTGAGGAGTTCTTGATGAACAGTATGAAAGGGAAGTTGAGTCACAGTGGATAGATCTGGAAGTACTAGCATTCATTCATCTAATAAGAGCTTCAAAAAGGGGGTGGAAGAGGAACATAATCAATAGTGAAGATCATTTTGCACAGGTTTCTGTAGATTGACCAAGTACTAGTGAAGGACCATTAAAAACATATCACAAGCCCTGGCCAGTGTGGCTAAGTTGGTTGAGTGTCGTCCCGTGCACCGAAAGATTGCTGGTTCGATTCCTGGTCAGGTGCGCTTGATACTCAGTAGGGGGGCCAAGTAGGAGGCAGCTGATTGATGTCCTGCTCTCATATCGATGTTTCTCTCTCCCTCTCCCTCCCTCTCTAAAAATAAATAAAAAATGTTTTTAAGGTGTTTAAAAAACAAAAGAAAACACATCACAAGTTCTGGTGATAGTTCAGAATCCAGGAACAAAGAAAAATCTAAAAGCAGCTCAAAGAGATAAACAGGTTACCCTCAAAGGAGCGAGCATCAGATTGGCATCTGTTGTCTGTGACACTGGGAGATAGAAGAAAATGAAAGTGATTTTTCCAATAAAAGTGCTGAGGGGAAAAGGATTTGGAACCTGGCTTGTGTACTAGGTTATTCAGGATGAGGGCAAAATAATACTTTGATGCGTGCAATAATGTAGAGTTTGCATTTATGATCGCTGTCTGATTTGTCAGAGGATATATTTGGAAAGACAAAATAGAAGAAGATATGTGGAAACATTAAGGAAAAAGGAATGAAAACCCTTTTTTGTTTATTTTAAATAAGGCAATGGTTAAAAACGTTCTTAAGATAGTAGTAAAAGGAAAAATAACAATTTGGAACAATAGTCTAAATTTCTGCAATGTGGTAAAAGTGGCCAGGTGATGATACTATGAGCTAATGTGTTTGCTTTTTTACATTTTCTTTTTTTTTTTTTTTTTACTAAGAATTTTTTTGTTCGTTTTTAGTCGTGCTTGGTTTGGGAAAGGGAAAGTGTAGGTTTTGATTTAATTGTGGGTTTTTAGTAGAAAAATGTAAGTATAAATTTGATATTTTTGAAAGTTAGATAGAGGTCATTGCTATAAGATTAAAAATAAGAGCTGTAGATAAGCTTTATTTGGTGGAAAGAAACCTCATTCTAACTGTACAGATTAAAGGAAGAAAGGGATGAGGAAATGAAAGCAGACATAAAATAGCATGTTCAAACAGACCCAGGCATATTACTTACCGCAGCAAAAGTTAATTAAAATTCCCTTATAGAAAGTAAGGAAATAAAATCCATGCAGAAGAAAGGGTTACATGTCCTCAGAATGAAAGGATGCCGGAGCCACTTGAATAGAGATGCCCGCTAGCCATGTTAGTCCTCTGTGCAGTTCAGAAGAGGGAGGAAAGACAGCCTGAGACCACCTCTGAAGGTGAGTGGGAAGAAAGCTGCTTGTTCTGAAATGTGGTGACTGAAGGAATGTCTGTGTCCCTCTTCAAGAGCCAACTGCACAGAAGAATGCCACCAGTAAGTGCAGAAAGGATGAGCAACTGCATTGGAACCCGCTGCTCTGAGTTTGCCAGTTGCACTTTTCTGCCCTCACTTGGCTAAGTTTATATTGATGTGGTTTTTTCATTGATTTTTTTTGTTTTGTTTTGTTTTTTAGAGAGAGAGAGGAACAACAGTGTGGGAGAGAAACATTGGTTGCCTCCTGCATGCACCCCAATCGAATCCTCAACCTGGGTATGTGCCCTGACTGGGAATTGAACCCTCCACCTTTTGGTGTTTGGGATAATGCTCCAGCCAACTGAACCACACTGGCCAGGACTAAGTTTATATGGTTTTGTTTAGAATCGTGTTAACAGAAATTTCATGCCTCTAAGTCTAGGCTAGAATATCTTTCCAGTTGTAGTCCATGTTCTTCCAAGCAGCAGAGCCAGTGGTGTGTGCATGCACGTGTGTACACGCAGAGAGGGTACGTACAGACCCTGAGAAGAGCTGATGTGGCAGCTAGTGTTGGAAGGCAGAACTGCTTTTTTCAGGGAGAACAGTTTTTCTTAAGCCTTCAACTAATTGGACATGGCCCACCTCTATTATGGAGGAGTCTGCTGGTTCACATGATTTTCTACAAAAGTCCCTTAACAGGGGAAAAAAAGTGCAATAGCAACCTGAGTGCTGCAGCTCAGCCAAGTGACACATTAAAATTCCCCATCATGCTGGTGCAGATGCTGTGTTTGCTTCCAGTTTGGTAGTGAATTACAAAATGGTGCACGTGACTGACTGCCTTCCTCTGCGTGGTGGGGAACTCACCTCTGACTTGGCTGTGAAGAAGCTTGATCTGTACCCAGCATGGATCACTAGGACTTTATGCCTAAGATCAGAAGATAGGTAATTGATTGTCTCTGATGAAACATATACTGCTATAAAATTCCTATATTCCAAAGGAAATGTAATCACTGTCACCAGTCTTTTTCCACAGAGGGCCAATTGGATGTAGTGGCACATTCCCAGAGATTATGAAAAGATCTTGAATTTCACTTTCTTTTGGTGTTTGAGTGTGATTAATATTTTTAATTTACAGACTTGATAGTACTTCATTAAGTTTTTTTTCTTCTCTTCCACGGAAGTTTACATGCAGAGTCTATTTATTTATTTTCCTGGTGATACAGGTTGGTTCCTTCCCGTGAACAGTATTGAACTTAGCCCTTGGCTCTGTCCTTTCTCTCCTTTGAATGTAAGGTAGTCTGTTCCAGGTTATATGGAACTGTTTCTACCCTACAGTTTTTTCCTCTCCTTTAGAGTAGTGTTAACTCTTGTTGTCAGAGCAGATAACAGTTACATACTGTTCTAGTTCTCTTGTTCCCAGGATTGTTCTGCAGTCAGATATACTCATGGCTTACTATTGGCCCCAGACTGAATCTTTCCCAAGTGTTCCTTGAGTATCAAACTCTGTCCTGCAACTTCTGTAGGAAGCATCTGTGAAATCAGTGTTCCCGAAATCTCACACGCTCACAGCTTTGTCTGGCCTTTTACTTTTACTTTTGAGGTCAGTATAGAATTCTTGGTGTATAATAAAATCTTTGGCTACATTTTCTTTCCTGCGGACCTAAAGTTTTTTTATCCCCTTGTCTTGTGGCCCATAGTGTTGCTGTCACATTCTGATTTCCTTTCTCTTACACATAATGTAATTCTTTTGCCTGGGTGCCCAAGAGAGGTTGTTTTCTTTAAGGTGCAGTTGCTTTACTAGAATGTCTTAAGTGTCTGTAGCTCTATGTGCATATGTACATTTTAAGTCTTTTATTTCAGGAAAATTTTCTTGAGTTATTTCAGTATTCTGTTTCTTCGGTTTTAGTTTCGGGTAATTCTGTTAATATTGAAGTTGAAATTTCATATCTGTCACCATCTCTTAATTCTTACATTTTTTGCCTCATCTTTACATTATCTATTTCCCTAATGTACCCCCAGAGTGTCTATTTCTTTTTCTATTCCTCGAGTTAAGTCATTTCTGAAAAGTTTTCAAGTGCTACTTGTTTCCTGACCTGTGCCTGGTTCTCCTCATGTCTGGTGTAGCTGTCTTGTTGCTGAGGGAAGGCCCTCTCTTTCATGGCTTCTGTGTGTGCTTAATGTTAGGTGGTAGTTTCCTCTCCTTGTGAGCATAGTTTGGGTCTGCCTGTTGGCCCATCATTCCGAGTGTTACAGTATCACCCTGTGTTGGTTCCATCACAATCCTGTCCTTACTCCTGCAGAGGAGAGGGTGAGACCATTCCAGGTCAGCTACAGCTGCCTGTCTCTTTGCCCGTGGCATACTTGAAAGTAGAGCCTCTGAGTAGTCTTGAGGTGAGACCTTTTGAGGTCTGCCTCCTTTGGGACTTGCCCTCAGCTTCTGAACCTCCTTCCCTTTGTCCTAAGGCCCCATCCTTCTCATTAGGATACTGTCAGCCGGGCACCCTCAGTGCAGGGTCCGCCTTCCTGGAAGGCAGTGTGCTGGGTGTCTGCAGAGCCTGGAGGGCTGGGGCAGCCCTGTGTTTCCTGGTCTCCACACTCTGCATGGGACCTTGGCAGCCTTTCTCAGTCTACGGAAGTTTTCCTTCCGGCGTGTCCTCCAAATGATGTCCCCCTCTTGCTTAGGTAAAATTCCTCATCGAGGCAATTCTAATGGTTTGCTATAACCTATTTCTCTGTGTCATAAAACACTAAAATTTACCAAACTGGTCTATTTAAAATATATATAATTGTAGTTTTAAATATTACAGCCTACAATAAATTTGTTGGTTTTTTTTTTAAGTGTATTTGTGTTATGCCAGTTGTTCCTAATTTTTATTCATGATATACCAAATAAGAGCTTTATGCCATAAAAGTGTGGGAGGGGCCCTGGCTGGTGTGGCTCAGGGGTTGAGCACTGACCCAAAAACCAGGAGGTTGCTGGTTCAATTCCCTGGTCAGGGCACATGCCCGGGTTGTGGGCTTGATCTCCAGTAGGGGGCGTGCAGGATGAGGTCCTCTCTCATTGATATTTCTCTCTATCCCTCTCCCTTCCCCCCTCTCTAAAAATCAATAAAAACATATATATTTTTTAAAATGTGGGAGCTTTTATTCAGGCCAAGTCTTGCCCCCTTTGGGTATCGTTGATATCTAGGTGAAACAAATATTTTTTTTTTTCTGATAGAAAGAGCCAGGTGTATTATTTGTAAACATTGTATGTAGATTTTTCACTCCTACCTAATAAAATAGTAATATGCAAATTGACCACACCTTTGCTATGCCCAAGCCACGCCCACCAGCCAATCAGGGCGACTATGCAAATTACCCAACAAAGATGGCGGTTAATTTGCATGCGCTGGGGGAGGGCGGAGTGAAGACTGAAGACAACTTAGAAGGAAGAGGGAGGAAAAGCGGAAAGCAAAGTGGCTGCCAGAGAGAAAGCCGAGGCGGGGTGGAGCGGGGTGGAGCGGGGCAGGCGGCAGCGGCAGTTCATGTGGCCGCAGCGGCCGTTTGCAGGATTCTTTCTGCAAATGGGCTACTAGTTGTTAATAATCTAGAAAGAATGTAGTTTGGTGTTGCCACAATAATTTTTAATATGTAAGTATTTGTGACAAATGTGTTTAAGATTATATTTTCTAGAGAAGTAATGGTGGTATAATAAATGAATATAAGCCCATCTGAAATGCAGTTTTAAGAATAAACTTCAGCCCTAGCTGTTTTGGCTCAGTGGATAGAGCGTCGGCCTGCAGGCTCAAGGGTCCCAGGTTCGATTCCAGTCAAGGACATGTACCTTGGTTGCGGGCACATCCCCAGTACGGAGTGTGTAGGAGGCAGCTGATCAATGTTTCTCTCTCATCGATGTTTCTAACTCTCTGTCCCTCTCCCTTCCTCTCTGTAAAAAATCAATAAAATATATTTGAAAAAAAAAGTATTCTTAAGTCTTTTTTTAAAAAAAGAATAAACTTCAATGTCTAGTTTATTTTTACTGTTTAAGCCTGGGGGGTGGGGGTGCAAAATTATGTGAGCATTAGAATGGATGAAATTAAGTAGTTATACATTTCTTTCTAATTTTCTTTTTTATTATGTTTTTAAATTTTTACTGAATTTTTTTTTTTTTTAAGAGAGGAAGGGAGAAGGGAGAGAGAGAAACATTGATTGGTTTCCTCCTACACACGCGGCCCCGCCAACACCACCATCACCACCACCACCACACACACACACACACTCTGGGGATGGACCCTCAACCCAGGCATGTGCCCTGACTGGAATAGAACTGGTGACCTCTCTGTCTATGGACAGTGTCCAACCAACTGAGCTACACCAGCCAGCGCTATACTATACTATTTTTTTTTTTTTTTTTACTAGAAATGGACTTATATTCTCTAAGGCTATATACATGTGCCTCTTTCTTTGATTCACTGGGATAATTGTGAGTTGATTGTACTAGGAAACTTGGCTGAAAAACTGATGCTTAATATTGAGGCTTGAGTTGCTCCTGAGTAGTCAAGTTTTTCTGCCTGCCCACACTTGGGGTGCACAAGAAGCTCCTACTGCCACCCACCGTGGACACATGGTGGTAGAGAAGAGCCCCCATGTGAGCCGCACTGCATTGCTGTGGGACTGCCTGAGTGGCAGCATTAGCGAGCACAGTGTGGTGGTCTGGGGAGAGCATGCTAGCTAGCAGCAGTTGTGTTGGATCCAGTAGTGCATACCTTTGAGCTGATACCTTACGTGTCTGTGTATGTGTGAATACAGAAAACACCGGAGCAGCGTGGGGCCGAGCAAGCCCGTGTCCCAGCCTCGGCGGAACATCGTAGGCTGCAGGATTCAGCATGGGTGGAAGGAGGGCAGTGGCCCTGTCACCCAGTGGAAAGGAACCGTTCTGGACCAGGTGCCTGTAAACCCTTCTTTGTATCTTATAAAATACGATGGATTTGACTGTGTTTATGGACTAGAACTTAATAAAGATGAAAGAGTTTCTGCGCTTGAAGTCCTCCCTGATAGAGTTGGTAAGTTCTCTTTACTATTTCTGCGTTTATATGCTTTAAAGATAATTACTTAAATGAATGCTTTCTGGTTATTCTTCTGTATTATTGGTATTGTTATTTTTATTGGAGCACAGCACTCTCTATTTAAATCAGTCACCTAATACCACAAAGTTGATCAGTGCATGTTCTAAAGCTACAGTTCAAGGAACTGTGAGGGATATAAATACAGGGGTGGGCAAAAGTAGGTTTATAGTTTGTATGGAAAAAGACATGCAGGTTATGATTATTACTGTGGCTTTATTAACACAAGAGAATGCCACTCATAACTAACTGTAGAAAATCAGACTTTGTTGTTTAATTAATCCTCACCAGGATGTTGTTATTAATTTTAGAGAGAAAGGGAGAGAGAAACATTGATTGGTTGCCTGCCGTATTTGCCTTTACCAGGGATCAAACCCTAAACTTAGGTATGTGCCCTGCCCAGGGATCAGACTCGCAACCTTTTTGTGTACGGGACGCTGCCCACCCGGCCAGGGCAAGACCAACAGATTTGACAGACTTTTGTTGTGGTAAGAAACACAACATAAAATTTACTACTTTAACTATTTTTAAGGTTACAGTTCAGTAGTGTTACGTATATTCATTCACATTGTTGTAACACAGATCTTTAGAACTTTTTCATCTCATAGATCTGTAATTCTATCTCCCTTAAACAACTTCCCTTTTTTCTCTCCCCTTAACCCCCGGCACCCACCATTTTAGTTTCTGTGTCTCTGAGTTTACTTCATAAGTCTTACACAGTGTTTGCTTTGTGATTGGCTTCTTTGTCTCAGGATGTCCTCAAGTTCATTCACGTTGTAGCACATGTCAGGCTGTCCCTTCTTTTCGAGGCTGATACTGCTCCATTACATGTATAGACCATGTTTTGTTTATCCGTGCGTGGACACTTGAGTGGCTTCAACCTTTTGGCTGTTGTGATCAATGCTGCTATGAACATGGGTATACAAATATCCCTTCGGGACCCTGCTTTCAGTTCTTTTGGGTGTATACCCAGAAGTGGAATTGCTGGATCATATGGTACTACTTTGTTTAATTTTCTGAGCAACATACATAGAATTACTGCTTTCCATAGTGTTTGTAACATTTTACAGTCCCACCAGCAGTGCACTAGGGTTCCAGTTTGACTACATTCTCACCAATTCTTGTTATTTTCTGTTGGTTTTGATTTGCATTTCTCTGATGATTAATGATTTTGAGCATCTTTTCCTATGCTTTTTGTCCATTGGTATGTAATTTTAGCAGAAATGTCTATTCAATCAGGTTATTTGTTTTGTTGTTGAGTTGTAGTTCTTTATATATTCTGGAGATAAATGAGTTTTAATTTAAATAACAGTATGACAAATTTATTGATAATGATTTTAGATTCTACATTGCATTTAACCTTTAAGGAGCTGCCACACATTGAGATTTGATATAGTATGATAAAATACTATCTAGAATTATATGAAAAGATTAATAGATCAAAAGAATATATAACAGATTGAATGTTAAAGCAGATATAAGAATCTAGCTGTCCACTTTTCTTACTAAGTTTTTGTTAGAAGATAGTTATTTTTCACTAAAAATATGTTTATATACTTGGCCAGTGTGGCTCAGTTGGTTGAGCATGGTCCCATGCACCAGGAGGTCGCAGGTTCAATTCCCAGTCAGGCCACATACCCAGGTTGTGGGCTCAATACCCAGTAAAGGGATATGCAGGAGGCAGCCAATCGATGATTCTTTCTCATCTATGTTTCTCCCTCTCCCTCTCCCTCTCCCTCTCTTTTCTCTCCCTCTCCTTCCTCTCCCCCTCCTTTCTCTCCCTCTCCTTTCTCTCCCCCTCCTTTCTCTCCCTCTCCCTCTCCCTCTCCTTCTCCCTCTCCTTCTCCCTCTCCCTCTCCTTCTCCTTCTCCCTCTCCCTCTCTTTCTTTTTCTTCTCTCTGAAATCAATAAAAACATATTTTACTAAAAAATGTTTAGGTAGATATTTTTAAATAAATATTTTTAGATTTATCATTTATAATTTGTGCAATAGTTGACATTGATAGTTGTCATCTGTATAAACAAATGGCTCTTCGGAGTCCTCAAATGGTATAGGAGTCCTGGGGATCAAAAAGTTTGAGAACTTCTGGTATGAAGAAACATGTTGGATTTCGTTTTAAAATTATGCACAGTGGGGAATTCTGTGTACTTTTTATTAATTATCCTATAATTAAGCAAAGAAAACCACTGTATGTTTTTAGAATATCCTGATAAATTGGATAAATGGTATCTCTACCAAGAAATTCTAATCTTTGTTCCTTTGAATTTTATTTAACCGAAAGAAAAGCACTCACGAGTAAAATAGGTTTGCTTATTTATTCTAAAGACATTTGTCTAAAACTGAGGAGAAACCTTATAATCAGTGAGAGCCTCTATAATTCCCAGTGTTAAAGAAATGAAGCTTGTAATTTTTGTCTACCTCTTTAAAGAAGGTGGAGCAGGGCTGTGCAGAGGGCTGATACACCAGTGGGGAGGCTGTGCTGCTAACCACACAAGCCGTCCAGAACAGCCCGCTCTCTGAAATAATTAATTCGTGCAACAAATAGGAACCACTGTGAGCTTGGTATTGGAAACAGGATGGGAAAGACCTCCTTGCATCATGGTAGGCTAAAAGCAAGTAAACAAACATGTAAAACAAGATAACTGTAGATGATGATAAATGCCATTAAGAAATAAAACTGGGTGAGGTGACTGGTGACTGTGGCTGGTGGGCTGCTTTCCCCAGGGTGATCGTGGAGAGCCTCCGGGTGGAGACCTGCTCAGGAGCCAGCCCTTGAAGGTGTAGGGGCAGCACATGGATCCAAATGAGGAGGCCAGGGGTGTCCCAGGAAAACAAAGGTGCCCGTGACACTGAGGTGAAGGCAGTTAGGAGGGAGGTGACAGAATAGGAGTGAAGAGGGCCAAGAGGGGAAGATGGCCCATGAGAAGCAGTTCATTATTCAGATTATGTGAAAGGAAAACACGGGTGCATTTTAAACAAATGAACATGCCCAGCCGCTATTGCTCAGTGGTTGAGCATCCACGTATTAACCACGGGGTCAGGGTACCTGCCCCGGATTGCAGGCTGGGATCCCCAGTAGGGGGCATGCAGGAGGCAGCTGATCAATGATTCTCTCTCATCATTGATGTTTCTAGCTCTCTGTCCCTCTCCCTTTCTCGCTGAAATAAATAAAAATACTTTTTAAAAAACAACAGCCCTAGCCAGTTTGGCTCAATGGATAGAGCGTTGGCCTGCGGACCTAAGGGTCCCCAGTTCAATTCCAGTCAAGGGCATCTACTTCGGTTGCAGGAGACAACCAATTGATGGGTTTCTCTCACATCGATGTTTCTCTCTGTCTTCCCCTCTCTCTTCCACTCTTTCTAAAAATCAATAGAAAAATAGCCTTGGATGAGGATTAAAAAAGAAAAGAAATAACAACAAAAAAATGAACAATACAATCCTATATAACTGCCACAAAGGTCACTCTGGTTGCTGTGGGAATAGATTGAAGGAGCAAGAATAAAATAAAAACCTAAATAGGTTAATTTCTTAGTTTTAATAAATGATCTGTGATTATTTATGTAAGATGTTAATATAAAGGGAAGGAAGTCCTAGTTTAGATACAGCACCAAGAGCAGATGAGTTCAGAAAAATTTAGAGGAAAAAATATTCTCAAAATAACTGACTTGGGGCAATAAAATAGTTCTGATGGAATCAAGTCTGGGCTAGGTCCAGCAGCGTAATTTTGGTGGTGGTTCTTAAAACCCACCAGGTGATTCTGATGCTGGCTAGTGTATCGTGTGGACAACATTTGAATAAGTTCAGTTTTCACTGTACATATTCAGTAAAACCCTTTATAGACCATTGTTTTCTTTTGTTTTTGTCCCTAGCAACATCTCGAATCAGCGATGCACACTTAGCCGACACAATGATTGGCAAAGCTGTAGAGCACATGTTTGAGACCGAGGATGGCTCTAAAGACGAATGGAGGGGAATGGTCTTGGCACGTGCCCCTATAATGAACACATGGTTTTACATCACCTATGAGAAAGACCCGGTCTTGTACATGTACCAGCTCTTAGATGATTATAAAGAAGGTGACCTTCGCATCATGCCTGATTCTAGTAAGTATGAATTGACAACTTTTATTTTTGATTATTCAAAAGTAATTTGAATTTTAGAGCAAGATACTTGATAAACTATTTTGCAGATACATTTTTTATTTTAATTAGTAGGGATAAGTCACACATCAAGCATAGGTTGTGAAATTTTTACCTCTTTGCCAAGAGTAATTTACTTTTTGTGGCTATTTCTCTGCTATGGACTTTGGACTTTCATATGGATGGAGTGTATGGTATGGGGCCCTTTGTGACTGGCTTCTCTCACTAAGCACTGTTTTCAGGGCTCGTCTGTGTTGTAGCATGTGTCAGTACTTCTCTTTTTATTTATGTGTAAATACAACTCCTTGTATGGATAGACTATATTTTGTTTGTTTGGTCATCTGGTGATAGACATTTGGATTGTCCTCTATCTTATTTACTATGAAGACTGTTGCTATAAATATTTGTGTGCAAGTTTCTGAATGGGTGGGTGTTTGCAGTTCTCTTGGGTATATATACACCTGGGAGCAGAATTGGTGGATTGTAGTGATCACTCTGTTGAACTGTGTAGGGTACTGCCAGGCTGATGTCAAACGGTTGCACTGTTAAGCATTCTCATCAACAGTGTGTGAGGGTTCTGGATTCTCCAACCCTCACCAACACTTCTTGTTATCTGACTTTTATTTTATTGGTTGTGAAGTGATATCTAATTTCTCTGATGACTAAAGATGTCAAGTATCTTTTCATTGTATGTCTTTGGAGAAATGTCTGTGTCCTTTGTACTTTTTTCAACTGGCTGGCTGTTGTGTGTTGAAAGAGTCAATATTCTAGGTACAAGTCTCCTGTCAGCTACATGATTTGCAGATACTTTTATCTCATTCTGTGGGTTCTCATTCACTCTCTTGATGGTGTTCTGAAGTCCATTTTACCTATGATGCCTTTGTTGTTTGTGTTTTTGGTGTTGTATCTTGTAATCTGTTGACATATCCAAGGCTACAATGTTTTCTTCTAAGAGTCTTCTTCGAGTTATGTTTTCTTCTAAGAGTCTTAAGTTTTATTTCTTAAGCTCTTGTATTTAGATCTTTGATATGTTTTAAGTTAATTTTTTGTTTATAATGCAGCTTAAGGGTTCAGCTTTATTCTTTTGCATGTGACAATACAGTTGTCTGAGCACCATTTAAAAGAAAACAAATACCAACACAGTTCTTTTCCCTATTGAATGGTTTGGGCACCCTTGTTGAAAATCAATTCCTTATAGATGTATGGGTGTATTTGTGAACTTTCACTTCTTTTCCATTTGTCCATATATCTGGTCATACTTGATTAAATTGTTTTGTAATAAGTTTTAAAGTCTGGAAGTGTGAATCTGTCACACATACACACCCATTGTTTTGCCTCTTCTGGGTCTCTTCTTAAGTCTTTTATTCTTTTTAATGCTATTGTGAATGGAATTAACCTGTTCTTTTTAAGGCTACTCCATATCCTTCAAACACTGGAACCCTGGACAGACACAGACACTCACTATATTAGTAATGTGACTGCATCTCTATTACCTTTATTTTTTTCTATTGATTTTTAGAGAGAGAGAAACAGAAACATGGACTTGTTGTTCCACTTACTTATGTATTCATTGGTTGATTCTTGTATATGCCCTGACTGGGTATCGAATCCAAACCTTGGTGTTTAGGGATGACACTCTAACCAACTGAGCTACCTGGCCAGGGCTTCTATTTCCCTTTTTTCAGTTCTTTCTGTGAACAAGCTAGTCAGTGAGCCTACTCACGTGTTCATCAGGCCCTGACTTTCTACCTTCTAGATTTTTTAAAAATGTTTGTTTACATTTGTTACAGATGTGTAATGGAAAGTATTTATATAGGCAGGAGTTACCATGAAAGCAGTTCTCAAGAGCATTATGAAGTTGATTTTTTTTTTTAAAGAGATATATCCAGTCAAAGTAAGTGTTGTGGACTTTGATGATAGAAAGTGTGTGGTCATTTGCACATTACCCATCTCCTCTCCCATCCCAGCCACTTCTCCATCCTGTCTTCTCTCTCCAGACTGCTAAGTACTTTTGTGAGTGGTATGAAAGCGTGTTTGCCATTAGAAACAGTGTTGATGCTCTGAGTCAGAGCTCTGCAGTGGCCTCTGTGAGTCCCTGGTTTGTTTGTTCATCTTACTGTAAAATGTCTGGGAACCATGCTTTTGGGATTCCTTTGTAAACATGAAAGTGATGGTATGATGCTGCTACTTGAGGCAAAAGCATTTTTGAAGAGATTTCAGCTTTGCTTTCCTCTTACTTGTTTAAAAAAAAGTACTGGTAAGATATGTGTGCTCAAACATTTTAGTTGTATTTTTTGTGTCTCTTTGTACCAGAGATCAGAATAGGGTTTGGATCGTGTTATTCAATGAGAGAATTTGTTGTATTCAGAGGCAAACTACTGTTAACATGATATGATCCAAACCAGGATCCCTATAAGAATAGAATGGTACACTGCCAACCATTGTGCCAGGATGACCAGCCTAAGCCTGGATTGCCCTGAGAAAACCAGATGTCCAGTTGCCCTACCTGAAGGCCCTGCCCTCTGCTGGTACATGGGAGGAAGTGCAAGTTCTTCAGGACCTATTAGAGGCTTCTAAAAATAGAATTGTTAATTGCCTGCCTCCCTTTCCCCTTTTTTCTCTTTTGCATTGTTTCTTTGTTGTTGGTGGTGATGGTTTGCTCTCATTACATGTGTATTACTAGAACAGAGTTCCTGCTAGGTCATAGGGCTGTTCCCCCACACTAAGGTTTTCTTGGGGACCTTTAAAAAAATACAGGTGCTTCAGCCATCCTGGGAGACCTGGTTGTAATTGGTTTGGGGATCAAGTTCAGTTAGCACCTAATTTTAAAGCATAGGAAATCTTTTGTTTTCTTTTATATTTAATTTATTGGGGTAACATTGGTTAATAAAATCATAGAGGTTTCAGGTTTACAATTCTTTAACCTTTTGCACTGGGATGTCGAGTGTGACTCGACACGGTTAGCATCGGTAGCAGCTTGTATGTCGAGCCACACTCGACACGTAGTTTCACCACAGGGGGAAGGGGGGCTTTTGTCTTTTTTCCAGTATCTTTTCTTGTTTTCATTAGCATGAAAGGGCAAGTAAAATGTAAATGCTGTCTCAACTGATGCCAAAAAAGAAAAAATGAAAAACCAATAACGCATGTGAAATTTATTAGGAAACTAGTACATGATCTTGTTGGAGAATTCAGAGATGGTACACTAACTTCCAGGGGTAGATTATTATCCACTAACTTAGAGCAACGTTTAGATGGAAAGCTCCGTATAATCACACCTCACCCTAACAAAAAACACAAAGATTGTGTTGTTTGTTCTAACAGAAAAATGAAAGGAGGAAGAAGAGAGACGATTTATATTTGCGAAACATGTGAATGTAAACCAGGTCTTCATGTGGGTGAATGTTTCAAAAAATATCACATCATGAAAAATTATAGAGATTAAAATTACTCTTTGAATGTATCAATAATTTGAAATATAAAAAAATCCAAATAAATAGGTTTGTATGAAAAGAAACTCCAGTTTTTTATTCTACTGCTGCGCTTTGTAAAATCTGGGGTATTTAAAAAACTAAATCCCGAGTAGAATAAAGGAATCGAGAAAAAAGCAAGCGAGTGCAAAGGGTTAATACATCATCTGTAAAAATAAATCTCTTTTGTTTTTTTGTGTTTTTTTAGTGTCCTCAATTTATTTATTTATTTATTTATATATTTTTTAATTTCTTTATTGATTAAGGTGTCACATATTTGTCCTCATCCCCCCATTCCCATCCCACACTCCTTCCCACGGATGCCCCAACCCCCTGTTGAACTTAACCATTGGTTAGGCTCATATGCATGCACACAAGTCCTTTGGTTGATCTCTCCCCCCTTCCCCGACCCTCCCCTATCTTCTCTCTGAGGCCCGATAAGTCCGATCGATGCCTCCTTGTTTCTGGTTCTGTTCTTGTTCATCAGTCTATGTTGTTCATCATTTCCCCTAGATGACAAGATCATGTGTCACTAGAGATATACTTATAAGAACCGAATGTGAGACGAGCAATAATAGTTATGCTGACAGGCAAATGAATCAGTCTGTAGTGAGTTTCTTTCTGGACCAAGTTCTTTTGAGACCCAATATCAATGTCCACCAGTTCCTTATGTGTACATGTCAGTACTGACCCCTCAGCTCTGGATGGTGGACAAATGGTGGTAATGCAGGTCCAACACCCTCTGTTTTGGTCTCGGCCGGACCCAGGGGCATGGCTTCACCCGGACTCAGGGGCACGTGGCCTCACCCGGGCCCAGGGGGCGTGTGGCCTCACCTGGACCCGGGTGCGTGCGGCCTCACCCGGACCCAGGACCCAGCCTCAGCTGGATCCAGGGGCACACGGCCTCACCCGGACCCAATCTCTTTTGTTTTGAAACTGGGTTAGGAAAGCAATGTATAATGCAGCGAAGTTGAGAATAAAGAAGCTTTAAGACCAGAAGTACTTAGGCATTTTAAGTGTGTAGCATATTCTCAGTAATCCCAGTAGGTATTGTCTGCTTTGAAATCCTATTTTAGAGTAACTCAGACTTATTTTTAAGAAGGCATATTATTATTTAGGTTGTTTTCCTTGACCTTTTTCTTCATTTAGTCCGTACCTCTTCAAGTAATTATAGCCATAATTAAACATGAGCCAAGGGGATTTCTGGTTAGCACTCTTAAATTTGTTTACACGTCTAGATCTTGGGGATCAGCACACTGTTGTTGTAAATGAAGTTTTTGTTTGTTTTTTGTTTTTACAGATTTGAGAGAGAGAAAAACATCGATTGGTTGCCTCCCGTGCGCATCCCAACCAGGGATTGAACCCACTACCATTTAGTGTATGGGACAGCGTTCCAACCGAGTCACCCGGCAGGGTAGTAAATGAAGTTTTACTGGCACACAGCCACACCATTCATTCATGTATCATCTGTGGCTGCTCTCACACCACAGAGCAGAGCTGGGTAGTTCCTACAGAGACCACATGGCCTCAAGTCTGGCCCTTGAAGAAAAAATGTGCTGACTCTTGGTCTAGATAAGATAAACCCAGGATATTAAAAATGTTTGTTAAAATAGACATGAGTTGGTATGTATCTAAAAAATGGCTATAAATTATTTTTCTCCACTATTTACATATAGATGATTCACCTCCAGCAGAAAGGGAACCGGGAGAAGTTGTGGACAGCCTAGTAGGCAAACAAGTGGAATATGCCAAAGAAGATGGCTCTAAAAGGACTGGCATGGTCATTCATCAAGTAGAAGCCAAACCGTCTGTCTATTTCATCAAGTTTGATGACGATTTCCATATTTATGTCTACGATTTGGTGAAAACATCCTAGATGTCGTCATGAACTTTGCCAAATTTGTGGAACTATTAAATGTATAATTTGTAGACATAAAGACTTTCTGCTTTCCAGTTTAATGAAAGCTTAAATGTCCCTGCGAACCCACAATCTCTGCCAGCAGAACGGGTTTTGTTCTGAATAGTACAGATTTATGTGAACACAAAGCCTTTGTGTAAGCAACTCCTTCCTCTTAAAAGAAGTCTGTCTGTCTGGAGGGGAGTTACAGGTAAAAGTTAAGCTAGTATCATTGTCAATTAAAACTGTAATCGATTTTATCCATTTCCCCTTCACTCTTAACATTCTCTTATTTCTGCCACAATGCAAGCATAGTTTGGTATTTTTGTTACTGCCTTTTTTTGAGATATATATGTATCAATATCTACCTATGTCTGTGTGTATACGTATATAATATATATATATATATGCACACACAGATTTTTGCACGTGTGTACGTGAGCGTACACACAAACACACACACTTTATTGGCAGTCCTTTCTTTGTGGATTGGAATGGGGTTAAATAATTTTCTCCAGTTTAATAGGAGTGCTTGATCCAAGTCAGTCATATTTAACATATTAATGCTGATTATTTAAAATTAAATTTGGGCACAGGAAGCACATAGGGATGTTCAGCTTGTTTCAAAGTCGAAAGTTCAGAGCACCTTTTTCAGTTTGGAGGCTTCAAACCATAAGTCCAAATATAAATCACTTCTCAACAGCTAATGACCCACATTAGAATTTTATAAAATAGTTAGAAATCTGGGTAAAAGGCTGCCTTTAAGTCTAAGCTTTGTAAATTCTTTTGTTTACATATTTTATCAAATATTTTTTTTTTTTTTTTTTTTAAAGCAAAGCCCAGGTGCTTGGTCCACACAGTGTAATGCCAGTGTATTTTGGACACACATTGGGTCCATTATTTGTACAAATCAGTAACCTGGATTTTGGTACACAGATTGAAAAGCAACAGTACATCAGTTACCTGTGTGTATGTGGCAAGGTCCTGGAAGAGCATAGTACTTTATATTAATAATGTAAGTTGAAGAATGACAATGTTGCCCTCGAACAAGTTCTCTGGGACACTTGCATTTTTATTGCTACTATTACTGATATATGATTATGGTCCAAAGGCTTTTTCCCCTGGCTTTCCCCCACAAAGAATGTCTAGGCAAATACCAGCTAAAACCTCCTGACATCTTTTGGGGTGCTGTATGTTCTTGATTGTGATGTGCTGCTTCTGTGGACACTGTTACCCCAGGATCAGTGACCCATGCTCCTTTGTTGGTGTGACTGATAGCAGCCCTTAGCCACAGAATCCTTCCCTGGCTTACTCCTTCAAGGAAGTTTTAACTGAAAAAGTGTTTGGTTTAGCAGCAGCACACCCATGTGTCGCTTTGTTTTAGATAAGCCATGGCAATTTGAAAGGTAGGATAAGGCCTTACATGAAACCAGTCTCTTGGGGGAGATTGGAAATCTTACCTAAGATTTGGGTAGAAGGCTGAAGACTCTTGCTGTCCATCGACTTCCATCATGGCTGTCCTTGCTGTCAGAGATTTTGTAGTTTAAAGGTCTCACGTGTGGTTTGCATGATGCCCACTTCGCTCCAGGAAGGCTGCACCTAGTGCTGGTGGATGGTAACCCCGCACGCCGTATACGTACACACCACGTTTCCTACACCGTATCCAGCGCCTCATCGCAGCAGCCCAGGGCGAGCTTCCCCAGGCAGTGAGTTACCTAGGTCTTGGTACTCCTCCCGTGAATAAAAACAAGTGTCATCTGCACGCCTGTCCGCTGCTCTCCTGGTGGCCCCTGGAAGAGTGCCTGCATGTGAAGCTAAGGCCAAGCCTGGCTCCCCAAACCCAGTGGACACGTGGCCCAGAGAGGGAGTGTGTCTAGCGCGTGCACTACACAAACAGCACAGTGACTTCGGGCTGAGAAACAAAGCTCGCTGGAAGTGTCTGCTGAGGGCTGGGTTGGTGGAAACATTTCTAGCATTCCTTAATGGCTTGCATTGTGGTATTTCCACAAGTACCTTTAGCAGCTTCTCGGTGCCACATGGTCTGCCAATCTAATGAATGTGACAAGTGATTATTGTTATTATTTTAATTATTGTTCCATTTTTTGCCTTTAAGGGTGAAGGAAGGGGAAGGGTTTTTTGTTGTTTGTTTTGTTTTTTTTTTTTTTTTTTTTTTTTTTTTTTTTTTTGTGGCTTATACCCCACTTCCTGATGCTGTTACTAATTCTGCTCCCTAGCCAAATATATCAGGCTTCATTTTAGGCTCATGTTTCAGATCTGCATGCATTGCTTGCGTTTTCCTGGTATCTGGATGTTGGCTCCTTATCCTAGGAATCCAACATTGATTTCCAAAATTATCATGGGACTTGTGACAACACAAGACATGAATCTGTATAAAATGTATTGGCCTTCCTCACTGACCTGCTATAGTATTATTGTGTCGTGTGTGCGTGTGTGATGTCTGGCTGCCATGTGAAGCTTCAAAGGAAAACCTTAAAGCAGACCATCCCTTTTTGCATGCTCTATTCTGAGTAAAATGTTCAATGTAACTAATGAAAAATGCATGTTAAAGATATTTAGGTTTTTTTTTTTTTTAATCTTTGTTTTTACTTGTTTTCAGTTTTCTGTATATTTGCTTACTGTGCTGTTTTAGTGGTTGTAGGATAAAATGCACTGGTGAAGCAATGTAGTGCCAACAGGAGGTGATTTTCCAGTTGTGTGTGTCATGCAGCATTTGAAGGGACTGTGCATCTTAGAACAATCACAGTTACCTCTAAACCAGATTTCATTTCTATTATTTTACGTGCCAAACCCCGAAGTGCATTGGGCTTGAATCTCTGAACGCTGTGGACCCATTGGAAGACTGTTTTGATTGTCACAAATTGTAGTGCCTGAAAACATTCTTAAGTGATTGTCTTAAAGAAAAAAAAAGAAAAGAAAGTTTTCCAAAGACAAAACAGGAACAAATAATTATGGTTGAAATGTCTGTGGTTCCTTGGAAATGCTGCGCTTTTTGTATTTTCCATCATTGTAGTGCAGTTTGAATGAATGTGTATAGTTCAGAGGTCTTCGTGTTCGCATCTTAAAAGTAGGTAATGACCTCATCTTTCAAGCTTGAATTCATTTTTAATTTTATTTTATACAATGTGTAGACAGTTCCCTGTTCTCTGCATTTAGAAGTATAAACAATATAAATCTGTTAATTCTGTAAGTAATTTTTATAATTATGATGTAACTCTATCCTATCCTTAAAACATTTAAAATAAACCCTTTATGTTCAACTTTTGACTATAAATTTTGTGCTCATGAGCAAAATGTGATGTGTAAAACCTGCTTCTAAAAAAGTTTTTTAAGTTTTACTTTAAGATTTTAAGTGACCTTTTTTATCCCTTTCACCACGTGTAAATGTTAGATATACATAAAAACAAATAGAATTTTTATTTGAATGATAATATTTAATAATATCTGAAAGGAGAGGGGGCATTAATCAGTATCCCAAATATATTATATACGTAGTTCCAAATATTAAAATTTGTGATTTGCCATTAATAAGAAATTTTAATTTATCATAAAATTTTTAACTTGTTTAAATAGAATTAAATATGTATTTTATACTTTCATATCTATTCTTGCTTTGTATGCTGCTTATAATGCTTTATGAATATTTAAATAGCAATCTGTGAGATTCTGTAGTAAAAACATCTTCATTTCTCAGTAGTAAGGACAAAGAAATGTAGGCACTACTGTGACCTATATGTATTTTGTTTTACCCACCGGCGTAATTTTAATCAGCGAGGTAAAAAGTAGAGTTTATGATGTGCCTTTATGAGATTCGTTGTTTTTATGTTTCCTGGTTGAGTTTGGCTTGTCTTGCACAGCCAAGGGGATGCAGGGCAGCCTCCCGGCTCTGGCAGGAGGAGCTACAGACAGTGTTGGGGGAGATGAACCTGGAAGCGCAGGTACTCCCCTGGGTCGGACCTCAGTTGTAGTCTTGTGGTAATGGAGCTACAGTTCAGGAAACCTTTCTGACAGAAAAGAACAAAGCAAGTTTCGTCTGAGTGTTGGTGGTTGCTCATCAGTCGGGTCTGTTGAGAGCAGTCCTCACTCTTGGGGAACTGCAGGGATGGGCCTGCCTTTTTGTTCCCTCTCAGTACTCACAGCTCTGTGATCATAACAGCACTCGCAGATGCTTAGCAAGTACCTTGCCAAGTACTTTCCTCCATTACGTCATTTAATTCTTAATCTTGTGAGGAAGGCGAGACTTCCGTGTTGTACAGGTTGGGGGAGGGGATGTTAAGTATGTTGTCCAGGATCACAGGGGCTGTCAGGACTCAGACCCTCAACGCTGCTGTGTCAAAGCCTCAAAGTTAAATTACTGCAGTGGGATGATTTGAATAATAGTCTAATTTCTGTGGATAATTTTTGTAACCTTATTAGTAAATAGCAAAAACTTTTATTTCCAAGTTGCCTAATAAAAAGTCTTACACTGGTATTAGTCGCTGGAATGTAGGAATCTGTGTCTCTGTATAGTAGGAATTAGAACCCAAAGTTGTTGTTTTTTTCTAGAAAAAATAAATACTTCCTTTTGGAGAGAAGTCTGCTGAAGAAATTTAAATAATTTCCATTACAAGAATGTAGATAGGCTTAGTGAATAGAGCATCAGTCTGCAGACAGAAGTAGTCCTGGGATTGATTCTGGTTAAGGGCACATGTCCTGGTTGTGGGCTCCATCCCCAGTACGGGTGTGTGCAGGAGGCAGCCGATCAATGATTCGCGCTCATCATTGATGTTTCTATCTCCCTCCCTCTCCCTTCCTCTCTGACATCAATAAAAATATGTTTAAAAAAGAATGTAGGTAATACTTTCTATTTCAAAGATACTTTTCAAACATGTCATTAAATTAATCCTATATAATAAAGAGCTAATATGCTAATTAGACCAAACAGCAGAACGACCATCCGGACGACCTTCCAGATGAAGCCGGGGCTGCAAGGGGCTGTGAGGACCAAGCCCCTTGCACAAATTTCGTGCATCGGGCCTCGAGTATTCTTATAAAATGTGGATTTCTTATGTCCATAGCACAGATTTAAAAAAAAAAAATGTTTTGTTGATTTTAGAGAGAGAGGAAGGGAGAGGGATAGAGAAATAGAAACAATGATGTGAGAGAATCATCGATCAGCTGCCTCCTGCATTCCAGACATGTGCCTTGACCAGGATTCGAACCAGTGGCCTCTTGGTGCACAGGCCGACACTCAATCACTGAGCCACACCAGCCAGGCCATAGCACAAAATCTTATACATAATTTTTATAGTAATTCGCTTGTTTTATGTCATGTATTTGTAAGTTTGTTTTTAGTCTTCTAGGTTTCAGAGAACTCAGTGAGTCTTTAAATTATTTTGCCAGGCATTCTTAGTCTCTGTCTGCCCTTATACTGGCCTTAAAACTCTTAAGTTTTTGGTAACCAGTGGCAGATGGCTTTCGGGTATTGCCTTAGCACATCATTTTGCATAAATATGACATTGAATTCTTTCTGCTTCACTTACCCATGAGGGCACTAGACCAAGTGGCGATGGTGACACTGAAGTATGGGTGGGCCCTTTCCAGGCATTTATTTTTTACATTGGCCATTAATAGGTGAGCAAGCTGCCAGCCACCTTGTAGGCACATTTCTGCCTCCACTTTCATCTTCCTCCATTGCTTTCATTTACACTTGAAAATGCATGCTCTGGGGGAATGTAAGAGCTGGAAGTAACATGTGGACTGCCTAAAGTCCTGCATAGGATTGACACATTCTTATAACTAAAACTCTGTGTCTTCATGTTGAGTCCCCTGAAGCAGATTATGATGTGAAAAGGACAGAAGGGAGGTCTTTAAAAACCTTGTTAACATGAGTTATCAACAAATTGAGTTGAAATTCAGCATTCTGAATGGTCTTCAAATATAGATTTATATTGAATCTATAAATTCAATATAAATATATATTTGCTTTAAAGCTCTTGCCTTGAATTTGTCTCCTTAACGGATTTGCAAGAAATCTGGTAGTTACTACCCATGCTCTGTGTACACACACCTGTGATAAGCTGTGGGCATTTATTTCCACTAGAAAACCAAGAGAGGTCCCTGGTGACATGCTCTTTTCCTGAAAGTTGTTCCTAGTTGTGGACTGTGTTTGTGTTCATTGTGTCTGTTATTTACTAGGGACATTATTTTTACCATAGTGTTGCATTGAGTTGTCCTGTAATACTATGTACTATGGTAAGTAGTTCTAACCACTGGGTGTGTGTCTTAATTTGCCCTGAATCTGATGTGCCACACTATGAGAGGCAAGATTGTGGTCTTTTTGGAACAGTCCTGCAGGGGAAATAGGTTAAAAACTCAAAAAATGTGTCTGATTGATGGAGTCCATAGTTCGATCGTCCCACAACTGCAGGGACTGCCTCTGAGCAGTCCAAGGCGTGAGAACACACCAGGGCCCAGGGAACTACGATGTCCATTTGTTTAATTCACACACATTCATAAAAAATTACAGAAATGGCTCAGCCATCGTCACTGGCCCTTTTTTTGGGTTTGGTAATTGTATTTTTTTAAAGGGTCATGCTCTGACTTAAGTGCTTGTGGAAGACCACTGAAGAAGTGCTTTGTGATAAAATTCTACACACGTGTAACAGCTTGGGCTGCTGTAACAAACAGCACATGGCTTAAACAGCAGACATTTATTCTCTGTTCTGGAGGCTGAAAATCCAAGGTCAAGGTGTCAGCAGGGTTGGTTTCTCATTAGGCCTCTCTCCTGGGCTTGTAGATCACTGTCTTCCTCCTGTACCCTGACATGTCCTTCCCTATGTGTGTGTCTGTCATGGTCTCTACTTTTTATAAGGACATAGTCTCTATTAAGGCCCACACTTATGACCTCATTTTAACTTAGTCACCTTTTTAAACACCCAGTCTCCAAATACAGGCACATCTACATATATAAAAGCCTAAGCGACCGGCTGAATGGCCGATAGCTATGATACGCACTGACCACGGGGGGGGGAAGACACTCAATGCAGGAGCTGCTGAGCGACAGCAACTTTGCAGAGTGCCCTCTCACACTCTGGGACCCCTTGGGGGATGTTGGACTGCGGATTTCGGCCCAATCCCCGTAGGCCAGGCGGAGGGACCCCACCAGTGCACGAATCCATACACCAGGCCTCTTGTTTTAATATAAAGGGGTTGATACACATAGTATACTAAAAAGAACATTGAAAGCTCCATGAGTTCTAGTTCTATTTGCACACTTCCTGCTGGTGTGATCCAGGCAAATGATTTAGCCCTTCTCACATGTTTTCCTTGTCTGTATATGGGAAGCGTCCTGCCCTGTGACTCTCCAGTGCAATGCTGACGTGCGTGGTGCAAGCCTGAGCCTCCAGGCTGGCATTGAACCAGGATGCGTGCCTTGTACAGATAGAAGCTTTGTTATTTAACACCTTGCCATGTGTGCTTTGATTTTTTTTAATCTTTGAGATCACACTTTAGTTCCACATAGTTTCGTTTATTATATAATGCCAGGAAGATTTTTGTTTTTATGTTTTTTCAGAAAACTAGCATCTGCATATATAACAATTGTAATAATAAGCACCCTTGAAATGTTAGTGGGATGGTCCACCCACATTTTTTATTTTAGTGTAACTGAGGGCTAGACTGTAAGTCTAAGCTTTTTGAATAAAGGTACATGTCTGTTGACGTTTTCACAGAAGTCACAAGCACCTGCTTTTGTGAAATGTGTTGCTGGACTTTGCAATGTCAGGCAATGGTCTGATTGGTAGTAATTTAAATAGCAGGTCTGCTTTCAGAACGAATTGCTATCAAAGAGTGAAGCTGCCTTTATTATTAAATACTAGAGGCCTGGTGTGTGAAATTTGTGCACAGAGGGGGGGTTCCCTCAGCCCAGCCTGCACCCACTCCAATCGGGGACTCCTCGGGGGACACCCCTCTCACAGTCTGGGACCGCTGGCTCCTAACCACTCACCTGCCTGATCGCCCCTAACTGCCCTCCCCTGGTGGCCTGATTGAGCCCCCAACTGCTCTCCCCTTCTGGCCTGATCTCGCCCCCAACGGCCTCTGCCTGCCTGATCACCCCTAACTGCCCTCCCCTGCCAGTCTGATCTCGCCCCCAACTGCCCTTCCCTGCCAGCCTGATCTTTCCCCTAACTGTTCTCCCCTGCTGGCCTGATTGCCCCTAACTGCCTCTGCCTGCCTGATCACCCCTAACTGCTCTCCTCTGCCAGCCAATTTGATTCTGATTGGTCAATTTCTATGCCAGTCAGCGTCAAAAGCTCCGCCTCCTAGGCAGACATTGGCTCCTCACAGTTGACCCAGACTTGGTTCTGATTGGTCAGTTTATATGCCAGTCAGCGACTCTGGGCCTATCAATGGGGCCTGATCCGAAAGGCAGGGCTGATCAGCAGCCCTGGTGGAGGCCTGGAGAGAAATAGAGACGAGGCTGTTGGCCAGGCCGGGAGAGAAAGAGAGGCAAGTTCTGATCAACAGCTGCCACAGATGCTGCATATCAGACCCTGCCTCTCTCTACACAGGCCTCTCTCTGGGCCTGATCCGCAGCCCCCTAGGCCAGTGGTCGGCAACTGCAGCTTGAGAGCCACATGCAGCTCGCGAGCCGCAGTTTGCCGCTCTGTTGACTAATGAGTTTGCCGACCACTGACCTAGACTCTCGATTCCAATAATTACAGGCTGTTGTTGTTCCTTGTGATTAAGCCCCTATCCAGTGGTAGGCAAACTCATTAGTCAACAGAGCGGCAAACCGCGGCTCGAGAGCCGCTGTTTGTCGACCACTGCCCCAGGCAGTCATTGCTGGGTCAGGGCGCTGGCAGTGGCCCCAGTCAGTGCTGGGTCGCCACGGCAACCCAGCACTGACTTCCAGTCTGGTTGAGCCTTTGGTTGTAACGGTTGTTACAACCCTGGCTCTTTATTATATAGACATTTTTTTTGGTTTCAGAGAGGGAGCGAGAGACATCAATGATGAGAGAGAATCATTGATCGGTTGCCTCCTGCATGACCCCTACTGGAGATCAAGCCTGTAACCCAGGCAGGTGATTAGATCAGCGCTCAACCACTGAGCCACACCGTCTGGGTGGAAGCTGTATTTTAAAAAGGACAGTTATGCTCAATGAATTGTAGCTGTGTGTGCAGTGGGGGGTAGGGATCACTGCTTTCCACCCCTGGTAGGCCTTGGTGCACTTTGTTGAATCACTTCTTTGCCCTCTCCCATGATAATTTGAAATTGGTCCCTCTGTGGAGAAGTTTTAAAAGTAGATTATGGCTTTTCGCAACGGGTTTGCAGCCAGAACACAGGTGTGAAAACCACCATTAACTCAAACCCAAGATGGGAAAGGAAAAGACTCACATCAACATCGTCGTCATTGGGCACATAGATTCTGGCAAGTCTACCACTACTGGCCATCTGATCTACAAATGTGGTGGGATCGACAAAAGAACCATTGAGAAATTTGAGAAGGAGGCTGCTGAGATGGGGGAAGGGCTTCTTCAAGTATGCCTGGGTCTTGGATAAACTGAAAGCTGAACGGGAGCGAGGTATCACCATTGATATCTCCCTGTGGAAATTTGAGACCAGCAAGTATTATGTGAACATCATTGATGCCCCAGGACACAGAGATTTAAAAAACATGATTACAGGCTGACTGCTGTCCTGATTGTGGCTGCTGATGCTGGTGAATTTGAAGCAGGCATCTCCAAGAACGGGCAGACCCGTGAGCATGCCCTCCTGGGTACACACTGGGTGTGAGACAGCTGATTGTTGGTGTTAACAAAATGGATTCCACTGAGCCACCCTGCAGCCAGAAAAGATACAAGAAAATTGTTAAAGAAGTCAGCACCTACATGAAGAAAATTGGCTACAACCCTGACACAGTAGCATTTGTGCCAATTTCTGGTTGGAATGGTGACAACATGCTGGAGCCAAGTGCTAATATGCCTTGGTTCAAGGGATGGAAGGTCACCCGTAAAGATGGCAATGCCAGTGGAACCACGCTGCTTGAAGCTCTGGATTGCATCCTGCCACCAAGTCGTCCAACTGACAAGCCCCTGCATCTGCCCCTCCAGGATGTCTACAAAATTGGTGGTATTGGAACTGTCCCTGTGGGCAGAGTGGAGACTCGTGTTCTCAAGCTCGGCATGGTGGTCACCTTTGCTCCAGTCAATGTTACAACTGAAGTGAAGTCTGTTGAAATGCACCATGAAGCTTTGAGTGAAGCTCTTCCTGGGGACAATGTGGGCTTCAACATCAAGAACGTGTCTGTCAAAGATGTTCGTGGCAATGTGGCTGGTGACAGCAAAAATGACCCACTAATGGGAGCAGCTGGCTTCATGGCTCAGGTGATTATCCTGAATCCCCCAGGCCAGATCAGTGCTGGATATGCACCTGTGCTGGACTGGCACACAGCTCCCATTGCTTACAAATTTGTTGAATTGAAGAAGATTGACCGTCATTCTGGGGGAAAGCTGGAAGATGGCCCCAAGTGTTTGAAATCATTGATATGGCTCCTGGCAAGCCCATGTGTGTTGAGAGCTCTCTGACTACCCTCCTCTGGGCCGTTTCGCTGTTCGTGACATGAAACGGACAGTTGCTGTGGGTGTTAACAAAGCAGTGGACCAGAAGGCAGCTGGAGCTGGCAGTCACCACGCCTGCCCAGAAAGCTCAGAAGCTAAATGAGTATTAATCCCAATACCTGCCGCCACCCAGCCTTACTCAGTGGTGGAAGAACAGTCTCAGAACTGTTTGTCTCAACTGGCCGTTTAGGTTTAATAGTAAAAGGCTGGCTAATGGTCACAGTGCGTCATCTTCGTAAAACATTCAGAAGAGGAGAATGTTCTGTGAACCATTTGGTTCTGTGTGTGTGTGGCAGTTTCTAAGTCATTAGTTTTTAAATCAGTACTTTTCAATGGAAACAACATGACCAAAAATCTGCCACAGAATTTTGAGCCCCATTAAAATAACAAAGTTTAATGAGGAAATAAATGAATGAAAGTAGGCTATGTTTCTAGGCGGGCACAGCTTGCAGGCGTTAAAAGTCACTGTGGTTTTGGGCATCCCACCCTAAGTTTTTGGTATGGGTAGTAGCCTTGGTCCCACACTCTTTCTAAGCAGAGCCAGCTGCTATATTTAAAGCCACAGAATCTCACTCGGGTTCAACATGAGCTTGAGAGAAATAACCAGCACGATTGCCAGGGGTGTGATGAAGGCCAGCGCAGCGGGGCTACTGCGTGTTTCTCCACGCGCCTGGGGGATGGAGGCTGGGGGTACCAAGAGCACGTTTTTGTCCTGAGAAAGCGAAGCTACGGAGCTGCTGACAGCACTGATGACTCACCAGGTTCTGCTCGTTGTGCCTGCTCCACGGAGGGCTCCCCTCACCGCTGCCGCTTAGGCATCTAATTCTTAGTGAAGCCAGCATGGTGTTTGGCTTTTCGAGAACACAAAAAGTAAAACAAAATTGCATCGTATTTTCAATTTAGTCCTAATTCTCCCAGCGGACTAGCCAACAGCATGTTGGTGCTTTGGCGTCCACAGGGTAGCTTCTGCCCGCCTCCCCCGGAAGCCGCCCGCGCCTCGGGGTGGCAGGAGGCCAGGTCCTGGCCGGTCACGCTGCATCCGCTGCCCTGGGTTTATGCACACACTGCGCTAGTGGATCATGAATTGCAAGGTGAAGTTTCAAGTTGCTAGTTTCTGTATCTTCATAATCTAAAATATCCTAAAACTGTTTCATTTTCCTGTTTAAAAACAATTCTAGTTACAGCGTCAGGCTGGAGCAGGGTGGAGTGCTGGGTGTGGTTTTGGGTAGACAGCCATCGTAACTTTAATTGGGTGAATTACCCAATTCAGTAAGGCTCTATATTCCTATCTCTGCCATCATTGGGCAAAGACCAGCTTTACATCTCAGAAACCAAGGTGGGTTTTTTTGTTTCTTTTGTTAATCCTCACCTGAGGATATTTTTTCCATTGTTTTTCAGAGAAGGGAGGGAGGGAGGAAGGGGGAGAGAGCGAGAAACTTTGATGTGAGGGAGACACAGATTGGTTGCCTCCCGCATACGCCCAGACTCGGGGTGGGGAATGTACCCGTAACCTAGGTACATACATGCCCTTGACCAGGAATTGAACCCACAACTCTTCAGTGTGTGGGTATTTTCATGTTTTCCTTATACTGTGGAGAGAATCCTGGTTTGTTTTTAAAATTGACTTCAAAAGAGAGAGAGAGAGAGAGAGAGAGAGAGAGAGAGAGATCAATTTGTTGTTCATTTAATTTATGCATTAACTGTTTGCTTCTTGTATGTGCCCTGACCAGAGATGGAAGCCACAACCTTGGCCTATCAGGACAATGAGCTACCTGGGCAGGGTGAGAGAATCCTAGTTTTGACTCAATAGTCCCTTTTATAATCAACCATATTACCAATATTCCTTTGCTCTTTGTGAAATCATGATGTCTATAAGATAAAATTGTCATACCTTTATTAAGGGTCCTTTTAAGGACCATCTATATATATAAAAGCCTAATATGCTAATTGTCCCTCCAACTGTGCGACTGTTCGACCAGTCATTATGACGTGCACTGACCACCAGGGGGCAGATGCTCCACCCAATAGGTTAGCTTGCTGCTGCTGGGTTGATCAGGACTGGGTGAGATGGGCTGGACATGCCCGGGAGCCCTCCTGCGATCCCTCCCCAGTCCTGATCGTGCACCGGTGGGGTCCCTCGGCCTGGCCTGCACCCTCTTGCAATCCGGGACCCCTTGGGGGATGTCAGAGAACCGGTTTTGCCTGATCCCCGCAGGCCAAGCTGAGGGACCCCACCGGTGCACAAAACCATGCACCGGGCCTCTAGTGTTAATATAATTTTGTGCTTGTTTTTTTAAAAAATATATTTTTATTGATTTCGAGGAAAGGACAGGGAGAGATAGAAACAATCATCGATCAGCTGTCAACTGCACGCTCCACACTGGGGGTCAAGCCTGCAACCCAGGCATGTGCCCTGACCAGGAATCGAACCGTGACCTCCAGGTTCATAGGTTGATACTCACCCACTCCATTTTCTTTTTATAATCTTTAAAGGGAAGACTTAGAAATTTTGTTTCATGAAAATTGTTCAATGGTTAAGTCCTTGTTCACCAGGAAGTACTATCTGGAGCAATCTTTTGCAAAAGCGCTGGATTTCCAAAACTGAGAAAACAATCCCTGTGAAGGGAAGGATGTGAGCACAGCGCTGAGGAAGTGCCCAGGGGACTCAGCATTAGCACACACTCCCTGGGCAGGGTCCTCTCCAGTTCACCGCGTGTCCATCATTCCCAGCGCAGCTTCCGAGTGCCCGCAGCACGTGAAGTCACCAGGCAGAGTCAGGACGAGCCTCTGCTGTGCTAGCCTCCACCAGGGCTCTCTGCCGCTGCACAGCCTTCCCCAAAGGCCAGGCCTGTGTCCCAGGCCAACTGGGTGTCGGTGCTGTCACCTGTCGTCACTGCTGTGAAGTCCAGGGAGCAGCCCAGGCCTGATGGCCAGTGGCGAGTGTAGTCCCTGGTCATGTATCCTATCAGCTGGACACTGAGATGGCACTCAGGCCTCAGAAGTCAGGATGCCTCCTGACCCCCAGGGACCCTGCTGCCCAGCCTTTCCTCAGGCTGTCTCCTGGAAGGAGCAGTGAGAACTGCTTTCTTTGTCCCGAGATCTGTCCTGTAGCTGCCATCTCAGTTACACTCCTGTTGTAGATGTCACGGGCCCAGGAAGAAGGGCTTCACAGCTGGGGAGCCGCCCCGGCGCCCACGTGGCTGTGGCCGTGCTGGATTTGCAGCTCGAGGAGCTGGCCCTGCGCTGGGTCGGGAAGAGCGGTGTTGGTTGCAGGCCTGGTGGCAGTCAGGAGCACCTTCTCCCGCGCTGGGCAGCGGGTGGCCCCTTGCCCCTCCCGCCTTTCACCGCACCTGGGGACTTGGGACTGCAGAGCAGCAAGCAGCCCAGTGGCCTGTTGGCTGACGTGACCATTGTCTTTAACACACATTAGTCCCGTCTTCTCATATCTTTATTTCCCTTGCCCAGTCAACAGTTCACATGCTTTTAATCATCTCTCGTGAGCCCAGATGAACCCTTCCAGAAAATTCAGTTGGTACCTTATATCTTTAAAAGGCGGCTTTTTGTGTGCTTTTTCCTCAGTGTCTGACATTGTGCTTATAACTTATTATTAAGTTATTGACTCCTCTGAGGCAAAAAGGGGTTAGAGCCAGGAAATGGGAATTTATTACACATTAATTTTGCTAATCATCAGGCATAGATGGTCTTTACGAAAGACCTGTGGAAGTGAGAAATTCTTGGCTGCGTCTCAGTGCCCTGTGAGGAGCAGCTGCATGCATGGCTGTGGATGGAGGATATTACATTCAGATTCCTGGTCTTCACACACTGGAATTGGGACCCAGGAACCTGCTATCAAAGAAGCACACTCCAGACTCTCTGTCTTGGATCTTGGGGGTAGTTAAACGACACAGAGGTTTTAATATTTGCAAGGCTGTATCTCAGGGGTGATGAGGACATGTTGTACGTTTCTAATAACCTTGGCCAAATCTTCTACTGTTGTAAAGCTCCAGATTAATTTTTATATCAATACTAGAGGCCCAGTGCACAAATTCTTGCACGGGTGGGATCCAGTCAGTCTGACCCCAATCGGGGCAGATCGGGGCTGGGCCTGTTGGGAGGAGGAGATGGTGGGAGGTTGGCCAGCCGGTCCATCCCGGTTGGGGCCCGATCAGGGCCAGGCTGGCTGGGAGGAGGGGCTGAGGGTGATTGGCCCGTGGGCCCCGCTCCTGATTGGTATGGGGGGCCGATTGGGGGTGGGGCTGCCCATGGGGAGGGGCTGTGGGTGGTGGGCAGGCCAGCCCCCCCCCCCAATTGGTGTGGGGTAGCAATCGTAGGTGGAGCTGACTGGGGGAGGGGCTGCAGACTGATCAGGGTGGTGAAGGCTGATCGGGGTGGGGCTGGCGGGGGGGAAGGGCTGTGGGGGGGTTGGCCAGCTGGCCCCACCCCCCAATTGGGCTGGTTCACTGGCCACAGTGGGCATCATAGCCACTGGTCATTCCGGTCATTATGGCGTTCTGGTCGCTAGCTTTTTATACACTGAGTGGCCAGATTATTATGACCTCTGAATGCATAATAATCTGGCCACTCAGTGCACACACATATATTAGAGGCCCGGTGCATGAATTCGTACATGGGTGGGGTCCGGCCAGCCTGGCCAGTGGGAGGGGACATGGGCAGTTGGCCGGCCTGCCTGCTGGTCGAACTCCTGGTCGAGGGGACAATTTGCATATTAGCCTTTTATTATATAGGATATACACTGAGTGACCAGATTATTATGCGTTCAGAGATCATAATAATGTGGCCACTCAGTGTATATATAGATAAGAGTCTTATTCTTAAAAGACTGGAACTATGGATGATTAAAGCTGTTCTGTTTGGGGTTCTGTGACTGTGTTGTTCAGGTTGCTCAGATCATCAGCACATGGCATTCCTGTGTTTTGCCTGTTTACAGCCAGGCTATGCTAGTTCCAGTGACCCTCATCTGCTGTCGGCCATTAGGAAGACTTTTGGTGGAAAACAGGCCTCACGCTTTCACATTCAAATGATGTTGGTAATCTCATCAGAAACAAACTCAGGTCTCTTTAGATTACTTCATTTTGTCCCTGGAAGGATACCCAGTAATACATTTTAAAACAAAACAAATAGAGCCCTGACTGGTATATCCAAGTGGTTAGAGCGTTGGCTCATACACCAGAGGGTCGAGGGTTTGATTCCCGTCAAGGGCACCTACCTGGGTTGCAGGTTCGATCCCTGGCCCTGGTTGGGGTATGTGTGGAAGACAGCAACTCTCTCTCTCTCTCTCTCTCTCTCTCTCTCTCTCTCTCTCTCTCTCTCCTTTCCACTCTCTCTAAAAGTGAATGGAAAAATATTCTCAGGTGAGGATTAACAAACACATACACACACCCAAAAAACAACAGAAAACCTACAGGACAGGGAAATCCTTGTATCAAATGATTTTCACCTACAGGATGCTGTCTCATTCTCTCACACATTAATTTAACTTTGGGAATTGGATTGATATTTTATAACTCTGGAAGATATTATTTATTATAAGAAACCAACTACTTTAAATAGGAACAAAATAATAGTATTTCAACACAATTTATTTGTCATGTACACTTGGAGTTTCTCTGAATAACCACCTTAGCTGTGTGTTTGACAGAATTCATATAAGAGGTTGGAACTTGGCCTACAAACCACCTGAATTACCACATGGGCATCTGTGTGCGCAGGGCCTGTGCTCACTTTCTAGATAGCTCCAGTAGTCTGATTACTGCACTGTACTGCATAGGTAGAGAAGGAGAGAGGTCTTAACATGCTTCAGGTTTTTAGAATCTGAGAGACAGAACTTGAATTGGTTAACTAGCAAACTATGTTTTATGTTAAATTTCTTGTTACCTTTTTGCAAAATCTATAATAAATGAATATTATATAGAAATTGATAAAATAAATTGAACATCACATCCTAAGAAGTCTAAGTATAACACAATATATCCAAATTAATGGACACAGCTAAACAGTGCTTAGAGGGAAATTTATAGCTGTAAATACCTGTATTACAAGGATCTGATATCAATACTCTAAGCTTCCACCTTAGCTAGAAAAAGAAGAGCAAAATAAATATAAATCAAACAGAAAGAAAAAGATCAATATGGAAATCAGTGAAATATAAAACAAAAACAATAGAGAAAAAGTAATGAAACCAATAGTTGGGTCTTTGAAAAGATCAACACATTTGGCAAAGCTTTAATTATACTGACCAAGAAAGAAACACAAATCACTGTCAGGAATGAAAGGGGGGACATTCCTACCAACCCTACAGAAATGAAAAGAATTGTAAAGAAATGCTATGAATTACTTAATTCCAACACCTGGGACAACTCAAGTGAAATGGATAAGACTTAGACAAATGACCAAAACTTAGTCAAGAAGAATTAGAAAATCTCAATAGATCTATAGCAAAGAAATTGACTAGAAAGTAAACTCTTCTCATGAAATAAAGCCCAGGGCCAGATAGCTTCACTGGCAAATGCTACCAGACATGTAAAAAAGAAATGCCAATGTGAGTCTTTCACAGACTCAGAAAATAGAAGAGGGTATACTTACCAGCTCTATGCTATGAGGTCTCTATTACCCTGACACCAAAGCCAGACAAAAACATCACAAGAATACTACAGACCAATTTCCCTCGAATGTAGATCCAAAAAAACTTCAACAAATCCAGTGACAAAATCAAGTCAGCAAGGTTACAAGATAAAAGAGCTATGTATAAAAATTAATTGCATTTCTCTATATACAATAAATACAGCAATGAACTACCCAAAATGGAATTAATTACCTTCATAACAGCATCTAAAAGGTTAAAATATTTAGGAATAAATTTAATAAAAGTGTAAGGTTGTACCCTGAAACCTACAAATTAAAGGAGGTCTAAATAAAGGGCGAGACTTTCCATGTTCATGGTTCAGCAGACTCATTATTAATGTGGCAGTCCCTATAAGAATCCCAGCAGGCTTTGCTGAAGGAATGAATAAACTGATCCAAAAATTTTAATGGAAATGCAGAAGACTCAGAATAGCAAAAAGAATATCTTACCTAATAATAGACAAACATGTAAATTGACTGTACCTCTGCTACACCACCAGCCAATCAGGAGTGGTATGCAAATTAACCCAACAAAGATGGTTAATTTGCATACACAGGCTCTGAGTGATGGGGGTGGGATGCTTGCGATGTCACCATGGTGACGACACAGGTGTTCTGCCCCATTCCTGGTCTCTCAGGGCCTCTGGGCAGCGTGAGAAGGTAGGGCCAGAGTGGAAAGAGGCAGCTCTAGAGCCTGAGCGGAAAGGGGCTGGGCTGGAGTGGAAAGGCGGTGCCGGCAGCCAGGGAAAGGAAAGCCCATTCTAGCACGAATCTTCATGCATCGGGCTTCTAGTTGAAAAATAAAAAGAAATTTGGAGAACTAATACTTCCTGATTTCAAAACTTACTATGAATCAACAATAACCCAGATAGCATTGTACTGGGATGGGAATATATCTACTAGTAGATTGATCTGTCTACCTACCTACCTACCTACCTATCATCTATCTCAGTGATACAATTGAAAGTCCTGAAATTAATCTACATTTATGGTTAATTGGTTTTCCTCAGAGGTAGGAAAGTAATTCATTGGAAAAAAAGATTACCCTTTCAACAAATGAGGCTGGAATAATTGGATATTCACATTTGAAAAGCTGAATTTATACACTTCGTCATAATGAACTGTACCAGTAGACCTAAATGTTAGAGCTGGAACTGTAAAACTTAGAAGAAATCAGAGATGAGAATATTCATGACCAAACTTTCTTATATACAACATCAAAACCACAATCCATAAAAAATAAAGTTGATAAATTAGACTTCATCAAAATTAAAATCTTTTGTTAAGAAAATGAAAAAAACCACAGACTGAGAGGAAATATTTGCAAATTATATTGATAAAGGATTGGAATCCAGAATATATTAAGGCCTCTAACAAGAAGACAGTCCAAGTAAAAGTGCAAAAGATTTGAGTAGATTGCTCTGAAGAAAATATGCAAATTGCCAATAAACACACAAAAAGATACTCAACATCTTTAGTCAATAAGGAAATGCAAATTATACCTGAGATACTACTTCCCACTCACCACCACAACTAATCCAAGAAACAGGCAGAGACAAATGTTTGTGAGGGTGTGGAAAAACTGCTGCAACTCTGGATAACAGTTTAGTAGTTTCTTTAAAAGTTAAATATAAATTTATCATAAGACCCTAGATTCCTAGGAATATACACATAAGAATTGAAAGGCAGTATGTCTACAGAAAATGTAATATTATAGCAGCATTGTTCATAATAGCCCCAATTTCCACCAGCCAGTGAACGGCCAGCACAACACCATGTCCACACTGGGGCACTGCTCAGGAAGAGGAATGAATGACACACGCTACGTGAGGAACCTCAAACAAGCAAAATGAAAGAAGCCAGATGGAAAACACCACTCATATGATTTAATTTACAGGAAATGTCCCATGGAAGGAAAATTAGACATGGAGAGTTGATGACTATAGGCGGAGCGGGAAGGGGCTGGAATGGAGACCACCTGCCAACAAGCACTGGCAGTCTTTTTGGGGTGAGGGACGTGTTTAAAGTTTGATTGTGGCAATGGTTGAACAACTCAACTTACTAAAATGAATTGTTCACTTAAAATATATAGTTTTTTTTTTATATATATATTTCAGAGAGGAAGGGAGAGGGAGAGAGAAACAGAAACATCAATGATGAGAGAGTCATCGATCAACTGCCTCCTGCATGCCCTGACTGGGGATCAAGCCAGCACCCCAGGTATGTGCCCTGACCAGGAATTGAACCGTGACCTCTTGGTTCATAGGTCGATGCTCAACCACTGAGCCACACTAGCTGGGCTAAAATAGGTTTTTATGATCTACTAGCTGTACCCGGCCACGCGTTGCTGTGGCTCAGTCTGGTTAAATGGAAAAGAAAGAAAAGAGAAAGCACACGTTTCTAATATGTTTAATTTCACAATACTTGTGGGTATACAATATTTTTTGTTGTTCCATTGTCTGTGCAGATATAGAGATTGTTTGGTTTGCCGACTCTAGAACACGTAACATATAATTGTCCATGTGAGAAGCAATCCGTGTCTAGATCTAAACCGCACAATTCTAAAGATTGGCCCTGAGCTTTGTTGATGGTGATTGCAAATGCCCATCGAATTGGGAATTGCAATCTCTTAAATTGAAATGGCATATCCGTTGGAATCATAGGAATGTGAGGAATGAGGACATCTTCACCTTTGAAAGGTCCTGTCAAGATTGTTGCTTCCACGACATTGCTCATTAATTTTTTTACTGCAAACCGCGTGCCGTTGCAAAGCTTTGGCTGGTTGATATTTCGCAACATGATAATTGGCACGCCGATTTTCAATTGCAGTACGTGCAGTGGCATCCCTGGCAGATTGAGTGAATTCAAAAATTCTGTTGGATAATTAACCACTTCTTCTGCTTCCACAACAGTGTCGACGGACTTGTATGTGACTGCCTCATTTTGAATGTTAGACTGAATAATATTGTTAAGTTCATAGACATCTTTGTTCTTGGCCACAAGAATAGCTTGTTCACTCAGCCAATTGTGATTCTTATAATTGGTTTGAATATTGGGAAATACTTTTTCAACCAATTCTTCTTTTGACGTCACTAAATTGCAGAAGTTATGAGGCAATGAAATTCGTCCTGAGGTCAGATCAACCGGCACCTTTCCATTCCCAATTTCCAGCAATTGATGTGAGAATATCTCAGTTGATCGATCTCTTTGCAGCTGGACACGCATATTTGTAGTTAATTTTAACGTCTTTACATGTCGCCACAAAATAGACTATTTCAGGCAAGCATTTGTTTCGTCCACTGGTGTTGATTGCGGAATTACAGGTAATGTTTGCCTGAAATCTCCTGCAAGCAATATCAATGCGTTCCCAAATGGTCTGATGTTTCCACGCAAATCTTGCAATGATCCATCAAGAGCCTTGAGCGATTTTTTGTGCGCCATTGTGCATTCATCCCAAACAATAAGTTTGCATTTCTGCAATACTTTTGCCATGCCGGATGCTTTGGAAATGTTGCACATGAGAGTTTCAATGAATTGCATGTTCAATGGCAATTTCAAAGTGGAATGAGCAGTTCTTCCACCTGGTAGCAATGTCACAGCTATTCCGAATGATGTAAGAGCTAAGGCTATCTCATTTTGGGATCGAATTGCTGCCAGAATCAATCAAATTAGGAACGTTTTACCAGTTCTTCCTGGCGCATCTAAGAAGAAGATTTTTCCAACCCCGTTATTGACAGTTTGCATTATTTGATCGTAAATGCCTTTTTGCTCAAGCGTTAGCTCAGGAATATTTGATTGCACATACGACAAAAGATCACCCGTGTTGTATTTTGTTCACGACGCAATTCTACATCGAACGAAGCAGCAGCAGATCGATTCAGTGATGGCATTCCCAATTGATTGAGAACTTTGTTCACGATTTCTAAGCACAAATCTTCAATCATTATCAACATTGAAATGGAATTGTAAAATTGGAAATTTGGAAATCGTAAATCGATCATAAATTGGAAACATTGAAATGGAATCGTAAAATATAAAGTATAGCGTGTGTTGCTTTTACATCCAACAGATGGCGCTGTTTTTCAAAAAAAGCATGTTTTTACCTGTCATAGGTGTGACATCTATATAATACTAGGTATAAGGTATATAAAAACACGCGCGTATCCGAATGCAACGTTTTGTCAAAATTTCAAAGCAATTGGTGAAGAACTTACAGAGATTTAAGATTTTGAACAAGCGAACATTTACATTTTTATTTATATAGATATATATAAAAGTCTAAGCAACTGAATGACCTGTCAACCGGTTGCTATGACACTCACTGACCACTAGGGGGGCATATGCTCAATGCAGGAGCTGCCCCCTGGTGGTCAGCGCGCTCCCACAGCAGGAGCGCCATTCAACTGACTGACCCGTCCAGGTGGCCCACCAGCCAGGCGGCAGTCACTCACTTCCTCCGTAGTCCTGTAGGTCCAATTTCCGCAGAATGGGCCAGGCACCGATGAACCTGTGATGCCAGCATGATCCCAGTAGCACTGCCGGCCTCATGGAAGTTGACCTCGGGCACTGCAGCTGCTTCCTCTCCCTAGACACTCTGCAAGGAAGAAACGAAATAAAAGTGGCCATCAGGTGGCTCCCAACAACTGGCGCAAACATCAGTGGGATGGATCTGGATCCCAGGCCGGGAAGGGTGTCCCACCACCCACCTGGAGGGCTGATCACATCTCGCCCCCCTCCCTCATCCCCCTAAGGATGGGCGCCAGACACAGGGCTCATGGCTGGCAAGCACTGCTGCAGGGCACGAGCCCGTGGCAGGTGTAGCAGGGCCAGGATGAGCGGGAATGGGAGCGGGCAGGCAGGAGCGGCAGGCAACATTGTACTGCAGGTTTTGTCCCGATCCCTGCAGGCCACCCTGAGGGACCCCACCCATGCACGAATTTGTGCACCGGACCTCTAGTACCTATATAAATTATACCTTAATAAAGCTGTAGGAGACTCCTCATATGAGACCTGAATTTTAAAAAGAAAGAAAGGAGGGAGAGTTTGTGATTCTGGGTGCCTAAGACCTTGTGTTTCTGAAAGCTCCCTGGTGGCACTGTTGTTCTTTTGGGGGGTGAGGGGGGTAGGGAGGGGCTAGACCAGGATACATGTGTTAGTGTGTTGACAGTAGTTTGAATGAGGCCGACTGTGATCTACAAGTGGTATGCGTCTCTGTGCTCTGGGTCAAATGCTAGGGAATAGTGTCAGGGCTGCAACTGTAAAAGTTCTCTTTTTAGGAAAATAACTGGTGGGAACCAGAAGGTCATCATGAGTGAATACTCTTATTGAAAAGCAGATAGGGAGAAGGAACCAAGATGACAGCCTAGGTAAACGCTGGTACTCACTCCCTCCCACAACCCACATCAAAATTTCAACAAAATACAGGACAACCATCATTCAGAACTGCCTGAAATCTGGCTGAATGGAAGTCCTATAAGTTAAGAAGTAAAGAAGAAAGCACGTTGAGATTGGTAGGAGGGGTGGAGGAGTGGAATGGGCTGGTCCAATACCCATATGTGCCGCTTTTTTAATCCAGAGGGAGATCGTCCCTGCAGAGTGTGCTGTGAGGAGCAAGGGGTCCAAGGCCCACACCAGACCCCCCACCCAGGGTCCCAGAGCTGGGAAGAGAAGTCCCCATAACTTTGGGCTGTAAAAACCAATGGGGATTATGGCTAAAGGACACAGAGGCTGCTGGAGACCCAGGTGTCCCTCTCAAAGGGCCAGTGCACAAACTTACTTGGACTCACTTCCTTTGAGCTCCAGCACCAGGAGGCATTGGGGGTCCCAGACACATATGGGGAGGAACTGGATTGTCTGGCATTAGGGCAGGAACTGGGGGACAGCTTTCTACCAGACAGAGGTGCTTGCAGGGGTCATTATTTCTATGCCAAGACCTCCCCTGTTGGAGGACTAACTGGCAACCATATATGAGTCTGCAGGAGCATACTGATTGTGCCACTCTGTTGATTCCCTGGGACCCTGTCCCATCCAATTTATAGCCCTACCCAAGCTGTGTGCAGCGGCTTTTCCATGTGAATGGCCTGTCCTGGCACAGGCTTCAGATTTTGCTAAAGTCTCTCAAATAAGCTGCAGCTGGTGTCAGCGTGCCCCAAACTTATTCATAAAAGGACCAAGATCCAGCCCCAGCACCAGCCTGCCTTGCTTCACAGCTGGGCCTCGCCTGGGCACCTCCAAGCCCAATACAAATAGCAAATAGCAGCCGTCTGCTGATCCCTCTGTAGCTCCTGCCAGGTGGCCCCAGGCAGTGGCTGACTTTGCATCTCCCTGGAGGCCCTAGAGCCAGTGCACCCAGTGGACAGCTTCAGACCACAGCAGATTACAACTCTACACATCCACAACTGACACACTCAAGAGGCAGACTCAGGGAGCACCAAAGCCCCACTGAAGCAAGTCCTGCTCCTTAGGGGTGTCTCCTGCACAGCTGCTCTTCCACTGTATTCCCAGCTGGTCCTCACAACCAATGGGCCCGGAAGTCAATCCCTCCCAGTGACACCAACAGCAATCAAGGCTCAACTACAACAAGACTGTGCACACAGCCCACACAGGGGTGCACTTAGAGTTCCCAGCTCAGGTGAGGAGAGGCTCAGCCACTGGGCCCTATAGGACATCTACTACACACGGCCACTCTACCAAGTCCAGGAGACATAGCAGCTCTACCTAATACATGGAAACAAACACAAGGAAGCAGCCAAAATGCAGAGACAAAGAAACATGTCACAAATGAAAGAAATGGAAGAAAGCAAAATACTGGATATATATAGAGTTCAAACCCATGGTTTTAAAGTTATTCAAGGATCTTCATGAGACCTTCAAGGAACTTAGTAAGACTTTCAAGGATATTAATGAGAATGCCAAAGATATGGAAAAGGACCAGTCAGAATTAAGCATACACTGACTGAAATAAATAATTATATACAGAGATTCAACATTAGAGTAGAGGATTCTGAGAACCAAATCAATGATTTAAAATATGAGGAGACAAAAAGCACCCAATCAGAAGAGCAAAGAGAAAAAAGAATCCAAAAATATGAAGACAATGTAAGAAGCCTCTGGGACAGCATACTGACATTCTCATTATGGGGGTACCAGAAGGAGAAGAGAGAGTGCAAGATATTGAAAACCTATTTGAAGAAATAATGACAGAAAACTTCCCCTACCTGGTGAAAGAAATAGACTTACAAGTCCAGGAAGAACAAAGAGTCCCAAACAAGAGGAACCCAAAGAGGCCCACACTAAGACACATCATAATTAAAATGCCAAGAGCAAAAGACAAAGAGAGAATATTAAAAGCAGCAAGAGAAAAGCAGTTAGTGACCTACAAGGGAGTGCCCATACGACCGTCAGCTGATTTCTCAACAGAAACTATGCAGGCTAGAAGGGAGTGGCAAGAAATATTCAAAGTGATGAATAGCAAGAACCTACAACCAAGATTACCCAGCAAAACTGTTATCTAGAATTGAAGGTCAGATAAAGAGCTTCACTGACAAGAAAAAGCTAAAGGAGTTCACCACCACCAAACCAGTATTACATGAAATGTTGAAGGGTCTTCTTTAAGAAGAGGAAGAAGAAGAAGAACAAAAATATGAACAATAAATGGCAATAAATACATATCTATCAACAATTGAATCTAAAAATCAAAATAAACAAATAAGAAATCTAATGAACAGAATAAACTGGTGAATGAAATAGAATCAGAGGCATGGAAATGGAACAGACTGGTGATTCTCAGAGGGAAGGGGGTTTGGGAGTGGGAAGAGATTAAACAAAGATCTTATATGCATACTAGGGGCCTGGTGCACCCTCTCCAATCTGGGAGCCCTCAGGGGAGCCCTCTCCAATCCGGGAGTTTCTGTCTGTCTTTGCAATCACATGAGCAAATTGTCTGAGACCCAACCCAGTTTGGTTTGGTGCCCGCAGAATAATAGAGGTCTTTTTTTTTTTCTCCATTGGTAGAGATTTCCTAGAAGTTGCAGGATATCTTCCCTTTAATTTTTCCTTGACGCTGTGACTTTACTTATGTCTCTCACCTTTGCTTTCCCTCCACCCCCCACCCACAACAGTAACTTGCTCCAGGCTCACTTTGCTCTAGTGTCTAGGACAGTGATGGAGAACCTATGACACGTGTGTCAGCACTGACACACGTAGCCATTTCTGATGACACGCTGCCGCATGCCGAGGATGAAACATTTGCTGTTCCTGAGGATGAAACATTTGCGACTAGAGTCTTGGAGTTAGTTTTTTCCTCAAAGTGACACACTGCCCGAGTTATGCTCAGTGTTTTGGCGAAGTTTGACACACCAAGCTCAAAAGGTTTCCCATCACTGGTCTAGGAGATCCTGCAATGCTTCTGCCACCAGAACTATGATTCCCAGCATTCCTGGTGCTCCCCGTGCTCTTGGTTTCTGCTTCCAATCCAGGGGCGGCTCAAACCAAAAGGACTGCGAACTCCAGCCTCCCCCAGGCCAGGCTGACAGGACTGGACACTCCAGTGGCGTCCCCGGGACCCTGGCCGCTCGACGCTGGTGTGCATGCGCACTGGCCACAGGCTCGAGGTGGGCGGGGTCCAGGGACACCTGCTGCATCAGCCACAGGCCTGCCATCTTTGTTGGGTTAATTTGCATACTCATTCCTGATTGGCTGTGGGCATCGCGTAGGTATGGTCAATTTACATATTTGTCTATTATTAGTATAGATATGCAATACCTATGAACACAGACAATAGGGTGGTGAAGACCTGGGGTGGGGCAGGAACCAGGTGGAAGGGGGTGATGAGGGGAAAAAAAGAGGGACAAATGTAATAATCTCAACAATAAAGATTTAAAAAATTAATAAATAAGAGAAAAACAAAGAAAAGCTGGTAGGAAGGAAAGGCAGGAAGATGAGGAAAGAGCTCCATGTACTTACTGCTGGGTGGCTCTGGGCCCGGCTGGAGCTCGCTGTGGGAGTCTGCTTGCCGGGGGACAGCAGTGCTTGTTGAGCCTGGGCTGTGAGGCCTGCAGGACACCAGATGCTAAAAGAAGCCCCTTGGCCTGGTGGCCCCTTCTGATGCTGACTGTGATTCTGCCTGGAGACTGAGGGAGGGGCTCAGTCCCGAAGAGGGGTAGGCCCATGAGAAAGGCAGAACCAGAAGAGGCAGCCAGCAGACCAAAGAGGGAGTGTGACAAGCAAAGCAAAAACACCACACACACAAAGAAACCCCCCCAAACAGCAGCTGAGTATGAAACTTTGTGCATAATATCCACCTGCTGCTTGCCCTTTATTTGGACTCCCCAGAGTTTGTTACCCGAAACCGTAGGCTTTAGGCTCAGTTAGCTGGGAGTTAATTGCGGCTGCCATGCTTGGGTCCTGGGAGCTCTTAGGGTGAGGACAAGTGGAGAGGTGGACCCAGGTCACCCAGGCTGAACGGAGAACCTTCCTGTCACTCTTGGGAGTCTCATGCAACAGGAAGGGCCCCGAGAAGGCCCTTGAAGACTGGGGGGAAGGCCTCTAGACAGGGAGGGAGGGAATGAGTCACCCTCCCCTGGGTGCCTGCGAGGAGCTCTGAGGGTGAAGTCCTCACACACACACACACACACACACACACACACACACACACACACACACACACGCAGTCAGGGCAGCCACAGGAGGAGGGGCCCCTGGTGAGTACACAGAGCTCTTTTCTCTGCCTCCACTGTGCTTCCCAGGACGCCCTGGAAGAGAGGGAGGGCTGCCCCAGCTTCAACACTGGGGTGGCTCCCTAGGTGGGCTGCTCTCCTGGGAACAGACACCTGCCCCCCTCAGCTCACAGCATTTACACAAATAATCGGACGTTTCTCCTGTGGGTGGGTGGCACTAAAAGTTTTGGAATGTTTTCTCTACTCCATTCACTGTTGTGATATAAGAAAAAAAGCCAAACAGATCAAAATAGAGTTTTGATATTTAGAGTTTAGGGACATTCCATTCATCTTGCTTCTGAGATTTAACAAAAGTCATGGGCCTCCACATACAAGATTTATAGTACACTGCTCACAGCTCCTCTTGATTTTTCCCTCCGATTTCACTATACAGTGGCACCTCAGTTCTCAAACTTAATTCATTCAGAAGGCTGCTGACAAGTGATTTCTTCGAAAAATGAATCATTTCTCCCCATTAGAAAGAATGTAAATTGAATCAATCCATTCAAGACCCCCAGATAATTCCCTGTTTTAACTTCTTTAATCTATAAATAAACACTTTAAAACAAAAACAATCCCTAGCTAGTTTGGCTTGTTGTATCGAAAATCAGCGAGGTAGACAAGACGCCTTATTGAGCCAATTAGTTAGGAGTCATCTTTATTACATGCAGGTTCGAGCAGGTTACCTCTGTCGAATTCTGAACAAACACAGGAAGGAGTATTTCCTTTTTATATCCTTCTAGTTCTTTGTGTAAGTTATTTTTGCAGACAGCTCGTACCATTGAGTACATATATCTAGCAAACACCTGTCATATTTATACAGACAACTTGTAACCTTGAGTACATATCATATCTATACAGACACCTGTAACCTTGGGTACATATCTATACAGACACCTGGCATCAGTATCAGCATATCAGTCCCTTATGTTAGATGGCTACCTTGCAAGGTTAGACAATTAAGTTTATCTCTTCTATTATTCAAACTAAAATAGTTATTTTACAGAATAAGAGACTATCTAAATATAACAGAGTTGACCTACAGAATAAGAGACTAAGAATAACAGAGTAGTTCAAACAGGAGTTTTCCAAAGGAGGGATTCAGGCTTGGCCCACGGACTGAAGGGTCCTGGGTTTGATTCCAGTCAAGGGCACACACCTCGGCTGCGGGCTTGATTCCTGGCCCTGCTCAGGGTGCATGCGGGAGGCAACCCATGGATGTGTTTGTCTCACGTCTGCTTCTCTCTCCCTTCCACTTTCTCTAGAAAAATAAAGCAAAAAACTATCCACTAGTTTTGTGTTTTGTCCGTGTTTTAACACTTGCCCGAAGTGAAACACTGCACTGTCATTGAACAAGTTTATCGCAGGGTTTGCTACTTCTTTGTCAGGGTGATATTTCTCAATAAAACTTTGCATGTCTGTTCATTTCCCAGCATTCCCTTGATAGGTGAAGTAAGAATGGCCTCCTTCCCTCCTCTGAAGAGACTCCTCAGCTGCTGTCTGTGGCTGCTCCTCTGAAGGTCCTGGAGCTCCTGGGTGGCCAGCTCAGTGCTGTGTCCTCACCAACTCCTCCCCATCACCACCCACCTCCAAGGCCATGGACTTGCCCAGGGACACAGTGTCGCCCACAACAGACAGGCTCCCCCTCACAGCCCTCACAGGCTCTTTCGGCAACAGGCTCGGGCCACAGTTTCTTCTAGCTGTTTGCAAGGTCCTGGAACACCGCCCCCCCCCCCCCCCCCCGCTGCTGTCTATGAGCCTCGGCAAGTGAGGATATTAAAATGCTCTTTCCAGGACCCCGTGAGGGTTAACTTGGTCTTGCAGGTCACCTCAAAACATGTCTGCCCTGGCCGATGGCTCAGTTGGTTGGAGTGTCATCCCAAACACCAAAAGGTCTTGGGTTCGATTCCCAGTCAGGGCACATGCCCAGGGTGTGTGTATGTTTCTCTCACGTTGATGTTTCTCTTTATTCCCCCTTCCTCTCTCTCTAAAACTCAATAAAAACATATCAATTTTTATTGAATAGAGAATATTCGATAATATATTGGGCGAGGAGTATAAAAAGAAAACCACCTCTGAAACAGGACCTTTGTGTGGAGTTAGAAACGACCTGCTGGTGGGTGGGCGGGAGGGGAGGAGCGCGCAGGTGGCAAGGACCCAGCAGTGAGGAAGCTCCACGCCTGCGGGCCGGGCGCCCCGTCCATGTCAGGAAGTGCCCTGAGTGGCACTGTGTTTCCTGGAGGTAGTTCTTCGCACGTGGGGCAAACACTTCATGAATCCAGTAAAAAACTGCCTGTTGACCCAAGCTTTGCCATGAGCCCTCCATATCGCATTCAACTTGTTTTTTATGACATCATTTTTCTTGAAAATGCGAGGGTTTTCAGGAGATGCTTCAATTTAAAGTCGCACTCCCTCGCACACTGCAGTCACACCAGCCTGTCCTCCATGGCTCATGTCCGTGGGATGCAGACCCTCTTGGGCACGTTCTCCCAGAGAGGCCTGTCTCATCACAGCCCAACACTCGTTGGGGAACAGGTCCCCTGGCCGCTGCGGATTGTGGAAATTGTCCCGCAATTATCCACAGCCGCTTTGTTAGAGCTGGCAGCCGCGCTCTGATGAAGGCCACCTCTTTCCTTGCGTTTTTCCAGGCTTAACGCCCCCCGCCCCGGCAGCCTTGTTCCAGGGTCGGGAGGTCAGGCCGCAGCATCTTTGCTTTTCCACATGTCACTGCCTCCGAAATGCTGTCACCTGCTGCTTGCCCTTTATCCACATCAACAAGTTTCCTACCTCTTCATTGCCTGTGATTGTTGTTTCGTGAGCACGTTCACAGCCTTAGCAACATCAGCACTCTTGATGGCCTCTTTATGTTTTAACCTTTTGCACTCGGATGTCGAGTGTGACTCGACATGGTTAGCATCGGTAGCAGCTCGTATGTCGAAGTCACACTCGACACATAGTTTCACCGCGGGGGGAAGGAGGATTTTTGCCTACTTTTCCAGTATCTTTTCTTGTTTTCATTAGCATGAAAGGACAAGTAAAATGGAAATGCCGTCTCAACTGATGCCACCACCTAAGCTTCACCAATGGCATCTTCAAAGGCTATTTGTTTCTAAGACACATCAGTCACGTGAAAAAGGTTAGACCAGTACACTAACTTCCAGGGGTAGATTATTACCCACTAACTTAGAGCAACGTTTAGATGGAAAGCTCCATATAATCACACCTCACCCTAACAAAAAACACAAAGATTGTGTTGTTTGTTCTAACAGAAAAATCAAAGGAGGAAGAAGAGAGACTATTTATATTTGTGAAACATGTGAATGTAAACCAGGTCTTCATGTGGGTGAATGTTTCAAAAAATATCACAACATGAAAAATTATAGAGATTAAAATTACTCTTTGAATGTATCAATAATTTGAAATATAAAAAAATCCAAATAAATAAGCTTGTATAAAAAGAAACTCCAGTTTTTTATTCTACTGCCGCGCTTTGTAAAATCTGGGGTATTTAAAAAATTAAATCCCGAGTAGAATAAAGGAATCGAGAAAAAAGCAAGCGAGTGCAAAGAGTTAAAAGTGTGTTAATCACTGATTTCGCCATGCCATACTCAGTAGCCAGATCAGACACTCGAACATCTCTATCATACTTAGCAATTACTTCTTTTTTAAGCTCTATTGTTGTTCTCACAACTTTCCTTTTCACTTTGTTGCTATCACTAACCTTAGGAATCATAGTGACTTACTGTACATATCTATAATAATAAAAGCGTAAAATGCTAATTAGACTGGACAGCCAAACGACCTTCCAGACGTCATTCCGGATCCCCTTCCGGATGAAGCCATAGCAGCGGGGGCCAATGCAGAGGTGGTTAGGGGGGATCAGGCAGGCAGGTGAGCAGTTAGGGGGGATTGGGCAGGCAGGCGAGGGTTAGGGGCAATCAGGCAGGGGCAGAGGGGTTAGGGGTGATCAGGCAGGCAGGCAGGCGAGTGGTCAGGGGTGATGAGGCAGGCAGGTGAGTGGTTAGGGGTGATCAGGCAGGCAGGCAGGCAAGCGATTAGGAGCCAGCGGTCCTGGATTTCGAGTGGGATGTCCGACTGCCGGTTTAGGCCTGATCCTGTGGACATCCCCCAGGGGTTCCTGGATTGCAAGAGGCTGGGCTGAGGGACCCCTTCTCCCCCATGCACGAATTTTGTGCACCAGGCCTCTAGTTTAATAATAATAATAATAATAATAATAATCAGTAGCAACAAAAGCAAAAAATATTCACAGCACAATTTCCTGAGATGTTAACAATTCGAGGTTTAGTGGTGAACTGACCCATACTCACTCACTCTCTCCTTTGTTTGTCGCCTGAGAGACATGTAACTGAGCATAAAGGTATCAGCACAAAAGGATTGTTGGGTCAAGAACTGAAGTTTTGTTTGACAACCGAGACATTTTCCGTGAACAACTTGGAGAGAACCAACTTCTTGGAGATGGGAGACTTCGGAGAATCGAGGTTTGCCTGCAAATTCCTACACTTCTAAGATGACAGTGAATGGGGGCTTTGGTAGCGCTCTTCATGGGCCATCCGTCCGGCAACAGAATGTGCACGTAGCCCTGGCTCTGCCAAGTGCACAGTGTCCCAACGTGTCAGTCTCACGGTGCGGGAGAGCGGGAGGGGGCAACCTTGCTCCCAGGAGTCTACCTTCACCCCTTCCCCAGTCCTACCCCTCCCTCTCCAGAGCGAGCACAATGAATTGTCCTCATTCGCCTAGGGTTTTTTTTTGTGTGTGTGTGTGGGGGGGAGGGTGCAGACAGGGTGAGGTGCCTGCCCTCTGAGTCTGAGGGCAGGGGGTCATCCTGTCTTATTTCCATGTTTGATGTTTTGTTCATCATGAACTTTTGGGCATTAGTTTTGAGTTTTTATTTTTTTAAATATATTTTTATTTATTTCAGAGTGGAAGGGAGAGGGAGAGAGAGAGAGATAGTGAAAGATGAAACAGAGGGCCAGATAGAAACATCAATGATGAGAGAGAATCATTGGTTGGCTGCCTCCTGCACACCCCACACTGGCAGGTGCATGTGCATGTGCCCTTGCCAGGAATCAAACGCGGGACCCTTCAGGCCACAGGCCAATGCTCTATCCACTGAGCAAAACCGGCTAGGGCAATTTTGAGTTTTTAAAATATTGCATTCGTACCCTGGCCGGTGGCTCAGTTGGTTAGAGCATCCTCCCATACACTGAAAGGGGCTGTTTGGATCCCCTGTCTGGGCATGTGAGAGGCAACCAATCCACTTCTCTCTCACCCTCTCTCTCTCTTCCTCCCCCTTCTCTCTGAAAAATCAACAAAAAAATCCTTGGGTGAGGATAAAATAAAACATTGCTTTGGGGATAGTGTTTTTCTTGATCACTGAGTTAATGTCTCCTTAAATTCTGCGCCCACGCGCGTGTCCCTTCCACCCCAGCAGGAAGCGGAGACTGCTCCCGGGCGCCACGAGGTGCGGGACACTTTAATATCCCGCTTCTTTAAGAAGCTCTCACCAAGTACGTCGTGATGGCAAATGTACTGTAAATGGTGATTGTTGACGCTGGACTAATGGGAACGTCGGGCTTCATTATACTATTTCTACTTTTATGTATATTTGAATATTTCCATAATAAAAAATTAAAACAAACAAAGATCAAAAAGAGGAAGAAGCAGCAGCTCCCTCAATTGCAGGACTCCCAGGCCCGGAGCAGGAGGTCCTGTTAATCCACCCCGCCCTGGCCCCCCCGGACAGAACCTCCCAGGCCCAGCTGGTCGGTAAAATACCAGGCAGGTGGGCGGGACCGAGCGCAGGGGGGCGGGGGGGCGCCGCGAGGTGGAGCGGTGGGCGGGCGCAGGGGAGGATCGGAGGGAAGAGGAGCGCGTGGGCCCAGAGCACGGAGACTGCGGGGCGGGGCGGGGCGGGGCGCTGCGGGTGGTGGAGGGGCGGGGCGGGGCGGGGCGCTGCTGGTGATGGAGGGGCGGGGCGGGGCGGGGCGGGGCGCTGTGGGGTGGTGGAGGGGCGGGGCGGGGCGCGCTGCGGGTGGTGGAGGGGCGGGGCGGGGAGCTGCGGGTGGTGGAGGGCGGGGGCGGGGCGGGGGCGGGCACTGCGGGTGGTGGAGGGGCGGGGCGGGGAGCTGCGGGTGGTGGAGGGGCGGGGCGGGGCGGGCACTGCGGGAGGGGTGGAGGGGCGGGGCGGGGAGCTGCGGGTGGTGGAGGGGCGGGGCGGGGAGCTGCGGGTGGTGGAGGGGCGGGGCGGGGAGCTGCGGGTGGTGGAGGGGCGGGGCGGGGCGGGGAGCTGCGGGTGGTGGAGGGGCGGGGGCGGGGCACTGCGGGTGGTGGAGGGGCGGGCGGGGGAGCTGCGGGTGGTGGGGGGGCGGGGCGGGGAGCTGCGGGTGGTGGAGGGGCGGGGCGGGGCGGGCACTGCGGGTGGTGGGGGGGCGGGGCGGGGAGCTGCGGGTGGTGGAGGGGCGGGGCGGGGAGCTGCGGGTGGTGGAGGGGCGGGGCGGGGCGGGGCGGGGAGAGGGGCGTGTGGAGGGCGTGGGGCGGGGCGGGGCGCGGCGGGGAGCGCTCGAGCTCTCTCGGGACGTGTCGCTGCCCGGAGGCGCCGCGCCGGAACTGCTGCGGTGGCCGCAGGTGTCTGAATTCCCCGCCGCCTCTCCCGGGTGCGGACGCTGCTGCCCCAGTCGCCCGCCGAGGCCGGTGTTGGTGCCAGGGAGGGTCTTGCGCCGCCAGAGCACCGAGCGGGGACGCCGCCAGTGACCGTTTGCCCGCGCTCGCCGCCGCCCCCGCTCCCCGGCAGCCATGGTGGACGTGCTGCGGGGGCGGCGCCTGGTGGCCCCCGGCGGCGCGGGGGTGGAGGCCGAGGCGGCGCTGCAGAACAAGGTGGTGGCGCTGTACTTCGCGTCGGGCCGGTGCGCGCCCAGCCGCGACTTCACGCCGCTGCTCTGCGAGTTCCACGCGCAGCTGGTGGAGCAGGCGCGCCCGCCCGCGCCCTTGGCTGTGGTCCTCGTGTCCACCGACGGCAGCGCCCAGGAGATGGAAGGGTTCCTGCGTCAGCTGCCCGGCGCCTGGCTGGCGCTCCCCTTCCACGACCCCTACCGGCAGTGAGTGTGGCCGGGCTGGGATTCGCCGGCGCCCCGCCCGCACCCCTCTCCCCTGAGCCCCCCCGCGCCCCTCTCCCCTGAGCCCCCCCGGCGCTCCCCCGCGCCCCCTCTCCCCGAACTCCCCCGCGCCCCTCTCCCCTGAGCCCCCCCGCGCCCCTCTCCCCTGAGCCCCCCGCGCCCCTCTCCCCCTGAACCCCCCCGCGCCCCTCTCCCCGAACTCCCCCCCGCGCCCCTCTCCCCTGAGCCCCCCCCCGCGCCCCTCTCCCCTGAGCCCCCCGCGCCCCTCTCCCCTGAACCCCCCCGCGCCCCTCTCCCCGAGCCCCCCGCGCCCCTCTCCCCTGAGCCCCCCCGCGCCCCTCTCCCCTGAGCCCCCCCGCGCCCCTCTCCCCGAACTCCCCCCGCGCCCCCTCTCCCCTGAGCCCCCCCGCGCCCCTCTCCCCTGAGCCCCCGTGGCGCCCCCCCGCGCCCCCTCGCGCACCGCCCTCCTGTCCCTGCAGTCAGGAGCCCCGGCCCGGGTCCCGTAGTTTGCGCGCAGGTTCCCGGGGAGGCTGGAGCGGTTCGGGGACTGGAGCGGGCGCTCCCCGGGGAGTCCGGACGCTCTGCCCGGAGAGCCTGCCTTTCCCCGAGCTCCGAGCTGCTGCGGTGCGCGGAGCCCCGCCGTACGGGACAGACGAGTCTGAAGGGAGAGGGGACTCGGGAAGTCGCTCTGCTCAGCACGGAGGCCGAGGGGTGGCTGCCAGGCCAGCGGTGCGGGGGCCCGGGCCCGCGGCCCGGAGGGGGGCCCAGGTTCATCGTTACTGCCCACGACCGCGGTCCGCACCGTCAGGGCGGTCCTGCACCGGCGGTAGGGAACCAGGTCCCTGACACTGCGGAGGCAGAGGTCAGAGGTGACCCAAATCCCTGCCCTGAAGGATCTCATCGTGTTCTTGTTTAGAGACCTGACAGGGCGGGGACGCTCAGCTTCGCTGCGTTTCCGAGTTTGTGAATGAACTAGAAATTGGCCACAGTTCGCCCCGGCTGCGGCCACGGGCTCCGCAGCGGGGAGGGGGGACTTGCGGGAAGAGGGAGGAGGGGGGGGCTGGAGGGGGGGTTGCAGAGGGGAACGTGGCTCGGGCCCTCGTGTGGGCGTCTTGGCGGTCCCCGGGGTGCAGGCGTCCAGGCTTGGGTTTAGACCGCGCCTCACGGAGTGCATTGCCGTCCCCTCGGCGGCCGCAGCGGAGGTTTCTGGGCTTTGTTTACAGGGCACCTGTGCATTTCTCTGGGGATTATGCTTTCCTTGTGGCCTGAACCCTCCCAAATTAATTGTCCTCAAAGGACATTCCTTCTGGGCAATTAACAATGGAAGCTAACTGGGGAAGTCCCGGAAGAGGATTCTTTCTCCAACACCTGCTTTCATGATGCGGAGGGAGCGCGAGGAGGAAGCCTGCTTCTCTCACAGCAGGAGTAGCGACAGAGGCAAAGATAGGCCCAAATGACCGGATTCACTTGGCAAAAGGATGCATTTTAGCATCATGCCTGGTGCCGGTTGTAAAATGTCTTTTGACTTGCTTAGTATTCAAGTTATAAACAGCTTTTGAAAAAACAGTTTTGAAAGTGACAGTTCCCTAGCTGGTTTGGCTCCGTGGATAGAGCCTGCGGACGGAAGGGTCCTGGGTTCGATTCCGGTCAAGGGCACATGCCCAGGTTGTGGGCTCGATCCCCAGTAAGGGGCGTGCAGGAGGCAGCCCATCAGTAGTTCTCTCTCATCATTGATGTTTCAATCTCTTTCTCCCTCTCCCTTCCTCTCTGAAATCAATAAAAATATATTTTAAAAAAAGAAAGTGACAGTAATCAAGCCAAGAGCTCTGGTCCTGGCAATGCCCAGCCCCAGACTGCTGGCAGGGTGACCAGGCAGGTGTGCAGTGCTAGCGTAAGGATGCATCACATATGCTTGGACTGTGCTGATGCATGGGTCAGAACCGTGTGGGCTGGTTGGTCCCAGCACTTTGTCTGCTGAGGCGCTGGGCTGTCCTGCTAAGGAGGGAGCGCCACCAGAACTCCCTTTCTGCCTCCCCCATTATGGGGTCGAAGCCCCAAGCCCCTGCGGCCCCTGCAGGCAGCTGAGTAGCTCAGGCCCCAGGAGGCATCTGGCCTCAGTCTCAGGCCAGGAACCTGATCTCTGGAGGGACCAGCCTCAGGTTTTCCTTTGGGGAAGTTGGCTCCTTGTCCCTACCCCTTTCCAGACTGCACTTTGTTAACCCCGTCATTGCTGTTTGTAGGTTTGGAAATGGGGTATTTTGTAGGAGTTCTTGGAGCTATGCCCTCAGTTCTGCTTATCCCAGCCTGCATTCATGGGATCAGATAAGGAGCAAATGGAAGTTGCCACCACCAACGAGGACTAAAGAATGTAGGGAGCAGCCTGGCCGGTGTGGCTCCGTGGTTGAGTGTCGACCCATGAACCAGGAGATCACAGTTCAGTTCCTGGTCAGGGCACATGCCTGGGTTTTGGGCTTGATCCCCAGTGTGGGGGCATGCAGGAAGCAGCCGATCAATGATTCTCATCATTGATGTTTCTCTCTCTCTCTCCTGCTCCCTTCCTCTCTGAAATCAATAAAAATATATTTAAAAAAAGAATGTAGGGAGCATCCAGGCAGGATGTGTTCAGAACATAGCACTCTGCTTGGTGCTATAGGGCTGGAGGAGTAATCTCCTGGGCCCCCTCGGGTCATGGTGAGGGCCCTGGCCTGTCTTCCCCGGTGAGTCTGTTACTGGTGGGGTGTCCTCTGTGTCTCCACATTGCTGATGGAAGTGGAGCTCTTGGGGTGCCGCAAGAACGAGAATTTCCTGAGGCCTCCACGGGAGGGTGAGGCATGGTGGGAGGCTTTACTGATGCTGTAACATTAGGAAGATCCCCACCGAGGCCCCATCTCCCTCTGCCATGGAAGAAGTCCACATTCCAGTCTGGTCCAGCATCTGGCTGGCTTAGCTTGTGTTCCAGCTGCAGGCCATTGCCTGTGGGGTCCGGGGCCACATGCCAGGCAGGCTAGCTCGGGTCACAGAACAAGCCAGTGCAAGGAAGCAGGAGCGAAGCCAGAGGAACAAGAGAGAGAGGGTTCCTTTGCTGTGGGTTTTGACTGGGAGCTCCTCCAGTGAGTCCTTCAGGATTTTGTGCACTTGCAGTGGCTCCACCCCCTCTAGCCAGTTATCTTTTTCCAGGTTAGACTGACAGGCAAGCGCCTATGTCACCCCGACTTCACTGCCCATGCATCCCTTCCCTGCTTTGTTGGACCCCTTCCCGCAGGGACCTGCAGGGAATGGACGAGGGAGTGTGAAGTTGCAGCTGCCTGGCGAAGCTGCCCAGATAGCCATGCTTACGATGTCTGGCCTCCCTTTTGCTTTCTTCCCATTTGTAATATGAACTAGCTAGTTATGATGGTAACAGCCGTCCATCGGGTAACTGCTGACAGTGAGTCGTGGAAGGAAGAGAGGAAATCACCACGGAGCCCCCAGGTCACGTTGGCATGGCTGGAGGTGGGACCGCTGCAAAGGCCCGGCGGGAAGGAAATGCCCAGTTGCTCCCTGTCCTCAGAGCTCCTTAGACCTTGGCTTTGCAGTGCAGCCCCCGCAAAACCAGTGTGAGTGCCATTCCTCTGCCTGGACAGGGACATGCTTACTGGCATCCCTCAGCCAGAGGCGTGTGGGCAAGAGGAGGGGTGACCTTCCAGGCCTGAACTTGGGGTAGTGCCACTGACAGGCCATCCTGTCGGGCTTACTTCCCTGTGTTATGGGCCCAGGAAGAAGTAACAGCTGCATTTCTGCATTTGCCAGCAGGCATTCCCGTGGCATGTGCTCTGCAGGTGAGGCCTGCTCAGTGCGGATGTCACATGCGTTCTGTGATTGTTTCTTGACAATTTTCGCGCTCACTTGGGCTCTGGAGTATTCCCCTCCACCTCCCCCCCCCCCCTGCTCTGGGTCTCACCACTGCCCCCACCCATGGCCCCATGGATGGAGCACCTTGGCCTCCAGGTCACCAGGGTGGGACGGATGGAGAACCAGCAGGCCGTGGCTCCTGTCCCGGGGAGAGAACAGTCCCAGTGGAGCCCTCAGAGCCATGGCTGAGTCAATGTGTGGGCCAAGCTGCTCGACCTGAGGGCCCAGCTCCTTCTGGACTTACTGACCAGCGCGTCTCTGTCAGGCCCCGAATCTGCCGAGTCTGTGGCTCTCCAGTCCTTTCTTGTCTTTCTACTCATTTCTACTTCATTTAGGTCTTGGACTGCTAGAATATTCTAACCAGTCCCCCAGCCTTGGTGTCCCCACTTAATGGATTCTTTTTTTTAAAAAAAAGACAAAATTTTTAATTAAAATAAATAAAAGAATAGGCAACAGACACAAAGCCTAAAATATGTATTATCTGTCCCCTTTTTTAAATTTAATAAATCTTTATTGTTCAGATTATTACAGTTGTTTCTCCTTTTCCCCCCTATAGCTCCCCTCCACCCGGTTCCCACCCCACCTTCTGCCCTTACCTCCCCGCCACTGTCCTCATCCATAGGTGTACAATTTTTGTCCAGTCTCTTCCTGCACCCCGACACCCCTTTCCCCCTGAGAATTGTCAGTCCATTCCCTTTCTATGCCCCTGATTCTACTATATTCACCAGTTTATTCTGTTCCTCAGATTTTTAATTCACTTGATTTTTAGATTCACTTGTTGATAGATATGTATTTGTTGTTCATAATTTTTATCTTACCTTTTTTCTTCTTCCTCCTCTTCTTAAAGAATACCTTTCAGCATTTCATATAATACTGGTTTGGTGGTGATGAACTCCTTTAGCTTTTTCTTATCTGTGAAGCTCTTTATCTGCCCTTCAATTCTGAATGATAGCTTTGCTGGGTAGAGTAATCTTGGTTGTAGGTTCTTGCTATTCATCACTTTTCTTGCCACTCCCATCTGGCCTGCAGAGTTTCTGTTGAGAAATCAGCTGACAGTCGTATGGGTGCTCCCTTGTAGGTAACTAACTGTTTTTCTCTTGCTGCTTTTAATATTCTCTCTTTGTCTTTTGCTCTTGGCATTTTAATTATGATGTGTCTTGGTGTGGTCCTCTTTGGATTCCTTTTGTTTGGGGTTCTGTGCGCTTCCTGGACTTGTAAGTCTATTTCTTTCACTAGATGGGGGAAGTTTTCAGTCATTATTTCTTCAAATAGGTTTTCAGTATCTTGCTCTCTGTCTTCTTCTGGCACCCCCATAATTCGGATGTTGGTACGCTTGAAGTTGTCCCAGAGGCTTCTTACACTATCTTCAAATTTTTGGATTCTTTTTTCTTTTTGCTTTCCCTGTTGAGTGTTTTTTGCTTCTTTGTATTTCAAATCTTTGACTTGATTCTTGTGTTCCTCTAGTCTGCTGCTGGGTCTCTGTATAATGTTTTTTATTTCAGTCAGTGTATGTTTAGTTTGTAGTTGGTCCTTTTTCATATCTTCTAGGGTCTCGTTAAATTTATTGGCCTTTTCTAGGAAATTCTTGAAAAACCTTATAACCGTGGTTTTGAACTTTATATCCAGTCATTTGTTTTCCTTCATTTCTTTCGTTTGTGATCTGTTTCTTTGTCTCCGCATTTTCGCTGCTTCCCTGAGTTGGTAGGGTAGCTTTGTGTGCTAGGTGTCCTCTAGGGCACAGTGGCTCAGCCTCCCCCAGTTACCTGAGGTGGACACTCTTGGTGCACCCCTTTGTGGACTGTGTGTACAGCCTTGCTGTAGTTAAGTCTTGATTGTTGTTGGTGTCACTGGGAGGAATTGACCTCCAGGCCAATTGGCTATGAGGACCCACTGTGTCTATAATGGAAGAACTGCTGTGCTGGAGACACGCTTATGGGGCACTACTTGCTTCAGTGCGGCTTTGTGCTCACTGAGTCTGCCTCTTGAATGTGTCACTTATGGATGTGAGTAGTTGAAATTTGGTATCGTCTCACACTGACCACTAGGTACACTGGCTTCTGGATCTCCAATGGGGTGTAGGTCAGCTACTGTCTGAGGCCCAGCAGGAGCTACAGTGAGAACTACAATTTTCTCCTCTTTGCTTGGGGTTTGGAGGTTTTGGAGCTGTCTGCCCAGAGCTGCAGTTTGTTAGGTTAAGCTGCGATAGGGCAGGCCATTTATATGCAAAAGCCACTGCATGGAGCTTGGGTGGGTTTGTAGATTGTGCGGGGTGGGGTCTCAGGGAGTCACTAGGCTAGGGTGTGGCAAACAGCGATGGCTGCCATCAGCCATCTCTGCGTTTCCGCGTTTCCAAGTCCCCACGTCCCGCGCCCCAGCGCGGTAAACAATGATTGCTAGGTGCACCTCTGCAAGAAAGTCACCCTCACTTTCTGACCCGATGGCAGACAGTCCAGCTTCTCCCCGTAGGAGTTTGAGTCCCCAGCATCTCCCCAGAAACTGGAGTTCAGAGTAATCGGGAGCTTGTCTCCCTTCGGGTTGAAAAAAGCAGCTCACCCAGACACCTACCACCAGCCCGATTCACGCGCCTCCGTACCTCAGCTTTTTAGCGCTTGTGCACGTCTCAATGCTCTTTTCTCTTTCCTTCTAGCTGTAGAACTTCCACTCAGCCAGCTTTCCCGTGGTTCTGGGTGATAGATGTTTTGTCTTTTAGTTGTAGTTTTGAAATTGTTGTGCGAGGCAGCAGTTTAGGTGTTTACCTATGCCGCCATCTTGGTTTCTCCTTCCCCACTTAATGGATTCTTATTCTCATCAAAGACAGGTCTGGTCCTGCCATGCCCTTCCCAGCTCTCCCGTGGCTCTCAGTCTGCATCCTCCCTGCCCTCCAGCATTTGACCACATGTGTCTCCCACCCCTGCCCTTCCCACCTGTGTTCTGTCCAGATCGGACAACTGAAGTTCCAGAACACTTCCCACACTTCCCGCCCCTAAAGGTTTTGCATACCACATCCTCCAACCTGGGAGCCCCCTTGGCAGTCCCTCCTCCGCCGCGCCCTTGGGGACACTGGGAGCATCTGTGGCCTGGGAGGCCCATGCCCTCCATGGCTGGAGCCTAACACTACGTGTTGAGTGTTTGGGGTTCTCTGTAGCCCTGAGGTCAGACTAGACACTGTGCAGAGCTTTGTGACTGCAGGGCGCTTGTTGGATGCATGGTTGGGATAAGTAGAGAGAGTTTTGCTCTGTAACCGTCTGCTGGTGGCCAAGATGGAAAGAGACTGGAGCCTGGAGTTGCTATGGTGACCGAGAGGTGGCTGTGCCAGGGAGTGTGAGGCACTGCGTTAGGTGAAGGGAGGACACCAGCGTTGCACCAGCACCAGCACCAGCACCGAGGGCCAGGAGGAGCTGGGCTCTCAGATGTCCCTGAAAGGGCTGAAAGGCTCTGTGACCACGATTTCCCTCAGCCCAGCAACAAGGCACAGGCCATTCTCTCTGGGCACAGCTCAGCATCCAGAGGGGATCGAGCCAAGGCCAGGGAGAAGGGATAGCTCCTGTGCGGCTCCAAGGTTACAGTTGTCCCCAGGCAGAGGCTGCCAGGGTGAGGATTTGAGGGCCCACACTGTGACTCTTTCAAGATAAGCTGGAGAAACAAAATTGTCTATTCCAAACCTCCTCCTTGCTCCTCAGAGCCCAGTTTACTGTGTCAGAGCTTGATTTAATGTTGCCCGTGATTAAAACAACAACAGCTAATCGAAGGGGAAACAAATGAAGGTTATCGATCCGCCTAGCTGGAACACCCGCAGGCGGGAGCTGGTCTGGAGGAGGGGGCCCCTGAGGGGGCAGCTCCGTGGCTCTGCCTTCGCTGTCTGTTTCGGGCCCAGGCAGCCGGTGGCCCCTGCCCCACCCAGTTTCTCCTGGTGATAAGAGTGGCTGTGGAGTCCTGGGCTGCGCTTTCTCGCACCTTCCTCTCTCCCCGTGCTCCACAGGGTGGCACTGGTTCCAATTTGCTTGTTACCCATTCCGTGCTGGTTGGTATAGCCAAGGGCTGAGATTGGGCACCTGGCCTGGCTGGAATTGGGGCTGTGTCCATCCCACCCAGTAAGAATAGCCAGCGTTTATTGTCAGCATAAGTCCAAACCTGTAAGAATTTTTATGTGTTTATTTGAGCAAAAATGACAATTGCTGGGAAGCAAAATTTCAACGGATCGAGGAAATGCTTCAGAAAATGACAGTTTTACCACTTTTATACATCAGAGGGGCAGCGGTAAGGGGGTTACATGAAATTCATTGGTGATAGATTAGGGAGGCAGGAGGAAGCAAGGCAGGGAAATCTCTGGGACTGAATAAAAATAAAAGGAATAGACACATCTTTTACATAGGCAGGTATAGGACAGTTAACAATTAACAGGATACTGACAACAATGAGGGGGTTTGTGGTCTCTGCCTGTGCTGGGGGGGTCTGGACAGAGGAGTTACTCGTTCCGAAGCTCAGCCAGGTAAAGACTGACCTTTGTCAAGGCAGATGCTGGCCTAGCACATGACTACCTGCCAGGACTTGATTTTTTTTTTTCCCACATCCTCACCCGAGGATATATATATTTTTAATTAATGTTAGAGGGAGGGAGGGAGAGAGAGAAAAACATTAATGGGTTGCTTCCCATACACGCCCTGACCTGAGATGGAACCTGCAGAATTTCAGTGCACTGACGATGCTCTAACCCTGTGGTCGGCAAACTGCGGCTCGCGAGCCACATGCGGCTCTTTGGCCCCTTGAGTGTGGCTCTTCCACAAAATACCATGGCCTGGGCGAGTCTATTTTGAAGAAGTGGCGTTAGAAGAAGTTTTAAGTTTAAAAAATTTGGCTCCCAAAAGAAATGTCAATCGTCGTACTGTGGATATCTGGCTCTGTTGACTAATGAGTTTGCCGACCGCTGCTCTAACCAATTGAGCCACACTGGCCACGGCATGACTCCATTTTAGTGAAGAAGTTTTCCTTTCAGACCATCCCATGTGGTAACTTCAGGTCTCAGTTTGTAAGGCCGCCATGCAGCGCCCGCCCCCCCCCCCCCCCCCCCAGCTTGTCAGGGTTAGTATGTGCCCCTTTTTTGTCCACACTATGTACCAAGCCCTTAGCTGAGCTATACGCATGTTAATCATTTAATCTTCACAACTCTGGGAGGTGGGTTCTGTTATTCCTCAATGCGGGGGAGGTTAACTAGCGTGCTCAGGTCACACAGCTAGTTAATGTCATTTTCTGAACCAGGAGGGTCAGGGGTACTGAGCAGCAAGCCCACAGGCCTCTGCTACCCTAGCTGCCTAGGGCGCCGCGCTAGCCCCCGCCTGCTCTTCCCTTCAGCCCCACTGCTGGGTCCCTGGAAGGGGTGCTGAAGGCCCTGGGAGTTTGGCAAACTTGGGTAAGTGGGCTCCACCACCAGGGGCGGAAGACTGCACTCTGATGGGTTTGCGGGGGGGGGGGGGGGGGGGGGTGGGGGGGAGGGGGGGTTGAGGGAGAGAGGTGCGGGGAGGATTCAGGGATCCCATTCTCAGAGGCACCGCTGCTCCAGGAAGATGGGGCCCTGGAGCAGCAGCGGGCCATGCTGGAACCTGACTGGACGGGAAGCTGAGTCCGGCCCGGGTGGGCCCTGGCCTTCAGGATCCCTCACCACCACCCAGATCCACCCCCTCCCTTCTCCTTTGCGGAAGCCCCGGGCCTTGGTGGCAAAGCCCCAGCCAGACCACCACTTCCTTCCTGGGAGGGTGGGCGCGGCATGCCCTGCCCTACTGTCCAGAGTCAAGCGCTGACACACCCAGGTGCCCACGTGGCCGGACAAAGCTCCGAGGAGGCCGCAGGCAGACCCTGAGCTTTTGTGCAAAGGGCGATTGGGGCTGTCACTCTCCCGTGCTTGGCTTTATGCCTTCGGGGAAAGAATTTCTCCAGCTTTCAAAGTCCAGGGCTTGCGCAGGTTCTTAAACTGCGATCATGTCCCCGGCCCGTCGGAGCTTGGCCCCCAGTCCCAGGCTCGCATGGTGGTTTGTCACGGATCCGTTTGTCCCCTTCATCTGCAGTTTAACATGGTTTGAGTTTGTCAGTAGTTCCCATCTTTTCTCCCTTTATCTCTTTTTCCTCCTCATGTAAGCGGTGGGCATGTGTGGCCGCCGGTGGCCGAGGTCAGGCTTCCTGAGGGGCAGCGCTGGGGCGTGGGGACCTGTGTGCGGAGCCCTGATCCTGGCGCTCCGCCTGCCCTTCGCGCTGGCTAGTCTCAGGGGAGCTTTGCTTGTTTCTTAGTCTTTCCTCAGAAGACGGTTTGGCTTTCTTGCTCACCCTATTTTGATTCATTTCTTCTATCAGTGATTTCTGTCTTAATCTTCTGTTGCTTCTCTCTCCCTTCCCCTGTTGGCTCCCACACTGTTTTCTTTTCTTTTTTTTTTTTTTTAATATATTTTATTGATTTTTTACAGAGAGGAAGAGAGAGGGATAGAGAGTCAGAAACATCGATGAGAGAGAAACATCGATCAGCTGCCTCCTGCACACCCCCTACTGGGGATGTGCCCGCAACCAAGGTACATGCCCTTGACCGGGATCGAACCCGGGACCCTTGAGTCCGCAGGCCGACGCTCTATCCACTGAGCCAAACCAGTTTCGGCACCCACACTGTTTATCTTAGCCTCTCCCACGCGGCCCTCTCCACAGCGGCCTTCCGGTTCTGGATGCGGGTGTTAATGCTGCAGCCTCTTGCTGTGCCGAATTGTATCTCCAGTTTGGGACTTGTAGTATTTCCATATTGCTCTGTGTTAATTATTTTGTAGCCTGCATTGCTATTTCACATATAATCTATGGTTAGTTTTCAAGCTCATTCCAAAAAATTACTTTTTATTGGTTTCCAGTTGCAATTCCATATTATGGTCTGATGAAGTGGTCTCTGCACTACTGATTATTTGAAATTTAGTGAGATCCCCTGTGGCTTGTCACTGTTGTAGATGTTTGAAATGGGTGTCGGTGCTGTGTGTGCGTTCCTGCCCCAGGGGAGATTCGTCGGGGCCTGGTGCTGGAAACCAGCCGGGGCCTGGATGGAGATGTCCGGGAGGATTTGCTAACACCGGGTTTCAAGCGCATTTCCCTTCCACTCAGGCTCACACCCTGGGGTGACAGGTGAGGGCAATCCGATTGCTGTTGATGTGAAGTGCTTGCGAGCTGGCCCTGGGCACTGGAGGGATTGCCACCAGCCGGACTGTCCTGAGGGCAGAACCCTGGCAAGGATTTGCAAAACTAAGGACGATGCTCCTTTCCCTAAATAAATGCAAACCATTTTGTAAAAGGGCCTCTTACGGGGCCACACATGGTGGGAAAGGAGCCGAGAAGTCTCATCCACAGTGTTACCAGCGTGCCCTTGAGTGGGTAGGGCAGAAAGCCGAGGAAGGCTGTACCTTTACTTAGGACTCAGAATTTCAACTTTTACCATCCTATCCACCTGATACTTTCAACCTCTTGCGATGTGGAGAGGAATATGAATGTATTGGGGTTATTTGTGGTTTAGAGTTGCACTGCACAGTACACTAGCCATGAGCAACACGTGGCTTCTTACATTTAAATTAAAATGAACTAAGATGGAAGTCACAGCAGCCACGTTGTGAGGGCCCCTCTGTCCCCTGTGTCTGTGCCACAGTCATGGGCAGCACAGGCCCGAGCAGCCCAGCTGCAGACACTCTGGGACAGGCTGCGGAGGGCGACGCAATAAGGAAGGAGGCTCACAGGGGACCCGGCGGGCTTGGCTCTAAGGCTGTGCAGGGTTGACTGGGGGCACAGGGTCCCTTTAGAGGTGTGGCAGCAGCGTCCCCACCCCGCTGACCCCTGGCCTGCCCCCTTCTCTCCGCAGTGAGCTGAGGACCAGGTACCGCGTCACAGCCACCCCCAAGCTTGTGATCCTGAAGCCCAGTGGGGCGGTCATCACCGACAAAGGGCGCAAGCAGATCCGGGAGCAGGGTCGGGCCTGCTTCAAAAGCTGGGTGGAGGCCGCCGAAGTCTTTCAGAACTTCTCCGGGTGAAGTGGGGGCTCTGCGGGGACCTGGGCAGGGGTGGAACCCCGGTGCTGCCGCAAGCACTTGGGGAGAAGGGGGGTTTGGGGTGTCAGAGTGGAAGCACGCTGTGCTACCCTGGCCCCGGCCTGCCTCCCCGCGGCCTCTAGCTGTTCTCACTTTCTTAGCACAGCTTCCTCCACGGGCGCTGGACTGTGTTGGAAATCTGTGCAAAACATCTATCTACGCAGGCTCTTCACGTAATGTATTAATTGATATGTTTTCTGGAGCTCTACTTATTGTAAGGATATGCTTTCACGACGGCATTTATTACTAAAGTGTGTGGAATCTGTGCTTTAATAAACACGCCTGTTCTCGCTGGGGCCTCCGCTCTCCTTTCTTCTCCCGGTGACCACGTGCCCTGAGGAGGAGAACCCTCGAGAAACACTGCGTCTGTGCCCCAAAGGGGTGCTTTTCAATTTTGATTCTTTTTGCGATGTTTTCTTCTCTTTGTTTTTGTGCTCACATTTATTTTTAATAAATAATAGCATCATAACATCCTAGAAAGAAGTGAAAATGTCGAGGCTGTGTAGTTGAGTCGTCAAGACCAAAGCTCGCCGGCTCCTAAAGGATGCGGAGGCAGCCGGTGCGTGGCCCACGCAGGTCTGAAGCAGCAGGAGGCGCCCTAGCTGGGAGCAGTGGGTCAGAGCACATACAAGAAGCGACACATGAGTGTGGAAGTAAGAGGAGCAACAAATCTCTCTCTCTCTCTCCCCCTTCTTCCCTCCCACCTCATCCTCTCTTAATCAATAAATTAAAAACAACAATAAAGTTCATGTAAACTCTGTTTCTTAAAGAAAGAAAATAGCAAGAGGGGAGCCACCAGGTTCCAGTTTGTAGCCGGTCCTGCCCCCCTCACTGGGCAGCTTGCCCTGTGGCCAGGCCAGACCCTTTGCTCCTTTCCAGCTGCACCGTGATCCAGGTGGGAGGGACCAGGAGATACCCACACCCCCGCCAGCCCAGTCCCCTCTGCAGCCCCACTGCGCGCTGGCCCCTCAGCTGGGAATTGGAGCAAACTGTCCCACGTAGGAGCCAGGGATGCTCCCCTATGGCCCCGTGGAGAGCGTGGGGCAGAGGGAAGAAGGCGTTGGGCCTTGGGAAACTGGAGGTGGGGACTGAGCCCTGGAGGGAAGGCTGCGGTGTTGGCTTAATGGGGGGGGGGGAGGGATGGAGGAAGAGGGTGTCAGGGGGAGGCTCCATGGCTGTCACTTTGACCTCTTGCCCTGTCCTCTATCCCCTCAGGGACCACCACACTGGGGACCAGGGATTGACCAAAGACGTAACTGATGGAGTTAATCTGGTCATCATTTGCCCCAGAAATAAAGCATGTAGGAGTGTAGTTCTTTTCCTAAAACAATATTCACTTAATTGTGGTATTTTTTCCAGCTTCATTGAGATGTAACTAACATCGTGTAAGTTTAGGTGTACAGCTGTTGATTTGATGCGTGTAGAAATGACAAATGAGGACCACACAGCTTGGCTAACACTCCATCCTGTCATGTGGTTACCATATCTATTTTTGGATAAGAACACTTAAGATCTAATGATGGTATATCCTACCTAATAAAAGAGTAATATGCAAATGGACCGTACCTCTGCTACACCCACAAGCCATGCCCACCAGCCAATCAGGAGCGAATATGCAAATAAACCAAGATGGCTGAGGCCACGGAGAGCAGGAGGGAGGCTTGGGTTTCCCTGGCGATGGAGGAAGCCAAGCTTTCTGCCTGCCCTTGCCGGCCCAGGCCTCCGCTTAAGGCTACAAAGTTTCAGAAGATAAATAAATATAGAAGATAAATAAATCCCAGATACCAGGGCCTCCACTTGGGTTGCCAGGGGGCGTGGCAGGCCTGCAAACCACCACAGGCCCCTCGCCCAGGCCGCCCCACGCCCCAAGGGAACCCCCACCCTGATCCGGGACACCCTTCAGGGCAAACCAGCCGGCCCCCACCTGTGCACCAGGCCTCTCTCCTATCTAATAAAAGAGTTAATTTGCAGATTGACCATCACTCCAACACACAAGAGGGCTGCCCCATGTGGTCAAAGATACTGCCCCCATGTGGACACAAGATGGCCACCACAAGATGGCCAGCAGGGGAGGGCAGTTGTGGGTGATCAGGCCAGCAGGGGAGGGCAGTTGGGAGGGACCAGGCCTGCAAGGGAGGGAAGTTGGGGGCGACCAGGCCTGCAGGGAAGGGCAGTTGGGGGGGAACCAGGCCTGCAGGGGAGAGCAGTTGGGGTGACCAGGCCTGCAGGGGAGGGCAGTTAGGGGTGACCAGGCCTGCAAGGGAGGGCAGTTAGGGGTGACCAGGCCTGCAGGGGAGGGCAGTTAGGGGCAAATAGGCTGGCAGGGGAGCAGTTAGGGCATCAATCAGGCTGGCAGGGGAGTGGTTAGGGGGTGATCAGGCTGGCAGGCAGAAGCAGTTAGGGGCAATTAGGAAGGCAGGCAGGCGAGCAGTTGGGAGTCAGCAGTCCTGGATTGTGAGAGGGATGTCTGACTGTCCGATGGGCAGTCAGACATCCCTCAAGGGGTCCCAAATTGGAGAGGGTGCAGGCTGGGCTGAGGGACACCCCCTTCCCACCCATGCATGAATTTCATGCACCGGGCCTCTAGTATACATATATATATTTTTGGTTAATTCTCACCTGAGGCTATTTTTTCCATTGCATTTTTTTTCTTTCTTAGAGTAGAGGGAAGGAGGGAGGGAGGGAGGGAGGGGGGAGAGAGAGAGAGAGAGAGAGAGAGAGAGAGAGAGAGAGAGAGAGAGAGAGAGAAAAGGTGGGGGGGGCATTGATGTGAGAGAGATGCATGGGTTGGTTGCCTCCTGCATGCGCCCAAGGCAGCCTGGGATCGAACCTGCAACACAGGTACATGCCCTTGATTGGGAATTAAGCCCTCAGCCCTTCAGTGCCAGGGCTGATGCTGTAACCACTGAGCAACACTGGCCAGGTCTAATTACGGTATTTTTAACCACACATTCTCTGGGGGAGAGGGGTTATCTCTTGCAGATGGAAAGTCCACAAACCGTGTGTGTGTGTGTGTGTGTGTGTGTGTGTGTGTGTGTGTGTAAAACCACAGCCACAGACTTCCTGAAGACTGGATGCATCCTTCCTAATAAACATGCTCATAGCTGCCATGCGGGAGCCCAAGACCCATGCCAACTCGGTGACTGGAGAGACTGTGTGCTGGTGTTCAGGCACCTGCAGGGCGGAGGCCTGGGCGGAGCCTCTCCACAGCCACGCCAGCCCTGCTGGCACGTACCCCTCCCCCAGGGCCGGCCCAGGCCGAGAGGGAGATGTGTCCCCTACATTCTTGTTAACAGAATACATTTCCTTTAATAATATCCCTGGCACATAATTTTTCTCAATTTCAGGCAGAGTATATTCAGCTTGCTTTCAGGGACGATGTCACTGGCTGCTATGCTGAAGTGCCTTTGCCCTTGTATTACAATAGCAGAACATGGTGGGCCGCGAGGGGAAGCCCTGTGGGTGTTTCAGCACTGACGCCCGAGGCCTTTGATCGCCATCTTCACCTACAGCCCGGGGCTCTCGCCGCCCCGGCCCCCTCCCCAAACCCCTCCCCCACGGTCCTCAGTGCAGTGGTGAGCTTGGGACACGTGTGGCTGTGTGTCAGCTCAGGCGGCAGCCCGAAACACTAGGAACACTGCTCTCACAGCTCTGGAGGCTGGAGGCCGAGACCGAGGCGCCAGCAGGGTGGATCTCGGGAGGGCTCTTTCCTGCTTGCCGACGGCCACCTTCCCGATGTGTCCTCACCCGGAGAGAGAGCTGGCATCTTACCAGGGCTCTAACCCCATCACCAGGCCACACCTCAGGGCCTCATCTAACTGCCAGTACGTGGGGCAGTGCTCTAACGTGAATGTTGGGGGCACCCAAACATTCAGAGCAGGGCTTTCGCCCCACCCAGACCCCCAGCCTCCCCGTGGGCAGGAGTCTAGGATCTAAGGACTTGGTGACCAGGTCCCATGGGTAAACCAGTTGGTTCCCATTCCTGGGTGCTGGCTGGGGCCACCGTATGTGGGCTGTTTTGTGGAGCTTCCAAAACATTCCTTCTTTGTTCTTGCTGCACTTAGAAAACCATTTGCCTGTCTTTGTCAGGGGGTGAAACTAGACGTGTGTGTTCCAGCTGCCTGTTGGCCCAGAAGAGTTCAGTTTAAGTTTGCAGCGCCACCAGGCTATCTGAGCCATAAGCTGATGCATGTGTTCCAAGTAGTTTTCTGCTTGGAACGTGGGTTTCTAATCTCCACCGTGTCTCCAGACGTGTCATTGCGGCTCTGTTTCTGCAGCGTCTCTCTGACCGTGCCCTGGAGAACGAGAGCAGTGGTGGGAGCGCTGGGACGCTGCCCTGACTCAGACCTGGAGGGTTGTAGCCCGAGGGTAGGTGGGCGTGCATCTTGGCCTCACACTCCTGGCTGACACGCCGCCGCTCCGCTCCACTGCTGTCCCGTGGCGGGGCCTCCCAGAAGACATCCGGCTGGCAATGGTAATTAAAGGGAACCCCAGTGACGACTTGCATTCTTTGAAAAATAATGGAGAAGTTCACAACCCGACCACACACCTAACGTCCCCTTGCTCCACTCCCCAGCCGCGCCCCCACACCTCTGCCCCCTCCGAGGCAGCCCACACAGCTCTGCTCCAGCCCGCTTCTCCCTGAAGCCTCATCTCATCGCTGCGGGTTTGGCGGCGCTGGCTCCCTGTGCGTTGATCCCTGGCCTCACTCAGGCCCTGGGTGACCCAGAGGCTGGGGACTGGCCCATCGGACAGGGCGAAGGGCACATTCTCTTTTCTGGCTGCAGAGTCACAGGGAGAACTTGGCTAGGGACACGGCAGACATGGCTCCTTCATGTGTCATATAAAAGGTTTCTACTATTCCAGGTAAATGGAAACCTCTGGCATGAAGGCGCCATGGTTTCAGGGCCAGCCTCCTCACTGATGAGGCATAAATCATTTTTCCCTACATCCTTCGCTTCCCTGGCTGCTCTTTCTGAAACAGAAAAGCATTTACTTTTTTCTCCTTTCCTTACACATGTGCCATGACTTTCTGTCTGTCAGGAATAATCATCTCCAGCTCGGGGAGAGTGCATTGTATGAATGTGAGGTTTTGGTATTCATTCATTCATTCGACAGCATCTGGTGCTCGGTGAGCCCCAGCCTGGCAGCTTCGCACGGGACATGAGGGTCTGTGGTGATGGAGCGGGACATGAGGGTCTGTGGTGATGGAGCGGGACATGAGGGTCTGTGGTGACGGAGCGGGACATGAGGGTCTGTGGTGATGGAGCGGGACATGAGGGTCTGTGGTGACGGAGCGGGACATGAGGGTCTGTGGTGATGGAGCGGGACATGAGGGTCTGTGGTGACGGAGCGGGACATGAGGGTCTGTGGTGATGGAGCGGGACATGAGGGTCTGTGGTGATGGAGCGGGACATGAGGGTCTGTGGTGATGGAGCGGGACATGAGGGTCTGTGGTGATGGAGCGGGACATGAGGGTCTGTGGTGATGGAGCGGGACATGAGGGTCTGTGGTGATGGAGCGGGACATGAGGGTCTGTGGTGATGGAGCGGGACATGAGGGTCTGTGGTGATGGAGCGGGACATGAGGGTCTGTGGTGATGGAGCGGGACATGAGGGTCTGTGGTGATGGAGCGGGACATGAGGGCCCAGGCTGGGCGCCGGCTCGGAGAGGAGAGCGGAGCTGGCAGACCTGTGGGATGGCTGCGTGGCTGCCACAGGCCCAGGCCCTTCGGTGGTGGTGTCAGTGCCTTTCCCTGCGAGCAGATCTGAGGCCATTCCCAGGGGTGGCTACTTCTCCGCTGTGAGAGCCGCCGGCTGTGAGGAGAGCCCTCATCATTTAGGGATGTTCCTGCCTTGCGGAGCTTGGCCGGGATCAGCGGTGCTCCCTCACCTCTCACAACAGCCTCCCACGCAGCTCGCACGCCTGGCTTCCTTACCTTGTCCCCTTGCAGCGGTGAGACCACACGGGGCTTTCCTGGGGACCAACGGAACCGGCCGCTGGGATAGAGGAAGCGGGGCGTGGGGCGGCCTGGCCCCGGCACAGATGATGCGGGAGGGAGAGGTTGTGAGGCTTCTGAATCCAAGGGCAGTTTTAACTGCGCAAATGTCTGGACAGGTTGCTGTCCTGTTTGTAAATCTCACCTGACAAGGCCGAGCGTTCCTCCTCCCTGTTCCAGCTTATAAAGGGACCCAAGAAAACTCAGCCGTGACGGCAGCCCCCCCCCCCCCCCATTCCCCGGGGCTCTCCCAGCCACCCTCATTGGCAGAGGTGGGGCCCTGGAGGCCGCTGCGTCCCGGGTGCTGGAGCACGGCTGTGAGGTGCTGATGGAACACATCCAGGCGCGTAAACAGCCGGTCCTTGCTGCCAGGTTCATCCCGGCTACAGTCTTCACGGCCTTCAACTGCTCCTCCCACTTCCTGGTGTCAGGTGGCGATGCCCATCCATAGCCCCGGGCAGCCTGGGGCGTGACCCAGCTCTGGGAGCTTGGCCTTGACCCTGATGGCCACGCGGTTACAGATGTGCTTCCAACCCTCAACCTGCCCAGAGCGCTGCGCTGAGAACAGGGAACAAATAGCAGTGTCCCCTGCACTCAAGGACCTGAGTCGGAGAGGAGCGTAATCCCAGGAGGGTCAGTGCGTCTTTCTGTACTCTGAGCAAGTCTCTCCTCCACGTTTCATGAAATCCCGTCAGCATGCTCTCTGCCCCTCCCTCTCTCGCCCCCCACCCCTCATTCAGATGAACTTTGAGAATTGTTCATTGGGAGGATGGCTGTGTGTCTATCTCCTGCCAGGAAGTCTCAGGACTTGGTCCAACCGGGAGGAGATGGCAGGTCACTCAGGTCACAGGGCCCTGCCTTCCCCCTCAGCTCCAGCACCTGTCTCAGTCAGCAGGGCTGTGTAACAAAGCACCACAAACCTACTCTCTCACAGCCTGGGGTCTGAGAGCCTGAGCTCAAGTTGTGGGTGGAGTTGGCTTTGCCTGGGGGCTCTCTCCGGGGCGTGTCATGGCTGCTTTCTCCCTGGGTCCGCACAGCCTTCCTCTGTGCAGGCCTGTGTCCGAAGCAGACAGGTTCATAGGGCCCACCCTCGTGACCTCCTTTTACCGTCATTACCGTGTAAAGGGCCCGTCTCCAAACACAGTCACACGCTGAGGTCCCGGGTTACAGGCTCAGCACATGAATTGGGGGAGGGATACAACTCAGCCCATAATGCGCCCAACACGCAGCCTCTGGAAGCTCCCCGTGGGCAGGCAGGCTCAGCTGGCCACTCCCTGGTTCCTCAGCATCTGCTCTCCTGGCCTGCCTTCCTGCGGTGCCTGTGGGACGGGGCGGGCGCAGGGCTGCCCCAGCCTGTGGTGGGCGGCGGGTGACAGGGCAAGAGCTTTCACCCTCGGAAGCAGCAGCTCCCTGGAGACAGGAGGCTGGTTCCGGGCAAACCCACGATGCCACGCTCTGCGGAGACCTCAGAGAGGCCCCGGAGACCCCCACGCCTGCCAGCCTCTCCAGCAGCAGCCACGGCAATAGGAACTGCCAAGGGCTGCGGTTCCCCAGCTCTGGGCCTCAGCCCCGCCTCCCCGGCCCGCTCTCCTGGCCACGCGCATGCCCCTGCCAAGCAAAGCCGCCACGTTGCGGGTTTGATCAAGTAAGTCTTGGGAACCGAAAGCCCTGACTCTGGTGGGACGTTAGTGCTTGCGTCCGCCTGGAGGTCCCTAACGCCTCTGGAGGCCAAGCCGACCACGCGGGGCCTGTAGCGGGAGCTGGGCACCTGCCCAGGAACCACGGCTCCCAGAGCGGGCGGGGCTGGCAGAAGCTGCGCAGAAAGGGAGCCTGCAGGCATAATTGCAGGGTCTCCCGGTCTTTTACCATCAGGAAACGGGAATGCAAATCTCCACGCTGTAGTTTAAACCTTTTCCAGTAAGTTCTGGCCTCGGCGAAGATGCTTTAGAAAGGCCCGGCCAACTCCGCACCGCTGCCCCTCCTGGACCAGCCGGGTGCACCTCCCCGCAGGCTCCGGCTCGCTGCCCCACGCCCTCTTCCCGGGGGGATGAACCTCCGGCGCTCGGCCACACGCCACCTGCATGGCTCAGCTTCCCGAGGGCCCCGCACAAGAAGTGTTTGCTGAGAAGGCCCCGGGCGTGGGGTGAGCCCTCAGGAAGGGGCTGGCGGCGTGGAGCACAGGGGGCGTCTCCTTCCTTTGTTAGAAAACCTCAGGCTAGCTCAAGAATTGCTTAAACAACCCCCCAAAGCACACAGCAGCATGGGTGGCCACTGGCAGCCCTGTGCGGAGCGAAGGGCACAAAGCACAGAGAGATATGAGGGGGGATGCAGCATTACCATTTATGTCGTTGAAAAATACACACACACACACACACACACACACACACACACACACACACACACACACACACAGAGCCCGGGAACAACGCATGCGCAGTGTGTAGGCCAGACGGCTGGCCGGAGGCGCGGGTGCTACGGGAGGGTGTGGGCACAAAGGGGCATAAATACGGGAGCAAATAAGACAGCGGCGCCTCATACTGACCGGTGATGGTCGTGTACCCTGCGCTGCTGCCCAAAGACCCCAGCCACCCCGCAGAACCGTGTACGCAGGCACAGAGATGCTAAGTGCCGGGTGCAGGACCGGGTGCAGCAGCTGCGGTCCCCCCGCTGGGAGCTCGGCCGGCGGTCACGGTGGGCACGGTTTGATGACTCTGCTGACGCTGACCATTTCCATACCCGATGGGCCAGGAACCCCACGGGTTATCCCCGCAGAGCCTGTCCACCAAACCCCAAGCTGCACAGCCAGGGCAGCAGCACCCTAACAGCCCGAGCCGGGAGCAGCTGGCGGCCCAGCGCAGGGTCGTCGTCGGGAGTGGGTTCCCCAGGAGGACCGGCGAGTGCCCACAGACTCGGAGCTAATCTCAGCGATGAGTGGGGAGTGAAAAGCATGCAATTGCGTTTGCATCTGAAGTACAACAACCGGTGAAACCCATCCGTGAAGGCAGTGACTGCCCTGGGGGCAGGTGGCAGGGGCGTACAAAGGTGTGCCAGGGTGCTGGGTACACCGTGTGGGCACTTGGTGAAAACCTGACGAGCTATTCTTTTGCTTAACCTTCAATTAAAAGTAAGAAAGTAAAAGAAAAAGGAAAAGTGCCAACCAGTTTAAATTGTAGCAGGGCAATAAGAGATATACAAACAATAGAGGGAATGTGGCTTATTGACAACATATTAAAATAACTCAGACTGAGGGCTTTGCACATTGGGGGTCGGGACCGGAATACAGAGGTAGACGGCCCGGTGCCTGCTCACGGCACTGCACACAGATGCACATGCAACAGATGCACACACAACAGATGCACACACAACAGATGCAGACGCACACAGATGCACACACACAGATACACATGCACACAGATGCACACACAACAGATGCACATGACACAGATGCACATGCACACAGATGCATGCACACAGTTGCACACACACAGAGATGCACATGACACAGATGCACACGCACACAGATGCACACACACAGTTGCACGCACATGACACAGATGCACATGACACCAATACACATGCACACAGATGCACACGCACACAGATGCACATGACACAGATGCACATGCACACAGATGCACACACACAGATGCACATGACACAGATGCACATGCACACAGATGCACGCACACAGTTGCACACACACAGATGCATACACAACAGATGCACACGCACACAGATGCACACACACAGATGCACACACAACAGATGCACACACAACAGATGCAGACACACACAGATGCACACACACAGATACACATGCACACAGATGCACACACAACAGATGCACATGACACAGATGCACATACACACAGATGCATGCACACAGTTGCACACACACAGAGATGCACATGACACAGATGCACACGCACACAGATGCACACACACAGTTGCACGCACATGACACAGATGCACATGACACCGATACACATGCACACAGATGCACACGCACACAGATGCACATGACACAGATGCACATGCACACAGATGCACACACACAGATGCACATGACACAGATGCACACGCACACAGATGCACACGCACACAGATGCACACACACAGATGCACACACACAAATGCACACACAACAGATGCACACACACAGATGCACATGACACAGATGCACATGGCACAGATACACATGCACACAGATGCACACACACAGATGCACACGACACAGATGCACACGCACATAGATGCACGCACACAGATGCACATGACACAGATGCACACGCACACAGATGCACATGCACACAGATGCACACACAACAGATGCACACACACACAGATACACACACAGATGCACACACAACAGATGCACACACAACAGATGCACACGCACACAGATGCACGCACACAGATGCACGCACACAAATGCACATGACACAGATGCACACGCACACAGATGCACACACAACAGATGCACACACAACTGCTGGGGGCCATGCTGAACCTGTTGCGTGACAAGGTCATCACAGGAAGTTCCGACTCGTGGCACGGCCCGAGGAACATTCGTCATGCCCTGGATCAACTCATATGCTTTTCTATTGTGTTCGCTTTAGTCACAGCTCCAAGTCTTGGAATTGCATGTCTCATTGCTCCTGGGGGGCATAGGGCTGGGAAAGTCATTCAAAGTGCTAAGAACTGTACAAAATGTCTCAATCTTACTGGGCTGTACGGGAAGGAGGCGTGGAGGAAAATACAGGACAGTGAAATATGGGGAGATTTTAAGCAAGATCTAAAACCCATACCTACACCCACGGTTCCGAGTAAAAGGTCCGTGCGAGGCACGGGGAAACTCAGGAAGATGGAGTTCCCCGAACAGATGCCAAAGGACGAGTGTGGCGGGGAGATAGGTGGTGGGAACTCCCTCAGGGAAAGCCACAACGTATTGATCCCGCCTGGCTTCCAGACCCGCCTCTCCCCTTTACTGGTGTGTACCATCCTCAATTAGGCCACATTGTAAATGATGAGCGTACAGGAAAATGGGTTAGGTTTTGGGACTTATCCACCTGGGACAGGATTAGAAGAGGGGGACCCCATTGCAGAACAGAGGAAGAATTGGAGCCAATTAGGAGGCAATGGAATAGGTGGATGGCAGGTTGTGAACACTGTCAGTGGAAGCGGAAAGGAGAGAGCTAATGTGGCAGCATATATTCTAGCACAGCTAAGCCCTGCAGATTAGCTGAAACTTTGCTTAAGGCATAGACAAATATTTTGCTGAGCAGCTTAATACCGCTTAATAGACAGTTATAGAAGCAAACTTAAGGTCATAATCTTTAACTATATAGACTAGAGGAAAATAAATATAGAGGTGTCAGACAGAAACAATGAGGCTGTTCCTGGAAGAATGCTAAGGCCAAAGCAGAACTAATGACTGAATGACGCATGACCACATTGTAAGAGGTCAGTGGCCCTGAACATATGTATACAATCAAAACTGTGTTAGAAGAATGCCTCGGAGAATGTATAAAAAAAATAAAACGCTGCAGGAGGAGGCAGAGCAGATCTGCAATGCCCTCCTGAGAGCTTGCACCTCATTCTGTCTCTCGACTGCTCATTCCACCCGCCGACGCCGTACCTCCTCGCCGCCCCCTGGACTCTTGCTGAGGCTGGACCCTGGCACACAACAGATGCACACGCACACAGATGCACACACACAGATGCACACACAACAGATGCACACGCACACAGATGCACACACACACAGATGCACACACACACAGATGCACATGCACACAGATGCACGCACACAGTTGTACACACACAGAGATGCACACACACACAGTTGCACACACACACAGTTGCACACACACAAATGCACATGACACAGATGCACATGACACAGATGCACACGCACACAGATGCACATGACACAGTTGCACACACACAGATGCACATGTCACAGTTGCACACACACAGATGCACACGCACACAGATGCACATGCACACAGATGCACACACAACAGATGCACATGACACAGATGCACATGCACACAGATGCACACACAACAGATGCACACGCACACAGATGCACACACAAAAGATGCACACACAACAGAACAGATGCACATGCACACACACAGTTACACACACAGATGCACATGACACAGATGCACACACACAGGTGCACATGACACAGATGCATATGCACACAGATGCACATGACACAGATGCACACGCACACAGATGCACACACAACAGATGCACACACACAGATGCACACACAGAGATGCACACGCACACAGATGCACACACAACAAATGCACACACAAATGCACACGCACACAGATGCACACACAACAGATGCACACACAACAAATGCACACGCACACATATGCACACACAGATGCACATGCACACAGATGCACATGCACACAGATGCACGTGACACAGATGCACATGAACACAGATGCACGTGACACAGATGCACACACACAGATGCACATGCTGCACTCACTCACATGGCAAGGTCCTGCCCCAACCTGTTTGTAGCTTGCATTTTTCCCTTCATAGTATCTGTTGCCAGTTGCTGAACATTTGCAGAATGAGACCTCCCATCTTCCCATTGCTCAAGCCAAAAGTCTCGGGCCACCTCCAATTCCCGGTTTTCCGTGGCTTCCCCACCTGGCCCCTCCAAGGGCTCCCCACTCCAACCTCCCACCCCTCCCTGTCCTCCCCTAGCCCCTCCTCCAGACCCCTTGCCTGTCAGTTGGTCAGTCACTGTCACCCCCGGCTGGGCTCCATACCCCCTGGAATGTGTGGTCCCGCAGCAACTAGATGGTCCTTTTGATACTGAAATCTGATCTGTTATTTCCCTGCTTCTCAGCCCTTCAGACTCTCCTGCTCCTTGGTGCCCCACTCTCTCCACCCCAGCCACACCCTCCTTCCTCTCTCCCTGCGTGTCCTTCTCTACCTCTCTGCAATACCCACACCTCCCAGTTACTTAGGCCCCCGACCACCGACCACCGGCTCCTAGAGGCCTCTTCCCTGACCAGCCTGTTCCACACGGCACCTCACCCCCATGTGCTTGATTTTCACTAAAGCCTTTCTTTGATGTTATCTATCTATCTATCTATCTATCTATCTATCTATCTATCTATCCATCCATCCTATCAATCATCAATAATCTAGATATCTGTCAATCATCTATCATCTATCTATTTATCTATCTGATCTATCAATGATCAATAATCTAGATATCTGTCAATCATCTATCTGATCTATCAGTCATCAATAATCTAGATATCTATCAATCATCTATCAACTATCTATCTATATTTATCTATTGCTGTGGAGGAAAAAAAATTTCTTCTCCCCTTCTAGGTTTTGCTGGCTAGTTTAAGAATTAAATTGATGTGAGACAGATTAACTGGAGAAAATAAAGTTTAATTATGTATTAGGGAGGTCTCATAGATATGAGACCTAAAGAATTGACCAAAGCAGGCAGCTTTTATACTTTTTAGACAAAGAGGCAATAAATGTGTGAAGGACTGACAAGACAAAGAAACGTGGGCATGGGCACTAGTTGGTGAAGAAATTAAGCGAGTCCAGACTTCTAGGCTCTGGGCTCCCTGACTCTGGAGGTAACGAGGGCTCTACCGCCGGTGCTGAGCGGGCGCCTGCCACCTGGGCGCCCTGCTTTCAGGGGACAGAGAGGAGGGTCAGAGTGCTCTTGCGCCGGCTGTTTCTCAGGAAGGTCTAATTCAAAATAGCCAGTACACTGTAGTGCTGTACTTTGGGGCGGCAAATTCTGCTTCCCTACACTATCTCTCTAATTTATCAGTCATCAAAAATCTATATGTCCATCAATCACCTATCATATCTATCACATATACCTACATGTCATCTAATCTCTCCTCTGTGTACCACCTTCTTCCCAGACAGAGTGTAACCTCCCTGAGCAGAAATCCCATCATGTCTGGTTTGTGGAACTGGTGTCTAGTAGATGCTCTGTAAGCATTTGTTGACTTGCGGGATTCTTTCTAATGCCGATGTCTGTGTTCCTGTGTGGACACGCTGTACACCATTCTGCCCAGTCCTACACTGACGGACTTGATGCTGTCTTTAACTGCTCCTACATGTGCTTTCTAGCATTTTTGTTAGAATATAATGAGTTTGTAAATGAATTGATAAGAGTAAAAGAATGACTAGCCTCCATTTTCCAAGTGCTGTGCTGTTGTCCATCATGGGTTGTGAATAACCTTTCCCTGCTGCCTTCACGAGGGCATTGGGCTGTGAAGTAAATACCGACCCAGCGGGGAGCTGGCCCCGGCCAGGGCACCTGCTCTCTTTCCGGAGGCTCTGTGCTCCCCAGTGCAAGGCAGGACCAGCCTGAGGCCAGCGAGGTGTCCAGGCTCAGAGTTCAAGGTGACCCTCACTCCAGGACCCTTGCCTTACCTTGCCTCACCTGGCCCCTCCCTGCCCGAGGTGCTGTCATTTTCTGTGTGGCCACAGGTGGTCACTGTGGCGTGAGGGCCAGCCTCCTTCCGGGGACCCCGGGGAAATGACTTGCTTGTAAGCTGGAGATGCACACCAACCAGGCACACGTGCAGTGCAACTCTTGTGGCTGAGCAGCTGCGTTCCAGCGACGCCTCCGTTTAATTTACCCACGGAAGGAAATGGCCGCTGTGGCTGCTGGCCGTGTACGTCACGGCTCAGGGAACTCACACGGAGACTCCCATTGCCCCGTCTCCGACTTGGTCACATGGCTGCACCTGAGCACGAGGGTATCTGTGACGTCCCTGCCAGCCAGCCGGTGCCCAGCTCTGACCTGGGGGCAGGCAGGATGAAGGCCTGTGGCTGTCCTGAGGGCCCTGGGCGGTCAGCAGTGGGCCACAAGCCGAGACTTGAAGAATTGCCTTTGTGTGTTTCTTCCCATATTTATGTATCTTTGGGTCTGTTTTTGGGCTTCCCATATCGTACACTCACCCATCTATCCTGTGAAACTGCTTTACTTCCTGTGTTATTATAACGTGGTTTAATATCTGATAGAGTTCAGCTTCCCTTGTTTTTTGGAATTTTCTTGGGTATTCTCATATATTTACTTTTTCCACAATAAGCTGAGCTTCAGTATCTTGTTCAAAAGATTATCTTGGTGGCCTGGCTGGGTGGCTCAGTTATTTGGAACTTCATCCTGACATGCCAAGGTTTCCGGTTTGATCCCCAGTCAGGGCACATCACGAATCAATCAAGGAATGCCTCAATAGGTGGAGCAACACATTGACCTCTCTCTCCCTCTCTGAATCAGTAATAAAAAAGATCATCTTATCATCCTTGTGCCCTCCCTCTGGGGAGCAGGCCTGCGCCATCCTCTTCCCTTTCCCTTCTTCCTCTCTCCACCCCACAGGCCTACGTCTCCTAAACAGCAGGGGTCCCCTCAGACTTGCAGCCAGGAGAGCAGTGAGCAGCGGCAGCTCGTCCCAGGCTCACCCCTGCACCTGCCCTAAGCATCCCTTTTCGCTGCCTTCCCAGAGCCCTAGGATAGCCCAGCCGGCTCTCCTGTTGCTTCCGTGCTAAGCCCTTCCTTGTTTTACTGTCCCAGCTTTAATAAACTTAAAAAAGGGTTATCGGGTTGTCTTGTCCTGAGTCCACATTTAATTAACATGTTTATGAGAACTGGCACGGCTGCCTCCCTGAGCTTCCCCCACGATGAGGGGTGAGAGCGCTGGCCTCGCTGCGGCTCCCTTCCCTGCGCGGCCCTCGGGCCCTGCCTGCAACGTGGGCCTTCACCTCCCCTGTCTCCCCGTGTCCTTGTTGCTGCCCCTTTGTAAGGAGAACCCTTTCTCCCTCCCCCTCTCAGCGGGCTTTCATTCTTGTACAGAAGCGGCTCCTCAGCACGTGTTTGTCCAGCCACCTCCTCGCTGCTCCGGGGCTTCGGTGGCACCCGGTTTCCCCGGCACGTGGCTGCACCAGCTCCCAGTGACGTGGCTTCGCCTCCTTCCCAGTTCTCTGCTCTTGCCTTTAACCCACAGGTAATGATAGCAGAGACACGATGAGAATGTTTCTGGTTTTTCACGATCCAACTGGGTACTTATTTTTGGTTTAAGATTTGGGGCGGGGGGGGGGAGGGGAGGAGTAGCTGTAATACTTTCAACAATAAAGGTAAATAAAAAAATGAAAAAATAATTGATTTATGCACATAAATGGGTGCATCATATGGTGTGTGAATTATATCTTAAGAAAGCTGTTAAAAAATAAAAACAAACAAAACATCATTGTCCCTCATCTGCTCTGCTGGAGCTCCTGGGGTGAGGTGGGCTCAGGGGGTAACTCAGGACCGTGGGCCCATGGGGCAGGCGGAAATCATTCAGGAACGAGAAATAAGTCCAACCATTGCCTATGGTTTTGAGTGTGATAACCGAGGGCAGTGGGGTGCTGGGAGGGAGGTTTTGAGGCGGTGGCTTCCTTAAACAGTTATTTGGGGCGGGGGCTCTGAGAAGAGGGGTCTTCCCTGATCTGAATGGGGGAAGGACCAGTGTGGTGTGGACGACACCCCTCCCCCCCAATGTCCTCAAGGACAGTGACTTTGTGGGACAGATGGACACACACCAGCTCCAGAATCAAGAACAGAAAGAAGAGTGGAGCTCTTTAGAGAGCATCTCACATGGCGCCCAGTGCCAGTTTGTCCGAGGATGGGCAAGTGGGGGCGGTTGGTCCCACTCCTGTGTCCCCCCTGCCCCTTTCCCCGATGCCTGAGGTGGGGTGACCACCCACCTCACTTCAGTGTTTCATCTTACCCAGGCCCCCAAGCCCACACCATGGGTGTCCAGGTGGACGCTACCCTGGGAACAGGAAAGCGAAGTGATTGGGAGTTGGGGCGCCTTTGACCTTTTGTCAGGGTACTTGATAATGGATTCCTACCGAAGTGGCAATGTTAGCAGATGCAGCATTCTCTGAAGGAAGGGACAGCGGGACCCGCGGGGAGACGGCCCAGCTGCTGATTTTTCCATGAGGAAGAGGCGGAAAGGTGGACAGGGAGGAAAGGGAGTCTCAGTCTCCCTCGGTGGACTGTGTGTCCCCAAGACGATGAATCTTCCAGAAGGACTCTGTCTGCCGTAAACAGCAGGACAGGGCAGGCTGACCCTCAGCTCCATGGACGGTTCCATTAAAGCTGATCCCCCCTTCCCTGTCCCCCCCGCTCCCCCCGGCACCATGCTGACTGCGGCAGCTCTGAGTCCTTGGCACGGGGCTCCTCGTTGGGAAGGTCACGGCCAGGGCTGCGCTGGTGCTGGTCAGGGTTCAGCCTCCCTGGGGAGTCCTCCTCTGTACTTCATAGTTCTTCATGGAAACCACCTGTAAAACGACGAGTCTACGCTTTCGGTGTAAGTTCAAAATCCCGTATTGTGCATGAGATTCAGACATGGTTACGCAAAGGAAGGACTTGGGTTGTTTCCAGTGAAGTCGCTGCTGCGTGCGGCCAGGAGAGGAGCCCACCGGCCGCCCGGCACTCCTGGCCACACCATCAACTTAAAGACCGGAGCTGGGACCTAACTAAGTGACAAATGCTGGCGGCATCCTGGCATTTTGGGGGTCAGCTTCAAAATGATTTTGTCAATTTAGGACAGAGTCCTAACCCCAAGGGGGTGGAGCCTGTGAGCGGGCATCCGTGCTGTGAGCAAGGCCAGTGGCTCTGTGGTCCCGCATGCCCCATCCCCGGCCTCAGCCGCCAGCGGAGGTAGACACTGGTGTGCAGTGATGGAGGGAAGGAACAGTTGTGCCAGTTAGTGAATAAATAAACAAGTAAGTAAAGGTGTGTGCGTCCCCTCAACCCCCAAACCCTGACTTCAGGAGGAGGGAGCAGCCCAGCCCGCAGGGGACCCCCGGCCCTGCCCGGCTAACTCACAGTCGAAACATAGTTGCCGTTGGACTTAGCCCAGAGCTTGGGTTTGGAGAGAGACAGACCCTCTGAGCCTGTGTGAGTGGCAGCCTGGACACGGGGTGGGCGCGCTTCTCCCCACAGGCCTCTGTACTTCCCTGGGAGGGAACACGCAGGAAACTTGGTGCGAAGGCATTCTGGGGTCAAAAGGCCACAGCACGACCCAAAGGACCCATCGGGCCTCACGCTGAGCCCGCAGACTGGCACTAGGGGTTGTGTGTCCCCCCAGCCACCCTGATGGTGTTGACGCATCGGGCCATTCGGCTCTGGAGGCCACGAGCAGGCGGCGCCCAGGAGCAGTGGCCCTTCCGTGGGCGGCGAGGCCAGAGGCACCGCGCGCTCCGCCAGGGCCACTCGGAGAGCCCGAGCAAGCCAAAGCAGACGAGGTGTGACATCTCTGTTCTGTGGCTCCTGGAGCAGAAGCAGCCGAGGACTTTGCAGGCTCAGGACGACCCATCCGCACCGGGTTACATGGTCCACCTGCATCTTCTCCCAGGCGGGTGGGGAGTGAGCCAGGAAGTTTCCTACCTTTTGAAAAAATGCAAAAATAAAAAAAAGCAGAAGTGCAAAACTAACCAATCAAGAAGGGGAGTCTTCCTCCCAGCCTCCCGGGCACATCGCCTGGGCACACCTGCCTCTGTCTTGAGCTCTGGAGACATTGGGGCGGAGGGATGGGGGTAGCAAAGGAGGGGAGCAGCAGGCCGGCTCCGTGGCATTGATTGGCAGGCTTTCCTTTGCCCGGAAAGGTAGCTGTGAAGGGGAAGAGTGGTTAGAGCCTCTTTGCTTTCTTTCTTTCTTTTTTAAAAAAATATATTTTATTGACTTTTCACAGAGAGGAAGGGAGAGGGACAGAGAGCCAGAAACATCGATGAGAGAGAAACATCGACCAGCCGCCTCCTGCACACGCCCCACCGGGGATGTGCCCGCAACCAAGGTACATGCCCTTGACCGGAATCGAACCTGGGACCTTTCAGTCCGCAGGCCGATGCTCTATCCACTGAGCCAAACCGGTTTCAGCCTCTTTGCTTTCTTGTCAAAAAATGCGTCAACTCTCCTGCGGGTCAGAGGGAAGGGGTTTTGTCATTTCAGGAGCTTGTCTGGGGAGGGAAACCGGCGCAGACGCAGACGCGCTGGCTTTCGGATGCAGTGTTGGGGCTTCTTTGAGATCCTCCACCAGCAGGGGGCCCAGGACTCCAGGCGAGAACATCCCGGGAGGGAATGTTGCAAAGTGCAGGATTAAACCAGACCGCTCTCCGTGCCGCTGGGAGCCCGGGCTCAGCCCGCTCGCGAGCGCCCTCTGGCGGCGGGGCGCGCGGCCCGCGCTTTGCGGGGGGCTGTGACATTTTGACTCTTTCCCAATTAATTTCCGTTGTGTGTATTCCTAGAAGTGGGATTCTTCGGTCAGAGATTTTAAAGAATTTTTAATGTTCTTGATACACATTGTTAAAATCTGATTCCAGACCCGTTGCTCTGATTTAACAATTTCAACAGCAGCAGAGCTGAGAGGTCGGCGTTTTCAATATTTGCAGTCTGATGGGTGAAACCCCTCCCACTGTGCCTCTCCTCACCGGGAGGGCAGACCTTTATTTTTAAATTATTTAAAAAAATATATATATCTTTTATTGATTTCAGAGAGGAAGGGAGAAGGAGAGATAGAAACATCAATGATCGATCAGCTGCCTTGTGCACCCCCCACACTGGGGATGGAGCCCGCAATCTGAGCATGTGCCCTTGACCGGGAATCCAACCATGACCTCCTGGTTCATAGGTCGACACTCAACCACTGAGCCACGCGTACTTACACATTTGTATTTCCTGTTTTGAAGTCTGTCCATTGTGTATTATTTTCATCTTTTCAGTTTTATTGAGATATAACTGACATACAGATTGCAAGTTTAAGGTACACAGCCTAATGATGTGATTTACATATACTGCAAAAGGATCACCACAATAAGTCACCTTCTATAGTTACTAAAATATTTTCCCTGAGATGACAGCCTGTAGGATCTACTCTCTCAGCTTCCAGGTAAAGCGGCAGCAGTGCTAACTCACCTGTTGTACGTGACATCCCCAGTACTTACTTGTCTTACAGCTGGAGGTGTGTACTGCTTGACCTTCATCCAATTCCCTCACCCCACCTTGTTTATTTCTCAATTAGTTTTTTCACCTAATTTGTGAGCTCCCGAAGTTCATGACCGCTAAGCTTCATCCTAGCTGATGCAGACATTGCCCTTGCTTGTTGCATGTTTAATTTTATTTGTAGTAATTTTCAACCAGCATGTGATCCGTTTTATCAGTTTTTTATGCATAGAAAGCTCCACACTCGTGCAATAGAAAGATAACTAACCACTTACATCTTTTCCACTATTTTTATGATTTCAGTTTTATATGTAACGTTTTAATCCATCCACTATTTATCCTGATATGTACCATGAAATCAGGCCCCAAACGGATTTCTTTTTCCTGAGAGCAACAATTTTCTTAGCAGCACACTGACTAATACATTGCATCTTTGGTTTGTGACTTTAAAAATCTACCAAGTTCTTGTCTGCAGTTGGCAGAAGGGCAAGATGTCTCCTGGGACTGAATGCGACAGATGTTGCTCTCATGGTTGGTTGTTACATGGTGCACTTGGCCTTGAGCTAGGGCGATTAGCTGGTGGGCCGAACAATTCCCAGAAACCTCCCGCGGCTGGGAGGGCCAGGAAGCCGGCAGGCTACCGATGGAGGTGGGGCGGCCCTACTTGCTGAGAGCAGCCGCTGGAAGGCTCGGAATCGGTCTGTGTCCTGTACACGTGCCCAGTGGGCACAGGAGCCCGTCCCACTCTGCCCGCTGCTCCCCAGGGGGCCAGTGCCCACTTCGCAATGTTGACAGTAATGTACCTTCTGGGAGCTTCACCCTCCTCTCGGCCACGAGGTCTCCGCAGGCAGCAGGAGGCCCGGGGCCAGCACAGCTGCAGAACATCCCCCCGGGCCAGAGGCTTGCGGGCCGTGCTGGGCCAGTTCCGTGATGTGTTCACTCGCTAGACCCCATTTCCACCCGGCTTCCTCACACGGCCTTAGGGACTCCTTCACGGTCTCTGGACATGTGGGTCTGCCGGCGAGGAACCCTTTCACCATCTGTAAGTCTGAAATAGTTTGAATTCATCTCTTTGACAGTAAAGATGTTTTCCTGTATGTTGAGTTCTAAGTAAACAGGTGTTTTTCTTTCTTCCCCACTGTTTCTCACGTGCATAAATTTGGGTGAGAAATTTGCAGTCAGACGTACCTTCTTCCCCTTCTACATAATGTTTTGTTTTGTTTTTTTCTCCTCTGACTTTTACAAATATTTTATCTTCATCCTGGTCTTAAGCAATTGTATGGTTTTCCTTATGTTTCCTGTGCTTGGAATTTATTGAGTTTCTTACATCTGTGGGTTTTCATTAAATTGGGAAAAATCTTATTTATCATTTCTTCAAATATGTTTTCTGTCCTCCTAACTCCTTTCTTCACTAGGAACTCCAATTAATGTATGAAGAAGGCCTTTTGAAGTTGTACCAAAACTTGCTGGTTCTTTCTGATTTCTTCCTTCATTATCATTTTTCCCCATTTTCAATTTGAATGATTTTTATTGCTGTTGTTTACAAAGCCACCAATCTTTTCTGCTGTAATGTATAATCTGCTATTAATTTTGTTTATTTTTTTCTCTCAGACATTGTAGTTTTTATGTTCAAAAGTTTGAGTTAGGTGGTTTTAAAAAATAATTTTCCTGTCTTAATACATAACAAATATATTTAAAATAACTGTTTTAATGTTCTTCTTTGCTAATTCTCTCATCTGTTTTTTTTAAAAGTATGTTTTTAGTGATTTCAGAGATAGGGAGAGGGAGAGAGAGATAGAAACATCAATGATGAGAGAGAATCATTGATCGAGCCCGAAACCCAAGCATGTGCCCTGACTGGGAATTGAACCGTGACCTCCTGGTTCATGGGTCAACGATCAACCACTGAGCCACACGGGTCCTGGTGTGGGTTTTTGATAGGATTTTCTCCTCATTCTGGGTTGTACTTAGCTTCTTTGAATATCAAATAATTTTTGGTTGAATGCCAGATTTTGTGAGTTTTACCTTGTTTGGTGCTGGATATTTCTGTATTTCTATAAATATTCTTGAACTTTGTTCTGGGACACAGTTGTTTCATGGAAACATCTTGGTTCTTTCTAGTCTTTACGATTTGTGTTTTAAGCTTTGCGGCCACAGCAGTTCTGTCCAGGATTAGTTACTCTCCACCACTGAGACAAGCTCTCTCCCACCCACCCTGTGCTGCTGTGCACGTGGGTGTGTGGCCATTCGGTCTGGCTGGAGGAAACACGCAGAAGCCTGTTCTGATGAGCACTGGGACTGTTCCCTTTAACCCTCTCATTGGCCTGGGCAGCATCCTCCTACACATGCGATGGATACTCCTGTGCCACCCTCTGCAGATCTCTGGAATTCTCTGGTCTCCCTCATGGTCTGGTAACTTGCTCAGGTCTGTAAGCCGGGCAATTGGAGGACTCACCTTGTTTGTTTTTCATTTCTCAGGTACACTGTCACTCATTGCCTATGTTCAGTGCAGAAAGGCGGAGTGACTTTGCAGGGAATGTGTAAGTGATAAGACAGAGAGAATGCCAGACTCAGTTCTGTCTGTTTCAAGGACCCACGGCTGCAACCTCCACACCCTAAAGCCAGCGAGAGTACATTTTTAAAACGAGAAATGGGATGAGTACATCTCTGTAGAAGTCATTGCTTTTGGCCATGACTTTCAACCTCCTTAGGCGTTGGAACTCACCTTGGATTTTTGCATGCAGGACAGAAACCAGATGGAACAACATTTCCTGAATATGAGTGGGTTCCCTCGCAGCAGGAGCAATCTGACGACGGGCCTGCATCGGGGTAGCAAAGTCGGCAGTTTCTGTGGAACCTTGGTGGCCTCACTGGGTGGCAAAGGCATGATCTCCATGCCAGGACTGGATAAGCCCCGGAAACCCTGATCTTCTGTGTTCCAGATGGAGTGTAGGGGTCTGCTTCATGGTCTTGGAAGACTTGATCCAATTCCTGAAGGTTTGTAACCACAACCATTTCAACCTGGATTCCACAAGCCGACAGATGAGTGATGGAGGACTCCTTTCTCAGGTCCCCAGGAGTGCCACCCAGTGGGTGCCACTGCAGATGGAGCAGATAAGCTCGCTTACTGCCTGTTGGTTGCCCTCGAGCATCGGGATTTCTTCGACCAGAAATCCTGTTGAGAAGCCACTGGAGGGTCCAAGCTAAGCTGGCTCATGGTGGGATCCATAGGCGAATGTGGGCTGCAGCTCCTCCTGGGAAGAAATGCTAGGGACATTTGTGTTAGAGAGTAGAAATTTTTGAGCATGCTTCCTCCTAGTTGACTTAGCCTTGAATCCCAGCTGCACCTCACAAAATAGCCTTGCAAGATAGAACCCTGTCAGCTTTCTGAAGAACAAGATGACCCTGTAAATAACATGGTCATCAATAACATGACCCTGACATTACTTAAGAAAAACTGTTTTGTCTTAAATTACTTACTCTGCAAAAACAAGATATGGTAAATGTGCTTAAAAGCAGTCCTGCACGAAGAGTGGGGGCTGCTCTCTGGACTCCCTGCGTGGAGAAAGGCAGAGCAGTTGCCGGCTACCTAATAAAGGCTCCCTAAATTTTAATTTGGTCTGGACTCCAGTGGTCATTCACTCGTGTTCGCTCCACAACAATTTGAACTGAATGAGCACTAAACCTCAATGCTATGACCTGGTAACATGGCTGGCCGCATCCAGCCCAGGCTCCATGTCTCTCCCTCCTATCCCACCCTCCTGAGTCTGGGAAAGGACAGTCGTGCTGGCAGGCAGAGCCCCCAGGGGCGTCTAGGGAAGGGCCTCCCCCAGGCAGGTCAGGCTGCAGTTCCTGGAATGCAAATGTGAGCCTTGTCGTTTCTGGATGTGCTTGCACCCCCACCCAGCTCGACCCCAGTCCCCGTAAGTGGAAAGGAGCTCATCTCAAAGTCCAGCTTGGCCTCAGTGTCTTTCCCTGTGAGGGCTGTGTTCCTGGTGCTGTGGGGGAACTGCCATTTTCAGCAGCTGGAAGAAATCCGGGATTTACTTCTCTCAGACGGAAATATCAGCGAGGCAAGTGGTCACTGGAAGGTGAGGCCCTCCACCCCCCAAATATATGGATCCTGGAGCAAATGACCATAATTAACGACGTTTTAAAGTGATTATTCTCCGCTGTCAGATGCAATCAGTGGAGCAGATCTATAGAGGTAGATGTCTCCATCCATTTTTATTCTATAGCTTTACAGCTTTGACCCCGGAAACTATCCAGCAGCAGCTGAATACAAGCCCAACAGGAGGTTTACCACTGCGGGTGGAGTGAAGCGTAGCTGATGCTCTGGGCTGAGCTGAGCAGAGCCTGTGTGCTCACGCGATCAGAGCAGGCTAATATGGACGCGAAGAGCAGTCAGGGCAAAACACCCAGATCGGCCGGGAGCTGTCCCCCGCCCCCCGGGTTTGTCATGTGCCTTTTCAGAGAGCGGTTGGCTTTTCCTGGTACGAAGCTTTTCAAAGACAAAGCAGGGCGCCATCCCGGCAGATCCTGGAGGGAAACTCAACCTGCTGTGAAAACACAGCCCCAGTTGCATTTATAGAATTTATAGAATTTCAGGACAAAGTTACTTTTGTACAAAGAGCACTTCCTCCTTACCTCACAGCAGGCCCCGCTGTATGAGATTGTCACCGCGATTATTGCGCCACTCCTTCCTATGACACACATCACGGGTCCTTCTGACACGGCTGGAGAAGCCGCGCCAGGCTTTCTTCTGGGAAGAAAGGCCTCAGGCCTGTGATGGTTATCAAAACCAGAGAGGTTCAGGCTGGGAATCTGGCCCAAACCTCCTGGGCCTCCCACCCAGGCTGAACCCACCCAGGCCCTGCAGGAGGAGGGCTCACGCCCTAGCAGCCACGAGGTGCCCCGCCAGGCTGCTCTGGGAAAATGCTTTCTTGCATCTAACAGAGCTCCTCATGCTGACATTTGTGAATTTTTTAAATTCTGTCTTTTTCAATTGAGGCATAATTGACATAACATTATATTAGCTTCGGGTTCGGAGTAACGATTTATATTTGTATGTATTTATTCCATTTTTAGCTCATAACTGGAGAGCCGGGCCCTCGATTAGCAGCCAGCTGTGTACGTGCAGGCAGCAGCGTGGGCCCAGCGAGGCCTCGGCCCGCAGAGCGTCTGCAGACAGAGCCTGGTCGCTTGTGCCTGGACACCACTGATTCCCTCGCACGGGCTTTGTTTGAAGATATTTAAATCCCTTCTTAACCTCCACTTTTTAAGTTGAGTTGATTCTTTAGCCTTCCCCAAATTTCCCAAACTTCAGCTCTGTTCTCTCTGTTCCCTCCTAGCTCTCTGTGTGCAGATGGAATTGTGGTGCGCTGTTCTGCGTTCAGAACCAGGGGCAGGCTGCGGTGCTGTTGCCCGAGCAGGTGCTGCGTGGACAGCGTCCCCAGTAATCTATGAGCCGAACGGAAATATCTCTTGGGCTCCTCATGCACCACGTGTCTGACAGGGATGCACGCACTGAGGCCACAGAAACAAGCACCACCGCCCACCTTCCAAGCACCTGGGAGTTGTGAGGACTTACTGCTATGCTGGATGGTTGCCCATAGCTAGGTATGAGGTATGGTGTGTGTGTGTGTGTGTGTGTGTGTGTGTGTGTGTGTGTGTGTGTATGGGGGGGGGGGGCTGGGGCACAAGGAAGGGTGTCATGATATGTATGGGGTTTTAAGAGAAATTTCAGGGAAAGTTTTTACAAAAAGTGGGTTTCTTTAGTTGGGTCTAGAAAAAGGCATTATCTGGCAGATAAGTGGAGTCTGCCAGTAATCAGCCATGTTTAAGCATGAAGAGAATGCTTTTGGTATCATTTATGTGTGTGTGTGTGTGTGTGTGTGTGTGTGTGTGTGTGTGTGTACGTGCACCCATCACACAGGTACATCTACCGGTACATGTCTTGTTATTTGAAATAACAAGACCCCAATAGTTTTGGAAAGATCACTTAGGTTGTAATGTGGAGAATGAATTGAAGGGAGAAGAAGAGTAAAATCCACTTAGGAGACTAGAGTAATGGTCCAGGAAAGAGAGGATGAGGATTTGGACTAGGGCAGAGCTCTAGCAGGACAATAATCCACAGGATTAGTGGCCCTGTGGGTACCGAGTACTAAGGAAGAGGATAAGGCCAGAGTGACTCCCAAGGTGGTTTTGGATGACTGGGTTGGACTGCTTGAGAATAGATGTGCGAGAGCAGTCAGACAGCTCCAGTGTGTGCGTGTGGTGGCTGGGGTTGGTGGAGGGATTGAGCGAAGAAGAAGAAAAAGAGAGCGTACTCATGGACATGGACAACAGGGTGGTGATTACGGAGGGGGAGGAGGTTGGGTGAAGGTGGAAGAGGTCAGAGAGGGGATAAGCGGGGGTAAAATAAATAAATAAATAAATAAATAAATAAATAAATAAATAAAAAGTAATAAATTAATAAAATAATAGGGTTGTAGTTATTTTCTTTAATATATCAAGGGATCTAGGCAGAGTAGAAGGTTTGGAGTGGAAGACGAGAAATCCAGTTTTAGCCGTGTTGAACTTGAACAACCTGGGGTTACCCAGGTTGCACTGTCCAGTGGGCGGACAGATACATAGTTCTGGAGAGTAAGCCTGGGAGGAAACGTGAGAGGTGGTAGTTAGACCAGAGAGGATGATTGCATCGGGGAGGCCGTAGGGAGGGAGGACGTAAGGGTAGATAAAAAGGGGACGAATGTGGGACGCTGAAGAGAAACGCTGGACAGGCAAGAGGATAACTAGCAGCACGTGGTCAGCAGGGCCTCATGCCCTCAGGGCTCAAATAAGGGAAAGACTAAAATCTATTTACAAAATTCTGCAATGAACATATAATTAGTGATCTTACAGCAATTTATTGGTGGAGTAGAAAGTATGGAATCCTAACTCAGCTGGCATGGCTCAGTGGTTGAACCAGGAGTTCATGGTTCGATTCCCAGTCAGGTCAGGGCATATGCCCAGGTTGTGTGGGATGTGTAGGAGGCAGCCGATTAATGATTCTCATTGATGTTTCTATCTCTCTCTCCCTCTCCAAACTCAATAAAAATATATTTTAAAAAAAGTATTGAATCCTAAATGCAACTCATAGAGGAGTGAGTTTCTTCTTATTAACGTGCTAGAGGCCTGTGCATGAATTTGTGCATGGGTGGGGTCCCTTGGCCTGGCCAGCGATTGGGGCCGATTGGGTCCTGCTGGCCACGGGGAGGGACTGCAGGGGCAGGAGGTTGGCTGTGGGAGCGCACTACTTTGATTTTTATATATTAAACCAGCCTTCCATTCCAGGGGTTCACCTCACTTGGTTATAGGATATAATCCTTTGAATATAATCCTGGCTCATATTATCTAATTTGTTTATCTAAATTATATAATCAACAAATTATTTAATTTGTTGGCACACAAATTTGCTAATATTTTTGTTGAGTATTTTTATAACTATATTTAAAAGACATATTATTCTGTAGTTTCTTTTCTTGTGATATTTTTGTCTGTTTTTGTAATCATGATAATGCTGACCTCAGAACGAGTCAAACAGTTCCCTCTTCTTCTACTGTTTTGAAAGAGTTTGAGAAGGATTGTTATTCATTCTTCTTTAAAAAATTGGTAGAATTTGCCAGTCTGGTGTGGCTCAGTGGTTAAGTGTTGCCCCAGGTACCCAGAGGTTGCTGCTTGGATTCCCGGTCAGGGCTCATGCTGGAGTTTCGGGCTCAATCCCCGGGGTGAGCGTGCAGGAGGCAGCCCATTGATGATTCTCTCTCATCCATATTTCTGTCTCTCCCTTTCCCTTCCTCTCTCTCTAAAATCAACAAAAACATTGAATTTGGCAGAATTCACCAGTGAAACTATCTAATTCTGGGCTTTTCTTTATTGAAAGTTTTTGGATGGCTAATCAATTTCTTTATCCAATGATTTTCAAGTACTATTTCTTTTTAAGTTGCTTTACTTCTTATAAGTACACTCAGATTTTCTATTTTTTGCTGAGTCAGTTTTAGCAGTTTGTGCATTTCTAGAAATTTGTCCATTTCATATATATTATCTAATTTGTTGGCACACAATTGTTCATAGTATTCTCTTATAATATTTTCTATTTCTGTAAGGTCAGTAGTAACATCACCTTCTTCATTACTGATTGCAGTAATTTGAGTCTACTCTCTTTTTTTCTTGGTCACCACACCCAGCCTCCAAGTAGATTATATCACACAGGCCAAAGGAAAATGAGCCCAACAAAAAATTTTGTCTGTTGCTAGTTGTACTAGAACAGCAGTACTCAAAGTTTTTGGTCTCAGGCCTCTTTTACATTCTTAACCATTATAGAGGATCCTACAGATCTTATTTAAATAGTTTATAACTATTGATATTATCATTTTAGAAATTAAAACAAAGAAACCTTTAATGTCTACCTTAATAGGAAACAGCTGGATTTTCATGTCATTCTGCATTCAATCTGGTGTGATATAACTCATCATGCAGCCTCTGGAACATTCCATCATATACTCATAAAAGAATGAAAGTGAAAAAGGCAAATAGCCCCTTAGTGTTATCATGAAGATATTTTTGACTTCATGAACTTCTTGAAAGGATCCTGGAGACCCCCAGGGGCCACTAGATCACATGGACTAGAGCAATGGAAGAGCGCCGGGTACTGCTAACCACCTCAGCTGGACATGTGTAACTTCCTCCAAAACAGCATCACTGTCCTTCCACAGAGGGTGTGGGGGTGACTGAGGGTAAAGTTCAGAGGGGTTGGCTTGGGGCCTCCTCCTCAGCCCCTTGAGCACCTCCTCCACCCGAACTATTTTATTATTATATTCTTTTTAAGCATTTTCTGTTTTGAAATATTTTTAGATTTACAAAAATTTGCAAAAAAAATAGCACAACAATATTTTTGTATTTGCTTCTCTCTTCCCCTCTGTGTGTGTGTGTGTGTGTGTGTGTGTGTGTGTGTGTGTGTGTGTGTGTATGAAAGAGAGAGAGAGAGAGAGAGAGAGAGAGAGAGAGAGAGAGAGAGAGAGAGAGAGATTTTCCTGAAGTTTTGAGAATAGGTTTGCCCTTTTATATCTAGGCATTTGTTATGTGTATCTTAAAACCAAGGATGTTTCTGTTATAATTATAGATAGACATGGGTACAATTCTATTATCTAATCTATGGATCTTATTCAAATGTTGCCAATTCTCCCACTAATGTTCTTTTTATTTTCTTTATTATTATTTTTACATGTTTTTATTGATTTTTATTTTGAGAGAGAGAGAGAGAGAGAGAGAGAGAGAGAGAGAGAGAGAGAATATCATGGATGCAAGAGAGAAACATGGATGAGTTGAGTTGCCCCCTGTACTCACCCTGGGCATGTACCCTGACTTGGAATCGAACCGGTGACCTTTGGTGTACAGGACCACACTCAACCAACTGAGCCACACCTGCCAAATAATATTCTTTTTCTGATCCAGGATCCCATCTAAGATCCCACCTTGCATTTAGTCCTCCAGTCTACTTAGCTTCCTCTAGTTCAGGATTGTTCCTCAGCTCTCTCTCTTTAATCTTTCATGACCTTGACACATTTGAAGGACAGTGTTCAGTTATTTTGTTGAATATCCTTCAAATTAGGTTTGTCCGATGTTTCCTCATGCTTCAATAAAGCGCATACATTTTCAGCAGAACGATGACAGAAGTGATGCTTTTGATATTAGTTTGCCCGGTCCTGGTGATGGAGTTTTGGTCACTTGGAGAAGGGGACATCCAGTTTCTCCACTGTTAAGTCACCATTTCCCCCTCCGTCATTAATGGCAATCTAGTGAGCAGACCTTTCAGACTGTGCAAATATGCTGCTTCTCCTCATACCTTTCCCATTGGACATGTATGTATAACACCTTCTTCACCCGTTCCTCCATTTACAGACACTGGGGCTGTCTCCATTCCTTGGCTATCATGAGTAATGCTGCAACAAACACAGGAGTTCCGGTATCTCTTCAAGACGCTGACTTCATTTCCTTTGGATATATACCCAGAAATGGGGTTTCTGGATCAAACGGAAGCTCTATTTTTACTTTTTGAGGAAACTCCATACTGTATTTCATAGTGGCTGTATCAATTTACAGTCTTCCCAACAGTGTACAAGTTCCCTTTTATCCACATCTTTGCCAATACTTACCTCGTTTTTCTGATGACAGTTATCATAACAGGTGTGAGGTGATACCTCACTGAGGTTTCTGTGATGATCAGTGATGTTGAGAACCTGTTCATGTACCTGTTAGTCAGTTGTGTGTCTCCTTTGGAAAGATGTGTGTTGTGTGTTTTTTCTATTGAGTTGTATGTGCTCTTTATGTATTTTGGATATTAACCCCTTATCAGATAGACAATTTGCAAATTCAATAGGTTTATTTTCCATTTTGTTGATGGTTTTTTTGTTGTTGTTGTGCAGAAGCTTTAAGTTTTGATGTAGTCCTGCTTGTTTATATTTGTTTTTCTTGCCTTTGCCTTTTGGTGTCAAATCCGAAAATTATTGTCAAGGAGCTTCCTCTCTATGTTTATTCCAGGAGATTCATAGTTTAGGTCTTATGCTCAAGTCTTCAGTGCATTTTGGATAGATTTTTTTGTGTATGGTGTAATACAGAGGTTTGATTCATTCTTTTGCATGTGGCTGTCCACTTTCTCAACGTCATTTATTGAAGATACTGTCTTTTCCCCATTGTATATTCTTGTTTCCTTTGTTATGTATTAACTGACCATATATACATGGGTTTATTTCTAGGTTCTCTATTCTGTTCCATTGACCCATGTGTCTGTTTTATGACAATACTGTTTTGATTACTGTAGCTTTGTGTAAATATTTCTCTCTTTTCCACATCCAGTGCAGCTAGAGAGCGATCCGGTTCCTGAGTAGGGGCGGCTGGGGATTGAGAAAATAAAAGAAAGAGACAGACACAAAGATAGAAGGAAAAAGCTGGGGCCAGGTGGGACCACTGTCCTCTGACATGGAAGGGGACAGGAACAGTGACTCCGAGCCCATACAGGGTGTTTATTTTATACAGCGAGAAAAACAAGAAGTTTTACTAAAAGTCAAGACAGAGGAGATTATTTGAATTCCTAGTGCTTGGCTGGATTTACATAATAAAACCCACTCCCCGGCACCTGGGCAGAAATGAAGGTGAAGCTGACAACACTTCTGCTTTTTGGCAGAATGTGTTTCCAGCACGTGGCTTTGCCCACCGCCCTGGATTCAGCTGACAATTTAAAGAAATGCCATGTGCCTTCCCAGGCGCTCTACAGCTCTGTAATATACTTTGAAATCAGGAATTGTGATGCCTCCAGCTTTGTTCTTTCTCTAGACTGCTTCAGCCCCTGGGGCCTCTTGTGGCTCCCTACAATTGTCAAACATTTTGTCCTTATCCTGTGAGAAATAATAATACTTTAGTGGCCTTAAGCAAGCTCATATTTTCAGAAAAATCATCCTGGCTTCAACGTGGAAAACAGCTTGAATAGGGTTTCAAGATGGAAGGGGCCAAATAAGTTAGGAAACGAGGGTACATTTCTGAGGGAGAGATGAGCTTGGTTTGTTCCAGGTGGGCACGAGATAAAAAGGGGGGTAGGAGACAACAAGAAGATTCTTGACCCTTCTTGTCTGTTTCCTATCAGACCAATCACCAAGCTCATGTAAACCCCTTTCTAAGGGGAATGCTATTTCCATACAGTAAATGCACTTCTCATGATATAGTCATAAATATATTTTTTTCTTAGACTTCTGAACATTGCACACAGTACCTTAGAAAGGTAAGTTATTTACTAACTTGTTTTGGCAAGAATTCTAGCAACTCTCTTCTGATATTTGCACAATAATTCCCCCGAAACCCTCAGTAATGAAAAACCTCATTCTAAAGGTTTAGTTCAGTTGCTCTGAGACCTTAGTGTGCATCAGAATCACCTTAGGAGCTTGTTCAAACTCAGATTACTGGGCCCAACCTCCACCGTTTCTGGTTCAGTAGGTGTAAGGTGGGGCCGAGGACTTTTTATTTTTTTTATCTCTATCAAGTTCCCAGACGATGCTGATGTTGATGGGCAGAGCAGTTCCACTGAGTCAGGCCAGGGAGACAGGCAAGCAGCAGGGCCTGGAGCCTCTGAGAATTCACTGGCGGGGCTCCAACCAGAGAGATTCCACACTTCACTATTTTATTTTATTTCATTATTTTATTTTATTATTATTTTTTCTATCTCCATTTATTCCCTTTATGCTCGCTTGCACCTCTAACCCTTTGCCCCTTACCGCATTCACCACACTGCTCTTTATGTAATTCATTTTCACCTCCGTGTTGTGTGGCTCAAGATAACAAAGGTCATTTGGGGAGACACCAGTTACCTGTGAGAAGGCTAAAAAGGGCTAATTCCAATGTAACCCTGATATTTGGGGCTAGTGATCTGAATCTAAGCCAGCAAGCTCAGTGTACATTCCTGATAACCTATAATTAAGTCCCTCTCTCCTTCCCAGATACTGGTCTTGCAGATCCTGTTACTGTGAACAGTGCACTGCCTCGGAGGGAGGGTTATTAACGCTGGCACCAGGCCAGACCATCAGATATGGCCTGGAGACCCCCAGCACCTGGGGGCCTTCTTGCAAGGCCCGCGGAAAGGACCAGAAGCATGATCCATGCTTGTGGGACAAAGACCACAGGGAGATATAAAGGAAAGCCCCATGCATGTTCCTTCACTCAGATTTGGAAGGCTGTTCCCTGAGTCCGCTGGTATATTAAACAGTGTCCCTCCTTTTTCTTTGAAGCGTCTTTGGTTTTCTTTGGTCTTCTGCAACATCTGAATGTCAGTCAAAAAGTATTTTCTTATTATGGCCAAAATATAGCCAAAGCATCTAAAAGTTTGAACCAAGGTGAAGATGTGAGAGTATCTGACCTATTATCTGAGGCCTGTAATGATGCTCATTTAATGAATATTCATCTGAAGCCTAGAAGAGAAACAACAATTCACATTGTGTATGCATGCCACCGCTGACGGAGGCACCTGCATTATCTCCCATCCCAGGGCACAAGTCACTGTGTGTCTTGAGTGCATGGAGAGATGGTAGCTCACGGTCACTGAAGAGGGACTGAGTGGACTTTCTGGGGGAGGACTGGCCTGGCATCTCCTTGGAAGCACCAGGTAGCAGAACCCCCACCCATGATGCTATAAGGCAGTTACAGGGCATCCCGGATATCGGTGCCCGGCTCTGGGGCAGGCAGGGTCCCTCTGCTGGTCACCCCGGCCGAGGCTCACCTGTGTGCCTCAACTGGCCATCCATTGGGCAAGCATTTGCTGAGTATCCACAGTGAGCAGGATGTCTAGGTGTGTGCGACACCCCAGTGAGCAAAACAGGGAAAGACGCCGCCCCTCTCTCAAGGTCACGGGTAGTTCTGATGCAGGAACGCATACCACCATGTCATAATTGCTCTCCACATGCCAAGATGCGAAGCCCTGGAAGGATCCGTTAGACTAACCAGCAGGGGGCAGCCTACCCTGTGGGCTTACCCTGGACTTGTCTGGCAGCCAGGACCCCTGCCTTCTACTATGTGTTTACGGCAGCCACCCCTCAGTCCCTGGAGGATTTTGCCTGAGGGGTGGCTGTGCCTACAGCTGGGTGTCTTGTCCTGATACAGGAAACAGCAGAGGGCCCAGGAAGCGGGGCATGCGTAGGGCTTACAAAGGACAGCTCCCTGCTTCGCTCCCTGCCCGTCTGTCCTCTCCACAGCCAGGGAGCGCCAGTCCGGGCTGATGGTGGGGCAGCTTCTTCAACAACTAACTCCATAACCCTGGGATCCGGATGGGGTGAGGGAGGGCCCTGGGGGTGGGAACAGGCAAACCTACTCTCAAAGGCGAGTGGAAATCGAGAGCCAGAGATAAGCAATCATTCTCTTAAACTATTTTTAATCTTATCATCAGCTGCTATTTTAAACATCCCTAAGTTTGGATAGTTACTCAGAGAAACAGTAAACATTTTTCAACTCTTTAAGATCTGGTTGAAGATTCTAAATCAAGATTTAAGACTAAAGTAACTCAAATGAGGTCAGAGTCAGAATATTCAGTGGAGATCTTAATTAGACAAGGATGTCCTCAGGCCTGGATGATCCTGAGCAAGCGATCTGCCAACAAGTGCAGTAAAATGAAGGAGGGGAGTTAGCAGGGAGCTCCACAGCTGGCTGCCCAGGGACCCACGACGGGCGAGAGAGTTTGCTCCTTCCCGCAGCGAGGGCATGCTGCCTTCCTGGGGCAGGCTGCCCAGGGCTCCGTCTCTAACCTTCCTTTTCCCGTTCTATTTTAGTTTACAGAGTGCATTGGTTTTGAATTTCCTGGAACCAATTTTTGATGCAACCATATTTTATCCAGCATGACAAGTTGTGCCCATTTTAAACATTTATGGAGCTGTTTCCCCAAGGAAAAGCCCAGCGGGAGAAAAACAAAAACTTTATTTGATGAGATTCAAATGGCAGTTTTCTTACTCAGAACTGTCGCTGCGAGTGCACCAATGAAGTGATATTTGGCCAATTTCTGTCCACCTCGGAGAAAGGGGACATTTTCTGAGGAATCAGAACAAGTGAAAATTTGGCATTGTCTTAAACGCCTGGTATGAGCGACGAGGGAAGAGACAATAGATAAAGCTTCCCATTTGCACATGTAAACACACACACGTGTATTTAAATCAATACATGACGAGTCACATCATAATGCTGCTTTTCAGAATTTTTCTTTTTGTTTTTTTCTTCTCTTCTCCCCTTATCCCTCCCAGGATGCCTCCCTGCCTCCTGCACAGCTGTGACGGGAAGCCGTGGTCTGCTCCATTACACGTCTGCACACAGACACGCCGCATGCTTCCTGACGGCTGTGGGTGGGCGATCAGCATGTATCTGACCATCCCTCTGTTAACAGGCATTTATTTGAGGTCACCTTTTTATCACCATAAACAATGCTTCCGTAAATACTATGTCCTCACAGTTTTCAAAAGATTTCATTTTTTTTAAAGAGCAGTTTTAGGTTCACAACAAAAGTAACAAGGTGTAGGGATTTCCCAGATACCCCCTCCCCCTCCCCACACGCCCAGTCTCCCCACTATCCCCCCCGCCCCCTCAGCTGACAGTCCATGGACCTGCACTGACACGCCATCACTGCCGGCGTCCGGTTCCCTCTAGGCTCACTCTTGCTGTTGGACACCTGACTTAGGGATTTTGACAAATGGGTGCTATCGCGTATCCATCACTAGACTGCTCTAAAAGCCCTCCTATGCACTCCACCCAAGCCTGGCAACCGCTGATCTTTTTACTGTCGCTAGAGTTTTGTCTTTTCCAGAATGTCGTCGAGTTGAAACCATACAGGCCCTTGTATTTTTATTTCTATGGGTAAATGATGGTGGATATAGACGTTTTGGGTTTAATTTTCAATCCCTTTTTGCTCATCTTTATCCACCGTAGATGCTAAAAAAGTAAAACCTATCTTGCAGAGGCTTCACGGCTGAGCATGGCCACAGGCTGAGGCGACGGAGGGGTGTGGCCTCTGCCAGAGCCTCTTCCCATATTACCTGTTTCCTGGTTGGAAGGCCGCTGGTGCTGAGCCTGTCAGTCAGGAGAGAGAGCCTGGTTCTGTGACTTAGCCGTTATATTAGCAAGTGTTTATTGAGCACCTGCTGTGTTCTGGTAGGAGGCGTGAAGAACATAGATGTGGATATAAAACAGGGACGTTGTCCCGGCTTCATGAAACGTCTCAGTGCTTTGTAGGGACAACACAAGGGGATCTGAGGCTGTGATACACTAAGAGCTGGAGTGGCGGGTGAGGTGGTGCTTACAGAGGCCCAGGACTCAGAGTCGGCCTGGAATGGAGGGGCAGGAATGGAGCCTTCTGGACGGGAGAGCTCAGGAGGGATCTGACCTGTTTCTTGTACGGAGAAAAGCATCATGGTTGATGGTCAGTCCCGGGGACACACGAGGGCCCAGACTGGATACGGCCTTATTGGTCTCTCAAGGATTTTGAGCTTGGCTGTTGGTAAGGAAGGGTGTTCAGGTTACAGGAGCAAAAGTGAGAGGACCACTGTGAACGTGTCAGGTGAGAGTTAACGGTGGCTTAGACCAATAAAGTGGGGTGGGATTTAGAAAGAGTTGATGGTTTTGAGATGTAGTTTTCCCCCATTTTTAAGATTATTGTAAAATAATGTAAGAATGAAAATCACTTTATCTCTTTCTATCTTTATGTATATATTTCTATCTTTCTTTATATCTTTATCTATCTTTTTCTAGATTTGTCTCATTATTTTTTCAGAATAAATTCTAGAAGTGACCCGCTGGATCAAAATTGATACCTATTAAAATGTTGCCACTTACCCGGCCAGTATGGCTCAGTGGTTGAGTGTCAACCTATGAACCAGGAGGTCACTGTTCAATTCCCGGTCAGGAAATCAATCCCCAGTGGGGTGCATGCAGGAGGCAGCCGATCAATGATTTTCTTTCAACATTGATGTTTCTCTCTCTCCCCCCTTTCCCTTCCTCTCTGAAATAAAAAAAATATATATTGGAAAAATGTTGCCACTTATTATTAAACTGCCATTTCCAGCTTCTGTGCAGTGCACATGTCTTTTTTATTTTATTTAATTTTAATATTATTTAAAAAATATATTTTTATTGATTTCAGAGAGGAAGGCAGAGAGAGAGATAGAAACATCAGCTGCCTCCTGCACGCTCCCTACTGGGGACCGAGCCCGAAACCCGGGCATGTGCCCTTGACCGGATCAAACCTGGGACCTTCCAGTCCTAGGGTCAATGCTCTATCCACTAAGCCAAACCGGCTAGACCAGTGGTCGGCAAACTCATTAGTCAACAGAGCCAAATATCAACAGTACACGATTGAAATTTCTTTTGAGAGCCAAATTTTTTAAACTTAAACTTCTTCTAACGCCACTTCTTCAAAATAGACTCCCCCAGGCCGCAGTATTTTGTGGAAGAGCCACACTCAAGGGGCCAAAGAGCCACAGTTTGCTGAGCACGGGGCTAAGGCATTTTAAAAATCTTTATTGTTGAAAGTATTACATATGTCCCCTTTGCTCACCATAGACCTCTCCCAGCCCGCCCTCAGCCCCCACCCCAGGCCTTCACCTCCATATTATCTGTGTCATAGGTTATGCATATAGGCATACAAGTTCATTGGTTGATCACCTCCCTCACACCCGCCTTCCCCTGCCTTCCTCTAAGGTTTGACAGTCTGTCTCTGGATCTATTTTTGTTCATCAGTTTATGTTGTTCTTTTTTACAGCTGCGTAGTATTCCATTGTGTAGATGTACCACAGTTTTCTAACCCACTCATCTACTGATGGGCACCTAGGCTGTTTCCAAATCTTAGCTATTGTAAATTGCGCTGCTATTAACATAAGGGTGCATATATCCTTTCTTATTGGTGTTCCCAGTTTCTTGGGATATATTCCTAGAAGTGGGATCACTGGGTCAAATGGGAGTTCCATTTTTAATTTTCTGAGGAAACTCCATACTGTCTTCCACAGTGGCTGCCCCAGTCTGCATTCCCACCAGCAGTGCACGAGGGCTCCTTTTTCTCCACATCCTCACCAGCAGTTGTCCTTTGTCGATTTGTTGATGACAGCCATTCTGACAGGTGTGAGATGGTACCTCGTTTTCATTTTTATTTGCATCTCTCAGATGATTAGTGACTTTGAGCATTTTTTCATATGTCTCTTGGCCTTCTGATTTTGAAAGTGTCTATTTAGGTCCTTTGCCCATTTTTTGATTGGATTGTTTATCTTCCTTTTGTTAAGTTGTATGAGTTCCCTGTAAATTTTGGAGATACATCCCCTTATTGGATGTATCATTGGCAATTATGTTCTCCCATGCAGTGGGCTTTCTTGTTGTTTTGTTGATGGTTTCTTTTGCTGTGCAGAAGCCTTTTATTTTGATGTAGTCCACTTTTTAAATTTTCTCTTTAGTTTCCATCATCTTGGGAGATGTATTGGTGAACATATTGCTTCGGGAGATGTCTGAGATTTTGCTGCCTATGGTTTCTTCTAAGATTTTTATGGTTTCACATCTTACATTTGTGTATGGTATAAGTTGGTGGTCTACTTTCATTTTTTGCATGTATCTGTCCAATTTTCTCAACACCATTTATTGAAGAGACTGTCTTGACACATTTGTATGCTCTTGCCTCCTTTGTCAAATATTAACTGAGCATAATGGCTTGGATCAGTTCTTGGTTCTCTGTTCTGTTTCATTGGTCTATATGCCTGTTCTTGTGCCAGTACCAGGCTGTTTTTTTTTTTAATTCTTTTTTTTTTGTTTGTTAATCCTCACCTGAGTATATTTTTCCATTGATTTTTTAGAGAGTGGAAGGGAGAAGGAGAGACAGAAGGAAACATTGATGTGAGGAAGACACACCCTGACCAGGGCCAGGGAACCTAAAACCAAGGGAATCAAACCAGGGACCCTTCAGTCCTAGGGTCAATGCTCTATTCACTGAGCCAAACCAGCTAGGGCATTTAGAAAAGTTCTTTATTGTTGAAAGTATTATATATGTCTCCTTTTCCCCCCCATTGACTTCTCCCAGGCTGCTCACACCCCCCAGCATGTGCCCTCACCTCCTACTGTCTGTGTCCATTGGTTATGCTTATATGCATGCATACAAGTCCTTTGGTTGATCTCTTATCCCTCCTCCTCCCACCCTCCTCTGCCTTCCCTTTGAGGATTAACAGTCTGTTCGATGCTTCTGTGTCTCTGGATCTATTTTTGTTCATCAGTTTATGTTGTTCATTATAGTCCATAAATGAGTGAGATCATGTGATACTTATCTTTCTCCACCTGGCTTATTTCGCTTAGCATAATGCTCTCCAGGTCCATCCATGCTGTTGCGAATGATAAGAGTTCTTTCTTTTACAACAGGGTAGTATTCTGTTGTGTAGAGGTAACCACAGTTTTTTTAATCCACTCCTCTGCTGATGGGCACTTAGGCTGTTTCCAAATCTTAGCTATTGTAGATTGTGTTCTTTATTTGTGCTATGTCATTCTTTATTTCTACTCTCATAGTTACTATGTCTTTTCACATGCTGTTGAACATCTTTATCATCATTATTCTGAACTCTATATCAGATAAATTTCTTATCTCCATTTCATTTATCTCTTCTTCTGGAGAATTCTCTAGTTCTTTCATTTGATGGTTGTTTCTTTGTCTCTTCATATTGGCTGCCTGTTTTGGGTTTGTGACTGTGTATTAGATAGATCTGCTACACCTCTCAATCTCTAGTGCAGGACAGTATCAAATGCTATTTCTGACTAATTATATCAGGGAAAGACTCAAAGCCTCCAGAGACGGCCTTTGTCTACAGAAGGATAGGATTTTGTCTTGAATTGCCCTCAGGCAATCATCCACAGCTGTGGCAAAAGTTTGTTTTAACAGGATGGGGCAATTGTTTCTGCCTGGAAGCTAATTATTATTCTCAGTTTCTTAATGGGCCCGAGAAACTCTGCACTGCAGGATAAGGTGTTTTCCAAGAGGGTGGGTCAATTGTCTTCCTCCCAGGCAAGGTCACCTGCAAATGTCTGTGTGAGAAAGATGACCTCCACAGCATGAGGGAATGACTCAGCACAGGAAACCGGGGTGTCTGCCTCCTGAGCTCTAACCTCAGACCCCCCCGATCCTGGTTTCTGCTCACAGTTTCAGTCCACTTTGCCCTCCTTCTGCCAGAGCACAAGATGCATTGGCCCATTAAGAAGGTGCCTGCATTTCCAGCCATCTCTCCCTGGCAGACAGCAACTCTGCTGCTTATTATAGCCAGAAGTTATGGGCTACCCTTCTCAGTTCTGGTGCTCTCTGCTGGGGAACCAAGCTTGGGGTTTAGACACCAGATTTCTTAGTGGCAACTCTGCACAAACAGCTAAGATATCTCTCTGAAAATTTAGTTGCTGTCTGTGGGAGCCTGCCAGCCCTTCTATGCCTCTGCCCCTCCTACCAGTCTCTATGCGGTATCCACTTTCGGTCCTCAGTTATCAGAGTTCTCTCTAGCAAGTCTTTTTATGATTATTCAGAAAAGTTTTTCTGTACTTTAGTTGTAATTTCAGTTTGGTCTTGGGAGCATGTCTGTGCAGCATCCATTTACTCCACTACCATTTTTAATCTCTTGCTGGGAGTTTTTTGATTATTGCTTTAATTTCATCAATGGTTATTGGCTACTCAGGTTTTCTGATTCTTCCTGATTCAGTTTTGGAAGATTATATTTTTCTAGGAATGTGTCCATTTCACCCACATTGTCCAGCTTGTTGGCATATAGTTGCTTATAGTATTTTTCTTTTGTACTTTTTTTCTTTTTAGTCTCTATATCACTTATTTTTTCTTTAATCTTTATTATGTCCTTTCTTCTGCTTACTCTGGGCTTTACTTCTTGTTTTCTTACTAATCCTTTAAGTAGTAGGGTTAAATAGTTTATTATTAATTTTTCTTGTTTTTTGAGGTAGGCCTGTAGTGCTCTGAACTTCCTTCTCAGGGCTGCTTTTGCTGTGCCCCAGAGATTTTGGGTTGTTGTGTGTTCATTTTCATTTGTTTCCAGGAAGTTTTTGATTTCTTTCTTGATCTTGTTGGTAAACCATTCATTGTTTAATAATATACTATTTAGCCTCCGTGCGTTTGAATGTTTATGAGTGTTTTTACTGTAGTTGATTTCTAATTTCATTCCATTGTGATCTGAGAAGATGCCTGATATGATTTCAATCTTCTTGAGCTTGTGGAGACTTCTTTTGGGTCCTAACATGTGGTCTATCTTTGAGAATGACCCCTGTGCACTTAAGAACAATGTATATTCTGCAGCTTTGGTGTGAAATGTTCTATAAATGTCAATTAAATCCATCTGACCCAGTGTGTCACTGTTTCCTTGTTAATTTTTTGTCTGGAAGATTCAGTAAACTTAATAGGGTGTTAAAATCCCTATTATGACTATATTGCTGTCGATCTCTCCCTTCAAGTCTCACAGAAGTTTTTTAAAGATATATTTAGGTGGATTGAGAGAAAGATGGCGACCGGCAAGAAGGTAGGGAGAGAGAGAGTATGAGTGAGGAACCCATAGAGGAGAGTGTAGACGTGTAGACGTGTGTGGTGTGTGTGTGTGTATGAGCTAGGGTCAGTTAGATTCTGCAGGGCTTCCAAGGGGCTGCCTAACTGGGCAGTCCTAGATGGCAGAGCCCCGCGCACAAAGCGGACACTTCTCGGCGGCTGGTGCGGACGCGGAGACCACACCATTTTGAGAAACAGAGCTGCCTGAGACTCGGATTCTGGCTTCTGACACAAACCAGGACCCTGCAGCCACTGGGGACAGAGAACTGCTATCACAGCTTCAGAGGAAGAAACAACAAGAATCCAGACTTCCCAGCAGATTCCCGTGAGTCAAAGAGCCTATCTCCCTCCCCGCAGGCTCACGCGGATAGCGCCATAGTAACTAATAGTCACACCCCTCGCTCAAGCTGCAGAGCTTTGCGCAGGGACGCGCTCCACCTTAGGGAATTTGGCGCGCAGGACAGAAGCAGCTCACCTTCGGGAAAATCTGTCAGTGCGCACAGAGGGCTCCCCTCTGGGGAATTGGGGGGAATTTGGCTTGCGGGTCACAGCTCCCCTTCGGGGAATCTTAGAGCGTGCACAAAGGGGCTTCCCTTTGGGGAATTTGGCACGCAGGACGGACTCCGCCCCTCTTCGGGGATTCTGGGAGAGTGCACAAAGGCAGCTCACCTTCAGGGATTTGAGAGTGTGCGCCCTAGCCGGTTTGGCTCAGTAGTGAGAGCACACACAGGACGCAGCTCCACTTCAGGGAATTTGGCACGCCGGACACAGCTGCCTGGGATCCCTGACTCACAGCGCATTCACACTAAGAGCCAACGACCCCAATTGTTGGTGCATGCACACACAGGGACCCTGATTCTCAACGAGAAACTGCACAAGGCAACAGAGACTCTGACACTCGATTCTTGGTGCAGATACAGGGAAACTCTGACTCCTGGCACATGCTAAGGATCTCATTTTCGGCACATACCAACAGTGTGGTGCTGACAGGGACCCTGATTCTAAGTGTGCACACGAGACCACACGGAACACTGGGACACTGACCCTGGGCAAGTCTGGTTCCCACCAACCAAAGGCAGCCACACGTCCTAGTGTCAGAGCACTTCAGTGAAACTCGGGTGGAGCGAAGTCCCCACAGCACACGGCCGAGGTGCACACAAACGGAAGCTTGAGCTTTCTGGTGATAGCCACAATGGGGAAACGAAATAACTCACAGAGGAAAGAAAATGTGGAGTCGCCAAGAAAGGAAATTAGTGAAACTGAAGCTTGCAACATGACCAAAAAGGAGTTCAGAGTAATGGTCGTGGAATTTATACATCGGATGGATGAGAAAATCAACAACTTATGCAAGAATCAGGAAGAAATGAAAAGTGATATAGCTACAATCAAAAACACCATGGAAAGTTTCAACAGTAGACTACAAGAAGCAGAGGACCGAATTAGTGAGTTAGAAGATCAGGTACAGAAACAAGCTCAATCTGAACAGCAATTGGAGAAAAAAATTAAAAAGCAGGAGGAAAGCCTAAGGGAGCTTCGGGACAACATGAAGCGAAGTAACATGCGTATAATAGGGCTGCCAGAAGGACAAGAAGAGCAGCAGGGATTAGAAAATCTATTTGAAGAAATAATGACAGAAAACTTCCCGGATATGGGAAAGATAAAAGTTACGCAAGTACAGAGAATCCCAAGCAGGATCAACCCCAAAAGACCCACACCAAGACATGTCATAATCTCAATGGCAAATATAAATGATAAAGAGAGAATCTTAAAGGCAGCAAGAGAGAGACAGAGAGTTACCTACAAAGGAACACCCATCAGATTGTCAAATGATTACTCAACAGAAACACAACAAGCTAGAAGTGAATGGAAGGAGGTATACAAAGTGTTGCAAAGCAAAGGACTGAATCCAAGAATACTATATCCAGCAAGACTATCAATCAAAATTGAAGGGGAAATCAGGAGCTTCGCAGACAAAAAAAGACTCAGGGAGTTTATCACCACCAAACCAGCAATGCAAGAATTGCTAAAGGGAATACTGTAAAAAGAAGAAATAAACAGGTAAGAAGGAATACAGACACAAAAATAGATATGACTACAAACAAATACCTTTCAGTAATAACTTTAAATGTAAACGGACTAAATGCTCCAATCAAAAGACATCGAGTGGCTGAATGGATAAAAAAGCATGACCCATATATATGCTGTCTACAAGAGACCGACCTCAGAACAAGAGACTCACACAGATTGAAAGTGAAGGGATGGAAAAGTATCTTCCAGGCAAATAGAAATGAAAAAAAAGCTGGGGTAGCAATACTTATATCTGACAAATTAGACCTCAAAGTAAATGCCATAACAAGAGATAAGGAAGGCCACTTCATAATACTAAAGGGAGAAATCCAACAAGAAGAAATAATTCTGGTAAACATATACGCTCCCAATATAGGAGCACCCAAATACATAAAAAAACTCCTGGAGGATATCAAGGGAGAGATTAATAGCAATACAATCATAGTAGGAGACTTTAATACCCCACTATCACCATTGGACAAATCCTCTAAACAAAAAATCAGCAAAGAAACAGCAATCCTAAATGACTCACTAGACCAGATGGAATTAATTGACATCTTCAGAACATTTCACCCCAGAGCCACAGAATATACATTCTTCTCAAGTGCACATGGGTCATTTTCAAAGATAGACCATATGCTGGGTCACAGGCAAAGTCTCTTCAAATTCAAGAAGATAGAAATTATATCAAGCATCTTCTCAGATCACAGTGGCATAAAACTGGAAATCAACCACAATAAATACAATCCAAAGAAATCAAACACATGGAGACTAAACAGCATGCTATTAAACAAGGACTGGGTCACCAGAGAGATCAAGGAAGAAATAAAAAAATCATGGCAACAAATGACAATGAAAACACAACAATCCAAAATCTATGGGACACAGCGAAAGCAGTCTTGAGAGGGAAGTTCATAGCTCTACAAGCCTACTGCAAAAAACAAGAAACAATGGTAATAAATTACCTAACCCTACAACTCAAAGAGCTAGAAAAAGAGCAGCAAGAAAAGCCCAGTGTAACCAGAAGGAAGGAAATAACAAAGATCAGAGCGGAGATAAATGACATAGAGACCAAAGAAACAATACAAAAGATCAACAAAACCAAGAGCTGGTTCTTTGAAAAGATAAACAAGATTGATGGACCTCTAGCCAGGCTCACCAAGAAGCAAAGAGAGAGGACCCAAATAAACAAAATCAGAAATGAAAGAGGTGAAATAACAACAGACCCCGCTGAGATACAAAGGATTGTTACAAAATACTACGAACAGCTCTATTCCAACAAACTGGACAACCTGGAGGAAATGGACATATTCCTAGAAAAATACAACCTTCCAAAAATCAATCAAGAAGAATCTCAACAGCTCAATAGGCCAATAACTATGGACGAAATTGATGAAGTCATCAAAAAGCTTCCGGCAAACAAAAGCCCGGGGCCTGACGGCTTCACAGGAGAGTTCTACCAAACATTCAAGGAAGAACTAAAACCTATCCTCCTCAGACTATTCCAAAAAATTCAAGAGGAAGGAACACTTCCAAGCTCCTTCTATGAAGCCAGCATCACCCTAATACCAAAACCAGATAAGGACAACACAATGAAAGAGAATTATAGACCAATATCCCTCATGAACATAGATGCCAAAATCCTCAACAAAATTCTAGCAAATCGGCTCCAGCAGTACATCAGAAAGATCATACACCATGACCAAGTAGGATTTATCCCAGGAATGCAAGGATGGTACAATATCTGCAAATCAATAAACGTGATACATCACATAAACAAATTGAGAGATAAAAATCACATAGTCATATCAATTGATGCAGAAAAAGCATTTGAGCCGAAACCGGTTTGGCTCAGTGGATAGAGCGTCGGCCTGCGGACTCAAGGGTCCCGGGTTCGATTCTGGTCAAGGGCATGTACCTTGGTTGCGGGCACATCCCCAGTAGGGGGTGTGCAGGAGGCAGCTGATCGATGTTTCTCTCTCATCGATGTTTCTGACTCTCTATCCCTCTCTCTTCCTCTCTGTAAAAAATCAATAAAATATATAAAAAAAAAAAGAAAAGAAAAAGCATTTGACAAAATCCAACACCCTTTCTTTTTTTTTTTTTTTTTTTTTCCAATTTTTTTATTAAGGTATTATATGTGTACATATCTTACCATTGCCCCCCCCCCCCCACCCACTCCCATATATGCCCTCGCCCCCCAGAGTTTTGCGTCCATTGGTTATGCTTATATGCATGCATACAAGTCCTTTGATTGATCTCTTATCTTCCCCACCTCTCCCTAACCTTCCTGCTGTAATTTGACAGGCTGTTTGATGCTTTACTGCCTCTGTATCTATCTTTTTGTTTTTCAGTTTATAATGTTCTTTATTATCCATAAATGAGTGAGATCATGTGGTATTTTTCTTTCATTGACTTGCTTATTTCACTTAACATAATGTTCTCCAATTCCATCCAGGTTGCTGCAAATGGTAAGAATTCCTTCTTTTTTATGGCAGCATAATATTCCATTGTGTAGATGTACCATAGTTTTCTGATCCAGTCATCTGCTGATGGGCACCTAGGCTGTTTCCAGATCTTAGCTATTGTAAATTGTGCTGCTATGAACATAGGGGTGCATATTTCCTTTCTTATTGGTGTTCCCAGTTTCTTAGGATATATTCCCAGGAGTGGGATTACTGGGTCAAATGGGAGTTCCATTTTCAGTTTTTTGAGGAAATTCCATACTGTTCTCCACAGTGGCTGCACCAGTCTGCATTCCCACCAGCAGTGCATGAGGGTTCCTTTTTCTCCGCATCCTCACCAACACTTGTCGTTTGTTGATTTGTTGATGATAGCCATTCTGACAGGTGTGAGATGATAGCGCATTGTTGTTTTGATTTGCATCTCTCGGATAATTAGTGACCTTGAGCATGTTTTCATGTGTCTCTTGGCCTTCCTTCTGTCTTCTTTGGAAAAGATTCTATTTAGGTCCGTTGCCCATTTTTTTATTGGATCATTTATCTTCCTTTTATTAAGTTGTATAAGCTGCCTGTAGATGTTGGAGATTAAACCTTTATCAGTGATGCCATTTGCAAATATGTTCTCCCATGCAGTGGGCTTTCTTGTTGTTTTGTTGATAGTTTCTTTTGCTGTAAAAAAAAGCTTTTTATTTTGATGTAGTCCCATTTGTTTATTTTCTCTTTAGCTTCCATTGCCCTAGGGGCAGTATCGGTGAAGAAGTTCTTTTGACATATGTCTGAGATTTTGCTGCCTGTGGATTCCTCTAGTATTTTTATGGTTTCCCGTCTTATGTTTAAGTCCTGTATCCATTTTGAGTTTATTTTTGTGTATGGTGTAAGTTGGTGATCTAGCTTCATTTTTTTGCATGTGTCTGTCCAATTTTCCCAACACCATTTATTGAAGAGACTGTCTTTATTCCATTGTATGTTCATGCCTCCTTTGTCAAATATTAATTGAGCATAGTGGTTTGGATCAATATCTGGATTCTCTATTCTGTTCCATTGATCTATATGTCTGTTCTTGTGCCAGTACCAGGCTGTTTTGAGAATAGTGGCTTTGTAATACAGCTTGAAATCTGGTATTGAGATCCCTCCTACTTTATTCTTCTTTCTCAGGATTGCTGTGGCTATTCGGGGGTCTTTTTTTATTCCAGATGAATTTTTGGAGAGTTCTTTCAAGGTCTGTGAAATATGCCGTTGGTATTTTAATGGGGAGTGCATTGAATCTATAGATTGCTTTGGGTAGTATGGACATTTTAATGATGTTGATTCTACCAATCCATGAACATGGTATGTTCTTCCATCTGTTTACGTCTTCCTCTATCTCTTTTTTCAGTGTCCTGTAGTTTTCCGTGTATAGGTCTTTTACCTCCTTAGTTAAGTTTATTCCTAGGTATCTTAATTTTTTTGGTGCGATGGTAAATGGGATTGCCTTTTTAGTCTCTCTGTCTGTAAGTTCACTATTGGTGTATAGAAAGGCCATAGATTTCTTGGCGTTAATTTTGTATCCTGCTACATTGCCGAATTCATTTATTAAGTCTATTAGTTTTTTGACGGAGTCTTTCGGATTTTTTATGTACAATATCATGTCGTCTGCAAATAAAGACAGCTTTACTTGTTCTTTTCCAATTTGGATGCCTTTTATTTGTTCTTCTTGTCTAATTGCATTAGCTAATACTTCCAGTACTATGTCAAACAGGAGTGGTGAGAGTGGGCATCCCTGTCTTGTTCCTGTTCTTAGGGGAAATGTTTTTAGCTTTTGTCCATTGAGTATGATGTTTGCTGTGGGTTTATCATATATAGCTTTTATTATGTTGAGGTATGAGCCTTCTATTCCCACCTTGTTGAGAGTTTTTATCAAGAAAGGGTGTTGGATTTTGTCAAATGCTTTTTCTGCATCAATTGATATGACTATGTGATTTTTATCTCTCAATTTGTTTATGTGATGTATCACGTTTATTGATTTGCGGATATTGTACCATCCTTGCATTCCCGGGATAAATCCTACTTGGTCATGGTGTATGATCTTTCTGATGTACTGCTGGAGCCGATTTGCTAGAATTTTGTTGAGGATTTTGGCATCTATGTTCATGAGGGATATTGGTCTGTAATTCTCTTTCATTGTGTTGTCTTTATCTGGTTTTGGTATTAGGGTGATGCTGGCTTCATAGAAGGAGCTTGGAAGTGTTCCTTCCTCTTGAATTTTTTGGAATAGTCTGAGGAGGATAGGTTTTAGTTCTTCCTTGAATGTTTGGTAGAACTCTCCTGTGAAGCCGTCAGGCCCCGGGCTTTTGTTTGCCGGAAGCTTTTTGATGACTTCTTCAATTTCGTCCATAGTTATTGGCCTATTGAGCTGTTGAGATTCTTCTTGATTGATTTTTGGAAGGTTGTATTTTTCTAGGAATATGTCCATTTCCTCCAGGTTGTCCAGTTTGTTGGAATAGAGCTGTTCGTAGTATTTTGTAACAATCCTTTGTATCTCAGCGGGGTCTGTTGTTATTTCACCTCTTTCATTTCTGATTTTGTTTATTTGGGTCCTCTCTCTTTGCTTCTTGGTGAGCCTGGCTAGAGGTCCATCAATCTTGTTTATCTTTTCAAAGAACCAGCTCTTGGTTTTGTTGATCTTTTGTATTGTTTCTTTGGTCTCTATGTCATTTATCTCCGCTCTGATCTTTGTTATTTCCTTCCTTCTGGTTACACTGGGTTTTTCTTGCTGCTCTTTTTCTAGCTCTTTGAGTTGTAGGGTTAGGTAATTTATTACCATTGTTTCTTGTTTTTTGCAAGTAGGCTTGTAGAGCTATGAACTTCCCTCTCAAGACTGCTTTCGCTGTGTCCCATAGATTTTGGATTGTTGTGTTTTCATTGTCATTTGTTGCCATGATTTTTTTATTTCTTCCTTGATCTCTCTGGTGACCCAGTCCTTGTTTAATAGCATGCTGTTTAGTCTCCATGTGTTTGATTTCTTTGGATTGTATTTATTGTGGTTGATTTCCAGTTTTATGCCACTGTGATCTGAGAAGATGCTTGATATAATTTCTATCTTCTTGAATTTGAAGAGACTTTGCCTGTGACCCAGCATATGGTCTATCTTTGAAAATGACCCATGTGCACTTGAGAAGAATGTATATTCTGTGGCTTTGGGGTGAAATGTTCTGAAGATGTCAATTAATTCCATCTGGTCTAGTGAGTCATTTAGGATTGCTGTTTCTTTGCTGATTTTTTGTTTAGAGGATTTGTCCAATGGTGATAGTGGGGTATTAAAGTCTCCTACTATGATTGTATTGCTATTAATCTCTCCCTTGATATCCTCCAGGAGTTTTTTTATGTATTTGGGTGCTCCTATATTGGGAGCGTATATGTTTACCAGAATTATTTCTTCTTGTTGGATTTCTCCCTTTAGTATATGAAGTGGCCTTCCTTATCTCTTGTTATGGCATTTACTTTGAGGTCTAATTTGTCAGATATAAGTATTGCTACCCCAGCTTTTTTTTCATTTCTATTTGCCTGGAAGATATTTTTCCATCCCTTCACTTTCAATCTGTGTGAGTCTCTTGTTCTGAGGTCGGTCTCTTGTAGACAGCATATATATGGGTCATGCTTTTTTATCCATTCAGCCACTCGATGTCTTTTGATTGGAGCATTTAGTCCGTTTACATTTAAAGTTATTACTGAAAGGTATTTGTTTGTAGTCATATCTATTTTTGTGTCTGTATTCCTTCTTACCTGTTTATTTCTTCTTTTTACAGTATTCCCTTTAGCAATTCTTGCATTGCTGGTTTGGTGGTGATAAACTCCCTGAGTCTTTTTTTGTCTGCGAAGCTCCTGATTTCCCCTTCAATTTTGATTGATAGTCTTGCTGGATATAGTATTCTTGGATTCAGTCCTTTGCTTTGCAACACTTTGTATACCTCCTTCCATTCACTTCTAGCTTGTTGTGTTTCTGTTGAGTAATCATTTGACAATCTGATGGGTGTTCCTTTGTAGGTAACTCTCTGTCTCTCTCTTGCTGCCTTTAAGATTCTCTCTTTATCATTTATATTTGCCATTGAGATTATGACATGTCTTGGTGTGGGTCTTTTGGGGTTGATCCTGCTTGGGACTCTCTGTACTTGCGTAACTTTTATCTTTCCCATATCCGGGAAGTTTTCTGTCATTATTTCTTCAAATAGATTTTCTAGTCCCTGCTGCTCTTCTTGTCCTTCTGGCAGCCCTATTATACGCATGTTACTTCGCTTCATGTTGTCCCGAAGCTCCCTTAGGCTTTCCTCCTGCTTTTTAATTTTTTTCTCCAATTGCTGTTCAGATTGAGCTTGTTTCTGTACCTGATCTTCCAACTCACTAATTCGGTCCTCTGCTTCTTGTAGTCTACTGTTGAAACTTTCCATGGTGTTTTTGATTGTAGCTATATCACTTTTCATTTCTTCCTGATTCTTGCATAAGTTGTTGATTTTCTCATCCATCCGATGTATAAATTCCACGACCATTGCTCTGAACTCCTTTTCGGTCATGTTGCAAGCTTCAGTTTCACTAATTTCCTTTCTTGGCGACTCCACATTTTCTTTCCTCTGTGAGTTATTTCGTTTCCCCATTCTGGCTATCACCAGAAAGCTCAAGCTTCCGTTTGTGTGCACCTCGGCCGTGCGCTGTGGGGACTTCGCTCCACCCGAGTTTCACTGAAGTGCTCTGACACTAGGACGTGTGGCTGCCTTTGGTTGGTGGGAACCAGACTTGCCCAGGGTCAGTGTCCCCAGTGTTCCGTGTGGTCTCGTGTGCACACTTAGAATCAGGGTCCCTGTCAGCACCACACTGTTGGTATGTGCCAAAAATGAGATCCTTAGCATGTGCCAGGAGTCAGAGTTTCCCTGTATCTGCACCAAGAATCAAGTGTCAGAGTCTCTGTTGCCTTGTGCAGTTTCTCGTTGAGAATCAGGGTCCCTGTGTGTGCATGCACCAACAATTGGAGTCGTTGGCTCTTAGTGTGAATGCGCTGTGAGTCAGGGATCCCAGGCAGCTGTGTCTGGCGTGCCAAATTCCCTGAAGTGGAGCTGCGTCCTGTGTGTGCTCTCTCTACTGAGCCAAACCGGCTAGGGCGCACACTCTCAAATCCCTGAAGGTGAGCTGCCTTTGTGCACTCTCCCAGAATCCCCGAAGAGGGGCGGAGTCCATCCTGCGCGCCAAATTCCCCAAAGGGAAGCCCCTTTGTGCACGCTCTAAGATTCCCCGAAGGGGAGCTGTGATCCGCAAGCCAAATTCCCCCCAATTCCCCAGAGGGGAGCCCTCTGTGCGCACTGACAGATTTCCCCGAAGGTGAGCTGCTTCTGTCCTGCGCGCCAAATTCCCTAAGGCAGAGCGTGTCCCTGCGCAAAGCCCTGCAGCTTGGGCGAGGGGCGTGTCTATCAGTTACTCTGGCGCTATCCGCACGCGCCTGCGGGGAGGGGGATAGGCTCTTTGACTCACGGGAATCTGCTGGGAAGTCTGGATTCTTGTTGTTTCTTCCTCTGAAGCTGTGATAGCAGTTCTCTGTCCCCAGTGGCTGCAGGGTCCTGGTTTGTGTCAGAAGCCAGGATCCGAGTCTCAGGCAGCTCTGTTTCTCAAGATGGCGTGGTTTCCGCGTCCGCACCAGCCGCCGAGAAGTGTCCGCTTTGTGCGCGGGGCTCCGCCGTCTAGGACTGCCCGGTTAGGCAGCCCCTTGGAAGCCCTGCAGAATCTATCTGACCCTAGCTCATACAGACACACACACCACACACGTCTACACGTCTATGCTCTCCTCTATGGGTTCCTCACTCACACTCTCTCTCTCCCTACCTTCTTGCCGGTCGCCATCTTTCTCCCCAACACCCTTTCTTGATAAAAACTCTCAACAAGGTGGGAATAGAAGGCTCATACCTCAACATAATAAAAGCTATATATGATAAACCCACAGCAAACATCATACTCAATGGACAAAAGCTAAAAACATTTCCCCTAAGAACAGGAACAAGACAGGGATGCCCACTCTCACCACTCCTGTTTGACATAGTACTGGAAGTATTAGCTATTGCAATTAGACAAGAAGAAGAAATAAAAGGCATCCATATTGGAAAAGAACAAGTAAAGCTGTCTTTATTTGCAGATGACATGATATTGTACATAAAAAATCCGAAAGACTCCGTCAAAAAACTAATAGACTTAATAAATGAATTCGGCAATGTAGCAGGATACAAAATTAACGCCAAGAAATCTATGGCCTTTCTATACACCAATAGTGAACTTACAGACAGAGAGACTAAAAAGGCAATCCCATTTACCATCGCACCAAAAAAATTAAGATACCTAGGAATAAACTTAACTAAGGAGGTAAAAGACCTATACACGGAAAACTACAGGACACTGAAAAAAGAGATAGAGGAAGACGTAAACAGATGGAAGAACATACCATGTTCATGGATTGGTAGAATCAACATCATTAAAATGTCCATACTACCCAAAGCAATCTATAGATTCAATGCACTCCCCATTAAAATACCAACGGCATATTTCACAGACCTTGAAAGAACTCTCCAAAAATTCATCTGGAATAAAAAAAGACCCCGAATAGCCACAGCAATCCTGAGAAAGAAGAATAAAGTAGGAGGGATCTCAATACCAGATTTCAAGCTGTATTACAAAGCCACTATTCTCAAAACAGCCTGGTACTGGCACAAGAACAGACATATAGATCAATGGAACAGAATAGAGAATCCAGATATTGATCCAAACCACTATGCTCAATTAATATTTGACAAAGGAGGCATGAACATACAATGGAATAAAGACAGTCTCTTCAATAAATGGTGTTGGGAAAATTGGACAGACACATGCAAAAAAATGAAGCTAGATCACCAACTTACACCATACACAAAAATAAACTCAAAATGGATACAGGACTTAAACATAAGACGGGAAACCATAAAAATACTAGAGGAATCCACAGGCAGCAAAATCTCAGACATATGTCAAAAGAACTTCTTCACCGATACTGCCCCTAGGGCAATGGAAGCTAAAGAGAAAATAAACAAATGGGACTACATCAAAATAAAAAGCTTTTTTACAGCAAAAGAAACTATCAACAAAACAACAAGAAAGCCCACTGCATGGGAGAACATATTTGCAAATGGCATCACTGATAAAGGTTTAATCTCCAACATCTACAGGCAGCTTATACAACTTAATAAAAGGAAGATAAATGATCCAATAAAAAAATGGGCAACGGACCTAAATAGAATCTTTTCCAAAGAAGACAGAAGGAAGGCCAAGAGACACATGAAAACATGCTCAAGGTCACTAATTATCCGAGAGATGCAAATCAAAACAACAATGCGCTATCATCTCACACCTGTCAGAATGGCTATCATCAACAAATCAACAAACGACAAGTGTTGGCGAGGATGTGGAGAGAAAGGAACCCTCGTGCACTGCTGGTGGGAATGCAGACTGGTGCAGCCACTGTGGAGAACAGTATGGAATTTCCTCAAAAAACTGAAAATGGAACTCCCATTTGACCCAGTAATCCCACTCCTAGGAATATATCCTAAGAAACTGGGAACACCAATAAGAAAGGAAATATGCACCCCTATGTTCATAGCAGCACAATTTATAATAGCTAAGATCTGGAAACAGCCTAGGTGCCCATCAGCAGATGACTGGATCAGAAAACTATGGTGCATCTACACAATGGAATATTACGCTGCCATAAAAAAGAAGGAATTCTTACCATTTGCAGCAACCTGGATGGAATTGGAGAACATTATGTTAAGTGAAATAAGCAAGTCAATGAAAGAAAAATACCACATGATCTCACTCATTTATGGATAATAAAGAACATTAAAAACTTGAACAAAAAGATAGATACAGAGGCAGTAAAGCATCAAACAGCCTGTCAAATTACAGCAGGAAGGTTAGGGAGAGGTGGGGAAGATAAGAGATCAATCAAAAGACTTGTATGCATGCATATAAGCATAACCAATGGACGCAAAACTCTTGGGGGGGTGAGGGCATATATGGGAGTGGGGTGGTGGGGGGGCAATGGTAAGATATGTACACATATAATACCTTAATAAAAAAATCTACTAAAAAGAAAAAAAATATATATTTAGGTGCTCCTATATTGGGTTCATATATGTTTCCCAGGGTTATATCCTCTTGTTGGATCAATCCCTTTAGTATTATGTAGTGACCTTTATTGTCTCTTTTAAAAAAATATATATATTTTATTGGCTTTCTACAGAGAGGAAGGGAGAGGGATAGAGAGCCAGAAACATTGATGAGAGAGAAACATCAATCAGCTGCCTTCTGCACACCCCCCCTGGGGATGTGCCCGCAACCAAGGCACATGCCCTTGACTGGAACCAAACCCGGGACCCTTGAGTCCGCAGGCCGACGCTCTATCCACTGAACCAAACTGGCCGGGGCACCTTTATTGTCTCTTGTGATGGCCTTCATTTTGAAGTATATTTTATCAGATATGAGTATTGCTAACCCAACTTTTCTTTTGTTTTCATTTGCATGGAAAAATTTTTTTCCATCCCTTCACTCTCATCCTGTGTGAATCTTTTGTTCTGAGGTTGTCTCTTCTAGACAGCACATATTTGGATCATGTTTTTGAATCCATTGAACTACCTGTATCTTTTGATTGGAACATTTATCCATTTACACTTAAGGTTATTATTGTAAGGTACTTATTTATTGCCATTTTAATTCTTTATGCCTATGTTTCTATCTCTCTACATCTTCTCATTACAGTATTTTAGCCTTTCTTGCAGTGCTGATTTGGTGGTGATAACTCCTTAGCCATTTTTTTTGTCTGGGAAACTTTTTATTTCACAATCTATTTTGAATGATAGCTCTGCTGGATATAGTAATCTTGGCTTCAGATCTTTGATTTTCATTACCTTGAATATTTCATGTCATTCCCTTCTGTCATATATATATATGGATGGATCTCCAGTGCAGGGTGTGCAGGAAGCAGCCAATCAATGACTCTCCCATCATTGATGTTTTTATCCCTTTCTCTCCCTTCCTCTCTGAAATCAATATAACATATATATATTTTTTTAAGAAATTTCTTAAAAAAATATATATATGTTATTGATTTCAGAGAGGAAGGGAGAGAAAGGGATAAAAACATCAATGATGGGAGAGTCATTGATTGGCTGCTTCCTGCACACCCTGCACTGGAGATCCATCCTGCAACCTGGGCAGATGCCCTGACCGGGAATCGAACCATGACTTCTTGTCCATAGGTCGATGCTCAACCACTGAGCCATCATGGCCAGGCTGGCCTGTAAAGTTTCTGATTGGACATCAGCTGGAAGCCTATGGGAGCTCCTTTGAAGGTAACAAATTGCTTTTCTCTTGCTGCCTTTAAGATTCTTTGTCTTTAATTTTGGGCATTTTAATTATGATGTGTCTGGGTGTGAACCTGTTTGGGTTCTTTTTGCTTGGGACTCTCTGTGCCTCCTGAATTTGTGTGACTTTTTCCTTCACCAGGTAAGGGAAGTTTTCTACAATTATCTCTTCAAACATCTTCTCTATCCCTTGCTCACTTTCTTTCTCTTCTGGCACTCCTTTAATGTTGTGAATATTGTAATGTTTCATGTCCCATAGCTCCCTTAAGCTGTCCTTCTGTATTTTAATTGCTTTTTCTTTTTGGTTTCCTGATTGAGTGATTTTCTTTTTTACCCTGTCTTCTAATTCACTGACCAGATCCTTGGATTTCCATAATCTGCTCTGTATTCCTTCCAATGCGTGCTTTATTAGTGCTATGTCATTCTTCATAGTTAAATCTTTTCTCATGCTGTTGAGCATCTTTGCCATCATTATTCTGAACTCTGTGTATGATACATTTCTTATCTACATTTCATTTAGGTCTTCTGGAAAATTCTCTTTTCTTTCTTTTGAGGCTTGTTTTTTTGTCTCCCCATTTTGGCTGCCTTTTTGGAACTGTGCATTAGGTAGATCTGCTATGACTCTCAACCTCTAGTGCAGAACAGTGTCAGACGCTGTTTCTGACTGCTCCTGAGTACCCTGTTTGGAGCTATCAGCAATTCACAACTTGTGGCTCCCTCTGCTGAAACTGGGTGCCTTTGGAAAGGAACAAGATGTCCACAAAGCTCTACTTTTTCTAGCCCTGGACCCCAAATTAGATCAGGCAAAGACTCAAAGCTTCCAGAGACCTGCCTCTTCCTGTAGTCTGATTGTATTCAGTCTTGATTAGCCTCAGGCTATCGATCATGTGGTGGGGTAGTGGTTTTCCAATAGAGTGGGGCAGTTGCTTCTTTCTGCAGGCTGATTGTTATTCTCAGTCTCTTATTGGGCTTCAGAAACTCCACAGGGTGGGGCAATAGGTTTTACAATAAGGTGGGACAACTGCCTTCCCCCAGGCAGGGATGGTCTGGATAGAGAAGGTCCACCAGAGAAAGGTATTCTCCATAGTGTGAGCGAGTGACTCAGCATAGGAAACTGGGGTGTCTGCCTTCTGAGGTCTAACCCCAGAGCCTCCAACCCTGGCTTCTGTTCACACAGCTTCAGTACACTCTGCTCTCCCTCTGCCAGAGCCCAAGGTGAGTGGCTGCAGCCTCAGGGGAACATGGGCAGGCAGCTTTGTCTGGGCCACAACTGCAGGCGCCCCGGACCATGGGGTGGATGGCTTGTCCCTCTCCCAGGCTGCAGGCATAGGTATTGGTGCCTGGGACTGCGGGGCGGGCAGCTTGTCCCTCTCCCAGACTGCAGGTGCAAACACAGCCGCTAGCGCCCAGGACCATGGGGCGGGTGGCTTGTCCCTCTCCCGGGCCGCAGCCTAGCTGGTCCCCATTCCTCTCTTGTGAGCTCATTTGTGCCTAGCTGTTCCCCATTCCTCTCTCCCCAGTGTTGAATGCCCGAGCCATTATGGTGTTGAAAGCATGAGGGTGTGACGGCCATTTGTATATTAGCTCTTTATTATATAGGACAATTTTTGCGTTGGGCCTACATTTTTCCTCTTCCATCCCCAAAAGGCCTTGTCTCAGGGCAACTCTCAGGACAGAAATGAGTTGCAAAGCTGCTCTGCTTTCCTGGTGTGTGTGTGTGTATGCTGGTTGTATGCGTGTGTATGTGTACCTGTAGTGTGGTGTGTGTGTGTGGGTATGTGTGCCTGTGGTATGTGTATATGTATCTGTGGTATGTGTATATGTGTGTCTGTGGTGTGTGTGTCTGTGTGCCTGTGGTGTGCATATATGTATGTCTGTGGTGTGTGTGTATGTGTGTCGGTGGCATGTATGTGTGTATATGTGCATTTGGTGTGTGTCTGTGTATGTGTGCCTGTGGTGTGTGTGTCTGTGGTGTGTGTGTGTGTGTGTGTGCGTACACCTGTGGTGTGTGTGTATGTGCGCCTGTGGTGTGTGTGTATGTATATCTGTGGTGTGTGTGTGTCTGTGGTGTGTGTGTGTGTGCCTGTGGTGTGTGTGTATATGTGTCTGTGGTGTGCGTGTGTGTGCACCTGTGGTGTGTGTGTATGTGTGTCTGTATGTGTGCCTGTGGTATTTCTGTGTGTGTCTGCGGTGTGTGTGTACCTGTGATTTGTGTGTGTGTGTCTGTGGTGTGTGTGTGTGTGTGCCTGTGGTGTGTGTGTATGTGTGTCTGTGGTGTGTGTGTGTATGTATGTGTGCCTGTGGTTTTTGTGTGTGTGTGTGTGTGTGTGTGTGTGTGTGTGTGTGGTGTGTGTGTGTGTGTGTGCCTGTGGTGTGTGTATGTGCCTGTGGTGTGTATGTATGTGTGCCTGTGGTTGTGTGTGTGTGTGTGTGTGTGTGTGTTTGTGGTGTGTGTGTGTGTATGTGTGTCTGTGGTGTGTATGTGTGTGTGCCTGTGGTGTGTGTGTATGTATGTGTGTCTATGGTTTGTGTGTGTGTGTGTGTCTGTGGTGTGTGTGTGTGTGTATTATGTCTGTTGTGTGTGTGTATGCGTGTCTGTGGTGTGTGTGTTTGTATGTGTGTGTGTGTTTGAAGCAACACTGTTTGGACATTTTGAGACAAGCTTCCCCAGGAAGGAGACTGTAGCACAGAAGAGGGAGGAGGAAGGAGGAAGGGCTCTTGGGACCAAGGCGGAAGCTCTGACCCAGCGGGGGGAGCCCAGGTGCTGTGGGAGAGCCCTGTGGGGTGGCCAGGTGCCTCACCAGACTTCAGGAGAATCGCCATGCGCCTCCGCAGCAGTGAGTGTGTTCTGACAAGTAGGAGTCCTAAGACTGGTCTGCTCTGCATTAGCCCCAGGATGAGTGTGTGGCCCGCAGAGCACTGGGGGAGGTTTCTATGAGGAGGGAGATTGAATTTCCCACCAGCAGTGCGCTGGGGACTTCGACTCAGAGTTCATTTGATTTTGGAAGAGTAAAGAGACATTTCTTGCATCCCACGTTAATGTTTGCAAGCTCATTTCTACTACCTAGAAAGAGCATATCTTAGGCAGTTACAAATGTATGCAAGGTATTAACCAACAAAAGATGCAGAGGAACCCAGTACTTCCAGCTCGGAGAGCAAATGGACAGATGGATACCAGACTACTAGGCAATGGACGCTTGATGGGAGTTTTGCATCTGGTTCCTAGCAACCAAATTGGAGGCAAATGCCTTCCAGGTTCCTGCCAGTTAATTTAAAAAGCAATTTGGATTTCACAGGCCTCAGCTGAAATTTGGTTTTGGGGATCCCATAGGCATGAAACCACAAGAACTCTAATGAGCTAGACAGGCTCGCAATTTACTTCCCATATTGTACACTTAGCTAGGAATATTTGGAAATAGATAACAGTTATTCGTAATCCTACTGCCAAATACAACTTGAAGCATCCTATCAGTGTTTGCTCAGCATTCTTCCTGTGAAAATGAAAAGAATGTTATGTACACCTGCATATGTTTATGTTAACATAACAAACAGTAGGAAATGTGTGCATTCTGTCACTTCACAATATACTGTAAATTTTCTCACGAGCATTCTTTTCTTCAGGTGTAGATCCCAGTTTCCTTAACTAGTCTCTTTGGCAGTCACTCGGAGGCTATAGATCAAACATGTCAAACTCAAAGGCTACCACGGGACAAATAAACAAGGTGTGAGTGTATGTGGCTGCAAAAAAACAAAAGCTTCAATTTTCATAGAAACGTAGGTTTATTTGATAGAGAACACAAAGGGCTGAAATAAATGAGTCATCGTTATCATAAAATAATAGAACATTTTAATAAAATTAATATTTTTTCTTGAACATTAACTTACCAGACACTGAATAACCGCACAAATTAATAAGTGTAACACAAATAAACCTATTTTTCTTGTTCTCAGAAAGCAAAATATTTCCTGTTGCGCACACCAAACAAGTCAGTCCAAGACTAACCACGTGGCCATCGGCTGCTAAAATATTCACTGCTGGTATTAGGGGAGAGAAATGGTGCGCCTGCGCGTAAGGGACATGAATGCAACACGATTCTAGTAATCAGTCATTAGGGAGCATTGTAGTTTGTTATTAATAATTATGTATTACAGGATATTGTAAAAATTAAGTTACGAAATTTTTATTAAAAATGTTTCTTACATGCCGTTATATTGGCTGGGCCACAAAAATACTTGTTGTGGGTTGCGAGTTTGACATGCTTGGTGTAGGTGTTTTGCTGCTGGAAATAATGACGTAGGCACACCTTCATGTAGAAAGCCACCTGCAGGGCAGGGCAGGTGGTCTCCACCAACCGCCTTCCGGAAGGGCTGCGCCCCTTCCACTGCACATGCCCACGCCCCACAGCCTCAGGGGGTTGGCCATTCTCCTTATTTTCCAGACGGGTTGGCAAAAATAGTATATCATTGCTCTAAATTACATTTTAAAGTCACTAATGGTTTTGAAAATTTTCTCCTTTTTTATTTTTTAAAATATATTTTTATTGATTTCATTTTCTCCTGTTTTTTTTTTATTATTTCCTAAAATATATTTTTATTGAGAGAGAGAGAAATACCAATGATGAGAGAGAATCACTGATCGGCTGCCTCCTGTACGCCCCAGGCTGGGGATTGAGCCTGTAACCCTGGCAGATGCTCTGACCAGGAAATGAACCATGACCTCCTGGTTCATAGGTCACCGCTCAACCACTGAGCCACGCCGGCCGGGCTCTCCTGTTTATTCACAAGCTGTTTGGTCACTGTTGTGAATTCATTTTGGTTACAGCGGGCTTGTGCATCTTAGTCGCTACATTTGATGTACAAAGAAATCGCAGACGCCCATTTCCCTGGAACTGATCTTGTCTGCTCATGGAATGGGAAAGGAAACAAGATTTTCAAGGAATGGCATGTGCAGTGTGGAGCAACCTCCCTGGTCTTGCTCAGCTGCTCTGAGTTCACGTCCTGGCTTTCCTCCGAGGCAGTGGCCTCGGTGGGCACTGTTCCTGGCTTCTGGAGCATCTGTTGGGTCACCTTGGGAGCTAAGTTCCCACACAAAAGATGGTTCATGTGCCACTGTTTTGATACTCATTTTTAACTTGTTAACAATATAACCAGCAAGGAAGACAAACAACCCAAGCCGAGCTGTTGGAAGGCTCTTTAAGAAACTGGGATTTCTGCTCGGCCAGCGTGGCTCAGTGGTTGTGCGTCGACCTATGAACCAGGTTATGGTTCGATTCCTCGTCAAGGGCACATGCCTGGGTTGTGGGCTTGATCCCCATTGCGGGGCATGCGGGAGGCAGCCGATCAATAATTCTCTCTCAGCACTGATGTTTCTATCTCTCTTTCCCTCCCTCTCCCTTCCTCTCTGGAATCAATAAAAACACATTTAAAAAATATTAGAGAAGGACTATAGACTGATGGAAGCGTTGCATCTGGCTCCTATTCACCACATTGGATGAGTCTACTCGGGGTGTTGGAGAGGCTGCCACCTCCTGCAGTGTTAGATGGGGGTGGTGGCAGCAGCCCTCTGACACAGAGCTTCCCCAAGCTGGACAGTTTTTGCCGTCAGCTTGGTTTGGCTACAGTCCGATTATTCAATCAAACCCTAAGTAGGTGCGGCTGTGAAGGCATGAGGTAGATGTGATTGAAGTCCTTCATCAGTGGCTTTAAGGAAGGAGAATTATCTTGGGTGACCTGGGTGGGCCTGATCCAATCAGTTGAAGGGAAGGGTCCAAGAGAAGAGCGTGGTTGCCCTGAGGAAGAAGAGACTCTGCCACAGATGCAGCTCCGGCCCTGCCCAGGAGTCCCACCTTTCCCCATGGCCTGCCCCCTGGTTGCAAACTTGCCCCAGTCAGACCTCCAGATCACATAAATCAATTCCTTGCGACAAACCTTTTCATGTACATCTCCTGCTGGTTCTGTGTCCCTGGTCAAACCCTGGCTGAAACACACCCAGCACCCTTGCCATCTGCCTCTCCTGACCTCCCGCCCCTCCCCCATTCCACTCTGAAGGAGCTTTCTATATCCCAGCCTCCAGGTTTTCCTGGAGCCACTCGGGCAGACACAGCACAGAGAAGTCAATTCTAATAAGAAACCACAAACCAGGGGGCACCTTAAACTTTCCTACCTGTCTCCCTCCCACTCAGCATTTCATTATGGAAGTTTCCAAAGGGCAGAAAATTTAAAAATGTTATAGTAAACACCTGTACAGTCTAGGTTCTACCATTAATATGTGACTATACTTAGCTTATTCACCTGTATGTATCCATCCATGTATTCTACTCATCCACCAACCCATCTTATCTTCTGATGCATTTCAAAGCAAACTGCAGACCTTTCTCCTAAGTACCTCAGCATGTACATCATCAGTTAGAATTTAATATTTGTGTATAGCTCTTCTTTTTTTTAAATTTTTTAATTTTTAATTTTTATTTTTTTTAATGTTTTTATTTATTTATTTATTTATTTTTTAAATTTCTTTATTGATTAAGGTGTCACATATTTGTCCTCATCCCCCCATCCCCATCCCACACCCCTTCCCACGGATGCCCCAACCCCCTGTTTGTACTGACCCCTCAGCTCTGGATGGTGGACAAATGGTGGTAATGCAGGTCCGACACCCTCTGTTTTGGTCTTGGCCGGACCCAGGGGCACGGCTTCACCTGGACCCAGGGGCACGTGGCCTCACCTGGACCCAGGGGGCGCGTGGCTTCACCTGGACCCAGGTGCGTGCGGCCTCACCCGGACCCGGGACCCAGCCTCACCCGGATCCAGGGGCACAGGGCTTCACCTGGACCCGGGATGCTCCAGCTTCACCCGGACCCAGGGGCGTGTGGCCCCACCCGGACCCAGGGGCGCGTGGCCTCTGCCAGACCCGGGACCCAGCCTCACCCGGATCCAGGGGCACACGGCCTCACCCGGGCCCGGGATACAGCTTCACCCGGACCCAGGGTCACGTGGCCTCACCCGGACCCAGGGGCGCGTGGTCTCACCTGGACCCAGGGGCGCGTGGCCTCTCCCAGACCCAGGGGTGCGTGGCCTCACCCGGACCCAGGTGTGAGAGGCCTCACCCAGACCCGGGACCCAGCCTCTCCCGGACCCAGGGGCGTATGGCCTCACCTGGACCTGGGATCCAGCTTCACCCGGACCCAGGGGCACGTGGCCTCACCCGGACCCAGGGGCGCGTGGCCTCACCCGGACCCAGGGGCGCATGGCCTCACCCAGACCTGGGACCCAGCCTCACCTGGATCCAGGGGCACACGGCCTCACCCGGGCCCGGGATACAGCTTCACCCGGACCCAGGGGGTGTGACCTCACCCAGACCCAGGGGCGCGGGGCCTCACCCAGACCCGGGACCCAGCGGGGTTTCGTCTTCTTGATCCCAATTCCTGTTGGTCAATTCCCTCTCAGCAATTCCTTCAGCCATTTTCTCAGAGCTCCGGGGCGGCTGCCGCAGAACTTGTTGGGCTGCGGGTTCGGCGAAGCTCCGGTGCACCCGGTGCGTGGTGGCGGGCTGGTCCGGGGTCGCTGCGTCGGCCCTTGGGTCTGCAGCGGTGGCCAGTCGCCGAGCGTGCGCACCTGGCCGCTTCCGGGGCATTGAGATTCTTGAAGGACTCGGAGGTCAGCAAGCGCGGAGTCTCCCACCCCATGTCTCTCAGGGGCTCGTCTGTCCGTGCTCGGCAGCGAGTGGAGCCGTCCCCTCAGCCGGAGACCGCCGGGGGAACTGCGCCGAGCACGTTCCAGGCTGCCATTGTGTCGCCTGAGCCGTAGTTCTTAAAGTGTGATCTTTGGGTCACTGGCATCAGCATCATCCCGCGTACCCCTCTCTTTTATTCTAGTTGTAGAGCATCTGCTCAGCCAGCCCTCCGGTGGTTCTGGATGGTGTCTGCTCTGCTCTCCCATCATAGTCTCAAAATTGTTGTGATAGGCAACAATCAGGCTTCCGCCCTATGCCTCCATCTTGGTCCTCCTTTGTATAGTTAAGTCTTGATTGTTGTTGGTGTCCCTGGGAGGAATTGTCCTCCTGGCCAATTGTCCGTGAGGACCCTCTGTGTCTATAAAGGAAGAGTTGCTGTGCAGGAGACACGTTTATGGGCCGGATCTTGTTGCAGCAAGGCTTTGGCGCTCACTGAGTCTGCCTCTTGAATGTGTCCCTTATGCGAGTGGTTGAAATCTGGGGTCATCTCACACCGACCACTAGATGCCCTCGTTTCTGGGTCTCCAATGGAGTGTAGGTCAGCTACTGCCTGAGGCCACTCAGCAGGAATTACAGCAAAAACTGCAGTTTCCTCCTCCTGTCTAAGCGGCCCTGGAGCAGTCCGACTAGAACCGCAGTTCATCTGGTCAAGCTGCCACAGAGCAGGCCACCCACATGCAAAAGCCGCTGCTTGGAGCCCAGGTGGGCCTGCAATACGTGCGGGGCGGGTCCCAAGGCGGGGCGGGTCTCAGGGCGGGGCGGGGTCTCAGGGCGCCACCAGGCCATGGCGTGGCGAACCACAATGGCTGCAAGTCTGCTTTTTCTGCTCTTCACGTTTCTAAGCCCCCTCGTTCTGCACTCCAGCGCAGCAAACACTGATTGCTGGGCGCACCTCCACAAGGAAGTTACTCCCACTCTCCGACATGAAGGCCGAGAGTCCAGTCTCTCCCCGCAGGCGTCTGGGTCTCCCGCGCGTCCCCAGAAGCTGGATTTCAGGGTGATGGGGAGCTGATCTCCCCTAGGGTTGGAAAAAAAGCCGCACGACCCTTCCCCCACCACCAGTCCGACCCACGCGCCTCCGCACCTTATCCCTTCCGAGTTCGCTCTTTCCTCTTCCCTCTTAGCTGTAAATCCACCCTTCAGCCAGCTCTCCTGTGGTTCTGGGTGGCAGACGCTCTGTCCTCCAGTTGTATTTTTGAAATTGCTGTGCGCGGCGCAGTTCAATTGTTTAACTTTGCCGCCTTCTTGGTTCTCCTCTCTCAAAATGGCTAAAGGACTTGAATGTAAGACGGGAAATCCTAAAAATCCTCCAAGTCGGTGTCGGCGGCCTCCGGGGCCCCGAGGATCTCACTGGGCAGCTCGGCCAGGTCGGTGACGCGGATGGGCCCGTCCCGCAGAAAGATGGTCTCTTCCTTCACCGAGAGCCACTGCGCCGAGTCCACGGCCGCCGCCACAGCAGGTGCCGCGGCCACCCACGAGCTCATGGCCCCGGCTGAGGTGCTGACTGAGAGGAGCAGCCGCCCGGCCTGGGGAGACGCGAGCAGGAGTCGCCGCGCTCACCAGTCCATCTTTTAGTTGTATTTCCGAAACTGCCATGAGAGGCAACAGATCAGCCGTTCAACTCCGCCGCCATCTTCCAGAGCCATAGATTTTAAAGTGTGATCTTTGGCTCACCGGCATCAGCATCATCCCGCGTCCCCCTCTCTTTTATTCTAGTTGTAGAGCATCTGCTCAGCCAGCCCTCCGGTAGTTCTGGATGGTGTCCGTTCTGTTTTCTAGTTGTAGTTTCAAAATTGTTGTGGTAGGCAACAATCAGGCGTCCGCCCTATGCCGCCATCTTGGTCCTCCTCTCCTATAGCTCTTCTTTTGAGGAAAATTTCATACAATGAAATGAAGTTTAAGTGCACCATTCAATGAGTTTTGACAAGTGTACCCACCTGCATGACCTGAACTTCATTGTAGGACATTTACAACATCCCAAAGTCCCCCCATGTTCCTTCCCAGTCAATCCTTTTCTCACCCCACCAGAAGCAATCACTGATCTGATTTTCCCCTCCAGTGATGTAGTTTTGCTCATTTGAGAAATCTGTAAAATGAAATCATGGATTGTGGACTCTTGTGTCTGGCTACTTTCCTTTACGTAATGTTTTTGAGATTCATCCATGTTGCTGAGTGATCAGGTGTTTGCTCCATTTTGCATTGACGAAGCATTTCATTGGACGAATATGCCACTGTTGTTTATACTAGTACATCCTCCTATTGATGGATATCTGGGTTGTGTGGGGCTATTATGTCTAATGCTGCTATGAACTCTCCGTATAAGTCTTTTTGTGGATATATGCTTTTCATATTTCTTAGGTTAATATCTAGGAGTGAAATGCACGTGCCCTATGGTATGTTTTGTTTAGGTTTATATGAAGCCCCCGGGCCTTTTCTCCAAGTGGTTGCACTCTTTTACACTTACGCCAGCAGTGCTTGGGACTTCCGACTGCTCTGTATCCTCACCGGAATTTTATATTGCCCGTCTTTCACTTTTGGCCATTCTGGTGGGTGTAGTAACACTTCACTGTAGTTTGAATGTACACTGCCTTGATGACTACTGATGCGGAGCCCTTTTTCATGGTAACACTGTCTTTTGATCATGTGTTTACAAATCCCTGATTATCTCTACCCACATCTTTTCGGGGGATGGGGGTAACCTGATCACGAGTTACATTCTGAAGTTCTCTCTTAAGTGATGCCTTTTAAAAGCCTAGGTGGAATCCTTGACTCCCCAGTGGGGAGTCTGGGGACAAAAGCCCTTATACAAATGCCAAATTCCCAATAGAAGTGGCTTCATAAAAGGACAATGGAGTCCAGATCTTAAGTTTGGTGACAAAAAGATGAGTAAGGGAGCCAAGAGGATCACAGGGGCCAGTGAGGGTCCTGGAAGCCAATGGGATCATGGGGGTCAGTGAGGACCAGGGTAACTTGGTTGGGCTACAGTCCCCGATTGACCCTGAGGTTTCTGGTGTCTTATATTTCTCTGTGCATTAGCAGTAGGTTGTGTAGGGATGTCTTGGGCTAGACTAACTATTCAGGGTAATTTTCCAATTAGAGCAATATATTTTTTCTTATGAATTAGTATGTGATATTCATATAGTAGAATATTGAACATTTTTGCTGTTGTTCTTACTGTAAACATTTCCCCCAGTCTATTATTAAAGACTAGAGACCTGGTGCCCAAAATTCATGCACTGGGCGGGGGGAAGAGGGGGAGAAAGAGGGTGTCCCTCAGCCTAGCCCGTGCCCTCTCACAGTCCGGGACCCTTTGGGGGATGTCTGCCTGCCGGCTTACAATCAAATTGTTTTGGCTGGAGAAAGACTGGAAATTTCCAGTACCCCTTAAAAAAGAGGCCTCAGGAGACTCCTTCCCCAATCCCCACAGGGATTGGGCCTAAGCCAGCAGGCAAACATCCCTTTCACAATCCGGGATCCCTCACTCCTTACTGCCTGCCTGCTCGTTCCTTACAGTTCAGCTCGCTGCTCCTTAGTGCTGCTGTGGAGGCAGGAGAGGCTCCCGCCATTGCCGCTGCACTCTCCAGCGGTGAGCCCAGCTTCTGGCTGAGCAGCGCTCCCCCTGTGGGAGAGCACTGACCACCAGGGGGCAGCTCCTGCATTGAGCATCTGCCCCTGGTGGTCAGTGCGCATCATAGCGACTGGTCGTTCGACCATAATGGTCACTTAGGCTTTTATTATATAGATTCCAACTTCTTACATGGTGACTCCCTGGTGTGGGGTGGAATTATGATGGAAATTTTTCAGATGTTAATGCATCATTTAATGCATAACCCCTAATGTATCTGTTATTCTCCATTACTAACAACTATTGTTAAACAAAGGCTTGAAGTTAGAGAGATGAATATGACACAAACACAGCAAAGACAGAGAGGTTGGTGGCCAGCATTCCTTAAAGGAGAACCACAGGCTGAGCCAAGCCCTGGATGGGAAGCAGTTCGCCTTTCCAGGCACTCCAGCTCATTTGCCTCCAGAGGGGCCTGGCTGGGAGCCACATGCTGGGTGATGCCTTTGCTCCAAGCAAACATTATGCAGAGTTGGACTTTCACAAAAGATACAAAAATGACGTGTGATTTTTATATTTTAAATAGATTTGTTACATAAGAGTTTGCTAGAGAATTCATTAAAATTTCCAGTCTTTCTCCAATAAAAACAATTTGATTGTCAAAAATTCCCCCATTCTACCAGACAGGGGTCTCAGAGGAAGAATAGGGCCCCCTGAGACACTGGGGCCTTTTCTCCCTGGAGACACGGCAGCATCACCACATGCAAGCTGGGGGCACCCCTTGCTACAGACTGTGTCCCCCCAAATTCATGCGTTGAAACCTAATCCCTGCGTGATGGTGGTAGGAGGTGGGGCCTTTGGGGGCAATTGGGCCATGAGGGTGGAGCCTTGTGAACGGGACCGTGCCCCCTATAAAAGCGGCCTCAGGAGACCCCTCCCCGTCCACCATGTGAGGACACAGTGTGGGAACCAGGAGGAGAGCTCTCACCAGACACGGAACCTGCCGGCACCTTGATCTTGGCCATCCAGTCCCCGGACCATGAGGAAAGGAATGTCCATTGTTGAAGCTGCCCAGTCGAGACTGTTTTGTCATGGAAGCTCAAAGACCCACGGCAGGGAGAAGCCCAGCTTTAGTGTTGTCTACTCGGCAGTGACCGAGAGACTGTGCGGGGTAGTGATCATCACCAGGTGGCTTAAACACAATGAATTTCTTTCTCATAGATTTGGATGCCTACGTCCCTGTCCCTGATGTGAGCCCTGGGCAGGCCAGGCGTCCAGGGCTTAGGAGCTGGCGGACGGGACCCTGGCTCCCTTGCCCTCGGAGGATGGCCCTTCGTTGTTCCCCAGGGAAACAGCCCCGGGTGCCGGCGTGAACCCTGCCCCCATATTTGGCTTCCTTCCCTCCCCTGCCTCACGTCCTGCCTCCCTCACCTGCTGCTGGGTCAAACTCCCAATTCCCGTATCAGGTCAGCATTGGGGGACCCAACCAGGACACCCACAATTTAGATTCAGAAATTATCAAGATTTCACCAGACTCGCTTCACCTCTTCCTTTTTTTCCTGGAGTATTCTAACATAAACCCCAGGCTGCTTGAAATTGTAGTGCATTTATGGATCCACTCCGGGGGGAAAACAGGAGCGCCTCCTTGCCATCGCTCCCACACTCGTCGGCACGGGTTCATCCTCCTCCCAGCCCCGCCCGTTCCACCCGAGATCCCAGATCCCCAATCATGCCATCTGGAGACAAAATGGGAACACGCCAATCCGTGTATCTGTTTTTCTTTTAATGCATAAACCTCGGGCTTCAAGTTGTGGGCGTGTGTGATACCTTAGGGGAGGAAGCGTCCCTTAGAGACAGGTGTCTCAGACAAGACGCAAGGAGCAGAAGGCCCTGCCCGAGCAGGCCAGCGCGCGGTGCCGCCAGAGCCAGGCCGGTTCCAGTGCTGCTTCCATTGCTCCCAAGGGCCCGGTTCTGCGCGGGCCGCTCCTCAGGCCCTCGGTGAGGCCGAGGCCCCATCTCACACCTTCACAGGCGGCTCCCAGAGGCGAGGCTGAAGCCGCGCGCTTTCTCTTCCTTCAACGGCCTTTGCCCAGCGGCGCCCGTTTCCAGAGAAAGGTGGCTTCTTTGCAGTCTGCCCGAGACTTCCTTTTGCTGCTTTGGTGGCGAGAGAGCCCAGTGGGCATGTAGGCCTCCTGCCCTGTGATGAGTGGAAGGACAAGAGTCCGGCCTGGCGCTCCGGTGTGGGAGGGAACCGGGGCCGGACCTGCGCAGGGGGCAGGGGGCCGCTGGGGAGCGCGGACAGCAGGCCCGGGGCGCGCCCTGGTTTCCCCCGGAAGCCGGGGAGGAGAGAGAGGGAAGGGGGGTGTGCGTCCTATCCCCCGTTACAGCTGGAGGAGCTGAGGTCAGGGCCCCCGGATGGGCACCGCTCAGGTCCGGGTGCTGGACCAGGCCTCTTCCCGCTTCCGGGACGGGCACTGGGAGCCCAGCTCACCTCGCCGCGCCCGCAGAGGGCTGGCGGCCGTGGCGGGCTCCGTGCAGCCGGGGCTGGGCCCGGCGGTGTTTGGGGACCTCGGCCCCGCGGTGGGCGGCTGCGGCTGGAGCTCTCCCCGCAGGGGCTTCTCGCAGAGATGCCGGTGAGCTGGAGCTGGAGCTGGAGCTGGAGCTGGAGCTGGAGCTGCAGCTGGAGCTGGAGCTGGAGCTGCAGCTGGAGCTGGAGCTGGAGCTGGAGCGAGGGCCGAGGTGTGTGCAGTTCTCTGCTGGGTTAAGCCTCTCTCTCTCTCTCTCTCTCTCTCTCTCTCTCTCTCTCTCTCTCTCTCTCTCTCTCTCTCTCTCTCTCTCTCTCTCTCTCTCTCTCTCGTTCACACAATCAACAGTGCAGCGTGGGAGGAAAGCCAAGGAGGGGCTGTGAGCCACCCCGGGCGGCGGGGCGCCTGGAAGCCTGGAAGCTGCCCCGTGGGAAAGGGTGTGGGCCGGGCGCTGCCCGAGGCCCTGATGCACAGAGCGCTGCCCCAGCCGGGCCGCCCTCCTGCCTGGGTTCCGGTGCTTCCCGGCCCCGTGGGTCCTGGGGAAAGGCAGACCCCAGCCAAAGGGTTGGAACAAGATGTGAACAAACAAGAGGGAGAAAACAAGAGGCAAATTTATTTATTTTTATTTTAAAATATATTTTATTGATTTTTTACAGAGAGGGAGAGGGATAGAGAGAACCATCCATGAGAGAGAAACATCAATCAGCTGCCTCCTGCACACCCCCTACTGGGGATGTGCCCGCAACCAAGGTACATGCCCTTGACCGGAATCGAACCTGGGACCCTTCAGTCCTCAGGCCGAGGCTCTATCCACTGAGCCAAACCAGTCAGGGCAAGAGGCAAATTTAAATAAAAGGCAGGTTCTGTCACATCAGTTGTTACTCAAAACTATTTAGAAGTTAGCTCTTTGAAAACAAAACACAACTTAGTTTGAGAAGAAGTGAGCTAAAGGGGGGCTCACGTGCAACGCAGAGAAACCAGCACCTCGTCCCTCCACCACCTCACAAGGCGCCGCGCTCTGCACGCGGCTGGGTCCCCAGGACCCCAGGCCTCTCTGCGCAGCCCAAGGGCTGCGACTGCCCCTGCCCGAGGCCATCGCCATCGGGGAAGACCTGACCGGGACCTGGGGAGGGGCCTGAAATGCCTGCGCAGCAGCACCAGGGTCCCCAAGTCACACTGGGTTTGTCCCACTCGCTGTTCTGCAGATGCAAACATGTCACTCGGTGATGCCACTCTGCCATCTTCCGGGGCTTACTTCACTAGCCTGACAGAGGCCACCTGTTAGGGGCTGGATTGTACCCCCTCAAAACCCACGTGACAGGATTTGGGGATGGACCTTTACAGAGATGATTTAGGCAAAATGAGGTCACTAGGGTGGCCCATATCCTACCTGACTGGTGTACTTACACAAAGAGGAGGCTGGGACACATACTCAGAGGGGTGACCATGTGGGGACCCCACGGAGAGAGGCCTGGGGGAACCAGCCCTGCTGGCACTGTGGTCTTCAGCATTCATCCTCCAGACAGAGAGAACTGTCTGTCTGTGCTGAGTCTGTGTGTCTGTGCTGAGTCGGACTGTGTGTCTGTGTGTCTGTGTGTCTGTGTGTCTGTGCTGGCACTGGAGCTGACTGGTCACTGTCCAGCCAAGGCTGCCTTGAGCCAGCCCCGCCTTGAGCCAGTGCTGCCGAGCAGCGGGGGGGCTCAGCACCCCTGGACTGCACTGACCTGCCTGTGGCCAGCCACCCCACCTGTCACCAGCGTACTTTTTATTCTCTTTTATATATTTATGCTTTAAAAGATTTATTAGTTAATAATTCGTTTCCATTTTTATATCGAATGCTAAGAGTCTTTGATCAGACAGCAATATTAGTTTGTCATCTAAACGATAAAATTTCAAAATGGACACAATATTTTTGTCAGCAAGGATGATGGTAAAGGTCTGATTTCCTTTTTGAAATATTAAAAACAGCGCATGAATGCCTGTCTTCATTTATGCATCAAAACAGTGCTGCCTTCTCTTCCCACCCCCCTCTAGCTGCCCAATGCCTTGGCTATTTTAGGCCAGAAAAGGTAAAATCAGAGAAAAACCCAGGACAGATAAGCATACCAATTGTTTTGTAAATGGGCTAAACCCCTTAGTTTGGGTCTTTGGAGATCACTTCATAATTAAAAGGCATAAGAAGTTAAAGGTTTATAAATTGTGGTACATATATACAAGGAATATTACTCAACCATAAAAAAGAATGAAATCTTACCATTTGCAACAGCATGGATGGACCTAGGGGGCATTATGCTAAGTGAAATAAGTCAGACAGACAAAGACAAATCCCGTATGATTTCACTTAAATGTAGAATCTAAAGAAGAAACAAGCAAAATTGAAATACACTTAGATATAGAGGACAGACTGATGGCTGCCACACAGGAGGGGCCTTAGAACTGAGTGATGTAGGTGATGGGAATAAAAAGTAAAAGTTGGTACTTAGCAAATAGTCATGGGGATGTAAAGTACAGCCTGGGAATGTAGTCAATAATATTGAATACTGGAGAGAAACCAAGATGGCAGCATAGGTAAGCACCTGAACTTGCTGCCTCACACAACCACTTCAAAACTACAACTAAAAGACAAAATGGACATCATTCAGAACCACAGGAAGGCTGGCTAAGTGGAAATTGTACAACTAGAAGGGAAGAGAAAAGCACACTGAGACTCAGAGGAGCTGCGGAAGTAAAGTGCAGAGGTATGGAGGTGCACACATGGAAAGGGCTGGCAACTGAGTACGCGGCTGCCTTTTTCAATCCGCAGGGAGACACAAGCTCCTGACTGCTCTGAACTCCAGTTCCAGGCGAGACTCTGGGGACCCAGACTCATATGGGGAGAAACTGGACTGTCTGGCAGGGGGCAAAACTCGAGGGCGGCTTTCTCTCAGAGGTGCTCGCAGCGATTACCAAGGGACGCTGAGACCTGGGGGCCTCTTAGGGCAGGGATAACGGGAAGCCATTGCTGTTTGCTCCACCCTGAGACTCTGCCCCATCCAAGGTGTGTGCAGAGACTTTTGCATATGAATGTCCTGGTCCTTTGAAATCTAAACTTACCTAACAAACTGTAGCTGAGTCAGAGAGACCCAGAACATCCAAAAGAAGGCCCAAGGCCCCACAGCAACTTGCATTGCTTCACAGCTGGGCCTCATCTGGGCACCTCCAAAACCCAAACAAAGAAGAGGAATCTTCAGACCTCTCCGTAGCTCCTGTTGGGTGGCCTCAGGCAGAGGCTAAATTAGCACCTCCTTGGATATGCAAGAGCCAGTGTACCCAGGGGTCAGAGTAGGACCATCCAGATTACAACTCCTCACATCCATAAGGGACACACTCAGGAGGCAGACTCAGGGAGCACCAAAGCCCCACTGAAGCAAGTCTTGCCTCATAAGGGTGTCTCCAGCACTGAAGTTCTCACATCGTAGACACAGCTGATCCTCACAGCCAGTTGGCCTGGAGGTCAATTCCTCCCAGTGATACCAGCAACAATCAAGGCTTAAATACAACAAGACCGTGCACATAGCCCACAAAATAGTGCACCAAGAGTGTCCACCTCAGGTAACTGGGGAGGCTGAGCCACTGGGCCCTATAGGACACCTCACACACAAAGCCACTCTATCAACACAGGGAAGCAGCCAAAATGTGGAGACAAAGAAACAGGTCACAAATGAAAAAAATGGAGGAAAGCAAACAACTGGATATAGAGTTCAAAACCACGGTTATAAGGTTTTTCAAGAATTTTCTAGAAAAGGCCAATAAATTTAGTGAGACCCTCGAGGATATGAAAAAGGACCAACTAGGAATTAAGCATACACTGACTGAAATAAAAAAATAATATACAGAGATCCAACAGCAGACTAGAGGATCGCAAGAATCAAGTCAAAGATTTGAAATACAAAGAAGCAAAAAACACCCAAAGCAAAAAGAAAAAAGAATCCAAAAATTTGAAGATAGTGTAAGAAGTCTCTGGGACAACTTCAAGCGTACCAACATCCGAATTATGGGGGTGCCAGAAGAAGAGAGCAAGATACTGAAAACCTATTTGAAGAAATAATGACAGAAAACTTCCCCCACCTGGTGAAAGAAATAGACTTACAAGTCCAGGAAGTACACAGAACCCCTAACAAAAGGAATCCAAAGAGGACCACACCAAGACACATCATAATTAAAATGCCAAGAGCAAAAGACAAAGAGAGAATATTAAAAGTAGCAAGAGAAAAAGTTAGTTACCTACAAGGGAGCACCCATACGACTATCAGCTGATTTCTCAACAGAAACTATGCAGGTCAGACGGGAGTGGCAAGAAATATTCAAAGTGATGAATAGCAAGAACCTACAACCAAGATTACTCTACCCAGCAAAGCTATCGTTCAGAATTGAAGGTCAGATAAAGAGCTTCACAGATAAGAAAAAGCTAAAGGAGTTCATCACCACCAAGCCAGTATTATATGAAATGCTGAAAGGTATTCTTTAAGAAGAGGAAGAAGAAGAAAAAGGTAAAGGTAAAATTATGAACAACAAATACATATCTATCAACAAGTGAATCTAAAAATCAAGTGACTAAAAAATCTGATGAACAGAATAAACTGGTGAATATAATAGAATCAGGGGCATAGAAAGGGAGTGGACTGACAATCCTTGGGGGGGAAAGGGTTTTAGGGGTGCAGGAAGAGACTGGACAAAAATCATCCACCTATGGATGAGGACAGTGGGGGGTGGGTAAGGGCATGTGGTGGGTTGGGAACTGGGTGGAGGTGAGCTATGGGTGGAAAAAAGAGGAACAACTGTAATAATCTGAACAATAAAGATTAAAAATAAATAAAATAATAATAATAAAAATTAGTAATATTGTAATAGCTATGTATGGTGCTAGGTGGGTAATTGAAATATTGGGGTGGGGGTGGTCTCTGTTTAAGTATAAGATTGTCTAACCACCATGCTTTACACTGGCAACTAATACAAAATGATATTGAATGTCAACTGTAATTAAAAAATAATATTTAAAATAATAAAAATAATTTTAAAAGGAAATTAAGGATTTATTAATACTCGCAGGTTTCAGAGAAGAAGGCCCAGCATGTCAGAGGGCTGTCCACATCCCTGAAAGCCGGGCTGAGCTGGGCTGGCAGAAAACAGGCCAGGAGAGGGTGGCGGGCAAGCATCTTTATTTGGGTCCTGGGCAGGGACCCCGCTTTGAAAACACTAGGTCAGCAGAAAGGGAGGGAGAGAATGGGGTCCTCCTTGGCAGGACCCCCGGGCACAGGGGAGGAGGTGGGGATGGGGAAGGCTCACACAGATGGGTGGCCCAGGGGCGTGGCGCTGTGTCCACCAGGCTGCGGCCTTCCCACTAAGCCCCTCCTGGGATCCCTGTGACTGAGGTCAAGCTGTTGAATGAAAAATATTTCTTCATTTTCCTGATTCTTCAATCTGTATTATGTATTTATGATATATACTATGATATATTACCTACTTAAATATGTTTGTTAACCTAAAATAGAAGGCCTTTCAAAGGGAAAGGCAGCAAGCATTTACTGAGATCAATAAGAACAGCGATTCAGGAAAGCGTTGATTCTGGCAGGAGCCCAGATAACGTTCCCAATGGAGACAAAGGCAAAGGGAATCAGGAGAAAGGGAAGGGGACCATTCCATCAACAGAAGGAAGGCATTTCTATGGTGCAGGGACATAACACAGTGATGCTAATTCTATATACATTTTTTATAGTGTTTTTATTTTTTACTTTTTAAAATGTTATTTTACTGTTTAAAGTATTACAAATAGTAGTACATATGTCTCCTTTTTTCCCCCATTGACCTTCCCCCAGCCTCCCCTATCCCCCAGCACATGCCCTTACCCCACCCACCCAGTGTCTTGCGTCCATTGGTTATGCTTATATGCATGCATACAAGTCCTTTGGTTGATCTATTTCCCTCCCTCCCCAACACTCCCCAGCCTTCCCGCTGTAATTTGACAGTCTGTTCAATGCTTCTCTGCCTCTGCATCTATCTTTTTGTTCATCAGTTTATGTTGTTCATTATATTCCATAAATGAGTGAGATCATGTGATATTTATCTTTTTCTGACTGGCTTATTTCACTTAGCATAATGCTCTCCAGTTCCATCCATGCTGCTGCAAATGGTAAGAATTCCTTCTTTTTTTATAGCAGCGTAGTATTCCATTGTGTAGATGTACCATAGTTTTCTAATCCACTCATCTGCTGATGGGCACTTAGGCTGTTTCCAAATCTTATCTATTGTAAATTGTGCTGCTATGAACATAGGGGTGCAAATATCCTTTCTGATTGGTGTTTCTGTTTTCTTGAAATATATTCCTAGAAGTGGGATTACTGGGTCAAATGACAGTTCCATTTTTAACTTTTTGAGGAAACTCCATACTGTTCTCCACAGTGGCTGCACCAGTCTGCATTCCCACCAGCAGTGCATGAGAGTTCCTTTTTCTCCACATCCTCTCCAGCACTTGTCGTTTGTTGATTTGTTGATGATAGCCATTCTGACAGGTGTGAGGTGGTATCTCATTGTTGTTTTGATTTGCATCTCTTGGATGATTAGAGACTTTGAGCATGTTTTCATATGTCTCTTAGCCTTCTGTATGTCCTCTTTAGAAAAGTGTCTATTTAGGTCCTTTGGCCATTTTTTTGATTGGATTGTTTATTTTCTTTTTGTTAAGTTGTATGAGTTTCCTGTAAATGTTGGAGATTAAACCCTTATCAGAGATAACATTGGCAAATATGTTCTCCCATGCAGTGGGCTTTCTTGTTGTTTTGTTGATGGTTTCTTTTGTTGTGCAGAACCTTTTTATTTTGATGTAGTCCCATTTGTTTATTTTCTCCTAGTCTCTCTTGCCCTAGGATCTGTGTCTGTAAAGATATTGCTACGACATATGTCTACAATTTTGCTGCATATGGAGTCTTGTAGGAATTCTATGGTTTCCCGTCTTACATTCAAGTCCTTTAGCCATTTTGAGGTTGTTTTTTTTTTTGGTGTGTGTGTGTATGGTGTAAGTTGGTGATCTAGTTTCATTTTTTTTGCATGTATCTGACTAAATTTCCCAGCACCATTTATTAAAGAGACTGTTTTGACTTTGTTGTATGCTCTTGACTTGGTCAAATATTAATTGAGTATAATGGCTTGGGTCAATTTCTGGATTCTCAATTCTGTTCCATTGGTCTATATGTCTGTTCTTGTGCCAGTACCAGGCAGTGTTGAGAACTGTGGCTTAGTAATATAGCTTGATATCTGGTATTGTGATCCCTCCAACTTTGTTCTTTCTCAGGATAGCTGTGGCTATTCAGGGTCTTCTTTATTCAAGATGAATTTTTGGAGTTTGTTCTAGATCTTTGAAATATGCTACTGGTATTTTAGTAGGTATTGCGTTGAATCCATAGATTGCTTTGGGTAGTGTGGACATTTTAATTATGTTGATTCTACCAGTCCATGAACATGGTATGTTCTTCCATTTGTTTATGTCTTCCTCTATCTCTTTTTTCAATGTCCTGTAGTTTTCTGAGTACAGGTCTTTTATGTCCTTAGTTAAGTTTATTCCTAGGTATCTTAATTTTTTTGGTGCAATGGTAAATGTTTTTTTCGTTTCTCATTCTCTGAGTTCATTATTGATGTATAAAAAGCCATAGATTTCTGGGTGTTAATTTTGTATCCTGCTACATTGCCAAAATCATTTATTAGGTCTAGTAGGTTTTTGATGGAGTCTTTGGGGTTTTCTATGTATAGTATCATCATGTCATCTGCAAATAAGGACAGTTTTACTTCTTTTCCAATTTGGATGCCTTTTATTTCTTCTTCTTGTCTGATTCCTATGGTAGCACTTCTAGTACTATATCGAACAGGAGTGGTGAAAGTGGGCATCCCTGTCTTGTTCCTGTTCTTAGGGGAAATGAGTTTGGTTTTTGCCCATTGAGTATGATGTTGGCTGTAGGTTTGTCATATAGGGTGTTTATTATGTTGAGATATGATCCCTCAGTTCCCACTTTGCTGAGAGTTTTTATCAAGAAAGGGTGTTAGATTTTGTCAAGTGCTTTTTCTGCATAATTGATAAGATTATGTGATTTTTGTCTCTCAGTTTGTTTATGTGATGTATCTCATTTATTGATTTGTGGATATTGTACCATCCTTGCATCCCCGGAACAAATCCCACTTGGTCATGGTGTATGATCTTTCTAATGTATTGCTGAATCCGATTTGCTAGAATTTTTTTGAGGATTTTAGCATCTATGTTCATCAAGGATATTGGCCTGTAGTTCTCTTTTTTTGTGGTGTCTTTATTTGGTTTTGGGATTAGGGTAATGCTGGCTTCATAGAAAGAGCTTGGAAGTGTTTCTTCCTTTTGAATTTTCTGGAATAGTCTGAGGAGGACAGGTTTTGGTTCTTCTTTGAATGCTTGGTAGAACTCCCCTGTAAAGCTGTTCAGACCAGGGCTTTTGTTTGCTGAAAGATTTTTGATTGCCATTTCAATTTCTTTGGTAGTTATTGGCCTATTCAGGTTTTTTTATTCTTCTTGGTTGAGTTTTGGGAGCTTGTATTTTTCTGAGAATATGTCCATTTCATCTAGGTTGTCCATTTTGTTGGAATAGAGTTGTTCATAGTATCTTTTCATAATTGTTTGTATTTCTGTGGGATCTGTTGTTACTTCACCTCTTTCATTTCTGATTTTGTTTATTTGGGTCCTCTCTCTTTGCTTCTTGGTGAGCCTGGCTAGAGCTTCATCCGTCTTGTTTATCCTTTCAAAGAACCAGCTTCTGGTTTTGTTGATCTTTTGTATTGTATTTTTGGTCTCTTGTTGTTTATCTCCACTCTGATCTTTATTATTTCTTTCCTTCTGCTTACGCTGGGCTTTTCTTGTTGCTCTCTTTCTAATTCTTTGAGTTGTAGGGTTAGATAATTTATTACCATTGTTTCTTGTTTTTTGAGGTAGGGCTGTAGAGCTATGAACTTCCCTCTCCAGACTGCTTTCACTGTGTCCCATAGATTTTGGATTGTTGTGTTTTCATTGTTGTTTGTTGCCGTGATGTTTTTTATTTCTTCTTTGATTGCTCTGGTAACCCAGTCATTGTTTAATAGCATGCTATTTAGCCTCCAGGTATTTGATTTTTTGGATTGTTTTTATTGTAGTTGATTTCTAGTTTTATGCCATTGTGTTCCGAGAAAATGCTTGATATGATTTCTATCTTCTTGAATTTGAAGAGACTTTGCCTGTGTCCCAATATATGGTCTATCTTTGAAAATGACCCATGTGCACTTGAAAAGAATGTATATTCTGTGGCTTTGGGGTGAAATGTTCTGAAGATGTCAATGAATTCCATCTGATCTAGTGAGTCATTTAGGATTGATGTTTCTTTGCTAATTTTTTGTTTAGAGGATTTGTCCAGTGGTGTTAGTGGGGTATTAAAGTCCTTCTCTATGACTGTATTGCTGTCAATCTCTCCCTTGATATCCTCCAGAAGTTTTTTTTTTTAATGTATTTGGGTGCTCCTGTATATGTTTACCAGAGTTATATCTTCTTGTTGAATTGCTCCCTTTAGTATTATGAAGTGTCTCTTGTTATGGCCTTCACTTTGAGGTCTAATTTGTCAGATATAAGTATTGCTATGCCAGCTTTTTTTTTTTTTTTTTCATTTCCATTCACCTGAAAATCCTTTTCCCATCCCTTCACTATCAGTCTGTGTGAGTCCTTTGTTCTGAGGTGGGTTTCCTGTAGACAGCAGATATATGTGTCATGTTTTCTTATCCACTTAGCTGCCCTATGTCTTTTGATTGGGGCATTTAATCCATTTACATTTAAAGTTATTATTGATAGGTACTTGTTTGTTGCCATTTTTATTCTTTATGCCTGTGTTCCTTCTTCTCTTCCTATTTCTTCTTTTTATAGCAGACCCTTTAGCATTTCTTGCATTGCTGGTTTGGTGGTAATAAACTCCCTTAGTCCTTTTTTTGTCTTGGAAGCTCCTGATTTCACCCTCAATTTTAATTGATAGCCTTGCTGGGTACAGTATTCTTGGATTTACACCCTTCCTTTGCATGACTTTGTATATTTCATTCCATTCCCTTCTGGCCTGATGTGTTTCTGCTGAGAAATCAGTCACTAGTCTGATGGGAGATCCTTTGCAGGTAACTTTCTGTCTTTCTCTGGCTGCTTTTAAGATTCTTACTTTGTCGTTGGTATTTGCCAATTTAATTATAATGTGTCATTGTTCTTTTGGGGTTCATTTTGTTTGGGACTCTGTGAGCTTTTTAGACTTGTGTGAGTTTTTTCTTTCCTGTATCAGGGAAGTTTTCTGTCATTATTTTTCAAACAGGTTTTCTATTCCTTGCTCAGTTTCCTCTCCTTCTGCCACCTCTATTATGCAGATGTTGTTTCATTTTGTGTTGTCCCAAAGTTCCCTTAGGCTCTCCTCCCGTTTTTTAAGTTTTTTTCTAGATGCTGCTCTGCTTGGGTATTTTTTCCTACCTTGTCTTCTAGGTCACTGATACAGTCCTCTGCTTCTTCTAGTCTACTGTTTATACTTTCTATTGAGCTCTTTATTGCAGTGATGTCATTTTTCATTTTTCTTGGTTCTTCTTCATTTCCTCTTGGTTCTTACACATATCGTTGAATTTATCTTCCAACCTTTTCAGTGACATTATGACCATTTCTCTGAATTCTTTCTCTGACATATTGCTTGCTTCCATTTTGTTTACTTCATTTTCTGGTGATGCCTCCTTTTCTTTTGTATGTGGGCTGTTTCTTTGTCTCCCCATGATTGCTCCTGTCCAGGTGTCTGGTTATGTAGCTTTCTCTCTCTCCTGTGTTGACTTCAAGGCACAAAATACAACACAACAATGCACAAGGCACTGAACACAAATGTATTCACGATGCTAATAACCCCAAATAAAGATGACCACCAGAGAAAAGAGAATTAGGGGATAAAAAAAGAGTGCAAAGTGACATTGAGAAAAGGAAAAAAATAAGAGAGAAAAGAAAGAGAATAAAAAAAGAAGTGGGGAAAACTATTTATATGGGGAGAAAACTCCAATAGAACAACAATTAATCCAAAAAAATGCAAACAACAAATGCCCAGAGATGAATGCAAACTACAAACAATAACTAATAATAAGTGAGGAGAGGAAAAACAGAAGGAAAAAAGAGAGAAACAATCACACAAACAAGAAACAAACAAACTAATCAACAATCAAACAAACAACAATAGGGCAGAGAGAAAGAAGGGCAAAACAAAACAAAAAACATAAAACAAAAAGAAAAAAGAAAAAAAAGGAAAGAGAGAAAAAAATTGGATAGTGAAGAAAGAGAAGAGAGAAGTGTGTATGGACTTAGAGCAGGGGAGCAGAAATTAGATATATAAGTAGGATGAATTTTTAATGGGGTAAAAAGAAAGAATAGGGTAAATTTAAAGCAGGATTAGGGTAAGAGAAACAGGACAACAAAAGGGGAAAAGTGAGGAAGAGTGTGTTGGCATAAAGGTAAAGTTGAGATAGAGTAAAATGATGTTAAAGGAAAAATGAAAATAGAATGTAGGACACTCATCCCAAAATGAAATAAAATAAAATAAAGAAAAAATAAAATGAAACTTTAAAAAAAGGTAAAGTAATAGTAGTAATAATACTAATTAAAAATAAACATATAATAATTAAAAAGGTAAAATCAAGTGAGAAATATTTAGTTTTTTAAGTAAAAGATAAAAAATAAAAATGTGCAGTAGTGAAGGTCATTCACTTCCTCTATTCTGTTAGGCATGCCTGTTTCCTGTCAGGTAGTCAGGACAGTATTGAAGTTCCCTGCATTCCACCACTCCTCTGTGTCGTAAACCACAATCCTGTTTTCAAGCAGGTGGTATTTCTTTGTTTCTCAGCCTGCCTTTAGTTGTATTTACACAAGAGTCAATTTGTGATTCAACCCCTGGGTGGCAGTGTTTCTGTATTGACATCTGGGGCTATAAGTCCTCTCTACCCAGTATTTAGAATTTGTTTTCCCTGCCGCACTTAATACTGGTTTGGTGGTATGGACTGCCCCAGAGCTGGTTTTCTGATAGTTTCTTTCCACTCTGATCCCCAGGCTCCACAAAAACAACTTTCCCCTGCAGTCTCTGAGAGTGTTTTTAATTGGGAGATCCTATGCACTCTGCTTAATAATCAAAAGCAAGGATTTAAAGAGGAAAAAAAATGCCAGAGTAAACGTGCAGACTTGCGACGTTTTCCCCCAGCACTGCACACATCTCTGTGCATGTCTCTGTGCACGTCTTTTCCCCTTGGCCCTGCACAGCTGGTTTACTGGTAGAACTTCAGGCTGCCTTTCTGTGCCCAGCAAAGCTATGGGTTGATTTTTAGAGTTCCCTTCTGCCAGCAGCCCTGTGGACCCCCTTCCACATTCACGGGGCTATGCTGACAACAATGGCCGTGGATTTTGTGGGGCACAGACTTCCTCTGAACCTCTAGATCCTGCTGCGTGTGTTTCTCCCCCCAGCCTGGATCGCAGACCTCACCTTTCTCTAGGCCCGTGGTCGGCAAACCGCGGCTCGCGAGCCACATGCGGCTCTTTGGCCCCTTGAGTGTGGCTCTTCCACAAAATACCACGGCCTGGGCGAACCTATTTTGAAGAAGTGGCGTTAGAAGAAGTTTAAGTTTAAAAAATTTAATTCTCAAAAGAAATTTCAATCGTTGTACTGTTGATATTTGGATCTGTTGACTAATGAGTTTGCCGACCACTGCTCTAGGTGATATTTGACCTTTCTGTGAGAAGGTGCAGGGCTCGTCCATGTCCGTGTATTCATGCTGCTTGAGACCTGGTGTTTGTGGGTTCGCAGCTGGTCCCTGGGTGTTGTGGTTGTGGGGTCCTGGGAGGTATCCGATTCTTCCTGATTGAAGGTAAGGCTAGGCTTCCAATCACAGCCAATCTCCCCTTCAAGATGGCACGGTCTCTGTGGCAGAGCTGGCCGCTCTGGGAGAGATTTCAGAAGCAGTCTATATACATTTTTAATTTTCAGTCCAGGACTCTCCTGGGAGGCATATCTGCTTCCTTGTTATCTTGGGAAACAGTTCTTTGGGCCCCAGTCCAGTGATAATTTTGTCCTGTTTTAACATCCTAAATATTTGAGGCAGGAGACGTGCAAGGCAGTTCCCTTGGCATGTTTTACTGATTTTTAAATATATTTTTATTGATTTCAGAGAGGGAGAGGGAGAGAAAGATAGAAACATTAATGATGAGAGGGAATCATTGATTGGCTGCCTTCTGCACATCCCCTACTGGGGATTGAGCCTGCAACCCGGGCCAGTGACCTTGGCTGGAATTGAATTAGGGACCCTTCAGATGATCTGTCTGCTGAGCCAAACTGGCTAGGGCTCCAGCTTTCTTATAAGAAGTCTGGCTACCCTGGGTCCATGCTGTGAAGGGACCACACAGTGAAATGGCCAGGGACAGCCCAGCTGTTACAGCGCCGGCCCAGGAGACAGACCTGGGAGTCAAGAAGCCTTCAATATGGCACCACCGTGGCTACTGTCTGACTATCACGTGAGACATCCGGGTGGGAACTGTCCACCTGCCCTTGGTCCCCCCGGAACTGACAGAGGTGGTAATAATATGTGACCGTATCATTTCAAGCCACTGTTTTAGGATGGTTCATTTGCAAGAATAAAAAGCTGGAACACAGTCCCACCAAATCAATCGCAAGTCAAAGCTACTTCACCTTGGGAGCATCTCGGGGAATGTGTGTCTGAGCACGTGCCGAGGGTGTAGGAGACACTAGTCCACAAGACAGTGAAACCGTCACTTTAGGTGTCAGCCTGGCTGGACTACAAGCAGGTTTACATGGTTTTGGGTCCCTTGTGGGGTGTGTGGCAGCCCCTGATGCTGGGAGCAGAGGGGAGCCAATGCGGCTTGATGACAGGGCCTGTGAGGAGTGGACGCCCACCCACAGCCTCATGAGCCGGGGTGGAGTCCGAGTGGCCTGTGAAACCCCAGCCCAGCCGAACCTTGACCCAGTGCTGTGAACCTGGGCAGAGGACCATCTAAGCAGTGTTTAGACCCCTGACCCACAGAAGCTGTGAGCTCATGATGGGCATTTTAAATCTCTGAGTCTGTAAGAACGTGTTACACAGCGATAGAAAGCTGACACACACACCAGGTGAGCACACAGCCTTAGTAGCACATTGAAGGTTATGCATCTTCTGACTCGTCTCTCCTTCACGGAAGGAGTTTGCACCAGCACTCGCCATCAGATGGCAAGTCCTGGACCAGATGGGGCCGGTCACAACTTGACAGCACTCCTCACTCACTAATCCACACTCACTCATTCACCCACAAACACCTCTCTCTCTCTTTCTATCTCCCCGCCTCCATCTCTCTCTGCCCCTCTCTCTAATTCTTTCTCTCCCTCTCCCTCTCTCTTTCTCACTCCCTCCTTCTCACTGCCACCCACTTATTTTTGCACCACTGTAACTCCTGCCCCAGCACACCTGTGGTGTAGAGGCGCGTGCGCTAACGCCAATGGAATGAGGGGAACATGGTGACGCCTGGTGTGGGAATAGGTGAGCATGCCATCCTCTCTGACATGTTCAGTGCCAATCTCTGCAACTGGCTAGCGTCAGTATGTAACAGAAGGTAACAGGAACACATGGTGTGTTTACTAAGCCCAAATTTGTGATTGAACTGTATTGGGAGGGAGGGAGGAGGGTGTGTATGCGTTGGGGGGCAGTTTGTGAAATAACTAAACACTCACCATCTATCATAGATGTTATTAGCCAAGGCCTACTTTTATTTTTTAATCCTCATCTAAATATATGCTTTCATTGATTTTTTTTTTCAAAGAGAGAAAGGAGAGAAACATCACATGAGAGAGAAACATGGATCTGCTGCCTCCTGCATGCGCCCCAACCAAGTTTCAAACCCACAACCTAGGTAGGTGCCCCGAACAGTAATCAAACCCGCAATGCTTTGGTGCACAGGACGACGCTCCAACCAACTGAGCCACCCGGCCACGGCCCAGGCCTACTCTTAAAGCATATCCGGAATCTGCTCGCTTCTTATTAGCTCATACTTGTTCCATGTTTCAGCCAAGATCACCACACTGCGTCCAAGGCATTTGAGAGGCCTCCTTCCCCATCTCCCCGTCTCCCCAACTCCACACTTGTCGCTCAAGCCTACTGTCCACACAGAGTTGTCTTGGCCCGAGGGCTCCCACCTCTCTCGGAGTCACAGACGCCTTTCCGTGCCCAGGCAGCCCCTGCCCCCACGGTCTTCTCTCACCTCCTCCTGACCTGTCCTGTGAGGAACATTGTGTCCAAGAGGCCTGGCTGCGTGGTGCTGACCGGGGGGCTTGGGCGTTCTCCCGGGGAGGAAACCTGTCGCACTGAGATGGCTGGTGTGGTGGTGAGCAGTGTCCTTTCCGCGGTGGGAGTGCGAGAAGCATGGCGTGGCGATTGCCGGGGTCACGGGCCACAGGTGGACAGAGGTTGGTCCTCACTGGTGTTCTGTGGCAGCCAGGACTAACCCTTCTCCCCACATTGGGGATCTGATACCACACGGACGTGGTGGGGGACAAGCCCCCCTTCCCCTGCAAGCTCAAGGGAGCCCTGCGCTCTCTCCTGCCCCCCGGGGGGAGGGTGGGCACAGGATCCAGGCCAGGCCCACGGGAAGCTCCTCCTGGGCTCTGGGTGGGTGATGCTCAGACACCACTCCTGGTGGAGCCGGTGGGCTAGGCAGCCTGGCAGAGGAGGGAGCCGAGGTGGGGCGGCAATGCCTCAGGCAGAGGGGACGCTCTGCCCACTGGGGGCTCTGGCTGTGCCCTGGCGCCCCACCTCCCTGCTCCTGTGTGCTCCCAGCCGGTGTCCAGATTTCTCTTGGTTCTTGAGCACCTGGCAACCGCCCATGCTGTGCTCACATTCGGTGGAATCAGTTTGCATCCAAGAATCCAGACTGGTTCAGTTATAGGTGCTGGCTCCCTCCTGCCTTCACTTTTTCTCCCTATACAGCTCTTTGGTCTTTTAAAACGGGCTTCATCTCTGTAGAAACATCCAGTTGATTCTGCCCCAATCAGTGCCAAGCCAAAGGAGTGGCTGAGCGATCTCAGTGTCGGCCGGCCGAGGCGGGCAGCTCTCTGCCCCTTGCTCTGCCTCTGAGTGTGATGTGGGGGCGCCCAGCATGGCCTGCCCCGCCCGGCCTGCTTTGACTTGACACGTGGATGAAAGAAAAAGCCATCTTTCTGTTGCTGTGACATCCTTATGCTGCTTCTCCATCTTCAGGGCCAGATCTGAAGAGTGAGAGTCACTTCACACCCAGAGCACAGTGTTTCTCAAGCCGCTGAAGAGCAGCAGCGACCTCGCTGCAGAGATGAGGCGAGTCCCTCTCCCTTCGCCGCAGCGTGGAGGGGCCTGCAGGGCACTGTGCTGGGTGAGGTGAGCCAGTCAGAGAAAGACAGGTGCCTATGATCTCACTCAGATGCGGAATTTGATGAGCAAGCTGACTAACAAGCACAACAGCGACAGACTCATGGATGGAGAGCAGGTGGGGGGTGAGGGTTAGAGAGTGGGTGTGAGGTTAGGGAGTGGGGTGCGAGGGGGTGGAGGGATTGAGCGAAAAACAAAAACAAGATTAAAATCTAGGAAATTCCCAAAAAAGAAAAGATTTCCTAATGGACCAAAAATGCCCTCTCAATGGGAAGAAATTGCTAGTAGGTTAGGATGGAAGATGAAGGAGGAAGGAAATACATGCTTAGAAGGAGAGCCCTCAACCCCCTCCATTGTTCACAAACAAAAGGGGAAGGTGCCATGTGCATTCCACGTGCACGCCTGCTCTCTGGGGACCACACGCCTCTGTAAGGGCTCGGAAGGACGGGGTTTGAGAGACACAAAGAGGACAGGCTGACTCACGAGCTGTTTCCAAGAATGCTTCAGTGAGGAATGAGCTCGCACGCCACTGTTCACCAGGTCAGGGGCCACAAGCTTCTTCTGCACAGGGCCAGAGAGGGAAGGAGCTAGATTCCTAAAAACCCCGCCGGGAAGAGTGTGTACCACGACATGGCTTATCATTGTTGGCTCATGGCAATCAGAAGAAGAACCACACGAGGTGGCAACTCTGGTGAAAGGAGTGGGCACCTCAGGGGGTCAGGGACCGAGGGAAGGCTCATTTCCGCACCGGGAGGAGGGTAGGAGAGGTCAGCTAGCTTCAAGCTGAGCTCAGTTTCCCACCAAACCAGAAAGCAGGCAAGTCGCAGCCCAGGGATGGAGCCATGGGTGTCACAGCCGCAAACACAGCCTGGACCCTGAGCAAGGAGTCAGGCGCGCCGTCTCTCTGGCTGAGCTGGCAGCTGGCAGCCCACAGACACCTGTCTGACCTGGGAACATGTTAGTATCAGCTGGGATGGGCTAAGAACTCCGGTTTAGGGAGCAAAACTTCAAACAAAGAAGGTTTGATTCTAAGGCTCAGCAATCCTTTTATTCAGTGCAACTCTATTGGCAGGGAAATAAAGCAGAAAACTTAATATGACACAGTCATTTTCCCATGTAATTATTATTAAACACTAAATTACATCACTCTGTTACTAATCACTCAGGAAATAACCACGTGGGAGTGGTGCCTGGCATTGCAAGAGGGCTGGAAGGAAGTGCGAGAATGGCAGTGCCCGGCGGGGACTGAGTCCTGTGAGCACGAGTGTCAGCAGTGTGTGTGGGTCTCCGCCCTGCCCTGCACTGGGCATGCTGGAAGTGAGCACACACAGGACGGAGTGTGGATAGGGCTAGCTGAGTGGCTGGGGGCTGACCGCAGTGCCCACATGTGGGCATAAAGCTGCTGAGTCAGGGATCCTAAAGCTTGTTTAAAGGCAAGATGGGGACAGGTTGGTTTAAAAAAGATTGTATTTGGAGAACAGACAGGAATTCGATCACAGAATCTCAATCTCTGGGTGGAAGGCTCAGATTTCTGGGTCCTATCAGGTGGACATTCAGCCTATCTACACTAATAAAAGAGAAAGATGCAAATTGACGATACCTTCGTGACGCCCATCAGCCAATCAGGAGTGAGTATGCAAATTAACCCAACAAAGATGGCAGGTTAATTTGCATACACAGGCACCGAGCTGCAGGGGCGGGATGCTTGCATTGTCACCATGGCGACGACACAGGCATTCCGCATCGCCCCAGCCGTTCTGTGCCTCTGGGCAGCGTGGGAAGGCGGAAAGGCGGCTCCAGGTGGAGCGAAGGAGGTGCTGGCAGCTGGGGGAAGGAAGGCCCATTCTTGCATGAATCTTCATGCAATTGGGCCTCTTGTGTTTTAATAACTCCTAATTTAAGCTAAAAATCTTTCTCCCTGTGGCGGGTACCCTTGGTGATGGGCTCCACCCCTGAGACTTCTGCAAGTGGAAAGATGTCATTTACAAGCTGGACTCAGCCACCTGTCTCTCCCTGGCAGCCTCCTGTCTACTTCATCAAACCTGCCTTTGCGGTCACGTGCCTCACGGTGGCTCCTGTGTCCCTCCCGCTGGGTTGGTCTCTGTTTCTGAGGGTGCAGCAGTTCTAGAACTGAATGCCTGACATCAGAGGCCTGCCCTTCCCCAGGCAGAGCGGGGAGCCTACCGTTCAGGGCCTGGTCAGCAAGTGGCATTCAGAAGGAGCCGGGAGAGCCCTGGGCCCCACCGACGGAACCAGCAGCTGCGGCCACACACAAACGTGCCTGCAGACTCATAGCCAGTCTCCTCGTGGCTCCTCTGGGTTTACCGGCGACGAATCTCTCAAGTCAGTTTTCCCGCTGCCGCTGCAGTTCTGTCTTTATTTTGCTCTTCTGTGATTGATCCATGGAGCAGTGGGAGTCCTGGGGCGTTGCCTCAGAGCCACGATCCCTCCCACGTCCTGCACAGGCTGTGGGCTCAACGGCGGGATGGGCCTGCGCGGTCGGAGGCCCCAGACGCCCGGCAGCACTCAGGAGGAGCAGACACCCCTTCTGTTCGGGCTTGGAGCGGAGTTCCTGTTGGTTGCGGGTCTTGGAGCTGACAGTTCAGGAGGATGCTCACAGCCATTTGGGGCCTTACCCACAGATGTATCTGTGCATCTGTTCCCTTTATCACCCACACGTGGGCGCAAAGCTGCTGAGTCAGGATCCTAAAGCGCTTACCTCAGCGATAGCAACCTGCAACCCAGGGTAGGTTCCTCGGAGAGCTAGCGCCTCCGAGAGGCAGGATCTCGGGGTAATTGTAATCTGTGATCATTAAAACCACGGCAACATCCACCTCGGCCAGTCCTTCTGCCGCATGCCACACATCTCACCAATACCGGGAGTTTTTAGTACAGAGAACCATGGCCCGGAAACGTCCGCACGGGGCCTCCTTACCGGACAATGACCGGCTTAGCTGGCGCTCACCCTGAACCGGGCATCCGTGTTTGCTTCCATCGGGCCTGCCAGCGATGCCAGGGCCCAGTGCCCTCCTCACGGGCGTGGTCAGTCTTCCCAGCCGCAGGACTCAGCTTTGCTGGTGCCCCCTCCCGCATGCCAGTCCGTTTGGGAGGCCCGGAACATCCCGGCTCCGCTTCCCCCCGCGGCACCAGGAGCGCATCTGGGGCTCTGGACCTTTCACCCCTCCGAGTGCCACGAGCCGCCGGGAGAAAGGGGCTTTGTCCAAGCTGCGCCCGTGCCGCTCAGAGCACCGCGTCAGCTGCCATTACAAAGCGCAGGAGGATGTGGCGGCCGTCCTTTCCGACTGTCCATGGGACGCACAAAGGGAGCCCAGGGCTCAGCAGCTGCCCCAGAGCTTTCCGGTGGGAGAGCGCTTGTGCGCCCGCAGCCCGGCCGCCGCCGCCGCCGCCGCCGCTGCCGCTGTGACTCAAACGGGCAAAGCAACCGGGGCCCTGCCAGGCAGGCGCCGCCGGAGGGCCCCGAGCTGGCTCTGACCCCCGGCACCCGCACTTAGCAGAAAGCCTCCAGGCTTGTCCGCGGTCCCGGAGCACCTTATGTTTGGGGCCACCAGGAGCTTCCTGCAGGGGGGACCCGGCTCCCAGGCAGGCAGGGCCCGGTGGGCTTGTGGGGTTCTGTGGGACTGGGCAGGCAGATGCCAAGCGGGGACACCACGGCGGAGCAGGCAGTGTGTGCTGTGTGGGGCGGGGGACAGGCCACACCCCAGGGTCACGGGGCCCATGCGGGAAGAGCTGCCTGTGTGACCCCAGTACTTCAGGTAGTAGAACTCCCCCCAACTAACGTCCCGGGAGAGGGAGTCCGGGAGGCGGGGAGGTTCCCACGGCCCGTGGGCAGGAGGCGCAGAGCCAAGCGCAGCTCCTGGCGGAGAATCCAGAACGGCCCGGCTGCTCTTCCTTTAATTCACTCAACTCAGCGCCTAAGGAAGCCATTTACGGTGGAAATGAAAGCATTCAGTAACAACAATCTAACCTCGCCTGAATTCAAATGAATCCACAATAAAATAAAATATTCTTTAGATTAAAAGTTCTGTTGTTAATCCTCAATGGAGGACGTTTTTTCCCATTGATTTTTAGAGAGCGTGGGAGGGGGAGGGGGAGAGAGAGAGCTTGGTTGCCTCCCGCACGCTCCTGACCAGAGCTGGGAATCAAACCTGCGACCCTTCAGTGCACGGGCAGCGCCCTGACCACTGAGCCACACTGGCCAGGAGTAGATTAAATCGTTTTTGAAGATTATAATACTCAGAGCTGACAACCATGTGGAGGAAAAAGCCCTGTCATGTACTGCCGGTGGGAATATATTTGGTACAACCATTTCGGAGGGCAAGCTGGTAGCATAGCCACAAATATGTTTATTTCCTGTGACCCAGCAGTCTTACTTCCAAAAATGGCCCCGGGGAAATAAATGTGAATGCGAACAAAGTTTTAGCTCCATGTAAACGCACGTCAGTAAAAAGTTTGAAAATTCTAATTTTCAATAATTATGTCTGTATAATGGAATATTTAAGATGATAATACTAACATGGAAAGGAAATTTATATAATTTGTGTGTAATTATAGCCAAGACACTTCTGAGAAAGAAGATAAGAAGAGGGGTTGATTATATGAAAATACACTGCAAAGCCAGAGTGATTATAACAATGTGGCACTGACTCAGAATGAGAGACACTTTATTTTTGGAAATAGCTACGAGAGTAGATCTTAAAAGTTCTCATCACACACAAAAAAATTGTAAATATGTGAGGTGATGGATGTTAACTAGACTTACAATGCCGATCATTTCAAAATATATACAAATATCGTATCATGATGTTGTACACCTAAAGCAATACAATGTTATATGTCCATTATGTCTCAATGAAACTGGAAAAAGAAGAGGTATATCAAAAAGTAGGAAAAGGACTATTTAGCCACAGATTTTGAAATAAGTGGTTATCCATTGAGACCCTTATTATACTCTCAAAAATTAAAATAAAGAGGAGACTGTGGGGACCCTATTCAGAGTACACCAGATGCTCAAGGCCAATTGGAGTGTGAAGGCCTTGTTCAGAGTACGCCGGATGTCCAAGGCCACTCTGAGCGTGGGGATCTTAATCAGGGTGTCCAAGGACTGTACACAGGTGCAAGAGCAAGGCACAGGAATCTGTATGCACACTGCGCAAGCGTGCCCTTCTATAACCCAGATGACCGAGGTCACTATTTGGAAAGAAGCCTCTTTTGTCTCAGTCGTATAAAGTTGTTGCGGACCAGCCAGTGCGGCTGCTTGGTGAGGCTAGCTCTATGTCAGGGGCTGTATTATGGGGAAGATGTATTACTGACCAGCAGACTGCTGCTGTGGGTACTGAGGCTGCTGCTGCTGTGTAGGAAAGATGTATTGTCACCTAGCAGCTGCTGTACGAGACTTTGTTTGAAGAACTGTTTTATCTAATGGCTCCTTGTTAGCAATGGCTACATGGCCACTGGCTTCTACAATAAAGCCTCTCTTATATACCCACAACTTCTCATGGCTTCTCTGTCTTCCAATACCTGGCATCCAAGGAGGTCCAGCCCTGGGCAGGGGAACTGAGACCTGACCACTGGCAGAGTTGAGCAGGATGAAGGAACTGAGTTCCAACAGAGACACTTCCTGAAAACAGTGGAAGGTGGTCTAGGAGAAGCGTTCCAGCCCTCTGAAGGCAGGGAAGGATTTTCCAAGCGGGAAACAAAGGAAGAGCTCGGCACAGAGGCTCCATCTGCACCCAGATTCCCCTGGCACACAGCACACCACGCTTCCCAGGCCTGGTGGGGACGGTGGGGATGTGCGAGTGAGCTCTGGCTGGGGGAATGTGGGAGTGGTGACAGATGCCAGCCCGGCGGGCCCTTGCTGGCTTCCAAGCACTGGGGCCTGTGCTCTCCTGGTGAGGGATGGACTCTGGGATGGCAGGGACACCATAAAAGGGCCATAGGCCCCCGTGTCACCACCTGGAGGAGAGCAGGAAGGGTTGCTGGGCCAGAAACCTCTGTGCTGGAAATGAAAATTATTTGTATGTATCTCAAGTCACTAGGATATTGGAGTTTAAATATAAACCCTTGTCATTGATTTCGATAATGCCGAAATCAATGACAAGACTGTCAGGTTAAGTCATGAAAATTTAGAACTTATGTATAGCATACTAGATTACAAGCAAAATTAATATAAATTAGTAGACAGTATTTGCAACATATTTAAAAGATGAAATATTGGTAAACAAAAGTGATCCAATAAATCAGTAATAAAAGGTAAAACAAGTCATTAAAAATATCAAAGGAAAAAAAGGATATTTACAGAAAAACTATAAATGACAATCACATGAAAAGTTGCTCAACCTCATTTCTAATCATAAAATGCAAAGTAGGACATCAATATACCCAGGATTTGCTTATTTGAGTGGGAAAATTGTTTTGGTTTTTTAAAAATTGATTATATTCAAGGATTTGCAAATATGTTGGGAAAGACGCATCTACACATCATTTGGTTCTTTTCTAAACTGTTTTGACAGCAAGTTATACAATGTGCTGCCCTGGACATATTAATTTTACTCTGTGTCTCCAATCAGGGAGAAGCCTGACTATATTATGGGAAAATATTGCTGCATATTCAGAATGCAAAGCAATGGCATAGAAAACTCAATGTCATACACAAAGCAGAGTTCATGACCCATCTTATCTAATAAAAGAGAAATATGCAAATTGACCGTATCTCCGCTGCACCCACAAGCCACGCCCACCAGCCAATGAGGAGTGAGTATGCAAATTAACCCAACCAAGATGACGGTTAATTTGCATATCCAGGCGCAGAGCGAAGACTGAAGACAGCGTAGAAGGAAGCCAAGCACTGCAGAAGGTAGCGAAGCTGTGGAGAAGCTAGCAAGCGGGGTGGCAGAGAAGGGAGGGAAGCAGGCAGGGAGGCGGAGACCATTGCAGGAAGCCCTATTGCAGGAATCTTTCTGCAACGGGCCTCTAGTGTTGTTACATAAAATACCTAGCAATACCACTTGCAGAGAGGGTTCCATTTATGTAAACATCCCCCCAACGTCTTTGTTTAAGTACATGAACACGATATATTTTTCCACTTGTTTATATCTTCTTCTATCTCTCTTTTCAACAACCTGCAGTGTTTCGAGTACAAATCTTTTACCTCCTTTGTTAAATTTATTCCTAAGTATCTTAGTTTTTTGTTACTAAGGTAAATGGGATTGTTTCTTTTTTTGATAATTCATTATTCCTGTAGGAAAATGATATCAGTTTATGGGTGTTAATTTTGTCTCCTGCTCCATTGCTGAATTCACTTATTAAATCTAATAGATTTTTGGTTCAGTCTTTAGTGTTCTTGGTATATAACATCATGTCATCTGCAAATAATGACAGTTTTATTTCCTTCTTTCCAATCTGGATGCCTTTTACTGTTTCTTCTTGTCTGATCACTTTGGCTAGGACTCCCAGTACTTGGTTGAGTAAGAGTGGTGAAAGTGTGCATCCCTGTCTTGTTCCTGTTCTTAGGGGAAATGGTTTTATTTTTTGCCCATTGAGTATAACGTTGGCTGTATGTTTGTCATATATGGCCTTTATTATGTTGAGGTAAGATCCCTCTATGCTGAGAGTTGTTTTTTTTTTAATCAAAAATAGGTGTTGGATTTTGTCAAATGCTTTTTCTGCATCTATTGATATGATCATGTGGTTTTGGTCTTTCAATTTGTTTCTGTGATGTATCACGTTTATTGATGTGCAAATATTGTACCAGCCTTGCATCCCTGGAATAAATCCCACTTGGTCATGGTGTCTGATTTTTTTATATATTGCTGAATCCAATTTGCTAATATTTTGTTGAAGATTTTAGCATCTCTGTTTATCAGAAATATTGGCCTGTAATTCTCTTTCTTTGTAGTGTTTTTATCTGGTTTTGGAATTAGGATGCTGCTGCCCTCGTTAAAAAAGCTTGGAAGTGTTCCTTCCTCTTAGATTTTTTTACAATAGCTTGAGGAGGGTAGGTGTTATTTCTTCTTTGAATGTTTGGTAAAACTCCCCTGTGAAACTGTCCAGACCAGGGCTATTGTTTGCTGGAGTTTTTTGATTACTGCTTCTATTTCATCAGTTGTTAATTGGCCTATTCAGGTTTTCTGATTCATCCTGATTCAGTTTTGGAAGATTATATTTTTCTAGGAATTTGTCCATTTCATCCACATTATCCAGCTTATTGGCATATTGTTGTTCATATTATTTTCTTACAATCCTTTGTATTTCTGTGGTGTCAGTTGTTCTCCACTTTCTTTTCTGATTTATTTATTTGGGTCCTCTCTCTTTGTTTCTTGATGACTCTGGCTAATGGTTCATCAATCTTGTTTATATTTTCAAAGAACCAGCTCTTGGTTTCATTGATCTTTTGTATTGTTTTTGTAGTCTCAATGTCATTTTTCCTCCTCTAATTCCTTACTTGTACGTTGGGCTTTTCTGGTTGTTCTCTTTCTAATTCCTTAAGTTGTAGGGTTAAATAGATTATTATTATTTTTTTTTTTTTTTGAGGTAGGCCTGTAATACAATGAATTTTCCTCTCAGGACTGCTTTTGTTGTGCTCCAGAGATTTGGTCTATTGTGTGTTCATTTTCATTTGTTTGAAGGAAGTTTTTGATTTCTTTCTTGATCTCATTGGTAACCCATTCATTGTTTAATAACATGCAATTTAGCCTCCCTGCGTTTGAATGTTTTTGAGTGCTTTTACTGCAGTTGATTTCTAATTTAATTCCATTGTGATCTGAGAAGATGCTTGATATGGTTTCAATCTTCTTGAATTTGTAGAGACTTGTTTTGTGTCCTAATATGTAGTATATTTTTGAGAATAAACCATGTACACTTAAGAAGAACGCATATTCTGCAGCATTGGGGTGAAATGTTCTATGAATGTCAATTAAATCCATGTGATCCAGTGTGTCATTTAGAGTCACTGTTTCTTGTTAATTTTTTGTCTGGAAGATCTACCCTGTGAAGTCAGCGGGGTATTAACGTCCCCTACTATGACTGTATTGCTGTCATCTCTCCCTTAAAGTCATCTAGAATTTTTTTTTTTTTATATTTAGGTGCTCCTATACTAGTATTGGGTGCATATATGTTTGCTAGGGTTATCCTCTTGATGGATCAATCCCTTTAGTATTATGTAGTGCCCTTTATTGTCACTTGTGATGGCTTTCATTTAAGTTTAAGATGTGAGTATTGATACCCAAGCTTTTTTTCTCACATCCATGTGAATGGAAATTTTTTTTCATCCCTTCACTCTTATCCTGTGTTAGTTTTCTGTTCTAAGGTGGGTCTCTTATGGACAGCATATATTTGAGTCATGTTTTTGTATCTATTCACCTACCTTATGTCTTTTAATTGAAGCATTTAATCCATTTACATTTAAGGTTATTATTGATAGGTACTTACTTATTACCATTTTAATTCTTTATGCCTATATTTCTCTCTTCTCTTCTTCCCCACTGCCCGCCCCCCCCTTCTCTTCTTCTTCCCATTACCACAGTCCCTTTAGTAATTCTTGCAATGGTGGTTTGATGGTGATAAACTCTTTAGCCATTTTTTTTTTTAATCTGGGAAGCTCTTTATTTCATGATCTTTTTTGAATGATAGACTTGGTGAATATAGTAATCTTGATTTCAGATTTTTGCTCTTTATTACCTTGAATACTTCATACCATTGCCTTCTAGGCTGTAGAGTTTATGATAAAAAAAAATCAGCTGATAGCCTTATGGAGCTCCTTTGTAGGTAACACATTGCTGTTTCTTGCTACTTTTAAGATTCTTTGTCTTTAATTCAGGGCATTTTAATTATGATGTGTCTGTGTGGGGCCTGTTTGGGTTCTTCTTGCTTGGGATTCTGTGCCTCCTAGATTTGTGTCTTTTTCCTTCATCAGTGCCAGGGGGACAGGGATGGGGTCACTGCTAGTAACTACTACAGCCAATTACCCTCTTCCTCATCCCTCTGTTTACTTCCTATCTAGCGCTTATCAGTGTTATGGTTGCTTTATTTACTTATTGTTATTTATCTTTGCTAACTCACATTGCTAACTCACAACACCCAACATAGTACCTGGTATAGTTACATGCTGGAAGGGTATGTGCAACTGCCCAACATGTTGCTGACACCCCATGACCTGACAGTGCACCCCCAGTCTGTGACCTGTGCACTCATCCGCAGTTGACTGGCACTGCCTGGCTTCCTGTAACCCCTGGTTTCATCTTCTTACTTCTACCTGAGCTGCCACAGAGGCCCATTGCAGGGATCCTGGGTGCCCAGGTCCCAGGTGACTCCTCAACTGCCACACACCTGGGCTTGCTGTCTCTACTCACTTCTGACATCTTGTGCGGCATCTCCAGACCCATCCCAAGTCCTTAGCCTAAAAAAACCTTTGAAACTAAGGCACTGTAAGCAAATGCATGTTTTTGTTGTTGTATCAGACCCATTACACACGGCCCTAGATTTGTGCTCCCAGATTTCCTGCTTGAGGACCCTGTGACCTCTAGGAAGGTAGCCAGGCAGCGATTAAATTCTCCTTGGCTGCGGAATGGAGATTTCTCTGCTCCTTGGAGGAAGGTGTGTTGAACTCCATGACTGTCATATGTCGGGTAGTTCCTCGGTGACCCGGCAGCTGACAGCACCCCCAGCCAGGGGTTCTCTGATGGCAGAGGTAAAGGGAGCTGTCCTCGTGGAGAGACTTGCTGGTCAGCGAGAGCACCCACCCCCCTTACTGGCAGACGTCTGGAGGAGCGCTGGCCGCAGTGGGCCGCTCAGAGGCTTCCAGGTGACAGACTCCGCTGCTCTCCTGCAGAAGGCGAGGCCACCTTGGGCGGGCATGTCCTGCATTTGTTCTTTCCAACTCACACCATTCTGCTCCCCCTGTCTCGTTCCTGGGGATTCCATTGTGGACCTGAGCCTCAGCTTCTCTCCCTGGAACTTGGGCGAGCACCTGCTGCTGATTTTGGTAGTGAGGGGTTCTTAAGTTGGACCCTCTGTAAGTAGAGCTTGGGAGTCCACATGCCCTTTTGCTGCGACAGATGGGTCTTCATATTGTGGTTACTGCTGAGTGTTGTTGATCAAGAGAGCTTCAAGCCCTTCCAGGAAGATGAGCGGCGTGTCTTCTAGGTCAGAGGAGTGACCACCTACAATTTCCCAGAGAATCACTTGCTTTCTATCTTGATACGCACATTTCAATGAACAATTATGGAGAAGGCTATCACATTTCTTCCCAAATAAAAGGAAGGAAAGCTGTGGGGGACCTTCTGAGCAGCTCCGGGGAAAGTGATAGAAGTGGGCACATGCAGGCCCCCGCCCCCCCCGGTCCCAACGTATACATTTCCTTTGTTCCATTTGTTGCTTAGTTTCTCTGACAGCATAGGGGACATGCTGAGGCTAAACCCCCTGTAGTCACACCCACAGATGCACAGACACACTGGCTCAGTGGTGTAGGACTGCTGTGACTAAAAGTAGGACCTGTAATTACACGCTGCTAGCAGTGCATTTGACAAGAAATAAAGGGAAACTGAAAGCTTTGAGTCTGTCTCCGTCTCTAGGGGAAGATAGCTGCCAAACGTGGACCGTTCTCTAAAAGAAAACAAGTGTGTCCCCATCCACACCCTGAGGTAGGCGGCCTCCTGCAGGCTCCACTCCCCGTCTGCACACCCCGTGTGCTCCGTCCCCTGAGAGCAGACCTCTGATTCCTTCTAAAAATTGGACATAGCTACTGTGAGGTTAGGCTACAAAGGACTGGGACGTCTACCCTACTGTCATTTCCGGCCTGGCTTTTGTGCGTATTTGTCCTGATGAAGGGGCTATCTGTCAGGAAACTTAGGGTGTCTTGAAGTCAGCAGCTGCAGAGAGCGAGGGCCTGGGACAAACAGCTTTCAAGAAGCTGAATTTTGCCAACAGGCAGCCACATGAGCAAGCTCGCACATAGCTCACTCCCCACTTAGGCCCCGGGAGGAGGCCGAGGCCCCTGTTGTCACTTGCCTGCAGTTCTGTGAGAGATCTTGAAGCAGAGATCCCATCCCCAGATTCTTGACCACAAAAGCTGTGAGATGATAAATGTGCATGTTTAAGCTGCTAATGTGTAGGGCAATTGTTTACAGCAAGAGATAAATGAGACACACATCAAGGGTCTCAACATTTCATGATGTAATAGCAAAGAAATACCAAGCAAGCAGACACACAACTATATGAACGAGATGATGGGTGGCCATCCTGAAACATGTCAGAGACAACTGGGTAACTGCGAGCGAGATCGTGCCACCCACAGCGAGTCACATGACTTGACGCCCTGGTTGTGTGAATTTACATGGAAGATTTTGCCTCTTGGGTTGACTTCCTACTATTTCTGTAAATTAACTGTAAATAAATAGTTTGCTGGACCTGACCTTCTCGTCTCATTTTAACTTAACCTTGTTATGCTGTATACCAAGTGTATTCTTCAGTGGGATACTTGAACTGAATGCAATGTTTACGGACCTGAACTTGCAAAGGAAGGGAAACAGGTGCTTGGCGTTTTGGGAACATGGTTTGGATGTGTCACTCTTCCCAGGTCTGGTAGCAAATCAAGAAAACGTACCATTTTGATCTCCTTACATGTGGCACACCCTTTTTGATCTGACGCAAAGCCAACACAGAGCTCTGAAGGGAACGTGGTGTCCCTGTCGCCTGCATTTTATCATTCTAACCCTTTTTGGATGAATTGATGTCATTTGTATAAAAATACCACAGTTGAAAACAAACATTTCCCAGCCCTGAGCAGAGTGCTTCTGCGGAGCGATTCCTGGCCGGGAATGACGCTGCCCGTTCTTCCCACTGTCCTGAGACGCAGTGAGCAGGAGAGAGCAGTTCCAGGGCCTTCCACCTCAGCACTGGGGAGGGACATTTTGGACTAAATAACGACTTGTCCTGGGGCTTCCGTGCGAGCAGGCTGTGTAGTGGTGCCTTCAGGTCGTGACATCCCAACTCCCCGAGGGAAGTCTCCCAGGTTGAGGTCCATTCACAATCATCCCCTGAGAGTTTGCCTCCACTCTGACCTGACAACCAAGAATAGCAATGGCTATAATCCAACGAACGCATCCACAATTGTATTATTTATTATGCATGTTGTCTATAGGTTTTTCTGAGAATTCATATTTCTTCTTTAGGGGCAAGGGTAGTGTGTTTATCATATTGAATTAGTATTTCAAGCAAAAAACAATAAACAAAAATTTGGAATATAACTTCAGTGAACAAGATACAGAAGTCTCTTTATAAAATGATATTTTAGGTCTTTTACAAAGTTTCTAAGAATCCCATGTTCCATGCCCATGGGAGGCAGAAGTCTGCCTGTGCTGCTGGCTGGCAGGAGCGCGTCTGGGAGGTCTCGTGCAGGAACTGGGTTCCATTCGACTGAAATCATTGCTTGGCTAGAGGGTGGTTTTCACATTATAGCTTTAAAAACTTAAAAATTTAAGTCAGTGCCATTTAATAGTTAAGTAAACAGATATAGGTAAAGAAAAATCGATGTTTAGTACATTTCTCCCCAGTTTTTCGTTCTTCACTTAGTTCATTTTTGGTTTGCAGAATCAATGTATACTCTAAGGAATTTTGCCTTTTCTGGTTTGCCGTGTGCAAGTTTTGTAAGATTTGTCATGAAGAAGACATGGAGGTAATGGAAAAACACGGGCTTCCACGTCACCAGACCTGGAACACAGTACTCGACTCCCCCATCTGTGAAATGGGACAGTACCGCCTTCCTCCATGTTCCTGGGGCCTCAATGGAGGCCCAGCCTTTGTGAGGTCACCTCTGACCTTGCCATGCTTTGTTTTGGTGGTAAAAACCACTTTTAAGAGAATAGGGCAGCATTGTTGGTTATATGCCTAGGGTTGTACAGCAGATCTTTAGAACGTATCCACCCTGCATGGCTGAAACTCTGCAACCCACTGAACAACCACCATTCCACTCTCTGCTTTATGAGTCCGAGTACTACTCTAAGTGCCTCAGATAAGTGGAATCTTGCAGTATTTGCCCTTTTGTGACTGGTTTATTTCATTTGACATAATGTCCTCAAAGTTCATCCATGTTGTAGCAAGTGGCAATATTTCGTTCCTTTTTAAGGCTGAATAATATTCCATTGTATGTACACCCCACATTTTGTTTATCCACTCATCCATAGAGGGACACCTGTGTTGCTTCCCCATCTTGCCTATTGTGAATGAGGGAGATAAAAACATGGACATGCAAATATCTCTTTGAGACCCTGGTTTCAACTCTTTTGGATAAAATACCCAGCTTTGTCTTACTTTTAAATTTCATAGTCTTCTGAACATAATTTAATGATAGAATCTCCTCTAATGCTTTTTTAGTAAGTCTCTCCTGAACTGAGCATGGCCCGAGGTCAGGGCCTGTGTCTCACACATCTCTGTGTCCCCAGCACCGAGTGGTGGTCAGTACAGAACATTGCATGCCTGACAAGTTGGACCAAGAAAATACTCAACCGATGAATGTCAATGGAGATTTTGGCACAGAGGAGGCATTCAATGAACATAACGTTTTCTCCTGCTACAACCTAAGATCGTGAGTACAGGATTGCAACAAATACAATACACAGGCATCATTCACTAATGTGTTCTCCACAACACGTAGGCTACAGAGACCTCCTGTGTCTGAATATGAGGGTTTAAAACATAGCAAGCCATATTCTGGTAAAAAGACCTCTTTAGTTTAAAGATTGCATGATGATGGTCTTTTTCTCTCAGCACTTCAATTGGATAGTAAACAAGGGGGGAGCAGTTAGAACATCAATGTTTAGTTAAAGCAAGACAGGCCACGCGCTGAGGTGGGGTGTGCCTGACCAGCCGAGAGGAAGCTCCTGGCAGCGCCTCTCCCACAGACACAGGGCTGAGGTCCCAATGTAGACGTCCTCAGAGAGCTGGGGACCGCCTCTCCTTCTCAGTATTCACTCGCCCACGCACCAGGCAAACGTTTGTCCCGCACCGCCCACACACTTTCCCAGCCTCTGTGCCTTCATAGCATTAAATGTCAGGGGGATGTCCAGATGATTTCCAGATGTCTTACGAAACAGGAATTGATTTCTTCTCTGAATGGAATCCGAGTCAGGTTTTGAGAGAAGGTGGCCTCCGCACCCTGCTGTGTCTGTCTCCCTGCCTTGGGTGGTGTATGTACGTGGCACTGCCTGGCACACCGTCAGGCGCTCTGCTGCTGTGGGGTTGATTCCCAATGGCTTAGCTTGTCCTGAATTAGCTGTGGCTTCCACCACATGCAATTAGCAGACAGCAGCCCTGGTCTCCATCTGCCCAGAAGCATGGCATAGACCAGCGAGCCTTTGTAATTACAGCCTTGAAACTAGGGAACTGCGCGGGCCTTTGCTGGTGGCGCGGAGCACATGCCGAAGCCTGGTGGGTGCCTCCCGGACAACGGAGGCCCCCGGGGACCCAGGCTGGTAGATTTTGTCGCACCCTCTTAATAAACATTCTAGAAGCTGGCATGGACTTAACACGTGTCAAAGTGGCTTTCTTATCTCATCCGATGCTCACCACATCCTTAGGAAGTAGGTTCAGATCTCAGAGGAATTAAGTGACTCAGTTTGCACTCTTTTCATACTTGGCTGTGTAGTGTTTGGGCCCAAAATCACCCACCAGGGCAGCTTGTTTGTGACGAGAGCAAGGCCTTTGGCTCAAAACAGATGCTCAGTGGCTCTGTAACTCTGGCACTTTCTTAATCTCTCTCTGCTTTAACTTCTTCATCTACAAGTTTAAAATAAAACAGCAAATCTGCAGGGTTTTTTGACTTTGAAATGAAATAATATCCATCAAGTGCCTGCTCCCACTGGGGACTTACTGGTGCTGGCTCTCTGCTGCTCATAAAGGGTGGAGCCAGGACCACCGGGTCCCCTGGCCGAGCCCATTCCTCCAGAAACATTGGCCCCAGTGAGAAATTAAGTGTCTGTTTAATAAGTAATGTTGTTCTTCTGGTCAAGAAAAACAGAGCAAGAAACCACTTTGTTTGCCTCTTCCTATGATTGCATCAAAATTACAAACAAATTATCAAACAACCGCTCTTGGATGCCACCTGAAGACTAGCTGAAGAGAACTCCTATAACATGATATAAAGCAGAAGCCACGTTGAGACTGGAAAGAGGGGCAAAGACGAACAACAGCTGGTCCCCCACACACCTGTGGCAGGTAGGAATTGGGAGGGATATTCCAGCTGTGAAGGTCCCCACTGAGGAGCGAGGGGTTTCAGCCCCAAATCAAACTTCTTAGCCCACAGCACCAGTGTCAGAGTCCCTGTTGTGAAAATTGGCAGGGACTAAGTCCCGGTGAGATGGAGGACTGCTATAGGCCCAGGCATCCTCCTAAAGGACTTGAGCACAGACGCACTTGCTCACCAAAACTCGTCCAAATTCCAGCAAAGGGTCAGGAGCTTGAAAGGCACCAGGGACATGTGGGGAGGGACTGAATGGTCTGGCTTCAGGGAAAGGGTTGGTGGACTAAAGTGATGGCAGGAGCCATTGTTCCTTTGTAGGCCCTTTCCCTCACTCTCCCCCTGCCCCCACATATACACAGCCTGCAGTTGAAGGCCGGTGTCAAATGTGAGTCTCCATTAACCTGCATAACGCAGCTCTCATCCCACACTGGTGATTCTCTTGCCCCACCCAATTCGTAGGCCTGCCAGAATCTCTTTCAGAAGTTAACCCACACAACCTGGGCCCACACTATGCAGTTTTCTAAAATCTATCACAAGTTCATAAATCCCAAACAAGTAAAAGCAGACAGCAGCAGGCCCTGTACCTTTTGCTAAGCAGCCCTAGTAGTAGCCAGCCTCAGTTCACAGCACAACCACTCCCAGGTGCTGCTAAACCCAGCACAGGCAGCAATCAACCACAGATCATGTTGCATTGCCAACCACATGGCCCCAGGCAAACACAAATAGGGGCTGACCTGAGCCCGCACCAGAACCCCTCCCAAGAGGCTTTAATATCAATATGCCTAGTGGCTGTCTTCAGACCACACTGAAGCACCATCTAATTAGTGCCAAAAAGGAAACACCAAAAGGTGAACATGGCAGGCACCAGCGATGCTCAAATGAATCCTACTCACATTCCACACAATAGCTTATAGCGATGACAAGTCTTCACAAGCAGTAACCCTGAGGGTCAGTTCCACCGACTCATGTGCCAACAGCAATCAGGGCTCAACTACAACAGGAGAGCACACAAAATCCACACATGGGACACCCTTGGGGATTTGCTTAGGAAATCAGGAAGCCTGTGCCACTGTGCCTCACAGGACACCTACTACATATGGCTACTCTGCCAAGATGGGAGACATACCCAATACATAAAAAAAAACACAGGGTGGCAACCAAAATGAAGAGAAAAAGAAATATGTCCCGAATGAAAGAAAAGGACAAAACTCCATAAAGAGAACTCAACAATGGGGACAATCTACCAGATGCAGATTTCAAAACACTGCTCATAAGGATGTTCAGCAAACTTAGGGAAAGAATAGATGATCTCAGTGAGAACTTTAACAAAGAGATAGGAAATGTAAAAAGGAGACAGAAAACATAAATGAGAACCAGTCAGAAATAAAGGATACAATGACTGAAATGAAGAATACATAGGAATCAATCAACAACAGATTAGATGAAACCTGAGGACTGAATCAATGATATGGAAGTCAAAATAACAGAACACACCCAAACAGAAAAGGAAAAAGAACTCCCCCCTAAAATGTGGGTGGTTTCAGGGACCTCTGGGGCAACATCAAGTGTAGCAACATTCATACCACAAGGGTAAAAGAAGGAGAAGAGAGTCAATGGATTGAAAACCTACTTGCAGAAATTACAACAGAAAACTTCCCTAACCTGGTGAAGGAAATAGACATACAAATCCAGGAAATGCAGAGTCCCCCCCCACCCCAGCAAAATGAACCAAATGAGGCCCACCCCAAGACACATCATATAATTAGCATGCCAAATGTTGAAGACAGAGAATCTGAAAAGCACACTAAGAGAAAAGCAGTTAGTTATGTAAAACAGAGCTCCCATAAGATGGTCAGCTGATTTCTCAACAGAAACTTTGCAGGCCAAAAGGGATTGACACAAATATTCAAGGACCTACAGTCAAGATTACCCAGCAAGGCTATCATTTAGAATCAAAGGAAATATATAGAGCTTCCCAGACAAGAACAAGCTGAAAGAGTTCATCACCAACAAACCAATATTATGAGAAATTACAAAGGGGCTTCTTTAATAAGAAGAAGAAGAAAAAAAGAGGTAAAAATATGAATAATAAAATGGCAACTACATACCTATCAATAACCCTAACTCATAAATACAGAGAACAAACTGATGGCTGCCTGTTGGGAGGGGGGTTGCATGGAGTGGATGAAAATGGTGAATGGATTAAAAAGCACAAATTGACATTTATGAAACAGTCATGGGCATGTAAAGTACAGCTTAGGGAATACAGTCAATAATCCTATCTAATAAAAGAGTAATATGCAGATTGACCATCACTCCAACACACAAGATGGCTGCCCCCATGTGGACACAAGATGGCCACCACAAGATGGCCAGCAGGGGAGGGCAGTTAGGGGTGACCAGGCTGGCAGAGGAAGGAAGTTGGGGGTGACCGGGCCTGCAGGGAAGGGCAGTTGGGGGGGACCCAGGCCTGCAGAGGAGAGCAGTTGGGGGGACCTGGCCTGCAGGGGAGGGCAGTTAGGGGAAAACAGGCTGGCAGGGGAGCAGTTAGGCATCAATCAGGCTGGCAGGGGAGTGGTTAGGGGGTGATCAGGAAGGCAAGCAGGTGAGCAGTTGGGAGCCAGCAGTCCTGGATTGGAGAGGTATGTCCGACTGCTTAAACGGGCAGTTGGACATCCCCTGAGGGGTCCTAGATTGGAGAGGGTGCAGGCTGGGCTGAGGGACACCCCCCGCCCCGTGCACGAATTTTGTGCACTGGGCCTCTAGTATTGTAATAACTAAATATGTTGTCAGGTGGGTGCAGCACTTCCCAGAAGGATCACTTTGTAAGTTACAGAAATGTCTAACTACTATGTAATACACCTGAAAGTAATATAATATCAAATATCAACTGTAATTGAAAAATGTTTAATTTAAGTTAAAAATGAACAAAATAAATAAATACTGTTGTTTAAATCACTCAGTCTGTGGTATTTAGTATAGCAGCCTGAGCAGATGAAGGCATAGAGAATACATAAGATGGTACAATATACATATCTTTGGGGTTGTGAGAGTAAAGACAGGAGAAGATGAGGAGATGCAACATTGAAAAGATGATACTATGTTCTAGAGTTGAAGAAGAATGTGTATTGTCAGTTAATGAAGCAAAAGAGATCATGAGGTGGATAGAGGATTTTTTAACCTGAAACTAGCTACACTTCTTAAAACAGTAGAATTCAAAAAACAAAAGACAATCTTAAAATCAGTGAGCAAGTAAGATGATCACCTACAAAGTAAGGATTATTAAAATGATGGCATGATTTTCAATAGCAATTACAAAAAGCATATTACATGTAATAATTTTTCAAGGCCCTTAAGTGGAAAACCTTTGCATCTAGAACTGATTATCCTGTAACATATAATTCATAAAAACTCAACAATAAGATATTATAAATTATTTTGAATGTGTACATAAAATGCAAAATTATGAATAATTCAAAAGTTAAATGACATCTAAAATATATCACTTTTATTACCCTGAAGTCAGAAAGACTAAGGCAATATAAAAACTTATACAATATGACACTACTAGAGGCCCAGTGCACAAATTCATGCACCAGTGGGATCTGTCAGCCTGGCCTGCAGGATAGGACTGAAACCAGCTCTCTGACATCCCCTGAGGGGTCCCAGATTGTGAGAAGGTGTAGTCCAGGCTGAGGGATCCCCCTGGTGCACAATCGGGGCTGGGGAGGGATGTGGGAGGTTGGCTAGCCGGGGAAGAACTGCAGGAGGGCTCCAGGGCATGTGTGGCTGGTCTCACTCAGTCCTGATCGGCTGGACCCCAGCAGCAAGCTAACCTATAGGTAGAGCGTCTGTCCCCTGGTGGTCAGTGCATGTCATAGTGAGCGGCTGAGCAGCCTTAACATATCATTAGCATATTATGCTTTGATTGGTTGAGCGAATGACTGGACGGTGACACTTAGCATATTAGGCTTTTATTATATAGGATATATAACCCCCAAAATTATCACTATGTATAACTTTGATTATCCACATCTGTAATAACAACATAAACACTTTTATAAGATGGACATACACCAAGTTGGAATTTTCTCAAAAAATTAAAAATATAACTACCATGTGATGCCACAGTCCACTTCTGGATATGTATTCAAAAGAATTCAAAGCAGGATCTAAAAGAGATATTTCCTGGGTTTGATTCCTGTCAAAGGCATGTACCTCGGTTGCAGGCTCCTCCCTGGCCTGACCCTGTCTGGGGCTCATGAAGGAGGCAACCAATCTATGTGTTTCTCTCATATTGATATTTTTCTCTGTCTTTCCTCGCTCTTCCACTCTCTCTAGAAATCAATGGTAAAATATCCTCGGGTGAGGATTAAAAATAAATAAATAAATAAATAAATAAAATGAGATATTTGCACACCCACATTCATTGCTACATTTTTTTTGCAATAGCTAAGAGAAACCCCAATGTCCATCAGCAGATGAAAAGATAAAGAAATGTGGTCTATACATACCAAGAGCCTTGAAAACAAGGAAAGTGAGTCTCAAGGAGGATGAACCTTAGGACATTATGTTAAGTGAAATAAGCAAGACACAAAAGGACAAATACTGTGTGATTCCACTCATATTAAGTATTGAAAGTAGTCAAAGTCAAAGGTAGAACATAGAAAGATGGTTGTCAAGGTCTGGGGAAGAAGGTGGGAGAATTAGTGTCTAATCTGTATAGAGATCCAGGGTTGAAAAATGACAATTTTCTAGAAATCTGTGGCACAGCAATGCAAATATAGTTGACACCACTGAAGTGTACATATAAAAATGGTAGATGGTTTAAAAAAGGAAGAATCATAAGCATACATTTCCATGACATAGATTGTCAACAGATTTGTAGATATAACACCAAACACCAAAGCAACACAAGACCAAAATAAATAAATTGGGCTTCATTAAAAGGTAAGACTTTTTTCCTTTCAAAGACACTTTCAAGAAAGTAAAGAACAACCCACAAAATGGGAGAATTTTGTGGAAACCTTATCTCTGGAAAGACACTTTTACCTAGAATATATAAAGAACTCTTACAGCTCAATGATAAAGGCCAAACCAACCAAACATTGGCAAATGGTGAGGACACATTGCTCCAAGGAAGAGGCACACATGGCCAGAAGCATACGAAAAGATGCTCAACATCAGGGAAATGCAATCTCTATCCGCAATGAGATGCCGCTCCCGGGCCACGAGGGTGGTGACCGGTTTTGCTCCTATGTCACTGGCATTTCCCCAGGATGCCAGGGCTTCCTCCAGGGGATTTATTCCTCCTGGAGGAGCAGGAAGTCTCTGCAGCCAAACCTGCGTGGTGCGTCCCAGGCTGTCCCACTTCCTGGAGTGTGACCTGCCCTCAGTCCCCTGACCTCCCCAACCCCACTTTCTCCACAGAAAAACGGGGAAAAGGAACGAACTCCCAGGCTCTCTGTGTGCCCGCCCCCTCCCGCCCTCCCCACCCTCGGGAGCTAAAAGGCAGTGGAGCAGCAGGGAGCGCTGAGCACACAGGGACACAGAGAGCCCCTTCTCTGGTTGAGCATCATGATTTCCCTGGAGGAGTGAAGGGAGGGCATTGCCCTTCCCACAGATTCCACTTCAGTCACTAGGAGCCCGTCCTGCTTCCCGCCTGACGCACTGCCCTTCAGGGTGTCGTGTCAAGTTTATTTTCCGGTGATAAAGAGGGTTGGCTGCAGGGAAATATGAAACACTTCTTCCCTCTTCTTCCCATTGCACCCAGCTTAGTATTTTACAGACGCTAATGTGCCAATCTCTCCAGGATTCCACGTAGCCGTGGACTTGGCCTTGCCCACGATTGAAGCAGCGATGGGCCTCCAGTCAGCCCCACTGTAGAGGTTCCAGGGAGATTTTGGGGTTCCCAGGGCTCCGAGGTGGGGGCAGCCCAGGCTCTGCCTCCCACTGGGGACTGTTCATCCAAACAATGACTCAAAGGCAGAAACAGCAGGCGAGTGAGGACGGGCGCAGAGACACCCGGGGCCAGGTGTGAACCTGATGATGGTGAAGGCACACAGGGTGGAGCAAGTGTGTTCCCTTCAAACACACTCAGTGTTCCTGACAACCTTGGGGGGCGGGGGGTTAACCTGTTTCACCGCTGAGACCCTGAAAGCAGAGAAGTCGCAGGACTAATTCGCACCAGTGAACGAGGGTCCAGGCTCTGACCCTCAGCCACACATTTGCATCCAGGGCCGGCCACCCCAGCACATCGGGTGCACATGGGGAGGATGCTGACCCGGGAGGGCTGGCAGCTTCTGGACCAGCCCACGACACACACAGAGTCTGGCACAACCGCCGAGCCCGTTTCTCTGTGTTAAGGCCCAGCTGGGCAGGGAGGGGGCAGCGGCCGGGAAAGACGGGCCCAGGTGAGAAGTCTCCTTCACAAAGTGCCCAGGAGGCCGGGAGAGTGGGTGCTGCCCGCCGCACGGGACAAGGGAAGGCAGCGGAGGGGGCCTGAGGGCTGACCTGCGATTTTGTGGGAGGGGAAGGCCCTGACATGAGTCCATTCCCGCCCGAGCTCTGTGTGGGGGTAGCAGAGGGCCAGGCCTCCTTTGGAACTGCCCGCTTCAGCCCTTCCATCGCTGCTGCGGGGCCACCACCCGGGCCACAGCTCTGCATGCTGGGTGGGCTGGGGCCCTGCTTAGGAGCCTCAGCCTTCCCACCCAACCTGAGCCCGGGAAGGAATCAGAACTTGAACATGGGCAAGAGGCATTGGCCGGAGGCAGGGGATGAGGGCCAGGGCTTGCATCCTCCCTTCCTCTCAGGTCCCCTCTCCAAGGAGCAGCGCAGACCGGAGTATGGACACAGCAGCCCCAGAGCATTTTCAAACAAAATTATCTTTATTCATAACTGACCCACAATGCCCCAAAGGTGCTGCTCCCCCCCGACCCTAACCGAACCCTCCATAACAGTCCTGCCCACGCTCCTACCCCACCCCAGGCCCACCTCCACCCTAAGGGTCCTGCCCTCCCTCCTACCCCCCAGGCCCACCCCCACCCTATGGGTCCTGCCCTCCCTCCTACCCCCCCAGGCCCACCCCCACCCTAATGGTCCTGCCCTCCCTCCTACCCCTGCCCCAGACCCACCCCCACCCTAAGGGTCCTGCCCTCCCTCCTACCCCACCCCAGCCCACCCCCACCCTAAGGGTCCTGCCCTCCCTCCTACCCCACCCCAGCCCACCCCCACCCTAAGGGTCCTGCCCTCCCTCCTACCCCACCCCAGCCCACCCCCACCCTAAGGGTCCTGCCCTCCCTCCTACCCCACCCCAGCCCACCCCCACCCTAAGGATCCTACCCTCCCTCCTTCCCCACCCCAGGCCCACCCCCGCCATTACAGTCCTGCCCTCCCTCCTCTCCCCCCCCCCCCCCCCCCCCCCTGCCCTAAGTGTCCTGCCCTCCCTCCCTGCCTCCCATCCTCCCATGTCAGTGGAACAGCAGGATCAGCCCTGCGATGAGAAGGAGCCCTTGGCTCCTCTGGGGGACAGCCAGGTCCCATGGAGTCTGGGCCCCTCGGGGCGCTGGCAGTGGGGGGCACACCCCTCTGCTGCATACTGGCTGCAGTGCCTCTTCCTCCAGCTCCCTGGGTCAGAGGGGTCACACTTTCTCTTGTGAGGCTGTGAGGAGGGAACCAGCCCCGGAGCCAGTGCCGGTCTCCCCCAGACCCCGAGCTCGGCCCCTGGGCGGGGGGTCTTCTCCGCATGGGCGGGGCCTCCCCCCAGAGCGCGCTTCCCAGACTGGCAAGCTGCAGGGGGAGCGCGGCTGAGGCCTCGTCTCTGCAGGGACCGGGCCTGGGCAGCGCCCCGGGGCCCCCGATCTCCAGGGCGGGCCCGGCCCGAGGCAGGGACAGGACTCAGAGAGAGCGCGCAGGGCAGCAGGCGGCCGGGAGAGGCCCAGAGGAAGGCCAGGCTGGCGAGGTCCTCCTCGTCCCCACGGGGCCTGTCCGCTGGCCCGAGCGTCTCCCTGACAAGAGAGGCCTCTCTGGGGACGCAGGCGCCCCTGGGTCCCCGTGCACAGTCAGCAGGCCCGTGGCCCTGGGGGGGAGCAGCGGGGGGGCACCGAGCCCGGAGCGGTGGGTGCTCCTCACGCCCCGAAGACACAGCAACAGCCGGGGGCCTGGAGCGGGGGGCGTGTGCTGGGCCGCGCCTCTGACGGCCCTGGAAGCCGGTCTCCGGCGGGCAGGCTGTGTCCCTGACCCCCAGCTGGGGGCCGTGCTCACGCCTCCGGGCATCTTGGCTGCTCGCAGGCTCAGAAGGACTTGAGTCCCACAGGGGAGCACCGTGACTCGGGGGTGCCTGCACGCCCCCCTCCTCGGAGGCCAGGAGTCGCTTCTCCGCCAGCTGGAGGAAGAAGGGGACAGTGACTGGCGCTGCACACGTGTGTGAGAGGAGGAGGAGCGTGGGTGATGGGACAGTGGCACTGGGGGGAGGAGGGGAGGAGGGGACACCGTGACTCGAATCCACCACAGTCATGAAGCCCTGCTCCGTCCCCTGTGCCATATTCCCAGCTTTGTGCCCCTGCCCTTCTGGGCTCCCATCCCCTCCTCCTCTCTGTTGTCCTCTCCTTCTTGTCCCGCGCTGCTCCCACCCAGGGCTGGCCCCTCGGCATGCGCTGCCTGCAGGCAGGGGTGGTGTGGACACAGGCATGTGCGCCCTGTTCCAGATTGCTCCCTCCCCTGGCTTCCTGAGGTCCCCCCCACCCCAATCTACCTGGATCCCTCCCTCCCTGACTCACTAGGGCCTGTCCCTCCTCTAACTCATCTGGGGTCCCTGGTCCTATGGCTCACTTGGGGTCCCCTCCCATCTCCCTAAGGTCCCACCCTCCCCTGACTCACCTGGGCAGCAGTGAGCCCTTCTTCCTGCTCCAACTCCTCAGCTAGGGCCAAGGGGTCCTGCTGTGCGTCTGGGGAATTCATTCGCTTCAGGAACTGGGGGTGAATGACTGCCTCCACCTGGGACAGAAGGAAGCGGCCGTGAGCCCCTTGGCAGGGAGTGAACTGGGCGTCAGCGGGGCCTGGAGGACAAGTGGGAAAGCCAAGACCCACCCCGTCCTCCTGCACAGGTGGGTGTTTCACTCCATCACGGTCATCAGGTACACACACACACACACACACACATACACACACACACGCACACACATACACACACGGAAGCACACACACACAGAAACACACAGACACACACATACACACACAAGGGTACAGCCACATGAACACAGCACATACCACACCCGCACAAAGGGCACACATGCGCACACATGCGCAAACAGACACACACTCTCACGCGCCCAACTCAGCAGCAAAGAGCAGAGCCCAATCCCATCAGCCTGGGGGAACCCGGGTCTGGGTGCAGCATCGCCACCCTCTGGGACCTTGTAGGCCCCGAGCTGGGAGCCAGCCCACCTGGGTGACAAAGTCTTCCTGGGAGCACAGCTGGTCCAGGTAGCTCAGAAGACCCTCATCCTGCAGCCACTCCTTCACTTCATCTTCCCATCCTCCACCGGGCGCCCCCAAGGGCAGCTCATCCGTGATGTCCATGTCCTCTTGCTTGGCCTCAGGGGGGATCCCATCGCTTGACTCGGTCTCCCAGGGCGGCTGGGGTGTGTGGGCGCACTGGGCGCTGGGTACAGCCTTCCTGGGGGTGGGCGCTGGGCAGAGAGGGAAGAGGAAGGAGCGTGAGGGGATAAAGCTCCCACCTCCAGGGCATGCGATGCTGAGGGCAGTGTTGGGGCATTAATATGGGTGCGGCTGGGTCGGGGCCACTGAAGCCTTGTGACTGTGAGAGGGGAGGCCAGAGGGGAGCACCCAAGAGAATCAGCTGTGAGGACGTGTGGAGCCACCGACTCTCCAAGGGGCCCCGCAGCCAGCCCGCTTCTCAGCAGACTTCATGTGGGGCCTTGACAGGGAGTAGGGAGAGGGGATGGGAAAGTGGACCAGGTCCAGACCCCATGGGGACACAGGGCCGCTGAGGACTGGCTCTCAGGGCTGTTTCCCTTCAAGACCAAAGCCCCCTGAGGAGAAGGGCCGATGTCGGGGGGACAGTGGCCTGCGCTAGGCCCTGTTGCCTTTGGCCATGGGTTCCCCTGGGAATGTGCTAACGTACCTTGCTGCACGCCCACCACTGGGGCTGGGGGCCCCCGAGGATCAGGTCTCGGTAGGGCAGGAGGAGCCTGGGTCTGCGCCCCCTTCTTCAACTGAAAGTTCTGAACTTGCATCTGCTCCTCAGCCTCAAACTCCATGAACCTGGGGGTGAGGGCACAGGCTATGGTGAGAAGGAGGCCACCGGGAGCCCCGCAAAGGCAGCAGCGGATGGAGGGATGGAGAGCAAGGGCCTTGGGGCTGCCAGGGCCCGGACACTGGGGAGGCAGGGGGCTGGCTGAGCACATTCCTGCACAGCCCCTCTGGCTGGAGTCTGGCCCACTGGGCGGGGCACCTCCTCCCCAGCCTGTCCTGAGCCTTCATGTCCCGCCCAGGACGGGTCAGCGTCAGAGGAGGGGGAGCTCCTGGGGCTGTTGGACAGGAGCACCCACTCTCTGAAGCTGAGGGAGAGGCTTCCCCAGGAGGAAGCGCCTCTGGGCTGAGGGGACCTGTGCTGAGTGACACCCTCCCACCACCCTCCTCTCTGACGAGGCCTCACAGCTGGACCCTGTCCCGCAGGCAGCCCCCCCGGCCCAGGTGTGGGGACCCAGGACCCTGACTCACTTTTCTGCCATCTCGAAATAGACCCTCCGGTCACAGGTGCTCTTGCGCTGCCATTCCTGCATGGCCCGCCCTATTCCCTCCTCCAGCGTCATGGTGGGCTTCAGGCGGGACAGGGGCCGGAGCACTGGCCTGTAATGCCTCAGGGTCAGTCACGGCCCAGCCTGGCCTCCACCCGCCTGGCCACCCCAGCTCAGTGGAGCCAGTCCCACCCCCACCCGGCAGGACTGAGCGCCCACAGGTGAGGGAGGAGGCGTCTGTGCGCAAAGACACGCCTTCCAGCTGCTGCTGTCATGGCCTCACATCCACACCAGCCCGGGAACCAGGACTGGAGGTGACCCTGCACTCGTACCCATAGCTGGGACCCCACCCTCAGGCCTTCCCACCAGCGTCCCAGGATCAGCCAGCCTGCAGGGCCCTCCCACCTCCTCTGTGATGGGAAAGCTCCAGGCACACCCCCTGCCCTGCCCAGTGCACTCACATGAGGAAGCAGCAAAGAGCTTCCGCATCAGGACTCTGGGGAAGGTGCCCCCGGGCCAGGGCCTTGAAGCGCTGCCAACGACGGAAGTCCTCGTACACACTCTTGGGGTTAGAGGTGTCCTCCAGCGAGGCCCTGGACTGGGAGGCGGCCAGGCCACCCTCTATGGAAGCCCCATGTGGTCGTGTTCCAGGGTCCACTCGGGGGATGATGAGGGCCAGCTGGGCAGCTGGCGGTGGAGCTTGAGGAGGAAGGCTGGGACACCAGCCTCCATTGCCGGCCTGGGTGCCCCCAAAAGCCAAGGCGGGCATAATTGTCTCCACAGCAGTGGCTTCCAAGAAGAGGGGTGCAGGGCACACAGCACCCCCACAGATGGCACCTGGAGCACTCCCGTAGAGGGGGGCCTGAGTCAGGACAATGGTCTGAGTCTGGGAGGGCTGTGGTGGTCTCCCTTCTGACCTGACCTGGTCCATGATGTTGTAAGCCCCAGTCCCAATGGGGCCTTGACCAGCATCTCCTGCCACCAGAGGTGTCCTGGGCCAAGCCGGCAGCACTAGGGGGTGGCCAGGAGGGAATGACGGGGTGCTGGGGGGCGGCAGGTGCTGCTCCCCAGGGGGCCGGTGTGCAGGGCCAGTAGAGGGTGGGGGACAGGAGTGGGCCATGAAAGGAGTCATGGAGGCACCGGGCTTCAGGCTTACATCCGCTCCCAGCACTGCAGATGCTGTTGAGACAAAGGAAAGGGGGAATGAAGGAGGGGAACCAGCAAACAGCACTGAGGCGCTCTGGGCCCCTTTAGCTGCTGGGGGACCAGGGCAGTGAGTCTCACCAGGGAGGGCCATTTGGATGGGCAAACCGCGGAGGTGGCAAATGTCCTCAGGTCATTGTCACACTCTGACCTCCGTTGGGAATTATTCCACTGGAGAGCTTGCTCCCATTCTCCAAGGCTCCCTGACCACTGTCTGCGAGAAGCAACAGCCCCAGCCAGTGCTGACCCTGAGAGCCTCCCAAAGGATTCCCCGGCACCGACCCTGCCAGCCTCAGAGGCATGGCCCTGGGACGGAGTCTGCTCTGGGGCAATGACCCTAGACAGACACACTAGCGGTAGTGACCTTGGAACTTACATCTCCGAGGTAAGTTCTAGGCACCCAAAGGACCTCTGAGAACAGGCCGTGTCTAACATATTAGGGCCCATCTGCTCCTCAGTCTTCCTCTTCCTCAGTACAAAGCACCCCCTTTCTGTCCTGGGCTTGCACAACATCACAGAAACACTGGAGTAATGTCTCTCCACAAGAAGGCACAGGAACCCTGATCTAACCCTTCAACACACTGCCCAGAACCAACAGTGAACACTTAACATGGGCCAGGTCCTGCCACTCAGCCCCAGCGTTCAGACTGATGGCCACTCTCAGGAGCTCTGTCATTTCACAGCCAGCAATGGCTGCAGAGAGTTAGAGGAGGGCCACGGAATGGGGTAAAGTGGGACTGGCGGTAGGGGTTTCCAGAAACTTCGATAACTGCTGTCCTGTTAGATGGGTCGTGGGACTGCAGACTGGGTGAGGCCCTTCCCCCTCCAGCTCCCAACAGTGGGAAGTGAAGGCACAGTAGGAAGCAGGTGTGAGCGGTGACAGTGGGACACAGTTGTCTGAACACATCCCCGCTCAGAGGAAACTGGAGCAGACCTCATCCAGGAGAGCACGCTGCACACCACGCCCCTCATTACTCAGGACAGGCGGCCTTGGCCGTTTACTACTGACACAGACCATGGCCTTCCTGCCCCTGTGCTCCCCTCCCCCCTTTAAAAAGGAATCCGCCTTCGCACATGTTCCACGGAACACCACCCACGCTCCACATCTGTTTTCTGTCCCTGAAGCAGGGACGTGGACTCTCAGCAAAACCCTCATCTCAAAGGTAAAGGGCGGGGCAGAGGGTGCGCCATGAGATGCAGGACAAGAGGGAGTCGGTCTGAAGACCTGGATGGCATGGGGGGGAACAATTTGGGACAGCTCAGGGAACTGGGCCCGATCTTGGTGGAAGTTTCCGGGCCGCCCTGCCCGTGTGGATTCCAAGCCAACAAGCAGCTCCCTGGGCTGAGGAGCAGTGAGCTCTGGGCTGTAAGCAGGGGAGAAGCTCTGGGCTGCAGCAGGTGGAGGACCTTCCAGCCCAGCCCTCGGGCGGACATTTCATTGTGGACTTGGCCACACACAGCCCCACTGGACAGCTTTCTGGCTAAGACCACCCTCCCACTGCCACCATTCGCTCTAGTGCACTCAGCTCAAATCCCTTAGAAAGATGCTGTGGGGCCAGCTCCAGGTGCCTGAAGGACAGCCCACAGGACTGGGCTTTCCCGTGACCACGCTGTGCCACCCCCATGACATCGCCCACTACTCCCCCCACACACGTGGAAGTGGCTCGTCTCCCCTCTGGGAAGAACCCACGTGCCTGCCGCCGTCCTTTCTCCACACTCAGGCATGTCCCTGAGCCACCCTGACCCACCTCTGAGGAGCCCTCCTGGCCAGTGCTGTCACAGGTTCCCACTGGCTCCCAGCCGCCCTGGGTGACAGGTCCTTGGAGGTCCAGTGCTCTCTCCCCCCCTACTTCACTCAAACTAAGTTTCCCCAGTGTCACATTTCAATCCCAAGTTTTGAGGGACAGCTCAGTGTTAAACCATCCCCCCTCCAATCTATAGGCTTACCTCCTACTGAAGCCATCGCCGCAGGCTCATTCACTGACCACCGCTGCCTAGTAGCCTCCACAACGAGAAAAGTCAAGTCGAGGATCCAGAGAGTGACCTGCTCCAACAGCTGCTCAGCATCCAGTGGAGGGAAGGTTTGGATTTAAACGGTAGAATGTAGGACTCCTGACATTCTGCAGCGGGGGAGGGGCAGAGGACCATGGGCTGGGGTTGGGTGGGGGGCATTCCATGGAGGGCTCTGATAGGTAGGCAAGAACCAGCAGTTCCTTTCAAATTTAAAGTCACAAATTTAAAGACACACTAGCAGTAATGACCTTCTCCAAGGTAAGTTCTAGGCACCCAGTCATTGATGTGCCCTTTATTTCAGTTCTTGATCCATCATCATAGTTCTGGGTCCCTCAACCTGCTTCCTATCTGGTCTTGGTTTACTTCAACGCAGGCTACACTTCCTGAACAAAATTCAGAACATGCGGCCTGAAGAAATAATGGGAACTTATGGCTCACGGATCCCAGTGTTTGAAATTAGGATTGACCCCGCCGAGGCAGCATGCTCGGTGGCTGTGTGCACATCATTCCTTAGGAAGCAGTCCTGTGGCCCCAAGTTCCGCCCAGTGCTGGGAGCCCTGCAGATGCAGCCGGCCCAGTCTTACAACCCATCCCCTTTGCTCCAGTCCATCAGGGCAAGGCCCTGCAGCCTACAGGGCAAGGCCAGAAATCACCACTCTTTGTCTCTCAGAGTAGTATGTTGTTCAATGTCTAATCTTTTACCTGTTGAGTGATTTTAATGTAATGTTTTAAACAAGTAATGCCTTTGCATAGTTCACAAATGTGCAAAATGGTAAATGCATTGATGCGTCTTTCTCCTGCCTCTTTCCTCTCTTGCAAATGACCGGAAAGGGGATCAGATGATTTCAGTTTCTTTGGAAAGTATGACAAACTCAAGTACGTTTATTCTGCTACTATAAATATGTTTTATTGCCGACTGAAATTCTGCAATATAATACAAAAATGCAGGGTGGGCAGGATGACATTGTTCCCATGCTACCTGCCCTGTCAATGGAAACTGGCCTGGATAGCCACGTTTTGATCCATGTTTGAACAACCACCTTGCAACGGAAACATCTGTGAAGCAACGTTTATTGAAAAGCCTCCACGTAATAAATAAATACAGGAGGAACGGGGTCAGGGGCAAGTGTCTCTTAGGGTGTGTCCGAGGTCTAAAATTCGTGGCCAGAATTGTGCGATGGAACGCCCAGGCTTCTAGGAGGAAGGACTGCTCTTCAGAAACCACGGAAATGCACTCCAAGGGCATGAAGGCATTGCCCCTCCGAGGAAAGTGCCGCAGGCCCGCCTCTCCCAAACTCTGTCCCGAGGGGCAGCTAAGTGCATGGACTGCACGTTTGCAGCTTTACAATCCAAGTGCTCCCTGCACACGCGCTGGGAGGCTCTGAGGAGAGGACCTGCAGGAGGCTCCCCAGGGCGCCCCCTCCCTCCACCTCCTCCTCTGCTGCAGGGACAGCCTGGGCTCTTCCCGCGCGCCAGGACGCACGAGCACGCCCACTGGGGGCGGGGCTCTGTCCTGCAACTGCTCCCAGCGTCCGTTGCGGCGGTTGGCTCCCATAGGCGCGCATGCGCTAATGGCAGGGAGGGTCCCCAACTGCCGCCCAGGCTGCGCGTGGGGCCTGGTCATGGCGGCCTCCGGAGACCGTTAGGTAAACATGGAGGTGAGGGGCGCGCGGCCTCCTCACCCCTCAGGGGTCCCCCTCTTCTCCGCTGTTCACATGTGGGCTATTTGCCCCCAGGTCTGTGTTCCCCCCCACACCGCTCACTTCCGGTGGTTTTCCCCTGGGAATGGATTCTAACGGGCTGCGCTGGGGCGGGGCGGTCAGTGATGCGGGGCCTCCCCTGGGTCCAGTAACGCCCGTGAGCTGTCCCCTCGGGCCCCAGTGAGGCCACTATTGCGCACTGCCCACTGGGGCTGAGGGTCTTCATCCCAAAGTGGGAGCCAGGGTGGCCAGTTGCTTCTGGGAGACACCGTGGGAACGAGGACAGCCGCCTGCCGCAGACCTCGGCGCTGATGTCCTGACCACGTCCGCACCGGGAGCCGGACAGACACGATGCCTCTGCCGAGTCCCTGTGACAGTTGTTCCCGACTCGGGCAGAGGAGCATCGTCATGAAGGTCAGAACCCGAAAAGAAGATCTGAACGTGCCTGGGCACGCGTGGGACGTGTTCAGACGGAGAAGCTGCTCAGTTGGGTGCCGTGGACCTGGGATGGCCGTCCGTAGAACCAGGCCTGATCTGCCCCGTCCAGCCCACGCCTGTGGGGCGGAGCTCCCTTACTGCGTGAGTCCTCGAATGTCCTTCCTGGGGCAGCGGGGTGAGATCAGCGACTCCTGCTGGTCTGAAGCCTAGGGAGCTACCAGAACGTGAGGCGCTGGAAGCCCACAGGTCAGAAGGCGGCTGCCATGGAAAAGACAGCGTGGTACAGCTCAGGACTGGCCAGTGTGAGTCACCGCAGTGGGCGCTGGGCACAGGGGTCGTCCTCGTCCCGTGTCTGTCCCCGGGCTGCCGGGGCGGGTGGACAGTGGACCAGCGTGCGAGAGCTGACACAGGAGGTGGGTGTGCGGCTCCGGAGGAGCCGGTTTGATAGGAGGGGTGTGTTTCCGGGCAGAGCCACATCCTCTCCTCTCTCTGGAATTGGCTATCCTGGGAGGGGCAGTCCGTCCAGAGTCAGAAATACAGGAAACAAAAGACATGGTCAACGCACTGGCCAAGTCTTTATATCATTTTTGCAAAACCATCCAGGGTGGGTCGCCTTGCCCATTGTCACGATGGGGCTTCGTAAGCATCAGATCATCAGAGGGCATCTCCACTGGGCCTTTCTGGGGCACACGTGGTTGGTTTAAGGGTTCCACATGGGGCTGACTGAGCAGTCAACATCGTAGGGGTCCCTCTGGGACGGAGGCTCATTGGGGCCTGGTGGCAGATTCTGACGTTTTAGATTTAACTGAATTTTGGTCAAAGCAGTGAGCTATATAAAACATGTCACATGCACTCTGATTCCAGAAGCATCTGTGTGTCTGTTTTATGAAGATACTAAATTATTTTTTAAACTAAGATTTTTCTTTGAAAGCCTTCTCATGACTTTGTTAATCCAGAGCTGACTTTTAATTTTTTTTTTTTTTTTTTTTTAAGAGCAGAAGAGCAATGACAGGACCTGCATAGTAAATACTTTAAAATACTAATTAGGCACAATTCAGATAATCAAAAAGTATTCAAGAAAAATACGGTTTTTTTTCTCCTCATCTAAAATTAATACTATCTGGGGCTTTCCCCTTAGTGTTCAGGTTGGGTTTTCCTGTGCAGCCGGGCTCTCGCCATGCAGTTACACAGCAAGCCTGCTCTTTCCTCACACAGTGCTCCGCTGAGCACACCAGTCACGGCAGCACATGGTCTTCTCAGGTGACACACGGCCAAGGGCCCGGGAGCTAAACTGCTTCTTGGGACAGGATATGAACAAATGATGAAATGTGAAATTCAGAATTCTACTCCTGTGTTTATCAAAACTCTTCATATGTATTTTAAAAGATAATTTAAAAAATTGACTAGACAATTCATTTTATAATAAAAACTCCTTAAAATTAATTATTTTGACCAGATTGACAGAAATCTCTGAATCAAATTTGACTTCTAAATTGTATCTTCTTTAATACTTCCAAGATATGGTTTATTTAAGTGATAATCGCCAGGATGCCACCTGAAAACTCAGAGCAAGGACCAACACACTCTCCGAGCTGGAGGAATCTTTCCTCATTCTGCTCCAGATCCTCTTCTGCTGGAACCCGACTTGCCTCCCTCCCCTCCTCTACTTTTCTCCAACCAAGAAACATTTATCGAGCACCTACTACATGCCAAGGCCTCATTACTTGAGGAGTTGGGGATACAGCATTAAACAAGGCAAACACAAGTCCTGACCTCATGTAACTCAGAGTCAAGGGAGAGAAAGGCAATTATGCAAGCAGTTTCAGTCTATTCACCACAGTCAGTGTCAGGTGTAGGACAGTACATTGTTCAAACTAGGGAATACATGGCATTATCTGTTGTGGACTTTTTGGAACTCAAGTTATTGCTCATCAATGGTCAGTGACTTATGGTCCCACCAGAGGGAAGCCCTGTTCTTTTGTGAAATATTTAAAAAGAAAGACGCTGAACCACTGGACACAATAAGGGAGTGTGTATCCCTGGTTTGCTGGCACCATTCTACCACCATGACGGGAGAGGAAGTGAAACGGGAAGTGGGGGTGTGCTGAGAGAGGGCAGGCATGGCATTAGATAAGTGGGAGGGTTGGGCTGATGTGACTTAGGGGACGAGGAAGAGATGCCTCCTTGGGTTCTGGCCTGGGTAGATGATGGTGCCATTCACTGATAATTGAATACAGGAGATAATTAGGTTTGGACAAAACAAGGTGGATTCTTTTGGGGATGTTTCAATTGGGGTGCTTATCAGACATTCCAGAAGACATGCATATGTGGTTCTGGATCTCATGAAAGCTCTTCCTCAAGGATAGACTTGGATTGGAAGTCATCCTATCTAATAAAAGGGTAAATGCAAATTAACCGTCACTCCGTCACAAAGATGGCAGTGCCCATAGCCACAAGATGGTGGCACCCAGTCCTCTCAGCCCCGCCAGAGTACCCAAGTCCCGGGGGCGGCCGCTGAGAGCGGGCAGCGTGAGCGGTCTGGCGGAATACTTGCTTCGTCACCGTGACGACAAGGCAAGCGTTCCGCGCCTGGCCACGGATGGGCCTCTGGGCTGCGGAGAGCCTCTGGGCAGCAGGCGCGGAGTGGCCAGTCCCCGCAGAGAGCTACTGGCGCACGGATTTGGGCTCAGGGCTACTAGTATGCATATAAGTTATTTGGTTGATCTCTTCCCACTCACCCAGCCACCTCTGCCTTCCCTCTGAGATACTACAGTTTGTTCTATGTTCTATGTCTCTGGATCTGTTTTGTTCATCAGTTTACTTTGTTCATTAGATTCCACATTTGAGTGAGATCATGTGATACTTGTCTTTCTCTGACTGATTTCACTTAGCTTAATATTCTCCAGGTCCCTCCATGCTGTCTCAAAGGGTAAGAGATCCTTCTTTTTTATTGCTGTGTAGTATTCCATGGTATAAATGGCCACAGCATTTTAATCCACTCATCTGCTGATGGGCACTTGGGCTGTTTCCAGATCTTAGCTATTGTACATTGTGATGCTATGTACATAGGGGTGCATACATTCTTTCTGATTGGTGTTTCCGGTTTCTTAGGATATATTTCTAGAAGTGGGATCACTGGGTCAAATGGCAGTTCTGTATTTAATTTTTTGAGGAAATTCCATACTATTGTCCATAATGGCTGCACCAGTCTGCATTTCCACCAGCAGTGCACTAGGGTTCATTTTCTCCACATCCTCGCCAGCACCTGTCATTTGTTGATTTGTTGATGATGGCCATTCTGACAGATGTAAGGTGATACTCATTGTCATTTTAATTTGCATCTCTCTGATGATCAGTGACTTTGAGAATTTTTTCATATTTCTCTTGACCATTTGTATGTCCTCTTTGGAGCAGTGTCTATTTAAGTCTTCTGCCCATTTTTTAATTGGATTGTTTGATTTCCTTTTGTTGAGTTGTTTGAGTACTTTATATATTTTGGATATTAACCCCTTATCATATATATCATAAGCAAATATGTTCTCCCATAGAGTGGGATCCTGTTTCATTTTGTCGATGGTCACTTTTGCTGTGCAGAAGCTTTTTACTTCGATGCAGTCCCATTTGTTTATTTTCTCCTTAGTTTCCTTTGCCCTATGTATCTGTAAATATATTGCTATGAGAGATGCCTGACATTTTGCTGTCTTAGGTTTCTTCTAGGATTTTGATGGTTTCACGTCTTACATTTAAGTCTTTTACCCATTTTGAGTTTATTCTTGTGTATGGTGTAAGTTGGTGGTCTATATTTTTTTGAATGTATCTGTTCAATTTTACCAACACAATTTATTGAAGAGACTGTCTTGATTCCATTGTATGCTCTTGCCTCTTTTGTCAAATATTAATTGAGCATAATGGCTTAGATCGGCTCATGGGGTCTCAGTTCTATTCCATTGATCAATATGCCTGTTCTTGTGCCAGTACCAGACTGTTTTGATTACAGTGCCTTTGTAATTTAACTTGATATCTGGTATTGTGATCCCTCCAACTTTGTTCTTCTTTCTCAGGCTTGCTGTGGCTATTTGGGGACATTTTTGGTTCCATATACATTTTTGGATTATTTGTTCTAGATCTGTGAAATATGCTGTTGGTATTTTAATAGGGATTACATTGAATCTGTAGATTGCTTTGGGTAGTATGGACATTTTTTTATTTTTTAGTATGGACATTTTAATGATGTTAGTTCTACCAATCCGTGAACATTGGTATATTCTTCCATGATATATTTTCCTCTATCTCTTTATTCAACGTCCTGTAATTTTCCAAGTACAAGTCTTTTATCTCCTTTGTTAAGTTTATTCCTAAGTATCTTAATTTTTTTTTTTTTGCTATGGTAAATGGTATTTTTTTTGGTTTTGTGGTGTGTGTGTGTGTGTGTGTGTGTGTGTGTGTGTGTGTGTGTGTGTGTGTATGTGTTTTAGTTTCTCTTTCTGAAAGCTCAATATTGGTGTATAAAAATTGATTTATGGGTGTCAATTTTGTACCTTGCTTCATTGCTGAATTCACTTATTAAATCTAGTAGTTTTTTGGTGGAGTCTTTAGGATTTTCTATGTACAATATCATGTTATCTGCAAATAATGACAGTTTTATTTCCTCCTTTCCAATTTGGATGCCTTTTATTTTTTTATCTTGTCTGATTGCTGTGGCTAGGACTTCCAATACTATCCACACTAATAAAAGAGAAAGATGAAAATTGACCATACCTCCGTGACACCCACCAGCCAATCAGGAGTGAGTTTGCAAAGATGTTGGGTTAATTTGCATACGCAGGCATGGAGCCAAGCCTGAAGGCTGAAGACTGAAGGCTCCGCTGTGGCCAGAGCCAAGCCTAAAGGCTGAAGACTTGGCTCCACTGCAGTCCGGGTCCCAGGTGCTGGAGGAAAACTGGTGCCAGCAGCCAGGGGAAGGAAGGCTTATTGCATGAATCTTCATGTAACGGGCCTCTAGTGTTGAATAAGACTGGTAAAAGCGGACATCCCTGTCTTGTTCCTGTTCTTAGGAGAAATGGTTTAATTTTTGCCCATTGAGTATGATGTTGGCTGTAGGTTTGTCATATATAGCCTTTATTATGTTGATGTATGATCCCTCTATTCCCACTTTGCTAAGAGTCTTTTTTAAATAAAAAATGGGTGTTGAATTTTGTTGAATGCTTTTTCTGTGTCTATTGATATGATCATGTGATTTTTGTCTTTCAATTTATGTGATGAATCCCATTTATTGATTTGTAAATATACCAGCCTTGCATCCCTGGAATAAATCCCACTTGGTCATGGTATATGATCCACAAAATGGCTGCCACAAGATGACTACCACAAGATGGTCACCACAAGATGGTCAGCAGGGGAGGGCAGTTAGGGGCAACCAGGCCTGCAGGGGAGGGCAGCTGGGAGTGAGATCAGGCCGGCAGGGGGAGGGCAGCTGGGGGTGATCGGGACGGCACGGGAGGGCAGTTGGGGGCGATCAGGCCAACAGGGGAGGGCAGTTGGGGGCGATTGGGCTGGCAGGGGAGCAGTTAGGCATCAGTCAGGCTGCTGGCAGGGGAGCGGTTAGGGAGCAATCAGCCTGGCAGGCAGAAGCAGTTAGAGGCAATCAGGCAGGAGAGAGATTAGGAGCCAGCAGTCCTGGATTGTGAGAGGGATGTCCAACTGCCGGTTTAAACTGGCAGTCAGACATCCCCCAAGGGGTCCCAGATTGGAAAGGGTGCAGGCCAGGCTGAGGGACACACCCCCATGCATGAATTTTGTGAACTGGGCCTCTAGTATATATATTATATATATTATTGATTTCAGAGAGGAAGGGAGAGGGAGAGAGAGATACACATATCAGTGATGAGAGAGAATCATTGATCAGCTGCCTCCTGCATGCCCCCACTGGGGATAGAGCCCACAACCCAGGCATGTACCCTCACCAGGAACCGAATCGTGGCCTCCTGGTTCCTAGGTAGGCGCTCAATCACTGAGCCACACTGGCCAGGCTGTGATCTTTTTAACCTTTTGCACTCGGATGTCAAGTGTGACTTGACAGGGTTAGCATTAGAATAAAGGAATCGAGAAAAAAGCAAGCGAGTGCAAAGGGTTAATATATTGCTGGATCCAATCCTCTCTAATAAAATGGTAATATGCAAATTAACCATCACTCTGCTACATAAGCCACACCCACCAGCCAAGCCACGCCCACCAGCCAATCAGGGAGAGTATGCAAATTAACCCCAGCCAAGATGGCTACAGCCACAGAGAGCAAGGTTTCCCAGGTAACAGAGGAAGCCAAGCTTTCCATAGCCATTGCAGGCCTAAGCCTCCACTCAAGCTACAAAGTTTCAATTATAGAAGGTAAACAAATTCAAACAAATGGCGGCAGAACGGAGCTTGAGGGAGCAAGCCAGGGTTGCCGGCGGCAACAGGGGAAGCAAAGCTTTCCGCACACCCTGGCCGGGCTCACCGCTTAAGGCTACAAAGTTTCAATTGTAGAAGGTGAATTAACTGCCACAGAAATGGCTGCCGCCCGGAGGGAGCAGAAGGCTTGGCTCTGCTCCAGGCTACAAAGTTTCAATTGTAGAAGGAAAATAAATTCCAGATACCAGGGCCTCCGCTTGGGTCGCCAGGGGTGTGGCCAGCCTGCAAACCACCACAGGCCCCTCTCCCAGGCCACCCCACGCCCCAAGGGAACCCCCACCCTGATCCAGGACACCCTTCAGGGCAAACCAGCTGGCCTCCACTCCTGCACCAGGCCTCTATCCTATCTAATAAAAGAGTAATATGCAGATTGACCATCACTCCAACACACAATATGTCTGCCCCCATGTGGTCAAAGATCCTGCCCCCATGTGGACACAAGATGGCCACTACAAGATGGCCAGCAGGAGAGGGCAGTTGGGAGGCACCCGGCCTGCAAGGGAGGGCAGTTGAGAAGGACCAGGCCTGCAAGGGAGGGCAGTTGAGAGGGACCAGGCTTGCAAGGGAGGGCAGTTGGAGGTGATCAACCCTGCAGGAGAGGGAAGTTAGGGGTGACCAGGCCGGCAGAGGAGGGAAGTTGGGGGCAAACAGACTGGCAGGGGAGCAGTTAAGCATCAACCAGGCTGGCAGCGGAGTGGTTAGGGGGTGATCAGGCTGGCAGGCAGAAGCGGTTAGGGGCAATCAGGAAGGCAGGCAGGCAAGCATTTGGGAGCTATCAGTTCTGGATTGTGAGAGGGATGTCCGACTGCCCGTTTAGGCCTGATCCTGGAGTCCCAGATTGGAGAAGGTACAGGCTGGGCTGAGGGACAACCCCCCTCCATGCACGAATTTTGTGCACTGGGCTTCTAGTTTGCTAATATTTTGTTGAGGATTTTAGCATCTCTGTTTTCAGGGATGTTGGCCTGTAATTCTCTTTCTTTGTAGTGTCTTTATCTGGTTTTGGAATTAGGATAATGCTGGGCTCATAAAAAGAGCTTGGAAGTTTTCCTTCCTCTTGGATTTTTTGGAATAGTTTGAGGAAGATAGATGTTAGTTCTTCCTTGAATGTTTGGTAAAAGTCTCCTGTGAAACCGTTTGGCCAGTTCTCTTGTTTGTGGGAAGTTTTTTCATTACTGCTTCAATTTCATCAATTGTTATTGGCCTATTGAGGTTTTCTGATTCAATTTTAGGAGGTTACATTTTTCTAGGAATTTGTCCATTTCATCCACATTGTTTAGCCTGCTGGCATAAATTTGTTCATAATATTTTCTTACAAGCCTTTGTATTTCTGTGGTGTCAGTTGTTACTTCTCTCCTTCTGTTTTTGATTTTTATCTATTTGGGTCCTCTGTGTTTCTTGATGAGTCTGGCTAAGGGTTCATCAATCTTGTTTATATTTTCAAAGAACCAGCTCTTTGGTTTCCTTGATCTTTTTTTTTTTTTTTTTTTCTTTTTTTTTTTTAGTCTTGTGTCATTTATTTCTGCTCTAATTTTTGTTATCTCCTTCCTTGTATTTACTCTGGGATTTTATGGTTGTTCTCTTTCTAATTCTTTAAGTTGCAGGGCTACATAGTTTATTATTAATTTTTCTTGTTTTTTTGAAGCAGGCCTGTTGTGTTATGAACTTCCCTCTCAAGATTGCTTTGTCCCAGATATTTTGGGTGGTTGTGTATTCATTTTCATTTGTTTGAAGGAAGTTTTTGATTTTTTTCTTGATCTCATTGGTAACCCATTCATTGTTTAATAACATGCAATTTAGCCTCCAGGTGTTTGAATGTTTTTGAGTGTTTTTACTGTAGTTGATTTCTAATTTCATTCCATTGTGATCTGAGAAGATGCTTGGTATGATTTCAATCTTCTTGAATTTGTAGAGACTTGTTTTGTGTCCTAACATGTGGCCTATTTTTGAGAATGACCCATGTGCACTGAGAAGAATGTATATTCTGAAGTTTTGGGTGAAATGTTCTGTAAATGTCAATTTAACAATCTGATCCAGTGTGTCATTTAGAGTCACTGTTTCCTTGTTAATTTTTTTATCTGGAAGATCTATATAGTGAAGTCAGTGGGGTGTCTAGGTTCCATATTATGAATGTATTGCTGTCGATCTCTCCCGTAAAGTTCTCCAGAAGTTTTTAAAATATATTTTGGTGCTTCTAATTGGATGCATATATGTTTACTAGGGTTATATCCTCTTGATGGGTTGATCTCTTTAGTACGATGTAGTGCCCTTTATTGTCTCTTGTGATGGCCTTCATTTTGAAGTTTATTTTGTCAGATATGAGTATTACTACCCCAGATTTGTTTTTTGTTTCCATGTGCTTGGAAAATTTTTTCCCATCCCTTCATTCTCATCCTATGTGAGTCTTTTGTTCTGAGGTGGGTCTCTTGTAGACAACCTAAATTTGGGTCATATTTTCATATCCATTCAGTTACCCTATGTCTTTTGATTGTAACATTTAATCCATTTACATTTAAGGTTATTGATAGGTACTTATTGCCATTTTATTTCTTTAAGCATACCTTTCTCTCTCTCTCTCTCTCTCTCGCTACTTCTCATTAGCATTTCTTGCAGTGCTGGTTTGGTGGTGTTAAATCCTTTAGCCCCCCCCCCCCCTTTTTTTTAAATCTGGGAAGCTCTTTATTTCATGATTTTTTTGAATGATAGCCTTGCTGGATATAGTAATCTTGGTTTCAGATCCTTGCTTTTTATTATCTTGAATACTTCATGCTATTCCCTTCTGCACTGTAGAGTTTTTGATGAAAAATCAGCTGACAGCATTATGGGAGCTCTTTTGTAGGTAACAAGTTGCTTTTCTCTTTCTGCCTTTAAGATTCGTTGTCTTTAATTTTAATTATGATGTGTCTGTGCATGGGCCTGTTGGATTCTTCTTACTTTGGACTCTCTGTGCCTCCTGAACTTTTAGACTTTTTTCTTCACCAGGTTAGGGAAGTTTTTTGCAATTACTTCTTCAAACGGATTCTCTATCTCTTGCTCACTTTCTTCACCTTCTGGCATTCCTATAATGTGAATATTGTTATGTTTCATGTTGTCCCACAGCTCCCATAAACTAGCCTCCTTTTTTTTTTTAATTGTTACTTTCTTGTTGGTTTTCTGTTTGAATGACTCTTTCTACCCTGTCTTCTAATTCACTAATCCATTTTAGGCTTCTTCTAATCTACTGTGTATTCCTTCTAATGTGTTCTTTATTAGTGCTATGTTATTATTTCCAACTGGTCATTTTTTATTGTTTCTATATCTTTTCTCATGTTCTTGAGCATCCTTGCAATCATTATTCTGAACTCTATATCTGATAAATTTCTTACCTCTCTTTCATTTAGTTTTTCTTCTGGAAAATTTTCTTGTTCTTTCACTTGGGGCTTGTTTTTCTCTCTCCCCATTTTGGGTGACTTTTTGGGATTGTCTATGTATTTGTAGATCTGCTATGACTCCCAGTTTCTAGTGCAGGCCAATGTCTATCTTCTGAATTCTTAACAAATCCATAGTTAAGAGATCATGGACATATACTGTCTTCATTTTACATATGAGGAAACAAGACACAAAATGATTAAATAACTTCATGTTCACATAGCCACATCAGACTCCCACACCAGCTGACTCCCTAGTGGGATATTGAATATCAAATAAAGTAATACATCTTTTTATTCATGCATATATCCATGCACCTACCTTTCCATACATAAATCCATGCATGCACCCATCTATTAATCTATGCATCTATTCATGCATCTATCTATCCATCCATCCAGCCATCCATTCATCCATCATCCATCTACTCATCTATATCAGAACATCTACTTGAGGCTCCAACATATCTCAAGCTCTAAAACAGTGGTTCATATTACTAAATATTATTTTTTTTCTAATAATTAAAAAAATATTATTTCCATAGATGTTATTCAAGGTCTCTAGGAACTCAAGGGATGATATAAATGCTGAGATGAGTCTCGGGCATTTGAGGTATTAATTAACATTCCTTTCACCATTTACTCAAGGGCAGGGACCATATCTCATTTCTTATATCCATTGTGTTATCCCCACAAGGCCTCTTTTAGTGTCTGGATTTTGTGGTCTCTAAAAAAAATGACAGGGAAAAATTTGATGATTCATATATTTTGTGTTGCAGGAGGCAGCAGGATAAAAACAGAATAATCCAAATGCATTTCCTATGAGCCTCCAAAGGTATCACAGAAATATTTTCTGAAAAACAGAATAAGAGAAAGGATGCCTTAAAATTTCATTAGAGAAAACTGCTCAAAGGGAGAGGAAAGGCTGTGGGAAAAATATATAAAAATAGTCTAACTGAGTATCCTTGCAGTGTGGGGCCATTAGGAAAAGTATATCTAAGCATTACAGAGCTGACAATGAACTCATGTAGTTCTAGCATTGTATCAGGAGACGCACATCACTGGCTGTGTTCTGAGAAACACATCCCTGAGTGTATGAAGGGGACAGCAGATAAGAATATTTAATGCAGAAATGAGGGCAGGGGTGAAATTGTCACCCAAGACAGAACAGAATGCCATTCACTAGAGAGATGGGCACAGATTCTGATGCCTGGGAAGCATCCATACCGTTTCTGGGAACTTGGGCTGAATCCTGTGTGGAGACTTGGAACTGAAACTTCCCACAGCTGTTGCCTGGGAGGATGGTATGTTTTAGACTTGACTCTTAGAATAACTTCATGATGTTTGTTTAACCTACCTGTTCTTAAGAGGTCAGGACTTTTGTAAGAGCACATGTGAGCCATTGTTAGAGGAGATGGCTTTAGATAGACTCTAGTGCTGGCACCTTGTCCATTTTTTAACTCCTGACCAGTGCCCCACACATCTGCCTCTGGAACATGCCCTGCTTCCAAGTCAGGGCCTCTTGCCCACATTGGGCCCTGTGTTCTTTCAGGGCCCTGCTGGTGAGCTCACAGCTGCCTCTGGCTCTTGGTTCAGGGTTTCTGCCTGGCCATGATAGTGCACCCCACGTTCTGATCTGTGGACATAAAGGAACCCTGAACCTCAGGGCTTTCATTGAGGAACTTTTACAGAGAAAGAGATTGTTACTTTGAACTTTTTTTTTTTTAAATTAGCAGGACCTTCTTCCCACCCCTCACAAACAAACTCTAGTGCCCAACCACAATCCTTCAAACAACCCTCGTGGTGGAGGCTGAACTGTAAAATGTGGGAAGGAATGAGTGGAACCCCACCCACTCAGCTTTCTGGCACAGGGGCCTGAGGATGTGGCCACCTTGTAGGTTACTTTTCTGTTGACTCATGGGTGCTTCATTTTGTGAAAATACATCAAGGGTATTCTTTTATGATATATGTACAGACTTAGGGTACATACATGCGTTTGAGATACACATATTGTTCTATACTGTAGATTATCTACACTAATAAAAGAGAAACAGGAAAATTAACCATCACCCCACTATGCCAAGCCACACCCACCAGCCAATCAGGAGCAAGTATGCAAATTAACCCAACCAAGATGGCAGCTGGCCACAGAGCTGGAGCAAGCAAGAGGCTTGGGTTGCCTCGGCAATGGAGGAAGCCAAGCTTTCCACCCGCCCTGGCCGGCCCTGGCCTCCGCTCAAGGCTACAAAGTTTCAATTATAGAAGATAAATAAATCCCAACAAAATGGCAGTGGCCATGGAGCTGGAGCAAGCAGGAGGCTTGGGTTGCCCCCCGCCGCTTAAAAAAAAAAAAAAAAGAAGAAAAGGAGGGGCTGGGACCTTGGGTCGCGGGGGTGGTGATAAGGCCAGGATGGGACGGCAGGGGCCATTGGAGGTAAGCAGACCAGCAGGGGGGGAAGTTGGGGGTGAGCAGGCCATCAGTGGGGGTCAGTTGGAGGTGATCAGGACAGCGGGGTGGGGGCAGTTTGGAGTGAGCAGGCCAGCAGGGGGACAGTTGGGGGTGAGCAGGCCAGTGGGGAGGGAAGGTGGAGGTGAGCAGGCCAGTAGGGGGGGCAGCTGGGGGTGATGAGGCTGGAGGGGGGGCATTTGGGGGTGAGCAGGCCAGCGACGCGGGGCAGTTGGGGGCGAGCAGGCCAGCAGGCAGAGTGGTTAGGGGCAATCAGGCAGGCAGGCAGGCAGGTGAGCAGCTGGAGCCAGAAGTCCCAGATTGTGAGAGGGATATCCGACTGCCGGTTTAGGCCCGATCCCTGTAAACCTGCAGTAGGACATCCTTCGAGGGGTCCCAGATTGGAGAGGGTGCAGGCTGGGCTGAGAAACACCACCCCCCCCCCCCCATGCACGAATTTTGTGCACCGGGCCACTAGTACTTCCATAAAAGATTGAAAAGTTACATTGATTAAAAGAGAAAACAAAGAAAGAGATCATGAATATGTACTGTGTAGTTGAAAAATTTATAATCTGGGTTTTCAGTATTGTTTCAGATCACACTCTACTTAGAGACATTAGAATCATAAAGTTGCACCTAATCAATTTGTGTCTGAAAACATTATTTTAAAAATCATGTCACATTTTTCTCAATTCTGTAACTATTCTAATGAACTAAAATGAACTCTAGAGACCACACTCCCCCACTTTAGAATAGTTGTTGAAGGGATTGTTTAAGAACTCACCATTTACAGTCACCACTTGTCTGCTTTCACCATTTTTCCTGAATGAGCATGAGAAATGAAGCTTTATAGATGGAGGCAAGAGACTCAAAGGAAGACTGCAGAGACCACAAATCCAAATCCAGAAGATAAATCCTCACCGCGTATTCCCATTTTACATCACTCAAGGGGAAGGAGTAGGTGCACAGTTGAAACAGACATGCACAAACCCTCGCAAGACTGCTGCAGGCTCCTGGGTGTTATTGGTGTCACAGATCCCCAGGAGCAGAACATTCCTGGTGCTTACTTAGTGCCTGCCAGAGAGTGAGGATGTGTTATAAAGTGATTAACAACCTTCCTCCTTTCCTCTTTAAAAACCACTTGTTGTAACTGGGACACCCAGATCCTGCTCCCCCATGAGGCCATCCCAGGAGAACATGCTTTGTCATGGTGGGCTTGCCATCTCATGGGTGCCACAGCTGGATTTTGAGGGTGCACACATGCCAAAAGAACTTGCTTTTTTTCTGTAGTATTGCCAGGTTATAGGAAACATGGATTCTGTGCCTATTAAAAGAAAATAAAGTCTTTACTGCGCTAAGACTTTTATGTGACATAAAAATGTCATTCCACTGACTTCTGTTTCCATTGTCTGTCCTGAGAAATCAGCTATGTGTCTTATTGTTGCCCCTTTGAAGTTTATATGTCTTTTAATTTTTTTCTGGCTACTCTAAAGTCTCTTCTCTTTGTTGTTGGTTTTTGGTAGTTTACCCTGATGTTCCCTAGATATGGTTTTCTGTGTATTTCACCTGCTTGGGGTTCATGGAACATCTTGAATTCGTGGGTATCATGAGTTTTGAGAAACTGTCTTCAAATATGGCTTCCATCATAAGAGAAATGCTTTAGAATTGTATCCAACTTTTCCAATGAGACATCAGCAGGCTAGGCTGCTACAAATAGACGGTTAGAGCCAAAATAAGTTTTCATAGCCATCTCCCAGCACTGCTTTCTCCCCAGTTATTAACCTCCTTTCCTTTTCTCTTTTCTGTTCATCTCTTGAATACACAAATTCTTCTAGAATATATCTTCCAATGCAAAGCTTTCCAAAGTGAAAATCAAATGCCTAGCATTCTGCTAAAGGCGAGGCTTCCTAAACAGGACCTGCCCACCCTGCCCTGCCATCTTCCAAGAGAGGACCAAGATGGGCTTTGCTGGGAACAGACACAGGAGTTCTCACATCAACAGCTACATTCTTGGCTTTTGTTACACTTGCTTTAAAGATTTTGAAGCTAACCTTAAGCTCATCTCCATGTTATACAACTTTGAGAGCTAGAGTGAGTCCAAAGTTACTTGTTTATTATCTCTAGGATGTTCTTTCCATTCTAAAATCCCTCCCAGTATGACAATGACCATTCTTGCTGTCCAGGTCAACACTTAAATATTCATAGATAAGCAGTGATCTCTAGTTCAGGCCAGGGAGCGTGACCATGACTTAGTGCTACTCAACACTTGACAAAAGCTAAGTGGAGAATGAGGATGTGGTTCCGCTTTTCTCCTAGTCACTGAATCTTGGAAGTGGCATCTGTTCCTTTTGCTGTATTTTATTCATTAGATGCAAGTCACTAAGTCCAGTCTATACCCAAGGGCAGAGGATCCCTCCGCCCCCCGCCAGGGCATGGATAGCAGGATGCACGGGTCAGTGGAGCCATCATGGCGCTGCCCAGCTCACCTCCTAACATGCAAAGCTGAGTTGGCTCTACGCAAAACACTGTGGTAGCTGCAAGCTTCCCGAGGCAGCTGGGAGGGGCCTGCAGCCACAGCACCAGGCGCACCCTCTCGCCTTAGCTGGATAAACTCCATCCCCATCTGTGCTTTTCGAGAAAGAAGAAAACAGATTCCTCTTACTTTCATCTTTTCTTTGTCCCAGATGAACTTATCCATAAAGTGTGAAACGGGAAAATTTCGCCAGAGTAAAGTACACTCCAGGACTTGCTCCCTGATTACTTTACAGTTGGCCATAGCTGCACTGCAATGAGTAGAAACAATGAGAACGGTTAGCACTCATGACTACAGGTAAGCGCTGCTCAGAGAACTTAATTGATTAACTTACTTATTCTTAGAACACCCTGTGCACTTGTTGCTCTCAGGTCACAGAGGCTGCGCAGAGAGGAGGGCTGGGAGCCTCGCTGGGGGCCTGTGTGTGGCCTCCGTCCCCTGGGCACAGGCAGGTAACTGCTGGAACGGGACTGCCTTCTGCCTTCACAGCATCCCGCACAGCACCTCCTGAAACAGCTTTTGTCGACGACTTTAGGCAATACGTAGCATTGTAAGAGAAAGGGCGGAAACAAGAGTAACAAGTTGAAATATTTTTAACGTGTTTTGGTATTTCGTGAATTTGATGATATGAGGAGATTTTGTGTTATTTTACTTTGTCCCCTAAGTAGTCCTTTTGGAACAGGGACATTAAAAAAAAAAGTAAGTTCATTTGGACACAATATTCTGGTGTAGGAGGATTTTTCCAGAAAGTTTTCAAACTCATTTTTTTTTTCTTTCTCAAAAATATAAACAAGAAGAGTTGCTGGGAACTGACCTCCATTGGAAAGTTCTGCCATCAGTGGTCTGTCTGTACAGGGTGACCAACTTTCTCTTATCTTGTTCTTTTTCATTCATCTTAGCAGCTGTAATTATATTTTTGGGATCCAGTCAGGTAATTTCCAGCCGAAGGAGTGACAGTGAGACGGGCTGCTGTGGGTTCAGAAACCCCCTTACATTGGGGCCAGCCGCAGAGAGAGGCTGTCTTCTGAGGGTTCCCAGGCAAGCGGTCACTCTTGGGGAGAAAGTTGGAGAAATGTATATGCCCATTGCTAACTCCAAATTTCTACAACCCAGTAGCCTTGACTCCTTTCCCAACCCAAATTCGAAACCAATTAATGTTAATATGACTTCAGTGTGGTCCGGGAGGAAATGCATGCTTCCTTCTCGAGTATCAGCCTGCACATTTTTCAGAGAAGAATGTCTCAGAAAGATCTAGGTCTTTGATAACAGCACCGCGTGGGCTCAATTATTCCAAAACCCAGTTTTGTCCTTTGGGCTGGGAGCACCAGGATTTTCTGGCATTTGCAGCTGCACAGTCTGAGCTTTTAGACAAAAGTTTCTCCTACTAGGTATTACATTTTTACGTATCCCACTGCGCCCCACCCAATCCAAATGTTGTAATGTCTGCGTTATTAATGATGAATGATTTCAGCTAATTATCCCTTCTTTTACCGAACCGTAAACGGGAGAAAACCAAACCACACTTGTCCCTCTCAAAGTAGCATGAGTGCAAACAGCCTCATCAGAATCCAAGCGGCCCCTGGACCAGTGAAGTCCGGTTCGGTGCTGTCCTTCCTCAGGCAGGGGGTTTATTGTCCCCGCAACACAGTTTTCAAGGGGCTTTAGGACGCTCATTTTATCAGGGACCAGACCGGCACTTTGCCTGGGGCGCCTCAGGCCAGGCAGCCCGGCCTTCCTGCGATGACTCAGCACTTGCTTGAGTCTCATCTTTCTCTTTCTGATGGCAGCACCCCAAGGGCTCAAAGGCCAGCCTTGTCTGAAGCACTATTCCCCTCCTACCCATCTTGGCCTTTCCCCGCCCTCCCACCTCTTAATGGTGCTCTATGTGGAAAGGAATCTGCTAAAATCTGTTTTTAAAAAGTAGATTCTGCCCTAGCTGGTTTGGCTCAGCGGATAGAGCATCGGCCTGCGGACTGAAGGGTCCCAGGTTTGATTCTAGTCAAGGGCACATGCCCGAGTTGTGGGCTCAATCCCCAGTGGGGGTTGTGCAGGAGACAGCCAATCAATGATTCTCTCTTATCAGTGATGTTTCTATCTCTCTCTCCCTTCTTCTCTGAAATCAATAAAAATATGTTTAAAAAAATTAGATTCTCACATACCTCACTGTGCTTTGAAAAGTGACTCTTGTGAACCATGAGAAGAAAAATAAAAGAGACACCTCTAAGAAGGGCTCCTGATGGCCAACTGGGTGCAAATCAAAAAAAGCAGAGCTTAGCACCCATTTCTGCACAGGGGCCTCTCACACCAACTGCACTCTGTGGAGAAGCTCAGCGCTGGACTGCCTGGCTGCCTCTGCCCCACTAACCTGCCCTCTGCACTCTTTCTGCCTTGGGAACCAGCCCTTACAAAGGTTTCCTGGAATCCTATTTCAACCAATAGGACTGAAGCTTTCCCTATCCAATCAGAATTGTGCAATTCTGACCCATCAGTGGCTCAATTCTGACCAAGCAGACAGTGTTTTTGGACCAATTAAATTGTGAGGATTCACACCCTCATTTACATGAGACAGACCCATCAGGGACCAGGGACCAGGGACCAGGACTTCTGTTCGTGTAAGCCAGCTCCCTTCTGGCTGGGGAAGCATTTTCCAACAGAGACGGCGTACTGTGTATTCCTGTCTCTGGTGGCCACACAGTCTAGCTGTTCCGCAGCAGTGCTGTTCTTAGTCAGGCTGTGCTATCGTTGAGCTGCTTTCACCGAATAAAGTCATCACACCCCAAACTGGAGATTCCTGTTGGCATTGAATTGGTGCTAAGGACCTTCCATTGACACCCATAATGTCTGCACATCCCAGTTTACAAAGCACAGTAATCCCCACTCAAACTAGTGAAGTCAAGGTCAACCCCTCCTCTAGAAATAAGGAGAATTGTCCAGAGATGTGTCCCTTGGGTGTGGCAAAGGCATCGATGGTAAACAAGCCCAGTCCACTGCACTACAAGCCATGTTCAGGATGCAGAACTCACTCGGTCTGGGTTTTGCCACCGCTGGCTGAGTCGTCGCTGCTCCTGTGTCTGTGGGTCTCGCTCCAGCACTGCCTCTGCTGTCACTCCTGCCTACTCCCTCCCCACCGCTGCCATGTCCAGGGCCCCGCAGTTCCGCTTCTGGCCATCCCATGTGGGAGGCATGGCAGCTCTGGGACCTATTCTTGTGCCAGAGGTGAAGGGCCAGAGGGATGGAATGGGGCATTGGGAGCAGAGCCAGTAACTAGCTGGCTGTAACTAGCAGAGCTGTAGCTAGCTATATAAATGCGAACTTAAATAAGAAAGTTGACGTAGAGTGAGAAAAGAAGTCACAGCAGATTACACATTTTTGAAAGTTGACCAACGCCATATATGTCATAATATCGTAAAATAGCATATTTTTAATAAGTTGGCACTGTGAGCTGTCTCAGGAGTTTTACTGCTTGGGTAGCAACTTGTATGTTTCCTCTGGGGCTGCCTGCTTCCCGAGGGTAAGAGCGATACACCCTCCCGTCTGCGGGCCGATGCGCTGTGACTCCGCAGGCAGCTATTTGCGGAACTGCTCCTGTGTTTTGCCAGACAAAACAGTTGTAAGTTCCATTGCACATGGTTTTCATCAAAATGAGAGAAAAATGCATGTTACATTTGTAGTAAAATGTACTGCATTGTAAACATTGTCCTGATGAGGGAACACGTCTCTTCAGTGGGAGCTGCGCTTACTTCAGAAGCGCGGGAGTTCCCAGAGGCGAGCTCGGCTCCGGCTCCGGCCTTTCACACCTTGTTTCTCCCTGCTGCTCCCTCACAGCTCTGCAGGGAGCGATCCACCTCTTGTCAAGGCGCCAGGGCTGGGCACAGTGTGGTCATTCCAGCACCGGAATGCTTAGCAGTAAGCTAGCCATACACAGAGGTGACTAAAACCACAGCAACATTGTCCCCGAGGCTCCAATTAAGCAGCTCCCAAGTCACTTCCCATGGGCTGGACCCCTGATCACAGCTACATGGACGCCTCCCACCCAGCGGCAGCGAGCCGGAGCCTGGGGGAGCTGTCATACTGGTTGCCACTACAATGACTTTCCTTTCAAATCTTAGGGAAGCATGACCCGTGAACACATTGCCTGGGGGCATGTACATGTCCTGGGCTCCACAACCTTGCCTCCAGGGGGACAGTGGGGGCCTGAAGGGACACGCTGGACAGTGTCATTGGTGGGGTCGGGGTCATTGCCTGGGTGTCTCCCCAAAATGTTGAAGCCCTAACCTGAGTACCTCGGAATGTGATTGTGCCGGAAATGGGGCCTTTAAAGAGCTAATTAGGGTTAAGTGAGTCTTTCTGAGGGCCTAATCCAACCTGACTGCTGTCCTTATAAGAAGAGAGTAGGCCACACACACTGAGGGAAGCCCACGTGAGGACACGGGGAGAAGATGACCACCGGCAAGCCAGGGAGAGAGGCCTCGGGAGGGACCAGCCCCGCCGACCGCGACTTAGACTCCCAGCCTCCAGGACTGTGAGGTGGATGTCTGTGGTTTAAGCCCTTGAGGCTGGTGCTTGCTACGGCAGCAGAGCTAACATCCAGTGGGCAACCTGGGTGTGACCGCAGTGCTCCGGGTTGGAGTGGATCGTGCTGATTGAGTGTGGTGCCTCCAAAGTGTGCACTGAGTGGCTGCTGTCCACACTGTTCTAAGTGCCAGCCATGGAGCAGATGCAGGACCGAGAAATCATTGCCTCCCGCTTTAACGTATGGTGCAGTGGGAGGACATAGATACACGTAGAGCAACAGCATAATTTCAAGTAAAATGGGTTTGCAACACACTGACAGCCCTAGAGCGTGGGGACGGAGCGCACCTGGCAGCGAAGGCTCTCTACGCTGGTGCCAGGACACCTCTGCAGGTCTGAGGGCCGAGGCAGGCGAGCATCCACATCCCTGAGCGACACTGTCCACCGGTCCTTTCCGCCTGCCTGTGACACCTGCATCTGCAGGACAAGGAGCTGTGGGGCCGGTTTGCACGCTGGACATGGAGGTAAGTGAAGCTTTTGTTAAACTAGAGTCAGCCACGGCGAAACTGGTAGTTTTCTGGGACCTGGCACGGTGAGGATAGCAATTTTGCTATAGTATCAAGTTCATATAAAACTGCTCATTTTTCCTCTTTCATGATCAGAAACACAGTTTTAGTGCCAAAAGCCATTCAAATGCTAACCTCGTGGATGTTGTAGGCGACGTGGATTATGGTTTCCTGGGGCTTCAGGGGTCTTTTTCAAGAGTAATGATTTCTAAAAAGAAAAAAGAATAATGATTTCTTTTAGGAAAAAATGACAAATTGAGTTTACCACCAGTGCTTTTTGTTCTTTTATTAGGTGCTTTCCATATCCTTCACATTGTATTTACTAAACATGGCTAATTTTTATTATCAGAGTAAAAGGAAGTTTAAGTGAAAAGGGTGTTAGTTTGGGTAAATAGGAGACATGCCTGTTTGGCCATTCGTTACTTTCAAAATTCCATCCGGGGAATATGAATTTTTGTTTAATGCAATAAAGCAACATGCTCTTGCTTTTGCACACATTTCCATAATGTAATGGAGAGTAATGAAAGTAAAACAAAACAAAACAAAACAACGAGGCTCTTAACTAGTAGGAAACTACTAGTTATAAATTCTGTCTGGGCAAAGCAGCCTTTGTTTGAGTTTAGACAATTTAAAAGAGCAAGACAGTTTCTTTTTTAAAGAAAGGGTGAATAGAAACATGGGCCCTGCAGACCCTTCAGAGGCCGCGGCACAGGGGCGCGGGGGGCGCTGTTTGCCGGGCAGCGAGGGCTGTGCTGGTCTGGGAGCCGCATGTTTGATTTGTTTGCAAACCTGCCCCAAGGAGACAAGGAGGCCCTCTCCTCTCGGTTTTCCAAAGCCGCATGAGTCTTAGGAAGGAAGCGGAACCGCACGCTGTGCCCGTCACTGCTGGCATTGAGGTGGCAGACGCCATCAAGCTTGGGGAGTGATGGCAGAGTCCCCGGCAGCCCCCCCTCCTGGGTGCATGCAGCTCGCAGAGGGGGACCCCCGGGGTTGGGGTGACTGCCTCCGGGAAGGGTCTCCGGACTCCGAAGGACCGCTGCGGCCCTCGGTCAGACAAGAGGAGTCAGACGCTGGCTCTCACTCCGGGGGCACCGCAGGCCGGCCACCTGCTGCAGCGCCCCCGGACTAACACGGTTCTGATGTGCAGCTCCTTCCCGCCCTTGCAGCGGTGCCAGGTGTGCCGCGTGCGCTCCAGGCCGGCATTCGGAGGGGAGGGTCCTGAAGCGGCGTGGACACCCCTTGCCCCGTGCAGAGCCGCCCTCTTCCTCACGTGTGTCCTCGGCTGCCGGAGAAGCTGGGACGGCAGAGCGGCAGGGCGCCTGAAAGCAGGAGGCGCTTCGGGCGGATTTGCAGACTGATTGAATCTTTGCAATTTAATTTTTCTTAAAAGCTTGTTGCAAAAGCTTAATGGCAATGTTTTACACGTGCTTTCCTATTCAATGGGGAAACTGCACTGGGCAAATGTCACCTCTGAATTCAGGTCTGGCCTGTCCAGGGATCGAGACCTTAAAACGAGAGCCGCAAGTTGCATTACTTTCAGGTCAGCCGAGCGGGCGTGGCTGACTCCACGGGCGAACCCCAGGGAGGTAGAGGTCGCCTTTGCAAAGCGGCCGCAGTGTATTCACTGCAAGCACGGGGTCCCGGAGATTGCCAGCTGGCCCAAGGCCACCAGCTGGGCCCCTGGCGTGCTTGCGTCCCTATGGATATTCTTTATGCTGCACTGAGCTGACTGATCATAGAGATTGTCCAGAAACGCATTTCTAACATTTCAAGTAGAAGTTGCCAGATGTTCCCGTGTCACAGAAGAATGCAGCTAATGGATGAAATCGAGGCTCAGACCTAAGGTTGGGAAGAGACTGCTGAGCCTGAGCAGCCATAAAGGACTCCAGCGTAGCGCTCTGCATTCCAGCGCAGCCCAGCCCCCGCCGGCCACATCTGGCCTCCATTAGGCCGCAGAGCTACATAAATACACGTATGCTTTAGAGGGTGAGGAGGCCCTATCGACACAGCCCAGACTTGGTTTTGTCGGCCCGGCAGACGGGGCCCCGGAGGCTGCTTGACAGCCCCAGGCCGTGCCCTCCCGAGGGACGGGGCTCTGTTCCCCTCGTGCAGCGGGGCAGGAATGTATCTGTCTGCTACGTGTCCATCTGTCCCAGCTGTCTGCAATCAGGTCGAACACAACCGATACCCAGCTTTTCAATAGAAGTGATCTCACATGTGGAATCTAAGTAATAAAATGAACCGATGAATGGAGTGGATCCAGAGACATGGAAGCATGGAAAAGCGTGTGGAATCTTGGAGGGGAGATAGGAGGGGGTGTGTGTGTGCATAGGTGGGAAGTAATCAACCAAGGACCTTGTATGCATGGCCCATGGACACAGACAATGGGGCGGTGAGAGCCTGGGGCAGGGGCAGGAGGCAGGGGCGGGCTGGAGGGGGTCAATGGGGGAGAAAGGGGAACATCTGTAATACTTTCAACAATAAAGAATTATTTTTAAAAAAGTGATGCTGGTGGCGTTCCAGAAGCTAGAGAAGAACAAAATGCTTTAATGATCCTGTGGGCCTCACCCATCCACCTGTCCGTACATTTGTCTGTCTATGTCTTGGTCTGCTCATCCACTCACACACCCATCCTACCCATGCACTCACCCATCTTCTCATCACCCCCCTAGTCAGTGAATATAAGCTCTTGGCACAGGGAACCTGGCATGAGCTGGCCCTTGTGCCATATCCAGAGTGAGAGGGGGACATTAATTATTCCAGCGTGCCGATCCTCTGTGGGAGAATCCCGGGTGCTCCAAGGGGGGTCAGGGAGACGCCTTCTCCCTGGGAGGCCAGAAAAGGCTTCCAGGAGTGCGGAGGACGTGCCGTGGGCAGCCTGGGCCGGCTGAGTCCCGGTTTGACTTCCGCCCCTTGGTCTTTGGAAGGTTGGTTTGCTTCCTCCCAGTCCTACTGGTCTGACTGTCAACTCTCCCCAACAGAAACCTCCATCACCACTAGCCCCTCTCTGGGCAAAACCATCAAACATTCCCAGCATCACTTCCCCGGAATCCAACTGAAGGACTGAGTCTCATACAAGCAAAGTCCCTTGTACCCCAGCAGAGGAGGGGCGAAGCCAGGATTCCGGCGCCTCACTGTCGGGCAGAGGCCTTCGTCCTTCGTCCTGAAGCTCCAGCTGGGCCGAAGGCACGGGCCCTGGCCACGGAGCTGCTGCCACAGGGGCCACGGCCACGGAGCTGCTGCCACAGGGGCCACGGCCACAGAGCTGCTGCCACAGCTCTGTGAGGGTTCTGCTTTATAAAAGGGTTAGCACCCAGATCTTCACTCCCACCCTCCCCTGCTTCCTGCACACAGAGTCCTCGCCTGTGGGAGGTGTTTCCTCCTGGTTTCACTCTGATTTTACGGCTGCTGCCTGCTGTCCTGACCCAGAAAGTCACAGAGCTCCTGGCTGTGGAAGCCCTGTTCCTACACAAACTCCACACGCTGGCCGCCTCGGCCTCCGGCTCGCGCCCCTCCGTAAAGGGCCGGGCGTGAGGAGCCTGGCTGCCCCGGCCCTCTGCCCTGCAGGGAGTCACATGCTGCTTCTGTCGCTCCCCTGGCCCTGCTGCCTCTTGGGGGGGCGGCCTCTGGTTTTGTGCTACAGTGCAATTTGTTTGTAGGGACAGGGCTTTCGGCGACTCCCAGACTACTACCTGTCAGTCTGGTCGCTCATTTCCTCTGAGCACAGGGTAACAATTACACAGCCCGAGGGGAGGGCGGCCGCTGGCCTCTGCTCTCTGCCATGTGCATCTTGGGAGATGGAGGAGAAGCCCTCTGTCTGCTGAAAACAACTCTTAAAATAAGGACAGCAGAGTCCTCCAGGTTCCGGTGTGGGAAGAGGCAAGTCCCTGAGGCCACGAGGAGTGAGGCGAAGGGGCAGCCTCGGGTTGGTCCGCAGGGAGGTGCCAGGGCCGCTCCCCAGCCAAGCACCAGCGGAGCCCCCACCGGCTTGTAAAGCTTCACGAGAAATGACTTCCGTGCAGGTGTGTGCCTGGAGGCCTCTGCAGGACCTGGGGTCCCAGCACCCGCTGGAGCCGGCTGGGGCCTGCTGTAAGAGAAAGTGGGTGGGAAGGCACTTTGGCCCCCACCCTGGTTGAGAGGGAGGGGCTGAAGGCCGTGAGTCAGCTGATGATCCCATGTGAGTGGGTCCCACCCCCAGGCCCAGCGCCCCTCTGCCCTCTGCGCAGGAGGGATGCTCGGCTCAGCCCCAGCGGGCACTGTGGCTGGAAGTCTGAGAGCGGGATGAGCCTGGCTCTTCTCTTCCTGCCCAATGGCTCACCCGAGGGGCAGCCTTCCTCAGTGTCCCCTGGGGCCTGCGGGGTGGGGGCTGCGGGGGGCTTGGCTGTGCTTGCTCTGGGGGCTGCGGGGGGCTTGGCTGTGCTTGCTCTGGGGGCTGTGGGGGGCTTGGCTGTGCTTGCTCTGGGGGTCGCGGGGGGCTTGGCTGTGCTTGCTCTGGGGGTCGCAGGGGCTTGGCTGTGCTTGTTCTGGGGGTCGCGGGGGGCTTGGCTGTGCTTGCTTTGGGGGTCACGGTGACCAGGTGGGAAACGAGTCCCTGTGACTGTCCGGCGCGGAGCGTGTCCTTGGCCTGGTCTGTGAAGCCGGGTGCCGAGGTGAGCGCGATGAGAGTGGGACCCAGGAAGGCTCTGCTCCCCGGGGAGGCTCAGCTCTGTCTGCTTCTTCTCAGGGCAGTGTAGTGAACGTGCCTTTGAACCCTCAGCTCTCTCTCCTCCTGGTCCTTCCCTCTCGGCCTCGATACCCTGTGCACGGCAACATTCGCTGCATTCCCTGGCCTTTCTGAAACTGCAGAGACTCTCATGAAAAGGAGCCACATGTTCCTCCATCAGTTTGGACTCCCCCATCTCTGAGTAAATGCCAGTTACTTCCCCGGCAAAGGAAAGGCATGCACATAGCCGTTGCTTAAACCCAGCACTCGTTTTTGTATCTGGATACTGATGGTCAACTTTATCTTTTCTTCACGGTGCCGTTTGGGTTCACTTCCCACATCTCCATGTCGCACTCCATGCCGCCATCGGTCAGCTCTGCCTCAGAGCCCACGCCTGGTTTTGCGGGGCCTCAGGTCTCCACTGGCCCAGCGGGCGCTGGGGCTTCTGAGAGACGCCGCGGGCTGAGCGCTGGGCTGCTTCACCCCCTTCTGGGCGCCAGGGCCTCAGCAGGAAGGCTCTCCCCCTTGCTCCGCCTCCAGGACCAGCCAGGGAGAGATGGAAGGAGAGAGAGAAAAGAAAACGGGGCTTGACCCCCTTGGAGAAGAGGGTTGAGGCAGCGTTTGGCTGTGCAGTGCTCCAGTCAAGTTCAGAGCAGTCCCACTGTAACCACCAGCAATGACCTGGGCAGTGGGCCAGGCCTTCTGAATCCCAGGCGTCAGCACTTGCTCCAGGAGTTGAGGCATAAGTGACATGCAGCCCTGCGCCATCGTACCTTCCATCGGCCGTGAGAGGGTGACCGCGGGAAGCTCAGGCACCAAGGTCAGCGATGTGTACAAGCGCGATGCCAACGACCACGCTGATGCTTATCACCATCGCCAGTCCCTAAGAGAAAGGACAGTGTATTGAATGCCCCACATTTCAGGAAGTACATAATCTCGGAACGATGAGTAGTCTGTACGTAGATAAATGTGTCTGTGAAAAGCTAAGATGCTGTTCAGACTTTTCTGGTGTTGTTATGGAGGCGTAGAAATTCGTTGCTGGCCCTGCCCGGACCACTGGCCTGGAGCCAGGCGTGTCAGAGGGTCTCAAGTTCAGTGCTAATTCCAGGCGATGGCCAGTTGCGGACGGAACACCGAGTGGAGGATTCGGAAGTGGGCCCAGGCGCTTCCTTGCTAATTAGCAACATTTGACCAGGACAGTGTGGGGACTTCCAGACTGTCCACAGTCCTTTCCACCCTCTCGTTGGAAGGTGGGATCTGCTCCCCTCCCCGAAAGCGGGGGCCCGAGCCACGGGCTCCTCACGAGCAGAACGTGGCCTTGGACAGGGACACGCAGCGCTTCCTGGGGGTTGGTGCCCGAGAACCCAGCCTGAGGCGAAGTTCCGAGAGCGTCAGCTCTTAGAAGGGCAGAGTCCCACAGCCAGACCCGCGGCCGCTCAGCCTGACCTTGCAGAGGCGGCTCAGCCCCTCGTGAGCCGTCCGCTCTCTGCGGCCACCCTGCCCGCTGGGAGCCGTGTCCAGCGGCATGAGATGACTCCTTGGGTGTTTACTGACTTGGTCAAAGTCAGACCGGGCCTGGGCCAGGTGTTGCTTGGTGAGGGCGCCGAGGCAGAGGCCCGCGGCCTGGGCACAGGGCGACGGTCAGACGTGAGCCGCCCGGGTGAGTGTGCTGTGGGGAGCCAGGGAGAGCGTGCATCTGGGTGCCTTTCTACCTGATGCGGCAGGTCTGACAGGCGCCGGGGAGGGTGGGGACCCTGCCTCTGGGGTGCCCACCAGGGCAAGGCAGAGGCCGGCAGCTGCTCGGTGCAGCCAGGGCAGCTGCTCGGTGCAGCCAGGGTAGGGACGGCCAGGAGGCTGAGCCAGGGCAGAGCAGGCTGTAGAGAGGCTGCCGGGCCGGGAAGAGGGGCTGCGGATTCCAGGGGCGCCCCCCGCCCCCTCCTGCTGGACTCCCACTCGCATCCCGGGGCTCTGAGAGGAGGGCTGGCAGCTGCGAAGGGAAGACCCCCAATGCGCTCAGCATTTGTTGGCGGATGGACGTTGAACCTCTTAGTCCAAATTTCTTCCTTATTTTATTTTTCCCATCACCACTTATCCCCCCATGCCCTCTCCCACCGCTCCCCCGGCCCCCCGTAGTCCAGCGTGCAAAGCCCTCCCAGCCTGAGTCCATGGTGGGGCAGCTGTGAGGTGAGGACTGGGGGACCCCCAGTGCCCAAGCTCGCTCCTGAGTCCCTTGGCCTTCTGATAGAGATGGGGCCGTGACTGCACCCTCCCCAACCCTCTTCCTTCAGCGCATGCTCAGGTCTGAGGTCAAAGGTCATGTCTTTAGGGTTTCCTCCTGGACACCCCCGGGCACACATCCCAAATAAACTGTAATTAAAGTTAGTGTTCTACTTAACCCGTTCCCTCTGAATCTCAGCTCTAAGGAGACGCCTGGCGTGCTGGAGCAGCTCAGTCGGAAGGGCCCGGAGAGTTCTCTGCTCGGCACCCTTTAGAGCAGCGCCCTCCTCAGTGAGGGGCCGCCGCCCTGCAGACCCCTTGGTCTCTGTGTCCCAGCCCCTGTGCGGCCAGCGCTGGGGGCCCAGCAGACGCTCCCTGAGGACAGTCAGTGGTGTCCTAGCCTTGGTGGCTAGAAGAGGGGTCACAGCGAAACCCGATGGCTGGAAACACCAACGTCATTCTGCCCACGGCCCTGCCCTCTGGACACTAGACGGGGTGGGGAAAAGGGGTCCCTGCCTGTCCAGCATCAGCTCAGGCTGCCCAGGAGGCGGGCGGGGGTGTGGGGCACATCCAGATGCGGGGCTGTGGGTCAGGTCAGAACAACTGCCATGTGCCTTGCGCTTCCTCAGGCTGCCACAAGGGCTGGTTCCAATGTGAGTGTGGAGACAAATTGGGGGGAGGGGGGAAGAAAGAGGGAGAGGTACAAGGAGGGGAGAGGAGAGGAGAGGGAGAGGAGAGAAGAGGGAGAGGGAGAGGAGAGGGAGAGGAGAGGGAGAGGGTAAGGAGAGGGTAAGGAGAGGGAGAGGAGAGGGAGAGGGAGAGGGGAGAGGGGGAGGGAGATGGTGAGGAGAGGGAGAGGGAGAGGGAGAGGGAGAGGGGGAGGGAGGGGAGGGAGGGAGAGAGAGAGGGAGAGGGGAGAGGTGAGGGAGAGAGAGAGAGAGAGGAGAGGGAGAGGGGAGGGAGAGGGAGGGAGAGGAGAGGGAGAAGAGAAGGAGAGGAGAGGGGATAGAGGGAGAGGGAGAGGGAGAGGAGAGGGAGAGGAGAGGGAGAAGAGAAGGAGAGGAGAGGGGATAGACAGGGAAAGGGAGGGAAGAGGAGAGGGAGAGGAGAGGGAGAGGGAAAGGGAGAGGAGAGGGGAGAGAGAGGGAGAGGGAGGGGAGGGAGGGAGAGGGAGAGGGAGAGGGAGAGGGAAAGGGAGAGAAGAAGAGAGGAGAGGAGAGGGAGAGGGAGAGGGGGAGAGGGAGGGGGAGGGGGAGGGGGAGGAAGAGAGAGAGGGAGAGGGAAAGGGAGAGGGAGAGGGAGAGGGAGAGGGAGAGGGAGAGGGAGAGGGAGAGGGAGAGGGAGAGGAGAGGGGGAGGGAGAGAGGGGGAGGGGGAGAGAGAGAGAGGGCGGAGGGGGAGGGGGAGGAAGAGAGAGAGGGAGAGGGAAAGGGAGAGGGAGAGGGAGAGGAGAGGGAGAGGGAGAGGAGAGGGAGAGGAAGAAGAAGAGGGAGAGGGAGAGGGAGAGAGGGGGGATGAATTCAGTGGCATTAGTACATTCACATTGTTGTATGACCAACACCACCAAGTTCTCCAAAACGCTTTCCTCTTCCCAAACTGAAACTCTCTGTCCATTAGACACCAGTTTCCTATTTCCTTGGCCTCGGCCTCCCCTGGAGCAGGGAGCTGGGAGGTTCTGGAAGCAGAGTGGGACAGGGCTGGAGCTACCACTCTGGACAAGTTTGTGAGATGCAGGCTGCCTCATTGGACCCGTTCCCAGAGCGATGGCTCCCTCAGTGGGCCCTGCTGTCTTGCGGGGCAGAATGGGATGTACGGGCCCTCGTTCTTGTGCCATGGCCCATGCCGGGCTCTGAGGACTGTGCTGCTCAGGCATTTCTTCCTTTGAAAGAAGATAACGTCTCACCCTCCTGGTTATAACATTCCAGGCTCTCCTTCCCATCCCATCCCAAACGGCAGCACATTCTGGGAGTATATTTTGCTCTTAATTTCCTTATCCGAGAGCCTAAGGCCACTCTCTCATTGAGAACCATCTTCAGAGGTTTGTGATCATTAAAATGCTTAAAGCAAAGATTCAGGGCAGGTGCTGTAGGCCTCTGGAACCTTGCACTCATTTCCAATGCTGGCTGTGTGGACGCGGCCTATGCCTGGCCAGGTGTGTGCAGGCCAGAGCCTTGCCATCCCGGGAAGGTTGCTGTGACCCTTAGCCTGAGCCATCCTGCGGAGGGGAGACCCTGCGGAGGGGAGACCCTGCGGAGGGGGGACCCTGCGGAGGGGAGACCCTGCAGAGGGGGGACCCTGCGGAGGGGAGACCCTGCGGAGGGGAGACCCTGCGGAGGGGGGACCCTGCGGAGGGGGGACCCTGCGGAGGGGAGACCCTGCGGAGGGGAGACCCTGCAGAGGGGGGACCCTGCAGAGGGGGGACCCTGCAGGAGACAGATAAACAAGGCAGGTCCCCAGGGCGAGAGGCCCAGTGCACATCACTCCGGCCTGCCGGGCAATCGCTCTCATTTTAGGAGCCACCGAGGAAAGGGGCGTGTCTCTCTCCTCCGTGTCCAATGGTCCCTTGTGTGCCAAAATCCACATGAAAACACCATCTTTTAGAAATATCAAACTTTCTTTAAAACAATTAACCATGCATTAAAACCGTTAACACATGAAAAACTGTATTAATATGAAGAGACATAACATGTTGAACACGTCTCATTTCTGAATCAAATACCTGTCCTGCTGAAAACCTGGCCCCGAGGCAGCCCTCCACAGAGAAATAAAAAGAGAGTGAAATGTTCACCTTAAAATCAGGAGAGTTAAAATGTTCACCAGCTGTCTGAGTTAGTGGGCTGTTTCCCTGACTTTGTTAGAAAGGGAAAAGAGGACTTTCCTTAAACGTTTATTATTTTTCATGCTCAGTCCCCGTGACCCAGCATCCTGTCTGTATTTATTTTTCTAAAGGGAGCCCTCGGTGCAGCTGGGGATGAAAGCAGAGTAGCTGGCTGAGCTGGGAGAGCAGATTTATTAACCTCGGCTTTAGGGGGCTGGCCCCGCCCTGAGGGGCAACTCCTGTGTCTTCACATGAGGCTCCTTCATTCAACTCGGTCCCAGAAGGAGCCTCATGTGAAGACACAGGCTTTCCAGGTTGGGGACAGCCTCTCAGAACCTGACTGTCCACCCCTTTAGGAGGGGAGGGGCAAAGCAAGCCCTGTCTCAGGACTCTGACACTCTACCCAAAATGAAACTGCAAGAAACCCAGCCCAGCCCTCAGGCCTCATTGCCCTGAGGTAGAAACCCGGCCTGACGGGACCCAGCCGCCTCCCACCCTGCCTGGCTTCAGCGGCTGCCTGTGGACCTGCCTGGGTCTGAGAGGCAGAGTGAGGGGGCTGGGGCGGCTGGTAAAAGGTCGATGTTCTTAAGTCCCCTGGATCAGGAAACATAAACATTGCAAAATAAGAACGTTTTTTAGAAAGATGGTTTCCGTCCTTTTCCCAGCTGTCTGAGTTAATGGGCTGTTTCTCTGAGAACTGGCGAGATTAGCCGTAAGAGGAGACACAGATGGCCAAGTGTGACCCAGGGGACCGCGCGGGCCGCCAGCAGCTGTTTCCTGGCTCACTTTGCCTCTTCAGTAAACACTGTTGGGAGCTGCTGGGCTGGGAGCAGAGCCGGGCCCAGGAAACCCTTTGAAGTGCAAGGAGAAGACGCTGCATGGAGACCGCAGTGAATGCAAAACCAGACCCAGAACCTTCTGCAACCCCCTGAACTCCAGGGTTTAAAACTAAGCAGGACAGCGAGCCTGCAGCTGCGACGAGAGCCTGGGATTTCGTGTGGGAATACCCCAAACGCAGCCTCCATCCTACCTCATTCTTGGCCAGATATTGTGAGTCCAAGGAGTAGGTGGCTTATTTGGGACCAGTATTAATGGGAACATTTGCATTCCTGGTTTCCATAATTACAGGTCCGGCTTTCCCTACAAGCCTGAAAGTTGAAACATTCCCACGCAGGGATAGAAATGTACCCATGAAAGGGGATCTCGGAAGTGCCTGGGAGGCAGGCCCTGCCACAGGAGTGAATGGGGGTGGCTCCCTGCAGGCCCAGGCCCATCCGCTGCTGGGAAGTGGAAAGCAGGGTCCTGGCGAAACGGCCACTGGCTCCAGTGAAGGCAGGCGTCTGAGCATGCTGTGACCCAGACCGGACCGGGACGTCTGCGGACCTGATTCAGGCGCATTCCAGCTCCAGGCAGTGTGTGCGTGGAAGCAGGGCAGCCTGAGCTTTGAGACTGGATGGGCCAGGAACTGGTGGACTTAGTCCCCTGGGGGTGGGAGTGCCAGGTGGCACCTGCAAACCCGGGGCGGGTGAGAGGTGCCTAGTAGAGCTGCAGAGAGCATGGCACACGTGAGTGCAGAGCACCGCATAAGTACCACGCAGCCAGTACCGGCGATGGTGGGCCCTCCTGCGGCTTCCATCCCCTGTGTAGAGGGCCACCAGGGAAGGCACATGGGCACTTTAATTATCGTCAGCTGAACGCAGGGCGAAGGCAGAGCCATGCCCTGGCAACATGCTTCCCCAATGAGGCTGGACTTCATAGCAGCCCAGGTGTCTGCAGGGGCGGGACTAGATATGTAAATCTAGGCCTTTAAAATAAACGCGCTGCGTGGCTCGGGTCGTCATCGTCGTCTTCCTGTTTCTCCATTCAGAGAGAATGGTGGCGTCCTCCCAGCTCCCAGCTTTAAATCTGTCTCTGTGTCTTCTTTATTTCTATTATTTCTCAATCCCTGGCCACCTTCATTTAGAACCGGTTTGTTCATCTCTCTTTCCGCGTGGGATGCGGAAAAGGGAGTTCCCTGCCATGTTTGGCCCCTGCCGCATCAGGCCCCCACATTCTGGCGCCCAATGTGGGCCACGAAAGAGGCAATAAGAGGTATGGGTCAAGGGATCACTCCAAGAATTGCGTGCGCCACAGATTTAAAAAAGTGTAAGGTAAGGGGAGTGTATTGTGAACTGAATTGATTAGCCGGGTGTAAAACATGGGTAATCCTTCTAAATGCTTTAAACTATGCTCATAGCTCAAAGATGCTGTTAAGCATAGTCAGATTCTTGATTTCTTTCTTAAGTTTTGTTGATGAAACCTGGGAAAAGGTTAGAAAGCAGTTGTGCGACCTTTACCCAACAGAAGGTCCAGAGAAAATTCCTATTCCTACTTTAATCCTCGATTCAGCACAGGAGAGTTTAAGAATGTCTAAGTGGGGTGCCATGGCCTTACAGCCTGCGGTGGAAGAGTGCGAATCTCTAAGAATACCATCTGTACCTCCTTCGCCTCCACGTGTCCTTCCTGGGACCGAAGACTTGTAACCAAGTAGAAAAGGATTAAAGGAATTTTTCACCAACTGCCAATAATTCTTTATCTTAAAAAATCTTTTTCTTTCCTTAAAAATAAAAATAAATAAAAATTGGAAAAATAAAAAATAAATAAATAGTAGAAGCCTGACCATCACTGAATCTTCCCGCTAAGAGAGAAGGAGGTGGGGGAAGGGAGACACGTGGTGATCCAGTATGGACGCCACTCCCCAAAAAAGCCATTTAAAAAGGCCTCATCTTCGCCATGTTTTATAGCCTTAAAGATGGCGGATACAGGTGGGCTTCCCAAAGCTCTTTTGAAATTTCCCGCCTAGGGGCAAGTAACCACCAGGAAGTAGAAAGCAAGTTTACATGTGAATAGCTATGGGTTTGTTTCTTGACTTCCCCAGCAGGAAAATTCTTTTAAAAGTTAGCAGCTGTGCCAGGCCTATTGGCTGGAAACTTAAAACTTTTAAGTTCAAATGATCTAAATGTATTGAAATTTATAATACTGAAATGTTGATCTGAGTATGCCTAGTATGAAGTCTAGATGATATAAGTTAATCTATTAATTGAATATGCCTTATATTTTATTTGAAATGTATCCTTAAAAATGTAAAAGTATTATTGATTTGAGAAATGCTAAGTATTTAATTTTGCTACCCTCTGAAAGTTTAAGGTCTCTTTTCTTGCCATGAAGAGATTTTAAAGCTACACCCTTTTTAACGGAGGAAGGGGTAGACCCTTCCCCCAGAAGAACAGGTAATCCATTTCCCACCAGCAGCCATCTTTAAAGAATGTGTTAAGTTGAATTTAAATGGCTACACCTTTTGCCGACCTTCCCAGAAAAGGTCAAGTGGCTAGGCCAAAAGGTTTTTTCTGCAAAAGTGGCTCCTTTAACCTACAAGTTTGCTTCTCAGTTTCCCCAGGGCAGAAAAAACATGGTTTAAAGTTAATTATTAGATTTTAAAATTTATTCTTAAGAATATAAAGGTGTTATTAATCTAAGAACTGCTAATATTTGACTTGCAAGCTCTGAAAGTTTAAGTTCAAATTGAATTGGGAGAAATTATATAAATGTAATAATACCTAAAATATAAAAACGTGTTTTTTGAGAAAATAAAATCTGTTTTCTCTTAAATAATTAGGAATTCAAAAATGTTACTTATTGGTCTGATTTAAAAAAGAGGATTAATTCTGTGATCCAGATTAAATGTAATTGATATTCTTTAAGGTAATTTAAGTATATAATCTTTAAATCATATATATAAATATATAAATGTATATATTTGATCTTTCCAAGTGTATTTCAAGGTTTTGAGAGTAGCTTTTAGACATTTCACAGGCCCCGAAATGTTTCAAAAGTCTGTTTCTCTCTTAAAAGAAATATATTTTTAATTAAACCAATTGATACTTGAAATCTCATGGAAATTTTACCAAATAAAAATTAATTAGTATATTTTACTTATATACATATATATTAAATGTTATGAAAGTTTTTGCCTCTAAAAAGGGCAAAAACAATATATTTCTTAAATATAGCCAAAATTTTCAACAGCAGTAGAATTTCAAGAAAAACAAGCCCCAAGCAGCCTCCATTTTAAATGGGCTGGAGGTGGAACAGTGTTTATGCTTTTGGATCAGACCAACAAAGTATCAAACCTATAAGTTTTACTGAATAAGTTTCTTAGCTTTTTTAATTAAAGATACCTACTTAAGTTACCTTATAAATTAGATTTTAAAAATGTAATCAAGGTCTCATATAAATTAAGTTACATAAGAAACCAATCCTCTCTAATAAAATGGTAATATGCAAATTAACCATCACTCCACTACATAAGCCACGGCCACCAGCCCACCAGCCAATCAGAGCGAGTATGCAAATTAACCCAGACCAAGATGGCTACAGCCACAGAGAGCAAGGTTTCCTAGGTAACAGAGGAAGCCAAGCTTTCCGCCTGCCCTGGCCAGGCCTAAGCCTCCACTCAAGCTACAAAGTTTCAATTATAGAAGGTAAACAAATTCAAACAAATGGCGGCAGAATGGAGCTTGAGAGAGCAGGCCAGGGTTGCCGGCGGCAACAGGGGAAGCAAAGCTTTCCACACACCCTGGCCGGGCTCAGGCCTCTGCTTAAGGCTACAAAGTTTCAATTATAGAAGGTGAATTAACTGCCACAGAAATGGCTGCTGCCCCGAGGGAGCAGCAGGCTTAACTCTGCTCCAGGCTACAAAGTTTCAATTGTAGAAGGAAAATAAATTCCAAATACCAGGGCCTCTGCTTGGGTCGCCAGGGGGTGTGGCCGGCCTGAAAACCACCACAGGCCCCTCGCTCAGGCTGCCCCATGCCCCAAGGGAACCCCACCCTGATCCGGGACACCCTTCAGGGCTAACCAGCTGGCCCCCACCCATGCACCAGGCCTCTATCCTATCTAATAAAAGAGTAATATGCAGATTGACCATCACTCCAACACACAATATAGCTGCCCCCATGTGGTCAAAGATCCTGCCCCCATGTGGATACAAGATGGCCACCACAAGATGGCCAGCAGGAGAGGGCAGTTGGCAGGCACCCGGCCTGCAAAGGAGGGCAGTTGAGAGGGACCAGGCTTGCAAGGGAGGGCAGTTGGAGGTGATCAACCCTGCAGGAGAGGGCAGTTAGGGGTGACCAGGCCGGCAGAGGAGGGAAGTTGGGGGCAAACAGGCTGGCAGGGGAGCAGTTAAGCATCAACCAGGCTGGCAGCGGAGTGGTTAGGGGGTGATCAGGCTGGCAGGCAGAAGCGGTTAGGGGCAATCAGGAAGGCAGGCAGGCAAGCAGTTGGGAGCCAGCAGTCCTGGATTGTGAGAGGAATCCCAGATTGGAGAGGGTACAGGCTGGGCTGAGGGACAACCCCCCCGCCGTGCACGAATTTCGTGCACCGGGCTTCTAGTGTTTAAATAATTGAATCCAAATAAAATCTAGGAACAGATTAGAAGACACCATTGTAGCCGCCTGCATTTTTAATTAAGCTAGAGGAGGGGCAACATTTGAGGCTTGTGAGACAGCCGCCATCTTGCCTGCCCCTCTGGCCACATGGCTTGTTGCTCGCCATCTTGAAATAAAAAAGGCCAACCCCCTTCCTTTGAAATAAGCCAATGTCTTTGTAAGCAATTTAAATAAGTTTTTTAAGGAAGTTACTGAAGCCTTCCCATGATCCTTCTGTATATGCAAATAAGCCTAAGAGGATACTTTAAAAATATAATTATAATTTTAATAAAAAAGGAGAAAATTTAAAATTTTGAAATCTCTTTCACTGGTATTACAGGATAAACTGAGGATTGTTATTAAAATATTAAATCTAATCCATACTAGTGGTCACCATAACCTTAAGAGAAATTGTTTCATGTGGCAAAGATTTTTAAATGAAACTCTGTAGCCCAAACCGGTTTAGCTCAGTGGATAGAGCGTTGGCCTGCGGACTGAAGGGTCCTAGGTTCAGTTCCTGTTAAGGGTATGTACCTTGGTTGCGGGAACATCCCCAGTGGGGGGTGTGCAGGAGGCAGCTGATTGATGTTTCTCTCTCATCGATGTTTCTAGCTCTCTATCCCTCTCCCTTCCTCTCTGTAAAATATCAATAAAATATATTTAAAAAAAAAACCCAAAAAACAAAAAAACAACAACTCTGTAGCCTGAAAATTATTTTGGAATGAAATAAAGAGAGGTTTCCTTCAAATATCGTAGGGATTGTAATTGATAACCAATGCATTAGGCCTCAGAAGGTGGAGATAAGAAAAGATTGTCTTAAAACTTTAAATGACTTTCAGAAATTATTAGGGGACATTAACTTGTTAAGACCTTGTCTATACAAAAAGAAATTGACAGCCAGTTTGAAATTGAATTGGCCATGGCCTAGAGCAAAGAATATCCTTACATGATAGTATTCTACAATTTCATTATAATTTTTGATATTTTACAACAGCATATTTTACAATTATCCCAAACAAACTTGCAAATGAATTCTTTGAATGTTTGGCAGCAATTTAAAAGCACATGAAAGGATTTAATCCCTTCCACAGTGTGGAAGGCCCCCTGGGAAGGCACTTGAGCATTCTATATTGGCCCTTCTTGCCCCTTTTGCCAAGAGGGACCCACTTCTCACAACCCAATTGCCCACAGCTGTTGCCTGAGCTCTCTGTTACTGCTGAGGTTGAAGCCTCTTGGTGGCTGGTACCATGGATCTGTCTCTCGCCCAATGGTGTGAACTGGGCCCTCCCTGGAGAAGAAACCTGGGTTCCCCAAGATATGTGACCAGTGCCAGGGCCCTGCCAGCAGGCAAAGGGATCCCAAGGCAGGTGCTGGGCATGGAGGCCACGGGGGCATAGGTTACCAAGGAGACAGAACTAGATATGTAAATCTAAGCCTATAAAATAAACACGCTGCGTGGCTCAGGTCATCGTCGTCTTCCTGTCTCTCCATTCAGAGAGAATGGCGGCATCCCACCCAGCTCCCAGCTTTAACCCTTTGCACTTGCTTGCTTTTTTCTCGATTCCTTTATTCTAATGCTAACCGTGTCGAGTCACACTCGACATCCGAGTGCAAAAGGTTAAATCTATCTCTGTGTCTTCTTTCTTTATTTCTATTATTTCTCAATCCCTGGCCGCTTCCATTTAGAACTGGTTCGTTCATCTCTCTTTCCACGCAGGACGCGGAAAAGGGAGATCCCCGCCATGTTTGGCCCCCGCCGCATCAGGCCCCAGCACCCCTGTGTCTGACGGGCGTCAGATATAACTTAGCGTAAACATGCAGAGAACAGCACAATTTCCTGCTCTTTATTTTGCCTTCTTGTATCGGAGTCTCGGGAGCATTTTCTTATTCCTGAATCTGCTGTGAAATATCAATGAACCATCCTACTATCTAGGGGCTGCGGCGCCTCTGCCAGCCCAGAGGAGCGGACACTTATCCTGCTTTCTAGCAAGCAACCTAGAGCCCCAGCACTGGCGGGCAGTGCAGAGGGGCCCCCACGGGCCACACAGCAGTGCATCCACCAGCCGAGGACCTCCCATGGTGGGAGGACCCTAACTTCTGTGCTTGCAGCACTTCCATTTTCCTTATGCAGACAGTCATGTCTAAGGACTTAACTGCCCACATGAAAGAAGCAGCCCAGGTCCTTCCTAAATGCTCATGCCCTCTCTCACCTCCACACCCACTCTCACCTCTGTACCCATTGCACACCCAGCTTTGGATTCTGCGTGGAAGGCCAAGAAGGCAGCCCTCACCCACTTTATCCCTTTCCCTGAGTGGGCCCTGAGACCAGGAAGGTGCTTTGGTTCTTCACTCAAGGAAATATTGGGGAGCTGCTTCAGCAGAGCATGAGGGAGGGAAGGTGCTGCCCCAGGGACACCTTCATCCATGAAGGCAGTCTCTGGGCTTGACCTGCCGCCCCTTTGCCTGTGTAAAATGCCGATAGAGATGGGCAGGCAGCACCAACCCTGCTTCTCTGCTTCACGGGGGTAACTTGTGTGTGGTCAGGTGCATCACCCCAATACCTGCCTAGCGTGGCCAGCGGGGAAGGAGAAGGACCTCTGAGGGGTAGCTCTAGGGTCTGCAGAAATGGCAAGACAGATCCATAGGGGAAACTGGTGCCCATAAAAGCTCAACACTGATTCAAACATCAATCCTGACAAAACAGTTCCAACAAATACAAAACTGGGAAAAACAGATATCTCTGCCCTCAAAATGTAAACTACCACAAGAAGCCCAATTCAACAATTTGTAGTCATTTTTAGAACAGAGTTTCCATTTCAATGAAACTTATGGGATATTGGAATCGGGGGGGGGGTGCTTTTAATTTTGAAATAATTACAGGTTCACAGGAAGTTACAAACACAATACAGAGATGCCCATGGACCCTTCACCTCACTTCCCTCCAAGGCTATATCTTATGAAGCCTTTCATACCACACTGTATGGTCTCAAACCAGGAAGCTGACATGGGTACAGTGTGCATGTCCAGTCCTGACTATTTCATTCCCGGGTGGATTCCTGTGACACCATCACCATCAAGACACAGGGCTGAAGCCACCAGAGACCTTGTGCTGCCTTTGTCATTACACCCGCCATTCCCACCCCCACCCCATCCCGACACCACCAGCCTGCTCTCCCTCTCTATCATTTTGTCATTTGAGAATGTTTTTTAAATGGAATGATACAGCATGTAATGTTTTGCCCAGCACAATGTCCTTGAGATCTCTCCACACCGTGTGACAACGGTTCATTTCTTTTTACTGCGGAGTAGTATTCTGTGGTCTGGATGTACCACAGTTGTTTACTCAATGCTTCTTAAGGTTGTTTTAAGTTTTGGGTTATCACAAATAAAGCTGTTATAATATTCATGTTGAGGTTTCACTGTGGGGAATAATTTTTATTTCCCTGGAATTAATGCCCTGGAGTGGAATTGATAAATTGTATGGTAACTGTGTTTAGGTTTTTAAGAAACTGCCATACTAGTTTCCAGAGTGGCCATACCATTTTACATTTACAACAGCAGTGTATGAGGAACTGAATATCTCCCCATCCTTATCGGCATTTGATATTTTCACTAATTTTGAAATATTTTTAAAAAATATAGTTTTATTGATTTCAGAGAGGAAGGGAGAGGGAGAGAGAGAGAAACATCAATGATGAGAGAGAATCATCAATCTGCTGCCTCCTGCACGCCCCACACTGGGGATCGAGCCAGCAACCCAGTCATGTGTCCTGACAGGGAACTGAACCATGACCTCCTGGCTCATAGGTCTATGCTCAACCACTGAGCCATGCTGGCCAGTCTTCACTAATTTCTATTTTAGCTGTTGTAATAGGTGATATATACATGAAATATTATCTTTTCATCCTCTTCATCTGGGCTTTCTCAGACCAAAAGTCTTTCATGTTGATGAGATTCAACTTACTGCTTTTCTGTCTTTGATGGATCATGCTTTTGATGTCCTGTCTATTCACCAACCCTGGGCCCTGAAGATCTTCTCCTATGGTTCTTTTAAAAAAGTTTCATAGCTTTATGGTTCACATGTCAATCTATGACCTATTTTGAATTGATTTTATATAACGTGTGAGGTTTAGATAAAATTTAAAAAAATTTTTTTTTTTGTCTTATGGATATCCAATTGCTCCAGCACCATTTGCTGAAAGACCAGGAAATAGACTTTTAAAAAATTGTTTTAATGTCATTTTATGTATGACTACATGTGTGGACTTACATTTCTTTGAGGTAGGTTTTGGCAGTGACTAACTCCTTTGGGAAGACTTTAGACCAGTGGTTCTCAATCTTTTTAATGCCGCGACCCTTTAATACAGTTCCTCATGTTATGGTGACCCCCCAACCATATTTTCGTTGCTACTTCATAACTGTAATTTTGCTACTGTTATGAATCATAATGTAAATATCTGTGTTTTCCGATGGTCTTAAGCAACCCTGCTAGCTTTTCTCAACCTGTGGGTCACGACCCACAGGTTGAGAACCGCTGCTGTAGAGCCTAAGACCATCGGAAAACACAGATATTTTTTCCGAAGCTGGTTGGTGCCAGAATGAAAGCTCACCCTGTGCTCAATGCCACCATGCAGGGCTCCGAACCTGCCTGGCAGTTATGGAGCGGGTGCACCAGGACATGTCTGAGGCAGGGGTTCCAGTGGCTGACGTTTGACGCACTGGGCCGTGTCCCCAGAGAGTGGAACCATTTTTAAAATAAACACGCGGAGGGGTGAATTGATGGCCAATAGTTGAAACTTTGTTTGTTTGGATCTTTTCCAGGATATGGCTTAAGTTTATAAGGTAGCGCCTTCCACTGCCTTCTTTATAAGGAGATTTAACTTCAGTTCACTTTTTCTCTTTAACCAAGATTGGTGCTCGCTCCTGCTGTGAGGCACTGGGTCGGGTGCTCATTGTGTACTTGGGCTTGGTCGACGGAAAGTAGCAAGAACAGGGGCTTACTTCCCTGTCCCCCCAGGCTCTCCGGCTCTCACCTCCAAGGGCGAGGTTCTCTTTACTTGGCCACACACATGTTGATCTGATTGCTCAGCCCAGTTATTTCGTTTAGACATTTCTGCCCTTTGGGGCATGTAGTCTTCTTCTGGGAACTGAATTAGATGAGCTTCAGAGTAGAGCCCTGGTGACTTGCATTCGGGCTCTGGACTCCATCTGATGTCCACGTTAGGCCCCAGCAGAACATTCAGGGAAGACCTGGAGTACCGTCCCTGCTTGGGGTGTGGACTTGGGTACAAAACACCCAGAGAGGACCTTTGGAATACACTGACACTGAGTCTTCTCAGCAAGTCACTCGGTTAACATTCAGAGCATGCGTGCACTCTGCCTGGCCCTGCCAGAGACCACTGGGGGATAGCAAATGAGCAGTGCGAAACCTTTCCCCATTCCGCCCGCCGCCCCAGTGCTCGCTGCAGCCAGGGAATAGCATGGATGCCTATTACTCGTCCGAACTGTGGGATCACAAGGACATTGCAAATGGACTTTTTCCATCTCCTAATCCCCCTTTTCAACCTCAGTACCTAACAGAGTACTGAGAACCTAGAGGACCTTTAATGGGTGGTTCTTAATGTTCAAGTACCAAAACAAGTGGAATAAATGAATATTGCAGAACGTCAGAGAAGGGCAGGGGCACTTCCATGGGTCTTGAAGGGAACGTGCAATTAAATGCCGAGTCCCCTTTTCCTTGGAGCCCTTGCAAGTGCCCAGAGGCCTCTTCACAGTGCTGGCCCTGGATGATAGGGTATGTGAGCCAACACGCAAGGGTTAAATAACAGAAAGCCTGATGATATAAAATGAGTTCCATATTTAGGATGAAACCTGAGTTGATACATCCCAGGCTCCATTCCCTGGGAAAATAAAGAGAAGAGTGAATTCCATCTGGTGGTGCCAGACAAGGTCCCCCAGAGGGAGGCCAGCACAGAGAGAGGGGATGGGGGTGCACAGAGCAGTCCTCACCGTGTGTTTCAAGCTCGCAGCTCCAGCTCCAGAGCAGATGGAAAGTGTTAAGTTGCGTTTCTGAGCTGGATTTTAAGTGGAAGTAATCAGCACCAGGTAGCCTTGGCATTTCCTGAGAACTCCATGGTAGCCTCAATGGCGCATTAAACATTCCACTGCAAAGAACCGCAGCAGACCCTGCTGTTTGGGGAATTAAAATAAAAATCAGAGATTGTAGAGTGGATTAAAAAAAATGACCCACCTTGAGCAAGTGGGATTTTTTACGGGGATACAAGGCTGGTAAAATATTTACAAATCAATAAACGTGATGTATCACATGAACAAAATGAAGGGTAAAAATCACATGATCATATCAACAGATGCAGAAAAAGCATTCAACAAAATCCAGCACCTATTTAAAAAATATGTATTTTTATTGATTTCAGAGAGGAAGAGAGAGAGAAAGAGAGAAAGAGAGAAAGAGGGAGAAAGAGAGAGAAACAATAATGATGAGACAGAATCATTCATCGGCTGCCTCCTGCACACCATCACTGGGAATCAAGCTCACAACCCGGACATGTGCCATGACAGGGAATCAAACTGTGACTTCCTGGTTCATAGGTTGATGCTCAACCACTGAGCCACTGCCGCCAGGCCCAGCAACCATAAAAAAAAAAGGTATGTTTTTAAAAATTTTGTTTTTATTGATTTCAGACAAAGGAAGGGAGAGAGAGAGAGGTAGAAACATTAATGATGAGAGAGAATCATTGATTGGCTGCCTCCTACACACCCCACACTGGGGATCAAGTCAGCAACCTGGGCATGTACCTGACTGGGAATCAAACAGTGACCTCCTGGTTCAAAGGTTGATGCTCAACCACTGAGCAACACAGCTGGGCATGTGCCCTGACTGTGAATCAAACCATAACATCTTGCTTTGTAGGTTGATGATCAACCACTGACCAATATTGGTCAGGCCCAGCAGCCATTTTTTTAATTATTATTATAGGAAGTGAGGAAAAAACAAGTGCTTTCCAGCATGATATCTGGATGCTATACTATTCCCTCCTTGATGTCTACAGTATATAGCCAGAAGCCAATTCCAGCATGTCAGCAGGGCTGAATCATCTGGGGAATGGCTAAAGGGCATTTCCCCAAACCTGAAAAGGATACATAAATTGATTGCTTGCTGCCAGACAGCTCAGGGCATCTTAATCTACATGTTATTTCCTCCTCCTGGCCAAACACCTAAACAGTTGGAGGTAACTCCACCAATCTGACAATGGATTTGTGTACGAAACCCTGGCCTTTGATGTGTATATCTCTGCCTTGCCTTAGGACAAATCTACACTAATAAAAGAGTAACATGCTAATTGACTGTACCTTCACCATGCCCACCAGCCAATCAGGAGTGACTATGCAAATTAACCCAACAAAGATGGTGTTCCGCACCACCACAGCTGCTCCGAGCCTCTGGGCAGAGTGGGAGTGCAGAAAGGTGGCTCCGGGGCCGGAGTGGAAAGGTGGCTCCAGCCAGAGTGAAGGCGGTGCTGGCAGCCTGGGGAAGGAAGGCCCATTCTTGCACGAATCTTTGTGCATCGGGCTTCTAGTTGTGTTAATAAGAAGCAAGGGGTCCTGAGACAAGAGAGAACTTAGTTCCTTTAGTTAAGCTCCTCTGGCCCCCATAATGCCTTCCAAATTATGTTTCGTCTCTGGACTCTTTATTAATTTATGCACAGCACCTTCCCCAGATTGCTGAATCCTTCTAGATGCTGGATCAAGACCACCGGCATTAGTATACTTTCATGATCTCTCTCTTTTTAAAATTTATCTTTATTGTTGAAAGTATTACAAATGTCCTTTTTTTTTAATAATCCCTGTTGACCCCTTACATGCTACACCTGCCCTCCCAGGCCTTCACCACCCTATTATTTGTGTCCATGGGCTATGCATATATGCATATAAGTTCCCCAATTAAACTCTCCCCACCCACTACCTGACCCTCGACTTCCTTCTGAGATCCTTCAGTCTGTTTTATGCTCCTATGTCCTGGACCTACTTTGTTCATCAAGTAGGTGTACTTTCTTCATTAGATTCCACATATGAGTAAGATCATGTGATACTTGGTTTTCTCTGACTGGTTTCTTTCACTTAGCATAATGCTCTCCAGGTCCCTCCATGGTGTCTGAAATGATAAGAGATCCTTCTTTTTTACAGCTGCATAGTGTTCTATGCTGTAAATGTACCACAGCCTTTTATCCACTCATCTACTGATGGGCACTGGGGCTATTTTTAGATCTTAGCTATTATAAATTGTGCTGCTATGAATATAGGGGTGCATACATTCTTTCTGATTGGTATTTCGGGTTTCTTGGGATATGTTCCTAGAAGTGGGATCACTGGGTCAAATGGCAGTTCCATTTTTAATTATTTTTAGGCGATTCCATACTGTTTTCCACAGTGGCTGCACCAGTCTGCATTCCCACCAGCAATGCACGAGGGTTCCCTTTTCTCCACATCTTTGCTAGTACTTGTCATTTGTTGATTTGTTGATGGTAGCCATTCTGACAGGTATGAGGTGATACTTCATTGTCATTGTAATTTGCATCTCTCTGATAATCAGTGACTTTGAAGCATTTTTTCATATGTCTCTTGAACATCTGTATGTCCAATTTAGAGAAGTTCTATGGGTATCAAAAATGTAATGTATTTGTGATTACAGAATCATGAAGAGCAGTTTCCTCACTCAGAAATCACCATTTCCCATATGTCTAAACCCCTCTCTCTCCCTTAATCCCTTGTTAGTCACTGATCTTTATCATCTTTATGGTTTTGCCTTTTCCAGAATATCTTATAATTGGAATTATGCAGCGTGTAGCTTTATGAGATTAGCTCCTATCATTGAGCAATATGCATTTAAGATTTGTCTATATCTTTTTGGGACTTAATCCTCATTTCTTTTTAGCATTGAATAATATTCCATTTTATCGATGTGCCAGAGTTTGTTTTTCCATTTACCCATTGAAGGACATCTTGGCTGCTTCCAGTTTTTGGTGTTTATAAATAAATATTCACATGCAGGTTTCATATAAATGTAAATTTTCAAATCCATCTACACATCTAAAATGGTGTAGATCAATGCATGCAGTTGATCCTATGCATCTATGGACTCCGTCCTACTGATCGAGGACAGTACAGTTTTCACTGAAAAATATCTGCATATGCGTGGACCAGAGTGGTTCAAACCCATGTTGTTCAGAGGTTACCTGTACTTGCTTATTATTTCAGGAGTATTTTTGTTGATTTTTTGGCATTTTATACATAGATAATGTTATTTGCAAAAAAGTCATTTCTTTCCCTTCCTTTTCAATCTGTATATTCTTTATTTCCTTTCCTGGCCTTCTGTTGAATAGCAGTATTAGTAGAGGACATCCATATTTTGTTCCCAATCTTTGGGGGGAAAAGGATCCAGTTCTCATAATTAAATAGGATATTAGCTGTAGTTTTTTCCTCTATTTTTTTTTGTGTCAATATCTTTGATTTCTGCTCTAATATTTATTATATCTTCCTTTCCCCTTGAGTTAGACTTTAGTTATTCTTCTTTCTCTAGTTTTCTAAGCTGGAAGCTTAGGGTATTGATTTTACATTTTCCCTTGTTCCTAATACGTGTTTGATGCTATAAAAGCCTTCTAAGCACTGATTTCACTCCATCCCACAGTTTGATATGCTGTATTTTCATTTCTTCAAAATATTTTTAAACTTATCCTGAAATTTTGTCTTTTACTGTGAATTATTTAGAAGTATGTTATTTAATTTCCAAATATTGGGGATTTGCCACATTCTTTTCTGTGATTGATTTCTAATTTAATTCCACTGTTATCTGAAAACATACTTTATATGAATTCTATTTTAAATTAGTTAAAGTGTGTCTTATGGCTCAGAATGTGTTCTATTTTGGTGACTATTCCATCTTCAGAGAACAAATAATAAAATGGTAGGTATAACCCCTAATGAATGAATCTTAAATATAAATGGTCTAAATGCATTCACTAAAAGATAGAGGTTGGTACGATAGATTTTAAAATGAACAACCCAAATATGTAATGTTTACAAGAAGCTCACTTTAAATTCAATGACATAGGTAGGTTGAAAATAAAAGAAAAAAATATACCTTCCAAATATTAATGAAAAAGCAGGAGTGATTGTTTTAATATCTAATAATGTAGACTTCAGAGCAAAGAAAGTGACTAAAGGCAAAGAGGGACATAATGTAATGATAAAAGGATTAATCCACCAGAAAGACATAACAAAACTAACTGAAGACACAAAAAACAACAAAGTCTCAAAATATGTATAATAAAAATGATAGCACTAAAAGGAAAAATGGATATATCCACAATTATGGACATAATTATTGACTGCAAACTTCAAGACTCCTCAACCTCCAATAATTAACAGAACTATTAGATAGAAAATTAGCAGGGATATAGAAGATCTGAAGAACCACTCAGCCAATAGGATCTAATTGACATTTTTAGAACATTACACACACAATATTACAATACACATTTTTTTCAAGCACCTGTGGAACATTCACCAAGATTGGCCATATCCTAGATCATAAAACAAACATAATTTTTTTTAAAAAAAACCTGAAATCATAGTGTTCTCTGACTACAATAGAGTTAAATTAGAGATCAATAATAGATAATCTCTAAATACTTGGAAATGAAACAACACATTTCTAAATAATCCATGGGTCAAAGAATAAGTCTTGAAACAAATAAAAAAATAGAACTGAATTATGAGTAAAAATGAAAATAGAAAATATCAAACCTACATAGAATGGAACTAAAGAAGTACCAAGAGGGGAAATTATAGCAATAAATGCTTACATCATAAATGGGGAAAGATCCCAAAACAATAATATAAGTTCCTACTTCAAGAAATTAAAAAGAAGAACAAAATAAACCCAAAACAGACAGAAGGAAGTGGAAAGAAAATATATGAAACAAAAGCTGGTTCCTTAAAAAAAATCAATAAAATTAATAAATCTCTAGCAAGATTAACAAAAATAAAAAGAGAAGACACAAATCATCCATGTCAAGAAGGAAATACGTCATTATAGGTCCTGACATCATTAAAAGAGTACTATGAATAACTTTATGCTTATACATTTGATAACTTAAAAAAATGAATCAATTATTCAAAAACCACACTACCAAAATTCAACTGAATTGAAATAATCTAAATAGTCTTGTTCAACTAAAGGATTAAATTTGTGATTGAAAATCTCCTGAAAATAAAATTACCCTTAAGTGGGTAATTTTTCTGGGGCAAAGAGTCTCAGATTCTGACCGTAGCTTTTTCCAGGTAAGTTAAGGAAATAGGGCTTCCAGTTGACCACGTTTTGCACTGATGAGTGTATTTCATTCATAAACATAGCGATGGATGTCTAAAGAGATATGAAAGCCATAATTCACATTTCCATTCATAGTAACAGTTTCCCCTCCTGCCCTTATTTATCTACACTGTGTAAATAGACCATGCTATTTTTAATTTCATTTTTTTTCTCAATGATAATTTAGCAGATTGTTTTTCATCACCCACCGTCTTCATTCTACACACGACTTTTCTGTGGCACTTTCTATATTTCCTCTTCAGGCAAAAATAAATGCTCCTTATCCAGGTTTCCAGAGCACAAAGTGCACAGTGTGAGAACTACTTGTTTTCAGGATACCTTGAATATCCTTGTATCAAAGGGACAATGTCTTAGCCATAAGCCTTTGTAGACCTCATACAGGCCCAATGTCTGGGACCTGGCAGGACCTCTATAATTTTTGCTGACTTGAAATCCAAATCAAGAAAATTGCTTGGGTCCTAGCCAGTTTGGCTCAGTGGATAGAGCATCAGCCTGTCGACTGAAGGGTCCCGGGTTCGATTCTGGTCAAGGGCACATGCCTGGGTTGCGGGCTCCATCGGCCGTAGTGGGTGTGCAGGAGGCAGCCTATCAATGGTTCTCTTTCATCATTGATGTTTCTATCTCTCCCTCTCCCTTCCTCTCTGAAATCAATAAAAATATATATATATAAAAGAAAATTGCTTGGGACTAAACCACTGAGAATAAAAAGTGTCACTGTCTCATGATCTTCACCAAATTGGCTTCAGATTATAAGCAGATCAAATGAATAGCATGCTTCTCAAAATCGATTTGGGAATAAAGGGTACCGATCTCCATAACAATAAAAGTGTTTGTTTTGAGAGGTCAATGAAGTATTTTGTGAGTAGGTTTACCCTCAGTAGGATAAAAGTGATTGATTTCATGCAAATTGTGACTGCTGAGCTTATATAAAACCTTATTCATCTCTGCACAGAAAACTCCACCTTCATATTGCTGATATATGTTGCTGTTTTTGTGGATAGGAGAGTGAGTGAACGTGAGTTTGGCTAGGCTGGAAATGGACCTGTGGTCTTGAAATATCGATCCTACCATATTTATTCATTTGCAAGTAATTTGGGGGATTATACGTAGTCATGTGCACAACTCATTATTGGTTGTGTAAGTGTGACGCGTTTACTTGACAGACAGATCTCCATTGGCTTCAAGTTGCAGACACTTCTCATAGGACGGTCTCTTGGGGATTGAATTATTTAATCATCAGCTCCCAACCTCTTCACTTTAAGGCTCCAAAGGCATATGGTGGCTCCGAACCGTCAGCTTGGGTTCCCGGTGCTTGACTTGGGGAGCCATGAGGAAGCCTGGAAGGAGGTGCTGGGAGGGCCATTTGCTGACGGAGGGGCCGTGTGCAACCAAAGAATCCTCTTCGCTATTCTGTCTCCCCATGTGACCTTCCCCATGGAAAGGAGGGGGCCTCCTTTTGCTTCTCATCCTTGAGGTAATCACCCCAGTTCCATACTCTACGCATAGACTTGCAGAAAACACAGACATAAATAAATGCGACGCTTTTGGGGAATTTTTCTTCCCCCCAATTTTTTTGTCACTTACAAAAGGAGGTGACCACTTATTGTTAAGCCTTTGGGTGTCTGGATGGAGAAATGACGCAGCAGGCCTTTGATTGACTATGTTTAGACTTCCATCTCAGGAGCAAAGCCTTAGCTCTATAGTTATTGCAACAGAGATTTCTTGCTGAATGGCTTATGAGCGTTCTTGACAAAGGAAGCTTCCTACTTTAAAAGGCGGTAACCACTGACAGCTACCAGCTCATCACGCACTGTGCAGACACCCGAGGCCTGAGGACAGCCAGCAAGAGGGGAGGGGAGGAGAGACTTGCAGGAGCCTGGTGTCCTTCTCCAGGCAGGTCCCATGGAAAGTGGAGTCCCAGACAGCCTAGCAGGGACTCCTTGCACTGAGAAGTTGGAGCAGGGCGGGCAGGCTCCTGCCTCACTGGTCAGCCCCTCTGGGCACTGAGCTGGATGTGCTGGTATCCCTTCAGATGCTAGAACCAGGGATAAAAGAAAAGAAGAAAAGAAGGTGAACGGGGAGCACGTTGCAGAAGAAGCACAAAGTTCTGCAGAGACCACGTTCTGGGTGGGACAGCTGGGCCGCTCTGGGGAAGGGGCGCCTTCTCACTGTGCCACAGGCCTGGACAGGGTGCTGAGAGGATTGCAATGGGCTCTGAGTCCTTAGGCACAGATGATGCCCCTCCGGACATACTGTGCGCAGGATAACAGCAAGTGTTGACAATTATATTGCTTCCTTTATTTTTAAATGTGTATTAGCTCATTTCACTCCAGGACCCTTCCCCACCCCCTCCTCCCTTCTGTTCCTGTATAACCCATTTACTTTACCCGACAAATAGACTTGGCAAATGGATTAGGGTTCCTAATTAGCTGCCCTTAAGACCAGGAGACAGCCTGGATCGCTCAGCTCGGGCGGGCCCAGTGTAATCGAGGATGCTCTTCACAGCAGAGGAGGAGACCAGAGAGATCTGAGCCCTGGGAGGGTGTGTCTCACTGTTGACTAGAAGAGGGAGGGCCCTGTGGAAGAGTGGGGAGACAATGAGCTCTTCACTGAGCAGTGGGCGTGGAAGAGGACCCAGAGCCCAGCCAGACGCAGACCCCGCTGATCCTGAGGTTAGCCCTTGAGACCCAGAGTGGAGGACCTGGCTGTGCTGCTCAGACTCTGAGCAGCAGAACTGTGAGGTGCACCGTGTTCTGTGAGCCGGTGCTTTGCGGTGATTTTATGCTGTAGTTACGCAGCAATCATCGCGATGAAGGTTGAGATCAGAAATCACCATGACGTGGGCTTGGTAAGAGCAGAGCTGCGAGTGCAATGGAAGGCACGTGGTGCTGTCGTCTGTGGAGACGTGCACCAGGAAGGCCACCACAGCTCAGAGGAGGGGCAGAGAGTGACATATCCTTCGGTGTCACGGGACAGGAAGAAGAAATGCCTCGTGGCTTTTGAAAATAAAATATAAGTAATCTTGGTTGGCTTTTTCTTTTTAAAAGCCTTACTTTTATGTGTCTTAAAGAAAGCGTGATAATATAGCCTAGAAAATTTAAATCTTCAACAAAGAGTTAAAAAGAGAAAAAACAAATTGCACAGAGGACAGGAAAAACACTATAAACACCCCTCTTTTTCTCGCACATACTGTTTGTTTAATCAGTCTTACTATAAATACTACTAATTGCCACTGTTAGCGAGTCCTGTTGCTGTTTAAACAGTAGCATTTATGTAACAGAACAATACAAAATACAAAATAATATATAACTTCAAATACATGCCTGTATTTTATAGGATGCTAAAGTCATACGACACATGAAAAACTGTTGATTATATGCTGCAGGGGGCTTTTGGTCTGATACGGCTGTGTCCCAGGGCTGCTCTCTGAAAAGTGAGTGGCCTGCTCATAGTGTGACCTCCGAACCTGGGGAGACCAGGGGTCTGAGCAGAGCAGAGCTGCCTGGCTCGGGTCGGCGAGGAGGAGGAGGGCCTCTGAGAAGGGCCAGGAGACGGGCAGAAGGAGGAGTGCGCCGCAGGTTCCCGGGCACCCTGGACACCGGGCTGAGGAGGCGCCTTGTAGGCGTGTCGGGAGACGGAATGAGCTGGCTCCTGGGGAGGGGGTGGGGGCCGCCGGAAGCTGGGGCCTCATTCTATGCCAGTAACTCATTACGAGAGCAGAACACTTCTTAGGGCCAATGCCATGAGGAAAGAGGAACCGGCTGCAAAGCCCTGCTGCCCGGAGGAGGTAAAGATGTTGAAGCTGGTGACAGGCAGGCGGAGCACTGCTCTCCTGTTGGCGCCGTGGAGCGTGGGCCTGCCAGCATGGGGACGCGCCCTGCTGCGGGGCCGGCAGAGGCTCTGCGAGGAATGGACGTCTGGAGGAGCCGGGGAAAGTTGCTTTTCTTAGGTTTCTCTACCGCAGACATTACAGAAGCAGCCCTGGCTGCCGACGAAAGGCAGGCGTGGGCACGCACACACGCACACCGTGCAGGGCAGGGGCCTGCTGACAGCCCTGGAGGCAAGCGGACAGGCCCCGGCCGGGGCCGGGTCTCCGTCAGCGGCGTCAGTCAACATCCTCGCAGGTCTTCCGCAGGGACGCGGGGAGCAGTTCCTACTGCACCCTTGTAGGCTGATGTCCCAAGGAGGGGGGCTGAGGCTACTCTGAATGTCACCTGGGTCACCTCCCACACTGCGGGGCCCCGCCTGCCTCGTATGGCTAGGGAGGGACCCGGGTCAGGGACCTGGTGGGGCATAGGGACAGGGCCAGGTACCTGTGTGCACCTTTGAAAGAGTGGCTGTGTGTTACATACATATATATGTGTGCACACTACATGTACACACGCCATACATGTGCGTGTCAACTGTAAGCAGACAGTGCGTTGGCAGTTTCATGTGGGATGTACATGTGTTACCCCTCCCACTGCTCCCCCCGGTCACTGGACTCTGTCCTCCATTCACTGCAGCCATTCTCAAGGGCGGTGTCCCGGGTGCTGACCAGCCGGACACGCAGGTGGTGACGGTGCCCGGCCCTAGCCCTCACGGGCTGGCCCTGGTCCTCGCGGAATCCGGTGGCGAAGCGGGTGGCAAGTCTCTGGATAGTCCCTCTTCCAGTGCGCCGCGCTCCCTGTACTCCAGCCCCTGCGGGGCCCATGGCAGAGGGGTGCGGGCCTCCAGGCCTGGCGCTGCCGCCTCGGAGCCCCCTTGGCTGAGCAGGGCTGTGAGAGAAAACTTGCCGCCGGTGGATGGAGCACAGGGGGGCCGGGCGTCCTTCGGAAGAAGTGGGCAGGAAACCCGAGTCCTTGGGAAGGGCAGCGGAGCGCGCCCAGGAGAAAGGGCGCTGGTGCGTGTGCGTGTGTGAATGCATGTCCTTGGGGACACAATGCAACCCATAAAGCATCAGGGAAAATCCGTGGGCTTCTTGATTCAAGAACTTGTTTTTTAAAGTAATTTTTATTATAATTGTACAAAAAGAAAATTCCTACTTTTGTGAAGTATTCTTGACAGCCACTTCCTGTCTTCTGAGACGGCTTAGGTGCACCAGGGGCTCGTGCTTTGTCTTTCTCTGATCCTCTCTCTTAGGGTTTTAAGACTGTCTTTAAACATTTTTTATTAAAAAAGTTTTATTGGTTGATTGATTTTAGGGAGAGAGAGAGAGAGAGAGGATTAAAAAATAAATGTAAAGAGACATGGATTTGTTGCTCCCCTTATTAATGCATTCATTGGTTGAGTTTCGTATGTGCCCTGACAGGGATCAAACCCACAACCTTGATGTGTCGACATTAACCGCCGAGCTACCTGGCAGGGCAAGGCTGTCTTTTAACAGGGCCACAGCGGATCCCAGGCCCTTTTGTGCTTTCTCACTGTTTCTCCTCCGGGATTCTGGGCCGCAGCCCTCGGAGCCCCACATGATGGAGTGCAGGTTGCTGTGCAGAGAATACTGAGCGCAGGTCCCAAGAGGCAAAATCGGAGACCGGAAGGTAAGAAGGGGAGCAGCCAAGAAACCCAGAAGACAAGTTCAACCGGATGGACAGTCATTTCCTGTTCTTGAAATTCTTTAGGGTCTGCTGCCCGGCCAGCTGCGTGGGGAGAAGCTGGGGAGGAAGAGCGTGGCGGGGTCAGGGGCTGGGCTGGTGGCTCACAGTGGGGCTGGGAGACCTCTGGGCCTTGTCTTCAAGCCTGTGATGGACGGGCCCGTGTCTGCCGTGCTTCAGCCTTCCAGACAAGGAGAAGGGATGCGGGGGGCGGGGAGTTGGAACTGGGGGTCCGGTGGGCAGTGGAGTGTGCATGTGGCTGTGTGAGAGCGTGTTAAAATGTGAAAGGGTGTGTGAGTTTATGAATGTGAGTGTGTGAACATTTTTGAGCATCTGAGTATATCGGTGTGTGAAAGTGAGATGTGTATGCACGTGTGTGTGTGCATGTTGGTGTGTGTGAGAATGTATGAGTGTGCATGTATACGTAAGCATGTATCAGTGTTTGAGTGTGTCAAGAGAACATGTGCGTGTGTGTAAGTGAATGAGTGCATGAATGTATTGTGTGCATGTCATTGTGTGTAGGTGTGTAAATAGAAAACGATACATTTACAATGTATCGCTGGCAGGTGTGGCTCAGTTGGTTGAAATGTCATCCTGTGCACCAAATGGTTGTGGTTTGATTCCCAGTCGGGCACATACCTAGGTGTCAGGTTCGATCCTCAGTTGGGAAGTGTATGGAATGTAACTGATGGATATTTTTTTCTCTCTCTCCCTTCCCCTGTCTCTAAAATATCAGTAAAACAGCCCTAGCCAGTTTGGCTCAGTGGCTAGAGTGTCAGCCTGCGGACTGAAGGGCTCCAGGTTCAATTCTGGTCAAAGGACACATGCCTGGGTTGTGGGCTCGATCCCCAGTAGGGGGCATACAGAAGGCAGCCAATCAATGGTTCTCTCTCATTGTTGATGTTTCTATCTCTCTCTCCCTCTCCCTTCCTCTCTGAAATCAATAAAAATACATTTAAAAAATCAGTAAAACATATCCTCAGGTGAGGATTAAAACATAAATGTAAAGGCTATGTTTAGAAAACATAATCAAAGTACCATTATTATATTTAAAAGTTACCAATAATTTCTTAATACCATCAACATGTAGTCAGTATTCAACATGAAGCCAGTGACTGGAGAGCATTGGCCCGAGTGAGCGGCAGTGGCACAGCCCACGGGTTTCCGGAGGGCCAGGGAGCAACAGCCCCCAGAGCCTGCAGGTGCCGGAAATAAAAAAAAAAAAGGCGCTTTTGCACACTGAGCTTGGCCGGCAGTAGAACATAGCTTTGTAATGCGACAGCTGTGTGTGTTCCGCATGCTACTAGGAATACTGGACATATTTCACGAAAATCATTATTGGGAGGATTCTTGAAAATTTGTACAGATGGACAGGTCTGATTAATGAGTCGGCCCTCCCTCATTTGAGCGGCTCTGTACCCAGGATTCTGTTATCACCAGGAGGGGAGCCCAAGGTGTCATCCCTGCCTGCGGGGGCTCACACTCCAATGGGCTGTGCTGTGCCCGGGGAGGTGACTGTGACCAAGATGCTTGGGAGTCAAGCCAGTCAGTAACATGAATAGTACAATTACGGCCAGGTCCTTTCTCCTCACCTCCAGACCTTTCTTAAGGAACTCAACAAAGGAGAAGAGACCAACACTTGAAATCAAGAAAGTAAGCCCCGAGGCTCAGAGGTGACAGAAGGGGCCGCCTGTGGGAGTGCTCTGAGCCATGCCTGGGACTCAGCTCTGAAGCAGCCAACGCACACTCAGCCAGGCCTCAGGGGTGGACCCCAGGGTGCCCTGGTCCTGTCCTCACGGACCCACCACCCACCTGCTGCCCGGAGCTCGGAACTGAGCAGACAGGGTGAGTAAGAGTGGGTGCTGTGTCTGCTGCCATCGGACTAAGGAGAAACTGCAAAAGCCAGCCATAGGACCACCGCAAATATTTCTGGATAGTGAGCTGAGCTTGGTCGCCCTTCCTCAGTACTTTACTGCGGCTGCTTGGTTTAACACAACCTCCTGCTTCACCCAGGAGGCTGCCTGCCTCTGCTCCTTCCAGCCAGGCTGACCCCTGACCGATCCCTTCGACACGTTCAAGTCTGTTACCACGGTCAGGCCTCCATCCAAGCAGGACAACAGTGGCAAGATTCTGTATCTTCCCCCAAGTTCATTTGCATGTCTGAGCTACATTTAAAAATCTCTGAACCTAAACTCTGTTGTACATGTTGATATGCGTTCGCTCTCCCTCTAATGTGGCCTTTGGCCTGACCTCCTGGTGGAGGGAGACGTCTTTGGAAAGTCCAGGGAAGCCCTGTCCTTACTGTTGACTTATCTCCAACTGGCACTGGGGACACGCTTCAGAGAAGTGGAGGCGCCTGAGCACCGGCCTCAGCTGCAGCCGAGCAGAGTGCAAGGACACGGCCGTGGGGAAGCACAGCACTGCCACTGGGCTCCGGTCCTCCGCTCGAACTGACAGTGCCTGGCGCAGCTCTAACGGCAGCGCAAATGCGAGCCGCGCCTGGCTGCAGAGCGGCTTCACGTAGAATGGGATTGCAGAGGCCCTGCCCAGACTAATGAAGCATTGTTTTAAAAATCAAAAAGAATTTCTATGTAATTAGTCCCTATGAGAATGTCAGGGCTTGCTGTGGTCTTCCTAGCCATCATGTCACATTCTGTGCAGTTAATCCACGCTGATGGGAATGGCAGTCTCTCTGTGGGCTTCTTACAGTCAAGCTTCAGCTGCAGCAGCCAAGCCTCTGATTGAGGCTTTATTGTTTTTCCCGATGAGAAGCCTGTGGCCTCAGGGAGTGGGAAAACTGCCCTCGGTTCCAGAGCTGGTTAGTGAGTGGAGCTCCGCTGACTTACAGCATGGGCGGGGAGGGCTGACAATGTTTCCGACACGGTTTTACCTTGCTTACATCTGTTCATCTGTTGTCTCCACTTTTCTCTCCTCTCCCCTCCATCTGGGCTTAGGAGACTGTTGCATCAGTTAAGTAATCCCAGCCTTGCTCAGTGCTATTTGATAGCAAGTCATGTGCATGTAGCCCGTTTTGTCTTCCTCATGAAAGATCGGGAACGCTTTGAACGGAGACTGCTGCCCATGCACGCTGCCAGGTGCCGCACGGAGCATGGCGATGTGGTGGAGGGAGTGGGATCTCCGGAGCCTGTTCCCGCGATGAGACAGTGTATGTCGCCAACACCAGGGCTGGCCCTGTGCCCTGGGCCTGCAGTGACCGGCAGCCACCTCAGGCAGGTCACTTACAAGTGGACAGCTGGTCGGCCGAGGAGTGGTCTTTAACCAGGAATCCCAGACCGCCAAGCCTCTGAATCTTACATTAATGAGAGGTAATTTTTGGTGACCAAGTGTAAGCTAGAAAATTCCATGGTTTATGAGCTCCAACTCCTATTTCAACCAAATTTTTTTCTGGAAAAATTAAGAACACTAAAGAATTGGTTATCGATGATGTGACAGTACTTTTCTGGGTTGTTTTCTAGAGAATGAAAATAACATTGCTGAAGGGTTTGTCAGAGATTTCTTATGTTGTTTTGTCTAAAAGATACAGGGTTGAGATGAAAGAAGCCTTTACTAGTTCCATCTTGGACAATTTGAGCATCAGAATAAATGATGGCCATGGATTACAGCCCCTTCAGTAAAATGGGCTTCCAAGAGTCCATGCCGATACAAGCAAATGAGTGGGGGCAAGGGAGGGTCCTCCCTAGAGCAGAGGGCCCACTGATGCCTGTGAAGGGATGCTGGGACTGGGCGTTACCTGTGGGAAGCATCGTAAGGGGCGATTCGGGCAGGAGTCAGCACTAGGTGCTGTGCTGGTGGGAGGAACGTGATGGGAAAAGGATGCGAGTTGTAGTCTCAGAACATCTTCCGCAAAATACTGATCAATCACAAACGAGGGAACGGTGACTTCGCATTGGGGGCGACACTCTGCAGCGGTGAGAACCCCGACTCTGTGTGCGCTGAGCATGGAGTCACTCCTGTGGTGGAGGCCTGTCCTGGCCATCACACCTCATTCTTTCTATGCTTATCAAGAACATGAGAGACGTGAGGAAAAGGGAAAGACATGGCAACTACATGCAATGCTTGATCCTGGGCAGAATCATGGACCAGAAAGGAATAGAGGCCGCATTGGGAAAGTTGGCAAACTTTGAATGGGACCTGTGGGCCGGAGGCTAAGGTATCAGTGTGGATTTCTTGATCAGGAGGGTTGTACAGTGTTTATGCACATATAGTCTTCGGGGGAAAGCACACTGCAATATTGAGGTGTTTCTGCAGCTTGTTCACAAAGAGTTCCAAAAAAGACGAATGGTTTAATGATCAGAGGTAGATAGACTGTATGACAGAGAGAACGTGCTAACACTTTAACCACTTCCAGGAGACATGGAATTTTTTTATACTGTTCTGGCAACTTTTCTGTACGTTTGATATATTTTAAAATTAATCACTAAAAGGAAAGTGGAGAAATTCCAGAAGAAATAGTATCCTGATAAAACAGTATTCAACTAGTCAAAAATTAATTAGATCTCAGCATACTCTCCACTCTCAGGTGAATTATAGTGGAAATATCCAACAAGTGGGAATGATAGTCATTCAGTTTTAAATCAGGAGGCACGTGATAAGCCCTCCATCACCACAGGGGAGCAGTGCCTACTCTCCAAGAATTTCCCAGGGACACTCAAAGATTGTAACGCCTTTATTTTATCTGTTTTTAATTTTTGAAAGAAGATTCCTGCCCTGGCCAGTTTGTCTCAGCGGTTAGAGCATTGGCCCGTGTTCTGAAGGATCATAGGTTCTATTCCCTGTCAAGGGCATGTGTCTCAGTTGCAGGCTCGATCCCTGGATGGGTGCAGGAGGCAACCAATCGATGTATCTCTCTCACATCGGTGTTCTCTCTCTCTCTCTTCCCTTCTTTCCTCTCCTCCACTCTCTCTAAAAAAAGCACAAAACACAAAAAACAAAAAACCAAACAATGGAAAGAATATTCTCAGGTAAGGATTAAAAAAAAAAGATGCTTTCATTTTGAACTTCCCTAAATTTTTTTTCAAAAATATTAAAAAGTAGAAAACACAATGAAAATCTAACTATGGCCATTGTTAATATTTTTGGTTCATTTCCGACCACGTTTTCTAAAGCTGACTTACGTTTTGTTTGAGGCGAATCTAATCATATTATGTACACTTTGATCCTCAGGGCCTCTCTCCTATCATCTCTAGTATTTTCCCACGATGCCACATGACAACCTTAGTGGCTAACAATGCTGCAGCCTGTAGGTACCTGCTCCGGGCAGTCAGCTTGTGGATGGCAGCCCCTAATCTCGGAAGCACCGGCCCGGGTGGGGCTCTGCGTGCTCCGTGCTCCGGGACAGTCCTCCTGTCCCTCCCCGCATCCTGCCAGCGCACTGCTCTCTGTGGGAAACCTTTCAGCTTACAATACTTGGGCTGATTTCTGTCTCCTATCCTGACCTCTGATCACATACTCTCCCAGCACTGTGGGGTGCGGGGGCTTCTGTTTGCCCTTGGTGCCCGTGGGCTGCTCTTTGCAGTCTGATGGGTGGAAAATGGCCCATTAGTACCGTTTCGACTTTCCTCACACTGAGCATCATTTCACGTGTATGGACCGCTGGGTCTCCCTCTGTAATAAAGGTATGTCTTTATGTTTTGGCATATTATACTAGTCAGGCTAATTAACCCTACCTACTGCAACAAAAACCCTAAATCGTGTAACTTAGCACCATAAAGATTGGTTTTGCTCACTGCATGTCTGATCTGATCTGCAGGCTTTGTTCCACTGAGTGATCAGCCATTGGTTCCAGTTACCCTGTGTTCCCGCTCACAGCCCCTGGGAGGGCCCTGCGCGGAGTGCAGTGGCCTTTTTGAGGACGAGCTCTCTGCTCCACTGGTGTTGATGATGTGACACCCAGGAAGCTTGTCCTGTCCCTGTCATTGGCCACACGAGAGACGTGTGGGGAGCAATGTTGGCGCTCATCTTGGGAATGGATGGCCTTTGAAGCCTACATCTTGTTCTTCGGACTGTTCTGGGCTTTGATTACTACCCCTTTGATAAACACCCCAAAGGTTAGTAGTTTAAGCAGAAACCCTTTATTTAGCTTACAAACCGGCAACATGGGCGGAGCACGGTGGCACCACCCGAGGTGGCTCACGGGGAGCGGAAGGACCCGCTTCCAAAGAGCTCAGGCCCAGGGCTGGCAGGCGGGCTCCCCGGGGTCTCTCCAGGACATCAGGCTTCCTCAGGGCGGGTGGCTGAGTTCCCTGAGCAAACGTCCCACAAGAACCAGGTACAAAACACATCCCCCTCGATGGCCTCGCCATGGAGCTCCCAGAACGGCAGCCTCAGGCCCACGGCAGGGGAACGAGCCCAGTCCCGGCCCTTGAAGGCAGGTGGAGGGGTCACATTGCAGAAGAGCACGCGGGTGGAGGAGAGCTGTGGCCAGCTTGGGAAATGCAATCGCCACAGAGGCACCGCAGTCCACGTTCCTGTCGCTGCTATTGCTGTTCCCACTAATGTTCCTTTGACAACGTGATTGCCTCAGAAGCTAGGTGGGCTTCTTGTCTCTTGGCTTCCGGGCAGGGCCACACCCCAGCGCTGCTCCCAGAGTTGTTCCCTCCCTGAATGGAGAGGCCTGTTTCCTTGTCACTGTTTTCTCACCTCCTGCCTCCTGCCCGGGGCGCGCAGGCTCCGTGGGCCAAAGGTTTGACAATCCGTGGCTATGGTTTTTGATCTGGAAGCCTCTTGCTTTTCTGGTCCTGCATGCTTGGAATTTGTGTTTTTTTTTTTGTTTGTTTTTTGCTATTTATTCATTTTTTGTTTCTTGTTAATCGTTACCTGAGGATATTTTTTCCATTGCTTTTTTAGAGAGAGTGGAAGGGAGCAAGGGAGGGGGGGAGAGAAAAACATCAATGTGAGAGAGACACATTGACTGGTTACCTCCCACATGAGCTCGACAGGGGTGTTGTGGGGGGAGGGGAGGTGGGGAGCAAACCCACAACCAGCAAACCCTTGATCAAGAATGGAACCAAGACCCTTTGGTGCACAGACGGATGCTCTAACCACTGAGTACCAGCCAGGGCTGTTCATTCTTATTGACATGTAGGACTAGTTCATTTAGTTTACTAGTAACTGCTCTTAATCATCTCAGAACCAACAGGCACAGAGTCACAAGGCATTGAGCCCACAAAGGGAGGACGGCCAGCTGGAAGGAGGAAATGCCTGTCTGTGGGGATGCCTGGGGCAGGAGAAGGCCCATCCCCCAGCACCTGACCACCCCTAGAGTCTGTATTTCTAGTTAATGTGACAAACGAGTCTGGGCGAGCAAGAGGTAGAAGCTCCCTTGACTTTGCTCCTTTGAGTCTAAGAGAAAGGGAGCTGCCTGACAGGCCAGCAGCCAGGACAGGGTGGGACTCCGTGGGCAGCTGTGCGTACTCAGCGCAGGGCTTCTTCCACAGGGAGCGTCTCCCAAAGGTTTGCTCATGAGTGTGCGTGGTGTCTCCAGGAAGCACTTGACAATGACTCAGAAGACCTCGGGAGTAGGCAGTCAGTGGCAAACACACCTCTGTCAGGAGCCCACGTGCTCCTCACCCTGGCCTGCAGGAGCAGGCTGAGTGCCCTTACTAAGGCCCACCTGCCTCTGGGGTGTCCGCTGGCAAAAGGGCCGCTGCCTCCCAGCGTCAGGGGATTGCAGGAGACGTGCACAGGCATTCCTCCCTCTACTAGACTCACGGGTCCCAAGCCAGTCCTCATGTTGTTCCAATAAACACAGCTTTGCACGCAGCCTCCACGCCTCACGGGATTGGCTGGGCTGATGCTCTGACATTTGGGGTCTTGCTGACCCTGGAGGGACTCCCAGGGTGAGCCAAGTTTAGAGAGAGCGAACAACTCACCAGCCAGCATGATGTTCTTCAAATACAAGCCAATCAATCCAGAGCCCACACTGCCCCACCTCCCCTATAGCTCTCATGCTTGGGTCACTGTCTCTATAGGGGCCACTCCAGGGCCAGGTACCAGACAGGGCCACTCCAGGGCCCTGGTACCAGACAGGGCCAGATACCAGACAGGTAGGATGGCCCTTATGCCCCGAGCCCGCCGGAATGACTCACATGGGCCAATCCTGGGCCTGCCCACCCTGCCTCGCCCATCCTTCCCTTGGGAACCACAGTAAAGGCTCTTGCCCAGGTTCCCCCTCCCCCTGCCTCCTGATGGATGCTGGTGCCTCCCCACGTGGCCCTGCTCGGTGCGGAACAAATGACCTGTTTGCTGGCGGTCACGTCCTGACCCGCTGGCCTCACTGTCCCTCTGGGTTTCACTAGGACACTGTCGTTGTGAAACACGGGTGCAGTGACCATTGCCCTCACACAGATTTCAGCTTTCAGCCACACTTCCTCGGGGCGGGGAGGGGGGCCCTCACAGGTTCAAATGGCAAAATTTCTCCATCGAGTGGGAAGCTGTGGTTGTTTCTATGTCTCCACAACCCAAGAGATACACATCAGCCCAGAGTTTGGGTACGGAGTTGTTTATTATTCTTGGAAGCATAAGGAGAGGGGAGGCGAGCCTCACACCAGCGTGCTTGTCCCCGGAGAGCTGTGAACGTGGCCCTAGCCCCCCGAAGAGGCCGCCTGGTGCACGAAGCAGCTGCCCCTCTGCGCTGCGATGGGCCCAGCAGGGATGGCAGGAGGCAGGCAGCTGTGCCCGGACCGGGAGCTCACCAGCTCGAATGCTACTGCCCTGAGGGACATGCTCCTCTGGCCCTCAACAATTCAACTCACTCAATCCTGGGTAATGCGGCTCTGCTTGACTTGCCCCAGTTTGGAAAGATAAGATTGAAGAGGATAAAGTTCAAACATGAGGCAGCCAGTCCTGTCAGCTTCATCTCTGCACATATTTAAGTCAACAACCAACATGAACTTGTATGAACTGCTAGGAACAGAACCCAAATGAAGTTTCCCCTCCTTGATCCCATTCATTTTTCTTCGTTAGCACAGTCGGTACATTGTGCATCTTTATTACCTGGTCTCTAACCAACGTCAAATTCCAAACACAGCAAGCTCCCACAATGCATTTGAGATGCTGTTGACTTGGGAGCAACACCAGAAAACAATGAATTAAATGCAGAAAAGTTGGTCATAAGTTGCTTGCTTGCTGCCATGATATGGACTCAGAGAGGTAGGGTGAATTTTATGGATCTTGAAAAATAGTCTTGTGTCACTTTAACTAACCAGAGCATGATGGTGAAACACAAGCATGACTGGAGTTTTTCCACGCCTGGCATCCTTGGGAGCTGTAAGGACAGCCACGAGCCAGCGCTGTGGGAACAGGGCTCCCCGTAGCACCCTCCACCACCTGCCTACCAGGGTCAGAGAGTTCGTGATGCGGTGAAAACTCAATTGGAAACCACAGCAACACACAGGTCCTCCCTTTCTGCCCTTCAGGGAAAGGAATCTACATATAAAAGCAGCCGAGTGCAGTTTGCCCACCTTGCCCGCAGGCTGGTACCCCTCTCCAGGGCAGTCTCCCAGCAAAGACAAGCAGGACGGTTTGCTCTCCAAGTCCCGATGCCTCTGCACCCACACTCCTTAGCCTCTCTCCCAGCCTTCCCAGTGGCCTCCAGTGAGGAAATAGCTGGCTGGCTGCCTGCCCGGCATTTGCTGTTCCTTTAGGCCTTAATAGGAGTCTAATTTATTTGGGAGTGCTAGTTTCCAAGCTATAAAAGGAGACTTTCCATCCCGCATTGTAGTCAGGAGTCTACACAAGGAGATATATAGGGACACAATTGATTCTATTGGTGTTTTATCCTTTTTCTTTCCTTCCCCCCACCCCCCGCCCCTTTTGAACCAGGAATATAGATAAGATGTTTGGAGGGCAGCAGTCATTTGAGACGATGAGAAAAATCTGAGGATAGATGAGATGAGAGAACCCTGAGGGTGAAAGCCAGGTCCAAAAATGAAGAGATCTTGAGGGAGGAGGCCATGCCCAAGGATGAGGGGACCGTGACAGTGGGGGCCAAGGATGAGGGGACCGTGACAGTGGGGGCCAAGGATGAGGGGACCCTGACAGTGGGGGCCAAGGATGAGGGGACCGTGACAGTAAGAGCCAAGGATGAGGGGACCCTGACAGTGGGGGCCATGCCCACGGATGAGGGGACCCTGACAGTGGGGGCCATGCCCACAGATGAGGGGACCCTGACAGTGGGGGCCATGCCCAAGGATGAGGGGACCCTGACAGTGGGGGCCATGCCCAAGGATGAGGGGACCCTGAGAGTAGGAGTCATGCCCACAGATGAGGGGACCCTGACAGTAAGGGCCATGCCCAAGGATGAGGGGACCCTGAGAGTAGGAGTCATGCCCACGGATGAGGGGACCCTGACAGTAAGGGCCATGCGCAAGGATGAGGGGACCTTGACAGTGGGGGCCATGCCCAAGGTTGAGGGGACGCTGAGGTGGGCTCTCAGAGGGCAGGGGATAATGTCAGCCATGGACGGGGTCACTGAGGCACCATGGAATCCTGCGCCAGACCTGGGCTGCCTTCTGAGAAGTTCAGGTTGCGTGGGTGGAACAAGCTTCTAACGCTCAGCCTGCGTGCTAACAGCCCTGGGCCCTCACGGGCCCCGCCCCGCCCGCCTGAATACAGACACAGCGGGAACTCGTGCTGACAGAACTGGGCTTCAGACCTGTGTTCACTCAGTTTTCTCTTCTCGTTTTTTATGACAAGTGACCCTTTGGCGGTGGCAACCCATTCTTAAGTAAGAAACTGTGTTGGTAGGGAAATGCGTATTGAGGTCTCCTAAACCAGACGCACTTTGCACCCCTCACTGCCTTCCTTTATCCCGCCCTGGGTGGCCTCCCGCAGGGCCTCTCACACCATGAGGGTGTTAGCCTCAACACAGGGACCTCCTCTGAAAGCCCCTGAGCTGCCCAGGCGGGACCCGCCTCCTCCTCTGGGCTTTCCGTGGCTCCTCCTAAGGTCAACACCAGGGAGTGGCCGCTACCTGCTGGTCGCCCTCGGGCAGACTTGGGACGGTCAGGAGCAGTGTCACTCAGCCAGCCTCCACCCAATCCCTGGCTCTCCAACAAATATTCATTGAATGAACAACTGAGTGGTTGTAGAATGCATGTCAATTTTAGCTGGATGGCTATGGTGTGACCTTATAAAGTACTAGAGGCCCAGCCTCGCCCCCGCCCCGCCTGCCGGGAGAGCCGCTGCTCGTTTGGGCATCACAACCACAGGCCTTTTATGATATAGATTTTGTTAGATACCCGAAGAAAACCCACGTCCTGCCAATGCCAATGTCATCTGCAGCTGAGTGATGGAGCCCTCGGAGCGAGACTAGCAGAGACGCTGCAGTCAGCGCACCCACGTGTGACACTCCGGACCTGCTGTAAGCCACTCGGTTCTGGAATGGTGTGTTGTAGAGCAGATACTTGATGCAAGCTTTTTTCTCCCTAATTCTGTCTTCCCCGACTAACGGGACACCCTGAGCATTCCGTGCACCCTGGAAGGGAGCCCAGAGACCAAAGTGTGGAATGGGGTCCCAGCCCTGGCCTGGCGGGTCCCTGCAGAGCGACGGGCCAGGCCCACCCATCCCTCCGGAGGTGGCAGAGTGCCAGCCTCTCTGGGCCTCGGTCTCCTCCATCCTGAGCAGCCTGAGTGAGCACAGTGGTTGTCAGGTTGAGAAATGGGGTCTCCAGCACGGTGCTGTGGGGGCAAGGCCAAGAGCAGCCCTGTAACCTGGGCTGGGAGACCCTCACTTTCTGTTGGAGAATTGCTCCTCTGTGGGTTTCATATATTGGGCCTCCATAGAAAGTTTTATAAAATGTCTTTGTCTCCCGGCCGGCATGGCTCAGTGGTTGAGCATCAATCTATGAACCAGGAGGTCACAGTTCGATTTCCGCTCAGAGATATGCCCAGGTTGTGGACTCAATCCCCATTGTGAGGCGTGCAGGAGGCAGCGGATCAATGATTCTCTCTCATCACTGATATTTCTATCTCTCTCCCTTTCCCTTCCTTTCTGAAATAAATAAAAATATATTTTAAGAAATAAAATGTCATTGTGTTTGTCTCTCTGAAGGTACATACAGACTCTTAGAAAGCACCCGTGGGGCCTGGGAAAACTCCAGCAGGCGTCTTACTTCTTTTAAACCCTTGATGGAAGTACCTGGTTAATGTCAAATTCCCAAAAACCTGGGGTCGTTTTAAGTCTCAGAACACAGTCTACACTCAGTAAGTTGTGTTTCCAATTCATTCTAAATACCTCCCGTAGTTCCTTCCCCCAGAAGGCACCCTTGGCAGCTGGCCAGCATGCAACCTTGACCTCCTCCCCCCCATTGCCCAGGAGGGACAGAATGCTCGCTAAAGCTGGGAGGAGACACCCTGGGGGGGGGGATTCTTACACAGCCTGCCCTGGGCCTGGGAAGTGCCTCCCGCTAGCTCTCACAGGGTGTTCCCTGGCTCACTAGGTCCCTTCCCTGAGGGCCTCTCACCTCTAGCCCCTTCGCCTGGTCAGTTCACTTTCTGCTGTCGCTGCTCCTGCTGCTTCTACTTAAAGCTGAGGTCAGCTCCAGGTTCTCCTCAGTGGCCCGAGCTGAGATGGCCCTGGATACTGGCTGCCTCTGCAGGAGGCCCACAGCTGGCCAGTGGCGTCCCACCCGTAAAGCAGCCTCGGAGTCACTGACCACCCACACGGCCAGCGGCGGTTCAGCCTCCTGCTCTTACACAGGCAGGCAGGGCTCGCTCTGCTGCCTTGAGCTTAAAATGAAAACCCCTCTACCCCTGCCGGGGCCAGTGTTCATGTAACCACCCTCCCAAAGTTATCCCCCTTACGATGATGTCCCCATGGGAAGCCTGGATGTGCTTGAACGTGTCCTAAACTTGAAAGGCTAATTTTTAACTAATTCCTTTCTAAGTTTTGCGTGAGATTCTGCACGCACCCTGTTTGAAATGCAGCCATTGGGAGGTGACGTCAGCAAGAGGTGGAATAGGAGGTTCCAGTCTGCACCCCCTCACGGAAACACTGGGAGAAAATATCTGCTAAGAAGTTAATATCCAAAATACATAAGGATTAATGCAACTCAATAGCAAAAACCCCACAAAAATTTGATTTAAAAAATGGCTGGCTGGCTGGCTGCATTGGAGTGTTGTCCCATACACCAAAAGTTCGCAGGTTCGATTCCTGGTCAGGTCGTCAGATCAATGTTTATCTTCTCTCTCTCTCTCTCTCTCTCTCTCTCTCTCTCTCTCTCTCTCTCTCTCTCTCTCTCTCTCTCTCAATAGGTAAGGATTTTTTAAAAATGGGCAAAGGCACTAAATAGACATATTGCCATAGAAGACATGCAGATGGCTAATGGGTACTTGAAAAGGTGCTCCCTATCACTAATCACCAGGGAAATGCAAATCAAAACCCAATGCGCTGTCACCTCCCACCGGTTAGAATGGCTCTCATCAGGAAGACAGCAGGTAAGTGATGGGGCAGCTGTGGAGAGAAGAGGACCCTTGTAAATGCTGGGTGGGAATGTAAATTCATGCAGCCACTCCGGGAAACGGTATGGAGGTTCCTCAAATAATAAAAAAATAGAACTACCATATCATCTAGCAATCCCACTTCTGGGTATCTATCCAAAGGAATTTAAGTTAGAATCTTGAATACCTGAATTCCCAAGTTTTTGCAGCATTATTCACAATAGCCAAGATATAAAATAACCTAATGCCCTTAGATGGATGAGTGGATAAGGAAAATGTGGTACATGTATGCAATGGAATACCACTCAAGCATAAAAAGAAGAAATCATGCCAATTGGAACAACATGGATGGGCCTGGAGTTTATTATGCTAAGTGAAATAAGCCAGACTCTTAAAGACAAATACTGTATAATCTTACATATGGGATCTAAAATAGTCAAATTCATAGAAGCAGAGATCAGAATAGTGACTGCCAGGGTCTGGAGAGAGGGGACCTGCACAGGTGATGACTGGAGGGTCCAAGTTTTCAGCTAAGCAAGATGAATACCTTCCGGAGATCTGTAAGGCAGAGTGCCTGTGGCCAACGATACTGCGTTGTCCACTTAAAATGTTCTGAGATGGTGGATCTTATGTGAAGTGTCAGCACACACGCACACACACCCGCACATGCACACACATGCACGCACACACGCACAAACTAATAAAGGAGGTGGGAGGATACTTTGGGCGGTGATGGGCTTGCTATGGCCCTGTGATGGTGATAGGTGTATACCTACCCAGCTCATCAGGCCGTGTACACTAAATACATGCAGCTTTTCACTTGCCAGTCATGCTCAATCAAGTGGCTTTAGAAGACAAAGAATGCAGCATTAGCGTGCCACTGGTTCAGGCTGCAGCTCATCCTAACACCCGGGTGCACACACTGTCCTCTCTCTTTATGTCTGGAAATGAGTTATTTCAATAGAAAGGATTAGTGATATGAAGCAATGAGATGTAGAATTCTCTTTAACAAGCAAAACAACTGGAGTGTGTAAACCACTGGAAACAGGAGTAGAGCCGTTTCCGGCTCTGAGCCCGGGGGTGAGCGGGTGCACGCAGCCTCCACCCCGTCTCAGCCCCTGCCCTGCCGCCTCACTGCTCTGTTGGAGCCGTCCCTGCTCAGGGCCTTCTCTGGCAACCTAATGACCATATTCTTACAAAGAAGGGGTGGGCTTTTAGATTTAGGTGAAAAATATACAAAACCTAGTACATCAGAAACAAGTGTTCCCAAACCTTGTCTGTGATCTTGGAGTAGGCCTAAATGACCTCCCGTAGTTTGTTCCCTGCAAATGTAGTTTTAATTCAGAGCAATGGATTCGGCCGACTCACGCCTTGGAGCCATTCCTAGTAATGGTCTGTTCCCTGGAGCTGACGGCAGGTGCGGCCTGCAGTGCTCACTGAGGCTGCGGCGGTACGGCTCAGCCGAGGAGGCTGTTCTGATGGCCCCCCGGCCCCTCGCAGCCTCAGCACACACTCAGGCAGCAGAGGCAGAGGCCCCGGGGGCTGGGCCCTGGGAAATGCACTTTCCCTCCTTCGTTTCCAGACAGCGTGTCCCAGGAGGCCACAGAGGGGCGTGCACAGCGAGCTGCCCTGAGGAGGCAGCCCAGCACCTCCACCAGCGAGGTGATGGTGAGCGATAGTGTCAGACTCACAGTGCTTCCTCCCCTGAGTTCCCTCCTCCTCCTGCTGGCTCCACCCTAGCTCCCAGGAGGACTTTCAGGTCCGGCACGTACCTTCCCATCATTCCTGTCTGCTTGGGGGTTTGTGGTGGCAAACTAACATGCCCTTCAGAGTCCCGGACTGTGACCCCCTACTTCTCAACTCCCGTCCCAGTCTCCTTTCCTCATTGGCGAGTCTCCTCAGCCTTTCACGCCCACCCTTCCCCAGTGACCCTCAGGTCTGTGTCTTGGGTGTCATCTAAGCCCATGGTCCCTAAGCACATCTGGATGGTCACCTCTCTGGTTGCTTTTTAGACAAGATGTCACCTCGACTTCTCAATGACATGTCCATAAGGTAACACTGCCTTCTTTAACCGCATTCATTTTCAAGAGCTTTGGGCCCCCAGTTAAAGCAGCGAGAGTCACTTGGTCAAGGGCTTTCTGGGAAGAGTGGACATCATTACCTTCCTCTCCTATGATGGTTGAGAAAGCACTTGCCAACAGGCTCAGTCGCAAACACTGGGGACTCGCACGTTCAGGGGCGTGGGCAGCGTGCTCACCCAGGGTTACAAGGAGAGCCAGGCAGGCCAGTAACAAATTAGAGAAGAAAAACCGCTGAAGGAAATGAAGAAGAAAAGAGAGCAGAGGCCAGAGAAAAATGGAAGAATAATTCAGGAATTCTCTCTGGTGATGAGGGTTTGACCTTGAGAAGGGTCCAGGCCAGTTGACTAGAATGAAAGCTCCTACTCTTTCCTATAGTGCTCATTAGGAACAACTACAGAATTTGTGGGTCCAGTGCAAAATGAGAGAGGGGGGCCTCTTGTTCAAAACTAACCTGAATTTCAAGGTGGTAACAGCAGAGCATAAAGTTAGCGAGTTCCACTCCGAGCACAAAGCCAGGTATCACTGGCTAGAGACGCCACCGCTGCTTATGTTCTCCGCTCTTCCTGCTACTTTTTCTCATACAAGAAATCTGCTGTCTGCGAACCTTATTCTAGTCCCCGGGGAAGCTGCTGAGAAGGAGGGATGCCATCTGCCTGTGAGGACCAGAGGCTGTGGGAGGGAGTGGAGGGGCTGCTCCCATCTCCGCCTCGGTCTGCGGTGCATATTGGTCCTGGGCCTACCTTGTCACCTGGCACCTGGCCCACAGAGCGCAATTTCCTGCACTCAGACCGGGAAGGAATCCTGAGGAGGCCCCATGGAGGCCCCCGCAGCCCTGGGACAGCCCTGAGGGTGGCATTGGGAGGAAATTGCCACCACCTGGCCATCATTAGTTCTCCCCTCACAGAAATTCCCACGGCTCCCTCCTGTGAGCTGGGACTGCTCTGAGCAGGCTCTCAGCCCCACGCCCAGTCTGCTTTTTCCTCCTTCACAGGGCCCCAGCTCTGTCAGGTGGAGGAGGAAGACACGCCCGGATAGAAGGCTGGGCCTGCCCTTGGCATCGTGATTGGCGGCAGGGCAATGAGCTGACCTCTCCCAGGACGCTGGGTGTGTGGCGCCCGGGGAGAACAGTGCTAGAAAACGCGTCCACAGCGGTGCCTTTTACCTGGGACTTTATCTGGAGAAGAAATGCTTGCGAGGAGCTAACACATGTTATTAAAATCATGAAAGAAGGGGGCACTTCGTGTACAAGAGTGGAGTCATATTCGAAAACGATAATTTTTAAAGCCAGGACAATGGCCAAGGAATGGGTAGATAGATGAGTAAAACAGACAAATTCCAGGAACAGATTGAAATATATATCAAATTTTAATATAGGAGAAAGAAAGCATTTCAAAAACATTTTTTTTAATTTAAAAAGGGGTAATTGGGAAATTTACTAACCATTTTGAAAAAATGTTAATGACCTTATACTACCTTATAAATGCCAATACACAGACACTACTGTGACTGAAGGAAATCACAAACGGAAATGCAGATTAAAGCATGAGCGTTCGCCTTCCCCTTCTTAATGGGCAGAGATCATGTACTTTTGTCACAGCCTCATAACATATACCAACTGCAGACTCGATAAATAAGGGGGAAACATAGCTAACTGCTTGGCTCCATCTTCCGTTGGACCCGGGCTGGTACTGGACCCACAGGATTGGTGGCGGGCTGCGTGGAGGAAGGACAGCTGCCCAGCAGAGGTGCTGGAGCCAGGACGCCCGCGGGTGGAAGTTTAATACCAGAATCACTGGCGATAATAAAAGAATGACCACAGGACATACAGGCATCTCTAAGGTATCCTACGCCTGAAGAGAAACCAGGGAAGGACAACATAGAGAAGGTGTGGTGTGGCCACACCAGCAGAGCGGCTCGCTGGAGCAGCAGACGGGAGTGGCTGGTGCGCAGGCCACCTCTAGCGTGTGGACAGGGGCGGGCCGTTTGCAGTCAGCGGTGGGCATGCAGGAAGGACGTCTGCATGCAGGGAGGACCTCAGTGCCCAGGTGTGCAGGTCCCTGCACCCGCAGGACGTGGACAGGATGCGGTGGCTGAGGGTCTTTCTGGACAGGGTCACAGTGGAGTGGCCGTGAGTGTGGAGTTGGCAGGGTGGTCTCCAGGGGCATCGAGGGCTACTGTGGACCAGGCCCCCAGGTACCTGGTGCAAGAGGAGGAGGAGGAACTAGTCCCCAGGTGGGGGACCCCCACACCTCTCTGACAACCCAAGGGGGAGATCAGAGCTGCAGAGGTGGGGGGCCGCAGGGCCAGAAAACTGGCTCTTCCTCTGAGCCACCCGGGAGCGGCAGGATCTCAGATTCAGAGGCTGACGCCCGGGTGCTGCCCTGCACAGGACCAGCCTCCTGCTGCACGTGAGGGAGGCTCTTCGGGAGAAGCGATCCTTGGAGACAGGGGTTGTGGGGTGCAACCTTGCGGTGTACAAAACCAAACCAAACAAGCCAGGCTTTCCCAGGAAGGCCGGGTCAGCGCAGGAGGCCATGGCACTGTCCCAGGCGCACTCACCCACCTCCTGAAGGACAGGTGCACTCCCCAGGCGAGAGCAGCGAGGGGCTCCCATAAGCCCTTGTTCTGTAGAGTGAGAGCAGAAGGGATTGCACAGGCACTGGCTAGGTTATAGGCTGTGGCTACTTTTGTTTGTTTTTCAGAAAAGTATATGTTGGCAAAATAAGGATTTGGGAGCCACAATCTAAGAAGGAAACACTGGCTCCCCCACTGCCGGGCTGCCCGAGGGGTGTGGGCCCTGGGGTGCCCGGGCCCTGCGGGCAGGGGGCTGAGCGGCCCAGCACTGTCTGGAGCACCCACAGCCCTTCCAAGGGGAGCGCCTGGACACTCCCCTGATTCTCTCTGAGCCACCGGCTCCTAAGAGGCTGGAGAGCGCAGCAAAGGCCTAGGAGGAGCGCTGGGAGGGAGACAGGGCGCAGGGGCAGCGCTGAGACACGCCCGCCTGCTCACTTGCCCAGCAAACACTCCCTGGTGCTGGTAGGTGTCTGCTGGGCTCGCAGGCTCCCGAGGTGCAGGTGCGGGGCACGCGCGGACGGGGCCTGCGGGTGGAGAGCGCAGAGGCGGGTCCCACGTGAACTTGCGGAGGGATTTCACCCGGTCCAGCCAGGCGGCGGACAGGACCCAGCAAGGGGCAGCGTGGGGCTTCAGGGGCTTTTCAAGGCAAACGAGCCTGTCCTCAGGGGACAGGTGGAGAGCTGGGGTGCCGCGCGGGCAGCACCGATGCAGGGCCACGCGGGTGTGTGTGTGTGTGTGTGTGTGTGTGTGTGTGTGTGTGTGTGTGTGTGTGTGTGTGTGTGTGTGTGTGTGTGTGTGTGTGAGTGTGTGTGTGTGTGTGTGAGTGTGTGTGTGTGTGTGTGTGAGTGTGTGTGTGTGTGTGTGTGTGTGTGTGTGTGTGTGTGTGTGTGTGTGTGTGTGTGTGTGTGAGTGTGTGTGTGAGTGTGTGTGTGTGTGTGTGTGTGTGTGTGTGTGTGTGTGTGTGAGTGTGTGTGTGTGTGTGTGTGAGTGTGTGTGAGTGTGTGTGTGTGTGTGTGTGTGTGTGTGTGTGTGTGTGTGTGTGTGTGTGTGTGTGTGTGTGTGTGTGTGTGTGTGTGTGTGTGTGTGTGTGTGTGTGTGTGTGTGTGTGTGTGTGTGTGTGTGTGAGTGTGTGTGTGTGTGTGTGTGTGTGTGTGTGTGAGTGTGTGAGTGTGAATGTGTGTGTGTGTGTGTGTGTGTGTGTGTGTGTGTGTGTGTGTGTGTGTGAGTGTGTGTGTGTGTGTGTGTGTGTGTGTGAGTGTGTGTGTGTGTGTGTGTGTGAGTGTGTGTGTGTGAGTGTGAATGTGTGTGTGTGAGTGTGTGTGTGTGTGTGTGTGTGTGTGTGTGTGTGTGTGTGTGTGAGTGTGTGTGTGTGTGTGTGTGTGTGTGTGTGTGTGTGTGTGTGTGTGTGTGTGTGTGTGTGTGTGAGTGTGTGTGTGTGTGTGTGTGTGTGTGTGTGTGTGTGTGTGTGTGTGTGTGTGTGTGTGTGTGTGTGTGTGTGTGTGTGTGTGTGTGTGTGTGTGTGTGTGTGTGTGTGTGTGTGTGTGAGTGTGTGTGTGTGTGTGTGAGTGTGTGTGAGTGTGTGTGTGTGTGTGTGTGTGTGTGTGTGTGTGTGTGTGTGTGTGTGTGTGTGTGTGTGAGTGTGTGTGTGAGTGTGTGTGTGTGTGTGTGTGTGTGTGTGAGTGTGTGTGTGTGTGTGAGGCGGCCTGCAGCAGCACACACAGGCCTCCACCTCCTGTTAGGGAGCGGGCCCTCCATCTGCGGTGGCAGGAGGCTCGGGAGGGTCTGCGGGGCGCGTGTGCGGGCGGGGGGCTGGTGGCGGCCGTGCCCAGCACCTGGGAGACGTGAGGGCCAGTGGTCTTGGAAGAGACGTGAGGAGGCCAAGCTGAGCAGAGTCCCACTCTGGTGGCAGTGGGCAGTGAGCGGGCGGAGGGGCAGAGGCGGCGCGGCTGGCGCCTGAGGGTGCGGGCCCTGCGGCCCAGGGGCGGGCTGGAGAGGCAGGAACGGGGCTCCCCCTGTAAACGCGCTCGCCAGGGAGGGCGCAGGAGGAGAGCGGGAGGCAAGGTGGGGGCCTGAGTGCCCCAGTGAGGGCCCTGCGGGAGGCGGCGTGGAGGGGCGTGGAGGGGCGTGGAGGGGCGGGACCACACCTCAGGCGGAATCCGCCCGCAGAGGCGGTGCTGTGGCGGGAGCCCAGGAGGCGACGCCGTCCGGTTTCAGAGAAACGCCAAGGGAGGCGCAGAGGAGGGGTCAGAGCTCAGGGGCAAGTCTGGCTCACCCGGAGCAAGGAACCTCCTGGAGGCCAGACAGGACTTGGCGAGCATCACTTGGAACTTCTGGCTCAGATGGAGGCGAGTCCAGGGGTGACGCCACAGCCGCCGCGGAGAAGGCGCCGGGACGCATCGTGGGGTGCACCGCTCCAGGACGCGGAGGGCTCCCCCTTCTCACCGGGCCCCTGGGGCCGGGACCTCGGGCTGAGGGCACGGGAAGGGACGGGGTGGGGGGGCACGCAGAGGACTGACAGCAGGGAGACGGAGGAAGGCGAGGCCTGCAAGCAGCACCAGCGTTGCCTCCCTCTCTCTCTCCCCAGTGACCGATTCCAGCCTAGGGTTTATCCAAGAGGCCGGTTCAAGGAAGACTCCCCTCGGGACAGAAAGTAACACACGAAACCTTGCGTGGGTCTGCACTTTGGGTCATAAACATGCTGCTTGTATAAAACCTGACAAGCTCACTTGGTTTTTTTAAAAAAGATCAAAATGAAGTATTTTATTCCCTCGGTACTTCAAATACTCAGCAAGCCATTTCCTTTTAAAATTAATGCCAGATGTGTGTGAAGTGCGGAGGAAATGCAGGTCCTGGCAGCGCGTGATTAACTCAAGCCCAGCAGGACTCCTCCCAGCCCCGCCGCCAGCATGTGCGGGGCCTGCAGGGCCATTTAGCCCGTGGGAGCACCTGGACCCCGGGCAGCCCCGGCTCTGCTGCAGCAGGGACTCCAGCCTCCGGACTCATGCGGGGAGGGAAACGGCCAAGGCGCACACTGTTGGCTTCAGCTAAAGTCCACGGCCCCCGGGGAAATAGGGCATCGCAGACTGTGCGCGCCGGCTCGCAGCCAGGTTGCCCAGGACTGCTGTGGGCTTCAGTGACTGGCTCAGTGTTCTGGACAGTAGGTCACGCCTGGAGCTGATGCCTCTTCAGATGTGATCATGCCTTCGAGGCTATAGCGCAGCCTGGCACAGAGGTCAATACATATTAGCCATGATGTTAGCTATTTTCCCTTAGCATTTTCCAATCTGTGATGTCATTATTGCTAAAATGAAAACTTCACAAAACCCAAGTCACTGCTGGGGAATGACATTGGGGTCCGGGACCTGAAATCCAACCCTAGCCCAGGCAGGTGTGGACACTGTACCTATGAGGGCCTAACTGCAGCTTCAGGAGGATGAACTGAGGCAATAAACACAGAAGCACTTTATCCTCCATCTGGCTGCATGCATACACACCGGGCACACATTCCACCTGGAGTGGGAAACACCGCCCAGGACTAGTGACGGACCTTCCTCTAGTTCCACGGACGTGTCAGCAATGAGACCCTGAAACATACAGTCACCACAGAACTAGGAGGAGGGAGCACTCCCAGCCTGGACAGTGCTGGCCTGCATGCACCCCTGGGCACGCTCTGAATAGCCTCCAAGCACAGTCCCCCGCTTGGGACTTTGTGTGCAGGGACTCTTATCATGTCTCTAGTGCACTCAGAACTCTCCCAAAGCTCCCACAGGATCGCCTGCTCGAAGGCCAAATTGCTCTTCCCGCTTCTCACTAATGGAGGTGAGCACAGGAGAAGGACTCAGGGGTCCTGGGCCACCTCCCCTCCATCACTAATGGATGTTCACAGGAGAAGGACTGAGGGGTTCTTGGCCATCTCTATTTCCAGATCGCTTTTCTTGGTCAGGAAACAAGCAACACCAAGCATTTATTTCTCTTGTAGAATGTAAGGCACAATAACAGGAATGCATACTTGATTGTCTCAGTAATGCATACTTGATACCCTGATTCTGGTTGAACCATGTGTAAGACTGAGCCTGGGAGCTGGTACTGTGGCCTGGCCCCCAAGTGCAGGCATACACTGTTTCCTTTTCCTGTGTTTGTTCTCATCTCCATGCCGTGCCCAAACCTCATCCTCCTTTCTGCGTCCTCCAATCTCTTCTCCCTTGGCCTCTGTTCAGGCTGGGCAAATGCTTCTAGGCTTCTTCCTTCTCATCACTGTCCTGGCAATGACATGCATGCCTTTCCTTCCAAATAGATCCCTGCGTGTCCTCACCCGCCTCTTCCTCTGGGGCCTCTCCAAGAATCCTGCTGTGTGGTGTCTGTGCTCATCACTCCTTATGTGGCCATGTGGCGTGGCACCCACATTGGGAGCTGTGGTGCTGGAGCCAGAGCCCTGGGAGGGGGCGTCAGAGCGGGGCTGTGGTCCCAGCCCCGCCACACGGCAGTCATTATGTGACTTGGTTATTGTCTTCAGGGCTCTCATTCGTTGAGACTTTGCAACACGGAGCCTACTTTTTGAAGAGGTCCTTTGTCTTCAAGTCACCAGGGACCTTGCAGGTTGCAGACCTTGTGATTAGCATTGCTGAGTTCACACCCATGCAGCAGGCCAGAGCCAGCGCCCCAGGCCCCCTGGGTGCCTCTGCCTGGCAGTTCCTGTGTGAATGGGGCTGCTACTGCTGCTTAGTGCTGTCATGGGTGAATGCTCACCTGCGCCACTGCTCCGGGTGAATGAGAGACGCACATCTGTCCTCTGCATCTCTCTTGCACCTAAGCCAGGCCTGATGCCTAGAGCAGGTGCAACAAACATTTATTTGAGTTGGTCATACAGGCAGGCCCCTAGCATAGCACCTGGCAAAAGATGGCCACTCCAGGAGCCAGAGTAATACACATGCTCCCGCGTTGTTCACCTCTCTTCCCCTTCACCAGCCCTCTCACAGTCAGGGTCCTCAGTGCCCAGCATGGAGCCTGCCTCACCCTTGTCACTCACACTCCCTGTCTGTGCTGCTGAGGAGAGTGGTGGCCAGTAGAAGACAAAAGGGGCACGCCAGCCCTCAAACACAGAGGCACGGAGCCGGCGGGTCCACACGGCAAAAGCAAAAACATTTACTTAGTGCTTATTGACTGTTAGATGACGTCAATCTATTTTTCTCACAAAAAAACAAAGGGCTTGGTTCTCTTGATCTGCCCACTGTGCAGATGAAGAAACTGGGGCCTCGGGCAATTAAGTTCCCACAGGAACAAGAATTAAATGTCTAACGCACAGCAAACACTAATAAATGTTTTGGTCTTATTTATTTGGAAAGGTCATTCGCCCTCACCCAATGGGCCATGTAGCCACGGAGGGAGCAAAGTCATTCCCCACAGTGGGCAGCAGGCCGGCCCCACACACCCTCTCTAAATTCTCCTCCACACTAAGCGACACCTGAGAACAGCCCGAAGGAGGTTGTATTTACTGTGTTGCAAGAGAGAACAAAGAACATCTGAGGTTCTCCCTCCCTTCCAAGCACAACCCAGGCTGCAAGTTCTCTTTCCTTTTTTAAAAATTTAGTAAGAGAAAAATATCCCCCACTAAATTCCTAGGGGAAGTCGAAAGAGAGTTATTCCCATCCTGTTTTGAGGAAATCTTGAATCCTACATTGGAGGTTATCAGATTCTCAGAAGGTGACTGACCTTCTGCAAAAGCCATTAAAACAGCATCATCTCCAAGAGATTAAAAATGGCTACAGAGTACGAGGATGCTGCACGGTCATGCTCCCAGGAACAAGCTGGAATTACAACTGAAATACGGAAAGGATTCCTGAATAATCAATGGGAAACTCTTAGGAGAGAACCCTGATACCCAAGGACTGAAGGTGGAGACCACACAGAGACTGGTAGGAGGGGCGGAGGCACGAAAGGGCTGGGTGGGCACCCACAGACGGCAACTGAAGTCCTAGAGAGATATCTCAGCTGTTGGGGGGTGCCACTGACAACTCTGGGATCTAATCCTGAAGCTGGGCTCACCAGCAGAGAGCACCAAACTGAGGAGGGTACTCACATAACAACTGGCTGTGAAAAGCAGTAGGGTGCTGTCTGCCAGGGAGTGGCAGCTGAAAGTTTGGGCACCTTCTTGAAGGGTCAATGCACAAAATTCCCTGTGGAGCCACCCACTTTGTGCTCTGGCAGAGGGAGGGTGACGTGGACTGGAGTTGTGAGAGCAGAAGCCAGGACTGGTGACTCTGGGGATAGAGCTCAGAAGGCAGACACCCCAAGTTTCCTGGGCTGAGTCATTCCCTCATGCACCGGATGACATCTTTCCCACATAGACATCTGCCTTGCCTGGGGAAAAGATAGTTGACATACCCTATTGGAAAACACCTTTCCCTGAGGACGCTTAAGAGATTTAAAGTAACAGCCTCCAGGCAGAAGCAACTGCCCCACCCTGTTGAAAAAACTCTCACTACACAAGTCGGAATCCTATTAGTTTGTAGACAGAGGCCGTCTCTGGAGGCTTTGAGTCTTTGTCTGATCCAATTAGTCAGAAACAGCCTTTAACACTGTCCTGCACTAGAGATTGAGAGGTGTACCTAAAACATAGTCACAAACCCAAGCAGACAACCAAAATGAGGAAACAAAGAAACAACCCCCACCTCAGTTACAGGTTCAATCCCAGGCCCAATCAGGAGGCAACAAATCAATGTGTCTCTAGCACATCCATGTCTCTCTCTCTCTTTCCTTCTTCTTAGTCCTTTCCACTCTCTCTGAAAATCAATGGAAAAAATATCCTCACTTGTGGGGTGAGGATTTAAAAAAGAAAAATATATTACATTTCTGTAAGCTACATGCCCAATAATGCAATTATATCAACACCAGAGGCCCAGTGCATGAACCTAGGTAGGTTCCCTAGGCCTGGCAGGAGATCAGGGCTTATTGGAGCCTTTTGGCTGCTGGCTGGGGTCTCCTTTCCCCAGAACCAGCCAGGGTCTTCCTTTGTTCCACGCCGCCCCATGGTGATCAGCACATGTCATAGTGAGAGATTGAACTCCTGGTATCCCAGTTGAACTCCCTAGGGGACACTTTGTATATTAGCATTTTATATACTTAGATGGTTTTTCATCAAATTTGAAACATTTTCAGCCATACTTCTTTGAATATTTTCTATGATCCTTTCTTTCCTCTACTATACACACATTAGAGTGTTTAATGGTGTTCCACATTTCTTGAGGCTCTGTTTATTTTTCTTGCTTCTTTGTTCTCTCTGTTCTTCAATTCCATAATATCTACCAATATATCTTCAAGTTCACTGATTATTTCTTCTGCCATTTCAAATTTATTGTTGAGTCCCTCTAGTGAGGTGTTCATATCAGTTTCAGAACTGACCTGAAGTTCTTTTTCTAGTTTCTGTCTCTTACTTTGATCTTTTGATCTCTTTGTCTTTATTTGGTGATACATTGTTATCATACCTTTCATTACTTCTTTATGTAAGGTTTTCTTTAGTCTTTAAAGGTAATTAGGTAATCATAAAATGCAGTATAAATGCATTTGTCTTTTCTTCTGTTAATTTATTTAAGGAAAAATAGCATATAAGAATATGTAATGAAGTATAAATACATGTTACAACATAAATGAACCTTAAAAATATTATATTAAGTGCAAGAAGCCAGTAACAAAGGTCTACATATTATACAATTCCATTTCTTTGAAAAATTCAAGATAGCCCAATCTATACAGATTCATCTGCTAAATTTGACATGGATCAATTTCTGGGTTCTCTGTTCTGCTTTTTGTGTCAGGACCAGGCTGTTTTGATCACAATAGCTTTGTAGTATAAATTTGATATATTGTGACCCCTCCAAGTTCTTCTTTCTTGATATTGCTGTGAGTATTTGGTGGTGTGTTTTTTTGTTTGTTTTTTGTTTGTTTGTTTTTGTTTTGTTTTGTTTTTGGTTCACATCAATTTTGGGAGTATTTGGTCTATATCTGTGAAATATGCCATTGGTATTTTAATAGGGATTGCATTGGATCTATAGATTGCTTTGGATAATATGGACTTTTTAATTATGTTAATTCTACCAATCCATGAACATGGTATATTCTTCCACTTGTGTATATCTTATGTTTTATTGAGGATTTTCACAATTGTGTTCATCAGGAATATTGGTCTGTAATTCTTTCTTTCTTTGTAGTGTCTTTCTTTGGTTTTGGAATTAGGATAATGCTGCCCTAGGAAAAAGAGTTTGGAAGTGTTCCTTCCTCCTAGATTTCTTGGAATATTTTGAGGAGGATTGGTATTAGTTCTTCTTTGAATGTTTGGTAATATTCCCCTGTGAAGCCATTCAGACCAGGGCTTTTATTTGCTAGGAGTTTATTTTTTAATTTTTAAAATTATTATTACTGTTTCATTTTCATCAGTTGGTATTGGCCTATTCAGGTTTTTTGATTATTGCTGATTTCATTTTGGAAGACTGTCTTTTTCTAGGAATTTGTCCATTTCATTCAAGTTGTCCATCTTCTTAGCATATCATTGTTCATAGTATTTTCTTAAAATTCTTTGCATTTCTGTGGTGTCAGTTGTTACTTCACCTCTTTGGTTTTTTTATTTTATTTATTTTCCTCTCTCTTTGTTTCTTGATGAGTCTGGCTAAAGGTTCATTAAACTTATTTGTCTTTTCAAAGAACCAGCTCTTACATTTATTGATCTTTTGTATTTTTTTAGTCTCTATGTCATGTATTTCTGCTCTGATCTTTATTATTTTCTTCCGTCTACTTACTCTGGACTTTTCTTATTGTTCTCTTTCTAATTCCTTTAGTTGTAGTTTTAGATAGTTTATTAGAGTTTTTCCTTTTTTCTTGATATAGGCCTATAAGGCTATGAATGTCCCTCTCAAGACTCCTTTTCCTGTGTCCCATAGATTTTTAGGTTGTTGTGTATTCACTTTTGTTTGTTTCCAGGAAGTTTTTTTCATTTCTTCTTTGATTTCATTGGTAACCCAGTGTAATAAAAGCCTAATATGACGTGCACTGACCATCAGGGGGTGGTGCGGACCATGGTGGGCATTGGTGATGTGGCACTGGCAGCAGGCGGCAGTGGCTGGCATGAGGGGGGGGCGGGCAGTTGTGGCCCTGACTACAGTGGAACCACAGCAGGATGGTGGAGCAGGTGAGTGGGTGGCGCCAGGCCAAGGCAGGTGTGAGCGGGGACCCAATCGCCCCATCAATCATTCTGCAGATGGTGACCAGCAATGGCAGTGGGTGTTGGGGCCATTGCCTGGCTCCCAGGTGCTGAGGGAGCCTGGTGGGGGGCCTGGCCCTGATTGATCACCCCACAGGTGAGATGGTGAAGCAGGTGAGAGGGTGGTGCCAGGCCAAGGTGAGGAGCCAGGCGGGGCTGCAGGCCTGTGAGGCTGGGGGTATGAGCTGGGGCCCAAACTCCACAGGCCACCCCAAGGGACCCTACCCATGCACAAATTTGTGCACCAGGCTTCTAGTTGTTTAATAATGTGTAATTTAGCCTCTGTGTATTTGAATATATTTGAGTGTTTTTATTGTAGTTGATTCCTAATTTCATGCCATTGTGATCTGAGAAGATGCTTGATATGATTTCAATCTCTTGAACTTGTAAAGACTCAGTTTGTGTCCTCACATGTGGTCTATCCTTGAAAATATTCCATATGCGCTTGAGAAGAATGTATGTTCTGTGCTTTGGGGTGGAATCTATACATAAAAAAGCCTAAGCGACCATCGCAACCAAACGGACAACCGAACAGGCTGCGTGGGGCGACCAGGCCAGCAGTGGGGGCAGTTGGGGGCAACCAGGCCAGCAGGGGGGGGGGGGCAGTTGGGGTTGACCAGGCCAGCAGAGGGGGGCAGTTGGGGTTGACCAGGCCAGCAGGGGGGGCAGTTGGGGTTGACCAGGCCAGCAGGGGGGGCATAGGGGCGATCAGGCAGGCAGGCAGATGAGCAGTTGGGAGCCAGTGGTCCTGGATTGTGAGAGAGATGTCGGACTGCCGGTTTAGGCCCAATCTCTAGGATCGGGCCTAAACCGGCAGTTTGATACCCACCAAGGGGTCCCGGATTGGAGAGGGTGCAGGCTGGGCTGAGGGGACCCCCCCCCCACCCCCCGTGTACAAATTTCATGCACTGGGCCTCTAGTCTATAATAATAAAAGCATAATATGCTAATTAGACAGGATGACCTTCTGGACGAAGCCGGGGCTGCAAGGGAAGCCTGGGTCCCCAGTGCCAGAGGGAAGCGGTGCTGGCAGCCGGGGGAAGGAAGGCCTACTCTTGCACAAATTTTGTGCATTGGCCTCTAGTGTTCTATAAATGTCAATATATCCATCCGATCTAGTGTGTCATTTAGAGTCACTGTTTCCTTGTTAAGTTTTTGTCTGGAAGATCTATCCGGTGATGTCAGTGGGGTGTTAAGGTCTCCTCTTATGACTCTATCACTGTCGATCTGTCCTTGAAGTCCTCAGGAGCTTTTGCATATGTTTAGGTGCTGCTGTATTGGGTGCACAGCCAGAGGCTTGGCCCTGCTGCTGTCTTCTCGGCAAAGGTTAAGGTGCAGGTGTGGCAAGCAGGGATCCTGAGGGTCCGTGTGCTGTATCGCCTTGGTGTGGGGGGTGTGTGTGTAGGTTTCCTTTTCCTGAGCTGTGGCTTCTGGGAGGGGCCGGTGGTTCTCAGGAAAAAATGGTAATTTCTATCTGCGGGTGTCTGAATGAATGCAGGTCTCCCTGCCGCTACTTTTCCACGTCCTCCCCAAAGCCTCCCCGCAGCCTTTCCTTAGGCACCAGCGTCCACACCGCCCGCCCTCACTGAAGCCTGGGTTGAGGAGCTGCAAACGAAAACCCTGTGCTCTGTTTTTTTAAAAAACAAAACAAAACAAAACCTGAGGCGTTATCTCAGACCGGCTCTGGACTCCCAGGCTGCCAGAAGCCCTGTGCCTTTCAGGGCTGGATGTTACCTGGGCGCTGGGCTGGGCTCTGGGCCTCCATCTCCGGGGAAAGACCCTCCGTAGCCCGGAGGTCCCTCTTCACTCCCGCCTGCGGCCTGCGGGAGTCAGGTCAGCCCCTCTGGCGGCCTCGCCCTCCCTACGGGTCTGCAGGTGTTCCCGTCCTTCCTTGCTATGTCTCCTCCTCAGCTGGACCGCGGTGGCTAATTCTGGGCAGATGTTCCCCGATTTAGTTTTATTTCCAGCCTGGCCCTCAGAGGAGGTGCAAGAAAGGTGTGGTTGTTCGGCTGCCATTTTCTCCATGTCCCTCTCCTGTCTCTTTAAAGCGAACTTTCTCTGTTGTTACCACCCCAGTTATTATGCTAATAATTTAATCATTTCATTGTCAGCTGATTGCTGTATTGCCTTCAAGAATATTCTGAGGCAGCGTTCTCTACTGTCTGAAATGTTTCCCTTCAGGCTCCATGCAGGGCGGTTGTGAGGCAGACGGTGACATTGGTCCTGGCCTTGGGAGAGCCTCCATCGCTGTCTCTTCCTCGGGCCCCTGTGACTTAGATGGCGCTGGCTTTGCTCGCTGCGCTCCTGAGCTGCCAGTCTCTCATTCACGGCTCACTGTCACAATCGCCACTGTATTCGCAAGGTCCCTTAGGCTTGAACTTCCCCCACATTCTGCTCCCAATCAATCAGCTTCTGTGACAGAGTGCTGGAATTCTGTTCTATAGCTGCCTCTTCTGCTGAGCAAAACCTTCGAGCGGTTGCCCTGGAACTGGTTGCTAGGCAGGGCCCTGGGCGGGGTTGTGGCCTGTGGTTTTCTCCACGTGCTCATGCCTGCATGGAGCCTGGCCCTAGTGGCAAACTGCTCTGAGGGCCACAGGAATCTGTGTCCTTTCCCTCAGGCTTGGAGTAGAGCGTTCACCCTTTAAGGGGAGGATGGGCTGGGAAACGAGCTAGTGACCTCTTAGCTGCGCTCACCGGGAATTTAACCTCTGAAACACAGAACTACCGGAAGACGTGTAATGCTGGTGCCCTCCCCGCTCTCTCGGAAAAACAGCATCGTTTTTGACTGGAGGACAGAGCGGGTGGAGCCCTGTTTCCCTCCCGGCAAGGAGAGCTTTCGTCATGCTGCCCTGGGCGAGGGAGACAGCACAAGTGCCACAGCCCCTTTCCGCTCCGCCAAAACCTGCTGGGCTTTCTTGCGTGTATATGTCTTCATTTCTGTGTGCCTTTTGGAAAATTTCCAAAGTCTTTAAGTGGTTGAGTTTTTCCAATACTTTTCACCCGTTAAAGCTGTTATAGAGCAGGCCTGCAGCGCTTGGTGTACTAGTTTTCTGGAATGAAAGCTGTCAGTTATTTTAAAGTTCACCCAAGTGTGTTGGGGGCTCTCCCAGAAGAGAGAGAAATAAGGAAAATAAGAGAGAGGAGACAAAAGACCTGGAGGATAAATCTGGGGGATCAAACACCAAGTAACAAGAGTTCTAGATGAAAAGAGCAGAAAAAGAGTAAGGGGGAAAGTTATAAAACACACACACACACACACACACACACACACACACACACACACACAAGAGGATTTCTGGGAACTGCAGAACGTGCGTCTCTAGTTTGAACACACCTTCCAGAAGGCCAGCACAATAAATTTAAAAAGCAGACAGGCAAAGGTACATAATTATGGAACTTTAGGACACAAAATCATAAAGAAAGTGTTTAAAAGTAAAGAACAGATAGATTTTTGTGCTGATTATTTTACAATATATACAAATATTGAGTCATGTTGTCCAACTGAAATGAATATAATATATATCAGTTTTACCTCAAAATTAAAAACATTTTAATTAAAAACAAACAGAAAAACATACCACATTGAAAGGAACCCAACTGTGAAGGGCATTTGCCTGGATGCTGACGGCAGCAGAGCAATGCCTACAGCATTCTGAGGGTGTACCCTCTGAACATGGAATTCTCATGCTCACACGTAGTCCATGTTCTGACGGAATCAGAACATCTTAGACAAGCAAGGACTTAAAAAGTGTATTTCCCTGGAGATGCTTAAGGATGTGCTCCTCTAAACTGAGACGCTAAATAGAACAGAAAGCCTCCTGGGAACTGGGGGTGGGATCCGCGGGAAGAGCGAGGCCAGGAAGGCCCAGGACGCAGCTGCTCAGGGTCCCTGCAGCACCCCGCCAGGTCATGGCAGGAGCTCGGGGTCCCTGCAGCACCCCGCCAGGTCATGGCAGGAGCTCGGGGTCCCTGCAGCACCCCGCCAGGTCATGGCAGGAGCTCGGGGTCCCTGCAGCACCCCGCCAGGTCATGGCAGGAGCTCGGGGTCCCTGCAGCACCCCGCCAGGTCATGGCAGGAGCTCGGGTCCCGGCAGGCACCCTGCCAGGTCCGGGCAGGAGCTTGGAATTGGGAGGAATTCCAGGAAGGAACGGAGACCCTGAAGCTTGGGGAGGGAAGGGGAGCCAGAGTGAGGACATGCAGGAGAGCACGTCGTTAGGTTAAAAAGGAACCTAGGAACCCAGACTCAAAGAAAGGGAGGTTGCGGTGAACGGGTTCCACCGAGAGGACAGTGAGCCTCTTGCGGAAGGCAGCGCTACTGCTCCGCAGCATGGCAGCCCAGGGGGGTGAGCGGGGGCGGAGACTGCACTCCTCAACGATCACAAGTTAAATTACATAGAAAGTTGGGGAGTGTTGGGGTGGTGGTGGTGGTAAGAGATCAACCGAAGGACTTGTACGCATGCATATAAGCATAACCAATGGACACAAGACACTGGGGAGTGAGGTGAAGGCATGGGCCAGCGGGTAGGGGAGGCCAGAAGAAGGTCAGTGGGGAATAAAAAGGAGACGTATGTACTACTATTTGTGATACTTTAAACAATAATAATAATAATAATAATAAAAAGACAATGTAAGCACAGCATTTAGAGTTACGGGGGTGGCTCAAAGAAATGGCTAAAAACCTTAAAAGAGCGCTTGCCGCTGAGCAACGATGGATTTCTTTGGCAGGATTTTCTTTTTACAAGACTTTTGGAATAACAATATTTACATCATTTATCATTTGATTTAAAATAACTTTTAAATTTTACTTTAAAATGCTTATAAGTTAGCTCAGATCTTTACTCTCCATTATTTTATTTCAGAAGCAAATACAAAAGCCAGCACACCCGGGTCGATCATCCGTGAGCTTCCCGGAGGTACAGACAGGCCTGTGCGGCTTGCCGGCGTGAACCCAGTGAAACGGTGTTACTTTTCAGATGCAATGATCTCATCTTCAGGCTGCGCCTGACCATTTATCCCAGACTTAGCTTTCTTCCTTCTTTTTGTGGTCTCTGAGCCAAAACCACCAGCCCCTAGCCGCCTTTGTCCTTCCTGCTGCCTCCCCTGTAGACCAGGCTCCTGAACTCTCCCCAACAGCAGGCCTTCCTCGGAAGTGAGTGGGACAGAAAGAAGGCCAGTCAGACCGGAAGGAAATCATCCCCTTTGGGAATTTTGAACATTTTCTAAAGCCTAAATATGCCCCACAATTTGTTTTCATTCATTCATTCTGCATTCCTTTGTTTGTTCAACATTGTTGGAGCATCTGTCCTGTGACTTGCACTTTGGTAGCAATAAGGCTACTGATGTGAGAAAAGCCTCTTTTCTCTGCTTCCCCCTTTACAGGGAGAAGCTCCCCCACGTCTCCTCGTGGGGACCTGTATACAGCTCCCACCTCCCACCTCCCACCTCCCAACCAAGCCACACCTATCTGCTGAAGGGGGCTTTTGCTTTAAGATTTTAAACTTCCAAATCCCCAATTGCTTTACCTCATGTTCAAAAAGTACACAGTAAAAATCAGTGAAGACACTTCCACTAGTAATAAATTTCTTCTCATTAGTCAATTACAAATGCAAGAAATAGAAATTAATGAAAGTTGTCAGATTCCACATAAGTATGTAGTTTAGATAAAATGTCAAGAACACAACCATCACCATGAATCTTGAGGCTAATTCCCAGTTTAACCAATCCATAACCAGAGCTTAGAATCAGTTTTGAGTTTTTAAGTGAAATATTTATTGACTAAAGGTGGCTAACCAAAAGATTGAAGTTACTGCTAATATTTCTTCCATTTTTGAGCAAAGACCATACTTCTTTTTAGGTTTGGTGTTGCTGGAGTCTTCTTACTGATGCTTTTGAAAGAGTCTAGCCAAGTGGACACCCGACCTGGACAACCTCCAGAATTTTTAAATGTTCTAGTGTATGCAGGAAACGTAAAGATTCATCGCAAAATTCACACAAGCTGTGAAATCTTGGGAAGCTTTCCCCACGAACAAAGCAATGCAGTAACTGTTTGGGGCTATCATACTTACAATGTAAGCCATTACAGCTACACATCGCATAGCCTTCACCAGCGCACGCCAACAAACATCAAGCTCAGTGCCGCCCATGGAAACAGTCAGTGACCCGGGCTCCAGTGCCCTGTTCCAGGGGGAAGACTGGCAAGATTAGGCCACGTATTTTGTGGGAAGAACTTCCCAACCTCCTTTTTATCAACACCGTCCTTTGACATGTTATCCACAGGAAGAGAATTCTAACCATGATATTTGTGGCTAAGCCGCAGCATTCAGCAAGCAATTCATTCCACAGAAGTTTCTCCAGGCCAGCCTGTGTCTTCAGTGACAATGTCTAAGAAGCTATGTAAAAGGAACAAAAATCATAGTTTTCTTTTTATATCCGAAAGGATTTATCTTGGCATAGAGTGTGCTGGGATTATGAAAAGCAAGGAAACAGAGTAGAAATGCCAGATTCCTTTTCTCTCATTTATCCATTTACTTAGAAAGTAATTACTGAATATATCACCTGTGCCATGGCCATGCTGAGAGCTGAGGGTACCGTGGTGAGCAGTAAACAGTTGTGGTCTCATATTGCCTCCTGTGTAGGACTCTTCCCAGTCACTTATTTGTGCTTCTTGATCTGCAAAATATGTTAAGTATACAGGGAGCAAATGACTTTTCTTCTAAAGAAATGTTCTCTGCACTCGTCCTGTGAATCATATTTAAAAAGGGAGACAACAGAAGTTCAATTGCTTAAGTTTACTAGCAGATGAGAAGATTTTTTGTTTGGAAAGTTTTTGTTTGCTGGAAAGTCATGGAACAGAAGAAGAAATCCCCTAGCATCTACCGTCTGTACTGGCCGATTTACAGGTGACTTACAGCAGCAGAAACCGTGCTGTAGCATTGCACATAGAGGTCAAGGTAGGAGCATGTAGATCCCTATCTTCAGGTTAAGGCAAAGGCTTCTAAAGGAAATGCTAAAAGTGCTCCTACGGTTGCCAAGGTAGAGAGTCTCTTGGTGGGAAACTTCTGAAAGGCCGAGCAGCAACTTCAAATAGAATCGTCTCCTTAGAGCGCTCACCACGATGTGTGCTCTGCAGGACAGTGAAAAGTCAGGGCCTGCTGCGTGGGACCGAAGCCAACTACATTGAGACCCACAGCTGGTTTCTTTCCTCCGTTCTGTCCTAGAGAAGTTCTAGTTGTTAAAGCTGGAAACGGTGAACTCCTGGAGGGTGGGCAGTGTGTTTCCTTCAGTGCCGCCTCTCAGTGCCCGCCATGTAGCCAGTGTGCAACAAGTTAAGGGAGGCAAGAAACGCTTTAGTGTTTGACAAGGAAAGCTTAAATCACTTATATGTGCAACCTTTTCCCTTCCCACCTCTATGGGACACACTTTGTTTATTCCTCATCATCAAGATTCTGTTTGGCAAAGAAGTGAATAGGGGCTCCTATGGCAGAAACGGCTGGACACCTGGGAGAGAATGAGATGTGGGAGAGAGTTGAGAAGGGGTGGTCACAGGTTGGGTGCAGAGTGGAGGAGGCGGGGCCACTTGTGTTTGGGGGCAAGGGATAAAGCATCGGGGCCTTGAGACAGAAGTGCCCAAAGAGGATTTCTGGGTGCTTTGCTCTGTTCTGTGTCCTTGATGCCCTCAGAAGAAGCCTGGGCTGGAGACCCACAGTAAGCCCAGGGCTCTGTCGAGGAGTGGCTGAGTGCTAGTGAGGGGGTGGGTGCTCGGAGACTGTTCTAAAAATGGGAGAAGGATGTTGGGTATTACCATCCAAAGTCCACGTGCTGATACTTTGATCGGCCACAGCTGAAAATGTCCGAATTTGGAGTAAGGAAAGTTTTATTGATCGAGAAGATGGGAGACTTAAAGGTGCCTCAAATCCATCCTCCAAAAGTACAGGGTTCAGGCTTCTTTAATGTCAGGGAAGGGAAAATAGGAGGGGCAGTTTCTGTAAAACTCAGCCACAGCAGGATCCCCACGTTTATGCAAAACTAAGCAGGAGCTACTAGCCTGAGGCTTGGGGAAGGCAGGCTTGGGCTGAGGGAGTGAGAGGGGCCAAGCGTTTCACTCTGTTACATGAGTCGCAGGTGTTTTAATCTTGCAATGCTTCACATTTGCCATCCTCAGATGGGTGGCCCTGTCATCGTCAAAGCTGACACTCTGTCAGTAAGTAATTAGTGATTATAAAAAAATCTGGAGTCCCGTGATAATCATAATCATCATCATAATTTATCTCCACGAGTCCGGGTGGTGATCGTTTTGGTGTCTAAGGCAAGAGTCCCTCCCACATGGAATGCAATGATGTTGTTTTGTTCAGAATTGAATGACTCTTGATAAATAATCAAAGAAGCCCACTTGTTGTCCTGCATTGATGGAAAGGACCCCCTGGAACAGCAGCAAAGGCTCATAGTAGGCAAGAATTTATTTTGTGGAAAATATGATAGGACCTGTTTTAAAGGCCAGACCCTTGCTTTGACCAATATCACAACCTGAGACATGTCCATTTATATTGATTAGTATTTATTTAATGTCTACACAAAACCATGTTCTAGCAAATTCAATAGGCCTCTATTTTGAATTCTTCTAAAGACCATAGTTACTGCATTTCACATTTCATTTTTCTTTACACAGATAAACAGAGAGAACATATTTTACTTTCCGACATATGCAGAGTTCTCTTGTTTCCCTGCACATTTTGGTCGCGGGAGATAGATCTCTCAACCTGAGTCAGATTCCCCAGATTATTTTGCTAATGAAATCAGGCTGTGGCTGTCGGAGTGCTCTTTCCAGAAACAAACTAAGGGCTTTGAGTCTGAGCACCAGCCCATTACACATTCACTAGTCCTTGTCTCAGATGTTTGGTTTCCTTCCCAGGTCCCGAGCCACACAGCTGCTGCCGGAGCTCCGTGAAGAGACTCACAGAGGCATTCTTCTGTCTGTGGTCTCTGGGAAGGCAGTTACAAAATGCCGCGTCTTTCTTTTCCCAGAAATAAAATAGTGTCCTTTCCCTGACCAGGAAGTCCTGGTGGTTTTCTCAGTTTGCACCCAAGAAGTTGGCAATCACCAATCTCTGGTAAAGTCATCAACAGATTGTAAGCAAATAAGGAATTATTTTAAAGCAGGCACACCTTTAGGGAAACGCAGGCAGCTTGCATTCAATTTCATTTCAGAATTCTACCAAAAAGCGTTATATCTAAGGAAAATAATGCCACATGATAGCTCCTGAAATAAACATATTTACTACAACCAGGTGTGCCGGTGTGTTTTGCACAGTCATGCCAATACTGTATTTCTGTCGGATAAATTACCAAGAAGTGGAGTTGCTGGGGCAAAGGCCACACATATTTAAGATTTTGAAAGGTGTTGCTAAATGGCTTTCCAACGAAGGTGATACCAGTTGACATTCTCACTAAAAAGGTTACCCTCTTGCCAGCACTGACTAACATCACACTTTAATCTGATAGGAAATGGCATCTCATCCTTATTTAGATTTGCATTTTATAAATTAGTGATGAAGCTGAGCCTCAATTCATATATTTATGTTATTGCAATTTCCTTTTCTGTGACCTACTCGTCCAAGTCTTTTGCAGGTCACTTTCAGTTGGATTGTTCATCTTTTTCTTTTGACTGTTTTGTTGCTGGTGGAAGTGGGGTCCTTTCACGGGGTTGTGATAAAAGCATTTCTGGGGGCCCACGTGGGAGGATAAAATTTAGTGGTAAGATATTTACTGGGGTTGAAATAAATGGCTGCCTCCAGGTCCTGATATCTCATTTTTGTCTGTCCCACTGTGGGAAAGCCCCGCCTTGTCTTCATCAGGCCTAATGCAAAGGCCAGTGTCCAAAAGTTCTGTGCCACGCCGAAGCCAGGCCAGGTTGGTCCAGGCCTGTCCCTATTGGCTACGTAGTCTGCTCCTGGCTGTGCTCCAGCCGCTGCTGTGTCTAGGCCAGCTCTTGGAGTCCATGCTACCCGTGCTTGGAGCCTTCAGGCTGGCTGGGCCCCAGGCAGCTGCCAGGCCCACTGGGCTGCTATGGAGGGACATGTATGGGGTGAGCAGCTGCTACTGAGAGGGAGAGGGAGGAAGGAGGAGAGAAGGAGCTATGGTAAACTGGGATTATATGACCTCAGGCTTGGGAAGGACCAGGTGCTTTTTCAAACTAACCAGTCATTTTCCCAATCTTTCAGGGACTGGTTGTTGGGTCCTCCCCGCAACCAATCCTTTTCCAAGATCTTCGGGGTTACCTGTCTCTTATCCAATCTGATCCTTTTCCCAGGCTAGGCCCCGCCCCTCATGGTCACCTTCTTAGTTCCTACTGCGCATGTCTCACAGTAGAAGCCCCTCCCCCTGCACCCTCTTGGCTTCTGTGCCTGCGCCCAGCAGAGGGATTTCTCCTGTTTCTATTCCTCCCAGTAAGGATCCTTCCTACCGCTTGGGGTTAGGTCCTGGAGGCAGGATGCAGCGGTCCCCTAGGGAGTGTGTGAAGCTGTAGCTTTCTAGTGAAGTGGGGGCGACATTGGATTCAGCTCCCTAGTTACCATGCTCAAGGTCTGATTTCCTTTGCTCCCTTTCTTCATTAATATCTACCTGCCTATGCTAACAGTTTGGGCCTTTTATATACTAAGGAATTCTCTTTTTGTTTTACATAACGCAAGTGGTTTTTACTTCATGGGGACATGGCAGACTGTGATGTTCAGGAATAAAACTTGGGCCACCTTCTATCTATTATGACTGTATTGTCATAATAGTATTGTAATATATTGTACCTAACAGATATGGCTAGACTCACATCATTTATTTTTCCCTTATAATTTTCTCACTAGTCCCACATATCCCTTAGTACATTTTACTACCATCATCTTCATTATTATCTTTGCCAAACCACTGGGGACTACACAGTGACCAGCACTGTTTTCCAGACATAAAGTCACCGAAATTAATTATATTTATTTTATATTTTAACTTTCACTTTAGTCTTATTTTTATTTTTTACTAGAGGCCCAGTGCATGAAATTCATGCACAGGGGTGGGGGTCCTTCAGCCCTGCCTGCACCCTCTCGCAATCCAGGACCCCTCAGGGGATGTCTGACTGCCGATTAAGAGCGATCAGGGGCGAATGGTTAGGGGCGATCCCTCTCGCAATCCAGGCAGTCAGAAATCCCTCTCGCAATCCAGGACTGCTGGCTCCTAATCACTTGCCTACCTGATTGCCCCTAACCACTTGCCTGCCTCCCTGATCGCCCCTAACCACTTGCCTGCCTCCCTGATCGTCCCTAATCCCACTGCCTGCCTGTGTGATTGCCCCTAACCACTCACCTGCCTCCCTGATCTCCCCTAACCACTCACCTGCCTCCCTGATCGCCCCTAACCACTTGTCTGCCTGCCTGATCGCCCCTAATCACTCTGCCTGCCTGCCTGATTGCCCCTAACTGCCTCTGCCTCAGCTCCCGCTGCTGTGGCTTTGTCTGGAATAACATCCAGAATGACATCCAGAAGGTCGTTTGGCTGTCTGGTCTAATTAGCATATTACACTTTCATTATCCTATTTAATAAAAGAGTAATATGCAAATTGACCATACCTTCGCTACACCCACAAGCCATGCCCACCAGCCACGCCCACCAACCAATCAGGAGACAATATGCAAATAAACCCAACCAAGATGGCTGAGGCCACAGAGAGCAAGAGGGAGGCTTGGGTTTCCCCGGCGATGGAGGAAGCCAAGCCTTCCACCTGCCCTTGCTGGCCCAGGCCTCCACTTAAGGCTACAAAGTTTTAATTATAGAAGGTAAATAAATCCCAACAGAAATGGCTGTGGCCACAGAGCGAGCAGAAAATTTGGCTCTGCTCCAGGCTACAAAGTTTCAATTGTAGAAGATAAATAAACCCCAGATACCAGGGCCTCCACTTGGGTGGCTCGGGGGCATGGCCAGCCTGCAAACCACCACAGGCCCCTCACCCAGGCCGCCCCATGCCCCAAGGGAACCCCCACCCTGATCTGGGACACCCTTCAGGGCAAACCAGCTGGCTCCCACCCATGCACCAGGCCTCTATCCTATCTAATAAAAGAGTAATATGCAGATTGACCATCACTCCAACACACAAGATGGCTGCCCCCATGTGGTCAAAGATCCTGTCCCCATGTGGACAAAAGATGGCCACCACAAGATGGCCAGCAGGGGAGGGCAGTTGGGAGGGACCAGGCCTGCAAGGGAGGGCAGTTGTGGGCAATCAGGCCAGCAGGGGAGGGAAGTTGGGAGGGACAAGGCCTGCAAGGGAGGGCAGTTGTGGGGGACCAGGCCTGCAGGGAAGGGCAGTTGGGGTGACCAGGTCTGCAGGGGAGAGCAGTTGGGGGGGGACCAGGCCTGCAGGGGGGAGAGCAGTTGGGGGGGACCAGGCCTGCAAGGGAGGGCAGTTAGGTGTGACCAGGCCTGCAGGGGAGGGCAATTAGGGGCAAATAGGCTGGCAGGGGAGTGGTTAGGGGGTGATCAGGCTGGCAGGCAGAAGTGGTTAGGGGTAATCAGGAAGGCAGGCAGGCGAGCAGTTGGGAGCCAGCAGTCCTGGATTGTGAGAGGGAAGTCTGACTGCCCGTTTAGGCCCGATCCACTAGGATCGGGCCTAAACAGGCAGTCGGACATCCCTCAAGGGGTCCCAGATTGGAGAGGGTGCAGGCTGGGCTAAGGGACACCCCCCCATGCATGAATTTCATGCACCAGGCCTCTAGTTATAGATAAAAGGTCAATCACCAAGAATACAGTAATCTTAAATATCTATGCACTAAACAAGAAGCAGGAAAATATGTGAAGATAAAACATGAATTAAAAGAAATTTTAAATTAAAAAAACAGAAAGGAGAAATGGAAAAGCCCACAATTATCATTAGAGACTTCAACACCCTGCCCCCCCCCCCTCTTTTTTTTTTTACTTCACTTGCAGACTTGATCCCTGGGCCTGCTTGGGGCAACACATCCATGTCTCTCTCACATCAATGTTTCTCTCTCTCTGCATCTCCCCCTCCTTTCCACTCTGTCTAAAAATCAGTGGAAAAAAATATCTTCTGGTGAGGATTATCAAAAAAATAAATAAAAATCATAGTTAAGTTTGATTTATGCAAATCTGATGGCAAATGTTGAAGAAAACAGAGGAAGGTGATTCAACTCTATTATTCCTCACAATAAGTATATATCACAGGCAATGCAGAGTATTGTGCAGATGGTCCTACAGAGTGGGTTGGAATGGCCTTGTCTTAAAGAAGTAAGCAGCAGAAATAATTATGACACACAGAGAAACAGTGATAGAGTTAGAGGAACTGATAATATCAGCTGCAGAAGATAATATTAATATTTATGGAATGATTTAACCTTTTGCACTCAGATGTTGAGTGTGATGTGACATGATTAGCATCGGTAGCAGCTCGTATGTTTAATTGTATTGAATGTATCAATAATTTGAAATATAAAAAAATCCAAATAAATAAGTTTGTATGAAAAGAAACTCCAGTTTTTTATTCTACTGCCGCGCTTTGTAAAATCTGGGGTATTTAAAAAATTAAATCCCAAGTAGAATAAAGGAATCGAGAAAAAAGCAAGCAAGTGCAAAGGGTTAAGACAATGTTTTCAAACTATGGGTTATGATCCACTAGTGGATTGTGAGATCAATTTATAGATAATCAACATTAAAAAAAAATAGAATGGTATAGAATAGAACAGAATATTGTCTTTTGTTTTAGTAGTTAACTTTTAGAATCCAACATTTGGGTAAAAAAATGTTTACCAGAGTAAACACTAACAATAATTCAACCTCACAGAAGTAAGCAGGTATAAAGCAAGATACTGAGACAGGCTAGTAAGACAAGAAAAGTGGAAATCAATACCCCTCTCTTAACAATTAGTATTAGACATAAAATCAACAATGATGTAGAGGAATTCAACAACACCATCAATCAACAGTATCTATTTGACATTATAAGACACTCCACCCAACAACACAGAATACACATTTTATTTAAGCACACATGGACCATATACTCAGGCAGGTCATATCCTGGGCCATAAAACAAACCTTGAGAAATTTAAAAATATTGAAATTATACAAAGTGTGTTTTCTGTCCTTAGAAATCATTAATAGAAAGATAATAAGAAAATCTTCAAACACTTAGAAACTAAGCAAACTTCCTCAAAGAGGAAATTTGAAGGAAAATAAAAGAATACATATAATTGAATGAAAATAAAATATGCAACATATCAAGAACTCAGTTAAGTGTACTACAGTTAAAGCAGTGGTGAGAGGAAATGTTATAGCACTAAATGCATACATTAGAAAAGAGGAATTGCCTCCTACCTTGAAAACATAGCAAAAGAAGAGCCAAATAAGCTCTAAGCAAGCAGAAGAAAAGAAATAAACAGATAAGAACAGAAATTAGTTCAATTGAAAACAGTAAAATGATAAGACTATCACTAAAACAAATGGTTGATTTTTACAAAGATCAATACATTTAACACAGAAAAAGCCTTTAAGCAAAATGCAACATCCATTCAGGATAAAATACATCACAACCTGGAAAGAAAGGGAGCTTCCTCTACTTGACAGAGGACGTCCATGATAAACGATAGTGAATGACTGGATGCCTCTTACCCAAGCAAGATGCCCTTTTCCCAGGACGAGCATACTGCCCTTAGCAGGGGCTTTTGACACATCTGCCAATACGCAAAGCACAGGACCATTCAGATAAGGGACCTGTGTTTTATCTCCTTTGTTTGTTTGTTTGTTAACCCTCACCCAAGGATATTTTTCCATTGATTTTTAAAGAGTGGAAGGGAGGGGGAGGGGAAGAGACAGGGAGAGAGAAGCATTGATGTGAGAGAGACACATCAATTGGTTGCCTCCTGTTCTCACCCCAACCAGGGCTGCTGGAGGCTAATTCCAGCAGGTCATAAATGCAAGAAGTTCATCAAAAGGTTGATGAACCTCGGGGCTTCAGTAGGGCTGAAGATCTACATATTATTGCCTGCTGTCAGACAGCTGAGGGCAATTCCCCCAACCTGATGGTCCTTTACTGTTTACCAAACCTTACCTTTGATATGTATATCTGCTTTGCTATAGGGAAAAATGTGTGAATAAAAAGCCCTGGGTGCAGAGATTCGAGGAGCTTAGTCACTAGAACTAACTTTCCGTCTGGCTTTCCCCCATGCCTTCCAAATTCATATTTCTTCTCTAGCCTCTTCATTCATTTATGCACAGCCCCTTTTCCAAATTCCTGAACCCTTGCAGATGCGGAAAACACCCTGGCACAGTGAAAGATGAAACAGAGGGCCAGAGACAAGGAGACCAGGACACAGGCTTTATTAGAGGAGAAGACCCCTGCCGGGCTACCTTCCAAGGAAGAAAGAGCACATGTGCAGGGGTGAAGGTGCCTTTTGAGGGGAGGAAAGGGAAGGGATGGGGCTTAGGTACTACGCACATGCTGATTGGTGGTTTCATATAAGGCACATGATTAGGGACTTAGGAATCGGGGGGCTTAAGGTATTTGGCAAGTGCTGATTGGTGGTTCAATGTACAGTCCATATAAGGTGCCTGGTTAGGTGTTCAGGAATGTTCAGGCTGCAGGTGCAGTTTATGTCATTCTCCGTCCATCAGTTGGGGGAAGGGAGGATCTATCACACAGGGCTAGGGATCCAGCCTGCAGCTGAGGTACGTGCCCTTGACCAGAATTGAACCTGAGACCCTTCAGTCCCCAGGAGGACCCTCTATCCACTGAGCCAAATTGACTATGGCATCATCTTCTTCTCCTCCAGATTCAGGTAACAGATTTTAATAATGTTCTATTATAACCATATATTAAATGCAAATTGTTTCCTTGATAAATGGTTTATGTTATGCAAACATGTAAAGTAGGAGAAATGCCTTTACAAAGAATGGTTTTTTATAAGTTCCTAGGTTCAGGAAAATGATTGGTTTTGATGTGGAGTAAATCCAAGGGTTTGGGAAAGATCAAATGTGATCAGTCTGTTGATGGTAAATCCTAAGTGAACTAAGATAATGGGTCACTTTACTTTGCTCTGCCTAAGGTCTTCCTTCTGGAGCCATCTAAAAGTCAGGAGGTATCCTGTATGCTTGGATTAAGAAAAAAAATTAAAAAGAGGAAACCTGGCAAAAGTGGTAAATGTCATAATTCAATCTGTCCAATAAGCCCACCTGAGAGTCATGTGATGTTCTAGGGAATGATAATTGGCACACTTACTGTTTACTAGTATGTCCTGCCAGACTTTGTAAGGTTAGATGTTAATTACATATGAGATGGATGAATTCCCAATGATTTCGGTCCAAGAGAGTTGAAAACACTCTCTGTGTGTTGGAAACGAGACACCAGAGGCGACCTTATTTTTTGCTAGAGGTTCAGTGCACGAAATTCGTGCATGGGGGTGGAGGGTCCCTCAGCCTGGCCTGCACCCTCTCACATTCTGGGAACCCTCAGGGGATGTCCGACTGCTGGTTAGGGGTGATCAGGGGCGAGCGGTTAGGGGTGATCCCTCTCGCAATCCAGTCAGTCGGACGTCCCTCTTGCAATCCAGGACTGCTGGCTCCCAATCGCTCACCTGCCTGCCTGCCTGATTGCCCCTAACCACTTGCCTGCCTGCCCACCGATGTGCGTGCATGCTATGCTCCCTCAGATCCTCTCTTCTCTTGCTTCTCTTTATTGGGTGCTGTAGCGCGGCCCATGCTCAAAGCTGTCATTGCAGTGTTGGTTATTTCAATGGGAAGATCCTGTGTGGGTTTCTCTTCCCATTGCTTCTCCTAATGCCAGCGGGCAGCGGCCAGTGCACAGCTCTGATCCGTGGGCTTGAACTGGAGTTGTTCGTTATCCTGGAGGGTTAGGAACGGGTCTGACACCAGCCAGGACCAATGGCATGTGGCCTGTGTGCAGGAAAAACACTGATGCTGATGGAAAACAGGTTTCCAGACAGCTGCCTGCTCAGGGGTTAGGGACGCTAAGCCCCAATCTAGGGCCTTGAGGATTTTAAAAAATAACACAACGTGTGAGTTTTGTTTTGTTTTTAATAACTTGCTGTTGACGTGAATAAAATTAAACTGAGGTGAGAACTAGCCCCTGCGCATGGCTTGGCTCCAGAGTCCACTGCAGACACAGGAGTCCTGAAATCACACCCCGCCTCCATTTCCTGAATCATCGTTTGCTGCTGGAACTGCGTGAGCAGCCAAAGACTCTTGGGTAGTAACGTTTCTAATGTCAGTGTGGGTGCAGACAAACCTCTGACTGCTGCCTGGGAAAGGCTGCGCAGAGCGGAACGGCCGGGCTTTGTGAAAGAAACAAACCCATCTGCCGGGAACATGGGGCCGGGTGGGATACTTACATCCGCAGTAACTTGCACCCGTCCTGTCCAGCACTTGAAGTGCATGGAAGTCCCCTCCAGGTGGTTTTAGTCCATATTTTAAAACTCTGGCTTCAGGAGAAGAATGCCGTCCTTCAGGCGTGACAGCCGTTATCTCTAAGTTGCCAGCAGTCGCACGCCCGGCAGACAGACTGCCTCCAGCAGAGCCTGCCCGTCCTGTGCAGACAGACCTTGGTTCGGCCTTCAGCATCCAGGGAAGGCACTTCCTCCTTCCTCGCTGCCAGACTGAGTGGAAAACCCAGGGCACACCAGCTCCTCTGGTGAGGGAGAAGCGGGGTGGGTGGCCTGTGGGAACCCACGGGCACTCTCCATGGGGCTGGCTGGGTCCCCGCCGATGTCGGGGAGCCGCGGCCCAGGGCCTCTCGATGCCTCTCACGGTGGCCTAAGGCCCTGAGCACACGTTTACTGCTGATCAGTTCCCTTTTTCTAGAGACATTTGGAGTTTTTGAATTCAGGCTTTTAGAATGTAGTAGAATGCATGTTGTGAAATAACTCCTCTAAAGAGCCAAGTCAGTAATTCAGGAAAAACTTTCCAATTTCATTTTCCGCACGAGATTTTTATATACATGATCACATATATAGCACACATCTTATGTGTCCTCCTATTTATATTACGTACTCAGGTGTAGATGTACATGCACACACATCTACAAGAATAGGTTGAGTCCAGTGATTCTAAGCTGCCCCAGCCCTTGTTTTATTTATTTTTTTATTTATTTATTTATTTATTTATTTATTTATTTATTTATTAATCCTCACCCGAGGATATTTTCCCACTGATTTTTAGAGAGAGTGGAAGAGAGAGGGAGAGACCGAGAGAGACATCGATGTGAGAGAAATACATCGACTGGTTGCCTCCTGCATGCGCCCAACCGGGGCCCGGGCTCGGGAGGAGCCTGCAGCTGAGGTACATGCCCTTGACCTGAATCGAACCCGGGACCCTTCAGGTCAATGCTCTATCCACTGAGCCAAACCGGCCAGGGCCCAGCCCTGTTTTAAAAGCCGTGCTCGCTAACCACAGTGCGGCAGCTCAAGGCCGAGACCAAGGCCTCGGCGGCCTTCACAGAGCACCACCCAGAGCAGGAGCGGCCGAGGAACGCGCCCTGATCCTGATCCTGACTCAGAAACACGCGCTTCTCCTCCCTCGGCTGGAATCCCAGACCTCAGTGGTCATGACCGTGAGAAGCTGGGACCTGCCGAAGCTGCAGGGGCCTGCGCAGCGGCGGCCACGGAACCCACCCTCCTGCAGCCCGGCTCCCGGCGGAGGGGCAGCCGGAGGGTGTCCCAGGCAGGCAGCCTGGCCTTCCCTTCGCTGAGCTGTGAGCTGGCACTCAGACAGGCCTCCTGCTGTCACCACTTCCCTCGTGTTCCCTCGGGAGGGGAGACAGGAGGAAGTTTCCCTCCTCCCAGCCACAACCCGCACAGGGTCTGCTACCCCCGCCCCCGTCCCTGCCCGCGTGTCTCGAACACGCCACCAAATGAGGCCTTTTTGAATGAAGAGCCCACTCCCCGCAACCCCCGGCCTGACCCCAAGCCCGGATTTTGATTAAAGTGCAGTCTTGCCTGTGAAACTAGGAGTTTGGCTTTTTTCACTGCAGCAGATACAAAGGCGGCTTTTCTTCCTCATCCAGATGCCCTCGCTGTTGACATTTGCATCTGCTCAGAGATTCTCAGCCAGAAAAGTCATGCGGCCAAGTGAGGCAGGGAATTCCTCTGAGGGCTCCTGAATTCAGCGTACATCTACTCCGATGCGGAAAACGCAATCCCTCCCGCCGCTGCCCCTGCCAGCATTCCCGAGCCGCCCTGGCTTCGAGCACCGGCCGCCTCTGCACATGCTCAAGGGAATCAGAAGTCGGTGACCGTGCAGCTGAGCTTCTCTTATTTTACTCTTTGTTATCGATAATACGTTTGAGTCAGCAAATAAGTAAAAACTGTGAAAACTGTCTCTTTGCACTTTCCTTTCTCCAGTCTCACCCCATCGACCCTTTCAAATGCCAGCCCCAATTCTTGTCCCCAACCTGGATCTGATACAATGTGACGTTCTCAGGGTCTGGAATGTGGTCTTTCAGAGCTGGCCCTGCTCCCCAGTCCTCAGTGACCTTTCACTACTCTCCTCCCCACCCTTGTCTGAGCTCCCAGAGAGTGAGAGACAGAGAGGAGGGTGGGAGGAAGGTGGGGGGCGGGGGGAAGGAGAGAGAGAGAGAGAGAGCGAGAGAGAGAGAGAGAGAGAGAGAGAGAGAGAGAGAGAGAGAGCCCAGCAGGAGCAGAACAGAGCCCATTCAGGAGGTCTTAGCCGTTCAGGATGCTGGTTCGCGGCTGAAGAGCCCTTTGTTCTCTGTTCTGCATGTGTGGAAGCAAGGCGCTCTGGGAGGCCGGTTAGGACGTTCGCTCTTTAATGACGAATGTGCTGCTCTCACCTCGTGGGTAGCAGAGGCACTCAGGAATGAAGTGGAAGGCATGAACCCCAAATCTGTCCTTACTGTAGTTTGTTATGAACCGGATAATAGTTTTCTAATTAATGTGCTGTTTGTTTTCGGCGCTGACTCAGGAGCAGTGAAGGGCCTTCAGGGTGGGCACCCCCCGGGCCTTGCCCGGGCACAGGGCCAGGAGCTGATGGGCAACTACAGTCAGTCACGCCGCTTTCCCAGTCTCGGACAGTGTCTCTCACAAGGGGCCTGTTTTGTCCCCACAAAGGGCCGGATGTGGAGCAGGTGGAAGGATCACCCCGTAATGAACTCTCTTCCCGGGCAGGAGCAACCAGAAGTGCAAGTTGGAAACTGCCTGTGAGTGCGGGCATTGCTGGTCAGGAGGGGACGTTGCCATGGTGACGGAGAGCCCAGATGTCTGTGGGTGCCCTCTGCCAACAGGGGCGTCTCCTCTGAGGCAATTTGCTGTTTCAAGGCCCTATTCCCTTTTGGGGAAAAGAGCTTACTTTTTAGACTGGAATCTGTCTCCTGTCAGCCCACACAGAGACAGGCCTGAGGCGGCCTGAGGTCCTGTTTGCACCCTAAAAACCCGGGGGAGTTTTACTCTGGATCGGGGAACGCCCTGACAATGATGTCACCGGTTCCACTGCTCACAAGTCAGTGACTCAGAGAAGCCTCCCGGCTCCGATTCCACAGACACAGTAACACGTTTCCTCCTGCCTTCGGTGCTCTGGGTTAAGCAGGAGCCTGGGACACTTTAAAACCACTCAGGGAGGGAGGGGTAGTTACCACAGCACCCCGCGCAGTGAGTCACAGGCCCCTGAGCAAGACGGCTGCATGCGGAGTGAGCAAGACAGCGCTCGGCGCCCCTCCTGCTGCCCCCTCCTGCTGACCCCTCCTGCTGACTCCTCCTGCTGACCCCTCCTGCTGACCCCTCCTGCTGACCCCTCCTGCTGACCCCTCCTGCTGACCCCTCCTGTGACTCCTCCTGCTGACCCCTCCTGCTGACCCCTCCTGCTGTCTCCTCCTGCTGACCCCTCCTGCTGACTCCTCCTGCTCACTCCTCCTGCTGACTCCTCCTGCTGCCCCCTCCTGCTGACCCCTCCTGCTGACCCCTCCTGCTGACCCCTCCTGCTGTCTCCTCCTGCTGACCCCTCCTGCTGACTCCTCCTGCTGACCCCTCCTGCTGACCCCTCCTGCTGACCCTCCTGCTGACTCCTCCTGCTGACTCCTCCTGCTGACCCCTCCTGCTGACCCCTCCTGCTGACCCCTCCTGCTCACCCCTCCTGCTGACCCCTCCTGCTGACCCCTCCTGCTGACCCCTCCTGCTGACCCCTCCTGCTGCCCCCTCCTGCTCACTCCTCCTGCTGACCCCTCCTGCTGACCCCTCCTGCTGACCCCTCCTGCTGTCTCCTCCTGCTGACCCCTCCTGCTCACCCTCCTGCTGACCCCTCCTGCTGATCCCTCCTGCTGACCCTCCTGCTGACTCCTCCTGCTGACCCCTCCTGCTGACCCCTCCTGCTCACCTCCTCCTGCTGACCCCTCCTGCTGACCCTCCTGCTGACCCTCCTGCTGACTCCTCCTGCTGACCCCTCCTGCTGACCCCTCCTGCTGACCCCTCCTGCTGTCTCCTCCTGCTGACTCCTCCTGCTGACCCCTCCTGCTGACCCCTCCTGCTGACCCCTCCTGCTGACCCCCCCTCCTGCTGACGCCTCCTGCTGTCTCCTCCTGCTGACCCCTCCTGCTGACTCCTCCTGCTGACCCTCCTGCTGACCCTCCTGCTGACCCCTCCTGCTGACCCCTCCTGCTGTCTCCTCCTGCTGACTCCTCCTGCTGCCCCTCCTGCTGACCCCTCCTGCTGACCCCTCCTGCTGACCCCTCCTGCTGACCCCTCCTGCTGACTCCTCCTGCTGTCTCCTCCTGCTGACCCCTCCTGCTGACCCCTCCTGCTGACCCCTCCTGCTGACCCCTCCTGCTGACCCCTCCTGCTGACCCCTCCTGCTGACTCCTCCTGCTGCCCCCTCCTGCTGACTCCTCCTGCTGACCCCTCCTGCTGACCCCTCCTGCTGACCCCTCCTGCTGACCCCTCCTGCTGACTCCTCCTGTTGACCCCTCCTGCTGACTCCTCCTGCTGACCCCTCCTGCTGACCCCTCCTGCTGACCCCTCCTGCTGACTCCTCCTGTTGACCCCTCCTGCTGACTCCTCCACCTCGCTGCTACCCTCCACCTGCTGCCCTGCCCAGGCCACTGCTGGTCTGCTTTGTCCCCGAGTCAGTCTGCACTTGCTCGGATTTTATGTCAGGAAAGGGCACATAGTATGCAGCCTCCGGTGACCTGGCTCCTCGCACTCAGCGCCATGGCTGAGTCTCCGCACTGGGCATCTGTGAGGAGGCGGTTTGGCCTTTTGATGTGAGCATTACCCATCAGGTGGCAAACCTCCTTTTGTTTATCCTCCTGCCTGTGGATGGACATGGGGCGGCCCCGGTTTTAGGATATTACGAACAAAGCTGCTGTGAACATTGTGTATGAGGGTGTGTAGACATTTTCCATGGATAGAACCTACTAATGGGATGGCTGGGTTACTTGCCACCGTTTAGTTAAATTTTCAAGGAAGTCCCCGTTTCCCAGCGCGGCTGCAGGGTCCAGCTGGCCTCTGTCTTTGCCAGGACTCGGTGCAGCCTTTTCTCTCCTCACCCCGCGAGTGTGGGCAGCCTCTCACCCTGACTTTGATCCTCACCCGAGGATATTTTTCCATTGGTTTTTAGAGAGAGTGGAAGGGGGAGAGACACAGAGAGAGAAACATCAATGTGAGAGAGACACATCAGTTGGTTGCATCCCGCACCAGCCCCGACCAGGATGGGTCAGGGCAGCAGGAATCAGGTGTCATGGCGTGGCAGCAAGCGGAACTGTGGCAAAGGTGTCTGCCCTTGGTCCCCAGTCCTCCCCCATTCACTCCCCTGTCCCAGAAAGCTGCAGGCCCGTGACCCGAGCTTGGCTTCTATTATGGGCTGAGGTGTTCCCCAAAATCTATCTGTTGAAGTTCTAACCCCAGCACCTCAGAATGGGACTGGAGTTGGAGATGAGGTCATTAGAGTGGGCCCTACTCCAACATGACTGGTGTCCTTACAAGAGAGGAGGTTAGGACACAGACAGATCAGAGATGACCTCCAAAGGACACAAGGAGAAGATGGCCATCTACAAGCCAGGAGGGCGCTTCGGAGGAGACCTACCCTACTCTGATCTCAGACTTGCAGCCTCCAGACGGAGACAGTAAATTCTTATTGTCTAAGACGCCCATGTGTGGTGTTTGTTATGGCAGCCTGTGCTGACTGATACATCTTCCCAAGCATGAGCTTTAGCCACTGGTCCTCACCCCAAGCTTTGCCCCAGGCCTGCCCAGCACCAGCCTCCTGCCCTGGCTACTCCCCTGCCTCTCGCTGAAAAAGCCCCTCCATCCTTCTCGTTCCTTAAATGCCTCCTCATGACTTACCTCCGGGGTCACCCCAACTCATCCATTCCCTCTGCTGTTTCCTCAGCAGGAAATACATTATGACCTGCCCCCACCGAGGAAACCATACCTGGAACTTAGTAAGTGGTGCCCTTTTGCAGTGGTCACCTAGAGGCCACGCTTTGTCGAGAAGGCTGCCACTGCTCCAAACGTCTTCTGGAAGGTCTCAACAGAATGGTGTCACCTCCCTCAAACTACCTGAGCGACAGGAATCAGCCTTGAGGTGCCTGACAGTTAGAAGCAGGATCACTGCTTTGTGGAGTGAATTGTGCTTGGAAGAGGCCCTGGCGTTGGGGGGATGTGGTGAGAACCAGAAGTGCCTCTGACAGTCATGGGGAGCCCGCTCACCAGGACCTTCGAAACCCCGAGTTTCCTAGTCCCACAAACGAGGGGCACCAGTAAATCTCTGTCATAGAAGAGGGTCTGGTGTGTTTAAAATGGCGACTCCTGCCTTACAGTTGAGGCAACAGGGCTCAGAAAGCTGGAAGAGCCAACCCGGCAATGCCAGTCACGGTTCCAGTTCCTATTCCCTCGCCACCAGCCAGCACGCACCACGTGATCTAGTGTCACCGCCCATTTCACCCTCCCAGGGACCCACTGAGCAGAAAATTTCTTTGTTGTTGTTGCAGCTCTGCACACAAGGACACTGATTTCTGGGGAGGTGAAGCCATCACCCCAAAGCCACACCTAATAGGCTGCAAATCAGGGCCGACCCTGGCCCTTCCGCTGCAAGTCCCACCCCATCCAGTGCCTTTCCTCTCCCCTCTTTCCTCTCCCCCTTTCCCCTCCCCCCTTTCCTCCGTCCCTTTCCCCTCCCCCCTTTCCCCTTTCCGCTTTCCCCCCTCCCCTTTCCTCCCCCCCTTTCCCCTCCCCCCTTTCCCCTGCCCCCTTTCCTCCTCCCCTTTCCTCATCCCCTTTCTTCTCCCCCCTTTCCTTCATCCTTTTCCCCTCCCTTGTTTCCTCCATCCCTTCCCTCTCCCCCTTTTCTTTTCTCCCCTTTCCTCCACCCCCTTTCCTCCACCCCCTTTCCTCTCCCCCTTTCCTCCCCCCCTTTCCCCACCCCCCCTTTCCTCCCCCCCCCTTCCCCTCTCCCCCTTTCCCTCCCCCCTTTCCCCTCCCCCCTTTCCTCCGTCCCTTTCCCCTCCCCCCTTTCCTCTCCCCCCTTTCCCCTCCTCCTTTCCCCTCCCCCCCCTTTCCTCCACCCCCTTTCCCCTCCCCCCTTTCCCCTCCCCCCTTTCCTTCACCCCCCTTTTCCCCTCCCCCTTTCCTCTCCCCCCCTTTCCCCTCCCCCCCTTTCCTCCACCCCCTTTTCCCCCCTTTCCCCTCCCCCTCTTTCCTCCGTCCCTTTTCCCCTCCCCCCCTTTCCCCTCCCCCCCCCCGTCCTCCGTCCCCTTTCCCCTCCTCCCTTTCCTCCTCCCCCCCTTTCCCCTCCCCCCTTTTCTCCACCCCCTTTCCCCTCCTCCCTTTCCTCTCCCCACTTTCCTCTCCCCTTTTCCCCTCCCCCCTTTCCTCCACCCCCCCTTTCCCCTCCCCCATTTCCTCTCCCCCTTTCCCCTCCCCTCTTCCCTCCTTCCCTTTTCCCTCCCCCCTTTCCCCTCTCCCTTCCCCTCCCCCTTCCCCTTCCCCCCCCCCCCCTGTCCTCCATCCCTTTCCCCTCCCCCCCTTTCCTCCACTCCCTTTCCTCTCCCCCTTTCCTCTCCCCCCTTTCCTCTCCCCCTTTCCTCTCCCCCCTTTCCTCCCCCCCTTTCCCCTCCCCGCTTTACCCCCTCCCTGCTTTACCCCCTCCCCTCTTTCCCCCCTCCCCTTTCCTCTCCCCCGTTTCTTTTCCCCCCTTTCCTCTCCCCCTTCCTCTCTCCCCCCTTTCCTTGCCCCCTTTCCCCTGCCCCCCTTTCCTCCATCCCCTTTCCTCCACCCCCTTTCCTCTCCCCCTTTCCTCTACCCCTTTCCTCTACCCCTCTTCTCTCCCCCTTTCCTCTCCCCCTTTCCTCTGCCCTCCAAGTGTGCCCTGGCTGCGGCCCACTCCTGCTGGGAGCACAGCCTCCCACCCCCTGCGGCCATGCCCTCCTCTCTGCCCAGAGGCTGGCTGCTGAGGCTGCTCCAACCTGGGCGTGCTCCTGCAGGAGAGATGGCTCTCCAGGCCCCGTGGCCACCCGCCCACAGTTATGAGGGAACCACTTCACTCCAAAGACATTCCAAGAGCTTCGAGAAGCTGAGCATTCAGCTTAGAAATGTTTTTAATGTTTCCCAAGAAATATGGCTAAATCCTTAAAAGATGCCAATGCCTCCGTGTTTGTTCTCATTGCAGGAGACGTGCTCACATGTCTCTGCATCGCAGAGTGGACGGGACTGGTCCTGCACCGGGGACCGCCCCCCCCCCCCCCCCCCCCCACACACACACACACACACACACTCACAGGCTGCCGAAGAGCGCCCTGTGCCTGCAAACGCTCCGGAAGCAGAGGCCTCGCCTCCAGCCAGGCTCCGTGGGCCGCTGCCTGTGAGCCTGGTTCCCGTCTCCTCTCCCCGTACAGCCCCGGCTGCAGGAGGCCCCCACTGCGTCTCTGTGTTCTCCGTCAGCTCAGCGCTAGTGAACCGAGAGGAAATTCTACAGCAGGACCCTCCACAGCACATCGCGTGTGGGGCCTGGAGGTGCCCATGTCGCCACACAGATGGCAAACACGTGATGGAGTGAACGGCCGTCCTCACGCGCACATCCTCCCGGGGGCGCTTCCTCCCGGGGACACCGTGCAGCCAGCCTCCCGGGTCCCGGGCCATGGACACCGTGCAGCCAGCCTCCCGGGTCCCCGGGCCATGGACACCGTGCAGCCAGCCTCCCGGGTCCCCGGGCCATGGACACCGTGCAGCCAGCCTCCTGGGTCCCCGGGCCATGGACACCGTGCAGCCAGCCTCCCGGGTCCCGGGCCATGGACACCGTGCAGCCAGCCTCCCGGGTCCCGGGCCATGGACACCGTGCAGCCAGCCTCCCGGGTCCCGGGCCATGGACACGGTGCAGCCAGCCTCCCGGGTCCCCGGGCCATGGACACGGTGCAGCCAGCCTCCCGGGTCCCGGGCCATGGACACCGTGCAGCCAGCCTCCCGGGTCCCCGGGCCATGGACACGGTGCAGCCAGCCTCCCGGGTCCCCGGCCATGGACACGGTGCAGCCAGCCTCCCGGGTCCCCGGCCATGGACACCGTGCAGCCAGCCTCCCGGGTCCCCGGGCCATGGACACGGTGCAGCCAGCCTCCCGGGTCGCGGGGCGCCTGGTGAGCTGCAGACAGGTCTGAAGCAGCCGCTGCCGGCAGGCGGGGCCACGGAAACGCACCAGGACAAACCTGTGAGACCAAGGGGGCGGGAAGATGGGGTGCTTTAATGGGGTTCCCCAGGGCAAGGGGTGAGTGCCGCATGCCGGCTGCCTGCCCCACGCACCAGTGCGTGTTCTGGGGGGAATGGCCCATCCACATGAAGGAAGCCCGGCTGCCGGGTGAGCCTGCTGGGGCTCAAACACAGCAGCGGAGTGCTGCCCTCAGTGCGGGCGGGCGGCTCCGGCGGTCCTGGGACACGCACAGCCGCCCAGGAGCTCTGCTGGCTGCGTGTGGCCGCAGCACCTCTGGCCGGGCCCTGGGCGCCACAGCTGGTGGCCAAGCCTGTCCCCGGCTGGGAAGGAGCCGGGAGCCAAAGCCGGTTGGTGTGCGGCCTGGGAGCTGAACAAGGGTCGCTGACGCCCAAGCAGGGTGCGGGGAGGCCCCCTCCTCCCCTGCGTGTGCAGTCACTCCTGGACATTCCCGCTCACTAACAGGAAGCCCCGCGAGCCCTCGGGCACAGCTGGCACTCGGCCCGCACCCACGGGCGGGCGCATGGAGCCTGCTGCCGTCCCACTGAGCCATTGCCCAGGAAGCAGGTCCCGCTGCGGTTCTGGCCCAGTCACCGCGCCTGACAAAGCTCCGTTTGCTGTGTGAGAAGGAAATGAACCCAGCTGGCACCCGCCGGGCGAAGGCTGCCGGAGCCAAAGCACCCCCCCCCCCCGGGCACCGACTGCGGGGGCCAGCGGGAAGTCCTGGAAGAGACGGTGGCGGGTGGTACGGACAGAGTCCAAGGGCTGGACGTGCTCCCTCGGCCGGTCCCTGTGGCTGCTGGAGAGCAGAGCGTGCGCCCCCATCCCCCCAAAGTCAGGTCTCCGGCAGGAACACAGACCAGCAGCCTCCAGTCCCCCCTGGACCCGCGTGCGGCGCCGCCATCAGCAGGCACCGGGCCAGGCGGAGGGCTGGAGGGGGGTCCCCCTGTGATGCCGGACTCTGCGGGACAGCAAGCGGGGCCTCGGCCCACGCCCGCAGACTGCTCCTGAGAGCCGTGCCGGCCCATGGGAGTTGTAGGACCCCCCTTCCTGACCCTCGGTGGGGGTCACAGAGCTGCAGGCACAGCAGGACACTTCTGGAACCAACTTTTCACCAACCATCCCGCCAAAGAGATGCCGCCTGCTGACTCTTGGGGTCTTCATTTGTTTTTTATTGTGATTTTCAATGTGGACCGTAGAGCGCTTAGGAAACGCTGAGAGAGAGAAGGAATGCAGTGAGCAGCCGTGCTCTCAGCACCCACCGGTGGGGCAGGGGCCCCTGCACTTTCCCTCTGCACAGCGTTGCACTGTGGCCTTTGGGCGACCACGTGCAGGGACCACGCGCAGGGGCCACGTGCAGGGGCCACGCGCAGGGACCACGCGCAGGGGCCACTGCAGGGGCCACGTGCAGGGGCCACGTGCAGGGACCACGCGCAGGGGCCACGCGCAGGGGCCACGCGCAGGGGCCACGTGCAGGGGCCACGCGCAGGGGCCACGCGCAGGGGCCACGTGCAGGGGCCACGTGCAGGGGCCACGCGCAGGGACCACGTGCAGGGCCACGTGCAGGGGCCACGTGCAGGGGCCACGCGCAGGGGCCACGTGCAGGGACCACGTGCAGGGGCCACGTGCAGGAGGGCTGCATTTGGTCTGGGGGAGGAGTCAGCCGGGTTAGGGGTGGGAAAGAACGGAAGGAGGGGCCTCCCTTCCCACAAGCCCCAGACTCGGCTCTGCTCTTGGCCACAAGTGCTGGGGACCACAGCCCCTTGTCAGTACCCCTCCAGGGTGCTGCAGGGTGGGGGTTCAGGGGTGGGGAGTGGTGCAAGGCCTTGAGCAGGCCAGGGAACTGTGCACCTCCTTCCTGCGGACACACTAGTGCTTCCTGGACACGCCCGAAGCCAGTGGGGAAATGAGGCAATCGGGTGGGATACTCCCTCCACAGGGGAGGGCCCCGAGCCGCCTTCGTTGAGGTGAGAGGAGAGCCCTCGCACCCTCACCGCTCCCGCTGGTGAGGTGGAGGACATGCCACTCAATCCTCCGTGCTAGTCACAGGGCTGTTCGGGTTCTTTCACAGAGCTGGGGTTCTTTACACACAGTCTTGAATCCTTTCTCTTGTTTTGAGGTCATGGCTTTATTTTACACTTTCTCTTATGTCCTAAATTGTCTTCGATAAGCATGCATTGCTTTTATAACCAGAAAAAAAAAATTGTGCTACTAGTAAAAAGAGAGGGCAGATCTGTAACCGAGTGTTTGACTATGTAGACCCCAGGAAGCTTCATTTTGTATGACTGCGACCACGTCATTCTGGAAAAGGCAAAACTATGGGCACAGTAGAAAGATCTGTGTCTCCAGCAGCTGGGGCTTGGAGGTGGGGATGAGCGGACAGAGAGGAGGGGTCCTAGGCAGTGGCACGGTTCTGTATCAGATGCCACACTGGAGACATGCCCCGGCGTGAGTCAAAACCCAGAGGATGCACACCAAGAGTGAGCCTTAGTGCCAACAATGCATAGCTAATAACAACGCATCCATTCTCCACCCCATTGTTTACCAGGACTATGCACGTTAAAACCACAGTAAGATAACACTATGCCCTCCAGGATGACTAACATACAACTCCCCCCCCCCCCCACCCCGGCCCCGAGCATACCAGGTGTCAGTAGGATGCAGAGCAACAAGAAAGGGAGTGCTCTGCTGGAGAGGCCCAACTGTGCAACCATGTTAGAAAATGGCAGCTTCACTAAAGCAGAACCTACACACACAAATGCACACCCACCTGAGATGCACACATACCGGTACATGTATGTGCACCTAAAACATATATGTGAATTTAATAATGCATTATTTGTAAAAGCCAAAAGTTGAAAATAACCCTATTGCCCAAGTTATAATTTAATAATGCATTATTTGTAAAAGCCAAAAGTTGAAAATAACCCTATTGCCCATCCCTCACCAAGTATAGCATGGATAAGTTAAGCATATTTGTGTACTGAAATACTGAAATACTGTGAAATACTACACAGTGATGAAAAACAAACTACCGATTTTCTACACAGCAATATGGGTCAGTCTCATAGACATAATGTTGAGGGAAAGAAGCCAGTCACAAAGACTTCATGTTGGATAATCAGATTTTTATGTATTGAAAAACAAGAAGAACCCAATTTGTTTTAATGAAAATCAGAATAGCAATTATCCTTGTGGTTGTAATGATTGACAGGGGGTGGAAGGACATTTTCATAGTGTTAAACGGTTTATACTTTGATCTGAGTTGTTCGCTTCGTATAGATTTTCTTGGATGAACACACGATTTGTGTGTGGGGGTGTGCGTGTACCCTGCAGTAAAGTCGGTATAGAGTTACCAGTGTGATTCTTCATAATTTGTCATTATATTGGCCCAAATTTGTAACTGCATTTGACATACAATTATTTTGGCAAGGCCATGAGAGAAATGTAGATAGGTTGCTAAGTCTTGAAAGTCATGAAGGACAGAGTTTGTCTCTGGTGAGGGAGGTAGATAAGGATAAACATCACCAGGAGGCCTACGACGCCCAACCTGAGGGGCAGACAATCAAAACGGAAAAGCAAAAATCCCACAATGTTTTAAGAGCATTTTGCCAATTTGTTGGCATTTGCTCTGCCTCATAGATTGAGGCCCACTCTCTCTCCTCTCATATTTTTTAAGACTACAGAAAAAGAATCAAGAAATAATTTTACCTGTAGTTTCTCAGAAGTGAGGCATCTGCATTCCTGTAACGTTTTTCAATGAGGAAGCTATGTGTACGAATGGCCAGTAGAGACGTGGAAAGTCATTACAACAAGCAGCCATGTGAACCCACTACAATGGCTAAGACTGACGACTAACTAGACCAAATGCGGGCGAGGGTGTGAGGCAGCTGCAGGTCACATCTGGTGCGGGAACCCCTTTCTAAGACAAGGAGCGTGTGCCTCACGCAGCAGGAGAAGGCCTCCCTTGGGAGCCAACGCTGGGGTAGCACCAGATTCACCAGGAGATATTTTTCTTTCTCAGTGAAAAAACATCCCTGTCTAACAGCTGACATCTTGGTATTTTGTTTTGTCCGTTGAGTTATTCTCTAGTAGGAAATCCTATTATTTCTGAAAAGTGTGGGAGCACTCTGTACCGCGAATGAGTGCACCTTTACTGTGGAAAACCCCACACCAATGCCCAGCCCCGTTTCCAGTGGCCTGTGAGGGGCAGACCCCGTGCCCAGACCCCTCTGAGTGCGGCCGCGCTGGAGGTAGCTCCGGGCACTGTTGGAGTTCACAGAGCAAGGACGCTGGGATGATCCCGAAGCCAGACGCACATCAGATTTTGAGTTTCCTGTGTGAATATTTCACAGGCCCCTGGATAGATCTTGGTTACAAAACTGCTGAGGCTTCTTGACATTCCTCCCTCGGCCTCAGGCAACAAGACATGCCGGGAAGCATTGACCTCCACACCCCGCAGGCAGTGGATGTGCATGTGCCAAGAAATAGTAACCTTTGCAGGGACGCGAGAGTGCGTTCTCTGAAGAAACGCCGCATTCCGACCTTGCGACCTTGCGTCCAAGAGGCAGGCTTGTAAAACCAGCGAAGGGTCACAGCATCACGGCCATCGTTAGAAAGAAAAAGCGTTTTCCATAAAACTCAGAGGTAAGAAATGTGCCAGCAAATTTGCGAGTTTACAAGATTATTCTTCACCCTGGCCAGGTGGCTGTCGCTTGAGCCTCATCCCTTGCACCAAAAAGGTCAGAGGTTCAGTTTCCAGTCAGCGCACATACCTAGGTTGTGGGTTCGATCCCAATCAGGGAGCATATGGGAGTCAACCAATGGATGTTCCTCTCTCACATCGATGTTTCTCTCTTTCCCTTTTTCTCTCTCTGTAAAAATCAATAAAAACATACCCTCCAGTGAGGATTTAAAAAAAAAGAATATCCATCCCTGGACATGAATTCTGATTCACATTAACAGCTGCCAGTCAATAGTATTTTATTTTGCAAATGATCTTAAACCTTGATGTTGCATGTATGATATCTTGTAGCTCTTGTTTGAGAAACTGTGAACAATAATCACATTAAACTACACTGGTGTCAGACATGAAAAAACAATTATTTTAACCTAAAAAGGATAATATTATATTGGCTTAAAGAGGTGGTTCCAGATGATAACTTTTAAAGTAATTCAATTATTTGAAAATGCATCGGTGGTTGTATGAAAGAGAAAAGCAGGGTCAGATCCACACCAAGACATCAATGAGAAGCAGGTCCAGTGTTATGTCAGAAGCGATCAGCCAGGCAAATTATAGCCTGCCTGTCGCAGCGGGGCTGAGAGGTGGCTAGCAGGGCAGGTGCTGGTTAATTTGACATAGAAGACTTCATGATTTAACAGAAATGCTCTGGATTTTGCTTTTTAAAAAAATATACCCTCAAGATTTTTCCACAATAGGAAGCAAGTAATTTCCTTATTCTTTTAAAAGACCAAGTGATACTCCATGACTGTGCATACCACACCTACCAATTAATGCTTTCGTTGATCCTGTGCTATGAAAAGCCGCACTATCCTCAACTCATTTCTCAGGTGTCATATGTCATTTTAAAAATGTCAGATTTATTGGTTGTGACCTCTGGAGTCTTTGGTCACACTTTCTGTATTCTACAATAACTTTTCAAAAATTCCTCAGTTCTCCTTCCAGTATTTTTGTTTAATTAGTAGACTTTATATTCTAAAAACACCTTTAGGTTCACAGAAAATTTGGGAGGAAACTAGAGAGGTTTTCCATATGCTGTCTGCACACACCACACCCCCTGGCCGCTCCCCACACCGATCCTCCCTGACGTCAACATCCCTCACCAGGTGGTACATTTGTTATAATCAATTATCCAAAGTCCACCGTGTGCATTAGAGTAACTCCTGGCATGTACATTCCATGAGTTTGGACAAAGGTAACAGGACATGTGAGCTACCATGGTGGTATCATACAGAGCAGTTTCACTGCCCTAAAAGTCCCCTGTGCTCTGACTATTCATCCCTCCCTCGCTGAACCCTTGGCAACCACTCATCTCTTTACTGAATGCGTAGATTTGCCTTTTCCAGAATGTCGCATAGTTGGAACCCCACAGGATGAAACCTTTCCAGACTGGCTTCTTTCACTTAGTAGTGTACATTCAAGTTTCCTCCATGTGCTTTCACGGCTCCATAGCTCACTTCTTTCTTTAAAATATATTTTTATTGATTTCAGAGAGGAAGGAAGAGGGAGAGAGAGAAATAGAAATATCAATGATGAGAGAGAATCATTGATTGGCTGCCTCTTGCATGCCTCCTACTGGGGACCTAGCCCACAACCCGGGCATGTGCCCTTGAACGGAATCAAACCCGGGGCCCTTCAATCCACAGGCCAGTGCTCTATCCACTGAGCCACACCAGCTAGGGCAGCTCATTTCTTTTTAGCGCTGAATAATATTCCATTGTCTGGATGGACCAGAGTTTATTTCTCCATTCACCTACTGAAGGACATCTTGGTTGCTTCCAAGTTTTGGCAGTTATGACTAAAGCTACTATAAACATCTGTGTGCAGGTTTTGGTGTGGACACATTTTCAACTTATTTGACTAAACACCAAGGAGTGCAAATTGTTTTCCAAAGTGGCTCACCACTGTGCATTCCGTCAGCAGTGAGTGTGAGGCCCTGCTGCTGTGCACTGGTGTCCGAGTTCCGGATTTCAGCATCCCGATGGGTGCAGTGGGGCTTATTATTGCTCTAATTTGTAATTCCCTAGTGATACGTGGTGCGGAGCATATTTTCATATGCTTAGTTGCCATCTGTATATCTTCTTTAGCGGGGTGTCTGTTTACATCTTTTGCCCGTTTTTAATTTTTTAATTATTATTTCTTATTGTTGAATTTTAGAGTTCTTTTATATTTTGTGTAACTAATTTTGATCACGTATGTTTTACAAAGGTTTTCTCCCAGTCTTCTAGCCATCTCATTTTCTTAGCAGTGTCCTGGACAAAGCAGAAGTTTGTTCTTTTATATACATTTTTTTTCATGGATCGTGCCTTCGGTGTTGTGCATAAAAAGTCATCACCAAACCCAGATTTACCTAGCTTTCCTCCTATGTTATATTCCAGGAGTTTTATAGTTCTGCATTTTACATTTAGATCTCTGGCCCATTTTAAATACATGTTTTGTGAAGGATTGAAGGTCTGTGTCTAGGATCATTTTCACATGCATATGGTCAGTTGTTCCAAGATGATTTGTTTAAAAGCCTCTCCTTCCTCCTCGCCTTCGCTCCTTGTCAGAGAACAGATGACTGTATTTGTGTGGGGCTATTTCTGGGCTTTCTGTTCAGACCCATTGACTATTAGTCCTTTCACCAGTACACACTGTCTTGCCTGTTACAGCTTTAAAGTAAGACTTCAAGTCAGTCTGTCAGTCCCCCAACTGTCTTCTCCTTCAACATTATATTGTCTATGATAGGTCTCTTGCCTTTACATAAAAAAATTACGATGAGTTGTATTGATATCCACAAAGTAACTCATAGGGATTTTTAAAAAAATATATATTTTATTGATTTTTCACAGAGAGGAAGGGAGAGGGATAGAGAGTTAGAAACATCGATGAGAGAGAAACATCAATCAGCTGCCTCCTGCACACCCCCTACTGGGGATGTGCCCGCAACCAAGGAACATGCCCTTGACCGGAATCGAACCTGGGACCCTTCAGTCTGCAGACCGATGCTCTAGCCACTGAGCCAAACTGGTTAGGGCAACTCATTGGGATTTTGATTGGGATTGCATTGAATCTGTAGATCAATTTGGTAAGAATTAACAATTTTGAGTCTTCCTATCCATGAATATGAAATATCTCTCCATTTATTTACTTTTTTATTTTTCATCAAAGTTTTGTAGTATTCATCATGCAAATCTTGTATATATTTTGTTAGATTTATAATAACTTCTTTTTTTTCAATGTTAATGCCAATGATATGTTTTTTATTTCAAATTTCAATTGTTCATTGCTGGTATATAGGAAAACAATTGACTTTTGTAATTTAACCTTGGACCCTACAGTCTTGCTATAGTCTCTTATTAGTTCCAAATTTCTTTGTTATTTGTTTTTTGATTTGTTTGTTTTTACCTCTGGGATTTTTTACGACCTTCATATAATCTATGAATGACAGTTTTATGTCCTCCTTCTCCCAATCTGTATAACTTTTATCTCCTTTTTATATTTTTGTCTTACTGCATTATCTATGTCTTCCAGTACAATATTGAATGGGAGTGGTGAAAGGGAACATTCTTGTTTTGTTCCTGATTTTAGGGGGAAAGCATCTAGTTTCTTCTTATTAAGTATGATAATACTTAGAGTGTTTTAGCTGTAGGGTGTTTTGTTTTTGGCAGATGTTCTTTATCAAGTTGAATTTTTCTCTCTTCTCCTTTTGCTGAGAATTTTGATCATAAATGGGTGTTGAAGTTTGTCATGTATTTCTTTGCATCTATTCATATGGTCAGGAAATTTTTCTTCCTTAGCTTGTTGATGTGATTGATGTGCAAATATCAAACCTGCCTTGCATACCTGGAATAAATCCCACTTGGTCACAATGTTTAATTCTTTTTATACATTGTTGAATTCAACTTGGTATTGTTTAGTTGAGGATTTTTGGTATCTATGTTCATGGGAAATATTGCTCTGTAGTTTTATTGTTGTTGTGATGTCTTTGTCTGGGTTTAATATTAGGGTAACTCTAGCCCCATAGAATGAGTTAGGAAGTATTCCCCCTGCTTCTAATGTCTGGAATAGTTTATAGGGAACAGGTAAAATTTCTTCCTTAAGTGTTTAGCAGAATTTACCAGTGAATCTCTTTGGAGATTATTTGTTATTGATTCAATTTCTTTAATAGACATAGACCTATTCAGATATCCTATTTCTTCTTGTGTGAGTTCTGGAAGGTTATGTCTTTCAAGGAATTGGTCCATTTCATCTAGGTTATCAAATTTATGGACATAGAATGCTCATAATATTCTTTTGTTCTTTTATAGTCCATATGATCAATAGTGATGGCCCCTCTTTCATTTGTGATGTTAGTTATTTGTGTTTTCTCGTTTCTTTAGCTTGGCTAGATGTTTATCGATTTATATTATTGGTCATTTCAAAGAACCAAGTTTTGATTTTGTTGACCTCTTAATATTCTCTTTTACTGATTTCTGCTCTAAATGTCATTATTTATTTTCTTTTGCTTGTTTTGGATATAATTTGCTCCTCTTTTTTCATGTTTCTTAATGTGGAAGCTTAGGTGTTTGTGGGGTTTAAATATATATATTTAAATATATGCATTCAATGCAATGCTCTTTAAGCACCAATTTTGCTGCATCCCATGAATTATGGGAAGTTGTATTTTTATTTTCATTTGGTTCAAAATATTATAAAATTTCTCTTGAGACTTCTTCTTTCCTTGTGTATTATTTAGAAGAGTGTTGTTTAAAGCCAAATATTTGGAGATTTTTTTCAGCTACCTTTCTGTTCTTGAATTCTAGTTTAATTTTATTGTGGTCTGAAAGCAGACATTGTATGACTTCAATTCTTCCAGGTCCATTAATGTGTGGTTTATGGCCCAGACTGATACCTGTCTTGGTGAATGTTTTACGAGCTTCAGAAGAATGTGTATTCTGTTGTTGGATGAAGTAGTCTATAAATGTCAATTAGATACTGTCGATTGATCACAGTGTTCAGTTCAGTGTTATCCTTACTGATTGTCTCTTGGAGCTGTCAGGTACACAGGGCTTGAAGTTTCCAACTATAAGAGTGAATTCAACTATTTCTTCTTGAAGTCCTACTAGTTTTTGTCTCACGTATTTTGAAACTCTGTTGTTGAGCATTTACACTTTGAGGACTACTATGTCTTCTTGGAGAATTGACCCCTGTATTATTATGTAATGCTCCTCTTCATACCTGGTAAGTTTCCTCCTTCTGAAGTCAGCTTTGCCTGGAATTATTATAACTTTCTTTATATAGATCCAAGTTTCTGACCCACATCATTTTCCTTCTCCCCGAAGAACTTCTTTTACGTATTTCTTACAAACCAGGTGGCCTGGCAATACATTTCTTCAAATTTTGTTTGTTCCTCCTTCACTTTTGAAGGGTAATTTCACTGGATACAAAAATTTAGGCCACTGAGATTTTTGTTGTTGTTGTTCAACACTATAAATACTTCATTGCGTTCTCCTCTTGCTTGCATGGTTTTTGAAGAGAAGTCTAATGTAATTCTTATCCCTGCTCTCTGTAAGTAGGTATTTTTTTTTACTCTTATTTTCTTTGTTTTTAATTATGATATGTGTAAGTGTAGGCTTTTTTTTTTTTTTCTTTGCATTTATCCTTCCGAGTGTTTTTTGAGCTTTCTGGATCTGTCATTTTCAAGTATAGGCACTCCATCTTATTTCTGTAACCTCTATGTTGTAAAAACTGCAGTTTGAAATCTTCCTCTAAACATAGATGGTCCTTTGTTCTGTAAATTAACTCTGCTATTCTTGGTTTCTGTAAACACGCTTGCTCGAATAATAGGGAAAATAAGCTCAAATTATCTGGCCTTGCAACCCGCTCTGTTGCCATCCCTGGTTACTCCCATGCCAGGTGTCATTTAGTTATCTGAATAGTACTGTGCTCAAAGCTACAAGTTGTGCTGTACTCAAGGTTACAAGCTGCCTGCAAAATATCTGCATAGAGCTCTTTGTAAAGCCTGCAAAAGGTCCAGAAAACCCATATTTAGGAGACAAAGGAACTGGGGGTATAAAGGGAAAGTTTCCTCCATGTTGTTTTGCTCAGACTCTGGAGGCTACTCCTCTGAGACTGCTAGCATAATAAAGACTCCAAATTTGGCTTACTAAGGCATCTTCTGTTCAGCTCGCTGATTTCCAATATAACAATTTGTTGTCTGAAATTGATTTTGGAAAATAGTCATTACTGCTTTAAGCTTTAAGTATTTCTTTTTTAAAAAAATATATATTTTATTGACTTTTAAAGAGAGGAAGGGAGAGAGATAGAGAGTTAGAAACATTGATGAGAGAGAAACATCGATCAGCTGCCTCCTGCACACCTCCTACTGGGGATGCGCCCGCAACCAAGGTACATGCCCTTGACTGGAATCAAACCTGGGACCCTTCAGTCCGCAAGCTGACGCTCTACCCACTGAGCCAAACCGGTTAGGGCAAGCTTTAAGTATTTCTTCTGTTTTCTTTTCTCTCTTTTCTTTCTGGTAACTGTCCCACAGTTTTTGGGTATTTTGTTCTTTTTTTCCAGTCCCTTCTCTTTTTTTTCAGTTTGGGAAATTATTATTGATATATCCTCAAGTTCACAGATTCTTTCCTCAGCTGTGCCCAATCAGCTTATGTCCCCATCAAAGGCATTCTTCATTATAGGTTTTTTCCCTATCATTTATCTTTGAGTCTTTCTTAGAATTTCCTTCTCTCTGTTTACATTATCCCTCTGTTTTAGATGTTGTTTGCTTTTTCTGTGAAAGCCCACAGTGTATAAATTATATGTCTCTTAAATCTCCAATGAATCCCTGATAGTCCCAGCCTCCCTGCCATGTCTGAACCTGGTTCCAATGGCTAACTTGTCTCCTCAAAGTGTTTTCTGCTTTTTAGTATGCCTTGTGATTTTGGTGGAAGCAGGGCCTGATGTACCAGATAAAAGGAACTATGGTAAACAGGCTCTTCGTATGTGAAGGTGGGGTATGGGGCGAGGGGCAGTGTTCTTTCGTTCTATGATGAAGTCAGCATGGTCTCCAGGGATCCCGTGTCCCTGGCTGCGCCCTCACAGTGCTCCTCTGTCCCGACCCTCCCTGTGAGTGAGTCAGGACAGCCAGAGGAGCTGGGCCGGTATTCCCCTCTCCCACGGGGAGGGCTGCAGGGGCTGGAGTTGGGTATTTCCTTTCCCTTGTGAGGCTCAGGAAAAACCCAGTGGGTGAGGCTCTGGTGAAATAGTTTCTTTGTTGAGAACAGAATGCTCTGGGCTGTTTCAAAATGGTTACTTTTCCACTCCTCCCGCTGGAAACATGAGGGGACTTTCCTCTGATCTCCACCGGAGAACCCCATGAGGCTCCTAGAGTTACAACTCAGGAAACTGGGTACCCCCTCCCTCCCCGAACTCCCACCCTCCGGCCCAGGTTCAGCGCCAGGAGCTTTCATCTCTCAAGCTAGTGGTTCAGCAGCCCAACAACTAGGCAATTACACTTGAGTAAGGCATTTGTACCCGTGCCAGCTCCCTCTGGTTGCTGGGTTGTATCTGCTCCCCGCGAGCTGTCCTTCTTTGTATCTGCCTGTTTCTCTGGCTTTTAGGTGGTGTTTTGTCCTGTGACCTTAATTCTTTGATGGATTTTAGAAAGGTTGTTGGTTTTCAGCCTTTTTCTTGGTGTGGGGATGGGAATAGTGACTTCCAAGCTCCTCACATGTGAGGCCATCTCTTCTGGCATTTTTAACAATACAAAAATTAAAGATAGCACCTACCTAGAATCTTAGTGTAAACTGTGAGGTCTGGATAGAGATTTATGCTTTCCAGCCCCCCCGCCATATGTCCAAAAGCATTTCTTAAATAATCCATCCTTTTCCTCCACCAATGAAATGCCAGTCTACAATCTAATGAATTTTCTCTAGTCCATGAAACTATCTCTGGACATTCTATTCTGTGGCATTGATCCAGAAATCCAGGCACCAATATCGAGCCCTTTTAATTATTGAAGCTTCATAATATGTTTGAACTTCTAAGAGGTTCGTCCTTATTCATATTTTAGTTTTTCATATCATTTCCTTTTCTGCTGTTTATTTTTCCATAAGATCTTTGGCTAATTTTTTAAAAAAATATTTTAACAATATTTGTATTGGGTTCCAAATAATGTTAACATTTAACTCACAGGGGGAATTAACATCTTTGTCATGTTGAGCCTTCTGGTTGGGTATGTAGGCAGTCTTTCCACTTGTACAGGTGGGTGTATTTTGTTAATGATCTTCAAAAGAATTCAGTTTTTCTTATAGATTCTCTACACTTTTAGTACAGCCATTATTTTTCCTTATATTTTAGGTGGGTTCTTTCCTTCCATTTAGCTCTTCCAATTAATTTGCTGCTTTTATACACTAAGGTTATAAAACTGTATGTACTATTTTTGTACTAAGCATGTTGTTGAATTCTCTTATTGTTTATAATATTTTTTTTTCAGAAAATATTCTGATTTTCCCAGGTATAATGAATTAATACATAACATATTGCTTATATGTTATGTAAAACTACTCATAATTTTATTTCCATGTTTTCAATTTTTTTACCTCCAATTTTTATTAGTAGTTCTAATTGTGTTGACTAGTACTTCCAAAACAAATCCAAATAATAATGATAACAGTGGGCATTCTTGCCTTTTTTAATTTAATAGAAGCACTTTTCAATAAAAATAAATTTTTGCCTTGAGGATAAAATAGTTATATTTTATTTTATCAATGTAGCATATATACCTATATTTCTATTTTACTAAGCAGTTTTTATCATGAATAAATAGTACATTTTATTGAATGCCTTAAAAACATTCTTGAAAATAAGCACACACTTTCCAACTTAGCTTCACTAACATATTAACCATTTCAATAATTTCCTGTCTTTGGATCACTCTTAGATTCCTGGAGTAAAACATGCTATGTCATGTTGAATAACCATTTTTATTTGTTGCAGGTTTTATTGAGTAATATTTTATTTATTAATTTTAAATCAATATTCCTATGTAGCATGGTCTATAATATTCTTTTGTGCCATCTTTGTTTTCCTATAAATGACTGGAAGCAGTTCTTTTGCTAAGTTCTAGAACAGAACCATTTAATAGCATTGGGATTGTTATTCTGTTTAGGTTTGGTAGAATTCCTTGCAAAAACAACTGAACTTAGTGATTTCTGGAGATTTTCTATTTCCTCTCTGATAGTCAGTCTCTTTATATTTTTCAAGTCTATTTAAATAAATTATATATTCATAAAAGTTACATATTTTATCCAGGTATTTAAATAAAAGTGTTGAGAAGACATAAAGTTCTAATCAAGATAAAATAATATATACCATATTTCAACCCTCCTCCTCCCCCCTTCCCCCCCCCTACCCCCCACAGAACTAAAACAATATATGAAACAATTGTTTTTCAGACACTGGACATCAGGCAACAAAGAACAGTAATCCCTGAGAGTCAGGGAACAAATGCAGCAAGTCCAGCATTGCCCCAGCCCATTGATGGAATCAAGTTTTCAGGCTGGGGCTCAGGAAGGAGAATCCAGGGAGACTCCACAGCTTCCCAGTTGAGGAGATGGGGCTGAGAGGACAGAGTCCTGGAGGAGAAATGCACAGAGAGCCAGTCCTGGCTTCCCTCTGGGTTCAGCTGAGGTCTCATTACCAGGGATGTGGGGAAAACTGCCTGAGGTCAGGGAAGAACGAAGAACCACCAGACAGGATTAGAGGGAATGGGACCCAAAGCACTCATCATGTCGAAGAGCAGAGCCCGTTTCTGTCAGCACTGCCGGGCAATCTTACTTCTCAGGAAGACTGAAACACAGAGAAAAGATAATGTTTAAACAAACAGATCATCAATTCTGTAGGAAAATTTCAAGTTGCAAATATATAAGTAAATGGAGTCCCTGAAAAAGAGAGTAGGGACATGAAAAATATTTGATGACATAATTTACCAAATTTGATGAAACCTATAAACTCATGGATTCAAGAAACTGATTGAAGCCCAATCACAAGAAACATAAAATACAAGTCACATTAATATGAAATAGCTCAAAACCAGTTATAAAAGGACTATATTAAAATCAGCCAGGGAAAAGAGATAAATTACGTAAAAAATAACTAAAGTAAGAATAACAGCATTTCTTGTCAGAAATAATGCAAGTGAGAAATCAAGGGAGTAACATCTTTAAAGAATTAAAAGAAAAAAATCTGTCAACTCAAAATTCTATGCTTCATGAGAATGCCTTTCAAAAAGTAAGACAAAATAAAGACACTTTCAGACACATAAAAGCTTAAAGAATTCACCACAGCAGCCCTGCACTATAAGGAACGGTAAAATGGTTCAGGTAGAAGGAACATGACACCAGAGGAAATATGGATCTGTACAAAGGGATGAAAAGTACTGGAACTAAATAGGTAGAGATAAAATATTTTGTTCTTATTATTTAAATATAGGTTGTACCCCAAAAATGCATATACACAGTTTGAATAATTATAAAGGCAAGTGTTTATTAAAATACATTTCATTTTCAAAATGGAGCTATCGGCTGTTCAAGTGTGTATACATTTTTGGGGCACCCTGTATATTTAAAAAAATTGACTAGAATAACAATGTTCTATGAAGTTTATTAATTCTGTAATTAATTTTTAAAAAATGTATGACAATAATAGGATAAAGTTGGGGATAAGAAAAATAGAAGTATACTATTGCTACGTTCTTATACAGTATGTGAAGTGGTATAATAGCACTAAAAATTAGTCTGTAATAATTAAAAGATGTATACAAAAAGTTAAAGCAACCACTGAATAGCAAAACAAAAAGTTCTAGTGAATTAAGTCAACAAATCAAATAGAACAAAAACATTAATTCTAATAATTATAATTATTGTATTAAAATACTCCAAATTAAGAAGTTAATCCAAAAATCCTTTTAAAATCAGGGAAAAACAGAGGGGACATTTACATTAATAATCACATTAAATATAAATGGTCTAAATACCCCTATTAAAAAGCAGTTTGTCAGATTGGATCAGGAGCAAAATCCAACTATGTGCTGCCCATAAGAAACACATATTAAATGTAAAGACATAATAAATTAAAAGTAGAGTAATGAAAAAAAGATATACCATGTTAATACAAATCAAATAAAGCCAGAGCTACTATGTTAATACCAAAGTAGATGTCAAACAAAGGAAATAACCAGGGATAAAGAGATTGGCCAGGTTGTTGTTGCTTTTTTAAGTATTAGATTTATTTGAAATGTGATGTTGGAGGAGAGCTCTGTGGATAACTTGGCCAACCAAAAGAGCAAGTTAATCCTGAAACCATCGTTGGAGGCAAATAATCCTATCTAATAAAAGAGAAACATGCAAATTGACCATACCTCCTCTATGCCCACAAGCCATGCCCACCAGCCAATCAGGAGCAAGTATACAAATTAACCCAATAAATATGGCAGTGGCCACAGATCTGGAGAGAGCAGGAGGCTTGGGTTGCCCCCAGCAATGGAGAAAGCCAAGCTTTCCACCTGCCCTGGCCTGCCCTGGCCTCTGCTCAAGCCTACAAAGTTTCAATTACAGAAGATAAATAAATCCCAACAAAATGGCGGCAGCCATGGAGCTGGAGCCAGCTGGAAGCTTGGGTTGCCCCTGGCGATGGAGGAAGCCAAGCTTTCCAGCCGGCCCTGGCCTCCGCTCAAGGCTACAAAATTTCAGTTATAGAAGATAAATAAATCCCAGATACCAGGGCCTCCTCTTTGGGTCACCGGCGGCCGTGGTTGGCCTACAAACCACCACAAGCCCCTTGCCCAGGCCGCCCCATGCCCCAAGGGAACCCCCACCCTGATCCGGGACACCCTTCAGGGCAAACCAGCTGCCCCCCACCAATGCACCAGGCCTCTATCCTATCTAATAAAAGGGTAATATGCAAATTGACCATCACTCCAACACACAAGATGGCTGCTCCATGTGGTCAAAGATGGCTGCCCCCATGTGGACACAAGATGGCCACCACAAGGTGGCCAGCAGGGGAGGGCAGTTGGGAGGAACCAGGCCTGCAAGGAAGGGCATTTGGGGGCAATCAAGCCTGCAGGGGAAGGCAATTAGGGGTGACCAGGCCGGCAGAGGAGGAAAGTTGGGGGTGACCGGGCCTGCAGGGAAGGGCAGTTGCGGGGGACCCAGGCCTGCAGGGGAGAGCAGTTGGGGGGACCAGGCCAGCAGAAGAGGGCAGTTAGGAGCAATCAGCCTGGCTGGGGAGCAGTTAGGCATCAATCAGGCTGGCAGGGGAGTGGTTAGGGGGTGATCAGGCTGGCAGGCAGAAGTGGTTAGGGGCAATCAGGAAGGCAGGCAGGCGAGCAGTTGGGAGCCAGCAGTCCTGGATTGTTAGAGGGATGTCTGACTTCCCATTTAGGCCTGATCCTATTGAGGGGTCCCAGATTGGAGAGGGTGCAGGCTGGGCTGAGGGACACACCTCCCCCCTTCCGTGCACAAATTTCGTGCACTGGGCCTCTAGCTAATAATAATAATAAAACTGAAGCTGTCCTACTGCAGGCACATTATGTCAAGGCAGAGTTAAATGGGAAATAAAATAATGCTGGAAAAAATAGAAGGCCTTGGGAAAAGAGGAAGACCACATGTGAGATGAATTGACTCCATAAAAGAAGTCATTGGCATGTGTCTACAGGAGCTGAGCAGGGCTGTTGAGAATAGGACATTGTGGATGTCACTCATTCATAGGGTCACCAGGAGTCAAAAGCACCTAATACAAAGAAAGAGATTTTGTAATGACAGAGGGGTCAATTCTTCAGGAGGACATAATAATCCTGAATATCACCTAACAAGAGAAAATCAAAATAACTGATGCAGAAACTGATATAACTGCAAGGAAAAATATATAGATTCACAGTTATGGTTAGAGAATTCAGTAACCCTCGCTCAATAACCGACAGAACAGGTAGACAAAAACTCAGGAAGGATATAGGATATTTGAACAACACTGTCACCTGGCTTGACCTAACCAGTATTTATGGAACACTCCACCCAACAATAGCATAAGACACATTATTTGCAGGTGTACACATAGTATTTACCAAGATAGGTCAAATTGGGACCATAAAACAAGTCTCAAAAAATGTACAGTGTTCCAAGCCATACAAAGCCTGTGCTCCACTCAAAGAGGAGTTAAATTTAAAGTCAATAACAAAAAGACCTACGGAAAATCCTTCAGACATGTGGGAACCTTAACAACCCATTTCTAAATAAGCCATGGCTCAGAGAAGAAATCAAGCTAGACAATAGTTTGAACTGAATGACAATAGAAACACAACAAATCAAAGTTTATGAGGTGTCACTAGAGCACCCAAGGAGAAATATGGAGCACTAAACATCAATATTGGAAAACAAAAGTCTCAAACTTAGAATCTCAGCTTCCACATTAAGAGTAGAAAAAATAGCAAGTTAAACCCCAAAGTAAGTAAAAAAAACAAAGTAACAAAGATCAGAGTGGAAATTAATGAAACAGAAAGTGGAAAGACAATAGGAAAAAAATCAAGAACATCATAGACTGTGTTTGTTTTTTAAGAAGATTGTTAAATTGACACACTTTAAGTTAGATTGATCAGGAAAAAGAAAAGAGAGAAGTCACAAGTTATCAAAATCCAAAGGGATAAAAGTGGTATCACCTCAGAATCAAAAGATAATAGGACAATAAGGGAATATTATGAGCAATTTTATGCCAATTAATTTGGTGACCAGGTGAAATGGATAAAGTCTTTGAAAGACACAAACTACTAATGTTCACTCAAGAAGGCAGATAAACTGAATAATTTTAAAATAAAGAAATTTAATTTGTAATTAAAAGTCTTATCACACACTCACAAAAACTCTACTCCTAGATAGCTTCACTGGTGAATTCTATGAAATATTTAAATAAGAAAAAAAGTACAGTTCTACAAAACATTTTCCAGAAACTTAAAAGAAAGGACTCCTTCTCTACTCATTCTGAGACCTACTGCTTATGCTGACTCAATAACTAGACATAATATTAAATAAAAGATAGTATAGACCAATATCTCTCATGGATATAAATGGAAAAATTCTCAAAAATTTTTTTACTAATCTGTCAATGTATCAAAAGCAAAAGACATTTTGCATAAGTGGGATGTATCCCCGGAATGCCCGGTTGGATCAACATTCAGAAATTAATTTAATTCACCATATTAACAAACTGGAAAAGAAAAATCATATCATCTCAATACACACAGATAATACATTTGATAACATCCAACACATACTTACGATGAAAGCCCTTATGAAACAAAGACTAGAAAGCTTTCTACCAAAAATCCACAAATGACATGAAACTTACTAGTAAAGAATGATGCTTTCCTCCTGAGATCAGAAACAATATACTTTTATTCAACATGGTACTGTAGGCTCCAGCCTACAACAGACAAGAAAAAGAAGTTAAAGGCATTCATATGGGAAAGAAAACAGTAAAATTATCTTTATTTGAAAATGACATGATCATCTATGTAGAAATCCAAAAGCTAATAGAACTAGCAAATGAGTTTAGCAAGGTTCCAGAATACAAGTTCAATATACAGAAATAATTTTCTTTTTATGTACTCACATCAAACAATAGGACATTGGGAATTTAACAATACCATTTGCATTAACATAAAGACATGAGATATTTAGTGAATAATCTGTCAAAAGAAGTGAAAGAACTACACACTAAAAACTACAAAAGATTATTGAGAAAAATTGAAAAAGACCTAAATAAATGAATAAATATACTGTGTGTTCATGGGTTGAAAGACTCCATATTGTTAAGAGGAGAGGACCAAGATGGCGGCATAGGGCGGACGCCTGATTGTTGCCTACCACAACAATTTTGAAACTACAACTAGAAAACAGAACGGACACCATCCAGAACTACCGGAGGGCTGGCTGAGCAGATGCTATACAACTAGAATAAAAGAGAGGGGGACGCGGGATGACGCTGATGCCGGTGAGCCAAAGATCTCACTTTAAAATCTACGGCTCTGGAAGATGGCGGCGGAGTTGAACGGCTGATCTGTTGCCTCGCATGGCAGTTTCGGAAATACAACTAAAGGATGGACTGGTGAGCGCGGCGACTCCTGCTCGCGTCTCCCCAGGCCGGGCGGCTGCTCCTCTCAGTCAGCACCTCAGCTGGGGCCATGAGCTCGTGGGCGGCCGCGGCAGCTGCTATGGCGGCGGCGGCGGCGGCCGCGGACTCGGCGCAGTGGCTCTTGGTGAAGGAAGAGACCATCTTTCTGCAGGACGGGCCCATCCGCATCACCGACCTGGCCGAGCTGCCCAGTGAGATCCTCGGGGGCCCCGGAGGCTGCCGACACCGACTTGGAGGATTTTTAGGATTTCAAGTCCTTTAGCCATTTTGAGAGAGGAGAACCAAGAAGGCGGCAAAGTTAAACAAATGAACTGCGCTGCACACAGCAATTTCAAAAATACAACTGGAGGACAGAGCGTCTGCCACCCAGAACCACAGGAGAGCTGGCTGAAGGGTGGATTTACAGCTAAGAGGGAAGAGGACAGAGCGAACTCGGAAGGGATAAGGTGCGGAGGCGCGTGGGTCGGACTGGTGGCGGGGGAAGGGACGTGCGGCTTTTTTTCCAACCCTAGGGGAGATTAGCTCCCCATCACCCTGAAATCCAGCTTCTGGGGACTCGCGGGAGACCCAGACGCCTGCAGGGAGAGGCTGGACTCTCGGCCTTCGTGTCGGAGAGTGGGAGTAACTTCCTTGTGGAGGTGCGCCCAGCAATCAGTGTTTGCTGCGCTGGAGTGCGGAACGGGGGGGCTTAGAAACGTGGAGAGCAGAAAAAGCAGACTTGCAGCCATTGCGGTTCGCCACGCCATGGCCTGGTGGCGCCCTGAGACCCCGCCCCACCCTGAGACCCGCCCCGCCCTGGGACCCACCCCGCACGTTTTGCAGACCCGCCCCGCACGTTTTGCAGGCCCACCTGGGCTCCAAGCAGCGGCTTTTGCATGTGGGTGGCCTGCCCTGTGGCAGCTTGACCAGATGAACTGCGGTTCTAGTCGGACTGCTCCAGGGCCGCTTAGACAGGAGGAGGAAACTGCAGTTTTTACTGTAACTCCTGCTGAGTGGCCTCAGACAGTAGCTGACCTGCACCCCACTGGAGACCCAGAAACGAGGGCATCTAGTGGTCGGTGTGAGATGACACTAGATTTCAACCACCCGCATAAGGGACACATTCAAGAGGCAAACTCAGTGAGCGCCAAAGCCTTGCTCCAAGATCCGGCCCATAAACGTGTCTCCTGCACAGCAACTCTTCCTTTATAGACACAGAGGGTCCTCATGGACAATTGGCCAGGAGGACAATCCCTTCCAGTGACACCAACAACAATCAAGACTTAACTATACAAAGGAGGACCAAGATGGAGGCATAGGGCGGAAGCCTGATTGTTGCCTACCACAACAATTTTGAGACTATGAGAGGAGAGCAGAGCAGACACCATCCAGAACCACCGGAGGGCTGGCTGAGCAGATGCTCTACAACTAGAATAAAAGAGAGGGGGACGCGGGATGATGCTGATGCTGGTGACCCAAAGATCACACTTTAAGAACTATGGCTCAGGCGACACAATGGCAGCCTGGAACGTGCTCGGTGCAGTTCCCCCGGCGGTCTCCAGCTGAGGGGATTGCTCCACTCGCTGCCAAGCACGGACAGACAAGCCCCTGAGAGACATGGGGTGGGAGACTCCACGCTTGCTGACCTCCGAGTCCTTCAAGAATCTCAACGCCCCGGAAGCGGCCAGGTGCGCACGCTCAGCGACTGGCCACCGCTGCAGACCCAAGGGCCGACGCAGCGACCCCGGACCAGCCCGCCACCGCGCACCGGGCACACCGGAGCTTCGCCGAGCCCACAGCCCAACGAGTTCTGCGGCAGCCGCCCTGGTGCTTTGAGAAAATGGCCGAAGGAATTGCTGAGAGGGAATTGACCAACAGGAATTGGGATCAAGAAGACGAAACCCCGCTGGGTCCCGGGTCCGGGTGAGGGCCGCGCGCCCCTGGGTCCGGGTGAGGTCACGTGACCCTGGGTCTGGGAGAGGCCACGTGCCCCTGGGTCCGGGTGAGGCCACGCGCCCCTGGGTCCGGGTGAAGCTGTATCCCAGGCCCGGGTGAGGCCGTGTGCCCCTGGATCCGGGAGAGGCTGGGTCCTGGGTCCGGGTGAGGCCTCGCGCACCTGGGTCCGGGTGAGGCCACGCGCCCCTGGGTCTGGGGAGAGGCCACACGCCCCTGGGTCTGGGTGAGGCCACGCGCCCCTGGGTCCGGGTGAGGCTGGATCCCGGGTCCGGGTGAGGCCATACGCCCCTGGGTCTGGGAGAGGCTGGGTCCTGGGTCCGGGCGAGGCTGCGTGCCCCTGGGCTCGGGTGTGGTCACACACCCCTGGGTCTAGGTGAGGCCTCACACCCCTGGGTCCGGGTGAGTCCGTGCGCCCCTGGATCCGGGTGAGGCCGTACGCCCCTGGGTCCGGGTGAGGCCACGCACCCCTGGGTCCGGGTGAGGCCACACGCCCCTGGGTCCGGGTGAGGCCACGCGCCCCTGGGTCCGGGTGAGGCTGGATCCTAAGTCCGGGTGAGGCCATACGCCCCTGGGTCCGGGAGAGGCTGGGTCCCGGGTCCGGGCGAGGCTGCGTGCCCCTGGGCTCGGGTGTGGTCACACACCCCTGGGTCTAGGTGAGGCCTCACACCCCTGGGTCCAGGTGAGGCCGTGCGCCCCTGGATCCGGGTGAGGCCGTGCGCCCCTGGGTCCGGGAGAGGACACGCGCCCCTGGGCCCGGGTGAGGCCACGCGCCCCTGGGTCCGGGTGAGGCCATGAGCCCCTGGGTCCAGGTGAAGCTGGATCCTGGGTCCGGGTGAGGCCGTGTGCCCCTGGGTCTGGGTGAAGCTGGATCCCGGGTCCGGGTGAGGCCGTGCGCCCCTGGGTCCTGGTGAGGCCACGCGCCCCTGGGTCCGGATGAAGCTGGATCCCGGGTCCGGGTGAAGCTGGATCCCGGGTCTGGGTGAGGCCGTGCGCCCCTGGATCCGGGTGAGGCCATGCGCCCCTGGGTCCGGGTGAAGCTGGATCCCGGGTCTGGGTGAGGCCGTGTGCCCCTGGGTCCGGGTGAAGCTGGATCCCGGGTCCGGGTGAGGCCGTGCGTCCCTGGGTCTGGGTGAGGCCACACGCCCCTGGGTCTGGGAGAGGCCACGCGCCCCTGGGTCCGGGTGGGGCCACGCGCCCCTGGGTCCGGGTGAAGCCACGCACCCCTGGGTCCGGGTGAAGCCATGCGCCCCTGGGTCCGGGTGAAGCTGGAGCATCCCGGGTCCGGGTGAGGCCATGTGCCCCTGGATCCAGGCGAGGCTGGGTCCCAGGTCCGGGTGAGGCCGTGCGCACCTGGGTCCAGGTGAGGCCACGCGCCCCCTGGGTCTAGGTGAGGCCACGTGCCCCTGGGTCCGGGTGAGGCCACGCGCCCCTGGGTCCGGGTGAAGCTGGATCATCCCGGGTCCGGGTGAGGCCGTGTGCCCCTGGATCCGGGTGAGGCTGGGTCCTGGGTCCGGGTGAGGCCACACGCACCCGGGTCCAGGTGAGGCCATGCGCCCCCTGGGCCCGGGTGAGGCCACGTGCCCCTGAGTCCGGGTGAAGCCATGCCCCTGGGTCCAGCCAAGACCAAAACAGAGGGTGTCGGACCTGCATTACCACCATTTGTCCACCATCCAGAGCTGAGGGGTCAGTACTGACATGTACACATAAGGAACTGGTGGACATTGATATTGGGTCTCAAAAGAACTGTTGGTCCAGAAAGAAACTCACTACAGACTGATTCATTTGCCTGTCAGCATAACTATTATTGCTCGTCTCACATTCAGTTCTTATAAGTATATCTCTAGTGACACATGATCTTGCTCATCTAGGGGAAATGATGAACAACATAGACTGATGAACAAGAACAGAACCAGAAACAAGGAGGCATCGATCGGACTATCGGGCCTCAGAGGGAAGATAGGGGAGGTGGGGGGAGGGGGGAGAGATCAACCAAAGGACTCGTGTGCATGCATATGAGCCTAACCAATGGTTAAGTTCAACAGGGGGTTGGGGCATCCGTGGGAAGGGGTGTGGGATGGGAATGGGGGGATGAGGACAAATATGTGACACCTGAATCAATAAAGAAATTAAAAAAATAAAAAAATTAAAAAAAAAAAAAAAAAAAGAAAGACTCCATATTGTTAAGATGTCAGTTCACCACAAATTGCTCTATAGACTCAGTGCAATCCCGATAGAAACTCCAGCAGTCTTTTATAAAATGTTATAATTAAACCTAAAATTTTTACAGAAATGCAAATATTTACAATACCCAAAACATTTAAAAATAAGAACAAATTTAGAAAGCTAACACTGTCTGATTTCCAGATTATAATAAGCTTACAGTAATCAAGACAGTATAATTTTGTTGAATATATAGACCCAAAATATCAATAGAATAGAATAGAGAGTCCAGAAATGGACCCACACTATATGGACAACTGAGTTTAACCAACTTTTAAAAGCAACTTGATGGAGAAATGATAGCCTTTTCATTACAAGGCGCTACAACAATTGAATAGCTATACTTAACAAGATGACTTGAGCTTTGGGTTTGTTTTTGGTAACCTGTTGCAATATTACAAATGTAGATAAATTTCCCTTTAAAGTGAAAACACTGTTTTACTTTACAAAGCAAAATGATAGCCAGAATGTGGGGCAGAAAGGATCATTAGCTACCAAGGTAACCTGGCGGGTTATGAGGTTGCCATAAATAAAGGAGAAACACAGAGGAGTGATAATAAAAAGATAAAAAGTCTACAGTTTCAAAATCACTATTTTCCGAGGTTTGTATCAGATGTCATAAATATACAAGGAAAATGGGAGGCTTGTGGTTTATCAAGATTCAAAGAACTACCGGAACTGAAGGCAGTTCTGTTGAGGGTTGTTGATAAAACTGAGGGAAAGTTGTGACCATGTGGGCATGACCCAGCACCTCACAGTCACTCTTCCAAAGGGGTCTGCAGGGCGCTCCATTCAGCAGCGCACATGCCACGTGGCCCACAGAGCCACTGCAGTGTGACCTTGGACTAACCGGGAATACCAGGCAGGACTGCAGGAAGCGCTGGCATATGCTCTCAGCCACCCTGTTTCTGGCACAAACTGTGTTTCAGGAACAGCCTCAGACCCCACACTCCTAACAACTACCAGGCTCACTAGCCAAGTTCAAAAGGAAGGGGCTCTTCTCCCCATTTTACTGAGGAACCGTCTGCTCAGAAGCATGCCTCACGCCCTGCCACAGCCTAGTCTGGAAGTAACCCCCAGCAGCTGCAGCCCTCTGGGAGGGTCCCCTGATCAGAGGGGTCAGCCATGCCTCCGCAGTGAAGAGCACTGTGCGGCTGAGCCACGGGCACTTGGAGCCCAGACTTGTCCCCTGAGCAGGCATGGGTGGGTCTCTAAGCACCCCCAGGTCCCACGGCCACGTTTGCCAAGGCTTCAGTGAGTCATGCCCCACGATATACCCTGAAATATTAGAAATTACTTCATAGCCAGACTGTTTAAAAGATATCCTATATAATAAAAGAGAAACATGCAAATTGACCGTACCTCTGCTGCACCCACAAGCCACGCCCACCAGCCAATCAGGAGCAAGTATGCAAATTAACCCAACCAAGATAGTGGCGGCCACAGAGCTGGAGCAAGCAGGAGGCTTGGGTTGCCCCCGACAATGGAGGAAGCCAAGCTTCCCCCACCCTGGCCTGCCCTGGCCTCCGCTCAAGGCTACAAAGTTTCAATTATAGAAGATAAATAAATCCCAACAAAATGGCGGCAGCCACGGAGCTGGAGAGAGCAGGAGGCTTGGCTCTGCTCCAGGCTACAAAGTTTCAATTATGGAAGATAAATAAATCCCAGATACCTGCTTCTAGCCTATGCTTGGGTCATCGGGGGACATAGCTGGCCTGCAAACCACCACAGGCCCCTTGCCCAGGCCACCCCATGCCCCAAGGGAACCCCCACCCTGATCCGGGACACCCTTCAGGTCAAACCAGCCAGTCCCCACCAATGCATCAGGCCTCTATCCTATCTAATAAAAGAATAATATGCAAATTGACCCTCACTCCAACACACAAGATGGCTGCCCCATGTGGTCAAAGATGGCTGCCCCAATTTGGACACAAGATGGCAGCCACAAGATGGCCAGAAGGGGAGGGCAGTTGGGAGGGACCCAGGCCTGCAGGGGAGGGCAGCTGGGGTGGGGGCAGACCAGCAGGGGAAAGCAGTTAAAGGCAATGAGGCTGGCATGGGGTGGCAGTTAGGGGTGACCGGGTCGGCAGAAGAGGGCAGTTGGGGGGGGACCAGGCCTGCAGAGGAGGGCAGTTAGGGGCAATCGGGCTGGCAGGGGAGCAGTTAGGCATCAATCAGGCTGGCAAGGGAGTGGTTAGGGGGTGATCAGGCTGGCAGGCAGAAGTGGTTAGGGGCAATCAGGAAGGCAGGCAGGTGAGCAGTTGGGAGCCAGCAGTCCTGGATTGTGAGAGGGATGTCGGACTGCCCGTTTAGGCCTGATCCTACCCTGCTCCTAAGCCTAAGAAGGCTATGGTATGCATTATGTCTATGGTATGCTTAACAGGCAGTCGGACATCCCTCGAGAGGTCCCAGATTGGAGAGGGATTGCAGGTCCCAGATTGGCTGGGCTGAGGGACACACATCTCCGTGCACAAATTTCGTGCACCGGGCTTCTAGTCCTATATAATAAAGATGTAATATGCAAATGGTCATTACACTGTGAAGCGTAATGACCGACCGCGTAACAACTGGATCACGGATCAGCAGGAGGGTGGGGCAGAGAGCTACAAGCAGGTGGTGAAGAGCTACAGGAGGGGGCAGGGCAGCAAGCTATGAGGGGGAATGGGGGGAACTACAGGAGGGTGGGGCAGCGGGCGGAGAGCTACTGGAGGGTGGCAGCGAGCTACTGGCAAGATACTGGCGCACGGATTTGTGCGCAGGGCTACTAGTAAAATAACAATGACTAGATAAAAAACCTGGTTCAGTATTTTTGGGAAACTTTGCAATTGTATCGAGAGCCAACATAGAAAATTCATGCACTTTACAGAACTGAGAGTGCCATGGTGCTGAAGTGGGAAGGAAAGCGGAAAGTGGGTACTGGGCCCTGTCCTCCTCTACTTTTCTCTGGGGAGCTACAGAGTGGTTTAGAATGAGGGGCTCTGAGATCCTATAGGAGCAAATAGAAACAGTCCCATAAAGAACCCAAACCGGATATTTGTTTTCTAGGGAAGTTGGCAGGAGGGAGGTGTGGGAAGGTGTTGGCCAGGGGAAGGATGGAGGTGTTTTAACTGATGAGGTGGACGAATAGGCGATGGAAGTCCTGAACCATTTCGTCAGGAAGAATCCTTGGGTTTACAGGGTGGCTTTCTTCTGAGGATCTAAAGACATTTCACACCTACTGTTTGTTCATAGCAACCTACAAACAAGACACTGTTGTGAAGTAAACAGACCTGCTGCTTAAAGAGAAAAACAAAAGGCCTGCGGAGCCGGACAGACGGCCTGCGGAGCCGGACAGACCACCTGTCCACAGAAAAGGGAGCAGCTCCAGCCCCTCGCAGGGGAGGGCGAGGGGCGCGGCTGGCCCGGGGCACCACAGCCTCCCTGTCACTGGCAGCCAGCCCCTGCAATGCTGCAGATGCTCAGGGACTTGGACGCGTCCTTGTTTCCACCAGAGGAATCTGGTCAGGTGCAAGGGCCTCCCATTCCCACGAATCTTTTCCAATCCCTTTTCCCAAAAGTAGGCTTTAGATTCAGCTCAAAACGGAGGGCAGGTCAGAGATTTACCATATACGCCTGCCCCAAACACCCACAGTCACACCCACCATCCACACCCTCCCGAGTGGCACGTTTGTTCCCATCAAAGAACCTGCACTGACCCAACATCCTCCCCCGGAGCCCTAGTTCACATTCGTCCCCTCTTGGTGTCGGACCTTCGGTGGTTTGTGCAGCTGTGCGCTGGCCTGTTCCCACCACAGCAGCATCACACAGAGTCCTTCCCCTGCCCTAAAGATGCCGAAGCTCTGCCTAGTAATCCCTCCCCATCCCCAGCCCCCACCAGCCACTCACCTCCACTGTCTCCACAGCATTGCCTTTTCCAGAGCCTTTCAGTTGGGATCATACGATATCCAGCCTCTTTGCTAGCAGATCGGCTTCATTCACACAGCAATGTGCATGTAAGTTTCCTCCGTGGCTTTTCATGTTTTAATTGCTCTTTTTTCAGTGCCGAATGATAAATAGCCCGCTGTCGGAATGTGCCATGGTTTGTTTATCCGCTGAAGTTCATCCATGTCGAAGTCAGGGGCCCACTCCTGCCGGGGAGCAGGCGCAGGGGACAGTGTGCAGGAGAGGCCACATTGTGCACTCACCAAAGCCCCAGGACCCAGCTGCACACCAGTCCCGACCATCCAATCAAGTCTCTGTGAGGCCTGCTGCCCTGTGTGGAACAAAGCGAGCCGAGAGCCACCGGGCACCGTCAGCAAAGCCAGCAGGACGTGAATCCCGGACTCCCAAGCAAAAGAAGTGAGAAACCCAGTGCTTGATGGTGGGGGCAGAGACAGGCCTCCTGCTCGACCTGAAGGGAAGAGCGAGTGCAAGTTTACATCTTGCCTCTATCCAAAGTAAGAGTGTTATGCTAAGTGAAGTAAGCTAGAGGGAGAAAGGAAAGTATCACATGATCTCACTCATATGTGGAATCTTACGAACAAGACTAGAGGCCCGGTGCATGGATTCGTCCAGGGCGTGTCCTGCCCATCTCGCCCAGTCCCGATCAACCAGACCCCAGCAGCAGGCTAACCTACAGGTTGGAGCATCTGCCCCCTGGTGGTCAGTGCACATCATAGCAACCGGTCAAAGGGTCGAATGAACGGTCGGACACTTAGCATATTAGGCTTTTATTATACTAGTACAGGATAGACCGGCAAGCAAAATAGATCCAGAGGCATGGAAGCATGGCATGGACTGTGGAATCTCAGAGGGAAGGCAGGGGAGGCGTGGGTGGGAAGAGATCAACCAAAGACCTTATATGCATACATGCATGACCCATGGACACAGACAATAGTGCTGTGAAGCTAGGCGCAGCAGGAGCAGGGAGGAGGGGGGTCAATGGGGTAAAAAGGGGGAGGGGGACTTCTGTAATATTTTCAACAACAAAGATAATCCTATCTAATAATAGAGTAACATGTAAATTACCATCACTCTGCTACGCCCACGATTGGGCCGCGGGAGGCTGGGGGGCGGGACTCGGGGTGGCCTATCTGGCCGTTGAGAGGCACGGATCCGCTGCCACTGACAGGGGCTACCCTGCTGTTGAGAGGCGCAGGGGGCCTGCCGCGGACACCCAGCTGCGCCTCTCAACGGCAGGGTAGCCAGGTGTCCGCGGCAGCCCCCCTCAGCAGAGTCCCACCCCCTGCGCCTCTCAACAGCAGGATAGCCCCCCTCAGTGGCCGCGGACCATCAAAAGTGGGGGAGCTGGGTGCCTGTCTTCCCTCAGGTCGAGCAGGAGGCCTGTCTCTGCCCCCACCATCAAGCACTGGGTTTCTCACTTCTTTTGCTTGGGAGTCCGGGATTCACGTCCTGCTGGCTTTGCTGACGGTGCCCGGTGGCTCTCGGCTCGCTTTGTTCCACACAGGGCAGCAGGCCTCACAGAGACTTGATTGGATGGTCGGGACTGGTGTGCAGCTGGGTCCTGGGGCTTTGGTTGATCTCTTCCCACCCACGCCTCCCCTGCCTTCCCTCTGAGATTCCACAGTCCATGCCATGCTTCCATGCCTCTGGATCTATTTTGCTTGCCGGTCTATCCTGTACTAGTATAATAAAGCCTCCGCTGAGCCGGAGGATTCTGAAAGGCCTGGTGCACCAGCGGACAGGCACCCAGCTCCACCGCGAAAAGCGAAAGCGTGTAGGGGACCCTACACGTGCATGATTCAATCATGCACTGGGCCTCTAGTAAAAAAATAAAATAAAGAAGTTGGCGATCTTAGGATAATTTACTCTCTGCAGTTTTGATTATCTAAAAATAGCTTACACTTTAGCACATAAAATCCCTTTTTTGGCGAATACTGCGATTCCCACGGAGGGGAAGGCTGGAGTTGGCTTACGGTCCCCCTCCAGGTGGCAAAGGCCCTACTTTGTTCTGCAAGAGACTGTTGTTTACTTGAAATGACAGGTATATGTGTGCTTTGTTGAAAAATTACCAAATATAGCTAAGAAAAAGTATTTCTACCGTGAGTTCTGCTAAGTATGTGTGCGTGTGTGTGTGTTTGGGGGGGTGTGTGTGTCACATGCACATGGAACTGGGAGTATTCTGCTTTGGGCACATATAACTGATTTTAATGTAAAAATTTGAAGCAAACCCCCAGTGTTCAGTAATTTTCACAGCTTAAAAAAAGACTTCAAATAATTCAGTTTGAGGAGACAAAGCCTGGGGAATTCACACTTCAACTCCACTGGGCAGTTAGAGCTCACAGCGGTGCCGAGCTTCAAACAGCCTGAGAGATTTGGACTGAGCCACGCTCGGCACAGTGGAACCCCCAGTCCCCTCCACAGGCCCTGGAGGGTGAGTAAAGCCCCATGAGTCTGAAGGACGTTGGCCAGAGGCTGGCTTCCTCAGGTGGAGCAGCAGGCCCACCCCACGGCCGCAAGGTGCTCTTCCCAGGAGGAGGCCTGGGAAAGCCCTCTGTTTTCTTGTCCCCCTCCGCTTGGAGCGAGGGGGAGGTTCAAAGGCACTGGGGAAAGAGGCAAAGGCAGACTTCAAGTGCAAGCCTGCCGGACCCAGCCCACGGAGAGCCAGTGAGCACGGGCGGGAAGAGGTGGTGGGGTGTGGGGGCGCTGTGGGAAGATGCTGCCTGCCGTCCCCAGGATGGAACCACAGAGCCTTTGTTCTCATGTGAACTGTCTTGCGAGAGGAAGCTGGCTTCCAGACGAGCCCACAAACTTTCTTACAGTTGCACCATGTAGATGGGGAAATGAACAAAATGACCACGTATGTGGTCCAGCCACGGAAACTAGCCACACGCACAAGGACGTCATGAATAAGACAAAGCCCACCTCCCAAACACACACTGGAACAGGAGCTCCTGACGCCCCTCAGCACATGGATTTGGGGAGGGGACACTATTTGGCCCGTGGCCCCAGGAAGTGGGGTCAGGGGTATTGAAGACCGTGCAGGCCGCCAGCGCTGAAAGGACCCGTGCAGATCTGCCCTGCGCGCCTGGGACCCTTCGCACAACCAGACCCCTTCTTTCTCCGCTGCTGCCTGCGAACAGTGAACCACAAGCCTTGCTTGGATGTGAGACTCTCAATAACTTTCTGGGGACGAACATTTTATGGTCCCTGCACCTTGATCTTTGATGTTGACCTGTAACTTTATAGCCTAGACAATTCACAAGCAAGCTTCCTCCTCAGGACCCAGTCACTTTCACGTCCTGATTTTTATCCATCTCACACCTGTTTCACCACCTTTTACCTGGGAAATTTATTCAAATATTAAAACCTTAATCTTCTGACCAGCTGTCTCACTTGGATCTAATGAATCCCCTAAGCATAAACATACAGAGTTTTTTCAATCTTAAACCTCAGATCATAGGGTGGAACTCTGAGAACCCCTAACTTTATTTGCCCAATAGAAGAACTGGAAACTGACATTTTTTCCAAGTACACATGGTTAGATGTGGCTCGTTGATGTTTTTGTAAGTACACAGGATGCCTCATGGGCGGACAGGGTGGGGAGGCAAAGGGCCACTCATCATAGATGCGTCATATCTCACCGTCCAGAGCACCGCCAAATGAAAATGTATGAGAAGAGCTTCCTTTCCCCACTTCCAGCTGTGCCAGAGGCCCTCTCAGCACACCCCTACCCCCCTCTGTCACGCCCCCTTTCTTCCTCATGTGGCTGTGCTTCCTGGGAATTTCCTCTAATGGTCAGAGCCTTTTCCGTCCTTTTTCTCTCCCCTTTTCTTTTCCTTGATTCTTTTTTTTTTTTTTAAGTGATTTCAGAGAGGAAGGGAGAGGGAGAGAGTGACAGAAACATCGATGATGAGAGAGAATCATTGATCGGCTGCCTCCTGCACGCCTCTTGCTGGGGATTGAGCCCACAACCCGGGCATGTGTCCTTGACCAGAATCGAACCCAGGACCTTCCAGTCCGCAGGCCGAGGCTCTGTCCACTGAGCCACACCAGCTAGGACTTCCTTGATTCTTCACCTCAATGTTCACGTGTTCTGACAAAGGACTAGCTACTAACATCCAGAGCAGGACGGTTTTCCCTTCTTCTCCTGGCTACTCCGCATGCCCCCTCACTGAATTATGAACGCGGACATGCTGGGTGTGGTGAGCAGACCACGCGGCGCTCGCTCGCGGTGACAAGGTGACGCGGAGACGGGCTGGTCTAAGTCCCTCCCGCCTGCACGCGGCGCTCACAGCGCGGCGGCCGCCTGCTCCGAGCGCAGGGAGGCTGCCGAGGCGGGTCTCCGCTCCGCCTTCCCGGTGTTCTACCTGCAGGATGCGTCTCCCTACCAACCCGGAGCTTCCACGCGGCGTGTCACTGTGCCCTCCCCGCTCCCCCGGCACCACTGCTTCCCTCTTTCGCGCCTTAGCAATTTGCAGAAGACTTTTCTTCGTCCGCAGGAATGTCAGCATCATCCGACTCTGGAACCGGACCCTTCTCTGATGACGAACCAGCGCCAGGCGGCCTCGCTGCGCGGTCCCCCGCTCCGCGCTGCGCTGCAGCAGCTAACCAGGCGCCGGTCCGGGCAGCGCGGGCTCCGGGCTCCGGGCTCCGGGCTCCGGGCTCCGGGCCCGGCTCCGCTGCGGGGGCTGTCTGAGCTCCCGGGCTGCGGGACCGGCCTGTGGCTTTGGAAGCCGGGCTCCGGGCTCCGGGCCCCGGCTCCGCTGCGGGGGCTGTCTGAGCTCCCGGGCTGCGGGACCGGCCTGTGGCTTTGGAAGCCGGGCTCGCCCTTGCCAGGGACCAGACTGGGTCTGGCCGGTCCTCCCCGTTATTAGACAAGAAGTTCCCACGCAGCTGTCTGCTGGCGTCTCCCGGCTGAGTCATCACCTGGGGAGCAGGAGGCTGGTATTTCTGAAAGCCCGCTCCAGGGACACCTTGTCCCCCCCCCGCCCCCCCAGCCCGGTGCCCTGCAGCTGGGTCCATGGCTGCCGGTGTTCGGTGTTCCGGGCGCTCCACAGAGTTGCAGGAGGAGGAATGCGAGTTTACAGAGAACACACAGACGATCACTCGTGGAAACTCACAACCTCAGGGACTTCCTTCCCAAGAAACCAGGGCCGGTAAGTGCCCCGTGGCGGCAGGTCAGGCCCCTGGACCCTGGGAGACCGGCGCCCTCGCTGGCCCTGGGGCATGGCCCAGCAGCACCTGCCCAGCCCCCCTGGCCTGCAGCCAGAACTGCCCCGAGAGGGGTGAGCCTGCACAGAGCCCATCAGCCCAGGGTTCATTTTGTTTCAGGTTTGACCCGAGTTTGTCCAGGTCAGTCATATCTTGGTTAATAGAACCCTTTAAAACACTTAAGACATAAACCCTCAAGTTGCCTGTGGCCAAGCGCTCTTGGGAGACATTTCTGTGAGTTCAGGGTGCAGGCTGAGCCCCGACTCTGGGAGGAGCTGCCTTGGAAGAAGAAGGGGTAGGGGAGTCACGCTCGGGCTGTCCACACCTCTGGCCCTGCCCTGTCTGTCCTGTATTTGAAGCCTAACATCTTCAGTCTTCCGCTGGGGGGAAGTCAGCCAGCTAATTGGCTCTCTGAAGATGAGATTGTTTATTTAGCAAACCCCAGGCCCTGGCACACAAACCCCTCCCCGAGGGCCCCTCCCGACCTGCAGCTCAGCTGTTTTCTTGGCGGGAGGCACAGGAACAGCGCTGGGGACCAGGAGTAGCTCCTCCTGCAGAAACTCCCAGCAGCGGGACGGGACCGTCTGCCGTCCGATGGCCCTTGCACTTGCGGGGCCCTTGGCCAAAGGGCTGCAGCCTCCAAGTGAGAGCATATTCCTGGAGCCACCTGAACCCAACTTCCAAGTCCTTCCCCAGATGTGCCCTCGGCCAGGAGGAAAGACCTGCTGTGAGCAGACAGTCCGGAGGAGAGACGCTGCTCGTGCAGCACCCGGTCCGGCCGCCGCCTCCAGGTCCTGCCCAGCAGAAGCAGAAGCAGAAGTGCTGGGAGAGAGGTTCAGAAGGGCCTATCCTCCCGCTCACTCAGCCACACCCTGACCTAACGTGCGCAGGCTCAACCCAGCGGCTGCGCGATCTGAAGCTGCGAATTCCAGAAGCTCGCCCTCCAAAAGACAGCAAGTGGCCAGGACAAAAACTGCTGGTCCAGCGCGTGCTGGTCAACTGCATATTCCTGAAGGAAAAGCAGATGCACAGGGCGGTTATGGGTACGTAGAGAATGTTTACAGAAGGCGTGTGTAGAGAGCTGTGTGTAAAGGGTGTCTGTAGAAGGCGTGTGTAAAGGTGTGTGTACAGGGAGTGTGTAAAGGTGTGTGTAGAGAGAGTGTGTAGAGGGTGTGTATGCAGGGTATGTGAGGGTTTGTGTAGAGACAGAGTAGAGAGTGTGTATAAAGTGTGTAGAGGGTGTGTGTAGAGAGAGCATGCAGAGGGAGTGTGTAGAGGGAGTGTGTAGAGGGGGTGTAAGGGTGTGTGTAAGGGCGTGTGTAAGGGAGTGTGCAGGGCGGTGGGTCGGAGGGAGGTGTGGATGTGGGTGGGCTGAGGGGGTGCTGTAGGCAGTGTGTCAGTTGTGTCAGTGTGTGATGAGAAAAGGCACTGAACAAGGCTTTCCTATAATTCTCCCGAGACCAACACAGCCATTTCATGGCGTCATACACTGGAAACGACTCCCATAAAAGCATTTCCACATTAATTACAAGGAGCTGTTAAAAGGCTTTGGGGATATTTTCCAGGAGCCAAGACGGGAGTTCGTCATGAATACCTGATTCCCGGCAGCTCTTAACATTGTAAACGCCCCGGTCCCTCAGCAGGCACCTTCCCTGCAGTACGCATAATGCTCTAAACATGTTCGCTTGGCTGTGAAGGAGGGCTTGGGATGTAGCTCTTAAAGCTAGTCTCCCTTATTGAAGGTTAACATGTTGAAAGTAAGAGCTTAATGAGGAACGGGAAAGAGTGGGGGAGAGAGAAATAAACTGTCCTTTTCACATGTTTTTGACTGAAAATCCAGTTCAAACATAGATTGCTCAGTTCAGGAAAAATAAAAACCTCTGTGGAATGGACATCTGTCAGGGGAGAGGGGGTGATGTGTGGGACAGGTGGCATGTGGAGATGGCTCCCAGGACCCTCTCCCCCTCCTTCCCATGCTCCTCCGCTTCTGCCTCCTGACCTTTGAGTATGCGTGGCTGTTGCTTCTAACCAAGAGGGACAGCAGAGTGCTGGGATGTGACTGCCCTGAGTAGGTTATAATACGGATGTATGACCGTCATGCTGTGTGCATAAACAGAACACCGCTGCTGTCCTTGAAGAAGCAGACTGCCTCTTGTCAAGTGCCTACGGGGCTGCCATGGTAGACCGTGAAGGGCCTGAGCAATCCCGAGAAAGAAGAGCAAGTCAGGGGGCGTCACACTTGATGATTCTAAGCCATACATAACGCTGCAGTAATCAAACAGCATGGTGCCCACATAAAGCAAACCCGTCAACGGAACAGAACCAAGAGCCCAGAAACAAATCCAAGCACACATGGTGACCCGATGGTACAGCCAAGGATACTCAATGGAGGAAAGACAGTCTCTTCAATAAACGGCGTTGGGATAATTTTGTATTCATATGCAGAAGAATGAAACTGGACCTCTATCTTACACTTACCAAAATATTAACTAGAAATGGATTGAAGGCTTAAAAGTAAGACCTAAAACTATAAAACTCCTAGAAGAAAACATAGCAAAAAAGCTACTTGACATGAATCTTTATTTTTTTGATATGACACTTAAAGCACAAGCAACAAAGTAAAAAATAAACAAGTGGTAAGACACCAAACTAAAAGGCTTCTGCACAGCCCTGGCTGGTGTGGTTCAGGGTCTAAGCATCGGTTTTTGGTCAAGGGCACGTACTGGGGTTGCAGGTTTAATCACCCAGTTGAGGAATATTTGGGAGGAAACCAACTGGTGTCTCTCTCTCTCTCTCTCTCTCTCTCTCTCTCTCTGTCTCTCTCTTTCCCTTCCTCCCTCCTTCTTTCCCTCTCTCCCTTCCACTCTCTCTAAAAACCAATGGAAAGAACATCCTCTGGTGAAGATTAACAAAAGAGAAATAAATAAATAAATAAATGGCTTCTGCACAGCAAAGGAAACCACCAACCAAGTGAAAAGACAACTTGTGGAATGGGGAAAATATTTGCAAATCGTATATCTGATAAAGGGTTAATATCCAAAGTATATAAAAAACTCATACAACTCAATAGCACAAAACTAAATAATGTAAAAAGGCAAAAGACTTGAATAGACATTTTCCCAAAGAAGATATACAAAAGGTACAGGAAAAGGCTCAGCATCATTAGTCATTAGGGAATTTTAACTCCAAACCACAATGAGATAACACTTCATGACAGTTATAATGTCCATCATCAAAGAGACAAGAAATAGCAAGTCCTAGAATGGGTGTTGGGAAAAGGTAACCTTTATATGCTGTTGGTGGGAATGTAAATTGGGTATTTATTATGGAAAACAATATGGAGGTTCCTCAAAAAATGAAAAATAGAACTATGATATGACTCAGCAATTCCACTTCTGGGAATATATTCAAGGGAAACAAAAATACTACTTGAAAAGATATCTGTGCCAAAACCAGTTTGGCTCAGTGGATAGAGCTTCAGCCTGCAGACTGAGAGGTCCCGGGTTCGATTCCGGTCAAAAGGGCACGTACCTTGGTTGCGGGCACATCCCCAGGTGTGCAGGAAGCAGCTGATCGATGTTTCTAACTCTCTATCCCTCTCCCTTCCTCTCTGTAAAAAAATCAATAAAATATTTTTTTAAAAAATAAAAAAATTAAAATAAATAAAAATTAAAAATTAAAAAATTAAAAAAAGAAAAGATATCTGCACCCCCATGTGCATTGCAACATCCTATATAATAAAAGGGTAATATGCAAATTGACCCTAATGGCAGAACGACCATAATGACCACTGGGCCAGTCACTCTGAGGCACACTGACCACCTCTTGGTTCCTTCCCCTGGCCAGCAGGCTCTGATCGCCTGATGGCCACCCGTGGTGAGGGCGGGGTTGGCAAGTGGGCAGGAACAACTGACCTCTCAGTCCCTTCCCTCGGCCATCAGGCACCAATCATTCGATGATGAATGGGGAACCGGAGGTGGGTGGTGGGGGGGGGCGGGGCCGGCTGCGGGCAGCTGGGGAAGATGGCCCCAATTGCAGGCCAGGCCTAGGGACCATACCTGCGCATGAATTTCATGCACCAGGCCCCTAGTTTATATAATAAAAGCCTAAGCGACTGTTATCGTGGAACAAGAATGACCTGTCGCTATGATGTGCACTGACCACCAGGGGGCAGATGCTTAATGCAGGAGCTGCCCCCGGTGGTCAGTGCGTTCCTGCAGGGGGAGCATCGCTCAGCCAGAAGCTGGGCTCTTGGCTGGTAAGTGCAGCAGTGGTGGCGGGAGCCTCTCCACCTCCAAGGCAGCGCTAAGGAGCAGCAAGCCGAGCGGTAAGGAGCAGTGAGCAGGTGGGCGGTAAGGAGCGAGGGGTCCCGCACTGTGAGAGGGTGAAGGCCGGGCTGAGGGACCTCCCCCCAGTGCACGAATTTCATGCACCAGGCCTCTAGTCCTACCTAATAATCCTACTTAATAATAGACAAATATGCAAATTGACCATGCCTCCGACACACCCACAAGCCACGCCCATAAGTCACGCCCACCATCCAATCAGAGTGTGCATGCAAATTAACCCAAACCAAGATGGCTACAGCTACAGAGAGCAAGGTTTCCTAGGTAACAGAGGAAGCCAAGCTTTCCGCCTGCCCTTGCCAGGCCTAAGCCTCCACTCAAGCTACAAAGTTTCAATTATAGAAGGTAAACAAATTCATACAAATGGCAGCAGAATGGAGCTTGAGAGAGCAGGCCAGGGTTGCCGCTGGCAACAGGGGAAGCAAAGCTTTCTGCACACCCTTTCCGGGCCCACCCACTTAAGGCAACAAAGTTTCAATTATAACCCCAACAGAAATGGCTGCCGGCCTTGGAGGGACCCCCAGGCTTGGCTCCGCTCCAGGCTACAAAGTTTCAATTGTAGAAGGAAAATAAATTCCAGATACCAGGGCCTCCGCTTGGGTCGCCAGGGGGTGTGGCCAGCCTGCAAACCACCACAGGCCCCTCATTCAGGCCGCCCCACGCCCCAAGGGAACCCAACCCTGATCCAGGACACCCTTCAGGGCAAACCAGCTGGCCCCCACCCGTGCACCAGGCCTCTATCCTATCTAATAAAAGAGTAATATGCAGATTGATCATCACTGCAACACACAATATAGCTGCCCCCATGTGGTCAAAGATCCTGCCCCCATGTGGACACAAGATGGCCACCACAAGATGACCAGCAGGAGAGGGCAGTTGGGAGGCACCCGGCCTGCAAGGGAGGGCAGTTGAGAGGGACCAGGCTTGCAAGGGAGGGCAGTTGGAGGTGATCAACCCTGCAGGAGAGGGCAGTTAGGGGTGACCAGGCCGGCAGAGGAGGGAAGTTGGGGGCAAACAGGCTGGCAGCGGAGTGGTTAGGGGGTGATCAGGCTGGCAGGCAGAAGCGGTTAGGGGCAATCAGGAAGGCAGGCAGGCAAGCAGTTGGGAGCCAGCAGTCCTGGATTGTGAGAGGGATGTCCGACTGCCCGTCTAAACGGGGAGTTGGACATCCCTTGAGGGGTCCCATATTGGCGAGGGTACAGGCTGGGCTGAGGGACAACCCCCCTCCGTGCACGAATTTCGTGCACCGGGCCTCTAGTTATTTGTAATAGCCATAGTAACAACCTAAGTGTCCATCAACATATGGATGGAAAAAGAAACTGATTATTCAGCCATAATAAAAAAGGAGAGATCCTGCCATTTGCAACAACATGGATAAACCTTGATGGCATAATGCTAAGTGAAACAAGTCTAACAGAAAAAGACAAATACCATATTATCTCACTTATATGTGGAATCTAAAAATAAAATAATAAAAACTCATAGAAAAAGGGATTTGATTTTACCAGAGGTTGGGGCTCTGGGGAGGGAGATAGGAGAAAGGTGGTGAAAAGATACACATTTTCAGTTTCAACATAAATAAGTACTAAGGGATGTGGTGTTCAGCATAACAACCTCCATTAACACGCTGTATGATACGCAAGTTGTTACAAGAGAGAAATATCTGTTCAAACCCTTTGCCCATTTTTAATTGGGTTGTCCCTTTAAGCTTGAGTTGTAAGAATTCTTTATATGTTCTGGATAGAAGTCCCTTTCCAGATATATGATTTTCAAACACCTTCTCCCATGCTCTAGGTTGTCTTTTCACCTTTTTGCAATACAAAAGTTTTTAATTTTAATAAAGTCTGTTTTTCTTATTTTGTTATTTGTGCTGCAGGTGTCATCTAAGAAGTCATTGGCGAGGCCAACATCATGAAGATTGACTCCTACACTTTGTTCTAGGAGCTTTAAAGATTCAGCTTTTACATTTAGGGTGATAATTCATTTTGCATTCCTTTTTGTGTGTGGAGTGAGGTATAAAACCAATTTCATTATTTAGCATGTGGATATCCAGTTGCCCTAACACCATTTGTTGAAAAGACTATTGAATTATCTTGGCTCCTTTATAAAAAATCAATTGACCATAAATGTAAAGATTTTTTTAAACTCTCAATTCTATTCCATTGACCTGTTTGTCTATCCTCATACCTTGGCTACTGTAGCTTTATATTAAGTTTTAAAATTGGGATATATGAGTCCTACAACTTCGTTTTTCATTTTCAAGATTGTTTTGGCTTTTCTGGCCCTCTTGCATTTCTATGTGAATTTTATCTGCTTGTCAATTCCTGCCAAAAATTCTAGCTGGGATTTTAACAGGGAACATGTTGAATTTGAAGATGATTTTGGGGATTATGATAATCTTAACACTGTTAACTCTTATAAATAATGAACATGGAATGTCTTTTCATTTATTTTGATCTACTTAATTGACTTTCAATAATGTTTTATAGTTTTTCAGTGTAAAAGTTTTGTACTTCTGTTGGTAAATTTATTCCTAAGTATCTTATTCTTTTTGATGCTATTGAAAACTGAATTGTTTACTTATTTATTTTCCAAAATGTTAATTGCCAGTATATAGAAGTACAATTGCCTTTTGAATATTGGTCTTATGTTCTGAGATGTTGCTAAACTTATTTATTAGTTCTAATGGTGAATTTTATGGTAGGTTCCTTAGGATTTTTTTATATACAAATTGTCATGGCATCTGTGATTATAGTTTTAGCTCTTCTCCAATCTGGATGCCTTTTACTTCATTGTCTTGCCTCATTGTCCTGGCTAGAACTTCCAGTGCAAGATTGAATAAAGGTGGCAAGAACAAACATCCCTGTCTTGTGCCTGATTTTTGAGGGAAAGCATTCAGATTTTCACTATTCAGATTATGTTAACTTGTCAGAATGGCAACCACCAACAAACGACAAGTGCTAGCGAGGATGTGGAGAAAAAGGAACCCTCGTGCACTGCTGGTGGGAATGCAGACTGGTGCAGCCACTGTGGAGAACAGTATGGAGTTTCCTCAAAAAACTGAAAATGTAACTCCCATTTGACCCAGTGATCCCACTTCTAGGAATATATCCCAAGAAACTAGAAACACCAGTCAGAAAGCATATATGTACCCCTATGTTCATAGCAGCACAATTCACCATAGCTAAGATTTGGAAACAGCCTAGGTGCCCATCAGTAGATGCGTGGATTAGAAAACTATGGTACATCTACACAATGGAATACTACGCAGCTGTAAAAAAGAAGGAATTCTTACCATTTGCAGCAGCATGGATGGACCTGGAGAGCATTATGTTAAGTGAAATAAGCCAGGCAATGAAAGAAAAATACTGCATGATCTCACTCATTTATGGAAAATAAAGAACATTATAACCTGATGAATAAAAATATAGATACAGAGGCAGTAAAGCACCACCAAACAGACTGTCAAATTACAGCGGGAAGGCTGGGGAGTGTTGGGGAGGGAGGGAAATAGATCAACCAAAGGACATGTATGCATGCATATAAGCACACCAATGGACACAAGACACTGGGGGGCAGGGATGAGGGCATGCGACAGGGGGTAGGGGATGCTGGGGGATGGTCAACGGGGGTGGGGGTGGGGAAGGAGATATATGTACTAATATATGTAATATTTTATTTTTTATTTATTTATTTTTTTAAATATATTTTATTGATTTTTTACAGAGAGGAAGGGAGAGGGATAGAAAGCCAGAAACATCGATGGGAGCGAAACATCGACCAGCTGCCTCCTGCACATCCCCCACTGGAGATGTGCCCGCAACCAACGTACATGCCCTTGACCGGAATCGAACCTGGGACCTTTCAGTCCGCAGACCGACGCTCTATCCACTGAGCCAAACCGGTTTCGGCAATATATGTAATATTTTAAACAATAAAAAAATTTAAAAAAAAGATTGTTAGTTGTGGGTTTTTGTTGTTTTTTAAAATAAATGTCCTTTATCAGATTTAAGAAGTTTCCCTCTACTTCTTGTTTGTTGAGTGGTTTTAATATAAAATAGTTTTGAATTTTTGTAAAGTAATTTTTCTGCATCTATTGAGATGATCATTTTTTTGGGGGGGGTTATTCCATTATATACTGCATTACACTATTGGATTTTTGGATAATTAAACCAACCTTGCATTATTGAGATAAGTTCTATTTTATTATGGCATACAATATTATTTTCATGTGGCTGGATTTAATTTGTATTTTGTTGAGGGTTTCTACATTTATTTTCATATGGAATAGTGGTCTGTAGCTTTTATTGATGTCTTTAGTATCTAGCCTGAGAGAGCAGTTTGGAAGTGTTCCCTCTTCTATTATTTGGATAAATTTGTAAAGAATTAATATTAATTCTTCATTAAATGTTCAGTAGAATGCACCCATGAAGCCATCTGACCATGGACTTTTCTTTGTGTATAGTTTTTTAAATTACTAATCTGACCTTTTATTTGTTTTAGGTCTATTCAGACATTCTAGTTTTTCTTTAGTCGGCTTTAATAATTTTTATCTTTCTTGGAATTTGTCCATTTAATCTAAACTAACTAACTTATTGGCACAAAATTTATAATTATCCTTTGTATATCCTTTTATTTCTATAAGGGCATGTCTTTCTTTTTTTCTCAATCAGTGTAGACAAACTTTTGTCATTTTGTTGATTTTATTAATTGTTTTACTGTTCTCTATTTCATTAATTTCTGCTCTAATCTTTACTGTTTTCCTCTTGTTCACTTTAGGTTTAGTTTGCTCATATTTTTCCACTGTCTTAAAGGGGAAGTTTAGGTTATTTATTAGAGATTGTTATTCTTTTTTTAATATAAAACATTTAAAAGTATAAATTCCTCTAAGCTTTACTTTAGTTGAATCCCCATAAGTTTTAGTATATTATGTCTTCATTTTCATTCATTTCAAAGACTTTCCTAATATTCCTTGTGATTTTCTTCTTTGGGTCATTGGTTATTAAGTAATGCATTGTTTACTTTCTACATTATTTATGAATTACCCATAATTTTATTTTAACTTTATTCCATTGCATGCACTGTGGTCAAAAAACATACTTTGTATGATTTCAGTTCTTTTAATTTGTTGAGACTTGTGTTATGACCTAGCACATGGTCTACCCAGGAGAACATTTCATGTTGCGTGAGGAGAATGCGCATTCTCATGCTCGTGGATGGAATGCTCTTTATATGTTGATTAGGCCTCATTGACGTGTAGTGTTGTTCAAGCCTTCTATACACCTTATGATCACATGCCCATGTTTTCTACCCATTAATGAAAGTGGAGTATTAAAGTCTCCAACTTTTATTGTTGAATTGTCTACTTCTCCCTTCAATTATTCCAATTTCTGCTTCATGTGTTTTAGAGTTCTATTGTCATATGCATGATGTTTTTAATTGTTATATCTTCCTGATGGATTGACCCTTTTATCATTATAAAATGTCCCACTTTATCTTAGCAATATTTTTTATTTTAAAGTTTATTTTGGGGATATTCCACTTCTCTTATAGTTACTGTATTTAAGATGCATGCTTTCCCATTCTTTTACATTCAGCCTATTTAAACTTTTGAATCTAAAGTGTGTCTCCTGTAGACAGCATATCATTTGATCTTTTTTAATACTCCTGAACAATCTCTGCTTATGATTGATTGTTTAATGCATCTGCAGTTTTATTTTTTGTTTTTATGTGTCTCATGCTTTTTTGTTCCTCTCTTCCTTCTTTACTTTCTTTGCATTTAGTGAATATTTTCTAATGGAACATTTTAATCATTTTAATGATTTTTTCACTATTATTAAAGTTATGTTCTTAGTGGTAGCTCTAGGGTTTACAATACACATCTTAACATGTCGTAATCTACTTCAGAGTGACATTAATTTAATTCCAGTGAAATATACATATTCATAGCTATATTTATATATATATCAAATATTTATTTGGTTGTTATATTTGTTACAAACTCAATAATACATTGCTATAGTTATTATTTTAAATATTTTTGTATCTTTTTAAAAGTTTAGAAAAAATGAGCAAGTATATATTTTTATAACTTCTAGTGCAATGTTGGTTCAACCACCTCCTTTTTGCAGTTATTTTTAAATATATTGCATTTTATATGTTACAGATCCAACCTTACAAGTTATATGTACTTGTATAATATGTATACAGTTATATATATACTAGAGGCTCGGTGCATGAAATTTGTGCACTGGGGGAAGGGTGTCCTTCAGCCCAGCCTGCATCCTCTCCCAACTGCTCACCTGCCTGCCTGCCTGACTGCCCCTAACCGCTTCTGCCTGCCAGCCTGATCACCCCCTAACCACTCCACTGCCAGCCTGATCGATGCCTAACTGTTCCCCTGTCAGCCCAATTGCCCCTAACTGCCCTCCCCTGCTGGCCTGGTTGCCCCCAACTGCCCTCCCCTGCTGGCCTGGTCGCCCCCAACTAGCCCTCCCCTGCAGGCCTGGTTCCCATCCCCTGCCAGCCTGATTGACACCTAACTGCTCCCCTGCCAGCCCGATTTCCCTCCCCTGCCCGCTGATCACCCCCAACTGCCCTCCCCTGCTGGCCCGGTCACCCCCAACTGCCCTCCCCTGTAAGCCTGTTAACCCCCAACTGCCCTCCCCTGAAGGCCTGGTCCCCCCTAACTGCCCTCCCCTGCAGGCCTGGTATCCACCAACTACCCTCCCCTGCCAGCCCAGTTGCCCCTAACTTCCCTCCCCTACTGGCCTGTTCGCCCCTAACTGCCCTCCCCTGCTGGCCTGGTCGCCCCTAATTGCCCTCCCTTGCAGGCCTTGTCCCCCTGAACTGCTCTCCCCTGCTGGCCTGGTCCCCCCCAACTTCCCTCCCTCCCCTAGAGGCCCCATCGCCCCCAACTACCCTCCCCTGCTGGCCTGGTCGCCCCCAACTGCCCTCCCCTGCTGCCCTGGGGGCAACCCAAGCCTCCTGCTTGCTCCAGCTCTGTGGCCGCCACCATTTTAGTTGGGTCAATTTGCATATTTGCTCTGAGTGGCAGGTGGGCATAGTGGAGTGATGGTCAATTTGCATGTTTCTCTTTTATTAGATAGGATAATATATGCATATAATATTTATAATACAAAGAGAAAAACTCTTATTAAAAATTATGGCCCTAAGACTGTGGTCACAGGTGAAAGACATCCTTCTCACCTTTCCCTTCCAGCCGCTGCCTCAGGGAGCTGGGCTGACATTAAATCCAGAATCAGCGGTGATTTCCTCCCTGGGAGAAGCCCTCCAGCCAGTTGAGTGGCTTCACCTCCGGCCGACTCTGTGTTAGACTCTGCCTTAGCGCTGGTGTGATTTCCAGATGGAAGTGCAGCCCAACCCACTGAGACCTGGGGCCCCAGAAGCACTCCCTGATGGGGGTCTCACGGGAACTCTGTCTCCCCAACCACCCAGGTTTTCCCCTTCAAGAAGGCAGCCACAGCACAATTACTGCCACAAAACTGATGATCATTTCTGTTTGCCAGTGGGGGCTTTGGGAAATGCCACCCCGATGAGAGTTTGAGTGCAGTATGGCCCCTCTTCCTCCCAACTCCTACTCTGGAGTAACTACTTAGGGCGACAGCGGGGCCTGGGCTGGCCCCCAGCCATCTCCACCCATTTCTCAGAGCGACAGAGGAGCCAGTGCCCTGCTGGAAGCTTGGCGTGAAAACTGCGGCTTTATATTCTCTACTGGGGGCCGAGGGGGGTGGTACTACCCAAGAAGGCGGGGCTGCGCAGGGTGGGCTTCTAGGGAACCTCGTGCCATGGCTGACCTTCAGGAAGCATGATGAGGCTGATGGCTCTGTGTCCTCAAGGGCAGGAGAAAACAGCCTTCTTCCCCCTCCCACCAAAACCAGAAAAACCACTGCTCCCTCTTCTCCCTCCAGCCAAGACTGACAGGGTCAATGTGATGTGCATGTGGCCCTCTGTGTCTGTGCACGTGGCCCTCGGTGTCCGTGAACATGGTCCTCTGTGTCTGTGCATGTGGTCCTCTATTTCCGTGCATGTGGTCCTCTGTGTCTCACATGTGGCCCTCTGTGTCTGTGCATGTGGTCCTCTATTTCCATGCATGTGGTCCTCTGTGTCTCACATGTGGCCTTCTGTGTCCGTGCACATGGCTCTCTGTGTCTGTGCACGTGGCCCTCTGTGTCCGTGGACGTGGCCCTCTGTGTCTGTGTACATGGTCCTCTGTGTCTATGCACATGGTCCTCTGTGTCTCACATGTGGCCCTCTGTGTCCATGCATGTGGCCCTCTGTGTCCGTGGACGTGGCCCTCTGTGTCTGTGTACATGGTCCTCTGTGTCTATGCACATGGTCCTCTGTGTCTCACATGTGGCCCTCTGTGTCCATGCATGTGGCCCTCTGTGTCCATGCATGTGGCCCTCTGTGTCCGTGCATGTGGCCCTGCTGAGGAAGTGGTCCGACTGGAGGATGTGTCTCAGACCCAGGCACAGAGAGGGTCTGTACGGACAGCGCACAGTGAATCTGCTAAGTCGAGGCCAGTGATGGCGATACTGTGGCTGAGTTTGGGTGTGCAGGCACTGAGAATGGTTTAAAAGACATACTGTATTTTAAAATCTAGTGATGGCTAGAGTTACAAGTTTTAAACTCTTGGCAAACGGGACTTGGGGGTAGTAGGGATAAATGAAGGAGAGGGTAATGTTTTGACAGTTTCATACTGATATGTGGGAAGAGAAAATTGGTGCCTGAAACACTTTGGGGAAACAATTTTTTAATGCTTTTATGGTTCCTAATACACAGAGACTCAATTATAAATGTTGAAATCAGGAAGTGGAATTGAAAAGTATTTTATAAAAATTCCAACATAAAAGTGTAAGAACAGGAATGAAGAAACTGTGACCAAATGACAATCTGATAGGAAAATGGGCAAAATAAAGGAAGAGACAGTTCAAAGATACAGTGAATAAGCAAGCATGTGAAACTTACTGTCTGAGATATAGGCAGAAAATAGACTTGGATTCGTTCCCAGCTCCTGGCACACAGCAGCTGAAGCCCTGGGCCCCCTGGGGATTAGTGCCTCTTGTATGCCGATGGGCACGTCAGGACAGGGCTGCTGTCCGGAGAGACCAAGGCCTGATCAGACGGCTGGGACTTTCCGTCCCACTCCCCAACTTCCGGGGGGCAGGAGGGCTGGAGACTGGAGACAGATGTCAGTCAGCAAAGACCATGATTTAATCAATTACGTCTACATAATGAAACCCTGATAAAAACCCCAAAGCAATGGGGTGTGGGCACCTTAGGGCTGGTGACGACACGGAGGTCTGGAAGGATGGGGTGCCTGGAGCGGGCGTGCACGTTCCCTTCCCCCGCATACCTTGCCCCCAGCCTCTTCCATTCGGCTTTTCGTTTACTAGTATATCCTTTACAGTAAACCAGTAAGTAAACTGCTTTCCTGAGTTCTGTGAGTCAGTCTAACAAATTACCAAACTTAAAGGGTTGTGGGAGCCCCCAGATTGGCAGTTGGCTGGGCAAAAGTATGGATGGCCTGGCCCCCCCTTACAGCTGGTGTCAGAAGTGGGGACAACCTTGGGGGATTGAGCCTTTAACCTGTGAGGGCTGCACTAATTCGGGGTGGATAATGTCAGGATTGAACTGAACTGAATGGTCGGAGACCCAGATAGTATCAGAAAATTACAGGTTGTCACTTAGAAAATGGAAATTAAGAGCACAATATGATGCACAATATACTCACATTTGATTGGCAGAAAGATAAGGGTCCTGGGAACCCCAACAGTGGAGAAGACTGTGGATGGACCAGTTCTTGGACACAGTCCTGGGGGTGCAAATCAGAGTGACCACTTTGGAAGTGAACTGACCACTGTCGCTTAAACCATGTACATATGACTCACAACTCTGCTCCCAAGGGCGCATCCAGGAGAAGCCCCTAACTAAGCAGGTGCCAGCTCCCACTCCGAGCGAGGCCCATCGCTAGAGGAAGAGCGGAATGCGCGCTGCCTGTTGGAAATGGGAAGTCACACGGCCTCTGGACGCCTGGGCCACAGCTCTGCACAAAATGCGGCAAGCAAGTCCCGGAGGGTGGGATGCATGCAGTGTGGAGTCCTGTCAAGTTCAAACAGGAGCAAAATGAAACAGTAGCAGCTCAGGCACATACCTAATTCACGAGGGAGAGAGAAACGGCCGGGTAGGCAGACCTGTCCTGCGCCTCGTCCAGGGCCAGACGGAATGGAACTACGTTGGAGAGCGTTCACCTGGGATCACCACCTGAGGTCCCGCTGAGGAGGGACATGTCAAGGGAGGAAGGCCGGAGAGCACCTGGGGCGGGGCGGGCGGGGCGGGGGGAGGCCGTGAGAGGAGGGAGCGCTGGAGAGTGTGTCTGGCTGTGAGTGTGTCTGGCCCTGGAGTGTTATGGGGTGGCACTGCACCCGCGGCCTCGCCCTGGGAGTGGGCACCTGCTCTGTGGAGTGGGAGTGGCAGCCGGGAGAAGCGCGCGTTCCCGCAGCCCGCCCTCCCCGCGGGCGGCTGTGCGGCACACACAGCTCGCTCTCTTCAGGCCCTGGGCTCAGGGTGCGAGGAGGGCGGCAGAGCCAGGTCCTGGGCAGCCCGTGAGGATCACAGCCCGCGGGCGGGGGCGGGGGGCGCACGCTGCAGGCTCGGGATGAGCCTTGGAGAGGACCGCAAGAGGAGGGAGAGGAGGGAGGAGCGTGGAGAGGAGGCAGGGGAGGGAGGAGCGTGGAATGGGCAGCAGGAGGAGCAGGAGGAGCAGGAGGAGCAGGAGGAGCAGGAGGAGCAGGAGGAGCAGGAGGAGCGGCCTCTCCGAGGAGCTCACGGGCGCAGACTGAGCCCTGCACCGTCCAGGCCCCGCAGCAGCAGCCGCCCCCAGGCCGCCGCCCAGGCCCGGCAGCGCCAGGCGGACCGGCCAGGCGAGGGCAGAGCTGGAAGCCGGTGCGCGGCCCGGAGGGGTCTTACCGCCGTGGCCTCACCGGGGGGCCCAGCATAGGGGCGGCCTCTTCCTTGGTCTCTCTAGGCCTCGGTCCGCCTTCTGCAGCGTGGCACCGTGACCCGCACCGCAGAGCCGCCCTGGTCACAGAGGCCGTACCCCGAGCGCGGGCGCCGGCGGGGAGCAGGCTGCTCAGCACCAGGCCCCGCGGGGAGGCGGCCGGGGAAGAGGCCATCGCTGGGCGCCCCGCCTCGGTGCCCCCGGGGGGCCCGCAGCCAAGGCCGCGTGGGCAGCGCTGTGCCCGGAGCCTTCCCCACAGAAGCGGGCTGGCGCGGGGGGCCGTGGGCGCCTGAGAGCGGCCTTGCTGGGGGCGGGAGGTCCGGGGCTTGGTGGAGGAGGCGTGGACGCGCCCCGCACAGAGCAGCGGGTGTCGTCACAGGCCGTGCACGGGGTAGCTGTCTCTCCTCGGCCACAGCGCCCGGGCGAGCAGGGCCCGTTCCCCTGGGGGCTCCACCCGCGGGCCCAGGCGGAGAGGCATGGACGGGACATGAGAAGGGGCCTGCGCAGGCCACGCCCGGGAGGGGTCCTGGCTGTGCTCAGAGTGGTCACAGTGTGCGGGGTTCTTCCATTTCAGTGACCCGACTCTCGATGCGGTGGAAAGGAAGGCTCCGCAGGCCACCCCTTCGGTCTGGAAGGTCCCTGCGCCCCAACTGCAAAGCGCGGGCTCTCCCGCAGCTGCTGCGATGGAACCGTGTCCTGGAATGACAGCGGCTCCACGCGCGTCCGGTGCGCGCACGCGAGCTGCGGCTGTGTCACCAGCCACCGGCAGGAGGGCGGCCGGCTGAGCGCACCTCCGCCCCAGCAGCTGAGCGTGAGCAGGAATTCCGGCCCTGACCGCGGGCGGAACTGGCCCCTTCCGAGGGCCGAGCCCACTGCCTACGCCCTTGGAAGCGGGCACAGGGCAGGGCAGCAGGCCCCTCCCTGCCTCTCTCTGTGCGAAGGAGACCCCACGCGGAAGGAGGAGAAGCAAGAGGGCGTCGCGATGTCTTGGCAGAGGCGTGGGTGCGGGGGCCTGGCCGAGGGTCCGAGGCGTGGGGTGAGCGGGAGACTCTGGTGGGCTCCGGGCAGCAAGGGCAGGGAGCAGAGCGCGATGGATCTAACAGAACGCTTTCCTGCCTGATGGCGGATGAGGTGACAAGGAGCCAGTGGAGAGGATGGGAGGGAGGAGGCCGGCCAGACTTGGCGTGGAAATGCGGGATGAAGCATCCTTGAGTAAGAGCGTCAGAGAGGGGTAGGGGCGAGTGTCAGGTAGTGCAAGGGCAGGCAGCTCCCAGAGAGGCACATGGGGAATGTAGGGTGAAGGGAACGGATGCTGGGAGAGGGGAAAGCACACAGCTCCCGGCTCGGAGGGAGGCCCAGGTGTGGGAGTGCCAGTCAGCAGGATGCAGCCCTGCAGAGAGAAGGCAGGTGGCTGGACGGATCCCGGGGGACAGAGGGCAGGGAGTTTAGAGGTGTAGAAGGAGGTAAAATAGTGTCCGAGGGGAGCTGGGCTGTGAAGGAGGCAGTGAGACCTTGGGCAGGGGGTCAATGGCCCCGGAAACCCCTGCAGTCCGGGAACCCTTCACAGATGGGGGATACCTAGGGACTGGTTATGCTCAGAGAGTCAGAAGTGGAGATGCTCAGACAAGGACAAGATGACCATGTCGCATAGGTGCCACGTGGGGTGCAGGTTGTTGGAGAACAACCAATTTTCTTTGAGTACTGGCTGTTCACACACACTTGAGTGATCCACGATGCTGGCAGGAGTGTCCCCGACTGGTGGGAGAATTATGTTTAATGTGGAATTTATTCAAAATCCAAAGAACTACAAATAAAGCACGATGAATAGCATCAAGCTGTTTCTCTTATAATATTATTCCTTAGGACCCATGCCTTCAGAAAGTATTATCAAGAATAACAGGTAAGAGAAACTCCACACCCTATGATCTGCATTCTTGATGCCATCACAGAGCTTCTGGATCAACCCCTACCTGAACCCCATCCCTATTGGTGCAGGCAGGTGATTTGTGTTCTCTGTGATTTGCAGCTCAAAGCATCCCAACAGATACAGTAGCTATTACACAAGAATAATTTCTTTGTTTCCAACTCTCCTTTTCCTCCCCTACACTACCTCGGCTAGATTAATTCTTCTAGCAGAAATTAACAGTTGATTTCTCCTTAAAACTTTTTATGCAAAAGCTGCAAAAGTTTTGCATGCAATCAGCTGAGTTTTAAACTAATGAAGCAATAGCAATTTTGTTATGAAAAGGGTATGTTAGGGTAATATGAAAAACCAAGAACATAAACTTTAAAAATCTGCACAAAATTTCAGTGTGTGGCAGGCCAGAACATGAATACTAAAAGAACAATCACAAAAAATGGTGCTTGATTTTGGAGACCAAGGGACAGGTCACCAGAACATCTGGAAGCTCAGCCATGCAGGGGACAAAAACCAGACGCAGACATTCCCGGTCCGTCCCCCGTGACGTAGGAGACACTACCGAAGAGTGGACGGGGACCAGCCTGGATACACCAGCACCGTCTGGGACGGAGCTACTTCGGATGTACAGAGTGTTGACACCATTTGCCTCTTTCTTCCCTGCCTGTTTCTCACTGTCCCATTCTGGGAGGCAGCCGGGCTGTCAGGGGCAGAGGGGCCAGCAGGACTCCATGTTTGTCTAAGGCCGAGTGTATTAAAGAGACTGTCCTAAGAGCCTTTGTGCGAAACCAGGTAGCACAGTGGTCGGCAAACTCATTAGTCAACAGAGCCAAATATCAACAGTACAACGATTGAAATTTCTTTTGAGAGCCACATTTTTTAAACTTAAACTTCTTCTAATGCCACTTCTTCAAAATAGACTCGCCCAGGCCGTGGTATTTTGTGGAAGAGCCACACTCAAGGGGCCAAAGAGCCGCATGTGGCTCGCGAGCCGCAGTTTGCCGACCAATGAGGTAGGAGGATTGGGAGTGGAAAGAAGGGACCCAGAGGAGGGAAGACAGAGAGAGATGGCCTCCATGCTCCGCAGCTGTTTCCCGCCGGAGCAGAGAGCTCCCGGCTCAACGGGCCGTGGCTACTGAGACAATGGGGACACTGTAGCCACCAGGACGGATGTCGGCTCAGAGGCCCTGCCATCAGGTGTGCCGCCCCAGCAGGTGCCGCCTGGCAGGACAGGAGGGCCCACGGTTGTCTGCGACCACGTCTCCATCAGCCTCGCAGACAGAGTCAGATGTCGGACAGGGAGGAACTGAATGTCGTGTCTGTGTGCGCTGGCACGTGAAGCTCCTACTGCGGCCAGCGGCACATGCTTGCATTACTGTGGTGGTTTGGTGTTTGTTAGACTTTAGAAAACCGAGGCTGAAACAAGAGGATTTGTGAGGAACAGTAATAATACATTAAAATTGTATTTTTTAATTCCCTATCCTAATCTTAAGTACAAAACCAATAGACTGATGATGGAATAAAACTGAACACATCGGTATGAGCCCGTGTTTTAATGTAGACTCCCCTACATGTAGATTGTGTGCATACAAGGGTTAGTGTCGCACACACGGTCACCAGCTCCACCCACCATGAGGTCTCAGCAGTGACAGCCAGGGATCAACAGGCAGATCCAGCTCCATATCTTAGTTTCTAAATGCAATTTCCAAAAACAAGGGAACCACAGTTCCCCGGAGAAATGGCTGGTTCTGGGACAGGGGCAAGGAAAATACAAGATGAGCCAGGAACAGCTTATTGTGCCAGGAATAAAAAAAAAAAGTACTCACAAAAGGAAGGAAAAGATAACAAGTTGGGGACGTTTTGAAAGAGCATCAAAATCCAACCTGGAAACACTCCCAATGGCCAAAACTGGAACAAATGGAGCAACAAAGTAAATAAGGAAAATATCAGGTTGCGGCCCAGAGAAAGAAAGAAATTATCTGTGAGTCCTGGTATAGATAAGTGGTTGAGAAATAAATAAATGGGGAAACAGGACAAGTCTTCCTTCAAGAATCCCAAACAGCAAGTGCAGGAGGACTTGGGGGCAGGCACACTGTCATGAGAGCACCATGATAATAATTGCCGCAGGGAAGGTCCAGGGGTGATGCTGTAATTAATTAGTGAAAAGACTAAACAGGTGCAGGGTGCTGGCGTGGCCACAACGGATCTACCACCACATGTTTATTAGTTCCCTTGCTGGTTTTAACTCACATCCGCGAAGTCATGGTCAGCCTCCAGGAGGTGGAGCTTCCTTCCCCTCCCTTGAATGCAAGCTGGATTTACAAAAATAAGTTCCTGTGATATTTGTTACAAAATGTGTCAAGAAAATAGCTTGTTTAATAATAAACTTTAAAATATCATAGAGTTAATAAGAACTAGTAAATAGTTATCCTAATATATAAAAACCCAGGGTCCGTAACAACCAAAGGCTCTACCAAATACCAGTCTGTGCGTGCAGCAGGCTCTGGTGGGCTGGGACTGGAGAGTGGGCTGAACTGCTGACCTCTCAGGGAGAGAGAGAGGCCAGGCTGATCAGCAGCTACCGTGGCTGCTGGTGAGGCCCGGAGAGACAGAGAAAAGTCTGATCCTGGAGGCTGTGGATTAGACCCTACTTCTCTCTCTCTCCAGGCCTCGCTAGCAGCCATGCCTCTCTCTCTCCGAGAGATCAGCAGTTCAGCCCACTGGCCAGCAGCCTGGGGTGGCTGTTGATCAGCCCCACCTCTCTGATCAGGCCTGGAGATAGGCCCAGAGACACTGACTGGCATAGAAACCGACCAATCAAAACCAAATCTGGGTGAACTGTGAGAAGCCAATGGCTGCCTAGGAGGCGGAGCTTCTGACGCTGACTGGCATAGAAACCGACCAATCAGAACTTAATCTGGGTGAACTGTGAAGGCAGAATCTAAGGTGGGGGCTAAGGAGGGGTTTTAAGGGCAACAGCTGTTTGGTGTAAGATGTAAGAAAGCAGTTCAATTTTTTAATGACCAGTTTGGCAGTATAGTGTATATGGCTGGCTATCAGTCCAGATATAGGGATTATGTATACTTATGCCAAGAGCATCTCCTCCTGCTGAAAAAGGCTCCCCCCCCTCCCATTTAAGCAATTCTATCCTACATAATCTATCTATACTAATTAATAAAAAGGTAATATGCTAATTAGACCTGGTCAACCGGCCATCTTCCAAACAAAGCCATGGTGGTGGGGGCCGAGGCAGAGGCAGTTAGAGGTAATCAGGTCAGCAGGGGAGGGCAGTTGGGGGCAAGATCAAGCTGGCAGGGGAAGGCAGTTAGGGGTAATCAGGCAGGCAGAGGCAGTTAGGGGTGAGATCAGACCAGCAGAGATGGTTGGGGGCGAGATCAGGCAGGCAGGCAGAGGCAGTTAGGGGTGATCAGGCAGGCAGGCAGGTGAGCAGTTAGGAGCCAGCAGTCCCAGATTGTGAGAGGGATGTCTGACTGCTGGTTTACAGGGATCAGGCCTAAATTGGCAGTCAGACATCCCCCAAGGGGTTCCTGATTGGAGAGGGTGCAAACTGGGCTGAGGAAACCCGCCCCCCCGCCATGCACGAATTTCATGCACTGGGCCACTAGTAACTAAAATAAAAGGATTCAGGTAAAAGTTTTCAATAATAATTGTTATATGATATATAACAATGCATATTATATAATCCTATATAATAAGAGCCCAGTTACCGAACGGTGGAACAACCAGAACGACTGGTCAACCAGCCGCTATAACCCGCACTGATCACCAGGGGGCAGACACTCACCAGGGGACAGACTGCCCCTTGGTGGTCAGTGCACTCCCACAGTGGGAGCGCTGCTCTTGCAGTGGGCCGATCCCCGCAGGCCACGCCCCCCACCAGTGCACAAATCCTGTGCACCTGGCCTCTAGTACATATTATATTATATATATATATAACATATCTAAGCATATATGTACTTAACCATAGTTTCCCAAACTTAAAATTTAGAGTTTTACTAAGTTAAATGAAATAAATTATTGAATATCTAGATATTTCAAAATAAAATAAAATTCTGAAACATTATTAGATTATTTTAAGTTTACCTACTTTGGGCTTCTTATTACAGAAAGATTAAAAGATAAATTTGGATCTGTTAATAAATGTCTTGTAATTTATTAATATATGGTTCTTAAAAATTATAAATGTATTTGACAATGAAAGAATGCTTACTTTTAATTGTCACTAGAAGTTAGAGTTTCAAGGAGTTAAGAATTTTAATTAAATTAGAAAAAAAGTATGTTTTTGGTAATAGAAGGTATAAGTTATGAAGATACTATTTGAAGGAAATTAAAGGAAAATAATTTGTCCTGAAGTTGGTTACTTCTGAATGAGTTAAGAAGGAGCAAACTAAAAGGGACAAGGAAAGTTGTAGAAAGTTTTTGAACAGCCATATTAAAAAAGAAAATTTTATATATAGTTATGCAGAATAAGGTGGGAATAATTATAATTAAATTAATGAATTTTATTTATATATTTATTTACTTATTTATTTGTTTGTTTGTTTGTTTGTTTATTTATTTATTTATTTATTTATTTATTTTGTTAATCCTCAGTTGAGGATATTTTTTCCATTGCTTGCTTTTCAGAGAAATTGGAAAGGAGGGGTGAAGGGAGAGAGAGAAAGAGGAGAGAGAAGGAAACATCGATGTGAGAGAGACACAGTGATTGGTTGCCTCCTGCATGCGCCCAGACGGGGGCCCCAAATCAAGCCTGCAACCGAGGTGGGTGCCCTTGACCAAGAATTGAACCTGCGACCTTTGGGTGCTCAGTCTGATGCTGTAGCCACTGAGTAAGACTGGCCAAGGCTAAATAAATGAATTTACATATCAAAAGTAAGCTAATGCAAAACCAGAGTTTGGTTCTTTTCCACTCTGTTAAGAGGAGAGTTTTTCCCATATGTATTGTCCTACTCCAGATAAGATATTATGAGCCCTAGCTGGTTTGGCTCAGTGGATGGAGCATCCACCTTCGGACTGAAGGGTCCCGAGTTTGATCTCAGTCAAGGGCACATGCCCCAGTTGCAGGCTCGATCCCCAGTAGGGGGCAAGCAGGAGGTGGCTGATCACTGAATGGCACTCATCATTGATGTTTCTATCTCTCCCTCTCCCTTCCTCTCTAAAATAAATAAAAAAAATATTTTTAAAATTCTATAAAAAAAGACAGTATGAAAAGTTTTCTATTCAGAAAGCAAAGATTTTATGTTTTATTAAAATAGTTCTGTGTCTCATTGTTCTAATCAGTTCCTTCATTTCTTAAGGGAACTATCTTCTCAATCCTGAGAGCTAAACCTGGGCTAACAATAGGAAACCAGGGTTTGTGTTTGAGACCATTTGTTTTACTTCGTGTGAGATAATTAAATATTGTCCCATGATGACATCAGATCTTTTTGGTCAAATATGTTTGATAACCTTCTCAGGGTTCAGACTTTAAAAGGAGACATTTTCATAACCTGTAAATGTCTTTGAGCTATTCCAATGAGTTTATGGAATATCTCAAAGATTTTTTCTCTCTCCTTATAGAAGAGAAAATTTAAACTATTTGACATGCTCAAATTACTTGGAAAGCTTTGTCAAATAAAAAAAAATGCTTATGTTGTATTTGTATGCATATATTAATACTAAAATGATCTGGAGATTATATAAAGATCTTTAAAAGTCTACAAAGTCATGATATGTTTTCATTTGTAATGCTGATTGTTATCTTAAAATGTTATAAAAAAGCACAGTTCTCTGTTAATTGTATTATAATCATATCTACAACTGTGTCATTTTAAGTTTTGTCATTTACAGACAGTTACTGTTTTCCTCTGATGCTTTGAAAATGTTTTATCTTCAGAAAGATTCATGGAAAGGACTCTGTCTTGTACTAAAATAGAGTTTTCTGAGAATAAACTTTCAGATCATAACTTTAAACTATATGAAGATTTATAGAACTCTCAGGAATAACTGGATTCATGGAAATGCTGGCCAATGATCAAGATAAACAAAAATTGTATGGGACTGAATGAACTGAGGATGATTTTAATCTTTATAACTTTTATTTGAACTATTGCTGAATTGAAATTTTTTGTTTTGTTTCCAAATATAAGAAAACTTGTTTATAGTAGAGAAATTTGGTAAATTATATCTTTGTGGGCAATATTGAAGCATTTATATTATTCTCTATACCTGATCTCTATACAATTTGGAAATTCTTAATGAGTATTATTATTTTCATGTCAATATGGTTGTTTGCATAAATTCAATACAAATCTGTTCTCTTTATAACAGGACAGAATTGGAAACTGATATTATTTTAAAAGGTTCGATTAAATATAATGTTGAAAGGGACATGCATAGACTTTGATGTCACCAAAAAGCTTGAAGGAATTAAGATTGACTTTGGCCCTAGACCGTTTGGCTAAGTGGATAGAGAGCATTGGCCTGTGGACTGAAGGGTCCCAGGTTTGACTCCGGTCAAGAGCACATGCTCCGGTTGCAGGCTCAATCCCCAGTAGAAGGCATGCAGGAGGCAGCCAATCAATTATTTTCTCTCATTATTAATGTTTCTGTCTCTCTCTCTCCCTCTCCCATCCTCTCTGAAATCAATTTAAAAAAATAAAAAATATATATTGGTTTTGGAAGCCAATAAAAGCCCTTGGAAAAACAGGCTGATACCTCGCTTACATGGTTCAGAGCAGTCTTTCCAGGTGAGGAACCCAAGTTGCTTTCGGGGAGACAGCAAAGAAAGAACCTCAGGACATTTTGGGGAGCTTGAGAACCTGAAGAACTCACCCAAATTGATAGGTCTCGCAGACAAAGGCTGATGGTAACCATGTGGCTTGGCTTCTTAGCCTCATGAAGCTCATTAAAGCTCAGTCTGGAGGTTCCTTACAAAATTCCAGCAAAGCAGATTTGAAAAAACCTATATGATTTACTGCTGTTCTTGTATTTATGCAAGTAATCAGGCTGAATCTATTGGAACTAGACTTAGACAGTAAATTAAGTAAATTAGTGTTAATTTAGCTATCGTTGCTAAAACTGAGGATGATTTTAGAGAGAAATTGTAATGTGCGGTTGTGGATATTAGATTCTAGTTATCAATTGTTTTTAAAGCTTTATTTTTTTTAACCTAGAAACTGGACTGGATCTTGAATATTTCTAGTTTTCTTACATATTTGGCTATAACCCTTCAAACAAATGTTGCATTTTTCTCCCATCCTTTGACTTGGAATTATTGAGAACTAGCACTTTTTTTTTTTCCTGAAACAACATAATATAAACTTCAAAGAAGTCACACAACTTAGGCTTGAACAATCTCCACACAGAGAATTTACCTGCGCACCTGAGGATGTCGCCAGGGAGATGAAAGCCACAGGCCAGGAGAATGTGATTGTCACCGTGGCCTCCTTCATTCCAGCAAAGGAAGCTCAGCTGTACACCCAGAAATCCTCTCCACTGACAGCCTGACGGACTCAGAAACGGGTTTCTAATTTGCTCTGACCATTAACCTTTGGTCATTTCTGTTTTCACAGTCAGACCCCTTATGAAACACCTGACTGCTTGCCTACACGTTACAGGCCTCATTCACTGCCTCCTGAAATGAGACTCTACAGAGGAGCTGAACGACTTACTCTCAGCACTGAGTGACTGAATCAGTGAAATATGGAGCAGACCACCAACGTAGCTTCTGGATTATAAAACTTGCTTACAGTTTCAAAGGAAGGACTGAAGGGAACCAAAGGTTTGCCGCCCTGAAGCTGCCCTTTGCGATACTGATTTCAAGCTGTTTTTTAAGAAACAAGGCTCAGAAAGAACCTTTGACCCTCTCTCCTTTCCTGCCGCAGAGATTCAGAGGAGAAACCTGCTTTAACAAGGGAGCTTTGGCTTAAGCACCTTCCCCCCAGCAGGAAGACTCCAGTCTGTAGCTGGATAACCTGTGTCCTACAGTTTCTGAGTTGCCTGGCAAAAATATTCCTGCCATGCATGTCCTGCTCTTTCTCAACTACCTGCAAATTCCCATTCTCGCTTCTTGAATCTAATACCTCGTCCCTCCCTTTTCTCCTTTGTCCAAAAATATTTTATGTGCCCAATGTTGCCTCACTGTCTTTGGAATTTTCGTTCTTACGTGATTTCCCCATGCACACGTATTAAAACTTTGATTTTCTCCTGTTTATCAGTCTCTGTTCATTTGATGATTGGCTCAGCTAGAAGAACTTAGAAGGTGGGAGGAAAATGACTACTATTTTTTATTCCCCACAATACCTTTGGGCATATTAGGTTCATTGTCTTTTAAGTTTTGTGTGTGCTTTTAAATTTTCCACCTATAAGCTGGACTGTATCCTGAATGTTTCTAGTTTTCTTAAATATTTGACTGCAACCCTCCAAACTAACATTTTTATTTTATCACCTAGGGACTTGGAATCATTGGGAACTACAATGACCATTTCCCAGGCCGGGCAAGCTAACGTGGCTCCTGAGCTGCCTAGTGAGTGTTCTATTTACTCCCTCAGAAGTCGCCCCGGCCGCTCATGGTGGCCACTCCTCATGCAGCTGCAGAAACGTCACCAGAGACCGTCACACCGCAGACTGGGGGACTAGAGGCTGCCACTGCCTGCCGCACTCCCCAGAAGGCGTTGGAGACAGACAGTGAGCCATCTCCGTGCCTGCCTGCCTTCGGAACTCACACACTGGGATAATGGTCACCTCTGTTTCTCTTTTTTCCCTGAGATGCCTCTACATGGGGGCTAAACACATTAATACTTTCTCTCCTACCTTCTAAGTCCTCTTGCTGGGCTAATTATCAAATTAACAGAGATAGATTAGCAGGAGAAAAATCAAAGTTTAATACCTGTACACGAGAATTCACAAAGCCATGATACATCCATGAAAATTCCAAAGACAAGGCAAACTTGGGTATATATGACATTTTCAGACAAAGACAGGGAGGACGGGGTGTTAGACTTCGGAAGGGAGAAGGGCTGATGTGAAGGAAAGCAGGGAGTGGAGGAAAGCAGGACACACATGGCAGGACGACCCTTTAGGAGACTTAGAAGCAATGGGACACGGTGGGTATGGAGCTACCGGGCCTGCCTGAAGCCTTTGCTTTTTACCAAACTCAACGCAAATTCGGGCAAGGCAGCACCCATCCTAAGACCTCCTTCCTGCAACAGGTTGCTCTTTCTGAGTCTCTTGGGCAGGAAAGGGGGAGGGTCAACATTTAGTCCTGAGCCTTGTTTCTAAAAAACAGCTTAAAATCAATACCCCGACAGGCAGCACCCGGGGGTGGGGGTGGGGTGGGGGCAAAGCTTCGGTCTCTGCGCCTCCGGGAAACTTTGGGCGGCTGCGGCGTCCCTCCTCCCGCAGTGAGACAGCCGTTTCATGGCACCGCACTTTCCTCACGACGGAGACTGGGCGATGATAGACAGCTCCATCAGCCCAGCTTTGGGAATGTGAGGCTGCCGGGGAGGTTTCCAAGGTGGGGGTTCAGAATGAGCACCCCAAGCTGTGCCTCAGTGGTGTGCAGGTTACTCTGAGCTAAAAGCAATTTCAGCTTCAGGCTGAAGAGAAACGTGGGCCCTCCCTTGAACTACCATCTGAAGGGCAGGGAAATTTCTCTTTACTAAATGTCTGCCCTTCTCATCATCCTGCGAGGACCCCCTGGAGCCCCGAGTCCCAGGCTGCTGGCAGCCTCACCCCTGGGCCTGCTGAGCTCCCCCAGGCAGCTCTCCGGGCCTCCTCTCTGACCCCCGCCCCCCACCAGGTGAGAGGACACTGTGCGTTCTATTCTTTGGCTCCCCAATGCCATCCTGGGCTTGGCACCATACAGATGAGTGGGAGGGAGAAAAGGAGTGAGCGAGACCTCTCCTCTGGGTTTTTGAAGGCCCTGGCGTGACTCTTCCTGACGGAGCAGGAAACAGGCTGGTGGATGGGGCGGTGTGGTTAAGGGAGTCAGCTGGCAGGGACTGGCGCAGGGGCTGTGGTGTAAGATGATGCTCCTCAGGGCCCGGTGGGCCCAGTCTGCAGCCCGGTGAGCCCGTCCCTGCCCGCAAGCTCAGGCTGTGCGCTGTAAATGCCGGCGGGAGTAGGTATTTAAAACTCTAGGTCAACACAGAGAACGCTGTGCTTCATTGAAATCCAAACCAAATGCGATTGAAAGTGAGGAAGATGCCAAAACCGGTTTGGCTCAGTGGATAGAGCGTCGGCCTGTGGACTGAAGGGTCCCAGGTTCGATTCCGGTCAAGGGCATGTACCTTGGTTGCGGGCACATCCCCAGTAGGGGTTGTGCAAGAGGCAGCTGATCGATGTTTCTCTATCATCGATGTTTCTAACTCTCTATCCCTCTCTCTTCCTCTCTGTAAAAAATCAATAAAATATATATTTAAAAAAAAAAAAAGAAAGTGAGGAAGATACGACAGGTTTCATCTCAAATGGTCTTACAACACAGTTAATAGAAAATGGGGTGATCGTATTAGAGACCAAAGTGGTAATTGGCATAAGCCATTCAGAATCAGTGTCAGGCCTCCCAGGCACCTGAGCCAACCGCTAACCAAGGGGGAGAGCGGGGCAGCTGTGCAAACTCAGCCCGTGGAGGGCAGAGCTGTCTGCACCTGGGACCTCCACTCCGTGCATGCTTGACACATATGCAAACACACACACACACACACAGGTACACACGCAGACACATGCACATGCATGAACACACAGGTACACACATATATTCACATGCAGACGTGCACACTCCATGCTTTTCTCGGGGTGACATTGAGCTTCAGGACCACAGAGTTGCTGAGCCAGCGTTCCCCAGCGTCCAAGGCAGACCCTCCTACGCAATCACTTTCCCAACACGGCTTACCCTGGCAGCCAACTGCCAAACACTCATTCGGTGAATAAAACCCTCCCGCCCTGGGAGGCTGTAAATCAAGCAGAGCTCCTCTGTGCCACTGCGGCTTCCCCCCAGGCGGGCGCCAGGCCCAGCTGTGGGGTGTCAGGGCCAGCGTGGGGGCGCCGTGGCAGCCAGGGTGAGATCCACAACACTCTACATCCTGAGCTGCACTGCCATGACATGTGCATTGACTTACGAGAAATGAAAAATAAAAATATCACTTCTTGGAAGAGATAGAAATCCCCAAAAGGGAGTCAGACACGCCTCCTTTCCTGGCAGGCTGCAGAGCGAACGGGACTGTGTTTGTGCTTCACCTCCCCGCTGAGGCGCAGGCTGCCCAGGTGCCCAGGTGCCAGCCTCTCAGCATGGGCTCAGGGGCGGGAGCAGGTGCGGAGTCCCGGTGGGAGGGGAGGAGTTAGAGGAGTGTTGGTCCCTCCGATTGCTGGGAGGAGAGAATGAGGTGCATCCAGGAGGGCTTCTTGCGGGAAGGGCCCCTTCGTGGAAGCCAAGGTGCATGTAGGGTCTCAGGAGCCGAGGGGGACGGCAGACACGGGGGCCGTGCAGGTGCACAGGCCCAGCGTGGCAGGAGGCGGTTGCGTGTGAAGAGGAGAGAGCCGAGCGACCGTGCGTGCGTGTGACATGGGTGCGAGCTGGAGCCAGAATACGCAGGCACGAGGCCATGGAAGAGTGCGGCTCTGCCAGGAGCCGGGGAGCCAGGAAGGGGGAAGAGAGGTAATCGCGTTCGTACTTTGAAAAGATCCTCTAGGCTGCAGTGTGAAGGGAGCAGGAGGGGCGTTCAACTGTGTTTGTGTGCTGTCCTCACGGAACTTAAAATCGAGAAGGCCCGGATCCAGCCACCAGAAAAGCCAAGGGCCAGCCTCTCTTTTTTTTAACTTTGGTCTTATTGTTGACACTATTACAGAGTCCCCATTTTCCCTCCCTTCGCCCACTTCCACCCCGCCCCCGCCCCCTTCCCTCTGGCCATCACCACACTGTTGTCTGTGTCCACGGGGAGGTGAATCTCTTGAAAGCCAGGGGCACCTGCAAAGAGGAGCGAGGGGGCCTCCGAGAGGGGGGGCGGCCGGCCAGAAAGTGGTCGGCACGCACAGTCGGCAGAGGGGCCACAGTGAGGGCCAAGGGCGGAGGCTTTAGCAACTCGGAGGCCCTCGGTGACAGTAGCAAGAGATGTTTGGGTTAGCGCAGTGGATTCAAGCCAAATGGGAGTGAGCTGGGGAGAGAAGAAGCAGTAACTTTAGGAAAGAGAAAGGCGGCAGGTTGGGAGGAGGAAGAGGCGAGGAAGGGATGGCTTTGCTGCTGTTACTGTTTAAAAGGAGAATGCTTTCCGTGTTTAAGTGCCCGTGGCTCTCCAGCTGAAGACATTGCATGGACCACATTCTTCTCTCCTTCCTGAAAGCCCACTAGAGTGGCAATAAATGCACAAGGTTTGGAGGCCAAGGGACAAAGGAATGGACCGGAGACTCCGGGAAAGGCCTTCAGGAAACTTTTTGGAGAGGAAACCTGGGTGAGAGGTGGACGCCGCCTTAGCAATGTGGAAGGAGCTGCACCTTGGACTTGCAGAGACGGTGCGGACCATGGGAAGCCCAGGGAGCCCTTGAGTCTGTGGGCTGGGCTGAAACAGGGGAACCCCAGGGAGCTAGGGCCCCGTTCCCCCTCCCACCTGCTCTCGGAGCACAGCCTGGGGTGGTTACAGAATCTACACACGTCACAGAATGGCACAGAACTGCACACGCACTGTGCCTGCCAGTCTCCTGGGCTGAGCTCTGCACCACAGCTAGGTAAGGCGTAACCATCGGGACAAGTGCATGGAGGCCCCTGGGTCTCTCTGCACCAGCGTTGCAGATCCCCGCGAATCTATAATCATTCCAAAACAGAAAGTTAACATTTTAAATCACTGAAAATCAGCAGGTCCATTTTTCTTTTCTGGTAAGATTTGCCACGTGATGCCATGTTGCAGTGGGAGAGGTGAAGGGTAAGTGTGTTCTAATGACCGCTGCGAGGAAGAGCCAGGCTACTGTCTGTCATGGAAGAAGACCCCACCTGGGAGTGCCAAGGTCTTGCTGCTCCTCGCGCTGTGGTCTGAATGGGGAGTGGGTTTCTTCTGAGGTAGCCTCTTTCCGGACAACGCCATGGAGTTCATAGCACTGAACACCCTTACCAGCAAGTCCGGGATGCCACGCTAGCTGGGGGCTGGAGGGGGGCCGGGGCTGCAGGCCTAGGTGCTTGGGGGAAGCGCCCAAAGCCAGCCTCTGCCTTCCCGGGGGCCTCCTTACTCACCGCCTGGACTCAGCTTCTCGGACCACCCATCACTCACAGCTGAGTGTGTTTTCCTGCTGACCTACGACTCTCCTCTGGCTGAGCCTGAGCCTCCAAATTGAAAATCATGATGCTCCAAGTCCAAACATTTCCCCTCTTTCTGTCCCCTTTATCTATCTTCAAGTACCTGAGTCACATGATAGTCCACGAAGCCCTGGAACATCTCCCACGGCTTTTATTGAACAGAATTAGCTGTACTCCTCATGAATCCGTTGGCGAGGACTCCGACCACCTGTGGGCTCCTCGCAGGCAGGTTTATCTCCCGCTGTGTGGTTACCTCTGCTTTCATCTGACTTTGCACAGCCCATGGAGCTCGGGGTCCGGGGCCTCTGGTTGCTATTACTACTCAGAGGCCGGCAGCCCTGAAGCAAGTGTTCACACAGTCCAGGGCTGGGGACGGCACGAGTCCTTTCACTTCCCTGCCGTTCGTCACAGAGAAGGGAGCAAGAGAGTCAGGGAGGGAGGCCAGGTGGGCTCATTCCTTCATTTTCTCTGTCCTCATTCTGAATGGCGAATTCCTCAGATTTATTCTATAATTGTATTCTCTTTTATTCCCTATATACTCTCTACTCTCTGTCTTTTTACTCTAATTTTTTAATGATTTTTTTTTTTTTTTTACTTTATCTTCCAAGCCCATCCAATGCATTTTTAAAAGTGTTATAGATCTACCTTCTCTCCCACTCCACCCAGGCTCTTCCTCCGATTGTTCCTTTTTCATAGATTCTGTTCTTGTTTTATTGATAAAATATTTTCTGTGTAGCTGTAAAATTTGTTTTGATATTTTTATTACCACAAAGATCAGTTTCCTCTCCATGAAGATCTCTCACCCACACCCCCCCTCACTCACCAGCCCCCGCCCAACACCTAACCCCAGGCCTCCCTAACCTGTTCTCCATCTCCATTCATGGCATATAAATGGAGCCACACAGTGTGTGGCCTTTAGAGACTAGCTTATTTCATCCAGCAGCATGAACAGTGATTCCTATCGATTGCTGAGTATAACTCTTGGTATAGATGTGCTGTAGTTGAACAATTCACAATTCATCCAGGAATGTTTGGGTTGTTTCCACTTTTTGTCAATTACAAGTACAGTTGCCGTGAACAATCATAACCAAGTTTTCTGTGGACAAAGCTTTCATCCCAGTGGGAGGAATGGGAATGCCTAGGAGTGGTTGTCAGGTCACATGGTATTGCATGTTTAACTTTTTAGGAAACTGTCAAACTGTTTCCCACAGTGGTTATGCCATTTTACATTCCCACTGCAGTGATCCGGTTCTCCTCCACCCTCACCAGCATTTTCTTTTAGTTGTTCCCATAGGTATGTAGGGAAAATGCATTGTGGCCTTGATTTTCTTGCTCCCAATGGCTAGCCATGTCCCTGTTTTCCATCCACATTCTTCTGCATGCCTTCTGCCCATTTTCTGTTTGATTTTTTAAAATCTTGAGTTTTCAGAGTTCTTTGTGTACTCTAGATATGAGTCCTTTACCAGATGAATAGTTTGCAAATATTTTCTTCCAGTGTACAGTGTATCTTTTCACCCTCTTAACTGGGTCTTTTGCAGAGCAAAAGTTTTAATTTTGATGAGGTCTATTTATTGACCTTTTGCTTTTATAGATCATGCCCTACTGTTGTGTTTAAGAACTCTTCACCAAGCCCCAGGTCCCAAAGGAGTACTCCTATGGTATCTTTTAAATAGTTTATAGTTTTACACTTTACATTTAAATATGTGATCCACTTTGAATTAGTGTTTGTATAAGGTCAAGACCTTATTTTTTTTGCTTTTGGATATCGATTGCTCCAGCATCATTTTTTGAAAAGACCATCATCCCTTCATGGCATTGCTTTGCACTTATATAAAATATCTGTTGATACCCATGTGTGGCTATTTCTGGGTCCTCTATTCTGTTCCATTGATCTATGTGTCTCTCTTTCTGCCAATAACACCATTGATTAGGGTAGTTATATTATAAATCTTGACATTTGGTAAAGTGATTCTTCCTATTTTATTCTTTGTTTTTATAATTGTTCTAATGATGCTATTTACTTTGGTTTTTCATATAAATTTAGAATAATTTTGTCTGTTTCTACCAAAAATTTGCTGGGATTTTGTTAGAAATTGTGTTAAACCTACATATACACTGAGTGGCCAGATTATTATGATCTCTGAATGCATGCAAAACACATGGAAAAGGACCAGTCAAAAACTAAGCATACACTAACTAAATAAAGAATAATTTACAGGGATTCAACAGTAGAGTAGAAGATTCTGAGAATCAAGTCAAAGATTTGAAATACAAAGAAGCAAAAAACACCCAACCGGAAAAGCAAAAAGAAAAAAGAATCCAAAAATATGAAGATAGTGTAAGGAGCCCCTGGGACAACTTCAAGTGTATCAACATTTGCATTATGGGGGTGCCAGAAGAAGAGAGAGAAAGCAAGATATTGAGAACCTACTTGAAGAAATAATGACAGAAAACTTCCCCTACCTGGTGAAAGAAATAGACTTACAATCCAGAAAGCACAGAGAGTCCCAAATAAGAGGAACCCAAAAAGGACCACACCAAGACACATCACAATTAAAATGCCAAGGGCTGCCCTGACCGGTTTGGCTCAGTGGATAGAGCGTTGGCCCGCAGACTCAAGGGTCCTAGGTTTGATTCCGGTCAAGAGCATGTACCTTGGTTGTGGGCATATACCCAGTAGGGAGTGTGCAGGAGGCAGCTGATCACTGTTTCTCTCTCATCGATGTTTCTAACTCTCTATACCTCTCCCTTCCTCTCTGTAAAAAATTAATAAAATATATTTTAAAAAATAAATAATAAAATAAAGTGCCAAGGGCTAAAGACAAAGAGAGAATCTTAAAAGCAGCAATAGAAGAGTGTTGGTTATCTACAAGGGAGTACCCATACGACTGTCAGCTGATTTCTCAACAGAAACTATGCAGGCCAGATGGGAGTGGCAAGAAATATTCAAAGTGATGAATAGCAAGAACCTACAACCAAGATTACTCTACCCAGCAAAGCTATCATTCAGAATTGAAGGTCAGATAAAGAGCTTCACAGATAAGAAAAAGCTAAAGGAGTTCATCACCGCCAAACCAGTGTTATATGAAATGCTGAAAGGTATTCTTTAAGAAGAGGAAGAAGAAGAAAAAGATAAAAAATATAAACAACAAAATGGCCACAAATACATACCTATCAACAATTGAATCTAAACATCAAAATAAATGAATAAGAAATCTAATGAACAGAATAAACTGGTGAATCAAATAGAATCAAAGGCATGGAAATGGAACAGAATGATGATTCTCAGAGAAAAGGGGGTGGGGAGGGCAGGAAGAGATTAAACAAAGATTTTGTATGCATATATGCAAACCTGTGGACACAGACAATAGGGTGTCAAAGGCCAGGGGCAGGGCAAGAACCAGGTGGAGGGGAGCAATGGGGGAAAAAAGAGGGATATCTGTAATAATCTCAACAATAAAGATTAAAAAAAACTATGATACATTTACACAGTGGAATACTACATAGCAATAAAAAAGAAAGAACTCTCACCATTTGCAATGGCCTGGAGGGACCTGTAGAGTATTATGCTAAGTGAAATAAGCCAGTCAGAAAGGTAAGTATCACATGATCTCACTCATATGTGGAATCTAATGAACAAAATGAACTGATGATCAAAAATAGACCCAGAGTTATAGAAGCATGAACAGACTGTTGAACCTCAGAGGGAAGGCAGGGGAGGGTGAGCGGGAAGAGATCAACCAATGAACTTGTATGCTTTTATGTGTAACCCTGGACACAGACAGGGGGGTGGTGAGGGCCTGGTGGGAGGGGAGGATGGGAGTGGGCTGGAAGAGGTTAATGGGGAGAAAAAAGAGGATCTATGTAATACTTGCAACAAAAAAGATTTTTTTAAAAATCCCAGAGCTACTAAAAAATAATGAAAAAAAAATATTTTCACTGTAAAAAAAAGGAAGAAGAAAGGCTTGTGGATGGTTTCCCTTCAATTAGTGTGGAAGGAAAGCTCCACATGTGTGCATATTGTATAACGTTGCAGAATTTCTGTGACCCACTCAAATGCCAGGATGGTGAACATTTTACCATTGAGCGTGGTACAATATAACATAGACACTGACGATCAGCAGTTCAACAGTTTCTTTATGAAATAGGCATGCTGGTGGACTCAGACTCCCATACTGCTCACCACAGCACTCCAGCCTGGCTGGTGGTCCTAACAGGTTTGACAGGGGCTGTTCGGCAGGATCTGGGCAGCTTCCATCCAGCCCCCCAAACCAGCCACACAGTCCAGAACCAAGAGCACATGTGGGGACTGGCAGGAGTGAGGTCCGCGGATGGTCATCCTCCTCCCCTTCCTGCCCTCGGGTGCCAGCCACGTGGGGTCCAGGGTTCCACACATAAAGTTCAGTCCAATGTCTTTCAGGGGGCTGCAATTTCCAAAGAGCTGAAATCAACAAACTCCAAGTGGACTGAGCTCTCCACCCTGCCACTGGGTGACACTGGGAGAATGTACAGTCATCTCTGGGCCTCAGATTTCTCATCTGGAAAATGGGATGTTGTTGCTGTTGGTCTCGGGGTTGTCATGAGGCTTAAGGAGCAGCACTGTGTGAAGCTCTTGAACATGCACCAGGTCAAGCTGAGACTGGCTTTCTTTCCCAGCAGGACGCCTTCAGTCTTTTCTGCTTAACCCACAGGCCTTTGACGCTGGCGGAGTGGAACATCCACAGTACTATTATGTTTAACTCCACCCCGCGCCCAGGAAACCCTTCTGCAGCCAAGAAAAAGCAGTTATCCAACAATGCTGCAGACACTCGCTCAAAAAGCCCGAGGCGGCCGAGTACACAGAACAGGTCCCAGCAGAGTGCAGCAGGCCTGCACATACGGCCTGCCCCGGCAGTACTGAATCTCACCGCAGACAGTGTGTATCAACATCTTCTGGAGACAGGGAGCACTGGCCGGCCCCCACCAACCTCCACCCCCCACCCACACCCACACCCAGTTTCCCAGCCTTGGCAGCCAGTATGACAGGCACATTTGGGGGCTAACTTAACTCAAAGCATCAGGGCTGCTGAAGACTGAGCTACCCACCCAGTTTGTGGGATTCAGATGCAGGCATCACCATAAGCCCTCAGACAACTCGCCTCTGTCAACATAATGGAGAGAATGGAGAGTGCCAGTCCTCCTTTCTCCTCCATCCTTCAGAGTATGCGGTTTCTCCAGAGAACACCCCCTGTGCACACCCCCACTCCGGGCTGAGTTCACATTTTCCCGCTGTCTGCTCCCACTGGATCTTCTGCCGGGCCGACTGCACACTCGGAGGCTCCTGCCGTCCCGGGTTTGGTTGTGTGCTAGAACAGCTCACAGGATGCAGGGAACACTTCGCTTATGTGACTGGTTTACCGTAAAGGGCACCACTTGGAACAGTCAAACAGAAGACGTGCATCGGGCGAGGTATGGGGAAGAGGGCCATGGAGCCCCGTGCCTTCTCTGGGTGTGCCGCCCTCCAGCACACGGATGTGTGCCCCAACCTGAAGTCGCCCCAAACGCTGCCATGTAGGAGTTCTGTGGAGGTTTCGTGATGCAGGCAGCATTGATGAAATCATTGGCCATTGGTGATTAACTCCATCTCCAGCCACCCCCACTCCAGCCCCAATTCTGACCGGGTTTAGGAGATCCAGGCCAAGGACTAGGTCCAGGAGACCAAACATTTATTTTGTCTTCTACCACAGGGTCCAGGTGCTCATGGTCCATGAAGGGGCGGGCACATTACCACCCTCACAAAAGTACAGTTCCCGGGCAGCACACATGCACACCAAACACCCACATACACCCATACACATACTCATAAGCACACATGCACACACATGTCCATATCTACACACATGTACATAGACTCATATACACAAACACACATGTGCACTGTGTATGTACAGTACATACACATACATGCACACAGTTACATCCTTACATGAACACACACACACTAGTTAGGTGTCTGAATATCATAAACATCCTTACAAAATATGAAATGTAAATAGAACAATTCTTGGAATCTCTGTTGGTTCCTGGCTGCCCTAAGGGTGGAGAAAGGGGTGCATGAGGCATAAAGATGGGACAGGCGCTGTGGTAACGAACTCACGATTAAAGCTGCGAAGTTCAGCGTTGCGGTGTCTGTGAATGAATGAGTATTTCCTGTGAAAGAGTTCTGGCAGCCAGTCAGGGGCTCCGAGTCCAGACGGGGTCACTGTACACAGGGCCAAGTTTCCCTTCGCAAATCCATAGCAGGTCTTTTCTCCCCGGCCCTGTGTGAATGACATCACTCACGGTGCTGTCAGAGAACCACACCGGGGTCCCAACCCTGCCCAGGTACCCTCCCTGCCCCCGCCCGCCCCAGCGCCAGAGCTGCCTCCACGGCTGTGGGTCACACCACATTGTCTCGAGTGCACCCTTGAAGCGCTGCCTCTGAAAATCAAAAGACAGCACGCACATTTACTCAAGATGAGAGCCAAAACAGAGCTAAGAATAGGCACATGCAGATTAGTTCTTACGAGGGACTGCGAAAGGCATCCTGGGAGCAGGAGGCAGAGGCCCGGGCGGAGGGGAAAGGGGGGAAGAAGGACATTCACAGGAGGAAGGGTCTGCCTTCCCAGCCCTCAGCCCTGCGGTCCACTTCTCAACGCCGGCCTCTCCGGGAAGCTCCCTGGTGCTGAGGGTCTTAATCACACTGCACCTGCTTGCCAGGCTGCAGGCGCTCCTGCTGGGAGAGTGAGTGCATTTCCTTTTTAAAAATTACAAATAAAATATCCCCCAAATAAGGCTATTCTCCTAGAGAAGCAGTGTGCTGTTATTACACCCAATAACATTAACAATAACCCTGTGATAGCATTCAATACCCATCACACTGAAACGCCCTCCCCTTGTCTTCCGTGACGGTCAGTTGACCAGGCGCCATCAGGCTCCGCACTTGTTGTTACGAATGGTGCATCATTTTAGCTGTGCTGTACTAGGACCACTGTCACCCCTTTTCCGACGTTGGCCGTTCTGAGGAGACCAGGCCAGTGACTGACTATAGAATGGCCACTCTCAGACCGCTTCTGCCCGGCGTCATTCACCTTGTTGCCCTCCCTTCTCCATCCCGTGAAGTGGACGTGCAGGCTGCACACTTGACCTCTGATTCAAGCTAAGCATTTTAGCAAGAACAGAGCCTGGGTGCTGCTGTGCGCTGGATTCCGCACCCCCCGTGCTGCCAGCTTGATCCAGCATGCGTGGCTCTTGTTACACACTTACATACTGGATCCTGTTACATACTGGATCCCGTTACATACTTGATCCCATTAAAGTGCTGGAAGCCAGGCGTGGCCATTGCAACTGGAAAAATGTTTTCTTTCACCAGTTGGCACGGCGTGGTTAGCCAGTTCTCCACACGGCCGAAGTCACTTGGTCTGACTCTGTCCTCGAGGGCTGCAGGCTGGGAACTTGCTCACCCCCACTGTCTGCATGCACAGGCTGGCCTTGTTCTGGGCAGAGCCTGCCTGCTGAGCAGGGGTGCTGAGCGGAGACTTGCCTTCACAGATGGGTGAGGGCTGGCCTCCTGAGGAGCAGTGACAGCCTGGTCTCCGGGCTGTGTGGGAGCTCGGAGGGGCCCCTGTCAGGCTCCAGTGACTGAGCTTTAGGCCAGGGGGCAGGGAGTGAGTGGGGGTGGGGCTTGTGAGGGGAGAGCCTCCCAGGACTGGGAATCTGGGGGCACGGAGCCTTGTCAAAGAGGAGTTTCAGCAGTGCCCCTGTGTGCCCACTGCCGGCTCCCCGGCCACCTGCGATAAGGAGCCCCGTTAGTTTTTAGGGCTTTGGGAGTCCGCCGACACCGGGGCGAGTACAGTATCTTGTTGCCCTGGTGATGGCAAGGGGCCCAAGACACAGTCCCTCCTCGCCTTTTCCTGACTTGATGCTGTAGGAGTGGGAAATGGAGACACATTCGGTCTCGCCTGCAACTGGGGACAGATATGGCTTCTCAGAGCTCGTACCAGACACCATGAGCGAGTCCGGAAGGCCAGGTGCCGAGGGCGGGCCGGCAGGGCGGACTCAGGGCAGGGCAGGCGGCCCGCCTTCCCCGGAGCCCTGGGGCAGCCCGGGCTGGCGCCACCCCGCCCTCCCGCCAGCATCCCAGGCGCGGGTTTCTCCGGCGAGGCGAGCCGAGCCCGCAGCGGCACTGCCGCCCCGACGCGGCGCGAGCCCTCGGCGCGCAAACCCGCCAGCGCCTGGGAACGGCTGCTCTGGGCGCCTCCGCCGGAGCGAGAGGGCGCGCGAGGGGCCGGTATCGAGGGAGGCCCCGCCCCGAGGTCCCCACCTCGCTCCGGGCCGCGCGCGGCTCCAGAACTTCCGCTCAGGAACGTACAGCCTCTCGGGTCCCGGGTCCCGGGTCCCGGGTGCTTTACGCCTCCCTCCTCCCCTCCGCCGCCCCAAGGTCTGGGGTCGGTGCTGTGCTCGCTCACTCCGGGGCCTTCGCTTTCCGTTTCCGAGAGGAGATTCGGTAGTCGCCTCCTGGCCTTCTCCTTTCCGGGGTGCTTCGCAAGGAGCATCGTATTTAGTCACAAAAGCAGATCCGTGCGGCGTGGGCGAGGGGTCGCTGAGGTCCCCGCGGCGGTTCGCGGCCGGGCGGCCTGGGGTCCCGGGCAGGATGGAGACGCGGGACCCGTGGGCACGCGCCCGCCGTGCACCCGGGCTCCGAGCGGGAGGCGCGCGACGGGCCCCAGGCGCAGTCTGCCAGGCGCTACCCTACCAGCTAGGGTTCGTCCGTTTCAAACGGAAATGACCGTGACCGCAGTAATGATCGCTAATTGTCATAATTGGCCCCAACTCGCCGTCGGCGCGACCCGCCCATTCCCAGCCCCGGGTCCCGTTCGGCCCCGGCCCCGCTGGGTCTTAGGGCCCCGGGTCGGTCCGGGGCTAGCCTGGCAGGCGCAAGGTCTGGAGGTGGACCTGGGGCAGGGGCTGAAGGCGAGCGGGCCCCCGGAGCACGGCGAGGGGCGCCGGGGCCAGAGTGGCCGAGAGACGGCGGGAGGCTGTCGGCGGAGGGCGGGCGCCGGGGCGGCGGGGAGGGGAGGGTGTGGAGAAGGGCGGGAGGAGCCGGGGCGCGGCGCGGGGCGGGAGGCGGGGCTGGAGGCGGGTTGCGGCCGGGCCCCGCCCCCGGGGACGCCGGAGAAGTTTGCGCTCGGCTTGTGCGCGCAGAGGCTGAGGGAGCCGGTCCCGGGGACGCGCGACTGGGACCCGGAGCTGAACGTGGTGGCAGGACGAGCCCAGGCGAAACCTCCAGGCCTGGTGCGAACCCCTGAGCCCCAAGACTACCCCGGTGGTCCAAGCCAGCTGGCGCCTGAGCGGAGGAGCGGGCTCCGGGATGCCGGTGGCCCAGGTGCCCTACCCTGACGGAGGTGAGCCGGCAGGGCCGGGGTCGCGGGCTCCGGGGAGGGTGGGGGCAGCTGCGTCCACTTTTCGCGTGAAATCCCCGCCGATTCCGGCGCAACAGTGACCTGGGCGGACGTGCACACCACAACAGCACCCCCTCCCCCAAACCATCCATTCCGGCGACCGAGCCGCGGTAGGGGGAGGGGCGCTTCCCTGTGAACGACGTTTGGAGCCTTTAAACTCAGCTGCCTCTCAGTAACCTGAATGAAAGAGAAGTGGCTTTTCTTGGAGACAGTCCACCCGTCGTTTAACTTGGACAATTAAAAAGTTAGGTGCCCTCCCAGAAAGAGGACCCGGCGCCTCTGCAATGTGTGGCTGTGGTCCTTCTCCTGGTAAAATCATTTTCCAAAGGTATACTCGCCCCAGAATTCCTTTTTTCTTCTTAGTTCTCAAACAGGGCAACTAGGGCTGTCAGATTCGGGCCAGAAGGTCGAGTCCGGGTGCAGTCGGGGGCGCCCACAGAAACCGGTGCGCTGCACACCTAGCAGATGAAGCCCGGGAAGGGGCCGGCGCCCCTGCGTGCGGGGAGCCCCTGCGTGCGGGGAGCCTGGCTGGCTTTCCACTTCTCACCACCAGTCTCTGAAAGGTCCCTCTCCCTCCCTCTGACTCTCCTCTCCCTTTCTGACATCGGACACTACCAATGACATATTCTTAGTGGTGTTTTTATATTTAGATGTAAAAGAGGGACTTCTTGCTAGAATTGTTTTCAGAAGGACACAATTTGTTTTGGAGATAAAGGAAGGACAGCAGCATGAACAGAGGTTCCTTTGGGAGATTATTTAAAAAATGTGAAGTCCACCCTGCAGGCAGTGCCCTCCCAGCTGGAGCCCTGAGCGCTTCCAGAATCAGGAATTTCTGGACATCAGAGGCTGAGACATTTCCTACAGTCACATGTTCATACTTCACCTTTCCAGCATTCTTTACTTCACTGATGAACATCGTGCAGGCGTGATGAAGAAAAACGCAACTCCTAGAAAGTGCAAAGGCAGGATTCCGTTCTGCGGGGCTGCGACTGACAAGGTGGCCAGGCTGGGGTGGTGCAGGAGGTGATGGTGGTGTGTGTGATGCTCAAGTTGTGCAAGTGCCTGGATCTGTACAATTTCTCACTTAATTGGCGCAGAGCTCGATGCCAGTGGGAATAACTTTTGTTGTCATAGGGGAGCCACACATTGTGTTTTCCCGTCAGCAGATGTTCACACGGGGCCTGCCGCTCTTGTCACTGGGCACGAGGACAAGATCTAAAATGCAAAGTCAGTCCTTAAGAGCCTCTTCTAAGATAGAGGCCCAATAATTTCTCATCCAATTTTCATTTTTTGAAAAGGACGTTCTTCTTTATGTTTGTGAATTCCCTTAGGTGCATGACTCTCCTAATTTTGTACGCAGTGGATAGTAGAAACTCCCATTTTCCTGTAGATTGGGGGTGGGGAATCTTTTTTCTGCCCAGGGCCTTTTGGATATTTATAACATCATTCGTGGGCCATACAAAATTATCAACTTAAACATTAGCCTGCTGTATTTGGTCAAACATTTAATTAACTCACTCCGACTGCCTTGGCAGGGCCAGGCCAAATGACTCCATGGGCCTTACACAGACGTTCCCCATGCCTGCTGTGGAAGGAGCCTTACATGTTGACTAATGACTTTCTTTCTCAAAATGCGGAATTTATTTTCCTTTCTCTGGGAATTATGACACACTTTTGATTCCATTGTATTTCTTTCATCCCCTAAAGATGATTCAGTATCTACAGTGTATGCATATATTCTTATTACAAAAAATTTGAGAATTTGAGCATGTCATAATCTTGGAAAGTTAGGGGTGCCATCTTGTAGAACCCCATTTTGTCTGCCAGGACTTAGGACCATGACTTGAGTGCTGACACAGCTGACGAGGCACCCTCAGGCCCGGGTGCTGTGAGCCAGGACCTCACCTTCGTGCTGGGACTGCAGGAGCCCATTGCCTCGCACTTGGCTTCCTAATTCTTTCACCAGTTTTGGAGTTATTTCCTATTATTTCTTTGCCATATATTTTCTGTTCAAGTAATTAATTGCCTTAAGAGATTTTCCATAAGCTCTTGGAGATAATATGATATACAGTGTGGAATCCTATCTAGTGTCAATTAATAGTACATTTCAGTTAATATTGTTACAGTTACTGGACATAAAGTTGCCTCTTTTGTTTGTTTTTGTATTATTCCAATTTTGAGGAATTGAAGCTTTGTCTGTAAGAGAGCAGACATCAGGCCAGTGGGGTCAAATCAGTGACAAGATTGCTCGGTGGAGAATGTGGCGCCTGGTGGTGCATCCGCGTCCCATTGGCACGGTGAGCTGGAAGGGGAGTGCTGGTCAGCTAATGAGGCTCTTTGGCCTTGACGCTGCTCCATTTCCCTGGAGGCAGAGTTTTCCATCTACTCAGTAAGGCCGGCATTCCAGGGTTTGCTAGCACAGTAGCTAGAGGCGATTTGGCTCGAAAGCACAAAAGCACGCTAGGGATGCTCTTATCACGATCAAGGTGAAGGACACGTGGAAGGTGGTCACCTCCAGAAAAGCTTATGAGTAATGTGGTGATCTGGGCACAGATATCCAGCCCAGTTTGGCCTCTTCCAAGTCTCCGCCTCCCCGCTCCCGCCCCCCCACCCAGCCTCAGTTTCCTCCTGTGTACATTCAGAAGGCAGATGGGAGAGCAGACGTGGTCCCTGCGAGGTGCAGTGTGCATAGCACAGGCCTTGTCACCGAGAGCGCTGGGACCCCGCCCTTAGGACTTCTTAGGCAGAACACCTCCTATTTGCATATACCTTTAGCTGCCTTGAGGAGCTCAATTCCACACACCCCTATTGGTCCTGTGACAATCTTGGTAGGAATCAATCCTGTGCTTTACTTAGAGCAGGCAGGGGAGAGAAAGTTTGAAAAGCTTAGTTGAGAAACAAAGAGAGTAAGACCTCTTGCATCAAAAACAATTGTGCCCCTACGGACAGACCTGGGTGCCCAGGGGAATGAGCACTCCACCGTGAAACCCTCACCCTCACCCTCACCTGGATCGTGGACAGCAGTGGTTTTCTCACCGGAAGCTCCCCGGTGGCCTGGAGCACAGTGCAGTGTGCCAGGCGGGGTGCGCAAAGCCTCTGCTGTGAGCTACTTCTGAAATCCAGAGCGAGGGGGTGCTCGCCAGGAAAGGGGTTTCCTGGGGCCATGAGCGGCCAACTCATTCTTTCCTTTTGGAAGAAAAAAATCTTCTTTCCAAGGAATTTTGCTTGTTGGCAAACGCGTGGTGTTCTCATTCCGTTTGGAGGAGAGCTAGTTGGTTCCCTGGGAGACATGCCTGTTGGAAGCACCGGTCCTGCGTCTGGCCAGGAGAAACCCCTCACTATCCTATTGTGCTTTCCTTTCCCGCCGTGAGAGAGGAGGAGACCCCAGACATTGTGGACATATTTTCCTGTTCTTTTTTCTCTTTCTTCTTTTTATAGTTTGTTTATTTTTCAAATTGACCCGTAGAGAGTGACTCGTTAGCATAGAAAACACATCTGGAACCCATCGGCCGCCCGTGCTCTCTCCTCCGCTCCCCGTGGATGTGCCTCTTGGGAATGCAGGGAAAGGGAGCACCCCTGGCTTGACAGGTCTAAACTGGGGTGACACAGCTGGGCACCACCTTCCAGAGGCATTTTATTCTTTCTCTGTGAGAGGTGTTGGTGTTGAAACGCCTGGAGGCGGCCTGGAACATCCCAGCCTACGAGTGCGAAGGGAGAGTCCTTAGGAATTGCCCCTGTGAGTAGGTGAGGGACTCAGGCCTGGCAGTGTCCGTCCGTCCGGTGGGCGTAAGCCAGGCCTGCTCCAGGCCGCAGCACCATGGCAACGTAGCTTCCTTGGAAGACCTCTGCCAACGAGCCGTGTATCTCTTACAGTATGCCCAGCTTTCTAAGGAGGTACGGGACTAGCCAGCACACATTTCTCAGCATTGGGCTTTGCGTGTTCAGGTGGAATTTAAGCAGCGATCAAACTTGTACATTGTCTCTGACACTAATTTTTAAAATAAAACAAAATGTAAAATGTGTAAATCTCACCTTCTGGAGGCTCTCTCCCGCTCCACACACTCACTCAGCCGCGGGGCGCTGGCCGAGCCCAGGAAGCCTCTCCAGGGACCCTCTGCATCAGAGCCCACACTCGGTACCAACACAGCATGCTCACAGATCAGTGGTAGCGCGGACATACAGGCACGTGCTCACATAGGACGTGGGCATTCAGAGCACAGAAAGAGCACCCATGTCCACAAACAACAAACGGTGCATGTGTCCAATCAGCATCCACCCCCATGACTGGCAGGAGCACCCCACCCCCCAAGCACAGCTGCTTCCGGCAGGGCTCCTTCATGTGAAGGTCAGCAACAGGGAAGGCAGTCGGGGCAGTGTGGGCATGTCCTGTAATGTCACTCTAAGACTCACCAGAGAGCTCTCAGAAATCAAGGGATGAGAAGCCCAGACAGTGGTCCCATTTGGGAAGGGGCTTGGGGCACGGAGGGGCCAGCCTCAGGGGTGCTGGGTTGGGACCCGTTTCTGTGGGGTGAGCTAGCTGGCCTCCCACAAGATGCTTTTGAGGAGGCACAGCAATGTTGAGACGCATATAAGATCAGGCTGGCCTTTAGCCAGCACTCAACTCTCAGGATGGGTCTACTTTCTACTGCTGATAATCCAAAGAAAATACGCTTTTAAATTCCAAAGACAACTGGATGTCTTCCAATTCCACATGTGGAGACACATTTAACAAAACATGTTCTTGAAAAAATATGCTCCTCACCCTGGCCTGTTGGCTCCGTTGGTTGTCACATGCACCGGGGGTTGCCAGTGGATTCCTGGTCAGGGCACATGCCGGTGTGGGCTCAGTCCCCGGTATGGGGCATGTAGGAGGCAGCCGGTGGATTTTAGGCTCTCACATCGGTGTTTCTCTCTCTCCTTGCCCCTTCCTCTCTCTCTGAAAATTAATAAGCAGTTTCTCTCCCTGCCCTGGTGCTGGGCCTTTCCCATGGACACAGACACGCGTGGTGTCCTTGGCGGCCCCTTCCTCCGTGCGGGCGGTGTGCGCGCGCCCTTGGGGGTGCCCTTGGGCTGAGTTCTCCTGGGCCTGGGGCCCAGCGAGGGGGCGTGGGACGCTGCCCACAGATGGAGACTGCAGAGAGAAGCCGTGCAGAGGGCGCACACATTTGCTGGGTGCCCGTGAATGCCCCAGGTGCCGTGAGAGACGCTGTGAACTTTGGGATGTCAGTGTGAGGATCAGGCCAGGCATTGCAGGCACAGGGCTCGGAGCCTGCCAGCTGCTACCATTTCTACTTTTAAAAACACAGCTTGGGATTTGTTTTAAAAAGTGGTGCACAGCCTCAGAAAAGATTCCAGAAAATGCCACAGAGCAGGTAGCATTTGACTCAGGCTTGAAGGACTGACAAGATCTAAGTGACAATGGGGGAGGGACAGGAAAGGAGGTGACACCAGGTGGCTTGCCCTGTTAACTCTGGAAGAAGCAATAGAGGTCTGTTGTCCTGGATGGGGGCCGGGGTTCCAGGGCTTGGGGCACCGGGCAGTCTTGCCTTCTGCCCAAGGCAGCACGGGGCCCCCCTGGCCTGAGTGGGCCACGAGGGAGGAGACTCGTCCGGGGGGGCCCCCTGCAGGCCTCCCTGCTAGTCCAGCCGCAGAGCCTGCCCACGGTTCCCTTTTGAAGTTAGGAGAAGTTTCCGCCACACTTGGCCTTCAGGCTGACCTCCAGGTCCTCCGTGGCCTTAGCTGTCATGGAGGGCCAGGGAATGGCCAGGGGCAGTTCCAGGCAGAGCGGAGGCAGCAGCTCAGGTGCCAGGACCTGCGGGTTTCCAGAACAAGCAGCACAGTGAGGCTCCTGGACACTGGAAGAAACTCAGGAACACACAGGGGCTCTCTGCCCAGGCTCAGAGGACGAGGTCCCCCAGGCCAGCGAAGGGAGGGAGGGCCTGACAGTATTTGCAGGCCCCTGGACCAGCACCTGAGGGCAGGAAAGCAGTTACCTGGAGGGTCCCGTGGGCAGGGGGCCCTGGCTGGGGTCTCCTCTGCTTCCCTCTGCACAGCAGCTGCCCATGCTGATCCCTGCGTCCTTCCAGGCGCTGAGGCCTGTCTGGGCCTGCAGTGAGCTCAGTGGGTAGGGGAGGCCTTCAGAGCCCATCACACCCCGAAGTGCAGAGCCCCAGGTCATTGGAGGGTGTCCATTTGCCCTCAACCCAAAGGTAAGGTTGTGAATTGAATGTTAAAAAGTACAAAAAGCTTCACCGATACACACGGTGGGCTGTAGTAGATGAACGCCATTTGATCTTAGCTACGCATTTATGTATTCAAATAACTTAAAGGTAAAGTCAGTGAGTCCACTGAAAGCCCTTTCTTCCTTGGTAGCTGGGTCCCCCTGGACAGCCCAGGAGGCCGCAGGCAGGGTGGGGAGTGTCCAGGTCAAGTAGGGGAAGCATTAAAATCCAGGGCCACCCAGGGCCAACCAGGGCCTGGCTCGTGGGCTCAGCACCTTCACTGTCTCACTAGTCTCCCAAGTTGGTTGTGTCTTTCGGCTCACGTGCACTGATTTGATTTAGTTTGGGGGGACGGGCGGGGAGCAGGGGGTGTAGGTAGTTATGCTGCTATTCAGGCCTTTGAATTTTAAGCCAAACTCCAAGTCCACATGCTTGGCCTTGCTTTCTCTTTCTCCCTTTAAGCTCAGTGGAAGTCGACTCCACTTTTACAGGTGTGTGTTCCTCCCTCCCAGCTCCACGCTCAGCTGTGCACCAGCGAAGCGGCTTCGAGTTCTCACGCCGTCCTTCCTTAGGGGCAGCGAGGTCTGAGGTCAGGGCTCTGGGCCCTGCAGACCTAAGGGCCATCAGGATCTGGCTTCTGTCCTGGGCCCTCTGTCGGGGCAGTGTGGGCGTGTCCTGTGATGTCACTCTGAGACTCACCAGAGAGCTCTTAGAAATCATGTGGGCACCTTCCCTAGTCCATCCTATTTTTCCGGCCTCAGATGCTCCTCAGTTTCTCTTGCTAAGAAGGATGGGCTGCCAGCTCCCGTGCGTAGGTGAGGGTTAGCCGATGGCATTTCCAGAGGGAAGTTCTCTCTGGGTCTGTGAATGACCAGGGCTCCCCACTGAACTCCCCTCCTGGCAGCCAGACACCAGCGCTCCCAGCCCTCCTCCGTTCCTGGGAACTTGGCCTGCCTTGAGAGGCCCTCTCTGAGCCCCCAGGCCCAGCCGTCCAAGTGTGTTAGCATTTTTGGTGCCTTTCTCCAGCTTTGCTGCCATCCTTGCACTGGGTCCCCCCTTTTTCTGTTTGCAGGAGCCCATTCCCAACACCCCAGCAGGGGTCTGGCCAGGATCACTACCAAAGCCTGAGCTGGTCTTTGCTAGAAATGGACGTTCCTGAGGCGCCCTCTGGTGGATCTGGAGCTGACGGTCTGTAAATTCCAAGTGATGTCCAGATTCCTCACATCGCCGCCCAGGCCCTCCCCTGGAAATGGGACTCTGTACGAACATTACAGCTACGTGGGCAAGCTGGCCGGCCGGCTGACGGACGCCCCCGAGGGCAGCGCCCTCACCACCGTGCTGTTCTTGGTCATCTGCAGCTTCATCGTCCTGGAGAACCTGATGGTTCTGATTGCCATCTGGAAAAACAAGAAGCTTCACAACCGCATGTACTTTTTCATCAGCAACCTGGCTCTCTGCGACCTGCTGGCTGGCATCGCCTACAAGGTCAACATCCTGATGTCAGGCAAGAGGACGCTGAGCCTGTCTCCCACGGTCTGGTTCCTGCGAGAAGGCAGCATGTTCGTGGCCCTCGGGGCATCCACCTGCAGCTTACTGGCCATCGCCATCGAGCGGCACCTGACCATGATCAAAATGAGGCCGTACAATGCCAACAAGAAGCACCGGGTCTTCCTCCTCATCGGGATGTGCTGGCTCATCGCGTTCTCGCTGGGAGCCCTGCCCATCCTGGGCTGGAACTGCCTGCAAAACCTCCCCGACTGCTCCACCATCCTGCCCCTCTACTCCAAGAAGTACATCGCCTTCTGCATCAGCATCTTCACCGCCATCCTGGTGGCCATCGTGATCCTGTACGCGCGCATCTACTGCCTGGTGAAGTCCAGCAGCCGCAGGGTGGCCAGCCCCCAGCACTCGGAGCGGTCCATGGCCCTGCTCCGCACCGTGGTGATCGTGGTGAGTGTGTTCATCGCCTGTTGGTCCCCACTCTTCATCCTCTTCCTCGCCGACGTGGCCTGCAAAGTGAAGGAGTGCGCCGTCCTGTTCAAGGACAAGTGGTTCATTGTGCTGGCAGTGCTCAACTCTGCCATGAACCCCGTCATCTACACGCTGGCCAGCAAGGAGATGCGGCGGGCCTTTATCCGGCTGGTCTGCAACTGCCTGGTCAGGGCCCAGGGCACCCGCTCCCTGCCCATCCAGCTCACTCTCGACCCGAGCAAGAGCAAGTCCAGTGGCAGCAACAGCAGCCCCTCCCCGAAGAGCAAGGAAGACAATACCCAAACGGCCCCCTCACCCTGCATAACTGACAGAAACAAAACCCTGCAGAATGGGCTCCTCTGCAAGTGAGAGCGGGGCTCAGGGAGCAGGTCCTCGCATCTCCACGGGAGGAGCAGCACCCAGCCCTGCGGCACCTGCTTATTGTTTTTTAAATATGTTTGTATTGATTTCAGAGAGGAAGGGGGAGGGAGGGAGACAGAAACACCAATGATGAGAGAGAATCATTGATCAGCTTCCTCCCACACAACCCCCACTGGGGATCGAGCCTGCAACCCAGGCATGTGCCCTGACCGGGGATGGACCATAACCTCCTGGGTCATAGGTTGACGCTCAACTACTTATTTATAGCAGCCTCACCAGGGCTTTACCAGAGCTGAGACTCGGGAAATCTGTTTTGCCAACAGCCTGCTGGGTGAGGCTGTCTCATCAGGCTGGGACTCAAGGACTCGCCATCCCATTTCAGTGTAGACAGCGCTCTTTGTCCGTTTCTGGGTCCAAAGCCTTCCAAGGGTACCAAGCTGCACGGGGGTTCACGTGGCCACTGTGGCATGTGCAGAGGCTGCCGCACTCAGTGCAGTTCACAGGCAACACGGACATGTTCTGACCGTGCTGTTAGAACATGACTGGGAACAGGTGACACCAGTCCCAATCTCAGACAGACGTGAAGTCTGGAGTTGAGCAGGTGTTGAATGCCAAAATTCTCAAAAAGCCCTTGTCCAAGGCGGTCCCAGAAGCATGGATCTGACCTCACACAGTCCTGACACGTGCCCGGGAGCAGGTCAGTGTCTGGAGGATCCTGGCAAGAACAGCCAAGTTCCCCGAGGACCTGCCATGTGTCCCTGCACAGTGTTAAGGACACCCGGAGCCAAATTAGCCAAATTACGTGATTATTCATGGGTTTCCCCAAATCACAAAAAAGTCAGCCAAGGTCCATCAGGAGCCTGAGCCCCAGGCCAACTAAGAAATGCACCTAATGGGGAAGCCAGGACAGGCCCCTGGGCCGTCTCATCAAGGTGCCAGAAGCAGCCTGTTGAATGGAAAATTTCTACTGAGTTAGGACAGGTGTAGGAGGCATCACTGTGATCCTGTGTTAAGTTCGATTCTGTATCAGGAAAGCACCACGTCAGAACCCCGTGTTGTCACAGCTGAGGAGCTGGGCCAGCCACAGTGTCCCCACTTCCGGAAAGCTGCCCTGACAGTCACTGTCCAACACCTGCATTGTCAGGGAGCAGATGGGAGCTGGGGACTGAGCCCTCTTCCAGGAAGTGGACGATCACAATCTTCCCTTCCGCGCAGGCTGGCTCTGTGTCACTCTGTCGCCTTACGAGGGGTACGCGCAGGCGCTCTCATGTGCGCTCGTCCCCAGGGGTTCATGAGCACAGACCCATGGCCAGAGCCACGTCTGTAGAGCTCTCATAAGCACACGGTTGACGTGTTGAGTTCTTGAAAAATCAAAGCAAACAACCTTTAAAGGATTTTTACTTGGGGAAACCTTCCATGAAGTTTTTGGTTCGGCGTGAATGTAAGCGCGAATGTAACCTGAGTAGAGACGGAAAGAGTAGCATTAACACGCTAACGTCTCTGCAGAGAAATTGACTCCTGTTTTTTCTGACGCGAGTTCCTCTCTTTAAGGGACGTTTCTGTGGTCCTGGGGCATCTCTGTGTACTGACCAGAGACGGTCCTCATTTTATTACTGATGACGTACATCCTGTTCGTAAGGAGAGGTTCATCAGTGGCATTTTTTTGTTACCTTTTCACATCACTGAAAAAGAACTTATTCTTTTACCCTGTAACGTGAGAAAACCCAGGGCATTTCTTGCAAAGTTAAGCGTTAAGGTACTGGGTTCAGAAAAAAAAAACGCATCAGAGAGCCAAAATGTTGGGCATTACCTTTCACTGAGGTCATGGCGTGCCTGTCATAGTTCAAGTTGCTTTGGGGGCCCCAGATCTCGGGTGCTAATAATAGCAACACTTTGCACCATAGCCACAACTTCCCTTTGAAATAACAAAACGTTCAAGCAATCGGAATGAAAAGTACTCAAAAAGTAATTGTGTTCATTTGATATGTGCAAAAGATAACGAACTGTAACATGCCAGGTGCATTCCTGACTAGCCAGCAGATCACTTAGAAGCTGAGTGCTCCGCCACAGAGCCTGCCCGGAAGGTCTCGTTCAGCTAGTAACCTGCATGATGTCCCATGTATGTGTGTTAGAAAATAAAACCACAAGCTTTTGTGTAAACCATTGTTGGGAGTCCATGTGGGGGGTGCACGCGAGGCGACGCCTAGAGCTGTGCAAGATGGCAGCCTTACCTCTCACCTGGTCCCAGCGTTTCTTCAGGAATGAAAGCGCGCAGAACCCCATAACCTTTCCACCGATGCTTCCCTCTGGAGTAGCTTGGGTTCCGTGTAGCCAGGTGCAGCGGGCTATCACCATTTTGACAGGCCAGGCTGTTTTGAAGGTCAGTAGACTGCCCTTCGATGGAGAAGGTGGGGAGAGCCATGGCAGTCAAGGTGGGACCAAGAGACGGGATGTTTGCTTCTCCATTTGCAAAAGGAGAGAAGAGTCAGAACTGGCCCTTTCCTGGCTTTCTCCTTTACAAGCGGTAAGTTCGTGTGTGTGTATGTGTGTGTGTGTGTGTGTGTGTGTGTGTGTGTGTGTGTGTATGTGTCTTGTGTTCTACAGAGAACGAGGCCAGCATTTGGCATGACTAGGATGGTGGCAACAGCCACAGCCTTCCGCCACCTTTGCTTCTGCGCAGGCCAGTGAGTTACACAGGCCCCTGAGAACGCACCTGCCCATGCTGTGCTCACCCACACCTGGGCCATGGCAGGCGTGGCTGCGCTCGTGCTGTGGAGTCTGGAGAGTGACGGGGAGAACCTGCTTCCGGTGGAAGGGTTTCAAACTCCCTACCCCTCTTTTCAGGCAACACACGATCCACCATCCAAATGAGAGACTTTCATGATGTTCTTTATTGCCCACGGAGTTACAATGACAGTCATTTAAACAATGGACAAAATAGAAAACAGCTGTTATCTCAACCCTGGACCCATGGTTATTCTGAGCTGGCAAAGAGCTTTCCACAGAAGTGTAACAAGATACATTTTATAGAAAACTAAGTTATCAAGTCCATGCTTTTAAATGGTCTCTAGAAGGGCAAACCTCAACCCAGTGTTTGAGTGGCTAAGTCAAATATCCAAGGGTTTGCCCTCTCCTCAGAAATGCACACACCGCTATTCTGAAAATGAAGGCACATTTTCTGATAACCAGTGGGAAGTGCAGCATTGCCTACACGGTGCCAACCTCCCTCCTGGGCGCAGTGGTGACACTTGGGGGCCAAGCAGCCCCTCCACTGGCCACCCAGAGGCACAGGGACGTGCCAGGTGCACGTCAAGGGCTTGCAGCTGGGACCACGTCATCTCCTGAAGGAGTAATCTCGGAGGATGAGGAGGGAATTGAAGCCAGTTTCCTTCCCTGTTGCATCGCCAAAGCTCCCAGCTTCCAGCCAAATGACTTTGGCGTTACCCCTTTCCTAGAGCGGAGATGAGAGAACCTGCAGCCAGGTGTGTATTCCCACTCGGCGGCCGGAGGTCTGCCTGCCAGTGCCGCAGCAGGAAGTGGTGAGCGGGCAGTAAACCCAGACACAGGACTTCACAGGAAAGCTTTTCTGTCTCACAAAAGTTAATGGAAAACCAAACACAACATTTTAAAATAGTATTTGTCAGTATGTATAATTTGTCATCCAAATGCTTTTTAAAAAAGGAAATCTTATTACACATTAAATTTATGTGGAGTTCCTGCCTAATCCTTGGCTTTAAAGATGAACTGTTTAATTCTTGCTTAAATCTGAATACAAAGAACATTCAGGTAATTTACAATATTTATTCTAGAACAAGTCATATTCAAAAGTCAAAGGAACAGAGAACATTCCATATGCAATCAACACATAGTTGTCACAGGCAATTCTGTTTTAAGGATGGGCTTTCCCATTATTTTTTGCTTTGTTAATTGTCACTTACTAGTAACTGAATCACCAAACCTCAGGACCACAGCGTGCCCTCCCACATGCACACTTTTCTATCTACAGCATCTTGAGGTGACTCAACCGAATAGAAACTTTGAGATTTCAATTCCCACGTGAGGGAGCCCTGTGTTTAGGAGCCTCGGGGACTCACTTATTTGGGGTCCCTGTGAACACGGGTAGGAAGAGAGAGGTGAGGGAAGCTGCCTCACCTGTACCCCGCACCCCTGCTAGCAGCAGCTCCTGGCTGCACAGGGTCCTGCCTCCTCCTGGGCCTTCCTGCTTCATCTGCCTGCGTGTCTCCTGCCCTTCGGTTGCCAAAGCCTTCGGACCCACCCAGGAGCTCCGGCCGCCACAGTCCTATTGACCTTGGCCACAGCACCATCCAGCTTATCACACCAACACCCTGTGGTCCTCCTGGGTTGCACTCACAGGCAGGCAGCTCCCCCATCCTGCACGTCACTACCCCGGGAGCCCAGACAGCGCCTGCCGCGTGGGAACTAGTGCACAGACCAGAGCACGAGAAGGCTGGTTAGACACTGAGAAGCGCCAGGGACGCAGCTGCTGCGGGAGGGCACCGCACCTCGCCCCCCGGCAGCTGATGGGTGGGCCTCTGCCATGCCTGGCCTCTGCCAGACACTGTGCACTGCTGATGACCACAGGACAGACGCCCCCTTTTGTCCTTCTTCTCTTCCCCCCATCTGCCCCGGCTGGCCTGCCCTCCCTCGTGTCCCTCTACCATTCCCCACCGTGGACCCTGCGACCCTCCCGTCTGTGTCTGCAGCATCCAGCACCCTCCTCCAGAGGCCAGGACGCGTCTGTCCCCAGACTCTCAGCATTTGTTTAACTTTTTGTCCCTTGTCCTCATTAGTCAAAATATCAACACCCTGGAAGGAGTCCCAAGGTGTGATTTGTACAGCCAGCCTCACGGGCACACGGGCAGACGCACACACATCATGACCAGCGCAGGTGCATGTGCGTGCAGACACATACACCACTGGCATCGAAAGTTCTCATATGGTGTTCAGTTTTTCTCGCTGCTATAAAATGTGCCAGTTTTAAAACCGTGCCTTCTGTTGCTTGCAAACGTATAAACCCCATTTAAATAAATTCGACTGGTCGCTGGCATTTTATCTCCCAGCAATGGTTGCACGGAGTTCTAAATGTCATTAACCTCCCACTTTTAAGCTCACAGCATGCACCCTGGGACCCATGACATGAAGGAGCATGAAGATACAGGGTGGGCAAAAGTAGGTTTACTGTTGTGAGTAAGCAAAACAGTTTGTTCTTGTATCATTATTTATTGATGATTGTATTAATTTCCATATGAACAACTGTAAACCTGCGTTTGCCCCACCCTGTATAATCACAGAGGAGGGCAGCCAGCAGTAAGGGACATCTAAGGGCTGGCCACTCACACCTGCAGGTGGCTCTCAGAGTCTGCACTGCCACCAGCTCCCCCCAGCCACGCGGAGGCATGGCAGCATTTCCGGGCTGTCCGTGGGAATGACTCACGCTTGCCGTTACACATTTTGGGGAAAAGATGGGTAAATGTGAACCCGAGGAGGGAGGAACCACGCCCACTTCCATTGGCGAGCTTTCCTCAGCGGCCCTGAAGGGCCCTGGTGGGTCCTGCGCTCGGTCGGAGATCCGGCCGGGGGCCACCTCCCGCAGGCCCCGGGAGCCTCCTGCGCACGGCGAGCAGGACAGCCCCGCGGTTTTCGCAGCGCTCTTCCTGGGACGGATGTTGTAAGTTCCACTTCAGAACCGAGCGTAATTCTGAAACCCAAGGCCAAGATCCGTGCGTCCCGCAGCGCCCTGCCTGCCGCCCCCACACGTCTCCTCTGCGTCCCCGTGGGGCGGCGTGTGAGAGGAGCGACGCCCATTCCGTGTGGGGCATCTGAGGACATGACTGTCCTGCACGCCGCGCGGAGTCCCCACGCCCGCAGGCCTCCGGCACCGCACAGCCCGCAACTAGCGCGAGGCCGAGGCTCTGCGTGGCGCAGCCGGGGCTGGACGGGCCTCTTCGCCGCCCGCACTGCCCGGAGCTGCGGTGGGGGGCACCTGGTGGCCTGCAGGTGGTGCCTGATGAGGGAGACAGGGCAGGGCCAGGGCGCACTGACCCCACCTGCAGGGAGAGCTCCCACTAGGAGCGGGGGCGGGCGGGGGGGCGTGCTTGGGACCCCGGACGGGCGTGCAGTCAGAAGACTTGTCAACAGGGTCCCGAGCTGGGCCAGAGCGCGGCTCGGCCACTCCTCCCAGGCCTGCCTCCGCCCACTGCCTCCCCCCACACCCGCTTGTCTCTCCCTACCCTCATTGGAAATGGGGGGCGGCGGCCTTCGCCACAGGACGCTCTCAGGGCACCCGTGCGTCCCCGTTTGTCTTTGCCCACCGACCCCAACCCGAGGCGGCCCGACACAGAACTGTGCTGACATGAGACACGGCTCACGGCCGGGGTGAACAGCGCTTTGGCCGCTCAAACGACAAATCTGAAGGCAGAGGCGGCAGCGTTAGCCCAGGATGTGGACGGGCCGCTGTCTCGACGCCTGTCTACCAGACGGTCCCCGCCGCCGCCCGGGGCTCCCTGGGAGTCAAGCATCCCCGCTGACAAACCGGAGGCTGCGGGCTGCCGGGACCAGGGTGCCCTGTGAGGCCACGAGAGCTCCTACGGGTGGTGCAGGCCGAGGGGCGGGCGCCAGGCCACCCCGCACCTGGGCGTTGCCGGCCTGCCCAGTGCTCCCAGCACACGCGGAGGCTGGGCGGGTGGCCAGGGCCGAGGAGAGGGCAGCAGGCCTGGAGTGTTCCGGGGGCCGGAGTGGCTCTGCATGGCCACAGCGTATGTGCCCCGGGCGTCAGGGGCCCTGGAGCCACACCGAGGGCTGCTCTGCCTGCCTCCGCCCCGGGGGGACACTGCGGGAGAAACTGCTGGGGGAGGGCCTCCACCTGGGCAGGGAGGCGGCCCATCGCTTCTGCCTCCAGCCCTGAGCTCCAGGCGGGAGGGGGAACAGGCGGGATGCGCAGACCAGCCCTGCCGCCACAGCCCGGGGCTTCCAGCAAGTGGAGCTCAGGCGCCCGCCCTGGGGAGGCTCAGCCTTGCCCATCCCGTGCCCGCCCTGGGGAGGCTCAGCCTTGCCCATCCCGTGCCCGCCCTGGGGAGGCTCAGTCTTGCCTATCCCATGCCCGCCCTGGGGAGGCTCAGCCTTGCCCATCCCGTGCCCGCCCTGGGGAGGCTCAGCCTTGCCCATCCCGTGCCCGCCCTGGGGAGGCTCAGTCTTGCCCATCTGGTGCCGAAGGAGGAGGCGAGCCGACTCCTGTGAGCTCTGCCGCTTCACAAGCGGAGGGAGCGCGGCCGAAAACCTCGGCACCCGCCAGCCGCGCGGCTGTGCCCCTGTACCTGGTCGTGGGAACTGAGCTTTCGAATGCTTATTTTGAATTCATATTGAAACAAAATTTGATCCCCAAATACTTTTAATTTTCTAAATTGATTCTCATGCAAAAAACACCATATGTATATTGCTTATCACTGAGATAAGCACTGACCTCAGAGCAGAGACACTCTGACTGCAGGTCCCCAAGAGGGAAAGAGAGCAGGCGGCCGGGAGGCCGCAGAAAGAAAAGCCATTCTGTCTGTGTGTAGTGTGTCACGCACACAGAGGAGGTGCACGCTTCTCACAGAGCGCAGGTGTGCCTGTGTGCCCCGGCTACAGGCCTCCAGGAGATGCCCCCAGTCCACTGGGCAGGGCAGGGGCAGGGCCAGCTGCTGCCTGCAGCCCCGCTCAGCCCTCACTGCTTGGAGCGGGCATCCACACTGCGCCTGAAGCCAGGGAGCGCAGGATGGCCTAGATTAGTTCCAATCCACTGCAGAACATTCTAGAAGATTGAAGCCACGGTCAGCTTGGATTCACTGGACCCTCAAAGAGCAAGAACTCCAAAGAAGGCTACACATGAACCCTTGGACCTGCTCCGACCCATCCTTAGCCCATCAGATATATCCCGCTCTCCCATCCTGGCTACAAACCACCAAAAGTTGAAATGGGGTTCACACACTTAGGAATTTTGCCAAATTAGTGCTTATCAGAATTTTAAAAATCTCTCCTTAGCTCCTCAGTCCTGAAGCCACGATTCAAGTCTAAGTGCCTGGGGAGGGTCTTGTGTGAGCCGATGGGGAGGTGGGCGTGCTCCAGGAGGCCTCCCCTTCCCCTCCCCCGCCTTCCACCCCTCCCCACCCCCGCTCATGCACCGGGAGGAGCTGCCAGTGCACAGGGAATCCTCTGTCTCTAAAACACATCCACCCAATCGCGTAGCCTCACCCCAGATGTATTCTGACGGGCATACACACTGTCAGCTTCCAACACCAGACAATCCAGCCGGAACTGTGTGTTTTACCTCGACAGAAGGCGCCACGCTCAGCTCTGCGTGGGGCACGCGCCTTTTCAGGCAGCGACTGGGAAACCTGCTCTAGAGACAACCAGTCGCTTTACCCCCCAGTCCTCCAGGAGCAGAAACTCAGATAGATTCTCGGAAGTCCCGGGTCAGGCCAGCGTGGAGCCAGGGGAACACGGGACAGAACTGGGGGCACGTGTCCCACGGTCTTGGCACAGCTCGTCCACGGGGCTTCTCCACTGAACAGAGGGGTGGGGCAAGTCCACCGGCAGCTACCGGAGCAGCCTGGAATCAACCGGTCTGCTGGAAGGACATCCATCCAAGGCTTTGTCCACCACCCCTCCACACTCACTCTTTGTTATCTCTCAGATAGGAACAAGGGAAGCAGTTGCCAGTGAAGATATCCATTAGTGAGGCAGAATGCATCCCCAGGAACTGAACAACAGAGGTCGCGGGGGACAGCATTCCTGAGCTCAGCGCACCTGACACAACGCAAGTGACACCTGCTCAGGGCAACCACCGGAGCCCCAGGTGCCGGCCCGGCACACAGTGCGAGCAGACAGCCCAGCGGAGCCCCAGGTGCCAGCCCGGCACACAGGTGCGAGCAGACAGCCCAGCGGAGCCTGGGGGGGAAGCCACCGGAACCAGCGGCTCACACGGCCCTCTGTGCAGGCCGGACCCCCTGGGGTGGCGTCTTGCTGATTCTATCACAGCGCTGTCAATCACCCGCTCTCCTGCTTGCGTCTACTCCCCAGGTGTGCTCACTGGGCAGACTTCAGGTAGCACTTTCCTGGTGGACTTGCCCAGGGGAATGGGTCAGTTGAATTAAATTTTGCCCAGACAACTACAGTCAAACTTTTTTCATTAAAAACATACAGCACAGAACATTAGTCTTACCTTTCTTAGTCTTAAAAAATAGAAATTTAGAGGGGTTATCTGTACAGGATGTAGAGGTATGTACACCTTTCCTATGCATGTGAGAAAGCAGACAGGTTTACAAAACCCGCGCTTTACAAACACTTTCCTCCCGGGGCTCTGGACCAAGGCAGCGCCTGAGTTCCTGTAGCCGGGCCCCATCTCCCGGGAAGAACCGAGCCCCCTGACCACAGTGCCGTGTCAAAAAGGCGGCCAGTGGGTCATGGGTTCCTCTCCACCGGCTGCTGGAGGCAGAGCTCACTCCCGGCGGAGATGATGGGCAGCCTGTTCGCCAGGTGGTGGTTGATGAGGTGGCTGATGCTGTCAAAGATCCTGTCCCTCGTCCGGATCTGTGAAGGGCACGGAGGGAAGTCAGGTCACCCACAGGCAGAAATGAAAGAGCACGCCCTGCTTGGTGTCAGCCAGACCATCTGAACTGGAGGGCCACTTCCTCCCTCTCAGAGATGGTCTGCAAGGCCCCTGGTCCCTGTCGCTGGCCCGTCAATTCAGTCTGCTCATCTGTCCACCCCTCCAGGACTGAGCCACGGCCGCCCCCACCTTCGGCAACCAAGTGCCATGGTGAGCTCCCCGGGCCCCTGCCAGCCTTCTCTTCCCTGCTCCCTCCTGTCCTCATAGGATCCACCACAGAAACCTCTGTCTAACTGTCTGCACCGCTCACTGAGGTTTGCAGGCTTCCATGCCCCTCCCACCTGCAGCCTTTGCATGGCAGTCCCTGGGCCCAACCCCTCACCACTACCACCACCACCACCACCACCACCACCACCCCCACACACACATTGAGCTGGCACTTCCAGGTACAGACCACACCTGAAGAAGGTAGTATGAGGCCTGGCCAAGAGCAATCTCTCAATATATGCTCTGGACACAGCCCCCTGGGGCCTGCTTCTCTGAGAAGGAGAGATAGGGCAGGGAGCGGGTACCTGGCCACACCATTCACCCTCCAGGCCCTTAGAGGGCCCTCATGGTGGGGCTGGGATGCCTGGGTGCCCAAACTGTCTTTCCACCTTATTGCTAGGAGCCCACCCCTTCCTGATGGCAACCTGCTGTCTCTCACCCCTCCCTCGGGGACTCCAAGGGCATGTCTACTCTCCCATTGACCTACTTGTTCTACTATTCTCCTTTCTCCAAGTTCTTATTCTCTCCCCTTCCCTAGGTAGCCACTCTGTCTCCCCCTCCACCATCTCTGGATGGGACATTGCTCTCTGGCTTTCAGCCCCCATCTCACTTCCACCCCAAATCTATGCTCTAGGTGTGCACATCAGACAGCCCTGTCCAGGCTGCCTGCTCCGCGCTCTACCAATTAGCTGCCAAAGGCAATAGCAGAAACTTTAAATTAGGATGTTTTCATCTCCTGGGATCCAATTCTGAGGTGGGCCCCTCCACACCCATCTCTGTAAGCACCAGAGGGAAGAGACCTCCCAGGCCACAGGGTCACCTGACTCTTGGGCATTAGCCTCACTAGAGATGTAATCTCACGGACACATTCAGAAAGGAACCTTTCTGTAGGACTTTTTGGCATCTTTCCATTGAGGTTGTGTAGTCTCCTGGAGCTCCTAGAATTCCCCACCCAGAGGGACCACCTGAGTGACGTGGGCAGACCCCTTCCTTGGAAACCAGGAGCGCTCAGGAGCTCAGCTTGAAACTAGTGTTGTCAGCGTGTTGCCTTGACATTGACTTCTTATTCCCACTTTTTAACGATTAACACTCATGTCCATCTGGGCAATAAGGGTAGATTAAGGGGGATTTATGACAGGAAGTGTCTGAGACAGTGGTCTCAACCTGGGCTCATGTCAAAACCACCCGAGGAGCTTTGCTAACTCCATACCCAGACCGACTGCATCAGGAACTGGAGGTGGGGTCCAGGCACTGATGTGTTTTATGCTACATCCATGATTCTAACTTGCTACCCAAACTGAGGACCACTGATGAGTGCTTTGGAGTATACGGCCTGGCTAATATAAAGGCACATTTAAACAAAGGCACACAAAAGAGGTAAGTCATAAATTCACTGCATTAAAAAAAAAAAAAAAAGGCCAGTTCACTTCATTCCCATGAATATTTACTGAAACCTTGGTCTGGCTCCTGCCCAGAGAACTTGGAGCCCACAGAGCTATCCCAGCTGCCATGTACCCGAAGTGCAAGAGCTGGTTAAGAGCACTTAGTCACCCAGAAAAACCCAGGCAAACTTCCCCAGGCACCTAGAAGGCTTCTGCTGCAGCCATGGCATCTGGAATGTTACCCCAGAAAGCTGTGTGAGGCTCTGCCTAGCAACCAGGATGCAAACATAAAGGCCATAGGAGACCAGAATACATATGCATATGTTGGAAGAAGAAAGATCTGAAGTCAATAATCTAAACTTCCACCCTGGGAAACTAGAAAAAGAAAAGCAAATTAAGTCCAAAGTAAATAGAAAAAATAAATAATAAAGGTTAGAGCAGAAATCAATGAAACTGAAATGAGAAACTAATAGAGAAAATCCATAAAGTCAGTTTTTGGAAGAGATAAATAAAATCAATAAATCTTCAGGCAACCTAAGGAAAAGAGAGGACACAAATTATTAATATCAGAAATGAAAAAAAAGGGTCATCACTGTAGATCTCATGGACATTAAAAGGATAATAAAATAAAGTGAAATGATGGCAGAGTAAGTGGATGCTGCATGGACACACTCCCAGGACCAAACTGGAATTACAACTAAAATACAGAAAAGCTTCCAAGAACGGAAAATGGAGACCGCATAGAGACTCGTAGGAGGGGCAGAGGCGCAAAGAGGCTGGTTGGGCGCCCACTGACAGTAACTAAAGTTCTGGAAGGATATCTCAGCTATGGGGGGTTGCCACTGAGAACTCTGGGGTATAATCCCCAAGCTGGGGCCCCCAGCAGAGAGCACCAGAACTGAGAAGGATGCCTACATAACATCTGGCTGTGAAACGCAGTGGGTTTGCTGCCTGCCAGGGAGAGAGCTGGAAACTTGGGTACCCTCTTAAAGGGCCAACCCACAAAATTCCCTGTGTAGTCACTCACCATGTGCTCTGGCAGAGGGAGGGCAGAGTAGACTAGAGTTGTGTGAGCAGAAGCCAGGATTGGGGCACTGGGGGTTAGAGATCAGAAGGCAGACACATCAGTTTCCTATGCTGAGTCATTCCCTCACACCATTGAGGTCATCTTTCTCATGCAGACATTTATAATACAGGTGGCTTCACCTGGGGGGAAGATAGCTGGCCCACCCTATTGGAAAACGCCTTGCCTGGTGCAGAGTCTCCAAGGCCCATTAAGAGACTGAGAATAACAATTATCCTCCAGGCAGAAGCAATTGCACCACCTTGTTGAAAAAACTGTCACCACACCTGTGGATGATTGCCTGAGGGAAATTCAAGACAGAATTCTATCATTTTATAGGCAAAGGTGGTCGCTGGAGGCTATGAGTCTTTACCTGAGCTAATTAGTCAGAACCAGCATTTGACGCTGTCCTGCACTAGCGATTGGGAGGTGTAGCAGATCCACCTAATACATAGTCACAAACCCAAACAGAAAGTCAAAATGAGGAGACAAAGAAACAACCCCCAAATGAAAGAACTAGAAAATTCTCCAGAAAAAGTGATAAATGAAATAGAAATAAGAAATTTATCAGACATAGAATTCAGAATAATGATGGTAAAGATGTTCAACAGCATGAGAAAAAATATAGTAACTATGAAAGCAGAAATAAAGAATGACATAGCACAAATAAAGAACACATTAGAAGGAATACACAGCAGATTAGGGGAAGCTGAGGATCGAATCAGTGAATTAGAAGACAGGGTTAAAAAAATCACTCAACCAGAGAACCAAAAAGAAAAAAAACAATTAAAAAACAGGAGGACAGCTTAAGGGAGCTGTGGACGCATGAAACATAACAATATTCAAATAGCAGGTGTGCTAGGAGAGGCAGAAAGGTTGAAAGGGATAGAGAACGTGTTTGGAGAAATAATGGCAGAAAACTTCCCTAACCTGGCAAAGGAAAAAGTCACACAAGTTTAGGAGGCACAGAGAACCCCAAGCAAGAAGACCCCAAATAGGCCCACACCCAGATACATCATAATTAAAATGTCAAAAATTAAAGACAAAGAGAAAAGCAAACTGTTACCTACAAAGGAGCTCCCATAAGGCTGACACCTGATTTCTCATCAAAAACTCTACAGGCCAGAAGGGAATGGCATGAAGTACTCAAGATAATGGAAAACAAGGATCTGAGACCAAGATTACTAGTATCCAGCAAGACTGTCATTCTAAATAGGCGGTAAAATAAAGAAGTTCCCAAACAAACAAAAAGATACAGGAGTACATCACCACCAAGTCAGCATTATAAGAAATGCTAAAGGGACTGCTGTAATGAGAAGAAATAGAGAGAGAAAACTAGGCATACAGAAGTAAAATGGCAATAAATATGGACCTATCAATAATAAGCTTAAATGTAAATGGATTAAATTCTCCAGTCAAAAGACATAGGGTAGCTGAATGGATACAAAAACATGACCCAACTATATGCTTCGTACAAGCCACCAACCTCAGAACAAAAGACACACACAGGATGAGAGTGAATGGATGGAAAAAATTTTTCCACACAAATGAAAATGAAAAAAAAAAAAGCTTGAGTAGCAATACTCATATCTGACAAAATAGACTTCAAAATGAAGGTCATCACAAGAGACAACAAAGCTCACTACATAATACTAAAAGGATCAATCCAATAAGAGGATATAACCCCAGTAAGCATATATGCACCCAATATAGGAGTACCTAAATATATAAAAAATCTTCTAGAGGACTTTAACAGCAAGATCAACAACAATGCAGTCATAGCAGGAGACTTTAAAACCCCTCTGACTTTACTGGATAGATCTTCCAGACAAAAACTCAACAAGGAAACAGAGACTATAAAAGCCACACTGGATCAGATGGATTTAATTGACATTTATAGAACATTTCACCCCAAATCTGCAGAATACACATTCTTCTCAAGTGTACATGGATCATTCACAAAGATAGACCACTTGTTAGGACACAAAACAAGTCTCTACAAGTTCAAGAAGATTGAAATTATAGCAAGCATCTTCTCTGATCACAGTTGAATGAAATTAGAAATCAACTATAGTAAAAACCCCAAAATATTCAAACACAAGTTATTAAACAATGAATGGCTTACCAACAAGATTAAGAAAAGAAATGAAAAACATCCTGGAAACAAATGAATACACAACAACTCAAAATCTCTGAGACACAGCAAAAGCAAGAGAAGGAAGTTCATAGTACTGCAAACCTACCTTAAAAACTAACAATAAACTATTTAACCCTACAACTTAAGGGATTAGAAAGAGAACAACCAGAAAAGTCCAGAGTAAGTGGAGGAAGGAAATAATAAAGATGAGAGCAGAAATAAAAAACATAGCAACTAAAAAAACAATACAAAACAATCAATGAAACCAAGAGCTGGTTCTTTGAAAGGATAAACAAGATTAATGAACCTCTAGCCAGGTTCACCAAGAAGCAAAGAGAGAGGACCCAAATAAAGAAAATCAGAAATGAAAGAGGTGAAGTAACAACTGGTCCCACAGAAATACAAACGATTATGGAAAAATACTATGAACAACTCTATTCCAACAAAATGGACAACCTAGACGAAATGGACATATTCTTAGAAAAATACGAGCTCCCAAAACTCAATCAGGGAGAATCAAAAAACCTATATAGGCCGATAACTACCGAAGAAATTGAAGCAGCGATCAAATATCTTCCAGCAAACAAAGCCCTGCTCCGGATGGCTTTACAGGGAAGTTCTACCAAGCATTCAAAGAAGAACCAAAACCTATCTTCCTCAGACTATTCCAAAAAATTCAAGAGGAAGGCACACTTCCAAGCTCTTTCTACGAAGCCTGCATTACCCTAATCCCCAAACCAGATAAATACACCACAAAAAAAAAAGAGAACTACAGGCCAATTATCCTTGATGAACATAGATGCTAAAATCCTAAACAAAATTCTAGCAAATCGGATTCAGCATTACATTAGAAAGATCATACACCGTGATCAAGTGGGATTTATTCTGGGGATGCAAGGATGGTACAATATCCACAAATCAATAAATGTGATACATCACATAAACAAACTGAGAGACAAAAATCATATAATCATATCAATCGATACAGAAAAAGCATTTGACAAAATCCAACACCATTTCTTGATAAAAACTCTCAGCAAAGTGGGAATAGAGGGATCATACCTCAACATAATAAAAGCCCTATATGACAAACCTACAGCCAACATTATACTCAATAGGCAAAAACTGAACCCATTTCCCGTAAGAACAGGAACAAGACAGGGATGCCCACTTTCACCACTCCTGTTCGATATAGTACTAGAAGTGCTAGCCATAGCGATCAGACAAGAAGAAGAAATAAAAGGCATCCAAATTGGAAAAGAAGAAGTAAAACTGTCCTTATTCACAGATGACATGATACTATACATAGAAAACCCCAAAGACTCCATCAAAAACCTACTAGACCTAATAAATGAATTTGGCAATGTAGCAGGATACAAAATTAACACCCAGAAATCTATGGCCTTTTTATACACCAATTATGAACTCACAGAAAGAGAAACGAAAAAAACAATCCCATTTACCATTGCACCAAAAAGGTTAAGATACCTAGGAATAAACTTAACTAAGGATGTAAAAGACATGTACTCCGAAAACTACAGGACATTGAAAAAAAAGATAGAGGAAGACATAACCAAATGGAAAAATATACCATGTTCATGGATTGGTAGAATCAACATCATTAAAATGTCCATACTACCCAAAGCAATCTACAGATTCAATGCAATCCCCATTAAAATACCTACGGCATATTTCAAAGATCTAGAACAAACTCTCCAAAAATTCATCTGGAATAAAAAAAGACCCCAAAGAGCCACAGCAATCCTGAGAAAGAACAAAGTTGGAGGGATCACATTACCATATAGCAATCTATATTACCAAGCCACGGTTCTCAAAACTGTCTGGTACTGGCACAAGAACAGACATATAGACCAATAGAACAGAACAGAGAACCCAGAAATCGACCCAAGCCATTATGCTCAATTAATATTTGACAAAAGAGGCAAGAGCATACAATGGAGTCAAAACAGTCTCTTTAATAAATGGTTCTGGGAAATTTGGACAGATACATGCAAAAAAATGAAACTAGATCACCAACTTACACCATACACAAAAACAAACTGAAAATGGTTAAAGGACTTGAATGTAAGATGGGAAACCATAAAAATCCTACAAAACTCCATAGGCAGCAAAATAGCAGACGTATGTCATAGCAATATCTTTACAGACACAGCTCCTAGGGCAATGGAGACTAAGGAGAAAATAAACAAATGGGACTACATCAAAATAAAAAGCTTCTGCACAGCAAAAGAAAGCATCAACAAAACAACAAGAAAGCCCACTGCATGGGAGAACATATTTGCCAATGATATTTCAGATAAGCGTTTAATCTCCAAAATTCACAGAGAACTCATAACTTAACAAAAGGAAGATAAACGATCCAATCAAAAAATGGTCAAAGGATCTAAATAGACACTTTTCGAAAGAGGACATACAGAAGGCCCAGAGACATATGAAAACATGCTCAAAGTCACTAACCATCTGAGAGATGCAAATCAAAACAAAAAAAAGAGATGCCAACTCACATCTGTCAGAATGGCTATCATCAACAAATCAACAAATGACAAGTGCTGGAGAGGATGTGGAGAAAAAGGAACCCTCCTGCACTGCTGGTGGGAATGCAGACTGGTACAGCCACTGTGGAAGACAGTATGGAGTTTCCTCAAAAAAGTTAAAAATGGAACTCCCATTTGACCCAGTAATCCCACTTCTAGGAATATATCCCAAGAAAACAGAAACATCAATCGGAAAGGATATATGCACCCGTGTGTTCATAGCAGCACAATTCACCATAGCTAAGATTTGGAAACAGCCTAAGTGCCCATCAGCAGATGAGTGGATTAAAAAACTGTGGTACATCTACACAATGGAATACTATGCTACTATAAAAAAAGAAGGAACTTTTACCATTTGCAACAACATGGATGGAACTGGAGAGCATTATACTAAGCAAAATAAGCCAGATGGAAAAAGATAAATATCACATGATCTCACTCATATGTGGAATATAATGATCAACATAATTTGATGAACAAGACTAGATCGATCTAGAGGCAAATGGTAGGGGAGAAGGGGTTAGTCTCTAAACTAAAGGACTTGTATGCATGCATATTAGCATAACCAATGGACACAGACACTGGGGTGGTGGGGGCTTGCCCTGGGTGGGAATGGCTTGGGGGGGGGGTCAATTGGGGGAAAAGGAGACATATGTAAAACTTTAGACAATAAAAAAACAACAACAATGATGCCAAACTCACTCAATGAGGAAAACAATTGTGTTTTCAACAAATGATGCTGTGAAAACTGAACAAACACATGCAAAAAAATAAAGTTGAACCATTTCCTTACTCTATATATACTAAGTGGATCAAAGACTTAAATGTAACACTAAAACTATAAACCTGTCAGAAAAAGCATGCAGCTAAATCTTAATGGATTTTAAAAAGAATTCCAAGATATCATACCAAAAGCCTGAGCAACAAAAGAAAAAAACACACAAACAAATTGAACATTATCTCAATTAAAAACTTTTGTGCTTTAAAGAACACCATCTATATATATAAAAGCCTAAGCGACTATTACGACTGGTCAACTGGACAACAGGTCGACTGACTGCTATTGCCGAGAACCAATTCCAGCATGTAATAATTACAAGAGTTCCGTCAAAATGTTGATGGGACTTGGGGGCTCAACAAGGGTGAGCCACCCCCCAAAACTGAATAGAATGATTGTCTGCTGCCAGACAGCTCAGGGCATTTTATTGCCTCCTGTTGGCCAAACACCTGAACAGCTGTAGGCTATTCCCCAAACTGACAATGTTTCTGTATATCCTTTGATACCATACCCTTTGAAGTGTATATTTCCACCTTGCCTTGGGACAAATTGTGTTTAATAAAATCACGGGGTCCTGAGACAAGGAGAGTCTCCTAGCTCCTTCAGCTGAAGCTCCTCTGACCCCCAATGCCTTTCAAAAATATCTTTCGTCCTTGGACTCCTTCTTAATCATCTACGCACAGCCCCTTTCTCCAGAATGCTGAACCCTTTGTAAGGCTGGGAAAAGAACCCCGGCATTATGGTGCCCTAACTAGGGACACCAACATGCTATGATGCGCACTAACCACCAGAAGGCAGACGCTCAATGCAGGAGCTGCCCTTTGGTGGTCAGTGTGCTCCCACAGCCAACCTCCCATGGCCAGCCAACCTCCCACAGTCCCTCCCTACAGCTGTCTGGGCCCGATCGCCCCCAATCAGGACTGGGCAAGACAGCCCAGATTGGCCCCAATCACTCGCCAGGCCGAGGGACCCCACCCGTGCACAAATTCGTGCACCGGGCCTCTAATTAAGAAAATAAAAAGACTACCCACAGAATGGGAGAAAATATTTTCAAATCCTATGTCTGATAAGGAACTTGCATCTAGAATATATAAAGAACTCTTACAACTTAATAACAAAAGACAAATAACTGATTTAAGAATGCACAAAGGAGATGTTGTGATGATAGCGGAGTAGGAAGAACCAGGAATCAATCTCCCCACCCAGACAACAATTACCCTGGCAGAATCTTTCTGGTGTCACTATCTTAAAATTCAGAGTCCACTGAAGGCTTGCAACTTCCAGGGGAAAGGTTTAGATGATAAATTGTGGTTAACTTTGGTGAATTTCAGCTGTTAACTTGGCAGTGGCTGCTCCTCCCCCACTGCCTAGCTCTGTGGCAGGCAGCTGTGCACATGCTCCTAGACAGCTGGCAAAGAGTTCGCAGGAGCCAGAGTGGGCATAAAGGACCATGTCTTCCAAAGAATTGGAATTTATGTTCTGATCACAGAGGTGAAAAGAGGCAGTGGCTATTGCTGCACCTTCCCCAGTTGTTGTAACCCCATTCCTCTGATTGAAGTGACTTCAAAGGGACTAAAAGTGCCCAGCTGGCATAACTCAGTGGTTGAGCATCAACCTATGGTTACAGTTCCATTCTCAGCCAGGGCACATGCCTGGGCTGTGAGATTGATCCCCAGTGTGGGGTGTGCAGGAGGCAGCCCACCAGTGATTCTCTCTCATCATTGATGTTTCTCTCTCTCTCTGAAATCAATAAAAATATATTTGAAAAATAAGGGATTAAAGGGGTTAGTGTGTTTTCTTTTCCTCTGTTTCATTAATTTCTTTTCCCTCCTTCAGTAGACAAACAGTAAAGACTAGGTCATCCAAAAGTAATTCATATACGAGAAAAATTAGAAAATCATTGTACAGGCCCAAGGAACTCTGCAGAGTCAGAAAATACCTGAAAGACCTTAAATTTAACCCCAGCCTAAGTCTCAGCACAGGCATAGCCTACATCAACTAAGAAAAACAAAAGAAAAAGAAAACCCTCAGGAACGGGAGGGAGGGGAGAAATCTGATTCCCAAAGTCAAATTAGATATTAGATTCACTGTTCAGTTTTCGACAAGAAATGTCATAAGACATAAAAGGAAGGACGTATGTACCATTCAAAGGAAAATCCAGCAGAAACTGTCTCTGAAAAGGACCTGGTAGCACATCTAATAGACAAAGGCTTAAAACACTGTCTTACAGATTCTCAAAGAACTGAAGATGTGAAGCAAAAAAGTAAATCAATAAAAAAGATGTATGAACAAAATGGAAAATCAATAAAACCTACTAAATAGAAACTGAAGAGAAATCCTGAAGCTGAAAATGAAAAGAACTGAAGTGAAAAATTCACTAGAATAATTCAAAGGCATATTTAAGCAGACAAAATTGGGGAACTTGGTTATCAAGTTCTGAGAAACAGAAAGAAAACAGATTGAAGAAAAGTGGACATAACCTAAAGGATCTGTGGGATACCATTAAGCAGACCAACATACACATTGTGAGAGTCCTAGAGGGAGAAGACAGAGAAAAGGGGGAAGACAGAATGTTTGAAGAAAAAAAGACAGAAATTTTCCAAATTTTATGAAGGATATGAATGAATATAAACATCCAAGAAGCTCAATGAATGTCAAGCAGGATGAATACAAAGACACCCACACCAAGACACATTATAATCAAACTGTCAAAAGACAACGACAAAGAAAGAGGTTTGAAAGCAGTAAAAAAGAAGTGACTTATCATATTCAAGAGATCCTTAATAAGATTATCAGCAGATTTCTCATCAGAAACTTTAGAGGCTAGATGGCAGTGGATTTGTACATTTTAAAAAGCTAAGAGAGAAAAAACGTGCCAACTAATAATCCTATATCTGACAAAACTGTCCTTCAAAAGTGAAGAAGAAATCAAGACATCCCCAGGTAAACAAAAGCTGAGAGAGTTCATTTCCACTAGACTTGCCCAGTAAGAATTGCTAAAGGAGGTTCTTCAGGTTGACAGGAAAGATTAGAAAGTAACTAAAAGCCGTATGAAGAAATGAAGATCACAGTAAAGTTAAATACACGGGCAATTGTGAAAACTACTATTATCACATATTTGGTTTGTAATTCCAAATGTTGTTTTCTACATACTTTAAGAGACTAATCCATTAAAAGTATTAGTTTATGTTTTTGGACACAAATGTATAAAGATATAATTTGGTGACATCAATGACTGAAAGGAATGGGGCAGTGCTATAAAGTAGCAGATATTTGGGGTACTACTAAAGTTAAGATCATATAAATTCAAATTAAAATGTTATAATTTTAGGATGTTAAATATAATCCCCATGGTAATCACAAAGAAAGGGAATTAAATTGTTTCACTACCAAAAAAATTAACTAAACACAAAAGAATACAGTAATACAATAAATGAGAGACAAAAAAAAAACAACAACCGTAGGGTATACAGAAAACAAATAGCAAAATGACAAGTAGGTCACTTCTCATAAGTAAATACTTTAAATGTAAATGGGCAAATGACAGAGATTTGAAGAATAGATTAAAAATAGTAAATGATACAAGCATATGCTGTCTCTAAGAGATTCATTTTACATCCAAAGACACAAACAGATTGAAAGTAAAATGATGGAAAAATATATTTCATGCAAATAATAACCAAAATAGAGTGAGGTAGCTCTACCAATATTAGACAAAATAGTTTTTTCAGTCAAAAAAAGTTTCAAGAGACAAAGAACATTATCTTACCTAATAATAGACAAACGTGTAAATTGACCGTACCTCCGCCATGCCACCAGCCAATCAGGAGTGATATGCAAATTAACCCAACAAAGATAGAGGTTAATTTGCATACACAGGCACTGAGTGACGGGGGCGGGACACAGGCGTTCTGACCACCCCTGGTCTCTCAAGGCCTCTAGGCAGCATGGGAAGGCGGGGCTGGAGTGGAAAGAGGCGGCTCCTGAAGCAGAAAGAGGCGGCTCTGGGGCCTGAGTGGAAAGGGGCTGGGCCAGAATGGAAAGGCGGTGCCGGCAGAGGGAAAGGAAAGCCCATTCTAGCACGAATCTTCATGCATTGGGCTTCTAGTATAGTAATAAAAATCTCAATACAGCAAGAAGATGTAACAATTATAAACATCTATCCTATATAATAAAACCCTAATATGCAAATCCACCGAACAGTGGAATGACTGGTCGCTATGAACTGACCACCAGGGGGCAGATGCTCAACGTAGGAGCTGCCCCCTGGTGGTCAGTGCACTTCCTCAGGGGGAGCGCCACTCAGCCAGAAGCCGGGCTCATGGCTGGCGAGTGCAGCGGCGGTGGCAGGAGCCTCTGTGGCAGCACTAAGGAGCAGTGAGCTGAGAGGTAGGGAGCAGCAAGCAGGCAGATGGTAGGAGCGAGGGGTCCTGGACTGCGAGAGGGACACCCCCCCACCCCCAGTGCACGAATTTCGTGCACCGGGCCTCTAGCATATATATATAAAAGCCTAAGCAACCATTAAGACCGAATGACCAGAACGACCCGAATGACCGGTCAACCAGTCGCTATGACACGCACTTACCACCAGGGGACAGACACTCAATGTAGGAGCTACCCCCTGGTGGTCAGTGCACTCCCACAGCCAACATCCTGCGGCCTCTCCCTCCGGCTGGCCAACCTCCCGGGGTTCCTCCCCACCACCGGCTGGCCCCCCAATAGGCTTTGATCATCAGTCAGGCCAAAGGACCCCACCCATGAACGAATTTGTGCACTGGGCCTCTAGTTTACACATATAATAACAGACCATCAAAATATAAAGGAAAAATTGACAGAATTGAAGTGAAAAATATAGTTATTTAGTAAATAGAGGCCCAGTGCAGAATTTGTGCACGGGTGGGGTCCGGCCAGCCCAGTCCCAATAGGCAGATCAGGGCCAGGACAGGTGGGGGAAGGGGCTGCAGGTGATTGGCCAGTGGGCCCCACCCCCGATTAGGGTGGGGGGGCTAATTGGGGGTGGGGCTGGCTGTGGGGAATGGCTGTGGGTGGTGGGCCGACTGGCCCCACACCCTATTGGGGTAGGGGGGCAACCAGGGGCAGGGCCAGCCAGGGAGAGGGGCTGCAGGCCCATGGGGTGGTGGGGGCCCATCAGGGGTGGGGCTGGCCAGGGGGAGGGGCTGTGGGAGGTTGGCAGGCCAGTACCACCCCCAAATCGGGCCAGTTTCCTGGCGCAGTGAGCGTCATAGCAACTAGTCATTTTTGACACATTCTGTGTTCGATTCCAGTCAAGGGCACAGCGGCATTCTTGACACCAGTGGAACAAGAAAGAGAGGTTTGATGGATTTAAAGGCACAAAACAAACTCTAGAAAAACTAAAAAAAAAATCTTGCCGAAACCGGTTTGGCTCAGTGGATAGAGCGTCGGCCTGCGGACTCAAGGGTCCCAGGTTCGATTCCGGTCAAGGGCATGCACCTTGGTTGCGGGCACATCCCCAGTAGGGGGTGTGCAAGAGGCAGCTGATCGATGTTTCTCTCTCATCGATGTTTCTAACTCTCTATCCCTCTCTCTTCCACTCTGTAAAAAATCAATAAAATATATTTTTAAAAAAAATCTTGTCAAAAATTGTGAAGTAGCAAAAATGAGCTAAATCTTTAGGTTTCAGAAGGAACATCAAGAAATGATGTAAAATTGAACAGCCAGTCACGCACTGTGGAGAGAACGTGGAAGAGAAATTGCGGGCTATTGCTTTTCATTAGAAGCCTCTTTGTAATACCTTATTCGTTTATGTTTTGGGGGCGTTACATTGATAAAAAGTTAGAAGGCATGTTGCTGAGACAGCCTTGTCCGTCAGGCCCGCCACGTGCTCCCGTCCACACCTCAGCCTCTCTCGCCAGGCCACTGAGCGCCCACGTGCTTCCTCCCCCCTACCCCTGCTTTAAGCGCCTGCATTGACAAGGCCATCCCAGGAGATGACACCGCCTGGCACCTGGGTCAGCCAAGGACCAGAGGGGCCCAACACACGTGGTCTGGGGTGCGTGGGGACTGAAGCTCTGGGGTTAAACCAGAATTCCCGTTGTCAGAGCCCACACGAATGACACTACGTGGAGGGATCGGGTGACTTTTCCTTTTCTTAATTACTCTCAGAGTACAATGAAAACCTGAGAAGTGTGGGGTGTTGGACGGTCGCTGCTGTTGGGGTTTTATGAATGCAGAGCCCTAGTGTGTGCTTCCCTTCCCACTGCACCACAGCCGGAGACCACATTCATGAGGCCACGGGACATCCAAGCCCGGCGTGGCAGCAGCTCATCCAGATGCAGCAGAGTGCCCGCCTCGCTCTGCCGCTCTGCCAGCGCCATCGGCCTCCCTCCACGCTGCCTCGGGGTCAGCAGCTCCAGTGCGTCCCAGAGCTCAGAAGCCCTGCCAGTGACCTCACCCACAGCTCCAGCTGCCAGACCCCTCGGACACCCGAGCGGGGAGGGCACACAGGTTCCACTCGGGGCTGAATGGAGACTGTTCTTACAGCCTTACTCCTCTGAGTGATCCGCTCTGCCAAGGTGACCCCTTACAGTCAGACACCAACCAGTTCCCATGGAAATCAGGTGAGTGAATGTTGAAGAGAATGCGTTCATAGTCTGTTTTGGTGTCCTTACAGCAAGGTAGCAACATTGCATTTTTAATTAAGTCTTTCATTTCCATTTCCTTTTTCAGCTAAAGCTGTCCCCCAGAGGATCAATTAACCTAAAAGGTTAGATCCAGCAAAAGTCTCCCCCGAAAAAAAAAAAAGAACAGTTAGTAGTAGGTGTGATTTACAAATTTCTCTTCCAAAATTGAAGTTGTGAAGATGGCACAGCCTGGGGTTTGGCTGGCTTGGGCACCTCATTTAAACACATCACCACAAATCATTTTTTCTTTACCTTCTACATTATCCTGATACTGGTTTGTAAGTGCATCATATGTTACTGGTAGTAGATATCTCTTTATATCATACTTTTGTCTATAATAACTGAGTGAACAAAAAAATTAACTTTTGGACTATAAGATGGTATAATTTAGCTAAATTTTAACTTTAGCTTTTTTTAAAATGTTTTTATTGATTTTTTTTTTTTTTTCTTGAGAGAGAGAGAGGAAGGGAGAAGGATAGAGAGAGAGAAACATTTCTGAGAGAGAAACATCATTAATCATCTGCCTCCTACACATCCCCTACTGGGGATCGAGCCCGCAACTTGGGCATGTGACCTGACCAGAATCGAACTGTGACTTCTTGGTTCATGGGTTAACACTCAACCACTGAGCCACACGGGTCAGTCTAACTTTTTATTTTTTTAAAATACCTAAAATTTTCAACTGAAATATTATATTCTCATTGAATTACTTAGGTATTTTCTCTCTTGTTTTCTTTGGATAAAAATAAGTGTATTAACAGACAGCCTATACAAATGGAAAGAAGTTGACTGATTCTGTTTAGAAAAGCCTTACTTGTGATTCTATGTCTGCCAGTAACTGGTGATCCTTGGCACCCCACGTCACCTTCTTGGGCTTTCAATTTCCTAAAAAAGCTCAAGGTTAATTTATTAATTCACTTGTCTAATGCTTGTTGAATGCCTACTATGTGCCAGGCACAAAAAAAACTCTAGAAAAACTAAAAAATCTTGTCAAAAATTGTGAAGTAGCAAAAATGAGCTAAATCTAGGTGCTCAGGGATAGTGCACTGAGCAAAACTGCTACCTTCATGGCAATTATAGTCCAGGTTGGGGGTGGGGGTAAATAATGAACAAACTAGCAAATAAACGAGTGCTTGTGTGTGATAAGTGCTTGAGAGTAAAAATAAAACAGGGTAAAGAAATAGGGAATATCCAGGGGATTCTATTTGAGATAAAATGGTGAGTAAATCTAGCTCATTGGAATGGATGAATATAACACTATAATCTTGACACCCAAACCAGATGAGCACACACAAATGACAGCAGCAAACACAATGAAGACACTTCACTTAGGAACAGTGACTGAAGAATCCTAAAAAAATTAGGTGCCCAAATCCAACAATGCACTTCACAATTCCTATGTCAAGACCGAAGAGGGTTCATGCCAAGACATAAATAACATCAGAAACATCTACCTATGTACTACCCCACATTAATGGACTTAAGGAAAAAAATCACAGAATTATCTCAAAAGACACTGACGAAGCATTTGATAAAGTTCAATACCTATACATGATAAAAGTAATTAGGTAATTAATATGCATCAATTCCAATAGAGCAGAGGCTTGTTCTTTTAACTGGTTCGTGAACATATTCCAGATGATAAAAACAACGCTTGGATTTAGTAGCCATTAGGTACACATTTGTTAGTGAATGAACAATGGAAGGAAGGAAGAAACGAAAGGAGGGAGAGAGAGAGAGGGAGAGAGGGAAGGGGGGAGGGAGGGAGGGAGGGAGGGAGGGAGGGAGGGAGGGAAGTTCTTTAGGCTGACAAGGGCAGTCTACCCAAAGCTTACATCATCCTTAATGGAACAAAACCTCAAACACTGCCTTTCAGGTTGGAACAAGACAAGGGCGCCCTCTCCTGGCCAATGCTCAAAGATGCCCTGGCCAGCACGGTGGGGTTAGAACACTGACGGGCATTGGAAGGCAGGCAACAAAACTGTCAATGTTTGCAATGGCCGTTCCTGTTGCAACCATATTCCCTTCCCTGCAGCAATAATTGTTGAGAAAAAATAAACAAAATTCACATACCACTTACAACAGGAACTAAAACTAGACACTAGGAAGTAACCTAACACAGGAAACAGAAGAGCTTTCTGAAGAGAATTTTAAAATTCTAACCAAGGACATCTTAAAAACTAAGTAAGTGGAGCCTTATGCCATGCTCATGGATGTGATGACTTAATATTGAAAAATGTCAGCTCTCCCCAAATTAATCTATAAATTCAATGCAAATCTTACCAAAACCCCACCACAGCATATTCTCCCTCCATCTCTCTCTCTCTCTCTCTCTCTCTCTCTCTCTCTCTCTCTCTCTCTCTCTCTCTCTCTCTCTCCCCCCTTGATAAAGTGAATCTAAAATCTGAACAAAGAAGAATGAGCAACTTACCAACAGGAGAATCAAGAGGAAGGACTCACCCCACCAGAGGTTAGGACAGTTTCAAATCCGTAACGACTAGCACAGCTGGCACTTATACAAGAAACACTAAACAGTGAGGTCAATAGGTCAGAGCTGGCGGTGCAGAAACAGCCAGGACACAGGGACTCAGTGTTAATAGGCAGAGCATCAGCACCGCAGAGAAAAGGTGAATTATTTGGCAAATGGGACCCAGTGGTTGAGCACTGACCTATGAACCAGGAGGTCACCACATGCAGCTGAAGACTAAGCCTGCATCCCTGCCTCCCAGTGAAAAATGCAACATGCTTAAACACTGCTCAGCTAACTCCACCTGCTTCTCTGCTTTCTCCCAACCATCCTGGAATTTAGTCCATGGTTAGTTCATGTAATTCCATTTATTAACTTAGCAGGCCCTGCACTGTGCAGGGTGCAGTCGAATGTGCTGACTGGACGATGGGACAGTAGTGAAACCACAGAGGGCTGGCACTGCCGTGCTGTTGAGCTCACTGTCACGAGCACTACCTCTGGGGTGGGAGAGCACTGGCCCTGGGCCTGGCTCAGGGTCCTGCAGGAGCGGCCATCAGGGCTTCCGCAGGCGCCTGTGGGTGGAGGAGGGGAAGCAGCCACCCTGTGCTCACCGTGCCTTCTGGGTCCACGAGCAGAAGGTGCTTGGCCTGGCCATCATGCATGCCAGTGAGAACGAAGGAACCCGGGTTGGTGGTGCTCTTCCTGACCAGGAAGTCTCCATCTCGCTTCAGCAGCCCCTCAGCCTCCTTCCTGCTCATCTGGCCTTGGTACCAAAGCTCGGCTTTCAGCTCTTCCAGCATCTTGGCATCCGGGGCTCTGGGTGAGATGGGGCTGATGCACTCCACGGAGGCCGCCTTGCTCAGCACAGGCCCCATGGACTGGTTCTTGAGAGCATCTTCAAAAGGTTCTGCCAACAGCATTTGCCAGCAACAGGTGCACCCAGGAAGAGCAAATGATAAGCAATACAACGTGAGGGATGAGAATGCAAAGGCAACGCTGCCAGAAGGAAGAACTAGAGACAAATGACGGCAGATAATATAATGAGACGAGTCACAACAAGCATTTGAAAGTACAGCCCACATCTTGGCATGACTCCTGATAAGCCTGCTTTCCCAAGGCAGCTGGGCACTGTGCCTTGTGCCAAGGACTCAAGCACACCCGGTCTGGCTGGTTCGAATGCCTTCAGTTTTGCACGCCGCAGGAGGCCATGCATATTACATGCCATCTACTCTCTCTGGAACGTTGGCTAGCCTCTAACAAATATATTCTCTTCTGAATAGAAACCTACCAAACCAAAGGAAATACACAAAGAAAAAGACAATTTGCAAGATTTTCGGGTGAATCCTTAAAAGAAAATAAAACTGACGTTTAATTGGGTGCCTTTTGTGTGACTTGCCCCAGGCCAGGAGCCCTACCTTGCCTTGACCTTCACTTGTCCCTGTGGGAAAAGGCTCTGGTGTGAGTGTCTGAGAGTGAGCCTGACTTCAGGCCCTTCAGAACCAACCTCTCACTGCAGGGCACCCGCCAATGGCAAGGCTTCTGCTCTAACATCAACAAATAGCAGCAGCAAGCGAGTCAGCAGGCGCGGCTAAGCAAATCTCAGGGTTTGATTTTCAAATAAGTGATTTGATACAAAAGAACTCTGAAAAAAAGAGGGGCGTGCCACACAAATGTGGTGTTATAATGACTATTTGGGACCACACTGCCAGCCCAGTCAATGCAAGCACCGCAAGAACAAGAACAGCACCCCCTGGGCACAACTGCACCCCAAAGCCCCGCATTACTCCTGGGACATGGTTCCTGCTCCAAAACATTCAACAAATGCTGTAAAATAAGACTAACATGCAGGATGGGCAGGAGTGGGGTGCATAAATGAAACCCAAATTAGGTCATGTTGGCACTCATTAAATCATTTATATTTTTGGAGCGGAAAAGAAGTTAAAACTATTGATTAATTTTTGTTTTTTACCCTATCTTTTTCCTGATTACCTGGGAGTGTTGAAAATTTGTATTATACTCTTTCTATACCGTCATCATCACTACCACCACCACCACCATCACCATTATCCTACAGTTATCACCATTTATCATCATCATCACCACCATCATCACCATTGTTATTTAGCTCTAGTGGTTAAAAATAAACAACAGAGCACTGCCTTTATTTTTTCATACTTTTCAGTAGATACTAGCCCTCCAGGGCCCTTTCTTCTTTTTGTCAGGAGCAGGAGTAGAAATAGATGGATGAGAAAATGTTGGCTCTGGTTCTCATAGTTCTAATCTCAAACCCCAGGCCGATCTAACTACCAAGACCTGGGGCCAGGAATCACTGGTGAACTGACTAAATTAAACAAGTACAGCCACTAAACTGCCGGTGTGAGCACTGTTAGCACTGAGCGGAGCTCAGAGGCTGCACGTGGCTCTGCGTCTTGGGAGAGCCACTTCACCCCTCCAGGCTGTTCCCACATTACTGAAGTGAAGGGATTGGACTAGGTGACTGGTAAAGTGCCCTCAGGCACTGAGATTCCACAGTTCTTCTGGTGCTGCCATCTTTGAAAGTCGGAACGGGAGTCCAGTATCTGTGAACCCAAAGTGGCTGGGAAGAGTTAGACTTTTGTTATCATGGTGCCGCCTAATCATAAAAGCACTCAATCCTGTCCTCACTCACATGCAATGTCACGGACAGCAGGGGTCAAGCCAGCAAGGTTGCCTTTACCAGCGGTAAAGTTACTTAACCTCTAGGGTTCTCTGTTCTCTCCTCTGTAAAATAAGGATAATAATAGCAATAGTGATAATAATACAGTCATGTGTCACTGAATGATGGAGATACTTTCTGCGAAATGTGTCACTAGGCTATTTTGTCATTGTGCGAATATCATAGAGTGCACTTACCCAAATGCAGCTGGTACTTTTATACAATTGTCAGCGCAGTAGGTTTGTTTACAACCTACGGCATCACCACAAACACGTAAGTAATGTGTTGCACTATGGGACACCAATAACTTCACTAGGTGATGGGAATTTTTCAACTGCATTGTAGTCTTATGGGGCCACCATCACAAATGCAGCCTGTAGTTGATCCAAATGTCATTCTGTGGCACATGACTGTAGTAATAATATCTACCTGTAGTATCATTGCAAAATTAAATTAAATATTAAGTGCATAGCCGGTGGTAGAAAGTTGTTAAATGTTAATCTCCTCCCCTCTTTAGCCTTTAAATTCTCAAGGAATTTGAAAAAGAAATTTTGGGATATTAAACTCTTTTTTTTAAATATATTTTTTATTGATTTCAGAGAGGAGGGAAGAGGGAGAGAGAAATAGAAACATCCATGATGAGAGAGAATCATTGATCAGTTGCCTCCTGCAAGTCCCCCACTGGGGATTGAGCCCACAACCCGGGTATGTGCCCTTGGCCAGAATCGAACCTGAGACCTTTCAGTTCACAGGCCGACGCTCTATCCACTGAGTCTAATGGCTAGGGCGGGATATAAAACTCTTGTTAGCTTAGGAAGTTCTTTCAAAATTCCTTAAAAACAGTTTCCACTTCCATTAATCAGTCCATGGATGATTAAATTTTTGCATTGTTTAGAACAAACAAAAAGTCCTTGGCACACCCCCCCCACTGCACTGCTGTCTAAGTCAGTGATGGCGAACCTATGACACGCGTGTCAGCACTGACACGCGTAGCCATTTCTGATGACACGCGGCCGCATGCCAAGGATGAAACATTTGCTGCTCCTGAGGATGAAACCTTTGCGACTAGAGTCTTGGAGTTAGTTTTTTCCTCCAAGTGACACACTACCCAAGTTATGCTCAGCTTTTTGGCGAAGTTTGACACACCAAGCTCAAAAGGTTGCCCATCACTGGTCTAAGTAGTTCCCTGCCTCTCTCTTTGTCTTAGTTTTTATCTGTGCACTTGTTACTAACTGCTAATACATAGTGGTGATGTCAGCTCCACAAGAATAGAGACTTGGCCTATTTGGATTTTGTGTATATAGGCAAAGTGAGTAGCATGGCATTTGACACATGTTAAGTGTTCAATGGAGTAGGGGGAGACTTGTAGTGGTAGAGGAAGAGAGAATAAGAGAACAATGAGAGGGAATCATGGGCCTGCATCCGAGAAGGGTCTGTTGCAATTTCTTGCTCAACAGATTGAGAACTCCATGAGGACATGGCCAGGCCATTACACTTTGGCATCCTTAGCAACTGAGACAACACTTGGTACACATAGCCAATTAATATCTACGTGAATACATAAATGAGTGCATTTATTTATGTATATTGTTTGTTTCAATATACGGGCAGTTCTTTGAGTGCTAAGTCAATGCCAAAAGGAGGGGGAAATTGCTTTGTCTCTGCACCAAAGAAAGGGATGGAATCCCAAAGCAGAGGTTGGCCGAAGTTCAAAGCCTGAAAAGCCCAGTCATAGCCAGAAAAGTGCAGCAAACCCGGCTCGCAGGAAATTCAGTAGCTGCACCGATTTCCAATAAAGATGGAAAACAACCTCAAAAGGAAAGAAAACCGAGATGAATGGAAACGCACTCATGTCAAAGAGATCCTTCCTCGGGCTGCTCTCCGCGCTGCTGCCCGCGCCTAGCCCGGCCTGCGGCGGGAAGCGCTGGGTGTTCACGTAGGTGGGGGCTTCTCCCATCGGGGCTGCCGGCGCCGTCCCTCCTGGCGTGCTGGACGTGTCCATGGGCCCTGCAACAGAAAACGAGCCTCTTTCTTCTTCTGAGGTTAATGCTGCCCGTGCGTTTATAGCCAAGCCACCCGATCTCACACAGAAGGCCCTCCCGGTTAACCACAGGAAATTCTCCCGGCAGCTCCCCATGGTTTAAATCCCCTCTTCTGGCCCCGTCACAGGCACTGCAGTGTTCTGGCCAGGACACATGCACACCTGTCTGTCAGGATGCGAGCTGTCAGCCCATGCCGGAACGCACTCAGGGGCCACGCCTGCCCGACTCTGGCCCGTGCCTTGGGTGAGTGGAGCAGCCAGGCGGGTCTGCTCCTCCCCTTCACAGAGGGAGGGCCCAAGCTCAAACACCTGAGCAGAAGCACGACAAGCTTCATTTTTATTGTCCTTTTCCCCCTTTTAAGTGTGAGTGAATGCTTTGTAAATTAACTCCATCCCAGGAACGCCATGCGGCGCTGCGATCCTATTTGAGAAAGTTACCACCTAAGGAATGGAGCCACGTTCTTAGGAGACAGAGCCGCCTGCAGCCCCTGCTCCATCAGAGGCCCAGCTCGGGCACGTGACTGAGCCCTCGCCGCAGGCAGTGCCTGGATGGTACTTCCTACGTGGCCCACCATTGTGCCTACGACTGTGCCCACGCTGGGCCAGCGTCCCTGCTGTTGGCACTGGAGGAGAGTTGAAGGATGTCGCCCGATCACACCCACTTGGGTCACTGCCTAATTCTTCCTACGGGATCCCTGTCTCTAGCACATTTACGTTTATGTCCTTAAGATGTCCTTCTGGATGCTCACATCTCCTGAGAGAGGTCACCTCCACACCCGCTGGGCAGCCAGCCCAGCCAGCAAGTGAGCTCAGGGCTGGAAGAAGCGCCCCCCAGAGCCTGTCTGCCTGCGTGTTGAGAATGCAAGTGTCCCTCCGCTTCCTTCCTCCAACAAAGTCGTGAACTGTCCCTCGTCCGCTCCTGTTCTGCACAGGCTCCCACGTCCCCCAGGCTGACCCTGCGGTGCATGTCCTGGTGTAGCCGTGGCTCTCTGCAGCTCACATGTGTGTGGGCATTGCAAACAGAGCAGCCTGTACAAAGAATTTTACAAACTGATTTTTAAAAGGAGAAGATGAAAAGCCCAACGAACAGCATTCCTGACCACGACCCTTTGCTCCTCACACGGGAGCCGGTGCGGAGCTGGGCCCGTGGACACGCACGCAGTGGCGGCTCCGAAAGTCCATTTTAGGGGGAATAGCTGCTAGCAAATTAACAAGAAACATTCTTAATTGTTCGGTGAAAAAAGATATTTATTGCTTTCAAACGAGAACTTGACATTTATTAAGAATAATGAGTCTTACGTTCTAGGCCAGGAACTTACGTGAGGCTGATTTGCCCTGATGAACCTCTGGCATGGTCTGTTCTGATCTGGCCAGAGGAATACACAGAAAGAGACCTCATTTTTTAAATAAACCTAACATTTTTCAATAAAGTAAATGTCTAATATAAAGAATGTGTCTCCTTGCATGTCTGGGTGTATACATGTTATGTAAATACTTTTTTTTTAAACTATCAAGCGAATTATTGTTTTACTTTTTTTTGTAAGAGAAGCCTTTTCAAAAAAGTGTGTCTTTATTGTTGTAAGTATTACAGATGCCCCTTTTCCCCCCAGCGACCACCTCCAGCCGTCCTTGCCGCACCCCCGCCCCTCGGGCCTACTGCACTGTAGTCTGTGTCCGTGGGTTATGTATATGTGCATATCAGTTCTTTGGTTAATCTCCTGCTGCCCCCCCTTCCCTCTGAGATTCTTCAGTCTGTTCCATGCCTCCACGTCTCTGGATCTATTTTACTCGTCAGTTTAGTTTAGTTCATTAGATTCCACATATGAGTGAGATCATGTGATACTTGTCTTTCTCTGGTTGGCTTATTTATTTTAAATGTCTGTGGGACAAAGATGAAAACATAGTAGAAAACTGCCTCTGACAAAATTATGACTTTAATTTGCTCTACCCATCCTCTTCTGACACAGCCATGTGGTGGCTTCTGACAGGTGTCATAGTTCAACCGACCAGGCCAGCACGATGGGTCACCTTTCAGCTGGGGCACGCAACATGTGAAGTTGTCTCACAAGAAGGGAATTTTAAAACATTACTGTCATTACACAATGATAAATGGGTCAACCCATCAAGAGGATATAACCCTTGTAAACAATTATGCACCTAACATATGAGCACCTAAAAATATAAAGCAAATGTTTTTTAATCATTATTTCTTATTAGTACCACTTAATGTGAAGAAAACGCACATTTTCCAAAAATATTGGAAAATGTTCCATTTGCCTTATTGGGTCCAAATGTTAGGTTTAAATTATTTTACAATGCAAGCTTTCTTTCATATCTTGGCAGTAGTGATTTCCATTTTTATTCCTTTGGTATCCATAATCTTATCAGAATCAAAAACATATGCCTTGAGATCACTGGACAACTCCTCCCCCAACATTTTAAAAATGTACAATGAAGGTTATTGCGCTGGTAGCTAAATAACAGGAGCGATATGGGAGAGAATTATGAGGACATCTAGGCTGATGGCAAAGAGGCTCAAAAGTGCAGACATAAAGGGAGAGATTGACAGTAATACAGTCATAGTAGGGGAATTTAACACCCCACTGACAGGTCTTCCTTGTGGAAAATCAACAAAGAAACAGTGGCCTTAAATGACACATTAGACCAAATTGACTTAAATTATGTTTTCTAGAGCATTTCACTCCAAAGCAGCAGAATATACATTCTTTTCAAGTGCACATAAAACTATTTCCAGGATAGGCCACATGATAGGCAACTAAATAAGTCACAATAAATTTAAGGAAACTGTAGTCCTATCAAGTACCTTCTCTGACCACAATGGTAAGAAATCAGAAATCAATTAAAAGAAGAAAACTGAAAAACACACGAACACATGGAGGCAAATAACATGTTGCTAAACAATAAATGGGTTAACAATGAAATCAAGGAGGAAATCAAAAGACACCTGGCGACAAATAAAAATGAAAACACAGCAACCCAAAATCTATGGAATGCAGCAAAAGCAGTCCTACCAGTAAGATAGAAATTTGCCGAAACCGGTTTGGCTCAGTGGATAGAGCGTCGGCCTGCGGACTAAAAGGTCCCAGGTTCGATTCCGGTCAAGGGCATGTACATTGGTTGTGGGCACATTCCCGGTGGGGGGGTGTGCAGGAGGCAGCTGGTCGATGTTTCTCTCTCATCGATGTTTTTAGCTCTCTATCCCTCTCCCTTCCTCTCTGTAAAAAAAAATCAATAAAATATATTTAAAAAAAAAAAAAAGATAGAAATTCATAGGAATACAGACGTAACTCAAGCAAATAAACAACCTAATCTTATACCTAAAGGAACTAGAACAATATCAAACAAAGCCCAAAATGAGTAGAAGGAAGGAAATAATAAAAATCATATCAGAAATAAACAAAATAGGGTCTAAAAAAATAATACTAAAGATCAATGAAACCAAGAGCTGGCTCTTTGCAAAGATAAACAAGATTTATAAACCTTAAGCCAGACTCATAAAGAAAAAGAGAGAGGACCCATATACATGAAATAAAAGAGAAAAAGTGACAGTAGACATGATAGAAATACAAAGGATTATAAGAAAATATTATAAACAATTATATGCCAACAAGTTGGACAACCTGGAAGAAATGGATAAATTCCTAAAAACATACAATTTTCCAAGACTGGATAAAAAGGAAACAGAAAATTGGAACAGACCAATTACTACCAACAAAATAAAAACAGTAATAAAAAAAACTCCCAACAAACCAAAGTACTAGACCTATGGCTTCAATGATGAATGTTACCAAATATTCAAAGAAGAATTAACAACTGATCTTCTCAAACTATCCCAAAAAAATTCAAAAGGAGGGAAGGTTTCCAAGCTCATTTTATGAGGCCACCATTATCCTGATTCTAAAACCAGACAAAAATGTTACAAAAGAAGAAAATTATAGACCCATATCCCTGATGAACATAGATGCAAAAATTCTCAATAAAATGTTAGCAAACCAAATTCAGCAATACAATAAAAAGATCAAGTGGGATTTTTCCGGGATACAATGTTTGGCTCAATATCTGAAAATCAATTAATGTAATACACCACATAAACAAAATGAAGGATAAAATTCATAAGACCATATCAGTACATGCAAAAAAAGCATTTGACAAAATCTGGCATCCATTTATGACAAAAACTCTCAGCAAATTGGAAATCAAAGGGAGTAAACCTCAATATAATAAAAGCCATATATGACAAACCCACAGCTAACATCATACTCAATGGGGAAAAAAGCTAAAAGTGTCTTCCTTAAGATCAGGAAGAAGACTGGGTTGTCCACTTTCAGCACTTTTATTCAACACAGTATCAGAAGTCCTAGCCACAACAATCGGATAAGAAGAAGAAATAAAAGGCATCCAAATTGGAAAGGAAGAAATAAAACGGTCACTATTTGCTGATGACATGTTACTACATATAGAGAACCTTAAAGATCCTACCAAAAAAACTATTAGAGCTGATAAATAAATTCGGTAAAGTAGCAGGATACAAAATTAATATTCAGGAATAAGTTGTATTTTATATACCAATAATGAGCTATCAGAAAAAGAAACCAAGAAAACAATCACATTTACAGTTGCTTTTTAAAATACCTAGGAATAAATTTAACCAAGGAGGTAAAAAAACCTAAACTCAGAAAATTATAAGGCATTGAAGAAAAATTTTTGAATTAGATACAAATATATAGAAGCATGTACCATACTCATGAATAAAAAGAATTAACATTGTTAAAATGTCCATACTACTCAAAGCAATCTGTAGATTCAATGCAATCCCTATCAAAATTCCAATGACAGTTTTCACAGAACTAGAACAAAAAAATCCTAAAATTTATATGGAATCACAAAGGACTCTGAATAGCCACAGCAATCTGAGAAAGAAGAACAAAGTTGGAGGTATCATGTTACCTGGTATCCAACTATACTACAAGGCTGTAGTAACCAAAAGAGCATGATACCGGCCTAAAATCAGCCATACAAATTAATGGAACAGAATAGAGAGCCCAAAAATAAACCCACGCCTATAAGGCAACAAATATGTGACAAAGAAAGCAAAAACATACAAAGGGGTAAAGACAATCTATTCAATAAAGGATGTTGGGAAAGTTGGACAGATACATGCAAAAAATGAAACGAGACTACCTTTTTATATCGTATACAAGAATAAACTCAAAATGAATTAGGGATTTAAATGTAAGACTCAAAACCATAAAACTCCTAAAGAAAATATAGGCAGTAAACTCTCTGACATTGCTCTAGTAGCATTTTTTTCGGATATATCTCCTCAGGCAAAGAAAACAAAAGAAAAAATAAACAAATGGGACAAGTTTTTGCACAGAAAGGAATCACGAACAAAACAAAAAACAACCTACTGAATGGGAGAAGATATTTGCTAATGATACATCTGATAAAGAGTTAATAGCCAAAATTTATAAAGAACTCATACAACTCGGAGAGGACCAAGATGGTGGCATAGGGTGGACACCTGATTGTTGCCTACCACAACAATTTTGAAACTACAACTAGAAAACAGAGCGGACACCATCCAGAACCACCGGAGGGCTGGCTGAGCGGATGCTCTACAACTAGAATAAAAGAGAGGGGGATGCGGGATGATGCTGATGCCGGTGAGCCAAAGATCACACTTTAAGAACTATGGCTCTGGGAGACCGAACCAAAGATGGCGGCAAAGTTAAACAAATGAACTGCGCCGCACACAGCAATTTCAAAAATACAACTAGAGGACAGAGCGTCTGCCACCCAGAACCACAGGAGAGCTGGCTGAATGGTGGATTTACAACTAAGAGGGAAGAGGAAAGAGCAAACGCCGAGGGGCTGAGGTGCGGAGGCGCGTGGGTCGGGCTGGTGGCGGGGGAAGGGACTCGCGGCTTTTTTTCCAACCCTAAGGGAGATAAGCTCCCCATCACTCCGAAATCCAGTTTCTGGGGATGCGCGGGAGACCCAGACACCTACGGGGAGAAGCTGGACTCTCGGCCATCGTGTTGGAAAGTGAGAGCGACTTTTTTGCAGAGGTGCGCCCAGCAATCAGTGTTTACTGCGCTGGAGCATGGGACGCGGGGACTTGGAAACGCGGAAAGGCAGAAAAGGCAGAAAAGGCAGAAAAGGCAGACTTGCAGCCATTGCTGTTTGCCACGCCCTAGCCTAGTGACGCCCTGAGACCCGCCCCACCCTGAGACCTGCCCCGCACATTCCACAAACCCGCCCAGGCTCCAAACAGCAGCTTTTGCATGTAAGATCACACTTTAAGAACTACAGCTCTGGCGACACAATGGCAGCCTGGAACGTGCTCGGCGCAGTTCCCCCGGCGGTCTCCGGCTGAGGGGACGGCTCCACTCGCTGCCGAGCACGAACAGATGAGCCCCTGGGAGACATGGGGTGGGAGACCCTGCGCTTGCTGACCTCCGAGTCCTTTGAGAATCTCAGTGCCCCGGAAGCGGCCAGGTGCGCACACCCGGCGACCAGCCGCCGCTGCAGACCCGAGCGCCAACGCAGTGACCTCGGAGCAGCCCGTCGCCGCGCACCGGGTGCAGCGGAGCTTTGCCGAGCCCGCTGCCCAGCGAGTTCCGTGGCAGCTGCCCTGGAGCTCTGAGAAAATGGCCGGAGGAATTGCTGAGAAGGAATTGACCGTTGAGAGTTGGGATCGGGAAGACGAGGCCCCGCTGGGTCCTGGATCCAGGAGTGCTCGCCCGGCGACTGGTCGCCGCTGCAGACCCGAGTGCCGCCGCAATGACCTCGGACCAGCCTCCCATCACGCCGGGCGCACCGGAGCTTCGCCGAGCCCGCAGCCCAATGAATTCCGAGGCAGCCGCCCCGGAGCTTTGAGAAAATGGCCGAAGGAATTGCTGAGAGGGAATTGACCAACAGGAATTGGGATCGAGAGGATGAGGCCCCACTGGGTCCCAGGTCTGGGTGAGGCCGTGCGCCCCTGGGTCCAGGCGAGGCTGAGTCCCGGGTGCGGGTGAAGCTGCGCGCCCCTGGATCCGGGTGAGGCCGCACGCCCCTGGGTCCGGGTGAGGCTGGGTCCTGGGTCTAGGTGAGGCCACGCCCCTGGGTCCGGGAGAAGCCATGCGCCCCTGGGTCTGGGCGAGGCCACGCGCCCCTGGGTCCGGGTGAGGCTGGGTCCCGGACCGGGTGAGGCTGTGTGCCCCTGGGTCCGGGAAAGGCCACGCGCCCCTGGGTCTGGGTGAGGCCACACGCCCTGGGTCTGGGTGAGGCTGGGTCCCGGGTCCGGGTGAGGCCACGCCCCTGGGTCCGGGTGAGGCCACGCGCCCCTGGGTCTGGGTTTAGCTGGATCCCGGGTCTGGGTGAGGCCGTGTGCCCCTGGATCCGGGTGAGGCTGGGTCCCGGGACCGGGTGAGGCCGTGCGCCCCTGGGTCCAGGTGAGGCCACGTGCCCCTGGGTCTGGGTGAGGCCACGTACCCCTGGGTCCGGGTGAGGCCGTGCACCCCTGGGTCCGGGCAAGGCCGTGCGCCCCTGGGTCCGGGAGAGGCCACGTGCCCCTGGGTCCGGGTGAGGCCACGCACCCCTGGCTCCGGATGAAACTAGATCCCGGGTCCGGGTGAGGCCTTGTGCCCCTGGATCCGGGCGAGGCTGGGTCCCAGGTCCAGGTGAAACCATGCCCCTGGGTCCGGGAGAGGCCACACGCCCCTGGGTCCAGGTGAGGCCGTGCGCCCCTGAGTCCGAGTGAAGCCGTGCCCCTGGGTCCGGGCGAGACCAAACCAGAGGGAGTCGGACCTATATTACCACCATTTGTCCACCATCCAGAGCTGAAAAGTCAGTGCCGACATGTACACATAAGGAACTGGTGGACATTGAAATTGGGTCTCAAAAGAACTGTTGGTCCAGGAAGAAACTTACTACAGACTGATTCATTTGCTGTCAGCATAACTATTACTGCTAGTCTCACATTCGGTTCTTATAAGTATATTTCTAGTAACACATGATCTCACTCATCTAGGGGAAATGATGAACAACATAGACTGATGAACAAGAACAGACCCAGAAACAAGGAGGCATCGATCGGACTGTCGGGCCTCAGAGGGAGGGTAGGGGAAGGTGGGGGTAGGGGGCAGATATCAACCAAAGGACTTGTGTGCATGCATACGAGCCTAACCAATGGTTAAGGACAACAGGGGGGTGGGGGCATCCGTGGGGAGGGGTGTGGGATGGGAATGAAGGGATGAGGACAAATATGTGACACCTTAATCAATAAAGAAATTAAAAAATAAAAATAAAAATAAAATTAAAAAATAAATAAATAAAAAAAAGAACTCATACAACTCAACACCAAAAAATAAACAATTCAATTAAAAAATGGACAGAGGACCTAAATAGACACTTCTCCAAAGAGGACATACAGATGGCCAACAGACAAATGAAAAGATGCTCAACATCAATAATAGAAATGCAAATTAAAACCACAATGAGTTATTACCTCACACCTGTCAGAATGGCTATCATCAATAAATCAAGAAACAAGTGGTGGCAAGGAGGAGGAGAAAATTGTACTATGGGTGGGATTGCAAATTGGTACAGTCACTATGGACAGCAATATGAATGTTCCTAAAAAATAAAAAATAGAACTACCTTATGACCCAGCAATTCTAGTTCTGGGTAGTTATCTGAAGAAATCCAAAACACTCATTCAAAAATATATGTGCAGCATATATATTTTCAGCACAATTCACAATAGCCAAGAATTGGGAACCACCCGAGTAATCATCAATACATGAGTGGATAAAACAGTTATCACTGATTGAAGCTTACTCAGCCATAAAAAAGAATGAAATCCTACCATTTGCAATCGCATGACCAGATCTAGAGAGTATTATACTGAGTGAAATAAGTCAGACAGAGAAAGACAAATACCATATAGTTTCATTTATATTGGAATCTAAAGAACAAAACAGAAACAGACTCAGGTACAGAGAACAGACTGATGGTTGCCAGAGGAGATGGGAGTTGGAGAGCTGGGTGAAAGAGGGGAAGGCATTAAGTACAAATCGGTAGTGACACAATAGCCAAGGGGATATTAAGCACAGCAGAGGGAATATAGTCAATTGAATATTATAACAACTAGCATGTGGTGCCAGACGGGTACTAGACTTATCGAAGGAACACTTTGTAAACTATGTAAGTGTCTAACCACTATGCTGTACACTTAAAATAACCCTGAATGTGAACCGTAATTAAAAAATATAATTTTAAAAAATGTATTGTAATTTACTCCCAGAAGAAATGGTTACAATAAGGGAAAAGCCTTAACATTAAGCCAAGAAATGGTTAAATTTATATACATAGAGGCATAAATTGGATCTTAATTTATTTGTCGCTCCACCTCCTTTAGACCCTGCAGAGTGAGTAGCCAGTGGCCTGGAGCTAGTGAAGGAGTTTTAGAAGTGCCTGAGGGGGGGAAACGTTCAAAGTGAAAAGAAACCTTTCAAATACACAAAACACACACACACACACACACACACACACACACATCTGTATATGTAAGTGTGTGTGTGCACAGAGCTGTCTATAGAATGGAGACTTACGGTAGCAGTTAGTTATCAGTCGTGTGTGAATTGTTTTAATGTGGGTGCAGGAGCGTGCTCACTGCTTTGATAGGAGGCGGCAGTGTCCTCTAATGTACCCAGGTCAGGAGGGATGCACCTGGGGCCTGCTCTGCCTCCGGTAGCTGTCACTCTCCTCCTGAAGTTGACCCTGGAGCGGGGCGGGGCGGGAGGGTGGGGGGCAGGGGGACAGGAGAACACTGCTACTAGCTCCTGTGAGGAACCACTGGGCTCAGCCCTGTTGGGGAGCTCGGGAACAGCATGAAACACACTTGAGTCTCCCAGCCAACTCCCTTTTGAAATGGTGGAGGTGCCCTGGGAGAGGTCAATTCCTCCGCCCTCCTGGCAGGACGTGCTGAAGGATAGGAACCAGTCCTGTTGCCAGGGGAGCCATCATTGCTGTGTGGCACCCCCACAGCCCTTACTTTATAACTTCCTATGATCTGGGCAGGAGTCTGCAGTCCCACCCTCAGCAGACGTTTGCAGCACGTTTTCCTGCCCCTCCCCCTCCACAGGAGATGGAGAGCCACCGGGAGATGTTACTTTTTCTTGGGTTTTTTAACCAACTTTATATGTAATGCCCACCAATTGGAAACAAATAACAGTCAACAAGTAAACAGAGTGTAGGACATTCACACAATGGAATACTAGTCATCCAGAAAAAGAAAAAACTATGGATGCATGCAGCGACAGGAGTGAGTCTATAAATAGTTTTGTTGAAAAGAAGTCAGATGAAAAAGAATGCATAACGTATAAATGATATGTACATAAAATTCTAGAAAATGCAAGCTAATCTGTATCCTATCTAATAATAGACAAATATGCAAATTGACCATACCTCCGACACACCCACAAGCCACGCCCACCATCCAATCAGAGCAAGTATGCAAATTAACCCAAACCAAGATGGCTACAGCCACAAGAGCAAGGTTTCCTAGGTAACAGAGGAAGCCAAGCTTTCCACCTGCCCTGGCCAGGCCTAAGCCTCCACTCAAGCTACAAAGTTTCAATTATAGCAGGTAAACAAATTCAAACAAATGGCGGCAGAATGGAGCTTGAGAGAGCAGGCCCGGATTGCCACCGGCAACAGGGGAAGCAAAGCTTTCCGCACACCCTGGCCGGGCCCACCTGCTTAAGGCTACAAAGTTTCAATTATAACCAACACAAATGGCTGCCGGCGGAGGGAGCCCCAGGCTTGGCTCTGCTCCAGGCTACAAAGTTTCAATTGTAGAAGGAAAATAAATTCCAGATACCAGGGCCTCTGCTTGGGCCTCCAGGGGGTGTGGCCGGCCTGCAAACCACCACAGGCCCCTCGCTCAGGCTGCCCCACACCCCAAGGGAACCCCCACCTGATCCGGGACACCCTTCAGGGCAAACCAGCTGGCCCCCACCCCTGTACCAGGCCTCTATCCTATCTAATATGCAGATTGATCATCACTGCAACACACAATATAGCTGCCCCCATGTGGTCAAAGATCCTGCCCCCATGGGGACACAAGATGGCCACTACAAGATGGCCAGCAGGGGAGGGCAGTTGGGAGGCACCCGGCCTGCAAGGGAGGGCAGTTGAGTGGGACCAATCCTGCAAGGGAGGGCAGTTGAGAAGGACCAGGCCTGCAAGGGAGGGCAGTTGGAGGTGATCAACCCTGCAGGAGAGGGCAGTTAGGGGTGACCCGGCCGGCAGAGGAGGGAAGTTGGGGGCAAACAGGCTGGCAGCAGAGTGGTTAGGGGGTGATCAGGCTGGCAGGCAGAAGCGGTTAGGGGCAATCAGGAAGGCAGGCAGGCAAGCAGTTGGGAGCCAGCAGTCCTGGATTGTGAGAGGGGTCCCAGATTGGAGAGGGTACAGGCTGGGCTGAGGGACAACCCCCCTCCGTGCACGAATATCGTGCACCAGGCCTCTAGTAAACATATAAAGCAGATCGGTCATTTTGGAGGATGGAGGAGGGGAAAGGAGGACCAGACAGCAGCACGTGACTTTGGCATGTTGTTATGTTGCCTGCCCTCATCCCCTCGCCTCTCACCTTGCCTGGCAGGAGTCTGCTGCCACTCTTCGCCAAGTGGCTCTCCTAAGTGTCTTCCTTGGTAATAAGTTTGCTCTTTTCCTGAAAACTATAAACACAAAGAGAAAAAAATTATGCTCTTCTTCTTTCCCCATCTCCAAAAGCCTTCCAGTAGAAGGGACATCAGTGGCCAGGCGGCTGCATCCCCGATGGCATACCATTTTCCCTCCATGCCTCACAGCTGGCTCTGAGAATTAGTAAATAAATGTGTGTGGGTGTGAGGAAGAGACTGCATCTCAAAAAACTACACATTCCCCCCTATTTTCATTCCCTAAGCCCCCTTCCACCCAAATGTGAGCATAAATGGAGCTCTCCTGCACACGGCTGTCACTCAGCATGCCCTCAAGTAAGTTTCAGTTCCAGTGCCTGTGTATGAGGACACACTGCGCGCTGACACACCGGGGCAAGATACCCGGCCATTCCGGCTCAGTGGCAGAACTACGGACCCTGCATTTCAATGTTCGACACTGTTATTCGTGTCATTATTATTCACTAAGGTGGGTGACATCAAAAATTCTCTACAGAGATACAGTAACTCTACAAAACAAGTGCCTTCCTAGAATGCTTATTTGGAGGTAAAATCAGGGAAATGACTAAAATAGAAAAAAATCATAAAATTCTCACCATTTTAAAGGCCTATGTCCACTGTCTTTTCAGAGAAACCAAAGCACCCAGGCTTCTTAAAAGCCTTGACTTCGCTCCTCTCCTCATGAAGACTCAGTGTATGAACTGCATCCTGGGCTGGAGAAAGGACCCAGCCTCCCAGCTCAGGAATCACAGTATAGTTTCAAGGTATTTTACTAAGACCTTGCGGTGTTAAAACAAAAGCCTCCCCTGTTTGTCTGCTTTGTGAAATCCAAGCGGGGGAAGCATGTGAGTTATTCTGTCAAAGACTGCACAGAACAGCAACCTGAAAATAAAGTTGAGAAATATAAAAGGAAATACAGTAAAACCTTGATATAACGGACTAATTTGGGTGAGAGGGTGTGCGTTAAAGACAAAAATCCGTCATATAATAAAGTAGGTTTTCTGAATGTGTATGTTAAAAAATTAATAAATTAGCCCAGCCAGTGTGACTCAGTGGTTGAGCGTCGACCTATGAACTAAGAGGTCACGGTTCAATTTCTGGGGGTCAGGGCACATGTCCGGGTTGCAGGCTCGATCCCCAGTAGGGGGACGTGTAGGAGGCAGCCGATCAATGATTCTCTCTCATCATTGATGTTACTATCTCTCCCTCTCCATTCCTCTCTGAAATCAATAAAAATATATATATATTAAAAGTTGACAAATTAGTTTACCTGTTTTTACTTATGTAGACACATTTGTAATTAAAACTAAGTATGTATGAAAAGTTTAATTTCACAGAAAAGATTTCTATATGTATTATAGAAAATGCATGCATTGACCAGTCACTGAGAGTAAACAAATGCACATGACTGGGGTGTGGCTTAGCACACATGGGCACATGGGCCTACACACTTTAAAACTGCTGCAGAAAGTCACGCCGGGCGACAACAGAACCAATTACCGTGTGCTATAGTGGGATTACGTGGTAATCACTCGCCACACTGTTTACCAGTGGTGACTCTTGGATTTAAATATGTAGACTGTAGTTGTAGATATGTAATATTTATCTATGTTGGTGAAATTATTACAGCGTTTTTTCCAACATATGTCCTATTCACTAAAATTTGTTTAAAATAACAGTGAATTGATAACAAAAAAAACCTGTTAATTTAATTATAAGCAAATATTGGTTTACAGCATTTTAAAATTAATAGGGTGTTAATTTTCACATATGAAATATGGACTGGAAGTTTTGTCCATTAAATCAAAGTCTGTTAAATCGAGGTCTGCAAAATCACGGGTTTACTGTAAAGTTCAATTAGCCAGCATCCCAAGAAAAAGGTACAAAACTAACCGGGGCTGTGTCAGGGCCATGGGGTCTGGCCTTCAGTCGTGTATCCACGAAACCCCCTGGAGGAGGTGTCTTGCTCGGGACGCTGTTGTAGTACGGGTGGTCTGAGCCGTCGCCCTCCTCTTCGGTCCAGGGCTCATCCAGACTCTGCATTCTGTTAAAAGAGAATTTTCAGGAGCATTAGCCAAAAGTTGAGCTTTTAGTCAAAACCATCACATCTAGTGAGTTTAGTCACTGTCCCTTCAACCATGTAGGTCTCAGGCATATATGGAAAGCCTGTTAGCAGTTTAGTCAAATATCTCTGCCTATTCACAGTTCTATCCTTTGGAAAGTTCCAATCACATTTGAAACAAGAAAAAATCATTTTTTAAAAGTACATTTTAATTAGGAAAGAAAAAGTTTTCATGTTCAAGGATGTATGCCTGCTCAGGAAAGATTCAAAAAGGCCTAGTCTCACCTCTGGCTTACCTTGAAGCTATGCACAGACAGGAAGTGAAAGTTAAGGCGGAATAGCCACCTGCCTAGCTGAGTGTTGAAGGGGCCCACACACACACAGAGTTCTAGGGATTTAAGGAAATCTCTAATCGTTAGTTTTCTAATAATTGAACTGAACAGAGTTGTCAGTGGCCATATCTGACAAAGAATATAGAGTTATGGATTTAGTTTAGAAAAGTTTAGAAAAAAAACAACCACTAAAAAAGCAGCAACAAATCCTGAGGAGGGGAGAAATCTGATTTGCAGAATTAGCACATTATATTATTTAAAATCTCTAGCTTCAACAACAAACATTTTATGATACATTAGAAGAAACACAAGGATTAAAAGCAATTGATAGAAATTGCCCCTGTGGAAACTCAGATTTTGGACAAAGAATCTTCAATAATATTCACAGCTGACTTTATTCTCAGAAACAATGAAGGCCAGAAAGCAGTGGGATGGCATATTCAAGTAATGAAAGAAAAAGACTGTCTACCAACTACTCTATACCCAGTAAAACTATCCTTCCAAATGAAACAAAAAATAAGACATTTCCAGATAAATAAAAACTGAAAAAATTCATCACTACTAGATCTGCCCCGCAATTAATATGAAAAGAAGTACTTCAGGCTGAAATGAAAGAACACCAGATGATAATACATATCCACATGAGGAAACAGAGAACAGTGGTACAAAATTAAATTTCTTTAAAATTTATTATATAGAAACATATATAGGACTTCATGCCTTACGTTTATTCCCAGGGAAGGATGGTAGTTCAATCAACTCCAACCACCCATTTTTATACACATTGTTTAAATAGTGCTTATTTGACTTTTACATAATATTTCCAAAGTACAGAAAACTATAATTAATAAAAAAAGATACTTACACATCCACCACCGAGACTAAACAGTGTGAACAGTTTGCTGTATTTGCTTCCTTTTTTCCAGAGGAAAAAAAATTTGTCAAACTTACTTTGGATGAATAGTTATGTGAAATTAACAGTAAAATGTTAATGTAGAAGCTAGATGATGGGTATAAAGGTGTTCGCTGCAAATTTTTTTTGTATATTGGTACCTTTACTTTATAAAATGTTAGGGAGGAAATGCACTTGACAAAGTTAAAGCCCACTCCACGCCCACTTCATCCTTGCATATCCTCGTTTTGGTGTAATATTTCTGCATGTTTTTATATACATGCATTTATACATAAACTATGTATAGAATTGTTTGTGTTCTTAAATTTTTCATAAATGGTTCATATTTTTTTCACTCCATTAAAAAACTCTGCCATTTTTTTCTGATAATACACATATGCCGATGTATTCTTTGTAATGACTATATCCCATTATATATGGAATTTGAAAGTTTGTTCATTCATCCCCTGCAAGGCCATCTGGGGCACTGTCACTTTCAGTCTAACTCTTCTCACCCATGCAGCCCGCCTGAGCCTGTGAGAGCTTCTGGCAACGGGAAAAGTGGGGCCGTCACAGGCACCTCCGAAAGGAACGTCGTAGAGAAATGTTCCAGTGGATGAGGGAGAAAAATTAAAAGTCTCTTTCAAGAAAGGTGGAAGCGTCATAGAGCTGACAAAAATCTGCAAAATAATGGAGGCAAAGGGACACTGCCTCATGACTGAGTCCCAGATGTGGCTGCAGACGGTGGGAAAAGCATGCAGTCAATTTGGGAGAAACAAAACCAGGTGTTCCTGGCAGTGAACACACCACGGTGACAGCTAGGCCTTCCGCATGAACGGTCGGTCCCGGACAGCCTGCTGAGTGACCACTGTGCCCTGAGTGCCTTGTTTATGCTGCATGGAATATCCTTATGTCCTAAAGGTGTTCAATGGTCGATCCTGAACATTTTTTATAATAAATTAAATACCTCACAACTCCTGTTCACATTTACTATTTTATTTAACACTTAAAATCATAGTACTGCCAAGACACCCTTCTTCTTATTTTACAGAGAAACACATATCCACCTGAGAGAGCCAGGCTGGGGGAGGAACTTGACCAGGGCCACGGTGGGTTTCCGAGCTGCGAAGGCCACCACAGCAGACGGACACTGGCCGCTCGAGGCCCGGCCTCACAGAGAGACTCTGGGCAGGGGCTGCTGGACCGCGATGCCCGGACAGCGGGCGTGCGGGACCTGAGGGGGCACCCGAGGAGGGGGCCTGTGGAAACATCACATGGCTCCTCAGGAAGCAGAGCAAAAACGTGTTACGATGCTTTTCTGTAACCTTGGCTACTATCACTATAGTTTCCAGGAAAAATGTTTTTCTGAACCTTCAGAGCATCGCCCGCGTGTCGGCTTCCATCTGCCGGCTTCCTCAGCGCCCCAGCGCGCCCGGGCGTCGGAGCCCAGGAAGCCTGCCCGGAGCGCACCCGGGGAGGCAGGCCGCGGTTTCCTCCTACTGAGTGTTCCTGTTTGTCTGTTTGCTTGATTTTTTAAGGAGGAAAGGTGATACATCGCAGAAAGGCCACTGCCAAGAGGAGCACTACTCACCGGTCGTGGAGAGCGGGGACCTTGGCGGGACACCGCAGGTACTGCTTGAACCGCAGCTCAAAGGCCTGTCCGATGGCGCCGATGACGTCCTGGGCCAGCCCGTCGCAGCACTCCAGGATGTGGCAAGCTGTGGGAGCAGCGGCGGCCTGAGACACAGGAGCGCCAGCCCCTGCCCAGAAGCCTCCTGGGGGTGGAACCCATCAGCCCAGTGAGGAAAGGGGGCCGGGGGGTGAGTGTGTCCTTCTTAATATGTCCGGGAGGCTCCACCCGCAGCTTCACCCAGCGCCACCATCGGAGGCGTTCCTCAATAGCCTATTCTAAAATTAAAAACCAGCCCCTTTGGGGCAGGTGCCCGCCATCCCTCAGGGACACGCTGTCCTGTGACCAGGCTGCGGCACATCCATGTGGAACCTTCAGAGAAAGGGGGGTTGCGTGGGGAAAGGCAAGAGAAGGCCCCGCCTCGGCTCTACGAGGTAGTGACTGCCCGTGGCATCCCACGGAGGCGCCAGCCCCTCCCGTCCCCGGGCGCGTGCTGCGGTCCCGTGGCTGATGGGGTCCCGTGGCTGATGGGGTCCCGTGGCTGATGGGGTCCCGTGGCTGATGGGGTCCCATGGCTGATGGGGTCCCGTGGCTGGTGGGTCCCCGTGGCTAATAGGGTCCCGTGGCTGATGGGTCCCCGTGGCTGATGGGGTCCTGTGGCTGATGGGGTCCCGTGGCTGATGGGGTCCCGTGGCTGATGGGTCCCCGTGGCTAATGGGGTCCTGTGGCTGATGGGGTCCCGTGGCTGATGGGGTCCCATGGCTGATGGGGTCCCGTGGCTGATGGGGTCCCATGGCTGATGGGGTCCCGTGGCTGATGGGGTCCCGTGGCTGGTGGGTCCCCGTGGCTAATAGGGTCCCGTGGCTGATGGGGTCCCGTGGCTGATGGGTCCCCGTGGCTGATGGGGTCCTGTGGCTGATGGGGTCCCGTGGCTGATGGGTCCCCGTGGCTAATGGGGTCCTGTGGCTGATGGGGTCCCGTGGCTGATGGGGTCCCGTGGCTGATGGGACAGACCCGTGTCCCCTTCACCTTTCTCCGGCAGCAGCTCGGATGTAAGTGATCTAGGGAGGCTCGTCCGGGGCACGCAGGCGCCCAGGAGGAGGGGGCATTCCCACAGGGAGTGTCCTCAGGCTCAGAGACCCGCACGTGCTCCGGCCGCAGGAGAAGCCGGCACCCAGGGAAGGAGGCTCCTGGGCATGGAGACTGGCGGGGAGGGGCAGAGGCCGCACTGCCTTTGAAGCCGGGTGCCTGCAGCGCGATGCGGCCTTCTCTGCACAGAGCCAGGGGCGCCCCCGGGCTGGAGGGGCGCAGCCTGAGGACACGGGAGCTCTGCCAGGAGGAGGGGCTGCCCTGCGCTGTGGCGCCATGCAGTCCTCAGACACACCAGGCATGACAAGGGCTGGTCCCGGGAGACGACGCCCCAGCGATATTGTCACTGACCACTGAGAGGAGCTTGAAGTGTGGGCCCAGGTGGGCACAAGCGGCGCCTGTGAAGCAGCGGTTGGAGGGCCGCTCCTGGCTGGAACGTCCGTGTCTCCCGCTGAAGGGAAGGAGGAGCCGAGGCCGGCGAGGGAAAGACAGCTGGGCCCCCACACCCCGGGTTTCCAGCCCCACATGCCACCCCAGCATCGGCAGCAGCCACGGGATGGCTGGCCGTCCTCTGGAAAACCAGAATACAGACCGGGGAGGGTCAAGAGTGCAGCTCATTTTCTCTCAAGGAGAAGGCCGTGCCCTTGCCGCCAGCGCAGGGAGTGGAGAGCCAGGGGTGGGCAGAGGCGCCGCAGCCCCCACCCTGTCCGCCCTCACACCCCAGAGGGCAGCAATGCCCCCTGCCGGCCGCTCTCAGGACACCACTGCAGAGGCGCGGGGCAGCGCCTCGCTGGGCGGGGCCAGTCCTGCTGGGAGATGCCCCGGGCTGGCAGGGTGGCCGGCCTCCCGCCTGGCACGCCCTCAGTGGACTGAGGAAACAGCAGCTGTTGGCTGGGTGTGAGGCTCCCGCAGTAAAATGCCCTCCGTTGTTCCAGAAACTCACTCCAAACCCCAAACTAACCCTGGGCTGCCGGCCTCGCTGCGCCTGCTCCTTCCTCAGAGGGCTGCAATGGTCCTCAGCCAAAGCCACTCCTAACCGGGCTGCGGGACTGGGTGTGCGGGAGGAAGGAGGAGGCCTCCCCAAGGGGAGCAGCCGTCGGGGTTGCCTCCTCACCCCCGAGGGGAAAGGACAGAGCGGAGGCATCATTCCTGAGCAAGAGGGACACTAGATGAGAGACACGTAGGGTCAAGACTCAAAACGATGCTGTAAAACCCAAAACGTGGCCCAAACACACACACAGCACTGGCCTGTGGCAGTGGCAGAGGTGACCTGGGAGCAGTCAGGGAGGGAGCCAGGTGACCCTCTGGTTTAAGAAGGTCGAGGTCAAGGGCCCAGCAGGTGCAAAGGCCCTGAGGCAGGCGCTGCCTTGCCTTTCAAGGAAGAGCCAGCTGTCTGAGGGGCTGGAGGCGGGCGGGAGAGGGGGAATGAGGGCAGGACTGCGCTCGTTCGGGCCGTGCGCACGGCGATGAGACTAGCACTGTGTGGAGGAGGAAAGGCAGACCTGTGGCTTGTCAGTGTGCGGGGCTGAGACTTCTGAGTGCAGAGTGCGCCGGCGCCGGCTCCCAGCCAGAGCCTGGAGGGGCGGCGCATTCAGAGTGTCTGGCACAGGATGTCGGAAGCCCAGGGCCTGGCTTCTTCGTGCCATCACTGTTGACAACAGCCAAGTGTGGAGCAGCCTAAATGTCCACTCACAGGAAACCACCTCCTCCCAGCTTAAAAAACAACAAACACACCCTCGCTCCCTCCCCTCCCCACCCCCACCTCGTGCAGATGAGGTTTTGTCTACAGAGGAGTGAGAGTTAGAGCAGGTGCTGTGTTGTTTGCCCCTAGTGACAGAGCATTTAGGCCTTTCCCAGGAAGTCCTCCTGGGCCCTACCACTGCCCGAGGCTAGAGCAACCCGAGTGCTGTTGAAACCATCCGTGCTGTTAGAGAAGCTGGGAGTGGACAAGTGTGGCCACTGGAGGCAGCATTCCCACGCGGGATTCCTGCTCAGGCCGTTCACCAAGGTTCCCATACAGCTCAATGGCATGGGTCAGAATCTTTCGCCTTCCACCAGATTAACTCTAGAAGCACGGGTTCTTGACACCAGATTCTCACTGCGCATAACTTCTAGCTAAACCAAAAGACGTGCCAAAATGCATAGGCAGGCATCACCGTGGAAAAGACAGCGATGACAGTGAGAAACTCTGACCCAACGCTGAAAGGGTTTGGACAGAAGACTTTCTGGGAGCCAGATGTGTCCTGACACCTGCCCGTCTTGAGGAGCTGTGCCTGCAGCCAGGGGACCACGCTGGCACAGCTGCTGGGGCCTCTGCATGGGGAGTCAGACATCTAGAGCCCAGACAAGAACATTTACTATTTACTCCCAGACTGTCTTGGCGATCTGACTCCGAAGGCAGAGGCCATTCTTACTGCATTAACCTCGCTGCCTGACTGGGGAGGCGGACGGATAGGGGGGAGAAGAGCAGCTCCTCACTAGAAGGAGATGCTCTGAGATCATGTTCACGGCGAAACCGTGAGCCCCTCCCAGCACCATGGCCTCCCACAAGGCTGAGCCTGCTATGGGGACAGAGCCCTGGTGCAGGGAAGGCTGCAAACTCCCCAGAGGGTGGGTCTGGCCGCTCCCTGGACCGGGGCTGCGGCTGCTCTGACAGTACCCGTGCCGGACTGGAGCGGTGCCTGGCCTTTCAGAGCCCTGCAAGCTTCCCCTTTGGTGTCTCAGAGCCGAGAGCTCCCAGGCGAGAAGTCCTGCCGTCCTGATAGCCCCTCGGGCTCCCTGGGGAGGGAAAGGCTCTGATGGCCTGGCCGTCTGGTCATCCCTACCAAGGTGTCAGGCGTGGAAGCGAAGTAACCTTGGACCCTCTAGACCAGGCCAGCCACCAGCCAAAGTCCACCCTGTGTCCCCATTGACGCCACATGGAGCAGGAGAGTCAGCCAGCTGAGCCCTGCCAGGATCCTGACACTTAATCATAAGTGTCAGGCGATAGGTGATTGGAAGGAAGGAGTGTGTGTCCCCCACCAAGTGTCTCAGGGGGCCCCATGCCAGGGTGCCCAGCACTGCAGCACGCAGGCCAGTATCCACCTCACTGGCACTGCATGCTGCCCCTGGGGGAGCCGGGCCCAGCACCCACGGGATGTGGGGTGTATCTGACTTCCATGGCTTTGAAAAGGCCCTTTGGGCAAAGGCACTCCTGGTCGTGGCTCTGAAACAGAGTCAGCAGCCTGCACACTTCCATGCCCCAAGTCCGACTGCACTGGGCCCAGCCCCTCCCTCGGAGCCCCGCTCCTGCCCGGCTGCCTGGGGCCACCTGGAGAGCTCTGAAAAGGCCGTGGGCTGGGTCCTGCCCTCTGAGGCCTGAGCCCTGAGTTTCCAAGCTCCCCTACGTGACTCGAACGTGTAGCTCAGTGAGAACCACTGCCCCCGGAGCCACTGAAGACGTCAGAAACGGTAGGACTGCTCAAAGTTTACTTCAACAACCCTTAGCCCTGGGCGGAAACAGAATTCTGTGCCGGGCGAGGTGCAGACTGCCCGCCCCCTCCCAACCTCGTGGGACTCTGGGGTGGTTAAAGGGTGGCCTCTGTGATGGGTTAAGTGTCCTCAGTGAGAGAGGTGCCCTTAGTCGGAAACAAGGCCGCTGCAGACTAACTAACCAGGGGAGGTCAGCTGGACGGTGGGTCTGACCCAGCACATCTGGTGTCCTTACAAGGCGTCCCCGGGAAGCCAGCGGCACACTCAGGCTCCGGGCAGGCAAGGGCTGAGGCGCGGTGAGGCACCCGCGCCCAGGGGCCAGGCACACGCCTGGAAGCTGGACGAGGCAGGAAGGACTCTCCCCTGCAGCCTCCACGGTCGGCAGCTGACCTGAGTTCCGCCTCCAGAGCTGGGAGCAGGAGTCCTGTTGCTGTGAGGCCCCTGGCTTGTAGCATTTGCACAGCAGCCCCAGCATCTAAGGACACAGCCTCCACCTGGAGGATGCGCTGGTGCTGAGCTGCCCGAGTTTGCCCTCTCAGACAGCTACGTGCCTGTTACGTAAGGCCCTTGTCATCTCTCCTCAAACACGTTATGTAAGGGCTGCTGCGGGTTCAGAAGTGGTCAGCCAGAGCATGTCAGCAAGGGGTAGGGACAGTCCTCAACGCATCGAGACCATCTGGTCCCTTTTCCATCTACCCTAAAACCTTTGTCCTTATCCAGGAGTGACAATGTGACAATTAGAGTACGTTATCTGCATTAGAATACCTCATCTATGAACCTCCCATCCCCCAGACACCCCAATGCCAGCTTCTAGGGGAGCCCCAACATACCTAGAGAAGAATAACAGCCAACACTCTGTAAGATCTCACCTTCATTCTCAAGAAAGAAAAGGCAGCCCATCAAACCACGGCTTTCTAGCCCAGGGCTGGGCAGTCTCAATGGGAAGTCGCCCTCACTCACTCACAAGGCAACGCAAATGTCCCAGCCAGCCTGCGCGCCATTTGCAAGGTGCGTTGATGCGTCCATCATCCAGCCTTTCCCTGCACATGCCTCATGAGGGGCTACGGAACATGGCGGGGAGGAAACGGGGCCCCGGGGCTCCAGAGACCTGAGGGCAGATCGCGGGAAAGCCGCGTCCTGGACCAGGTAACCGGATCTCTCTAGGCTGGCTTGAAAATAGAATGCTAAGACCTCATTTGCATTGAAATTTAAAAAGAAGAAAGTATGTGTGTAAGTACCCGAATAAACATGTGCTGTGCACTAGAAAAACGTCAGTACCCGGGTGACGGGGGGGAAGGTAGGCAGCCAGTGGGTGGTCGAGGGAAACATCGTTTTGTGCTGTTTCGACGCCTCTGGTGACCGTGGGGTGAGGTCTGAATTGGAGTTGCTGGCGAACCAGTGGCTGCCTGGTATTTAAGGGCAGCACCCTTCGTCGGCCCACCCCCAGGCTTGTGAGCCTCCGGTGAGTGGGGCTTGGTTTTTAAGTGATAAATCGGGGTGGTGGTGTGCAAGGAGAGTCTAGGAGTAAGGGCCCATGAGGATAGAAAGCCCTGAAATGCCTCGGGCCCCACACCCCACCTGGGTAGCTCTGAGGGGCAGGAGGCGACAGCACCTAAGCTTGGACACGGCCTCCAGGCTGTGCGGGCAGCGCCAGGCTCCGGGAGACTCAGCAGTGGGCACCGGAGCTCAGCCTGCCAGAGAGTCTTCTGTGTGCAACGGGGCCACTTTCAAGGTCTGAGGGCAGCTGCCCGGAGCGGGGCGGGTGCTGCGAGCACGCTGGCCGTACAGGTGTGAGTTTGGAGCTCACAGCCCAGCCCGGGGTGCCGCGCATCACTGCCTGCGAGCCTCAATGGCCGTGAGCAGTGTGAGGTGCTGGCTCACGGCGAAAGGGCTGAGCTGAGAGGCATGTCTGTGTTAACCTCAGGGTTGAGGAGAGATGCCAAGGGTCAAGCATTGCTTACCTCTGCGGTTAACAGGGTCCTTAGCTACGTACGCAACGTAGTCCGTTGTGTCCTGTCAAAAAAAATCAGACGCCCACGTCACTAGCAGTCACAGACCGGCTCAGGAAGGACACGCTGTCCAAACAGCCCCTGAGGCGGCCGTCCTCACGCAGCACTGCAGGGCGATCGGGGACCTTGTGAATTGCAGATTCCTGCGGGGGAGGAGGGCGCGGGTCACTGAGGAGCGTTAAGAACAGTCTCAGGCCCAGGAGACCTGGTTTATGACTTGGGCGTGAGGCCTGGGGACCGGGGGTGTTGGAAAGCTGCCCGATGATCCCATGGGAACCGAGGCTGCGAGCCCTCGGCAGCTCTGTCTGCTCAGCGGCCTCTAACTGGAGCTGCTGTCACACCCCTTGCAGGGCTCGAGCACAGGCTGCGCAGTCCCCAGGGCTTCCACGCGCTGGGCCTGAGGGCGGCCACAAAGGTGTGCTTTTGGCGAGGCCGCAGGTGCTGCTGCTGCCGCTGGCCTGGGCCTCCCTGAGAGCTGCTGGCAGGGGACTCAGCTGGGGGTGCTCAAAGGCGAGGGTTCTTTCTTGTTGTTGTTTTTTTGGACATCGGTAGTCATTTTACTTCTTTTAAGGTGTTTCGAATATATGAGCTGGATCCCGCCGCGTGAAACCTGTGCCTCCTCGCCTTCCTCCCATCTAAGCAAGGCACACACTCCACAGCCTCAGCAGTGCGCCCAGGTGGCCACATGGATTTCAGTTTCCAAACAGTCACAGGAACCAATAATTCTCTCATTTCATGAAAGCAGAAGAGACTTCTCTACGGGGAGGGGTGGGGCGGGGAAGGGAGGTCGGGGGCCTGTAAAGGTCTGTCCCATTGGTGCAGACAGACAGCTGCCACCATTGGTGCAGACAGACAGTTCCCACCATTGGTGCAGACAGACAGCTGCCACCATTGGTGCAGACAGACAGTTCCCACCATTGGTGCAGACAGACAGCTCCCACAATAGGTGCAGACAGACAGCTGCCACCATTGGTGCAGACAGACAGCTGCCACCATTGGTGCAGACAGACAGCTCCCACCATTGGTGCAGACAGACAGCTCCCACCATTGGTGCAGACAGACAGCTCCCACAATAGGTGCAGACAGACAGTCCCACCATTGGTGCAGACAGACAGCTTCCACAATAGGTGCAGACAGCCCCCGAGGGCTCCTGCTCTCAGGGCTGGGCAGCGGCTCAGCCCCTTGCAGTTAGCAGCTGGGAGAGTCTGTAGTGAGCACCCTCACTTTCCAAGGGGCTCCCAGAATCCCCCAGTGAGGGAGGGGCAGAGGGAGCGTGCCTGCAGGTGGGCGTACAAGGCTATGGGGCACCCCTCAGGGTGGTGGGTGGTGAAGACATTGCCACACGTCCTTGCCCCCGGACCTCACGATGACACAGTACAACCACGCAGGGGGAGGAGAGCTCCCCCAGCAATGGGCTGTGACACCAGGGCCCTTTTCCTGTGCAGGGAGGCCGTTTGCTCTTCCCACTCAGAGCTCTGGCCATTGGTATATTCACAGACTGGCCTGGGGAAGGGAGTAAGAGACAGTCACACCAGTCCAGCTGCTCCCGTCATTTCCAGTAGGAAGACCTGGTAAGACTCTGAAGCTGTTGGCAAAAATAAGGCGTGTCGCTTGCAATCAGAGACCCTGTCCCTGGGCCCGGGAGATGTCGCAATCAGGGGGCTCCTCATGGAACACTCGTGTTTCTCAAACTGAGATCCCCGAAACCTAGGGTTGGGCAGGGATCTCCCCCTGCATGTGAGATGTCACCAGGATTTCCTCTTAGTTTTGTATTTTCATTCCCATGATAACCTTAAAGATTAAGATAAGAATATTCGGGATCATGTGAGTGACCACCGGGCACCGTGTTCTGCAAGCAGTTTTAGTGCCGAGATTTTTAGTTGGGTTTCCCACATTATGGGTCCCACATCCTTAGAAAGTTAGGTAGAAAGGACATCATCTAATCATAGAAGACTCAATGCCTTTGCCCCCCCTGAAGCAAATTTCTGTCACATTTATACACGAGGATGGACAAGTAAGGGTATGCTTGAGGAGAAGAAATCAGTGGGGGAGCGGAGTCTCTGGCACCGAGGAGAGATGCTGACCACAGAAGACTCTGAGGGAGCACGGTGGCCAGTCTGGCTTCACACTGAGAGCAGAGGCTTCGTGTCAGCAGAATGTTACCCATCACAGGAAATTAACGCTACTTTGAACCTATTGGCTGTTACTATGTTTATTAGTAATCTTCCCAGTTTGATTGGGGTTTGCAGTTCAGTAAAAAGTATAACATTGCTCTTGCCAGTTTGGCTTAGTGGATAGAGCACCAGCCTGTGGACTGAAGGAACCCAGATTTGATTCCCGGTCAAGGGCATGTACCTCATTTGCAGGCTAGATCCCCGCCCTGGTTGAGGCATGTGCGGTAGGCAACCAATCGATATGTCTCTCTCATATTGATGTTTCTCTCTCTGTCTGTCCCCTTCCCTTGCACTCTCTCTAAAATCAATGGAAAAAATATCCTCAGGTGAGGATTAACCAGGAAAAAAAAGTATATCATGGGAGTCTATACTTCATTTTTGTACATATTTGGGTAACAAACTTAATTTGAGTTAACCCTAGTGGCATACACAAGAAAATTCTTCTTTTTAAATTCTTATTCCAACCTGAGAAAGTCTGCTCAGATGTGAGGTGTCCCTGTTACTCCGATGGCCAATGGTCCAGCGAGGACAGAGCTGTCCTGATGCCAATATTATTTTTGTAGCACAGCGGGGGGTGCATGGCTGTTCAGACAGTGTTCCTGACATCACACAGTGAGCGCATGGAGTCCCCGAGGTGGGGCCACACGTGTTCAGTGTTTACCATCTCTGCTCTCACTCGCCAAGACTTTCTGAGCCTGGCCGGTATTCATTCTTCCGTGGTCTTTTAACACTGCTAATCATGTAGATTATCATTCATGTGTGCCCTTTTTTCTTGGAGGGATTAACAGTGTTTTCCAACCTGTCTTATTTGACATTCCAAAATATTATTTTCTAACCTGGTAAACTGAGGCATAGAGCAATTAGTAGATATACAAGTGGCAACAGAACAAGGACTAGAACCTAGAACTTTTGGTTTTATTTAAAACACCCACCAACTGTAATAACTATCAACCAAGTTGGTATAGAATTAATGGACAATGTGATGTATACTTGGACTGGTTACAGGGCAAATGGAAAGTAATTCATAAGTTTTTATGTTCCTGCTGACTTTTTCTGACAGATGTCTCCCTCTCTGTCTGTCTGACAGAAAACATCAGCAAGAACATAAAAGCGTATGAATTACTTTAAGGGTCCCTGAACGCTTCCCTTTTCTGATGAAGAAGTGATGGGGCAGCGGAGAAAGGCTCGCAGACCTGTGTGCACCCTAGAGAATGAACTGGCTTCCGCACGGGACACTGTATTTGGCTTCCCGTTTGCTAGATCTCTGCACCTCCGTCATGGAGGGGTGAGGACTGACACAGGCTCGGGAGAGGCCTGTCAGTGCAGGTGGCAGTGTTTCTGCCTTTACTTCCCAGCTGGGTCAGCTTCCAAATGCAAGAAGCTATGGTTCCAGCCGTCACACGGGGCGACTAGCAGAGGGCCACTGGCAGCTCGGTAGAGCCAGACCCAGCACAGGTGCGGGCGTCAGTGTGGAGAACAGGTGCGCATGCACCTCTGGGCATAACCCTCGAGTGCACCAATGATGGGCTCGGCTATGGAGGACTTCCACCTTCTCAATATACTTTACAATGAAACGTAAGAGATGAAGGATTAGAAGGCAAGTAAAAGAAGGGAAGGGGAGAAGAGGCGAGGGGAGGGACGGGAGGAAGAAGAAGAAACCACCTAAGAGACCTGAAAACAAGACCCTACGTGTGAAAAGGGCCAAAGCCCACTGAGTGAGAGGTCAGATGTTGGCGGTCACCCTTTGGTGAGTAAGCGGAGGTTTAAAGGCAAAGAGCCGTCCGCAAGGTGGACACATCCCTCCTCCTGACAGTGCCCTTGGCTCAAGGGTCTGAGATGGGGAGACGCCTGGCCTCTCCCTGCAGCTGAGCTCTCTGAGCAGCACTGCTGGGCAGAGCATGTGTGATGCCTCCCTGGGGGCTGCAGCAGCTGGAGGAGCGGGGGAGTGGTGCTGGTTCCCCTGTAGGAAGACACTCCCATGATCACACGCCCTTTGGAAATGCAGAGACTGCAGCCAGCAGTGGAAAGCGCCCCTCGACTCCACTTTCCATGTGCCAACAGCAGTTTACAGTCAGGCTGCCCAGGGGGAAGGGCCTGGGAGGCAAGGTCTCCTGGGGACAGGAGTAATATATCCACCAATTACTCAGGTGACCCTGGACCCGTACATTTTATTTAAAATCTGAGCATTGCCTACTGATAATTTGACAAAATAATACAAAACAACAAGGATAACAAAAATACCACTATAAGCCACCATTCTTTTATTATAAAAAAAATTTAACAACAAAAGGACATCTTCCCAGGACATTGAACAATTTAATTGATTAAACTTAGCTCCAAGAAAAACTCACTCTTTTGTCCTAACATTTAGATGTTTCCCTGGGGTGATCACTTTAACCAGACCAATGAAAAGTGACGTGAGGACATTTGGGGAGCTTTTCTCCGTCCATTGCTGGCAGGGGCCGTGTTTTCTACCGGCTCCCTCTGCACCTCCCCCCTCGTGGCCCATTCCTGCCTGGACTTCTTCAAAGGGCTGGACTGTCTGCGGTGAACGGTGACGGCAGTGAGTGTGCAGGTGTGGCCCTGCGTCCTGCCTCTCCTGACACTGAGAGTGACCGCTAACACGGGAGCGTCACATTCCTGACCACATATGGGGAGCAAACCCTTGTTATTGCACCTTCTTCATAAAATAAGTGACGCACAAACAGAACATTCCCATTTTATCCTGTCTCCCTCTTTGTCTCTGCAACTCCTTCCCTGTTGGCTAAACAAACCAGTAAAAGACTACAGTGTTAAATTTGGAGAGAAAAATGCCAATTTCAAATATTTATGAATAAACTAAACTAAGTAAATTCACAGCCTTCAAGTCACTTATACTTAAAAACAGAGGACCAGTGGAGGCCCATTGGAGAAACAGGAACCAAGCAGGGCAGACAGAGTCGGGAGGCAGACACCTGGCAGCACCTGGCAGCTCTCAGTACCTCCTGAGAAAACCAGGGCCTCAAGCGTTGTCAACAGTGTTTGGCTAACAAGTGACAGTTCAAACTTTCTTGATGGCACCCTAAGAAGCGCACCTTGGAAGTAGGGCCCCTTCCCAGCCACTCCCAACAAGATGAAGAGAAGACAACGCCAAGGGCACTTACCGGGTCGCCCCCGGAGGCGAAGGAGATGGACTGCATGTGGTGATTCGCTATAATCTGTCAGGCCCGAGACAAGAAACGAGACGTGCCGTTAGTGCTCTTCCCATGCCTTGGAAAACCAACCGTTAACAGGCAATACGAATCAACAAGGTTTCCCCAAACTCGGTAAAATTGGTACCCAATGAAAAGAGCAACTATAAAAGTAGTAACACAGCATGTCAGCTGCTCATCTAGCACCTTTGCCAAAATGAGCTCTTATAAGCTCCACAGTAGCCCTGTAATGTAGGAGCTATTATATCCCATTTCACAGATGGGGAGCCTGAGGCCCAGAGGGGCCAAGTGGTTTGCTCAAAGTGCCACAGCCAGTCATTGTCAGGGCTGTCACCAAACACAGAGGGTCTTAACGACCATGCCTCTTTGAGAAGGTAAATGCCTCACCCGCACACCACAATATTCAACTGTGCAGTGTCTGTCTCCAAGGACACGTGGGGTCTTCCATATGGACTTGCAGCTGGAGTGGAAGGAAGGGTGTCTGCCCCACTTCAGCCCATTTACGTCATGTGCGCATACATTGGAAAGTCCTCATCCAAGATCAAAATTGGTACCCTTTCAGCCACTCTTGTAATTTATCAACTTAAAATCCAGCAAAGGCATTCCAAGTTCATCTTTAAATGGGAAATTTCCATTAGCATTATAAACTGCAGGGCACAGTGGAATTTAGCAGGCACTGAGTAAATTAGAAGCTGCACTAAATTTAAAAAGCTATATAAGTCTTCCACGCTACTTTTGTCTTTTTAAAGACAATGTAATGACATTGAAGTAAATTTCTGGGGGTGGGAGCAGTCCTCCCTCCCACCATAATCAGGTTTATTTTTGCTCGGCCCCCTCAGGCCCTGGCGGGTGGGCAGTCAGAATTTACAGAGCTGTAATTCTACCTACCATCTGAGGGATTTTTCCAGACATGCTCCTATAAAACCGTAGCAAAACTATAAATGAATCGTAAGATAAAATGTTTTTAAATGCCTACTTCAGTTTTGAGGGCATGCAATACTACTCAGGATCCAGAAAAACGGAAGCATATAGTGGCTATGTTTGGGGGAGAGTCAAAAGTTAACCACGGATTTTTGACTGCACAGGGGTCAGCACCCCTAACCCAGGCATTGTTCAAAGGTAAACTGTAAATAAATAAAAATATGAGTCCAGCTATGTAGCCTGTGCCCAAGCCCAGGGCGATCAAACTCCTGGCCGGCTTTTGCAGCTCTCCGGAATCCTGCTCGAGTCCAGGGGTGGAGGGCTCCGGGGAACCATGAGGACACAGTAGGCCCCAAATGATGGTGAAACTATGACTTCTAAAATTACATTTTACTTATTTCACTTTTGCTTATTTCACTTTTGCTAACTTAATTTTCTTAACAAAGCAGTGCTAACAGTGGGGTTTGGAAATCAAAGTGGACACTAAGATTTAGGGGGGAAATGGAAATCATATTTGGTCAACACGATGCATAACCATCACTGTGTGAGTGTATGCTGTCCCTTTGGCTAAGAGGAGAGCTAACTAACTGAAAGCATGTATTTTTGCTGTAAGGCTGTTTCGTCTTTTTCTTCTCCTTGAGAGCTCTGCAGAGGGGAGCGGGCACTGCCCTCTGCTCTCTCCGCACCGACAGGGTGTGTCCTCTCGGCTTGCTCTCAGTTTGCTACAGCTGGGCCCTGAACTTGGCCGGAGGGAGAGCCAGAGGGATGCAAGCTTCGGCTCCCATCAGACCTTCCTCAGATCATGCTCTTGATGTCCGTGCCGGCATCCCTCAGGACTCGCTCCCACCCACCTAAACCAAGGGCAGGACAATGAGAGCTGGCACACCCAACCAGCCCCTCTGCCAGGATGGAGAGGGCCAACCATGGTGGCTCATGCTTTCTGCTCTGAGTTTGCTTCTCTGTATTGTGAGGTGGGGAAGTAAGTAAAAGGAAAATTAGGAGGTAAGATCCCGCAGAATTGAGGACCAAGTTTCCTAGAAATGAAAGGTGCAACAGCCCAGAGTGGATGTGGGCATCTGAGAGCAGAGCTGAGGGGACCAACCCTTGTTAGCCACAATGGCTGCTCAGCCTGGAGGCAGTTCCAGAGAGAGTCTGCGCCTGTTCAAGCTACTAATCCCCTTAAATGACAGGTTCACCCATCCCTTAGAAGTACCAATGAGAAAAGAAAAGGGCTCATCCATCACTCGAGTGAAGACAAAGGAATAGAGTGAGTGCGGCATCCACTATATCAAAACAATGCCCAAACATTGCCTCTTGCTTCTATTCTGGATCTAGAATTTATTTCAACATCTCAGGTGGGGTATGTAGGGTGGAGAAAAAATGGAGCTGGAAATGTGCTTGCTTACCTGGGAATTTGAAAATTCATCAATAAGAATATGTGTAGCAACCTAAAGGTGCCTTAGGCATCCCTGGTGCCATGTTGCCATGGTCCCCATAGTCTGGGGATGGCCTATCTTCTGCAGTGTGGAGACACCTGGTTTCCAGCTCACACTGACAGCAGGGGCCGAGGCTGAGCACAGCAGGTGAGGGGACTCATGGTTAGCAACATTTCCACCTGCTGGTATCCAGGGCAGCTACTCGTATATACATTTGAGCCATGATGTTCAACAGTTCCCTCTAAATTTTTTTTTTTTTTAGACATCCCTGGGGAAGAGGCATTTTTCCCTTGGCAAGCTCTAAATCAGGTCAGATACAGACAGCCTTGATGCTAGTATAGGTGGCTAGTCCCATTTAATAAAAACCTAATATGCTAAGTGTCTGACCATTCAACCAGTCTCTACTATGACGTGCACTGACCAGTGGGCAGGTGCTCTGACGGGTAGGTTAGCTTGCTGCTGGGATCTGGCTGATCGGGGACTTGGCAAGACAGGCCAGACATGCCCTGGAGCCCTCTCACAGTCCCTCCCCAGCCCTGACCGTGCACCGGTGGTGTCCCTCGTCCTGGCCTGCACCCTCTTGCAATCTGGGACCCCTCGGGGGATGTCAGAGAGCTGGTTTAGGCCCAATGCCCGCAGGCCAGGCTGAGGGACCCCACCTGCCAAAGGGACCCCGCTCACTCAGCAGACACTGGGGAGGGACCGCAGGAGGTTGGCTCCAGGGCATGTCCGGCCCGTCTTGCCGAGTCTCGCCCTGCCAGCCACCTTCTAATTAATTTCCTTTCAATGCGCATGAATCCGTGCACCGGGTCACTAGTTAGTATTAATAAAGGAAGGGAGCAAAGGAAATAAGGTATTAAGCCTCATCAACAGGGAGCTGAGTGGGACATTAAGCCTCACTTACTAGGACAATGCAACATTCCCAGCTCCCCAGGGGACTGAACCCCCTGAAGCAGGCTTCCCCACAGAAGGCCGTTGTCCATGATTAAAGAGAGAAAACAGAAAAGAAGAAAGCACTTTGCTCAGCGCATGCCCAGCGAAGCCCAGAGGGCACAGGAGGAGGAGCGTGTACGCTGAGGCAGGCGCAGTGGGAACTAAGATGGCGGCCATGAGGGGCGGAGCCAAGCCTGGGAAAAGCATCGGATTGGATAAGGGACCGGAACCGGAAGATTTAGGAAGGGATGGGCCAGGGGGAGGGCCCAGCACAAGCCTGGGAGGAGTGGGAAACTGACTGGTTAGTTTAAGAGGACTGGCCCTGCCCAAGCCCAGGTGACATAACCAAGCTTAACCAAGGCCTCGTGCTCAGCGACGTGCATTCATTCGTCAGTCCGTTAGCGAGCAGCAGCCATGCGGGCCAGCAGCATCAGGGCTCCAGGGATGGCCTCAACCCTCAACCGCAAGCCTGCGTGTGACAGCACAGCGCCAGCTGCGGTGCAACCAGCTGCGGTGCGACCGGGAGCCGAGACTCGGCCAGTCGAAGGGGGACAGAGCCTCAGTTGGCCTAAGCTTTGCATGGACGGGACCAATGGCACAGAGTTTCTGGGCCTGGCCTTGCTTCTGGGCTTGAGGAAGACCAGGCTGGACGCCTTCCACAGTGGGCCCCGTGGAGAGGGGCACCGGGAACCTGGGGCAGGCTTATTTCTACCCCAGCACCTTATCTTACCCCTGTACCTCACCTTACCCCTGTGCCTCGCCTCACCCCTGTGCCCCGCCTCACCCCTGTGCCCCGCCTCACCCCTGTGCCCCGCCTCACCCCTGTGCCCCGCCTCACCCCAGTGCCCCGCCTCACCCCTGTGCCCCGCCTCACCCCTGTGCCCCGCCTCACCCCTGTGCCCCGCCTCACCCCAGTGCCCCGCCTCACCCCTGTGCCCCACCTTACCCCAGTGCCCCGCCTTACCCCAGTGCCCCACCTTACCCCTGTGCCCCACCTTACCCCTGTGCCTTACCTTACCCCTGTGCCTCATCTTACCCCTGTGCCTCACCTTACCCCTGTGCCTCATCTTACCCCTGTGCCCCGCCTTACCCCTGTGCCTCATCTTACCCCTGTGCCTCACCTTACCCCTGTACCTCACCTTACCCCTGTGCCTCACCTTACCCCAGTGCCTCACCTTACCCCTGTACCTCACCTTACCCCTGTGCCTCACCTTACCCCAGTGCCTCACCTTACCCCTGTGCCTCACCTTACCCCTGTGCCTCACCTTACCCCTGTGCCTCACCTTACCCCTGTGCCTCACCTTACCCCTGTACCTCACCTTACCCCTGTACCTCATCCTCCCAATGCTTGGTCTCTGAACCGTTTTTCTCGAGACACCACAAGTACCCCATTTCCACCAGCAACATTAAAGTAAGATCTTCAGGGAGTGACCAAGCAGGTCGGGTAATGATATCATATAATTACTTTTCTAGCTGAACCCGAGGAATCTAAAGAAACCCTGCAGAGAAACGCAACCATCCTGAACGGAATTCGCCCCCATGAACATCACTGCTGTGCTGCCTCCATCAGCAGCACACGCCTTGCACACGGGGAAGACATGAGGACGCCACATCACGTGAACCCTTAGACACTATCAATGTGAGAGGCTCCAAAGTAATGACTGGCTAAGAAAAAATATAATGTCAAGCCTCAACGTGCCATTCATTTCAGACCATAAATGTGGGCTGTAGAACCAGTGGAATATGGTGTCAGAGAAAACAAAACAGGGGCCAGGACATTAGGAGGAGACGTTTGCACACACCCACACCTCTTTTTGACACTGTAAGTAAATCAGTGGCTTCATGCACCATACTCCAGCAAAGGTGATGTACGAAAGAATTAAAGACCCAATGCCATCGATCACCCTGTTGGTGACCCTTCATGTAGCCAATCAAAGTTGGAAGGCTTGTGAAGGTTTTACACAATGTGCACCACACAGACCTGGTAGAGCTGGGAGTGGGGAGCCCGCGAAACACCCATTGTGGGGCGGGGGGGCCCTGAGCACCCCCTACAGACCTGTTTTGAGTCGGCCATCCGCAGGTTCAGGCTGGCGGTGGATATGGTGAGGCAGATGCTCATCCCGGCGAACTGGAGGTTGCTCTTGCCCAAGATGCTGGACAGCATTTTGCTTGGAGGCTGTGAAATCAAGCAGCGTTATTTTCGCTTTTGAGTTACTGGAGGCCACATTGTTGGGGCCTCTCTGTTGTTCCCATTTGCCACACTCCCAAACCTCCATCGTCCCACCCTCATTAGGCACTTGAAGAAAATTGTGCTTTGAATAAGCTGGGGGGAGGGGGGAGGGCATCCGACACTAACACAAAGATTCTAGAATGCGCAGTGTGGGAATTATAAATATCTATGCACACACTGAGATGAGGGAAAGGCAGGGGTCAGTGTCCCAGGCAGCTCATGTTGGGGTGCGTCTGAGAGAGTGACTTGTAAGCCTGGGGAAAGGGCCACAGGCCAGGGCCTGCAGCTTTGCAGACTCAGAAACCAGCTTCATCCCACCAGGAGCCATATTAGCCAGGGCCAGACTAAGTCGGTCCAGCTCAGAGGTCATGAGCAATCCCACTGAGCCGTGAGAGCGCTCGTTGCTGGAGGACTGGGACATGAACGCTTTGGCGGCACATCCTCTGGTCCAGTTAGAATACATGGGTCTGGGCACCGCAGAGTGACAGACTCCGCTCGGCTCTAACAGGTGCATCCATCAGCCCATCAGTGCTCTTGGCACAGGGACCGCGGCTGATGCTTCAGCCAGGCACCTCTTCCTGGGTCCCTGCGTGGGCACTGCCAACACTTGTCCATTGCTAACCCCCCAACCTTCTTCTTCAGATTAGAGCTCACCCCCTTTGATATCCCAACCAACCCTAGTTCTTAACCAGGCTGGCTCAGCGTGTGCATCTCCCGCCTGAGCTAGTGAAAGGCAGAGCTGCCTGGCCCTGATTCAGTATGCCTGGGTGGAGCCTACAAGCCGGCATTGTTTCCATCACCGGCACCCAGAGAACCAGGAGGGTACCCCAAGACTTGCCGGTCAGGCGCCACCTGGCTCTGTTCCCAGACACCCTCTTAGTTCCCATATTCAAGATTCTGGAGGCATCTTGTTTCCCCATGTCCCCTGTGGGATGACAGAACACAGGCCCGCACATCTGAGCCTTCATCCAAAGTCCTCTCCCTGAAACTCCGTTGCCCTTTTGGTCACGAATGTCCCCAAGCTACGAAGACAGAAACAACTCACAGCCCGGGGAGTAGCAGAGGCAAGCACCAGTCTGCCCCCGCCCCCTGCCCCGTCCCCGCCTCAGGACAGACTCAGAGATACACAGAGGGAAGCCCCCACATTCAGACCAGGCGCAGAAAGGTCCTGATTGGGTATTTACTTAGGTGTTTACTAGGCACTTAAGTACAGAGTTTTGCTGAGCTTTCTCTTAATCCAGTTTTTGTTTTTTTCTCTTGGTCCAAACACCTCAAGATGAAAAGGTCGAGCACAGGGGTTCAACACACAGCTCCAGGGGCCAAGTCGTCGGGCTGGAGCTTGGCTCCACCACCTGCTGGCCTCATGGGCTGTCCTCTCTGTGCCTCAGTTTTCATCTCTGTATAATGGGGATACACAGCGGCGTCCTAGAGCTGCTCATGCTAACTAATGAGAGACAATGATCAAATGTTTAGGAATATTATGAGCTGGCCATGAAAAACAGCTGCTATTAAAAATTAATTATGTAAACTTGCAAATAAATACATTACATTTAAAAAACAATAAATACTCAAAACTCATCACTTCCTACTTTTTGCTGGATTAGCTGTTACCCCTGCAGTTCGGGTTGTTTGCATCCGGTGTGCCTGTGTTAGCTGCGGGAGACACTGTATAATGGTGTCTGCACACCTCTTCCCGGCCCCATTTTGGGGTGTCATGTTAGAGCTTGAAAATGGCCACAAAAACTGGCAAGGCCACCAACTTGGCTTCTTGCTCCCCCAGGCCTGAGAGACGTTGTTAAACTCGCACCAGCCCAGCACCGGGGGGGCACCACAGAGCTGTTCCCTTGGAGGGAGGGAGTGGCCGAAGCTGGGAGAAGGCGGGCCTGTCCTATGCGGCTGTTGCCATCCCTGTCTGTGCTGAGGCCACAGCAGGAACCAGGTTGTGGAGTCTGGGTGGCAGCAACAGCTAACTGAGCTGTCAACCACGTGGCAGAGAGGGTACCTAAGCTCTTTCTGTTCTTAAAGGGACAGGAGCCACTGCAAGGTACCCCCTTTCAACAAGGGGGGCCTTTTCGTTCTCCCTGGGCAAAAAAAAAAAAAAAAAAAAAAAAAAAAAAAAAAGTGCTGAGCTCCAGGCCCTGGGAAGAGAGGCTGAGCCATGTGTGTAAGGAAGCTGCCGGGGACAGAGGGCGGAGAAGCAGGCAGACAGCGCAGAGAGGACAGTACCTTTCTCTTCCTGAAGGCTCCCTTGGCGCCAGGGACGGCTTCGCAAACGCGGCTGATGGCTTCCCTGTGAGGACAGGGAGAGAGTGTTCAGGTGGCAGCCAGGGCCACCCTGCCCGGACCCCGCAGGTGCGCGTGCGGGAGGCCTGCCTGCGTCCCGCAGAGGACAGCCCTGCCAGCGCAGGCTCCCGTGCTGTCTGCGGGCCTTGCATCCCAACGTGTGCGATGTGCGTGTCGATGCTCTGGTTGCTTTAGTTTCTGTTTGTTTTTATGTTTGGTTAAGATTCCATGTTAGAGACGCGGTTCCCTGAAATGGACTCTTCCAGAGGCTGTGTTCATGGGGATGGCACAGGGCCCACTGCTAACCAAGCGCTGCCACTGAGCAAGAGCCTCCGCATGAGTCAGAAGGGATTCAAGGACACGCGGTCGTCGGACTGCTCCTCCCCGTGACAAGAGAAAGACCAGAGGTGTCCTGATTAAGTCGCAGCAGCGTAGGGTGGGAGAAAGGTAAGACGTTAATCAGTTAACAGCCTCGAGCCAAACCCAGCTAAAGCTGCTCCCATTCCGGAATGTGCTGAAACTTTGGGTCAACCTTGGTGACTATTTCAGCTCTTATCTAGAGAGAATAGCCGATGACCAGACTCCACGCACCCTGCCCACAACCAACCCAGAGGACTCTGTGCCTGTCCAGAGTGGCCCCTCCTCACTTTTCCCACCCCCTTTATCCGGAGCCAAAGTAAGTTCTTTCCAAATAAGTTACATTGTCCTCTCCACACTCATTGTATAAAAGCCCACGAATCCCAGGACACACATGCGCATCTTCTTGTCTAAACGCCGCCGGTGGCTCGGGCTGCTTGCTCCAGGACCTGGTCCTTTTTCTGGCTAGAATACAGTTCAGCAAACCCTTTATTTCAGAAAAACTTTTATCCTCCAAGGTTTTTATTTAGCAACAGCTCTGCAGTTAGTAAATATCATATAATCTGAAGGGGTCTGAAGGAGAGGAACTCCAGGGCTATACATATGAGCCAGAAATGAGGTTCTGTGCAGGTCGGTTCCATGGAGCAGGCATTTATGGAGCAGCTCCTATGAGCCAGGCTCTGTCCTGAGGAGTCAATGAGTGTCCTAGGTCCTGGGGGCAGGGGCCTGGCAGGAGGACAGGCTGCAGAGGGTCTGACCCCCAGGCTGCATGGGGCAGCAGAGCACAGAAGCAGAGGGGAAGTGCACGAGTGAGACCAGAAGGAGCAGCTACAGCCCGCATGCTGGAGGCGGGGCCTCGGGCCAGGAGGATGTGGCTGCATCAGTCAGCGTTGTGACTCAGCCTCAGAGATGATGATGGGAGATCTGCTGACGTCAGGAGCCAGAAAGAGGCCGGGTGAGCCTCCCAGCTCCCACGTGGGGAAGGACAAAATAGTAAGAGAACCCTGGACAAGGTAAATGACAGGGGACCGAGACACACTAAATGATGGAGAAGACAATGGGTCCTCAGAGACAGTCCACAAGCTTCCTCAGCTGGGCACTTCTTGGAATTATTTCTCTCATCTGGAAACATAATCGCCATCACAATACATTGCGTTTAAGAGAAATACAGCCTTGTCAAATTGAGTAAGAGACGACGAAGACAAGCTTCACGTTTGCCATTAAATTTATTGCAGCGAGCGGAGGAAGAAGTGCTATTCTAAAAGTCCAGAGACCATGAAAACTGCAGACTAGGAATCACCATGACTCACACAATGTTCCTTTAAAAGAAATAGATGACTAGGATGTTTATATGTGGTCATTTATTTTATAATAATATTCTTGCTGTGGTTCCATCAAGATGATCATCCTAAGTACTCTCTAAAAGCACATTCCAAGCAGTCTCTCTTAAACAACTACATGACCACCAGCACCTACATTGTACCTGTTTCATTTTTTTAAAAGCTTGACGCGTCCCCACACTGTACTTGGTACATGAAGTGGCATATGTAGCTAAACAAAGCAGCTGATTCTCTGCTGGTCCCAGCAGCTGGAAACACATGCTATGGTAGAACGTCTTCCATAAGTCATTTCTTAAATGCCCCTGTAGGCACTGATTTCCTTTTCCATCACAGACCTGGAGATGAGAGGGGAAGTCACAGCTGACCTGTGCTATAGATCTAATCTAGTGAGGCCACGCGGAGCTGAGCTGCTCATGTGTCTGGGAGAGGGAGGTGGAAACAGTGAGCATTAAGAATAGGATTGTGGAGAAGACATTGCCAGGAATAAGCACGGTCTAGAAACAAGTTCCCCACAGAGGCAGGCAAGCCCTTCAGGGCAGAGTCAGAGACTCAATCTTTTGTCCTTAAAATGTGCAAGCATGAGAAATTCTGGAAAGTTCTCAGAGCTCATGGACTCGGGAAAGTCCTAAGGATCCCCTTGAGAGCCAGCCTTCAGAAGCCCGAAAGAGATTTGCAAATCAAGCTGCTTTTCAGAAAAATGTCCTCCTTTCTCATTGGCATAAATTTGTTGCTAAGGTTCATATGATAGTATGTGTGTGTAGTTCTCACCTTAATCAGGCTGATGGTATCTATTTCTATGTGAAATAGAAATGTAACATGACTATTCATAATTGCAATAGTTATCCTTGCTGGTGTGGCTCAGTGGTTGAGCATTGACCTATGAACCAGGAGGTCACAGTTTGAGTCCCGGTCAGGGCACATGCCTATTGAGGAAGGTCAGTGTCACAATTCTCATCGTTCCTCCTTACTGTTTAGTACTCTGCATTTTGGCGAGCGGTACTATTTCAATTTGTTCATTTAGCAATAATTATTTAACTTTGTGTCCTTCCATTTAATCCCAATGTGATTCTCGGGTAGAAGTTTTGCCCTGTTTTAAATAATAGAGATTGCTTCTTAACATTCTGTTCAGTGCAATCCCATTTCAGTAAGCCAAACCATGAGCTCAGAGCAAGGTAAAAGGGAAATGAAATATTTGGCACCTTCACGGGTATCTGAAAGTAACCCCAAATGCTGAGCCCACTTTCTCATGACATCCCCGTCCTCCTCTATTCAGCTAAAATTCTCATCACAAGAGCCAGTACCATTCACCTTTCATAACCTTTTCATTGGAATGTAGGATTTTTGAACTGGAACCTTTCAAGTCATGTAACATCATCTTTCTCCCTACTCATCCATCTCACGCCTACCAACCTGAGCTACACACACACACACACTCTTTACAGACTCAGCTATTTACAAAGAACATTGGGTGATTTCTGCACTCATGGGATTAGATTGAGTAGGGGATGGGCAGCAAACAAACACATAACAGCAAATTGCGATCAACTGGATGAACAGAGAGATACACATAGTGAAGAGGATTGAAAGAGTCACCCTCAAATAGGCCTCTTTGGCATAAAGATTATTTTAAGCTGAAGGCAAGTGAGAAGAAGCAGACTCAAGAAAAGCCCTCTGTCCTCCCCTATTTGCCTAAAAGCAGGACATACATTTGTAAAGGCGGGCCTCTCCCCTCACTCCCAGGTAGGACAGAAGTTAGTCACTGGAGACAGCTCCGACCCTGAACATCCCTGAGACCAGCAGAGGGATCTGCCTGAGAAACCTACTAGCCCTCAGCTTCCATTAGTTCCTGCATGGCACAGGCTTGCCTTCCCACAGCTGCTGCCCCAGGTTCCCAAACTCCCTTCCTCCGTCCTGTCCCTTCAGTACAGATTGACTGCTCTTTGGTTAAGATGGTATAAAAGCCTACATTCTAAACACTTTTGTAGAGAAAAACCAAGATGGCAGCATAAGGTAAACATCTATACTGCTGCCTCGCACAACAATTTTAAAACTGCAACTGGAAGACAGAGTGGACATCGTCCAGAACCACCGGAAAGCTGGCTGAGTGGAAATTCCACAACTAGAAGGAAAGAGAAAAGGACACAGACTCAGAGGAGCTGTGGAGGTGCGGAGACCCGTGCGCACGGAAAGGGCGGGTGGCTGAATATGTGGCTGGCTTACTCGCAGCGCACGGAGAGGGCGGGCAGCAAATGCGTGGCTAGCTTTCTCGTTCAGGAGGAAAACAAATCCTCCCGACTGCACTGAAATCCAGCTCTGGGTGAGACTCTGGGTACCAGACTCATTCGGGGAGAAACTGGACTGTCTGGCAGTGGGAGAAACTCGAGAGCAGCCTTCTCTCAGAGGTTCGTGCAGCCATTGCCACAGGACACAGAGACACAGGGCCCTCGTAGGGCGGGGCTGACAGGAAACCAAGGCTGTCTGTTCAGCCCTGAGACTCCGCCCCATCCAAGCTGAGCACAGAAGCGCTCCCAGTGGCTAGCTTTCTCATTTGGGAGGGAAGCAAAACCTCCCCACTGTACTGAAATCCAGCTCCAGGTGAAACTTTGGGTACCAGACTCATTCGGGGAGAAACTGGACTGTCTGGCAGTGGGCAAAACTTGAGAGCAGCCTTCTCTCAGAGGTGCGTGCAGCCATTGCCGCGGGACACTGAGACACAGGGCTCTCGTAGGGCGGGGATGATGGAAACCAAGGCTGTCTGCTCCACCTTGAGACTCCTCCCCATCCAAGCTGAGCACAGAAGCCCTCCCAGGGGAGACACTGCTGATCCTCACAGCGAATGGGCCTGGAGGTCAACTCCCCCCAGTGATACCAACAACAAGCAAGGCTTAACTACAACAAGACTGCACACACAGCCCACAAAGGGCTGCACCAAGATGTCCACCTCAGGTAACTGGGGAGGCTGAGCTACTGGGCCCTGATAGGACACCTAGCACACAAAGCAACTCCATCAACTCAGGGAAGCAGCTAAAATGTGGAGACAAAAAGTCAGGCCACAAATGAAGGAAATGGAGGAGAACAAATGACTGGATATAGAGTTCAAAACCACGGTTATAAGGTTTTTCAAGAATTTCCTAGAAAAGGCCAATAAATTTAACGAGACCCTCAAGGATATGAAAAAAGATCAACTAGAAATTAAGCATACACTGACTGAAATAAAAAATATTATACAGAGACCTAAAAGCAGACTAGAGGATTGCAAGAATCAAGTCAAAGATTTGGAATATCAAGAAAAACACTCCTCCGGAAAAACAAAAAGAAAAAATAATCCAAAAAGTTGAAGATAGTGTAAGAAGCCTCTGGGACAACTTCAAGCATACCAACATCAGAATTATGGGGGTGCCAGAAGAAAAGAGAGAGCAAGATACTGAAAACCTATTTGAAGAAATAGTGACAGAAAACTTCCCCCACCTGGTGAAAGAAATAGACTTACAAGTCCAGGAAGCACACAGAACCCCAAACAAAAGGAATCCAAAGAGGACCACACCAAGACACATCATAATTAAAATTGCAAGAGCAAAAGACAAAGAGAGAATAGTAAAAGCAGCAAGAGAAAAACAGTTAGTTACCTACAAGGGAGCACCCATACGATTGTCAGCTGATTTCTCAACAGAAACCATGCAGGCCAGACGGGAATGGCAAGAAATATTCAAAGTGATGAACAGCAAGAAACTACAACCAAGATTACTCTACCCAGCAAAGCTATCATTCAGAATTGAAAGTCAGATAAAGAGCTTCACAGAAAAGAAAAAGCTAAAGAAGTTTATCATCACCACCAAACCAGTATTATATGAAATGCTGAAAGGTATTCTTTAAGAAGAGGAAGAAGAAGAAAAAGGTAAAGATAAAAATTATGAACAACAAATACGTATCTATCAACAAGTGAATCTAAAAAATCTGATGAACAGTATTAACTGGTGAATATAATAGAATCAGGGGCATAGAAAGGGAGTGTACTGACAATTCTCGGGGGAAAAGGGGAGTGGGCGGTGCGGGAAGAGACTGAACAAAAATCGCACACCTATGGATGAGGACAGTGGTGGGGAACGGAGGGTAAGGGCAGAGGGTGGGGTAGGAACCTGATGGAGGGGAGCTATGGGGAGAAAAAAGAGGAACAATTGTAATAATCTGAACAATAAAGATTTATTAAATTTAAAAAAATAAAATAAAATAAACACTTTTGTAGCTGCTCATCACCGACTTTTCCTGCCTGCACGTGTAAGGCATGCATTATGCATTAATCAATCATTTGTCTTTCTCTTGCTCATCTGTCTTTTGTCTGATTTGTAGAGCCTAAGCCAGAACACCTAGGAGGGCAAAGCAAAAATGTTTTCCGCCCCTACAGTAATAAATGTGGTGACGCCTGTCAGGAGGGGGAAGAGTTACCCAGGGAGGGACATTTGAGTGGCTGGGCAGCTATCCAAGGGAAATAAGTGGGTTCCCATCTTGTGCCTTATATGCAAATAAATTATACCTAGATCACGAATTTAACTTCTTTGTAATGAAACTGTAAAAGTACTAAATGAAAAGTAGGAGGACATTTGTTAAATCTTTGAGTGAAAAACCTACACTTAAATTCCTATTTCACAGCCAAGTATTAGGACTTGCACTGGTGAGGAGGTAATTCGGCACAGTCTCCATGGGGGCAGATTGGTCAAATCCAAGCAAAATGGAAAATGCACAGCCTTTGGGGCCCCGCAGCTCTGCCTCCTGTGCACCCTCTAAGTGCACCTGCAAACGAGCCTGCAACGCATGCGCACCTCCACTGACTGCAGCAAGTGTCCAGCTGACCTGATGGGGAGCGATCAGTGTCTATCATATCACAGGCCACTTCTAAAAATGACAGCACCTCCATAAAATGGACTACCAAATCCGTGATGCTGATGATGCCCTCCGCCCTCTCTGCTCCCTTCCACACCAGCTCTAATTCCCACTAGCTGCCCCTGCAAACTCACCAACAGCCTCTATGGAACCAAATAAATGGGCAATCTCTGTCCCCTGTCCCCGCTCCCGTCATGGCTTCCTGGCCCCAGGCTCCTCTGCCGTCCTCTGCCCTCGGGCCGCTCTCGGCCAGTGCCTGGCCTTCTCTGTGGCTCGGCTTCTAACCTGTGGAGAGTCCCAGCTTACCAGTTCATTCACTTTCAGACAAGGAAACGTCCTCAACCACTGACAACCTTCTTCGATTTCCTGTTTTCAGTGTAGATGCCCCGTCCCTCCTTCAGAGCAGCTGGGCGGGAACCTGCAGGTGGCCCAAGAAGGAAGGGCCTCCCACCCTCTGGCCGCAGCTGCTGACACTTTGCCTGGGGTGGGGATGGGGTGCCCAGGAAGAAGTCGGGGCACAGGCAGGACACCGCCAGCCTGGGGCTGGCCCTCTGGCCAGGGCTGAGGTTGGCAGCGACTTTCTCACAGGCATTCTCCTTGCTTCTTTGAAGACCCCGCCCCCTGGGAAGATTTGGGGGCCTGTGCCACACATCTTCTCTCTCCCAGGGCCCACCTGTGGGATAGCCCCAGCCTGTGGCTGCTGACACAGCCCCAATCTCCAGCAAAAAGCCCTCCTGGGGTCCAATGGGCTCCTGGCCCACACAGGCCTCCCCTGCCCCTAGCGTCTTTGCCTGGCTGTGGGCAGGAGGCAATTTCTCCACAAACGCACCCACTTCTGCTTCAGGCTTCACTGGTGTGAGTACACCGGTCCGCGGGGCCCCAGGCCCTGGGTACATGCCAAAGTGTGAGTGATCTCCTGAGCACCCCACTCTGTCTGAGTGCCCCCCAGCCCTGGGGCGCCCTGATAGCGCTCAGGGCTGGGGAGCCAGGCCCCATGGGACCTTAGTCCCATTTTAGTCTGCGGTGACCTCCATCCCCTTCCAGCCGGAGGGAGGTGTCTGACCTCCAAATGCCCACTTGTCTTTATCCCCCCAGAATACCAGGATTTTACAGACAATGACCACACCCCATTGACACCCCCACTTCATTGTCTGACAGTCCTCTCACACTATTTTCAAACTAGCCTGGACTGTCCCCACCAATAACATTCCTCCCCATCTTCCCATGGCAGAAAACAGGACCAAGGTCCACGGGTCTCCCCTGCCCCCCACCCAGGCACTGTCCTTAACCCTCCCGTGCCGTCCCCACCCCAAATCCATCACAGCCCTGGCCACTGTGAAGGAGACAAGACAGTCTGTTCAGAAATCTGCAGGGCAGCGGAGTAGTCCGGCAGCACATGGAGTGTACAGAGGTGGCCATGGGCAGAGAGCCTCGTTCCTGCTTATTACTAGAGTGCAATTCTGTGCTGCAAGAATCCAGGGAGCAGGAAGCCCAGTCCGTGCAAAAGGAACTGAAGACCCAGGGGTGGTGGAAGATCTCGTGAGAAAATGCCAAGTGGAACTGGGACCTGACGGCGCGTGACACGGCGGTGGAGTGAGGAGTGGCCTCGGGGACACTGGGTGTGCCAGGATCTGGCAAACTGGGGCCAGATTTGCAGAGACCTAAAAAACAGGTGGCGGAGTTAGGAATGCAGGCCTCGGTCCGAAAAGCATTCAGGGATGTGCTGAGGAGGGCATCGCGCAGAGGCCTTGTAAGCAGAGCTGATGGGATGGAATGGGACAGTACTTCAGCAGCTGTGCGCTGGACGCGGCGAGGCTGAGATACCGCAGGGTGAGATGAGCCCAGACTCAGTGATGTAAGGGACCACAAAAAAGGCCAGTTTGGAGACCTAATGCCTACCGAGGGCGTCAGAGAGTGATCACCAAGGACACAGGAGAGCGGGTCCTTATCTCCCTCCTGAAGCGCGAGACACTGGCGGGCCCTGTCTGACCCCCGCAGGCAGAGGCAGAAGCTGCCCGTCAGGAAGAGGGCACCCGGGGTCCCAGCGTGTCCAGAGTGACATTAGCGGGAGGCTTCTTCCCAGTGTCCTCTGCGGCAAGCAGGCACACTCTCCGGGCCCGCGATCTGAAGCCTCCAGGTACAACCAACCATTTGGCAAAACAGACTTCAACATTAATTTCAGGTACTGGGAATACTTTAAACTTGATTTCAGAAAAGTAATATACCAACATGGGTTGGAACCGCTTAAATCTTCTAGCAACAGCTGTGCCACAAGCATAAACGGAGCCATGAACTTTTAAATCTGTGTCACTTGAGGAATCAGTGAGCTAGCTGCCAAAGCAGCTTCCCAAGCACTCACTTCGTGGTCACCCATCCACCGTCACACGCAGTCTCAGTGTCACAGTCACCCAGGCCACCATCACATGCAGTCTCAGTGTCACAGTCACCATCACACACAGCCTCAGTGTCATAGTCATTCAGGCCACTGTCACACGCAGTCTCAGTGTCACAGTCACCCAGTCCACTGTCACACACAGCCTCAGTGTCATAGTCACCCAGACCACCATCACACGCAGTCTCAGTGTCACAGTCACCCAGGCCACCGTCACACGCAGTCTCAGTGTCACAGTCACCCAGTCCACCGTCACACGCAGTCTCAGTGTCACAGTCACCCAGTCCACTGTCACACGCAGTCTCAGTGTCACAGTCACCCAGGCCACCGTCACACGCAGTCTCAGTGTCACAGTCACCCAGGCCACCATCACATGCAGTCTCAGTGTCACAGTCACCATCACACACAGCCTCAGTGTCATAGTCATTCAGGCCACTGTCACACGCAGTCTCAGTGTCACAGTCACCCAGGCCACTGTCACACACAGCCTCAGTGTCATAGTCACCCAGACCACCATCACACGCAGTCTCAGTGTCACAGTCACCCAGGCCATCACACACGCAGTCTCAGTGTCACAATCACCCAGTCCACCGTCACACGCAGTCTCAGTGTCACAGTCACCCAGTCCACCGTCACACGCAGTCTCAGTGTCACAGTCACCCAGGCCACCGTCACACGCAGTCTCAGTGTCACAGTCACCCAGGCCACCATCACATGCAGTCTCAGTGTCACAGTCACACACAGCCTCAGTGTCATAGTCATTCAGGCCACTGTCACACGCAGTCTCAGTGTCACAGTCACCCAGGCCACTGTCACACGCAGTCTCAGTGTCACAGTCACCCAGGCCACCGTCACACGCAGTCTCAGTGTCACAGTCACCCAGTCCACTGTCACACGCAGTCTCAGTGTCACAGTCACCCAGGCCACCGTCACACGCAGTCTCAGTGTCACAGTCACCCAGGTCACCATCACATGCAGTCTCAGTGTCACAGTCACCATCACACACAGCCTCAGTGTCATAGTCACCCAGGCCACCATCACACGCAGTCTCAGTGTCACAGCCACTGTCACACAAAGCCTCAGTGTCATAGTCAGTCACCCAGGCCACTGTCACACACAGCCTCAGTGTCACAGTCACCCAGGCCACTGTCACACACAGCCTCAGTGTCACAGTCACCCAGTCCACCATCACTTACAGCCTCAGTGTCACAGTCACCCAAGCCACCATCACACACAGCCTCAGTGTCATAGTCACCGTCACATGCAGTCTCAGTGTCACAGCTACTGTCACACACAGCCTCATTGTCACAGTCACCCAGACCACCGTCACACACAGCCTCAGTGTCACAGTCACCCAGGCCACCGTCACACACAGCCTCAGTGTCACAGTCAACCAGACCACCGTCACACACAGCCTCAGTGTCATAGTCACCCAGTCCACCATCAGATGCAGTCTCAGTGTCCACAAGGTGCCCACAGACACACGGACACAGGGTCAGTGAATACTGGTTGATTATTATATAGTATCATATAAGTTCACTAAAAGAAAAAACAGTAAGAAACTGGAAAAGAAATTCCCTATCCACACTGTGCCCAGCCTGTGGGTTCGCAAGCACACCTGTGTTATGGGGTCTCTGTGAGAAACTGAAACGAGATCCTCTTGACGCCACAGAGCTCCCAGCATTCATAGTGCTTGGCGTGGGAAACACAAGATCACCATCCATGTTTTCATCCTCAGTATTCAAAGCCACAAGCACACATCTGCCCTCAGAACTGAAAAAAGGGCTTTAATTAATGGAGGCATATGAACTGGATAGATTACATACAATTGCATGCATATGGATGTGAGAGACTCTCTCTACATTTACATGTGTGTACATATAAACAGAGAGAGAGTCAGAGGCAGGAGGAGAAAGAGAATGTGAAGTCTTGGGAGCTAATTCTGGCTCTCGACACGATACATGTTCACATTGACCGTCATCTCATTCATTTACAGACATATGGTCCCAAGAAACATATGGCCTCTAGAAAATTATAGGAAAATAAGCAGATTCATGTGTGAACATAAGCCGTTGAGAAGCCCACTTTCGGATTTGTATTAACAGCTTTTTTGTATTCTTATGTGCAAGAGACCGCTCAGAGGCTGCCAGTTTGACCTTGGCCCTCACAGCCATCGGGTTCCTGCCACGCAACCGGCCACGCACACGGACACATGGTTCCAGGATGCTCGCTGCTAGCACAGACCTCAGCAAGTCAGGTGAAGCCAGAGTTAAAGCTAACCGTCCTGTTTCCAGTCAAGGAGGACTGGAGGGAGGCGAGCACAGGGAAGGGCTGTCAGCGTGCCCAGCAGATGCCGAGGAAGAAGAGCGCCCGCAGCAGGAGTTGATCCTGCGCTCGCCCCGACTTAGTGCAAAACTCAGGCCAAAACATGCCGAGCGCCCTGGGGAAACTGCATGGAGCCCAGGTTCTGGGGGCACCTCAGGGGCTCCCCCTTCAGGGCAGCTGCCAGGGGCACTGGGGGTCACCAGGAGGCGCCCAGGAGCCCAGCAGTCAGGAGGGGCGGGAGAGCCCTGGGTCCACTTGACTGGTCCAGAGATGTCCTCCCTGTCACCACGTCATTGCAATAAGACATTGCAGATTACTGTATACACTAACGCTGTAAGACGAGCAGAGTCGAATACAGGACCCAAAGTGCACACTCCTAGAAATAAATGCTCCGTGGACACGGGTTGTTTCTTCAAAAATATGTTTACTATCAGGCAAAGAGCGGACAGGCTCTGGAATAAACACAAGTCGCCCCGCGAGGAGGGAGCAGAGCAGGCAGCGGCCTGGAGGCTGGGCTGTGGCGGGCGCAGGCTGGACAGTCCGACGGGGGACAGCAGCCTGAGGCGGGCAGAGCAGAGGTGGGGGCGGAGGCGCAGGTCCTGCATCAAGTGCCTTCTGCACACACACCTGCAAGGCAAGAGAGAAAGGGTGGTTCCTGCTGGTGGCCATGCTGCTCCCGAGCCTTCCTGGGGGCCGTGGGCATGCTTACTGAGCCAGGACAGAGTGCCCCCCCCCCCCACCCCGCACAGTTACTGAGCTGCTCTGTCTGCAGCACTTGCAGGAGGCCCTTCTCAGCCCTCACGCCTGACTCAGTGCCCCTGTGTGTGGGTTTCTGTGGGATGTGAAAGCAGAGTCGCTCCGACTGAGTTTGGGGAGGAGAAAGGGCAAGAGGGAGCGAGGGAAGCATTGGAAGTCACTGAGGTGCCTGCCAAGAGCTCGCTCGGGTGGGTGCTGTGAGGAAAGTTAGCCCTGGAGTTAAGGGCAGCGCCAGAGGGCTGGGGCGGTCTCTGGGCTCTTGAAAACAGACTCTGCGCTGTAGGAGGAGATCTGTCCCTCCCCCCGCCCCTCTCTTTCTCACACACACACACACACACACACACACACACACACACACAGGGAGGCACAGCTGACCCCCACTGTGAGTCTTCTCCACCCGGGACCCTCCTCTCCCTGTGCCAGCATCCCATCCCTGAGTTGCAGTTGCCATTCCTACCTGTTTGGGAAAAATAAACTAAGATCAAAGAAATTAAACTCAGAGAAAGTTCTGAACTCTTCCCAAAATCATACGACATTAGTGGAGTCAATTTAGAATTAGACTCCCAGGCCCAAAGCCATCCAGGCACATGGTGACAAGGGGGCCGGCTCTGCCATCGCCCCTGTGAGCAAGGAGACAGTCACCCCGGAAGGAGGGCGCCCAGCTGTGGGGTGAGATCTGGCCCCATCACCAAGGCCCATACGTCAGGGGCAGCATGTCCTGTGGGCCAAATGCCTGGCATTGCTGGGTGGTGCTGGGCACAGTCCCAGAGCTGCCATCACCTCTCACGAGAATGATGAACACCCCTGCCTGCCTTCAAAATCTGCCCAGCCCATCATCGAGTCCACACACAGTCCTATAAACACACGGACAGCTGGGCCTCAAGATAAAAAGCCTCAAGACAAAGGACCCGCCCACGGGGCACTCTCTCAGCAAGCCCATGTCTTTCTCTCTTAGACATGTTTCTCTACTCTCTCCTCAACTCGAAGCATCTCCACAAGACTTGCAACCGGGGGAACAGGAACAGCAGGCAGCGCCAGCTCATCCCAGGCTCACCCCCTGGTCCTGTCTCCAAGGCCCCCCTTTTCTTTGACTTCCCAATGAACTAAAGCAGCCTGCCCAGGCTCACGCTGTCACTGTGACCCTCACTTCCCAATGAGTCCATGCAGCCCAGCGTGGCTCACTTCTTTCCTACAACATTTCTAAAAAGCCAGAGCAGCCCTGCCCAGCCCCTCTCCTGCTGCTTCTTCCCCTTAAGCCCTCCTGTTTCACTGTCCCAGCTTTAGCAAACGTCCTCTCAGAATCACTTGGACTCCAGCTGTGGAATCTTCCCTGCACAAAGTCAAGTACCCACACATTACCGGCCCGCCGAGGCAGACCTGCTCGGGTCCAGACTCCATCCAGTAAGAAGAGGGAGGCAGGACCTTGGGCCTTCAAGGTGCAGGATCGGAAGGAGCAGTCATCGCCCCTGAGCACACCTGAGCCCTGGTGGTTTTGGCGACTCCATTCGGGCTCCCCCCTGAGAGGACCAGCAGGTACCTGGGGGGAAAGGGGCAGCTACTGAGGACAGAAGGGTGACCCAGAGCAGGACCCGTAACAGGGAACCAAAGAAACAGGCAAGAGCAACCCCACATGGGCGGGACCCTGAACACTGGGAGAGATTACGCTGTTGAAGTGACATAAGGAAAAACAAGACTGGGAACTAACATGAGGGTTTGGTGACGGAGAGAGAAACAAGGATCTTTTCCCTCTGACAGCAGCGAGCATGTAGAAGGAAGATGGTGGGGTAAGGTGGGAGCCCCATGTGCATCAAGGCCAAAACGGCGCAATACCTGGATGCAGCGTGATGAGTGGCAGGGCCTGTGTGAAGACAGACTAACATGACATGGAAGGACATGAGCAAGAGCCGAATGCATGGAAACTCTGCCACGTGCCGGATATAAAGACCTAACACTATTAGATGTCAGTTCTCCCAAAGCATTAAATTGATTTGATAATTGTAACTCTAACGAGACCTTTTTGCACTGAGCAATATGTTATTAGAGAACAAAGCAAGTTCAAAAATTGTGAAGAAATTTTTTTAAACAACAAGAGAGAGCACCTGACTGCAGCACGGCCCGGACCGGGAGCCGCAGCTAACAGCCACAGAGCAGGCCCGCCGGCTGTGCAGGCCGCGAGGGCCGAGCGCACAGGGACCGCATGGTGGGTAAGGTGGCTCTCAGGTGGTTACACGTGAAAATAACCCAAAAGCCAAAAGTAAAATAAATAAAAATATTAGAAAATCATTAGTTTAATCTCACAGTGAGGGAGAAATTCACGACAAGTCGTAAAGGAACCACTGACAGATGTGCTCTAATAAAAAATTTTAACTGTATCGTAAAATATTTTAGCACATTTCAGCTATGCAAAAACTCCCACAGATTGATAAGAAAATAAGGAAAGCCCGATAGAAAAATGGGCAGGTGATGTAAACAGGCAACTCATTAAAAGAAATGGCATCAGCCACAAGCCTGTGTTACCAGGTGCCACCTTCCCGGTGCACAAAATCCTCGGAGGAAAACCACAGCAACGTTGTTCTGACCATAAATTAACGACATGAGGCCCAGTGCCGCAAGGCTGTGAGGAAGGGCAGCGTTGCCAGTCACTCGAACAGGCGAGCCTCGGAGGAGGCCGCCCGCAGCAGCCCGCCGGGCAGAGCCGCCAACGCTCCCAGGCGCTGGTGCTGTGCGAGTCCTTCCCACCCAGGGCTCGAGAGAGCCACCTGTGCGCATCCCGCACCCAGGGCTGCCCATGTCCTTCGTCCTCCCCATTGCTCCACACGGGAGCCCAGCCAAACAAAACAAAAATGGGGACAGTGGCTAAATTATCATATAGCCGTAATGACTTGCAGCTACAAAAATTAAAAAGCTAGGCCCCAATCTCCTGATCTGTTCACAAAGGAGTCACATTGGGAGGGAGTGGGTGTTGTGGCATTCCTGGCTTAACAAAACGAGAGGGAGTTCTGTGTGTGCGCTGTGTATGGTGTTTGGTATATGGTGTGTGTGTGGTGCATGTGTGGTGCGTGTGGTGTGCAGTGTTTGGTATATAGTGTGTGTGTGTGTGTATGTGGTATGTGTGGTATGTGTGTGGCATATGTGTGATGTGTGTGATGTGCAGAGTGTTTAGTATATAGTGTGTGTGTGTATGTGGTATGTGTGGTGTGTGTATGGGTGGTGTGTGTGCATGTATTGTGTAATGTGTAGTGTGTGTGTGTATAAAATGCTAAAAAAGATGTGGTTACCTGTTACCTCACTTCAAATAGTTGTGATTGAACCAGGGAGAAGCTTTAGCTTTTCTTTCTATATTTCTATGTTGTTTTACTTGCCACAGTAATCATCTGTTGTTTTAATTAAATTTCTACAAAGAAAAAATAGAACAAAAAATTAGTCCAAGTTGTCACACGTGCCAGTAAGTCATCCCTGTTTTATTGCTGAGTGGCACTTCCAGCAGACACACACTGGAACTCATTTCTCTGCTCACTGGCTGGGTGACGCTTGGGTTGTTTCTTGGATCTATTGTGAATAATGCTGCTATGAACTCTGACATACTGTGGACATATGTTTTTATTGCTGGACTACATGGTAAACTTATATTTAGCTTATTTTACAAAGCTGTCCAGCTGTTTTCCAAAGTTCTGTGCCACTTTGCAGCCCTCCTGGCAAAGACCCACACGCCATGGTGACCTTCAAGCACATGCTGACATGAAGGTCTCATTCTGTAGGAGTCTGTTTACATGAAATCCTAGAAAAGGCAAAATTATAGTGCCAGAAAGGACCGTGGTTGCCCGGGACAGAGCTGAGGACCGCTGTGTCCTGTGAAAGACACAGGGAATTTGGGGGCTGGGAAGCGTATAGAAATATTCTCCATCTTCTTTGTGGTGGCAATTAAATGACGGCATACAACTGCCACCAGTCGTCACACTGTACACCTAAAATGCGCGGGTTCTGTGCATGCAACTGAGACCTGGCTGAGCTAGGGGAAATGTATAGCTTACACACACAAAATATTTGTAACCAACCAGGAAACAGCCTCCCTCTGACCCATCCACGCCCATGCCCACGAGAGAGAGCCACACACCACACCGCGCGGAGCTCCGTGGTGTCTGCACCCTGGGCGCCACTCAGCAGTGCAGGACAGGCTCCTGGACGGGGAGCAGCAGAGGGCCTGCGCAGGCACGCTGCTGAGGGAGAGAAACAGGGAGACACAGGGTGCGTCCTGTCCTCCACTATGAGGCCTGTCAGGTGGCTGCTGGCTTGGGAGGGCACAGGGGGCGACCTGGGGCACGGAGCTGCCCCGCTGGTGGCAGCCTCTCGGTGTGCATGTGTGCGATGCCAGCGAGCTACGCGCTGGAGACCTGTCGCTCCCCAGGGGTGTCATACCTCAACAAACTCCCCTGAAAACACAAAAACAAGAGTGACAGCTAAGCTAGAAAGCCAGCCAGCAGGCGGCAGGTGGAATCGGTATGTCATTACAAGCCATTGTGACTTGTGAAGCTGGACAAAAGTGGATGAGCGTGACCTGGGGACAGGGATGTGGTGTTTAAGGGGAGACTAGTGGGGGAAGGTTGCTGGGCAAATCCTTAGGGGCCTGAGGTGAGAGCGAGCCCTGCAGTGAGGAGCCCGGGGAAGGACCGAGCTGGGATGGGAGGAAGGCCGGCCCCACAGGCATCTCCCAGGACAGCGCACATCATTGGAAGACGATGGCCGTGCCTGGTGAGCTGGCGTGTCACTGCCGAGGCAGGGAGACCGAGGCGGGGAGACCGAGGCGGGGAGGCTGAAGGTAGTAAGAGCCACAGCTAATGTTTGGGGAGTGCTTGCTGAGTTCCTGGCCCTGTTCCTGACTTTGCGGGAGTTCATCTTTTCTAGGGGAGGGGTCATTATGATTCCATTTCAGTGTTCAAACCAGAGGTTCAGAGGCCTGTCGGAGGCACGGAGCTCGGAGGTGGGGTGGGGGTGGGTCCAGTTTGCAGCTTACAGTCCTGTGTACTGAAAGTCAAGCTCAGACTGGAACCCAGCGTTAGAGCCACAGAAGAACCCCCTCCCGCCCCCCAAGGAAGTCATGTGTGAACTCACATTCAAAGGGACTTGGGGATAAAAAAGCAAAGCACAATGCAAGTGCAAGTGGTCCTTCCTGGTAAGCTGCAACAAGACACCATCTGCTCACGCCCGGGGCTGTTAGAGGGCGGCCAGGATATTTTAAAGGCGGTCTAGGCCAGGCTGGGGAAAACTAGAAGCGCTGCGCACAGCTGGCGGGAACGCACAATGTGCAGATGCTGGGAAACAGTGCGCGGTCCCTGGAAAAGGAACGTGAGAACCACCCTCTGACCCAGCAATGCCCCAGGATCTGGAAGAGAGGAGGTGGAACCACCGGCGTCCTAGCCCAGCTGGACGGACAAATGAAATGCGCTGCACACAGAGCGTGGCAGCCTGCGGAACGGGGTGGGGGGGGGCCTGGCAGGCCCAGGGTGCGCCTGGAGGACACCGGCTAAATGACAATCAGTCACAAAATCCAACATGTCCGATTCCTCTCACTGGAGCAACCCAATTCACAGGCCGCAGAGCGGGACCGGCGCCAGGAGGTGGGGGGGAGGAGTCCATGTTTAAGGAGACAGAGTTTCAGCTGGGAAGATAAACAATTCTAGGGACAGAGGGTGGCGATGGCTGCACAACAAGGTACTACCACTGAACTGTATACTTAAAAATAGCGAAAATGGTAAATGTTATGTATATTTTACCACAATAAAAAAGTAGCAATGAAGTAGAAGCCAAATCATAATTCAAGAAAAACCATCCATCACTGCCTGCACCCCACACCCACGCTGCCCAGTCAGGCCCCGCAGCAGCCTGTACCCCCACACCCACGCTGTGCATCCAGACCCCGCAGCAGCCTGCACCCCCACACCCACGCTGCCCATCCAGACCCCGCAGCAGCCTGCACCCCCACACCCAAGCTGCCCAGTCAGGCCCCGCAGCAGCCTGCACCCCCACACCCACGCTGTACATCCAGGCCCCGAAGCAGCCTGTACCCCCACACCCACGCTGTACATCCAGGCCCCGAAGCAGCCTGTACCCCCACACCTACGCTGTGCATCCAGGCCCCGCAGCAGCCTGCACCCCCACACCCACGCTGCCCAGTCAGGCCCCGCAGCAGCCTGCACCCCCACACCCACGCTGCCCAGTCAGGCCCCGCAGCAGCCTGCACCCCCACACCCACGCTGCCCAGTCAGGCCCCGCAGCAGCCTGCACCCCACACCCACGCTGTGCATCCAGGCCCCGTAGCAGCCTGTACCCCCACACCCACGCTGTGCATCCAGGCCCCGAAGCAGCCTGCACCCCCACACCCACGCTGTGCATCCAGGCCCCGAAGCAGCCTGTACCCCCACACCCACGCTGTGCATCCAGGCCCCACAGCAGCCTGCACCCCACACCCACGCTGTGCATCCAGGCCCCGCAGCAGCCTGCACCCCACACCCACGCTGCGCAGTCAGGCCCCGCAGCAGCCTGCACCCCACACCCACGCTGTGCAGTCAGGTACTGCACAGCAGCCTGCAACCCCCACACCTACGCTGCCCAGTCCAGGCCCCCGCAGCAGCCTGCACCCCACACCCACGCTGCCCAGTCAGGCCCCGCAGCAGCCTGCACCCCACACCCACGCTGCGCAGTCAGGTACTGCAGCAGCCTGGACCCCCACACCCACGCTGCCCAGTCAGGTACCGCAGCAGCCTGCACCCCACACCCACGCTGCCCAGTCAGGCCCCGCAGCAGCCTGCACCCCCCACACCCACGCTGCCCAGTCAGGCCCCGCAGCAGCCTGCACCCCCACACCCACGCTGCCCAGTCAGGCCCCGCAGCAGCCTGCACCCCCACACCCACGCTGTGCATCCAGGCCCCGCAGCAGCCTGTACCCCCACACCCACGCTGTGCATCCAGGCCCCGAAGCAGCCTGTACCCCCACACCCACGCTGTGCATCCAGGCTCCGAAGCAGCCTGTACCCCCACACCCACGCTGTGCATCCAGGCCCCGCAGCAGCCTGCACCCCACACCCACGCTGTGCATCCAGGCCCCGTAGCAGCCTGTACCCCCACACCCACGCTGTGCATCCAGGCCCCGAAGCAGCCTGCACCCCCACACCCACGCTGTGCATCCAGGCCCCGAAGCAGCCTGTACCCCCACACCCACGCTGTGCATCCAGGCCCCATAGCAGCCTGCACCCCACACCCACGCTGCCCAGTCAGGCCCCGCAGCAGCCTGCACCCCACACCCACACTGCCCAATCAGCCCCGCAGCAGCCTGCACCCCACACCCACGCTGCCCAGTCAGGCCCCGCAGCAGCCTGCACCCCACACCCACGCTGCCCAGTCAGGCCCCGCAGCAGCCTGCACCCCACACCCACGCCGTGCAGTCAGGCCCCGCAGCAGCCTGCACCCCACACCCACGCCGTGCAGTCAGGTACCGCGGGTGTGCCTCCCCACACCCCACGCCTTGCAGTCAGGCCCCGCAGCAGCCTGCACCCCACACCCACGCCGTGCAGTCACACGGCCTTTCATCTCTTCCTTTATTCTGAGACCCCACAGTTAAAGTCAGGCCCCAGCAGCCTGCACAGTATTCCCGCCGTGCAGTCAGGTAAGCAGCATTTTTTCGATGCATTACCCACGCCTTGCATGACAGGCCCCGCAGTAGCCTGCCTGAGGCGCCTTGCAGTCATTGAGCGCAGGGCCCTTTCAAACCTAGATGCACAATATGACCGCTCATGCGGGTGTCCCCCAGCACCACCTGACCACTCTGCAGTTATTAAAAGGCTTTGTTTCTATCTCCACTCCAGGAAGCCCGCCTCAGAGGTAAACAAGCTACAGCTATTCCCTAAAAAGTGAATCATTTTTTCGATGCATTATTATGCTTAATGACCCGCTCCTGCCTGCCCTATAAATAATTGAGGAGGGCCCTTTCCGCCTAGCCCCGTGCAATATGATTCTCGGAGGGACCTCCCCCAGCACAACCTGTGCTCTGCAGTTATTAAAAGGCCCTTTCCGCTCTAGCCACATGCACTAGGCCTCAGAGGGCCACAGCTAAGCTAAAAAGGAACATATTTAGGCGTATGCATTCCAGAGGACCCGCTCCGCTCTGCCGTGTGCTCTAGGTTCCGGAGGGCCCGCTCCGCTCTGCCCCGTGCACTAGGTTCCGGAGGGCCCGCTCCGCTCTGCCGTGTGCACTAGGTTCCGGAGGGCCCGCTCCGCTCTGCCCCGTGCACTAGGTTCCGGAGGGCCCGCTCCGCTCTGCCATGTGCACTAGGTTCCGGAGGGCCCGCTCCGCTCTGCCGTGTGCACTAGGTTCCGGAGGGCCCGCTCCGCTCTGCCGTGTGCTCTAGGTTCCGGAGGGCCCGCTCCGCTCTGCCGTGTGCACTAGGTTCCGGAGGACCCGCTCCGCTCTGCCGTGTGCACTAGGTTCCGGAGGGCCCGCTCCGCTCTGCCGTGTGCACTAGGTTCCGGAGGGCCCGCTCCGCTCTGCCCCGTGCACTAGGTTCCGGAGGACCCGCTCCGCTCTGCCCCGTGCACTAGGTTCCGGAGGGCCCGCTCCGCTCTGCCCCGTGCACTAGGTTCCGGAGGACCCGCTCCGCTCTGCCGTGTGCACTAGGTTCCGGAGGGCCCGCTCCGCTCTGCCCCGTGCACTAGGTTCCGGAGGGCCCGCTCCGCTCTGCCGTGTGCTCTAGGTTCCGGAGGGCCCGCTCCGCTCTGCCCCGTGCACTAATGTTGAATACAGATGAGTGTCACATTCAGATGAAAATGAGAATTTAGCCAAACAATAATGCTGCCTGCTGGTAAGTGGGCAGGAGATGATTCCCATGCCCTCCATTCCGGACACTGGAAGCCCTACCCCATCCACCCCAAACGAGGTCTATGCTCTGACTCATCTCGCCATGTGGGAAGACCCGTTCATTTCCTGTAAGATGGAGTAAATAGGTTGCAGGGGAGTGGCCTAGAGATAATATACGCACATAACAACATTAAATTAATATATGAATCTGATTACTTAATATTACATTGAAGAACAAATGTTGGGCCCAAAACTTTACACAAAGTGTGATGACAAATATGTGAAATATTATGGGAAAACCTACCCATCCCCCCCCTTTTTTTTTTTTTTGTACTTGGTTTTCTAGAATTTCTCTAGTGGGCATGCGACCTTTACAGTGACGTGGAATTCCGCTTTCAGGCGTGTAGATCGGTGCAGAGCAGCAGTGCTAACCCAGGGGCATGGGGAAAGTCTGGAGACAGTTTTGGCCGTCACATGTTGCAGGGGACCTCTGGTGGGTAGAGGCTAGGGCACTACTAAAGGCCCTAAAATGCACAGAACAGCCCCCACAACAAAGCGAGACCCAGCCCCAAGTGTCAGTGACCGCCAGGCTGAGGAACCCTGACCAAGAGACTATTTTTGTCTCCCATCCAGGGACCCAGCTGCAGCCCCCAGCCACCAGCAGTAGTAGTTGTACACGCTCCCCAGGAGCAGCTGTGGATGCGCCACTTACACCAGGAAGGGTGTCTGGAGAAGGTGGGCTCGGTGTGAAATTGCTGAAGTGCCTGCCCGCCCCCCAGTACACACTCAGAGAGCACCAGCATACAGGCTGCAGTGACAACACGCCACCCCACCACCACTGGCGCCTGGCCGTCCTGCAGATCCTGAGGGGTCCAGGAGCGTGGGTGAGGACAGAGGCAGGGGGGCTTGCTGGCACTGCAGATGCCCCTGGTAGGATCTGAAAACCAAACCCCCGGGAGCCACCGCCTGCCGCCTTCCTGGGGAGAATGGAGGTGGGACAAGGGGTCTGGCAGCCACCTATGCAAGGCTGGTCCTTCTAGACTCGGGCCTGAGGAAGTGATTGCTTGCTCAAACAGAAGAGAGCAGAGAGGAGTGAGCAGGGCCTCACAGGAGGGCCCAGGTGCTCCCCGCTCAGTGGCACAGGTGAGGCCAAAGTTCACCAGAGGGGTGCTGCAGGGACCCTGGGTCTTGAGGCAATGCCGCAGAGAAAGGACCCCAGCAGGCCCCGGGGGCCAGCAGGCAGCACGGGAAGACGGTTCATTCTGCTAAAAGAACACTAGCCACAGACGCCATTGCCTGGAGGAGGAGGCAGGGCCTGGCGCACTGCTCCGCGATATGCCTCGCTCTTATCTGGTATCTCAGGTAGTAAAGCGCCTGGAACCAAATCACAGGGACTCCCAGCAAGGCTGACTGGGTTTGCTTCCCAGGGCTTAAAGGCTCTGTTTCAGAGGGGTTACAAGCTGCTAATCCTGAATTTACCCAACGCGTGTTTCTTTTTCCAGGCTGTACGTAGTAAATAAAAATGTGAAGAGAAAGGTCATTGCGTTCTGACATGATACTCACACAGAGGATGCGAGTCTTCTAAAATGAGTGGCTTCCATGCCGCTCAGCAGGCGCAGCTGCACCGGTTTCCTTAGAAAAGGCCCTCAGGTGGAAAGAAGCGCCAGTTATTGAATATCACTTCTCCACGTGGAGTTTGTCTCCTGGATTATCACTTCCAGGCTGTCACTATTAGCAATTTGCTTTTTCTGATGCTTCATTTTTATTCATTTCCCTGGATTCTTGAAAATTTAAGATTTCAACAAACATCAATTGAGCACCTACTGTGTGCCAGGCCACAAGCTCCATGCAGGGCTCATCCAAGGGCTGCCTGTCACCCTCATGGGCCTGAGATGCCTCACGGAGAGCGCTCAAGGAAATGCAAACCCAAGTTTACCAAAGAACTTGGCTCAGCACCTCCTGCATCTAGACACTCTAGGCTTCATTGTCATTGCAATTTGCATCTCTCTGATGATCAGTGACTTGGAGCATTTTTTCATGTCTCTTGGCCTTCTGTATGTCCACTTTGGAGAAGTGTCTATTTAGGTCCTTTGCCCATTTTTTAATTGGATTGTCTTTCTTTTGTTAAGCTGTATGAGTTATATATTTTGGATATTAACCTTTATTACGCATATCATTGCCAAATATGTTCTCCCATACAGTGGGCTCCCTTTTTGCTTTTTGATGGTTTTTTTCTTGTTGTTGTTTTGGTTTGGTTTTGTTGTGCAGAAGCTTTTTTATTTTGCAGTCTCATTTTTTATTTTGTGGTCTCATTTGTTTATTTCTCCTTAGTTTCTTTTGCCCTAGATGAATCTGTAAACATATTGCTACAAGACATGTCTGACATTCTAAGATTTTTATGGTTTCCCAACTTACATTTAAGTCTTTTATCAATTTTGAGTTTATTCTTGTGAATGGTATGTTGGTGATCTAGTTTCATTTTTTGCGTGTACTTGTCCAATTTTCCCAACACCATTTAAAGGATTTGTTTCAAAGAGACTCTCCTGACTCATTGTATGTTCTAGCCTCCTTTGTCAAATATTAATTGAGTGTAACGGCTTGGGTCAATTTCTAGGGTCTTTGTTCTATTTCGTTGATCTGTATGCCTGTTTTTGTGCCAGTACCAAGCTGTTTTGAGTACAGTGGCTTTGGAGTATAACTTGATATCTGGTATTGTGATCCCTCCAGCTTTGTTCTTCTTTCTCAGATTGCTGAGGCTATTCGGGGTCTTTTTTTATTCCATATACATTTTTGAGTAATTTGTTCTAGCTCTGTGAAATATGCTGTTGGCATTTTAATAGGGATTGCATTGAATCTGTAGATTGCTTTGGGCAGTATGGACATTTTAAGGATGTTAATTCTACCAATCCATGAACACAGTATAGTCTTTCACTTATTTATATCTTCCTCTATCTCATTTTTTAACGTCCGGTAGTTTTCCAAGTACAAGTCTTTTACCTCTTTTATTTAGTTTATTCCTAAGTATCTTAATTTGTTTTTGTTGCAATAGTAAATGGGATTGTTTGTTTAGTTTCTCTTTCTGAGAATTCATTATTGGTGTATAAAAAAGCCATCGATTTCTGGGTGTTAATTTTGTATCCTGCTACATTGCCAAATTCATTTATTAACTCTAGTAGTTTTTGGTGGAGTTTTAGGGTTTTCTATGTACAATATCATGTCATTTGCGAATAATGAGAGTTTTACTTCCTCCTTTCCAATTTGGATGCCTTTCATTTCTTCTTCTTGTCTGATCTCTGTGGCTAGGAGATCAGACAGGTCTTAGCTATTGTAAATTGTGCTGCTATGAACATAGTGGGTGCATATATCCTTTCTGATTGGTGTTTCGGATTTCTTAGGATATATTCCTAGAAGTGGAATCACTGGGTCAAATGGAGTTCCATATTTCATTTTTTGAGGAAATTTCATATTATTTTCCATATTGAATAAGAGTAGTAAAACCAGGCACCCCTATCTTGTTCCTATTCTTAGGGCAAATGGTTTTAGTTTTTGCCCATTGATGATGATGTTCACTATAGGTTTGTTATATATGGCCTTTATCATGTTGAGATATGCTCCCTATATTCCCACTTTGCTGAGAGTTTTCATAAAAAATGGGTGTTGGATGTTGTCAAATGCTTTTTCTGTATTGATATGATCATGTGATTTTTTTTGTCTTTCAATTTGTTTATATAATATACCATGTATATTGATTTGCAAATATTGTACCAGCCTTGCATCCCTGGAATAAATCCCACTTGGTTGTGGTGTATGATCTTTTTATTATATTGCTGTATCTGATTTATTAACATTTTGTTGAGGATATTAGCATCTATGTTCATCAGGGATAGTGGCCTGTAATTCTCTTTCTTTGTAGTGTCTTTATCTGGTTTTGGAATTAGGATAACGCTGGCCTCATAAAAAGAGCTTGGAAGTGTTTCCTCCTCTTGGATTTTTTGGGATAGTTTGAACGATATAGGTGTTAGTTCTTCCTTGAATGTTTGGTAAAACTCACCTGCGAAGCCATCTGTACCAGGAATTTTGTTTGCTGGGAGTTTTTTGATTACTGCTTCTATTTCATCAGTTGTTATTGGCCTCTTCAGGTTTTTGAATTCTTCCTGATTCAGTTCTGGGAGATAGTATTTTTCTAGAAATTTGTCCATTTTATAGACATTGTCCAGCTTGTTGGCATATAGTTGTTCATAGTATTTTCTTAAAATCCTTTGTATTTCTATAGTGTCAGTGATTACTTCTCTTCTTTTGTTTCTGGGTCCTCTCTCTTTGTTTCTTGATGAGTCTGGCTAACGGTCATCAATCTTGTTTATCTTTTCAAAGAACCAGCTCTTGATTTCATTGATTTTTTTTTGTATTTATTCATTTTTAGTTTCTATGTCATTTATTTTTGCTGTAATCTTTATTATTTCCTCCCTTCTACTTACTCTGGGCTTTTCTGGTTGTTCTCTTTCTAATTCCTTAAGTTGTAGGGTTAAATAGTTTATTAATTCTTTTTGTTTTTGGTTTTGGTTTTCTTTCTTAGGTAGGCCTATAGTGCTATGAACTTCCCTCTCAGGACTGCTTTTGCTGTGTCTCAGAGATTTTGGGTTGTTGTGTGTTCATTTTCATTTGTTTCCAGAAAGTTTTTTATTTCTTCTTGATCTCATTGGTAACCCATTCATTGTTTAATAACATGCAATTTAGCCTCTGTGCGTTTGAATGCTTTGAGGTGTTTTTACTGTGGTTGATTTCTAATTTCATTCCACTATGATATGAGAAGAGGCTTGATATGATTTCAATCTTCTTGCCCTTGTAGAGACTTGTTTTGTGTCCTAACATGTGGTTTATCTTTGAGAATGACCCATGTGCACTGAGAAGAATGTATGTTCTGCAGCTGTGGGGTGAAATGTTCTATAAATGTTAACTAAATCCATCTGACCCAGTGTGTCCTTTGGAGTCACTGTTTGCTTGTTAAAATTTTGTCTGGACAATCTATCCAGTGAAGTTAGTGGTGGGTTAAAGCCCCCTTCTATGACTATATTGTTGTCAATCTCTCCCTTAAAGTTCTCTATAATTTTTTTATGTTTAGGTGCTCCTGTATTGGGTGCTTCTATGTTTACCAGGGTTATCTCCTCTTGTTGGATCCATCCCTTTATTATTATGTAGTGAGCTTTGTTGTCTCTTTTTATGGCCTTCATTTTGAAGTCTATTTTGTCAGATATGAGTATTGCCACACCAGCTTTTTTCCATTTCCATTTACATGAAAAATTTTTTCCCATTACTTCACTCTTATCCTGTGTGGTTCTTTTGTTCTGAGGTGAGACTCTTGTAAACAGCATATAATTGGGTCATTTTTTTTTTTTTTTGTCCATTCAGCTACCCTATGTCTTTTGATTGGAGCATTTAATCTATTTACATTTAAGGTTATTATTGATAGGTATTTATTTATTGTCATTTTAATTCTGTATGCCTATATTTCACTCTCTACTTCTCATTATAGCAGTCCCTTTAGCATTTCTTGCAGTGCTGGTTTGATGGTGATAAACTCCTTTAGTCTTTTTTGTCTGGGAAGCTCTTTATTTCACCATCTATTCTGAATGATAGCCTTGTTGGATATAGTAATCTTGGTTTCAGATCCTTGCTTTTTATTACCTTGAGTACTTCATGCCATTCCCTTCTGGCCTGTAGAGTTTCTGATAAGAAATTGGTTGACAGCCTTATGGGAGCTCCGTTGTAGGTAAGAAATTGCTTTTCTCTTGCTGTCTTTAAGATTCTCTTTGTCTTTAATTTTTGGCATTTTAATTATGATGTGTCTGGGCATGGGCCTATTTGGGCGTTTCTTGCTTGGGACTCTCTGTGCCTCCTGGATTTGTGTGACTTTTTCCTTCTTTTTGGTTCTCTGATTGAGTGATTATTTTCTACCCTATCTTCTAATTCACTGATCCGATCCTTGGCATCCCCTAATCTGCTGTGTATTCCTTTCGCTGTGTTCTTTATTAGTACCAAGACATTCTTCATAGTTACCGTATCTTTTCTCATGCTCTTCAGCATCTTTGCCATCATTATTCTGAACTCGATCTGATAAATTTCTTATCTCCATTTTATCTAGCTCTTCTTTTGGAGAATTATCTTGTTCTTTCATTTAGGGGTTGTTTCTTTGTCTCCCCATTTTGGCTGCCAGTTGGGTTGTGACTATGTGTTAGGTAGATCTGCTACACCTCCCAGTCTCTAGTTCAGGACAGTGTCAAACGCTGTTTCTAAGTAGTTAGATCAAGCAAAGACTCAAATTCTCCAAAGACCTGCCTCTGCCTTGTGGACTGATTGTATTCAGTGTGTGAGTAGTATTGGGTTTTTTGCAGGTAGGGGGAGAGGTTTTCCAACAGGATGTCTGAGTGCCAGTTTAGGCCTGATCCTGCAGGGGTCCCAGATTAGAGTGGGTGCAGGCCGGGCTGGGCAGGTCACGGCAGGGGAAGGCAGTTGTGGGCAATCAGGCTGGCAGGGGAGGGCAGTTGGGAGCAGTCAGGCAGGCAGGGGAGGGCAGTTGTGGGCAATCGGACTGGCAGGGGAGGGCAATTGGGGGCAACCAGGCCTGCAGGGGAGGACAGTTAGAGGCAACCATGCCAGCAGGGGAGCAGTTAGGCATAGATCTGGCTGGCAGGGGAGTGGTTAGGGGGTGATCAGGCTGGCAGGCAGAAGCAGTTAGGGGCAATCAGGCAGGCAGGCAGGTGAGCAGTTGGGAGCCAGAAGCCCTGGATTGTGAGAGGGATCCCAGATTGGAGAGGGTGCAGGCTGGTCTGAGGGACACCCCTCCTTCTGTGCACAAATTTTGTGCATCAGGCCTCTAGTACAATGTATAATGTGGTAAAAGCCTGCAGAGCAATTCTGACAATGTGATCTTATGGTTCCCAATCTCTAGTCAGGAATAATAAAAATAGAAATAGCAATATTAGCTACCATGTCTGGAGCCCTCCCATGTAGTAGACAGCACCTTAAAGTGCTTTTCCGATATTAACTCAATTATTTCTCAGCCATATGAAGGAGGGAAAGAGGTACCACTATAATTCCCATTTTAAAGGTGGGGAAACTGAAACATGGAGAACTTAAGTTACTTATACAAGGTCACACAGCTAGAAAGTTTTTCAGCCTAGCAGAAGCCTAAAGTGAACCCTAGGCTGCCCTCTGCAAGGACAGAGAGACCCTTATGAAATGATGTATCTGGGGGGTGGGGGAGAACATGAGACAGAAAAGGAGCAATCTGAGAGGTACATTCTTACACAAATGTGCTTCTGGCAGGAGGACTATAAATGCACGCCATGCCAGATGGTCCTTCAGGAAAGTAGGGAGCGAGTGCCACGTATTCATTTTATGGATTCTATTCAAACCATTCAAAGCCACTAAGTCATCTACACTCTCCATTTTCAAATTTTTGGATGAGTAGGATAACTTGAAGAAATTAATGGGCTACTTTTCAAGGCTGTAACATAGCTGTAGCTGCAAATGGTTCAGAAGGTTAAAGTACAACTTCTGGAACGCTGCTTCTCAAAGAGGGGCACACGGACAGGCAGCATCAGTGGCCCTTGAAAACTTTTTAGAAATGCAACTTCTCACCCTCACCCCAGACCCACTGAATCAGAAACTCAAGTAGAAGCAGTATGCCCAAATAGAAGAGCCACAGCTCTAGAAAATGAGATCGTCTGTGTGCGTATTAAATCTTTGGGGACCCTGTCCCAAGTCAGCGCACTGAAGGAACACAGCCCGTGGCCCCTCCTGCCAGCCTGATGGGTTCTTAATGGAATCCATGCTAGGGTGGAGCTCAGGGTAGGTGAGAAGTCCTTTCTTCTGCTGTGATATGAAAGAGAGGCAACAAAGACCTTCTGTTCCTGCTGCCATCGTGCAGAGGTACTAGCAGGGTCTTTGCCCAACCCCCTGCGGCAGAATCCCCACGGGACAACGTCATGGCAATTAGCATGTTTCCAGTCCCCTCAGCCTTCAGAGTGAGATCTCTTTACCAACCAGAAAGTTCTACCAGGAGACAGAGCCAACTTAACAGGCTGCCAAAGAAGCAAATAAGCAACCAAGTAAACAAACAAGCCAGTCTTGAGGGTTTACATGTAAGAAAGACTCTGCAAAGTCCTTGACTCGCTCTGCTACCACTTAGACACTGTGTGAACCCCTTCCTCTGCATTTCAATGCCATCTGAACTCACCCCACCCCCTCGCCCTTTCTTGCTACACATCCTACCAGATCCCATGCCAGGCCCTGGGCCTGCTGTCCAGCCACGCATGCCCACTTGTCCCTGACAGTCCTGCCGAGGAGACCATCACTAGAAAGACCTCCTCACCCAGATTCCCGGGAGCAGGTCCCATAGTTGGAAGCTGTCATGCCCTTGGGCATTAAATGCCTCACCAGTAGACAGCTACATAACTTGCACCTGGTCTCCGTAACCAGCTGGTCAGAAAGGTATGATGATGGGCCACCCTGGCATAATGCTAACCAGTGCTTGAGATGAAAGGGAAATCAAAGAAGTAGACTGATGTCTGCCTTTACCAGGTGGGGAGAGAAACGAGAATCGGACTATGTTCGAGGCGAGGAAAGGAAGGCAGATCTGTTCCAGACCTCATGGCGAGAAAGATGGCACCTCCTCCTTCCTCCCAGCCCCCCACCTCACCCCAGCCCATCCCACTTCACCCCGCTTCCACTCAGCCCGTCTTTCCTTAGCACATCTGTCCTCTCACCCTGCAATAGCACCCCTCTCTCCCCTCCCCACCCCACCTCTCCCGATTCTAGCTCACCCTCTCACTTCCAGCTAGTTGAAGTGATAAGGACTCATCCTTTCTATAAACTATTCATATGAAATGTCTTGTTAAGAGCATTTTTATTACATTTCCTCTTTTATTTGGTGAAATTCAATGATGAATTGCTGAAACGCAGGTGAGTATTCCCAGGATGGACAGGATGGGAGCAGCACAGTCTGCCAGGCCCCCCCGCCTGTAACTGACCCTTCCGGGTGAGTGTGTCTCCCCACTTATCCCCACCAGATGGCAAGCATCTCAGCAGACCCTGCGTTTGCTTTCATTCCCTCTGCACACTGCTCAAGGCCAACATTCCACTGTGTTCAAGGAAGGGCATTGGGGGATTCAGCGGGTTCCCGCTCCCAGTGTACGTGGGGCTTCCTGAAAGACGCAGCCCTTCCTCGGGCAGCAGTGCAGCGCTGTTTGAGCTCGCAGACTCTCCAGGCAGTCGGTTCTCAGCCCTGCCACTTCCTGGCCACGTGGTCTCAGTTTGCATAAACATTTCAATCCTCAGTTTCCTCATCTCCAAAATGCACACAGCCTGCCTCCCGGGCTTCCTGGAGAGACCCCACACACTCTCATCACTGACTCAAGTTATTATGCAATTACCAACAGCTGACCATTTTCAACTACAGAAATGACAAGCTCATATGGTTCACCTTAACATCCTTCTTTTGTATATGTTCGTATTCGTTTTCTCTCTCCCTCCTCACAAAAGAAGGCAAGCTGTTGTTTAGTATCTTGTTCCTAAGATCTAAACAGTGACTAGACATGGTATGCAATCAATAAATATTTGAATGAATGAATGAATGAATGAATGACATGTTTAATGAATGCCTAGAACATAGTAAGTGTTAAATATGAATGTTATTATTATTATACTAGAGGCCCAGTGCATGATTGAACCATGCACGTGTAGGGTCCCCTACACGCTTTCCCTTTCGATCACAGGGAGCTGGGTGCCTGTCCACTGGTGCACCAGGCGCCGGAGGCTTCTGAAAGGCATCCAGCTCCCACGCTTTCCTTTCGATCGCTGGTGCACCAGGCCTTTGGCAGAAGCACCCAGCTCCAGCGTGGCTTTTGGAGGCTTCTGAAAGGCCCTGGAGGCTTCTGCCTGAGTGGACAGGCACCCAGCTCCCACGCTTTTGCTTTTGATCACGGGGAGCTGGGTCCCTGTCCGCTGGTGCACCAGGCCTTTCAGAAGCCTCCAGTGCTGCGGAGGCTTCTGAAAGGCCTGGTGCCTGAGTGGACAGGCACCCAGCTCCCACGCTTTCCTTTCAATCGCTGATGCACCAGGCCTTTCAGAAGCCTCCGGCATGGCGGAGGCTTCTGAAAGGCCTGCTGCCTGAGCAGACAGGCACTCAGCTCCCCCGCTTTTGATGGTCCGTGGGCAGGATGTCAGCTCGCTGCCCCAGAGGCCCCTTCTGTGCCGCAGCACAGCCATGGCACAGATGCTGAGCTCGTGCCACTGCTGGCGACGCAGCTCAGCATCCTGCTGGCCCAATCAGCTACCCCGGCCACCCCGAGTCCCGCCCCCCCCCGCGCCTCCTGGCCAATCATGGGCATAGCGAAGGTACGGTCAATTTGCATATTTGTCTATTATTAGGTAGGATTAGCAATTGGCAAAGCGGGAACATAGAATACTGGACAATATTGGCTCAAGTGAAAATTAATGCCACATTACCAAATATTTTATACTCTTCAGTAACTTCTGTTTATTGCATCAAACCAATCTTTCTTTTTTTATTTGGTGCTAATTTATTTTATTTTATTCTTCAATTACAGATTACTTTTAATATTCTTTTGTATTAGTTTCAAGCGTCCAGCATAGTGGTTAATCATATACTTTATGAAGTATTCCCCCTGATATTTCCAGTACCCACCAGCACCCTACCTAGTCGTTACAGTATTATTGACTATACTTCCTAGGCTGTGTTTTACATCCCCATTACTATTTTGTAATTACTGATCTGTACTCAATTCCTTCACCATTCACCCCGTCACCCAGTTGCCCCTCTGGCAACCATCAGTCTGTTCTCCATATCTATGAGTCTGTTTCTGTTTTGTTTGTTCATTTATATTGTTCTTCAGACTTCACATAGAAGTCAAATCATGTGGTATTTGTCTTTCTCTGATTTATTCCACTTAGCATAATACCCTCTAGGTCCATCCATGCTGCTGCTAATGGGAAGATTTCGTTCTCTTTTGTGGTCAAGTAATATTCCATTATATACACGTAACCAAACCAATTTTCTTTTCAGCTAGAAAAAAACACCCTGGATCAAATTGATTGACATTGTAATAATGTCGGTCAGTGATTACCATTATCCTATACAAATATTTGGGAAAAGTAAACCGCACAATTCAATTCATAATAATAACCTTATGCAGATTTGCTGAACACCTACTGTGTGCCCGGTGGTGCCCAAGCACTTGGCAGGTCTCATTCTCAAAACTCTCAACAGGCTTCAAGTGGGGGCTCCATCTCTCTTCGGTGGGTGAGGACCCCACCCCAGGGAGGGCAGGAGTGGGTGGGATGTGTGGTAAGAGGAGGTGCTGGGCTGGCACCCCGGGACCCCTCCACTAGCCTGTTGTGTTAGGAACCCCGCCCTCCCCCCCGCCCCCATCGTGTACACAAGCTCTGCTATGAGGGGTCAGGAGTCTGCTGCCCAAAGTCTGGACCAGGACAGCTGGCAGGGGCCTCAACTGAAAACTCCCAGGCAGCTACACTGGCCCGGTGCCCAGGGCCCGGTGCCGCGTGCCTTCAGCCCTCTGTCATCCCGCAGCCCCGAGCTACTCTAAGCTGCATGGTGGTGCCTGTAACAGTGGTCGCGCTGCCTGCAGGGCCTCCATGTCTGTGAGCAGGCTTCTTCAGCATCCTCAGCCACCCTTCTCAGGGCACCCCGACGTGTGGGGCTCCGTCACTGAATTTAACTTCGTGGGAGGTGGTCCATGGGCAGAGGTGCCAGCATCCCCGCCCTCCACGGGAGAACTCTGCGGCACATCCTACAGGGACTGAGCCCCGCAGGGTGGGAGTCCTGCTGGGGAGCCCCTTCCCTCTCCCTGTCCCGCCCTGTGCTCCGATGCAGTGTGAGCACCAGTGAGGCCCTGGGGAAGCAGACTGCACGCCCAAGCCCCGCCGTGTCCTGAAGGCACCGCTGGGGCCAGACCGCGGGTGGTGCAGCCTGCGCCTGTGTCCCTCGCCATGTCGGGCTCGGGCGCCACCCTCAGCCGCATCAGAAATACTGCACAGTGGGAGAGGCAGAGCCCGCGTGGGGACAACTAAGGTCTTTTCAGGAGTGTCTGACCACATTCCGGACGCCCTGAGTAGCCCAAGTGAAGGTCACTGCCTCAGTCTTATGTTTCCTCCGGTCTTCCATGCGGCTGGGGAGGCATCTGCCCTGGGCTTAAATGCTCCTTCTCCCAGGAAGTCCTCCCAGGCTCGCCCGCCCCAGGGACCCTCTCCCGAGTTTCTGTGGTGCTTTTCACCAGCACTGAACTGACTCTGGGCCTCTCTCCAGGGGCGTGGCCCCTGGGTACCTGTAATGCATGCACCCCTCTGTCTGGCACATTCTTGCACGCAAACACCGATGGAGGAGATACAGAACTATTCTGATTGGTGTTAAAACCCAAGTAACAACGTATCAATGAAGCCGAAGGACCGAGCCTGCTTTATCCAAAGCTCGGATGCGTGTGCAGGTAGGCAAGCTGGTGTTTTCAAAAGGTATTCTAACCTGAGAAAACACAGCCCCCTCCCCGCCAGACCTTCCCCCTCTGGCTGCGACTGTGCCCAGAACAGGTGGATTCAGAAGGAGTCCGCAGCCTAAACTCACGGGTTAGCCAGCCTGCCCTGCCCAAGCACGGCTGGTGGGCAGGCTGCTCACGCCTCTCGATTCTGAGTCAGCAGCCTCGGGGAAGCGTTTCACAGATTTGCTCTTTTTCTATCAGCTGAACTCAAGTCGGCATTAGAAGTGTTTGCAGTGAGAAAGGAATTCCGGGAGGTCAGGTGGAGCCGTGGAAGAGGGAGCTGCCACATCCCACCACCGAAGTGAAGGTTGTCCAACGTGGGCCCTTGCGCAGCCCTCCTCTGGGCTTGCAGAGTGAGGAAGCCACAGAACCAAGCCCTGCCCCGGGTGTGCGCCTGAGTTCATGTTCTCCCAGAAGAAACCATGAGCCCGCACCTGAACAGAAGATGACCCCGCACCTGAACAGAAGATGACCCCCCACCTGAACAGAAGATGACCCCCCACCTGAACAGAAGATGACCCCGCACCTGAACAGAAGATGACCCCCCACCTGAACAGAAGATGACCCCGCACCTGAACAGAAGATGACCCCGCACCTGAACAGAAGATGACCCCCCACCTGAACAGAAGATGACCCCCCACCTGAACAGAAGATGACCCCGCACCTGAACAGAAGATGACCCCCCACCTGAACAGAAGATGACCCCCCACCTGAACAGAAGATGACCCCCCACCTGAACAGAAGATGACCCCGCACCTGAACAGAAGATGACCCCGCACCTGAACAGAAGATGACCCCCCACCTGAACAGAAGATGACCCCGCACCTGAACAGAAGATGACCCCGCACCTGAACAGAAGATGACCCCCCACCTGAACAGAAGATGACCCCCCACCTGAACAGAAGATGACCCCGCACCTGAACAGAAGATGACCCCCCACCTGAACAGAAGATGACCCCCCACCTGAACAGAAGATGACCCCGCACCTGAACAGAAGATGACCCCCCACCTGAACAGAAGATGACCCCGCACCTGAACAGAAGATGACCCCCCACTTGAACAGAAGATGACCCCGCACCTGAACAGAAGATGACCCCCCACCTGAACAGAAGATGACCCCGCACCTGAACAGAAGATAACCCCCCACCTGAACAGAAGATGACCCCCCACCATGCCCGCGTTGCGTCATCCCGCCAGGCAGGTGGAGTACCCGGACCCTCGGGCTCTCCCCGGAGCCAGCGCCTTACCTGCCCTCCTGGCCGTCCCTCCGCCTCTGCTCCGCAGCCCGGCTGCCCTGGGGGTGGGGGAGCCTCTATAAACAACACAGACAGCTTGTTAGTGCGTGGCCTTTCCCGCGCAGCACCGTGCGCTGCACAGTCCCCCGCGAGCTGGTGATGACATGGCATGAGACATGGGCATGCTGGGCGGATGGGGGAGCGGGCTGGGGCCGCAGGGGGGTGGGGGGCACAGGAGGTCCAGCCGGGCCCTCTGTCCCGGGAGGCCTCCCTGCGCGAGGGAAACGCGGCTGAGGGATGCTCGCGGGAGGGGGTCCGGGCGCGATGGAGCTGAGATGGGCAGTGAACGTCTCTACCTTGGACCTTTCCAGAGCATGTGCGATGTTGGAGGCCAGAAGAGGCTGGCGCAGCGTGGCCAAGCTTCCAGGTCGCTGGGAGAGCGCGGGCAGCCGGGAAGCCGCTGCGGCGGCTGGCGGCCTCCTTAGGGCTGGAAGGGTCGGTCTGTGCCCGCCTTAGGGCTGGAAGGGTGGTCTGTGCCCGCCTTAGGGCTGGAAGGGTGGTCTGTGCGCAGGAAGCTGGAGGCCACCCGCGGGCCTGGCGCCAGGCTCACGCATCACCAGCAGCCGCCGGGTCTTCAGCCTCTGCTCCTTTTCCTTCACGTCCCCGCGGGTGTGCCTGTAGCTACCCGCTGCCCCGCAGTGTCAGACCGCACCACGCGGTTACACACCCACCTTCTAACGGTCCCCTGGGAGCAACACCAGCCAGAACTCCCTCCGCTGCTGGCGGGTCCTGTGCCCCGCACACCGCCCTGTGCTGAGTCCTGAGAGGCGTGGACGGCCCCTCTGAACCTGAAGACTCAGCGACACCTGAAACTGCCTCCAGAGGCCCCACCCATACGCTGAAGAAGGGGAAAGGGAAACACCTTCCCAAAAGAAAGAGGTTTACCTTGCACAGATTTTTATTTTAGTTTTCAAACTAAAGGGATTTTATGCATGTTCCTGGAGAATTTTCAAAACACCGGCTCCTGCAGCACAATCCTCGGGTGGTAGGCCAAGCGTCCTGCTGGGGAGTGGACCGCACCCCGGGCAGTGCTGGGGAAGGTCCCGGCCCAGCCAGGGTCTTCAGGGCCCATTGGAACTAGGACAACTTTTAAAATAAGAAAAACAAAAGTACCTAAACTAGAGTCAATTGTTCACTCTCTACAGTTTGGGAAAAGTGGGTTTATGGTGGGCCCCGGGCAGCTAGCCGGGCTCACCCTGGCCCGGCAGCAAAGCCACACATGGCAAGTCCACATTCCGCACAGCCCTGCGTGGAAAGCAGGCGTGGCCATCATCTGGCTGCGGGAGCAGTGCGGGAGGCCAGCGGGCGTCCTGCAGAACCAGAAATACAAGCCAGCGGTTTGCACAGACTGTGGGAGAAAGGCCACCTCGCTGAGTGCTCTGGACTTAATCATGTATATACCTATAGCCTTCCGTGTCCTAAAAATGGCTTAAGATGACTTCCAATAATAGGTAAAATGTAACACAATAAATGAAATTAAAATGTGCAGATGAGGAAACCAAAGGAAAGGACAAAGAAGGTAAGGCTGTGCCAGGGGCCAAGGGTACATTGAGGGCTTTGTATCACTGCACAGGGCGGCCCAACGGGTCAGATAGCATGGTCTCCCCTGAGTCCTCTTCCTGGAAATACCATTCAACTCATCCCCCAACTGGAGTTGAGAGTAGTCACATGGCAGGACTTCTCACAGAGATGTGTGGTGTGATCGGCTGATGGCAGGCTCAGGCCAGAACAGGCCAGACACTGGAGCAGTGGTTTTCCAATGCTGTTGGCCATATGGCATCATGGTGAAATCCATGGCCTATTCAGATGAAAGCAGAGGTGTCTAACTGTTCCCCCACTGGGGACTGTTTCCTCTCTCCTTGGGGCCACCACCCTCAACAACGCCAACTGAGACCCTCCCTCCCCTCCTCTCAGGGACCGCACAGCATGGTGTGAAATCCAAGCAGGAGAATGGCGGTTTCTTTTCTTTCTTTCTTTTTTTTTTTTTTTTTTAATTGATTTCAGAGAGGAAGGGAGAGGGAGAGAGAGATAGAAACATCCATGAAGAAGAGAGAATCATGGATCGGCTGCCTCCTGCAAGTCCCCCACTAGGGATCAAGCCCACAACCCGGGCATGTGCCCTTGACCAGAATCAAACCTGGGACCTTTCAGTTTGCAGGCCGACGCTCTATCCACTGAGCCAAACCAGCTAGGACGAGAATGGTGATTTCTAAGGGGTTTTCACAGACTATGAAGTGGTGCTGGTGGTGAGGAGAGGAGAGAGCAGTTTCCATCAGCGAGAGGAGTAAGTTTGAGAAGCACTAGAATAGCCAAGATTCACGGATCTTGGCAGTGGGATTTATGATAGCTTGCAATAGAGCAATGTCATTGCAACTCTTCAGGGTGTGGAGAAGTACTCTATGCCACATTCCAAAGCCATACTGGACAGGGGACACATTAGTGGGTAAGGCCATACTGGGTTTCACAACCAAGGGCATGTTGGGAAGCTATTTCTTCTTCAGGATTGCATCTCTGTCCCCTGAGCAGACTTTCACAAATACATCTCTCAGCTACTCTCTGTACCCCACCAACAGGCTGACCCAGAAAGCAGCAGCTGCTGAGGCTACCATCTATACAACCCCAGTTGCTCTCATGCTCACAAACACTCCCTTCTTTGAACACTGGGGTCTTGCACCCACTGTGCTGAATACAAGCTCAGGCAATGAGACAGAGCAAACACTTGAACAAGGCTGCCTCTATGCCAGGCCCTGCCCTGTGTGCATCAGGCATAGAAACTCCTGTTTCTCACAACAGCCATTGGGGTAGAAACTGGTAGAGCGGGACTCCACATATAGGCTGACTCCTCACAGCAGGCACCATTAGTGTGAACAAGTCATCAAGTTCCTCTACCCAAAGTGTTAGTGTGCAAGGCATTTAATAGCCACAGCCAAGACTAAGCATACAACAATGGCAGCTCCAAGGTAGTTTTTAAAGTTATCTACTCGTGAGAGATCAGTAACCCATGAGTGGTGCCGTTGCAAGCACTACAGTCAATCTGAACTCATACAGAGCATAAAACTTCACTAAACTGACAAAAGGACACTTGGTTCAGCTGTCAGAACCTTCAAAATACACATATTCAAAACTTGAAATAATGTAACAGATGAATAGAGATTGGTTATTTGTTTGTAAAAGTACTAGAGGCCTGGTGCACAAAATCATGAAATTTATGCACTGGGGGGGGGAGGGGGGTATCCCTCAACCCGGCCTGCGCCCTCTCACAATCCAGGAGACCTCAGAGGATGTCCGACTGATGGCTTAAGCCCGCTCCCTGGTGGGCCTAAGCCATCAGTCAGACATTCTTTGTGCTGCTGTAGGGGCAGGAGAGGCTCCCACCACCGCCGCTGCACTCACCAGCCATAAGCCCGGCTCAGAGTTTCTGAATGAGCAGCGCTCCCCCTGTGGGAGTTCACTGACCACCAGGGGGCAGCTCCTGCTTTCAGCAACTGCCCCCTGGTGGTCAATGCACATCAGAGTGACTGGTTGTTCTACCATTCAGTTGATTTGCATATTAGCCTTTTATTATATAGGATTTTTTATGTAAGGTATGGCTAAAAATTTTGGAAACAGGTTTTCCTAGAATCTATACAATAAAACTTAATTACAACATTATATTTCCCTACAACCTTTCAAGAATGCCTTTATTATATAGGGTAAACCACAGTGATAGAGTTTAATCCTAGGCATGTTTAACACTCTGTTACCACAGAGGCCTTAAAAGCTCCACCATGTACCACATCTAGAAAATATTGCTGGGTATTCTTCTCCTGGATGCAAAGGCTTCTTTCTGATATTGATCTGTCATATTGTTTCCTATGAATAGTCTCCAGCTGTTAACTGAGGTCATGTGAAAAAATAAGGTAAGAGCCCTGACCAGTTTTGCTAAATGGTTAGAGTGTCGTCTCGTGGCCCAAAGGGTTTTGCAGTGAAGGGCACGTGCCTCCATTGCAGGCTCAATCCCTGCCCCCAGTTGGGGTGTGAGCAGGAGGCAACCAATCAATGTGTCTCTCTCACATCAATGTTTCTCTCTCTCCCGCCTCCCACTTCCCTTCCCTCCACTCTCTAAAACAATCAACGGAAAAAATATCCTTGGGTTATAATTTAAAAAAAAAAAAATACTCTTTACAAAGTCTAAGAAACACAAAGCAATTCTTGTACAACCAGAATTCAACACCAACTTTCATGTGTCCAAGAATGGCATTCTACTCAGCCCATTACACAGCTGTATCTTTGTTAAAGTCTAAACAAAATGGGACTAGAGGTCTGTTCCATGGCTTTCTTCTACAATACTATTTTCACTTTGACCCATTTGGGTTCTACCTCAAAGAGTGCTATGACCCTCATCCAGGAGAGCACTGGGATTGTTCACGTGACCTCTACCCACCACCCCTCCCAAGGAGCAGGCTGTGGCTGTGCCCCTCATAGGCCCCTCAGCCATTTGCATATGTATCTTTCCCCCAAAAACTAGAAGGCACAGTAAAGCAGGACAGCCCACATTGTCCACCACACTGCACATATGCAGTCAGCAGTAAATGCTCAAGGAAAATTGAAATGACATGAGTCATCTCAGAAGTTCTAGTATCTATAAAGGGAATTCGTTGAAAATTCTCTTTTAAAACAACCGCCACCACACAGGAGAAGGTGAACAGTGTCATGGATTCCAGTATTACCCCAGACATGTGGCCAAGTGCTCTGCCCACAGATGCTGCACAGCACATGCCTTGTCATAGGCAGGATGATTGACTAAGTAAACGTTCAAACTTTTATTTTAAATGCTGTCACTTTAAAATACCACTCTTTGGCCTTGGCAATTTTCATAAACTATTTTCTACAAATATGTGGAGATGGATTCTTCCTTCAGTGTAAATTATGAATGTTGGTGTGTTCCCACTATGTACGTGTGTCCTGAGTAGCTTTAGAGAAAAGACAAATCTTTTGAACATGAATTTCCTCATTGAGGAAGAAGAGGTATCTTGTGGTGCTTAAAACACAGAATTGAGGTGTCCACATTTAGCAGCTAATTACTACAAATAATTGCTTTCTGAATCTCAATATTTAGACTTTTCTAACCCAAAGATATACACACAGTGATTTAAATGGAATAAATTTGAGTCATTTTCTGAGATCACAATTTAGATTAAATAATTTGACAACTGCCAAAGCAATCGAAACAGCTTTTTAACAGCCTCATTCCCAGCTTTCCAGTTCTCCTGTTCAAGATTACTTGAATTGGCATTTTTCTAAATGTATAAATTGTATTAGGCTACAGATTTTATAAAAACAATGCTTAAATACAGAACTGGCCCTCAGGAAGTTTACAGTCTAGTTGATGATGGAGAATAGTATATAAACCTGTCCAAAGTCACTGACACCTTGAAAGAACTGCTCTTTAAATTACTACTCCCATTCATATTACTATTTCCAATTCTGTGCATTTTGTTTTCTGTGTATACTGTTGGAAATTCTCTCCTGACATCTTGATTTTCTTTTTAAAAAGAACACAGTTCAGCAAATAAAATATCAATCTGGTATTAGAGTTTTATTTATTAAAGAAACAAATAGAAACACTCCATTTGTCTGCAGCTTAATTATAAAAAGCGCTTGGAAGTGGGGCATGACTTTCAGGGAGTCAGGTTAAGAGACACATGCCACAAATATGGATAAATATGTAGAAGTCTTGAAACACGGGGGTCCTGACTCCTCCCTGTCACCAGCACTCAAGGGGCAACATTTCCCTTTGGACATTTCTAGGCTGCTACCCTCTGAAAACATTCCTTTCCTAAGTAAAATCACAGGGGTCCGTTTTCAAAAGGGCTTACCTGGTAATTTGTGTTCTTGTACTGAAGTCAAGAGACCTCATTGAGCGTAGAACTTCAATGCACCCCAAGTACTGCAAGGGGAAAAAATGTAAATCATGAGCCCTGGGAGCTGAGAGGAAGAGACACCCCCTAATAACATCAAGGGCATTTCTGGGAGCCACATACATTTCTTAATCACATTGAACTTTATATTTGTGGTGATACTTCATCCTGTTTCTATAATTGTAACAACTCATAAGAAAATATCCTGAGTGCTTAGATTGGTACTACACTCAACTTTTCTGAAACCTGTAATATTTTCACTTTACTAGTATTTGGAAATGCATTTTTTAAACTCTTGTTCAGGTGCAATTTATATGCCATAAAATGCGGAAATCTTAAACAGATAATTCACCGATTGTTTAAACACATATCTGTCCTGTAATCACCACCCAGACGCCAACATCCCAATATCATATTTCTAGTCCTTTACAAGGCTTGTAGAAGGTTATAATTTCTAAAGAAAGAACAAAAAAACTAAAATACTAACATTTTTGCCAATATTAAATTTCATTATTTAAAAAATATATTTTGGACTCTGAATAAATTAGATTATCCTCAAAGATGATTTATTTTGGTTTACCAGAAAGCTCTTTTCTGCATTATTTGACATAAATTTTCAGAAGGTCAATTTTCACATCTACATTTCTAGTTAATATTTTTATGTTTCACACATGAAAATGTGTGTGTGCGTGCACGCGCGCATGTGTGTGTGTATGAATATATGAACACAACTAAGGCTATAGATAAACAACTAGAATGGTAGAGATATAATATTTAGGTTCCAAAGTCCATGGAGAGTTTGAAGGTACAGATGTCTTCTAGCAATACTTTTAAATTTAGACTTAGCAGGAAGAGAATTCATGGTGTAATACAGAAAAGGCTGCACTTGAATTATTCAGAAAACCTGAATTTGAGCCTGGGTCTGTGATATTTTATTATGTACCTTTAAGCAAAAATTCTCTAAACCTAAGTCTCTCTGCCCATAAAATGTGGTTTTTACTCCAACCATTGCGTAGGCACATGAAACTTCCGCCATCACATCACGGTTATTTACAGACCAGCACCACCATCACATCACGGTTATTTACAGACCAGCACCACCATCACATCACGGTTATTTACAGACCAGCACCACCATCACATCACGGTTATTTACAGACCAGCACCACCATCACATCATGGTTATTTACAGACCAGCACCACCATCACATCACGGTTATTTACAGACCAGCACCACCATGACAGTTGTACAGATACCATGACCAGTCGTCGCAGAGATGTCTGAATTAGATGACCACCAACACCGCAGAGTTGTGTGGTAACAGTGACCAACATCACAGACCCATGAACACCGGACCATTGTCACAGGGTTATGTGACCACCACTACCACCGAAGTCATAGACATGTGAATACCACTTCCACATGCAGAACTACATGAATACCATGAACAACATGGCGGAGTTACTTAAGTAGCGTGATGCTATCACAAGTCATATGAAAACTATGAGCAATAGTGTAGGTTACGTGAGCACCACAGGTGCTGTTACAGAGTTATGTGGATACCACTATCACTAAGATACATGAAGGTCATGACCCACTTTGCAGTTATGAGATTGCCACACCCAACACTGTCACAGCACCCCAGAGTTATGTGAATACCACCACCAGCACTGTTACAAAGTGAAGTAATTAATGACCAAAGGAGCATAGTTGTGTCATAGCTACATCACTACCTCTCAAAGATACGCGAATACTATCATCACCACCTTCGGAGAGTTATGCAAATTTCACACCCACAGTTGCAAACCTAGGGGAATACTCCATGACCACCATCGCAAGTGTTTGAATGTGACAACAACCACTTCAGATTATTAGAATACTGTGACCACCATCAAAGAGCTATTGAAAACTATGACCCAGGTTGCAGAATTATCGAATACCACTACCACAGAGTGATGTGAATGCCGTGAACAATATCACAATTATGCAATTACTACTAGCAACAGTGATATTTGAGTACCATCATCACCAACACCACAGAGTTATATTAATACCACCATGTTCATCACAAAATTATCTGAATGCTACCTATAGCTTCATAGTTTTGTGACTACCATGACCAAAATTGCAGAGCTATGTAACACCAAATCTACCAACATCACAGAGTTCCGTGAAAACCACAATGATCATAACAGTTACATGAATAACACAACTAGCATTGCCTTATTTTATGTGTCCCAACGTCACCATTGCAGAATTATGTAAATATAAGCACCACGACCATCATAGAATATGTGAATGCCATCACACCCACCATCTCAGAGTCATTTGAATACACCACCTATACCATATCACATGTATGAGAGTATGATCAGTGCTTATTGAAGAGGCACATGAATACCACCAACAACATTACAGAGTTATGTGACCAAAACCAATAACCTCACAGTTGTAAATACCACGCTCTCCCTTGCACAGCTGTGTGGAAACCACACCAGTTGCTGAATTATGTGAATACACTACCACCATCACTGAGTTATGTGAAGATCGTGACAAACTGCAGAGTAATAGGATTAGTACACCCAACACCATCAATTACGTGAAGACCAGCAGTTGAATACCACAACCTTCCCGGCAGATCTAGGAGAATACCACCACCAATGTCACAAAGATACGTTAGCATTATGATTGCCATCATAGTCATGCAAATACTTCCACCTCCATTGCAGAGTTTTGTGAATACCATAACTCCCAACAAGGCAGACTTATGTGACTATCCTGACCAAAGTTACAGATTTAGGTGAACACCACCACCACTACCTTGCAATGACATGTTAACACCAATGCCACCACCATCATAGAACTGTGTAAATGCAAGCATACCTCATTTTATTGTGCTATGCTTTAATTGTGTTTTCATCAACACTGAGTCAAGACCATCCACCAGAATGGGTACGACTGCTGTCAGCACCACTGGTTTCGTAACCCATCCATGTCCTCCTGGACTGACGCATTCCTACTTCTGCACCTGAACTCTGTTCTGTCAACTTCATTTGTCAACTCCTATGTCTTCTGTATGTATTTTGACTTAAGAACTTTGAAATCATTTTGTGAAGTCCCCACCCCTCAAACACTGGATTCCCAATGAAACCCCATGCTACCTTGCGAAGAACTCAAGTTTGCTGTTTAGTTTTTAACCATGAACAGGGGCGTTGTTTCCATTTCAAAGATTACCCATTGCCTTTAACAAGACTTGTGGTCTTTATTTTAAATAGTGTATATTTTTCTTCTTCAATGCATTCCAAGCAATTTTTTTTAAAGTTTTGGTCGCCACTAGGAATGACAGTTTGATTTTTCTGTCCTGTGTTTACCTGGTTTTTCCTAGCAGAGAGCTAAGGAATTGACTTAAGATATAAATAGAAAACTCAGTCAATGGGCTTCAGACATGTACAAAACAGAAGAATTATAAAAGCTTGGACAACGCAGCTCCAGCACCAATGGGACTGAAATATAAAAGAAAATGCAGCTCTAGCCGGTTTGGATCAGTGGCTAGAGCATTGACCTGCGGACTAAAGGGTCTTGGGTTCGATTCTGGTCAAGGGCACATGCCCGGGTTACAGGCTCAATCTCCAGTAAGGGGCACGCAGGAGGCAGCTGATCAATGATTCTCTCTCATCATTGATGTTTATATATCTCTCTCCCTCTCCCTTCCTCTCTGAAATCAATAAAATTCCTGCATCTGCCTCATAGGAATTCCGGGAGGGAGAGGGGGAGAAAAAAATACAGGGAAAGGAATATTCAAGAATGAAAACAATAAAATGTTTAGTGTTTATATTTTTAAGGCAACCGGAAGTAATAAGAAAAAAGGTGTACTTTTGGACATGATGGAAACAACACAAAAGGATCAAGAGAGAAACATCCTGAAAGGACTCCGGGAGGGGCAGGGGAAATGGCTGCTTACACAGGAAGTTCCCTTCAGCTCCAAGCACATGAAGATGACTTTATTGAAAGTCTCAAATGATAGATCCTCCCTTCCCCCAACTGATGGACGGAGTATGACGTAAACTGCACCTGCGGCCTGGACATTCCTGAGCACCTAAACAGGCACCTTATATGGACTGTACATGGAACCACCAATCAGCACCTGCCAAATACCCTAAGCCCCCGATTCCTAAGTACCTAAATGCCTAATCATATGCCTTATATGAAACCACCAATCAGCGCGTGCCGAGTACCCTAAGCCCCATCCCTTCCCGTTCCTCCCCTCAAAAGGTGTGTTCACTACTGCACGTGCGCGCTCTTCCTTTGGGAGGCAGCCCAGCAGGGTCCTTCTCCTCTAATAAAGCCTGTGTCCTGGTCTTCGGCCCTCTGTCTCATCTTTCATCAAGAAGGCAAGTGTGGAGCCAAAAAGCTTATTTCCACCCGAACTAGCTAGCGTTCCAGTGGGAGGGCAAAGGGAGGCCTTGGAAAGTTAACCACCCACAGAGGCCCTCTGAAAGAACCGTTGGCGGCGAGGGGAGGGCGGGATGAATACAGAAAAAAAAAGGAGAATGTGGGCTCAGAGGAACAATGATAAGGGAAGAATCAGCAAACATTACAGGTGTGCCTTATGCCTTAAGAATTATTGAAGCAGAACTCTTAAGTATGTTTTTTACAATGATGGGGATTCAACCTCAGAAGACCTCAGTGTGGCTAGCAGGGGACAGATATAAACGACAGACCGGAGAGGAGAGGGGAGAATGTTAAAGGCTATTGTAGATCCGAGTCACGGCATTGTGGAACAATAAAGGCTATTGTGTGGGGGGGGGGGGGGGGGGGGGGTGTTTGTTGTTGCTTTTTAATGTATTTTTATTGACTTCAGAGAGGAAGAAAGAGGGAGAGAGTTAGAAACATCAATGATGAGACAGAAACATTGATTGGCTGCCTCCTACGAGCTCAAAACCCAGGCACGTGCCCTTGACAGGAATCAAACCCCGGGCCCTTCAGTCTACAGGCTGACGCTCTATCCACAGAGCTAAACCAACTAGGGCAAAGCTATTGTGTTTTGTGGAGGTAGGTCCAGAATTGGTAGTAAAACAATGTAAGTTTACATATGTGTGTAAAAATAATAAACCACTGTAAAAATAAGAATAGAATTACTGACTTCCAAACTAAATAGCCCAGGCAACAAGAAGGGGAAAACAGAAAATGCACAAAGGAAAGACAAAGGAAAAATATAAAGTGAAACATCAGTAATAGGTGCCAACACCTCAGTCATCACATGAATGAGTCCGGCCGGCATGGAAGGTCAAAGCTTCCTCACGGTTAGAGCATGTGCTAAACGACACGGCAGGATAAAGCCGGGAAGACAAACCAGCATGTGCTCAGAGTGCTGGCCAAGGAAAACGGGTACAAGGTGGGGGAGGGGGTGTTAATCTCAGGTAAAATCACAGGAAAGAAAAATATTAAAAATATTTAAGAAATGTGCACGATCAAACTGAAGAAAAACTTTAATGAAGTGAAATAATAAGAGAAAACCTGCGTATATGGCAAGACATACTGTAGTTTCTGTGTTGAATGATATAATATTAAAAACATACCAATTCTTCCAAATTAATCTACAATTTTTGTTTTTGTTTTTTTGTTAATCCTCACCCGAGGATATTTTTCCATTGACTTTTAGAGAGAGTGGGAGAGGGGAAAAGACAGAGAAACATCGATGTGAGAGAAACACAGCAATTGGTTGCCTCCTGCACGAGCCCTGACCAGGGCCCTGGCTGGAGAGGAGCTTGCAACCGAGGTACATGCCCTTGACCAGAATCGAACCCAGGACCCTTTGGTCCACAATCCGATGCTCTATCCACTGAGGCAAACCGGCTAGGGCTTAATCTGTAATTTTATTATGATGCCAATGAAAGTGCCAATGGGATTTTTCACCTCAGATCTTATTCATTTAACTCCAAAGTTTATGTCATAAAAGAAGATCTTGAGAACATGAATAAAATCACGAAGAAGATAAAAATGAAAAGGAACTGGTGAAAGTTATGTGATATTCACATGGGGCTAGACCAGGGGTCGGCAAACTCATTAGTCAACAGAGCCAAATATCAACAGTACAACGATTGAAATTTCTTTTGAGAGCCACATTTTTTAAACTTAAACTTCTTCTAACGCCACTTCTTCAAAATAGACTCGCCCAGGCCATGGTATTTTGTGGAAGAGCCACACTCCAGGGGCCAAAGAGCCGCATGTGGCTCGCGAGCCTCAGTTTGCCGACCACTGGGCTAGACTAACCCTGTGAGGGACTGGAATGGACCCAGAAGAAAAGGGCGAACAATCTGTGGGAATCATTGAAGGACAGACAAGCCATTCGGCACATGTCAGGGGAGGAGCGGCTGTCCCCTAGGAAAAGGATGCCTGCCACAGCCCTGCCACCCCGCTGTACACGGCTGTGTGTGTGTCGCACAGCATGCTGTATAAGTGGCATGTCCTCACCAACATGCGCATCATACACTGTGCACAAAAATAAATCCCAAAATGATTAAAGAGCTAAAGCTAAGAGCAAAATTAGAAGCATTACAAGAAAATAGAGAATAACATTTCTGTGACAAGACCTAAAACTCAAGGCTCATGAAAATGAACATGTGTAGGAAACTTCCACATAGAGCTTCCACACTGGTTAAAACATGTGCTAAATAACATGCCATAAAGAACATGGAAAGGCAAGGGAAAGACTGGGAAAATGCAATCAAGCAAGCAAGTCATCAACTCAATAGGGAAAAAAGGGCAAAGAACACAAACAGGGGATTCACAGAGGAAGAGAGGTCATTGGCAGCACGCATCCTTGAAGAGCAGTGATCAGAGAAATTACGGCAAATGCCAGGAAGAGACGCAGCTTTTTGCCCAGCAGAACGGTAACCTGGATGAGGAAGCAGGAAAAGTGGGCCCTGCTTCATCTCATAGTGAGTGTAATTTGGCGAAACCTCCCGTAAGGTTATTGGAATTATCTATGGATGAAAAACGTGCTTGCCCTTTGGCTCAGGAATGGTGTTTGTAGGACTTTATCCATGCATAAGCCCATGAAATTGTATGTGTAAAATATTCACTACTTAGTTGCCTGTGTAGAGGGGAAACCTGAACCCCCTCCTCAGACGTTTATCAGTAAATGCACATCCAAACTATGATTCCGACTGCAGCCACTTTTTTTCTCTGTTAACCCTCACCCAAGGATATTTTTCCATTGATTTTTAGAGAGAGTGGAAGAGAGAGGGAAAGACAGAGAGAAACATCGATGTGAGAGAAACACATCGATTGGTTGCTTCCTGCACGTGCCCCGACCAGGGCCCAGCCAGATCAGCTATATAGAGGCTGGTTTAACTTTCCAAACTTTCTGTATCTGATCACTATTGTATGCAGTTCAAACCCTGGTTCTGTAACAGCATAAAAACTTCATTTCCTTAATACGACCTTTTCTTTCTTTCCCTTTGATTCAAACTGGCCTTGTCCATCTTAGGAGCACTCTGACTCACCCCTCTTCCTCCCTTAATCATTAAGCCCTCAGGAAAAAGCCCTCAGGCCACATCCAATAATCTTAGGAACAAAGCCTGGAGTCTGTTGACCACAGAGACAGAGTCAAACTAAAGATAACATCTAGGCCTCAGTTGTATTGGCTCCACACCCAGAAAAGCAGAACCACCCCCGTGACACACCTTTGTGAAACCTGAGTGATGCCATGGCTGGCGTCAGGACCAGATGCGCTGATCCACCACCCCTCCCTAGTGGGGACCAGGCAGTAGAGACATGACCCTAACCACTCCCTGGCTCCCTTAGTCGCCATGATTGACAATTTTCCCTGTAACTCAGCCCCCAAGAAGTCACAGGGGAGTCAGGTATTGGAGCCTCCAGGTTTGGCACCATTTCCTTAAATAAACCTTTACTTTCCTTGCCTCAAACTCCTGTTGTGTCTGATTGGGCTTTGATGTAGGCAGCCTAACAGACCCCTTTAGTTCAATAACAGTTATCCCATCTAATAGTAGTAACCTTGATTTTCAATATTTTTTAACTCAAATCTCCCAGAGCCTTGCTTTCCTTGAATGGGATGACAACATATACTTCCTGGATTTGTTGTGATAATAAGACCCACCTGTAAAGTATCTCACACAGCTCCTGGCCTTCGTGTGGCTTGAGATACTAGAAACATTCTTATTTGAACACTCTAGTCCAGGCTCCTAGGGTAAGGTGACCAGATTTTAACATTGGTAAAGTGGGACACCATTGACTGGGCGGGGGGGGTAGGAGGGGGCGTTTCTTTTCTTTTCTTTTTTTTAATATATTTTATTGATTTTTTACAGAGAGAGGGATAGAGAGTTAGAAACATCGATGAGAGAGAAACATCGATCAGCTGCCTCTTGCACACCCCCTACTGGGGATGTGCCCGCAACCAAGGTACATGCCCTTGACCGGAATCGAACCTGGGACCCTTGAGTCCGCAGGCCGACGCTCTATCCACTGAGCCAAACCGGTTTCGGCCCGGGGGGGTGGGGGGGTTCTTGATTAAAAATTTGGTCTATATTGTAATCGCTTTTGGTTTTTTTAATAAAAGGAAATTCACTTCTTAGATCATCATTGAATTTGCATCCTCTTTTCTTACTCATTATGTTAAAAATCTAAAAAAAATAATTTAAAATTATATTATAAATTATTATATACATATTGCTTAAAAACACAGTAAGTAGGTACATAATTACATGAACATATTTTATTGTTAGTTTATAAATTAAATTAATTTGATTGTTATAAAGTAACTATATTTTAAAAGTTATTTTAATCCTATATTTCTTTCTAAATAATAACAATACTAACTTGTATTATTTTTCCTCTGAATTTGCCGTAACGTAAGTCATAAGTGTCACTTTCAAGGCCAGCGTTAGACTTTTTGCCGCCACTATAAAATATAAATAATACGAGTACTGTCTGCTAAATTCAAGAAAATTTATGTATTTATGAAATAAATAAATAAATTACTTACCTAAATTATCTGAATAGCTGATTTGTAATGACATCACTTGTTTAACTAGCTTACTAGCACGCAGTACGATGTGTATCGTCTGAGAGACAGTTACAAAATGTTTTCGTCGTTGCCAATCCCAAAAAATGCCATTGTTCATTAAGTCCAAACAATGGTGGTCGAATTCTAACTGATCAACAATGCGAACTTTGATAAGCAGTTCTCGATAATCAGTTCTCAACAATTATTTGTTATTATTAAAGTTTAACATTATAAAATTAACAAAAATAATATAAAACTCATATCCTGGCTAAATAGCCACGTGGCCACCGAAAACCGTATATTCCCTTCCCGTTCTCCCGCCGTTCCCTAGCTTGTCGTGCATTCTTTACAAAAATCGGGACTTTTTTAAAATGCTGCGGGACGCGGGACAAATTGTTAAAAATCGGGACTATGGTCACCTTATCCTAGGGGCACCTTCACACACATGGCTAAGGGCTCAGCTACAGTTCACACTTAGCTAAAAATGACATCCATTTCACCAGGTTTTATTTCTTCAAACTCTAGATGGCCTTGAGGGTCCCAGAACTTTATGGCTTTTGGCTCCTCCTGTTTCCCATGATAATCCCTGGACACACAGCTCCCATTTAGGGCATCAAAACATCCCAAATCTGCCCGGCTGGCATGACTCAGTGGTTGAGCGTCAACCTATGAACCAGGAGGTCAGGGCACATGCCCGGGTTGCAGGCTCAATCCCCCGGCGAGGGAGGGGCATGCAGGAGGCAGCCAATCAATGATTCTCTCTCATCATAGATGTGTCTCTCTCACTCTCCCTTCTCTGAAATCAATAAAAAATATATTTTAAAAAAACACACACCCCAAATCTTAGGAAACTGATGGCATAACATTGGTAAATGTACTTTGTGAAACCCAAGTTCGTGATATTAAAATAAAAACATTCCAATCAAATTTCTGAAGGTTTTCTTTGGGAAGCACAGGAACGTAGGCAAACAGCACTTTTCATACAAATGGTAACTCAAGAACACAGAATAAAACTAGCTTTCTGAATGACAAACGTTAAGTGCAAAACCTCTAGGGGTGGAGACAGAGTTCCTGTAACAGCGGTGAGCATGTCCCTGAGAGCATAAGCTGAGCTGGCTTGTTCTAGGATTCAAAGAAATTGTGGGGTGTGTAGGCAAGAAATCAGGGCCATCAAAAAAGATCTGCAACTTATAAAGACTCTGAAAAAAACTTGGTTTATCCAGAGCATGAGGAAAGTAAAGAAGAAATGTTGCTCCTTCAATGCATCAGAAAGAGTGATAACTCCCACAGAGCGAAGACAAAAGCCATTATTCTGGAAAGGGAGTCTTGATAAAGACTCTCTGCAGCTGTGGGCCTGAGCAGCGGCAGATTAAAGGACAGGGCAATAAGCCCAAACACAAGCAGGGGAGGATTAGTCACAGGTGGGCACCCTCCCCAGACTCTCCCCCCCTCCCCGCCCCGCAGAGCCTTGAGCTGCCATCTCAGAGGTCGGGGAGACCGGGAGCCACAGGGCAGCATGGCCGAGAGTGGCCTGCAGGTGACACCAGAACTGTCTGTCCTATGGCTCTGGCAGCGGGCCTGTCCTTCCACCAGGAGTCTCCATGGAAGAGGAGGTTGGGAAGGGAGACATACTGTTGGAGCCAGAACTGCAGAAGATCCACAGGGGGTCCAGCAGGTTAGGGACAGAGAGGCCCGGGTCCAAGAACCACAGAAAATTGTCTGGTATTTAGGACTCACAGGCAGGAGAGCGAGGAAGCCAGAGAAGTCTGGAGCACTCACTGAGACCTGAGCTGACCCCAGGTCTCAAAATGAACCCACTCTGCCTGGACCTCTGGGACGGAGGACAGAGCCTTTGCAGGTTATTTAGTGTGCCGGTGTGCTTTGTAAACTGCAAAACAATGCTCAAATCCATCCTCACTCTTCAGGGGAAGAGAGGCAGCACTGAGCCCTCAGGCCACTGACCACCTGGGGACTGTCTGAGCAGCACCAGGCCCTTCCTGGGGCCTTGCGGATGCTGGAGGTGTTTTGAACCCTAGCATTTGCTCTTCAGGACCATGGCCAGATCTGAGTTTTCACAATGAGACTCCATCCCAAAGGGTCTTATTTAAAGAAAGACAAGGAATTCCATGAACCTCAGAAATAATAAGGTTCATGGGGTGGGGGGTGGGGGAGGGCAGGGCAATATTAACTTTCATTTAAAATAATAATCACCTGAATAAATTCCTACTTTTTCTTTACATTTCCTCTGCCTGATTCAACACACATTTGTGGTTGTGTGTGTGATAAAGGACAAGTACAGTAAGAGTAAGTGCATTACTATTATAAAAAGTATTATTTTAAAAACATGTATAACAACACAGAAAATAATTTAGCTATACATAGAAAGTCTCAAAACAGTTCCTTTACTCCAGAAACTTCACTTCTGAAATTATAACAGGCATGGACCCTAATTACCGCTAATAAACAGTTTCATGACAAAGGTGCTCATCAGCTGCTATTTATAACCACACTAGAGGCCCAGTGCATGAAATTCGTGCACGGAAGGGGGGGGTCCCCCTCAGCCCAGCCTGCAACCTCTCCAATCCGGGACCCCTTGGAGGATGTCCGACTGCCAGTTTAGGCCCAATCCCAGAGATCGGGACTAAACCGGGATTCAGATATCCCTCTCACAATCCTGGACTGCTGACTCCTAATTGCTTACCTGCCTGCCTGCCTGGTTGCCTCTAACTGGCCCCCTGCACTGGCCTGATTGCCCCTCACTGCCTCTGCATGCTGGTCTAATTGCCCCCTACTGCCCCCTCCCTGCCTGCCTGGTCACTCCTAACTGACCCCTCCCGCCAGCCTGATTGCCCCTAACTGCCCCCCCCTGCCGCTGGCCTAGTCATCCCTTACTGACCCCCTGCCAACCTAATTGCCCCCAACTGCCCCCCCCCCGCTGGCCTGGTCACCCTACGCAGTCTGCTATTCAGTCATTTGGTCATCCCTCACTAACCCCCTGCCGGCCTGGTCGCCCCACACAGCCTGCTGTTCAGTCGTTTGGTCGTCCTTCACTAACCGCCCTGCCAGCCTGGTGGTAGGCAGCCATCTTGTGAGGGCGTGAGGTTAATTTGAATATTACCTCTTTATTATATAGGAGAGAAACAAACCATACACACCTCAGGGGACAGTGCTCAGTGTGGTCAAGCCACCAAATGGACTATTGTGGGGAAGCACTGGACTTGGTTGATTCCTCTATAAGGAGGATGCCTCAAAAGATCAGGGGCCTCAGGGGGGACCTTGCCGAAGGTGGCAGCCCCTACCTTGACTTTTCCAAACAAGTCCAATCCCCCAGGGTGTTTTGCTAGAATCTCTGTTTAGTCTTTAAAGACCTGACCTTATAGAAGCATGTGCTTTCTCAAGGATACTTGCCCTGCTGGTTGTATCTAGAGGTTAATTTTAGTTCAAGCGGTTGTTATAATAAAGCCTAAGGAGGCAGGCAATCGAGGCTGCTTTGTTCTTAAAGCAAAACAGTCCCTTAGCCTTCTCTTTCACAGAAACATGTGTCAGAGTAATCTGTTCATCTGTTGCTCAGGGTCTGCTGGTCAGCCCTGGCAGACCATGTCATCATTACTTACTTATGAAGACTATATAACTATTAGAGGAAAGGATGTAAGATCACCCATTATAACCAAGTCTTTCAAATGGTAGTAAAAGCAAACACTTGTTCAGCACTAACTGTGCTGGCACTGGGATGACCACGCTGGTGGGAGTCCTTACACTGGCCCCCCATAGCAGTTCTGTGACCAGCTCCATTCTGCACGTGGAAACCAAGGCTGAGTATGAGGAGGAACTCCCCCGAAGATACTCAGGTGCTACCAAACATGTGAAGATGTGCTCAACTTCATTAGCATTCAAAGCTACACAATTAAAAACCACCATAAGAAACAGAATTGGCATAAATTGAACAGTTTAATGACATCAGTGTTGGTGGAAGTGAGATGAAAATACTTTCTTATTTACTACTAGCTGTACCCGGCCACGCGTTGCTGTGGCTCAGTCTGGTTAAATGGAAAAGGAAGAAAAGAGAAAGCACACGTTTCTAATATGTTTAATTTCACAATGCTTGTGAGTATACAATATTTTTTGTTGTTCCATTGTTTGTGCAGATATAGAGATTGTCTGGTTTGCCGACTCTAGAACATGCAACATATAATTGTCCATGTGAGAAGCAATCCATGTCTAGATCTAAACTGCACAATTCTAAAGATTGGCCCTGAGCTTTGTTGATGGTGATTGCAAATGCCCATCGAATTGGGAATTGCAATATCTTAAATTGAAATGGCATATCCATTGGAATCATAGGAATGCAAGGAATGAGAACATCTTCACCTTTGAAAGGTCCTGTCAAGATTGTTGCTTCTACTACTTTGCTCATTAATTTTTTTACTGCAAGCAGCGTGCCGTTGCAAAGCTTTGGCTGGTTGATATTTCACAACATGATAATTGGCACGCCGATTTTCAATTGCAGTACCTGCAGTGGCATCCCTGGCAGATTGAGTGAATTCAAAAATTCTGTTGGATAATTAACCGCTTCATCTGCTTCCACAACAGTGTCGACGGACTTGTATGTGACTGCCTCGCTTTGAATGTTAGACTGAATAATATTGTTAAGTTCGTAGACGTCTTTGTTCTTGGTCGCAAGAATAGCTCGTTCACTCAGCCAATTGTGATTCTTATAATTGGTTTGAATATTGGGAAATACTTTTTCAACCAATTCTTCTTTTGACGTCACTAAATTGCAGAAGTTATGAGGCAATGAAATTCGTCCTGAGGTCAGATCAACTGGCACCTTTCTGTTACCAATTTCCAGCAATTGATGTGAGAATATCTCAGCTGATTGATCGTTTTGCAGCTGGACACGCATATTTGTAGTTAATTTTAACTTCTTTACGTGTCGCCACAAAGTAGAGTATTTCAGGCAAGCATTTATTTTGTCCACTGGTGTCAATCGCGGAATTACAGGTAATGTTTGCCTGAAATCTCCTGCAAGCAATATCAATGCGTTCCCAAATGGTCTGATGTTTCCACGCAAATCTTGCAATGATCAATCAAGAGCCTTGAGTGATTTTTTGTGCGCCATTGTGCATTCATCCCAAACAATAAGTTTGCATTTCTGCAATACTTTTGCCATGCCGGATGCTTTGGAAATGTTGCACGTGGGAGTGTCAATGAATTGCATGTTCAATGGCAATTTCAAAGCGGAATGAGCAGTTCTTCCACCTAGTAGCAATGTTGCAGCTATTCCGGACGATGCAAGAGCTAAGGCTATGTCATTTTGGGATCAAATTGCTGACAGAATCAATCAAATTAGGAATGTTTTACCAGTTCTTCTTGGCGCATCTAAGAAGAAGATTTCTCCAACCCCGTTATTGACAGTTTGCATTATTTGATCGTAAGTGCCTTTTTGCTCAAGCGTTAGCTTAGGAATATTTGATTGCACATACGACAAAAGATCACCCGTGTTGTAATTTTGTTCATGACACAATTCTACATCGAATGAAGCAGCAGCAGATCGATTCGGTGATGGCATTCCCAATTGATTGAGAACTTTGTTTGCGATTTCTAAGCACAAATCTTCAACCATTACCAATATTGAAATGGAATCGTAAAATATTTAGTATAGCGTGTGTTGCTTTTACGTCCAAGAGATGGCGCTGTTTTTCAAAAAAGCATGTTTTTACCTGTCACAGGTGTGACATCTATATAATAGTAGGTATAAGGTATTTAAAACCACGCATTTATTCGAATGCAATGTTGTGTCAAAATTTCAAAGCAATCGGTGAAGAAATTTCAGAGATTTAAGATTTTGAACAAACTAACATTTACATTTTTATTTATATAGATTGGTGGAACCATAATTGATACAACCATGGCTCCAAATTTAAATGTGCACTCTTCTCTTCCGACCCAAACACTTCTCTTTGGTAAATTACTCCAGGGAGATTCTCACACATCTTATGAAAGGACACGCATAAAGATTTTCACTGTGTGGTTGTTTGTATTAAAAAGAAGTTAAATAAATAATGGTTGATCCAAGCAACAATTAAAAAGAAAAAGATGGATCTCTTTTTCGAAAAACCTCCAAAGCAAGTAAAATAATAATAATAAATCTAACTTAAAGAAATATGCATACTATGAGGAGAAACCAAGATGAAACTGCTGCCTTGCACAACAATTTCAAAACTACAACTAAAAGACAAAACGTCTATCACCCAGAACCACAGGAAAGCTGGCTGAGTGGAAGTTCTACAACTAGAAGGAAAGAGAAAAGAGCACAAGCGCTGAAAAGCTGAGGTACGGAGGCACGCGAATCGGGCTGGTGGCAGGCAACTGGGCGCGCTGCTTTTTTTCAACCCAAAGGGAAACAAGATCTTGATTACTCTGAAATCCAGTTTCTGGGGAGATGCGGGGGACCCAGACGCCTATGGGGAGAAGCTGGACTGTCGGCCATTGGGTCGGAAAGTGGGGGTGACTTTCTTGCAGAGGCGTGCCCAGCAATCATTGTTTACTGTGCTGGAGCGCAGGATGCGGGGACTTGGAAACGCGGAAAGGCAGAGAAGGCAGACTAGCAGCCATTGCTGTTTGCCACGCTCTAGCCTAGTGATGCCCTGAGACCCTGCCCTGCACAATCTACAAACACACCCAAGCTCTGCGCAGCGGCTTTTGCATATAAATGGCCTGCCCTGTCGAAGCTTAACCAAATAAACTGCAGTTCCGGTCAGACAGCTCCAAAACCTCCAAATCCCAAGCAAAGAGGAGAAAACTGTAGTTCTTGCTGTTGCTCCTGCTGGGTGGCCTCAGACAGTAGCTGACCTGCACCCCATTGGAGATCCAGAAACTAGTGTATCTAGTGGTCTGTGTGAGACGATACCAGATTTCAACTACTCTCATAAGGGACACATTCAAGAGGCAGACTCAGTGAGCGCCAAAGCCCTACTGGAACAAGTCCTGCCCCATAAAGGTGTCTCCAGCACAGCAATTCTTCCGTTATAGATACAATGGGTCCTCACGGACAATTGGCCTGGAGGTCAATTACTCCCAGTGACACCAACAACAATCAAGACTTAACTACAACAAGGCTGTACACACAGTCCACAAAGGGGTGCACCAAGAGTGTCCACCTCAGGTAACTGGGAGGCTGACCCATTGAACCATATAGGACACCTCAGCACACAAAGCCACCCTACCAACTCAGGGAAGCAGCGAAAATGAGGAGACAAGGAAACAGATCACAAATGAAAGAAACGGAGGAGAACAAACGACTGGATATAGAGTTCAAAACCACGGTTATAAGGTTTTTCAAGAATTTCCTAGAAAAGTCTGATAAATTTAATGAGACCCTCGAGGATATGAAAAAGGACCAACTAGAAATTAAACATACACTGACTGAAATAAAGAATAATATACAGAGATCCAACAGCAGACTAGAGGAACGCAAGAATCAAGTCAAAGATTTGGAATACAAAGAGGCAAAGGACACTCCTCCAGAGAAGCAAGAAGAGAAGAGAATTCAGAAAGTTGAAGATAGTGTAAGGAGCCTCTGAGACAACTTCAAGCGTACCAACATCAGAATTATGGGGGTGCCAGAAGAAGAGAGAGAGCAAGATACTGAAAACCTATTTGAAGAAATAGTGACAGAAAACTTCCCCCACCTGGTGAAAGAAATAGACTTACAAGTCCAGGAAGCGCACAGAACCCCAAACAAAAGGAATCCAAAGAGGACCACACCAAGACACATCATAATTAAAATGCCAAGAGCAAAAGACAAAGAGAGAATATTAAAAGCAGCAAGAGAAAAACAGTTAGTTACCTACAAGGGAGCACCCATACGACTGTCAGCTGATTTCTCAACAGAAACTATGCAGGCCAGATGGGAGTGGCAAGAAATATTCAAAGTGATGAATAGCAAGAACCTACAACCAAGATTACTCTACCCAGCAAAGCTATCATTCAGAATTTAAGGTCAGATAAAGAGCTTCACAGATAAGAAAAAGCTAAAGGAGTTCATCAACACCAAACCAGTATTATATGAAATGCTGAAAGGTATTCTTTAAGAAGAGGAAGAAGAAAAAGTAAAGATAAAAATTATGAACAACAAATACATATCTATCAACAAGTGAATCTAAAATTCAAGTGAATTAAAACTCTGACGAACAGAATAAGCTGGTGAACATAATAGAATCAGGGGCATAGAATGGGAGTGGATTGATAATTCTCAGGGGGAAAGGGGTGTCTGTGTGGGGGGTACAGGAAGAGACTGGACAAAAATCGTACACCTATGGATGAGGACAGTGTGGGGGAGGTAAGGGCAGAGGGTGGGGTCGGGACCGGGTGGAGGGAAGCTATGGGGGGGGGGGAGGAGAAACAATTGTAATAATCTGAACAATAAAGATTTATTAAATTAAAAAAAAAGAAATATGCATACTATGATACCATTTATGTCAAAACCAAAAAAGAGAAATGCACAAACCAACATCTTTCTAGTGGCACATATGTCCATGTATATGTTCAGAAAAAAGGTCTGTAAGAACAGGCACCGCCTGGTAACTGCATGGGACACTGGGAGGGAATCTGACACTCTATATACATATGTCTTCAGGTGTTAATTTTTTAGAATAGGGATGTATCCATGTATTACTTATGCAATTACAAATAATTATATAGCTAAACAAGGGCAAACAAAACAAACCTTGCTTAAAGCAATGGTTCTCAAACTAGAAGCACCTGGAGAGCTTGTTAAACCCAGAATGCTTGTTAAACCCCATGCCCTGACTCCTGCCCTAGAGTTTCTGATTCAGTAGGTGGAGGTGGGGGGATGACTGATACTGTGGTCTGGTCAGAGGCCACACTCGGAGAACCAGTGCCTTGGAGAGGTGGAATGCTAAGCTTACAGTGTCATGGGAGGAGCCAGGATTTGAATCCAGGACCATGATAGGTAAGACCCTAACTCTTGACCGTGATCAACTGCTTCCAGGGCTATCTTTGTGTGGTAGAATTAAGGTGGGTTTCTTTGTTGCCAGTTTTTACATATATCCTTATTGGATTTTTAAATATAACATCAATTCATCCTGTAAAGCCTAAAACTATACTTCGTGTATTTTCCAAAGTTTATGAGAATTCCCTGCTTTGGAAATGTTTTTAGGATTATATAACAATCTCCCTCTGTCTCAATTAAGTGTGTGTGTGTGAGTCAGGGACTTCCTGGTGTGAACCTGAGCTGAGCTCTGAATATCATTCAACTTCCTACGTTGGGGAAGTTCTCACTCCATTTATTGGACACAAAGGCTGGTGAGGACATATCCTTTCCCTAGCAGTGGGCATCCACCCAAAATGCAAGTAGGGTTCACTAAGCCAAGGAAAGTAAGAAGGAAATACATGTCTATTATGATTGAGGAAAAAATATTTTTTGCTTAATAACTAATAAAGGCCTACATGCACAGAGCAGCGCCCCCCCTTCCACTCAGCTCCCTAGAGGTGGCAGAAGAATAAATCCCTAATTGCAGTGGGAAACAGAAGAAGGGGCGTGTCAGTGAACCGGCCTCATTAAGGACCCCTGTAAGAGGAATGCCGATCAGAATAGGACGGAAGAAGGAAGTCCCACACACCATGCACAATGCGCACAACGGAGGGAGGATATGGAGCCCTGGGAAGCACCAAGCTCCAAGAGGATATTGCCAAGAAGATGCCTTGTTTTGGCTTTGTCATGGTTCCTGAACCAATCCTTTACAGGAAAAGTGATTACACAAAAGAGTTAGACACACTTCCTGAAATATGTGTGGAAGGAGAAAGTGGACACTGGGAAACTGACCAAACCAAATACCAGCAGCACAAAAGTTCAAAGAGCTTGGAAGAATGAAAGAAAATATAAAAGACATGGAAGATGGATCCAGACATTTCTTTTTTTTAATATATTTTTATTAATTTCAGGGAGGAAGGAAGAGGAAGAGAGAGATAGAAACATCAATGATGAGAGAGAATCATTGATTGGCTGCCTCCTGCACACTCCTCACTGGGAATCGAGCCCGCAACCTGGCCACATGCCCTTGACCAGAATCGAACCTGGGACCCTTGAGTCTGCAGTTCGATACTCTATCCACCGAGCCAAACCAGCTAGGGCAGATCCAGACATTTCAACACCTATTGGATATAATGCAAATGTAAGAATACAGAAAAGAGATGACAGAGAAAACTTACCCAGAACTGAAGACCCAAGTCCTCCTTTGAGATGTCCCACAAAGTGCTAAACTAAACAAGATCAAAAGAATGAATGAACGTTGACTGGGGGTGGTGAACACACAGTAGAGTGTACAGATGGTGTATTGTAGAACTGTGCACCTGAAACTTGTAGGTTTTGTCAACCAATGGCACCCCAATAAATTCAACAAAAAGACAAAAAAGAAACAAATGAACAGGAAAACTCCCATGTCTTAGTGTAGTGGTTGGCAAACTCATTAGTCAACAAAGCCAAATATCAACAGTACAATGACTGAAATTTCTTTTGAGAGCCGAAAACCTACTTCTGCGCATGGGCCACAAAGTTTCAATCACACTGTACGTGCGCGCCCGCACATGTTATTTTGTGGAAGAGCCACACTCAAGGGGCCAAAGAGCCGCATGTGACTCGCGAGCCACAGTTTGCTGACCACTATCTTAGTGTAATGCCAGAACAACAATAATAAGGAGAAAAATTCTAGAAGTTTTGGAGTTAGGACAGGAGTATTCAATTACTTAAGAAAGAACTAGACTCAACAATGTGAATGCACTTAATGCTACTGAACTATACACTTAAAATAGTTAAAATGGTACATTTTATGTTATGTACATTTTTTTTCAATTTTTTTTATTAAGGTATTATATGTGTACATATCTTACCATTGCCCTCCCCCCTACCCCACTCCCATATATGCCCTCACCCCCCAGAGTTTTGTGTCCATTGGTTATGCTTATATGCATGCATACAAGTCTTTTGATTGATCTCTTATCTGCCCCACCTCTCCCTAACCTTCCTGCTATGTTATGTACATTTAAACACAATTTAAAATAGACACATGCCCCAATCACAACCCACAAAAGGGACATGTCTAGAACATACAGCTCAGTAGTACAATGACACCACACTTCTGTGCCCCAGTACATTTACTAAAAGAAACCACCCCCACTCATTTCCCACAGGGCTGGAGGGAGGAAATGCTGCTGTGAATGAAAGCTGAGGCACCCACCAGACCCAGGTAGCCGCAATGAATGACGGGCTGATACCTTTAGATGCACTTTGAAAATAAATCTAAAACACATTCTCTCTAGACGGCAACAGGATTAGACTCGAAGAGTGATTTGACACGTTAGAAAGCTCACAGCTTCCTTCCTGGAGGAAAGAGAAAACCAGGGACAGGACCCAGGGCCTACACAACAGAGAGGAAGATAGAAACATCTATGATGAGGAGCCAAGATGGCGGCGGAGTTGAACGGCTGATCTGTTGCCTCGCATGGCAGTTTCGGAAACACAACTAAAAGATGGACTGGTGAGCGCGGCGACTCCTACTCGCGTCTCCCCAGGCCGGGCGGCTGCTCCTCTCAGTCAGTACCTCAGCCGGGGCCATGAGCTCGTGGGCGACCGCGGCAGCTGCTGTGGCGGCGGCCGCGGACTCGGCGCAGTGGCTCTCGGTGAAGGAAGAGACCACCTTTCTCCAGGACGGGCCCATCCGCGTCACTGACCTGGCCGAGCTGCCCAGTGAGATCCTCGGGGCCCCGGAGGCCGCTGACACCGACTTGGAGGATTTTTAGGATTTCCCGTCTTACATTCAAGTCCTTTAGCCATTTTGAGAGAGGAGAACCAAGAAGGCGGAAAAGTTAAACAAATGAACTGTGCCGCGCACAGCAATTTCAAAAATACAACTGGAGGACAGAGCGTCTGCCACCCAGAACCACAGGAGAGCTGGCTGAAGGGTGGATTTACAGCTAAGAGGAAAGAGCAAATTCGAAGGCGCTGAGGTGCGGAGGCGCGTGGTTCGGGCTGGTGGCGGGGGAAGGGTCGTGTGGCTTTTTTTCCAACCCTAGGGGAGATTAGCTCCCCATCACCCTGAAATCCAGCTTCTGGGGACTCGCGGGAGACCCAGATGCCTGCAGGGAGAGGCTGGACTCTCGGCCTTCGTGTCGGAGAGTGGGAGTAACTTCCTTGCGGAGGTGCGCCCAGCAATCAGTGTTTGCTGCGCTGGAGTGCGGAACGAGGGGGCTTAGAAACGTGGAAAGCAGAAAAAGCAGACTTGCAGCCATTGCGGTTAGCCACGCCATGGCCTGGTGGCGCCCTGAGACCCCGCCCCGCCCTGGGACCCACCCCGCACGTTTTGCAGGCCCACCTGGGCTCCAAGCAGCGGCTTTTGCATGTGGGTGGCCTGCCCTGTGGCAGCTTGACCAGATGAACTGCGGTTCTAGTCGGACTGCTCCAGGGCCGCTTAGACAGGAGGAGGAAACTGCAGTTTTTGCTATAATTCCTGCTGAATGGCCTCAGGCAGTAGCTGACCTACACTCCATTGGAGACCCAGAAACGAGGGCATCTAGTGGTCGGTGTGAGATGACACCAGATTTCAACCACTCGCATAAGGGACACATTCAAGAGGCAGACTCAGTGAGCGCCAAAGCCTTGCTGCAACAAGATCCGGCCCATAAACGTGTCTCCTGCACAGCAACTCTTCCTTTATAGAAACAGAGGGTCCTCATGGACAATTGGCCAGGAGGACAATTCCTCCCAGTGACACCAACAACAATCAAGACTTAACTATACAAAGGAGGACCAAGATGGAGGCATAGGACGGAAGCCTGATTGTTGCCTACCACAACAATTTTGAGATTACGACGGGAGAGCAGAGCAGACACCATCCAGAACCACCGGAGGGCTGGCTGAGCAGATGCTCTACAACTAGAATAAAAGAGAGGGGTACGCGGGATGATGCTGATGCCGGTGACCCAAAGATCACACTTTAAGAACTACGGCTCAGGCGACACAATGGCAGCCTGGAACGTGCTCGGCGCAGTTCCCCCGGCGGTCTCCGGCTGAGGGGACGGCTCCACTCGCTGCTGAGCACGGACAGACGAGCCCCTGAGAGACATGGGGTGGGAGACTCCGCGCTTGCTGACCTCCGAGTCCTTCAAGAATCTCAACGCCCCGAAGCGGCCAGGTGTGCACGCTCGGCGACTGGCCACCGCTGCAGACCCAAGGGCCGACGCAGCGACCCCGGACCAGCCCGCCACCGCGCACCGGGCACACCAGAGCTTCGCCGAGCCTGCAGCCCAACGAGTTCTGCGGCAGCCGCCCTGGAGCTCTGAGAAAATGGCTGAAGGAATTGCTGAGAGGGAATTGACCAACAGGAATTGGGATCAAGAAGACGAAACCCCGCTGGGTCCCGGGTCCAGGTGAGGCCATGCGCCCCTGGGTCCGGGTGAGGCAGGGAACTGGGTCAGGGTGGGGCTGGGTCCCGGGTCTAGGCGAGGCCACATGGCCCTGGATCCGGGTGAGGCCGCGACCCCCTGGGTCCGGGTGAGGCTGGGTCCCGGGTCCAGGCGAGGCCACATGGCCCTGGATCCGGGTGAGGCCGCACCCCCCTGGGTCCGGGTGAGGCTGGGTCCCAGGTCCGGGTGGGGCCACGCCCCTGGGTCCAGGTGAGGCTATGCGCCCCTAGGTCTGGGTGAGGCTGGATCCTGGGTCCGGGTGGGGCTGTGCGCCCCTGGACCCGGGTGAGGCCACGCGACCATGGGTCCGGGTGAGGCCACACGCCCCTGGGTCCGGGTGAGGCTACGCGCCCCTGAGTCCGGGTGAAGCTGGATCCCAGGTCCGGTTGAGGCCATACGCCCCTGGGTCCGTGAGAGGCTGGGTCCCGGGTCCGGGAGAGGCTGCGTGCCCCTGGGCTCGGGTGTGGTCACACGCCCCTGGGTCTAGGTGAGGCCTCACACCCCTGGGTCCGGCTGAGGCCGTGGGCCCCTGGATCCGGGTGAGGCCACGCGACCATGGGTCTGGGAGAGGCCACGCGCCCCTGTGTCCGGGTGAGGCCATGTGCCCCTGGGTCCGGATGAAGCTGGATCCCAGGTCCGGGTGAGGCCGTGTGCCCCTGAATCCGGGTGAGGCTGGGTCCCGGGCCCGGGTGAGGCCACGCGCCCCTGGGTCTGGGAGAGGCCACGTGCCCCTGGGTCCGGGTGAGGTCGCGCCCCTGGATCTGGGTGAAGCTGGATCCCGGGTCCGGGTGAGGCCGTGTGCCCCTGGATCCGGGTGAGGCTGGGTTCCGGGTGCAGGTGAGGCCGCGCGCACCTGGGTCCGGGTGAGGCCACGCGCCCCTGGGTCCAGGAGAGGCCATGCACCCCTGGGTCCGGGTGAGGCCACGCGCCCCTGGGTCCAGGAGAGGCCACGCACCCCTGGGTCCGGGTGAGGCCACGTGCCCCTGGGTCCGGGAGAGGCCACGCGCCCCTGGGTCCGGGTGAGGCCATGCGCCCCTGTGTCCGGGTGAGGCCATGCGCCCCTGGGTCCGAGTGAAGCTGGATCCCGGGTCCGGGTGAGGTCATGTGCCCCTGGATCCGGGTGAGGCTGGGTCCCGGGCCCGGGTGAGGCCATGCGCCCCTGAGTCTGGGGGAGGCCACGCGCCCCTGGGTCTGGGTGAGGCCTCATGCCCCTGGGCCCGGGTGAAGCTGGATCCTGGGTCCGGGTGAGGCCGTGTGCCCCTGGATCCAGGAGAGGCTGTGTCCCGGGTCCGGGTGAGGCCGCGCGCCCCTGGGTCCGGGTGGGGCCACGCGCCCCTGGGTCTGGGTAAGGCCACGCACCCCTGGGTCCGGGTGAGACCACATGCCCCTGGGTCCAGGTGAAGCTGGAGCATCCCGGGTCCGGGTGAGGCCGTGTGCCCCTGGATCCAGGTGAGGCTGGGTCCCGGGTCCGGGTGAGGCCACACGCACCTGGGTCCAGGTGAGGCCACGCGCCCCCTGGGTCCGGGTGAGGCCACGTGCCCATGAGTCCGGGTGAAGCCGTGCCCCTGGGTCCGGCCGAGACCAAACCAGAGGGTGTCGGATCTGCATTACCACCATTTGTCCACCATCCAGAGCTGAGGGGTCAGTGCCGACATGTACACATGGGTCTCAAAAGAACTGTTGGTCCAGAAATAAACTCACTACAGACTGATTCATTTGCCTGTCAGCATAACTATTATTGCTCATCTCACATTCAGTTCTTATAAGTATATCTCTACTGACACATGATCTCGCTCATCTAGGGGAAATGATGAACAACATAGACTGATGAACAAGAACAGAACCAGAAACAAGGAGGCATCGATCGGACTATCGGGCCTCAGAGGGAGGGTAGGGGAAGGTGGGGGTAGGGGGGAGAGATCAACCAAAGGACTTGTGTGCATGCATATGAGCCTAACCAATGGTTAAGTTCAACAGGGGGTTGGGGCATCCGTGGGGAGGGATGTGGGATGGGAATGGGGGGATGAGGACAAATATGTGACACCTTAATCAATAAAGAAATTTTAAAAAAAAATTTCAAAAAAAGAAACCACCCCCAAATTAAAAGAAAGAAGGAATCACCAGAAAAAGAACTAGATGAGATGGAGGAAATCAAGTTATCAAACAGAGTTCAGAGTAATGGTTATAAAGATGTTCATGAAACTTAATGATAACTGTATCATTAAGTACGATAAAGAAACTTAAAAACAACTTCCAGGAACATAGAGGGAACTACAAGGAACTTGGTGAAAGCTACATCAGTATGAAAAAAAAGATATAGATACAATGAATAAAAAATAGGCAGAAATGAAGAATACTATATCTGACATCAAGAATATACTAGAAAAATTAATAGCAGGCTCAATGAAGCAGAAGATCAAATAAGTAAATCAGAAGGTAGAAAAAACACTCAAAGCAGCAAAAAGAAAAAATACTTAAAAAGCATGAGGACGGTTTAAGAGAACTTTGGGACAACATGAAATGAAACAATGTCCGCATCATAAAGAAACCAGAGGAAGAAGAAAGTGAGCAAGGGATAGAGAACCTGTTGGAAGAAATAATGACAGAAACTTTCTCTAAGTTAATTTTTCATTAACTTTTATTTCATTTATTAACACCAGTTTGCACTGGTTTGTGATATGTATGTATAATGTGCTTGAATATTCTCTGACTGTTTCCCTGACATTATTCTAGAACTTAGATATTTCACTGTTAAACAGGTCTTTCTGCTTAGCTATATTAATCCAAGTGAGTAAAGAGCATGGATTTGCAGGGAAAGGACAGTGAAAAAAGGAAAAAGGCTTAACCCCAGCGATGGAAAAGAGGTATACAAAGTGCATTATTTTTACAGCAAATATGTCTGCAATTATTTCAAAGTAAGTTTTTTAAATTCAAGAAAGAGAAAAGTAGACTGTAAATTTCAACATTTCTCTCAGTTTACCTAGAAGCCAATTTTTCCCCACCTATAGTAAGCCAGAAATGGATACAGGTAACTTTCAATGGGAGCTACAGGTACAAAAGATCAGTATGTTGTCATTCTCCAAATTGAATCACATACTTTGAGTTTCCCAATGATTAATTATAATTTTAAGATGGCTATACATTCTGTGAGTGAATGACCTGACTCTAAATCTCAATGTTACCCGGCCCATGACTGTTAAGCAGAGTAAACCATACTTACACAATCAACATCTATTTAGTGACTCTGTGCCGAGCACTCACATATAAAAGTGAACAAGGAAAACCACTAACTTCAAATTTCACTCCTTTGTCTCCTGTTCTTTTAAAATCATGAAAGACATGTGTCACTTTCCCTGGCTGGCAAATGGCAAAGCCCTGTAGAACTTGCATTTGTTTCTGCATTCTGCTTGATAGCTGGACAAAAGCAGGCTCTGCACTCCTACAGCCCAGGTTACAGACCCACGTCCTGGCTGGCCACCTGTGTGCATGTCAGCCAGTTGAGGGCTCTTTTTGAGTCTGTGCCCCCCCACCCCCTGCAGAATGGGAGACAGCGTGGAGTTTACACAAGTGGCATCACACTGTATAATTAGTGCAGTTAATATGCACTGTCCAACCACAACACATTCCTGGGCTACATACCGTAGCTCCAACTGGCTTTTAACAAAACTTGTACTTTGCTCTTTGCCAACTCTGCAGGATACAATTTCCATTTATTTTGTTACTAGAGGCCCAGCGCACGAAATTTGTGCACAGGTGCAGTCCCTAGGTTTGGCCTGCAATCAGGGCCATCTTCCCTGGCTGCTGGAAGTCAGCCCCACCCCCCGCCACCACCCACCCCTGGCCATCAGGCAATCAGAGCCTGCCAGCCAGGGGGAGGGACCGAGAGGTTGACGGTTCCTGCCCGCTCGCCGGCCCCGTCCCCCTGATGCTGGTTGCCCTCTGTGTGTGGGGCGACTGGCGGGATGGGGGCCTTGGCCTGGCGCCACCTGTGTTCGCCGCCACCCACCCCCAGTTCCCCATTCCTCATCCAGCAATCTGATCTGCCGGCTGGGGGAAGGGACCAAGAGGTCGGCTGGCAAGCCCTGATCAGGCGATTGGGGCCTGCAGGTTGGGGGAAGCTCCTGTGTTGAGCATCTGCCCCCTGGTGGTCAGTGCATGTCATAGCGACCAGTCATTCTGCCGTTTGGCCAATTTGCATATTACCCTATTATTATATAGGATAAGACAATGCATGGTCCCTCCACTCCCCACCCTAACACCTGCTTCTGATACCAGAACACTTCCCTCCCTGGTCACCTGTGCAGGTGCTGCTTACATTCAGACCTCAGGTTCTCGCTGAAGTCAAGTCTCCACTTACCTCCAGTTCATTTTATGTAACATACTACATTTTTGTAATTATTTTTATTGAGATATGATTCACATGCCATAAAAATTCACCCTTTTAAAGTGTATGTCAGTCATTTTTAGTACATTCACAACATTAGACAACCATCACCACAATTTAATTCCAGAACATTTGCATCATCCCAAAAATAAACTGGGAAAAGAACCCATTAACAGTCACTCTCCATTTTCTCCCCACCTCCAGCTCCTGGCAACCTACATTCTGACTCTACAGAACTGCCGATTCTGGACATTGAATAGAAATGGAATCACACATTATGTGGCCTTCTGTGGCTGGCTTCTTTCACCTGGCATGATGTTTTCCAGGGCCATCCATGCTGCAGCCTGGGCACTATTTCACTCTTTTTTTATAGCTGAATACTATTCCATTGTGCAGATATGCTACATGCTGCTTATCCAGTTAGCAGTTGATGGACATTTGAGTTGTTTCCCCTTTGGAGTTATTATGAAGAATGCTGCCATGACCTGCTGGAGGCTAAGAACAGTAGTTAGCATAACAGATGCGAGAAGTTCCTCAGAAGGCTGATGGACGTCTTCAGCAGGGCTGAAGATCTGCATATTATTACCTGCTGCCAAACAGCTGAGGGCAATTCCCCTAACCTGGTGGTCCTTTGTTGTTTACCAGGCCTTACATTTGGTATGTATATCTGCTTTGCTAAAGGGCAAAATGTGTGAATAAAAAGCCCTGGGTGCAGACATTCGGGGAGCCCACTTCACTAGAAAGTGGATCCTCCCCTGGCTCCCCCATGCCTCCCAAATTTATATTTCTTGTCTAGTCTCTCAATTCATCTATGTTGCAGCCCTTCTCCAGATTCCTGAACCCTTGCTGCGAAAGACTGCGGCAATGACCATTCATGCACAAGTTTTTGTGTGGACATATGCTTTCAGTTCTTGTGAGTATACACCTAGGAGTGGAATTGTTGGGTCATGTAGTAACTCCCTGTTTAACATTTTGAGGAACTTCCTTCCAGACAGTTTCCAAGTGCTTACAGCATTTTACATTCCCATCAGTAACATATAAGATCCAGTTCCTTTACATCCTTGTGAACAACACCTGTTATTGTCTTTTTTATCTATCCTAGTGGGTGTGAGGCGATATCTCATTGTGCTTTTGATTTTCATTTCCCTAGTGACTAAAGATGTGAGCATCTATTCATGTTATTACTGGCAATTTGTATGTCTTTTTTGGAGAAATGCCCATTCTAATTCTTTGCTCATTTTTAATTGGGTTTATTTTCTCTTTATTATTAAGTTGTAACTTGAGGCCTGGTGCACAAAATTCGTGTGTGTGGGGGAGGGTTGTGCAGTCCCTTCAGCCCAGCCTACACCCTCTCCAATCCGGGACCCCTTGAGGGATGTCCGACTGCCGGTTTAGGCCCCTTCCCAGGGATTGGGCCTAAATTGGCAGTCAGACATCCCTCTCACAATTCTGGACCGCTGGCTCCTAATTGCTCACCTGCTTGCCTGCCTGGTCACCTCTAACTGCCCCCCTGCCAGCCTGATCACCCCTCACTGCATCTGCGTGCCAGCCTGATCACCCCTAACTGCCCCCCCTGCTGGCCAGGTTGCCCCCAACTGCCCCCTCCCTGCTGGCCTGGTCACTCCTAACTGCCCCCACCCCGCCAGCCTAGTCACCCCTTACTGCCCCCCTTGCTGGCCTGGTTGCCACCAACTGTGCCTCTCTGCTGGTCTGGTCGCCCATAACTGCCCCCCCTGCTGGCCTAGTCGCCCCTCACTGTCCCCCCTGCCAGCCTAATCGCCCCCAACTGCTCCCCGCCCCCCCCGCCAGTCTGGTTGCCCCTCACAGCCTCCCTCCTGCCCCCCGACAGCCTGGTTGCCCCACGCAGCCTGCTATTCAGTTGTTTGGTCATCCCTCACTAACCCCCTGCCGGCCTGGTTGCCCCATGCAGTCTGTTTGTTCAGTCGTTTGGTTGTCCCTCACTAACCCCTCTGCCGGCCTGGTCATAGGCAGCCATCTTGTGAGGGTGTGAGGGTTAATTTTGATATTGCCTCTTTATTATATAGGATAGTTTTTATATACTCTAGATGCAGTCCCTTATCAGATATATGATTTGCAAATATTTTCTCCAATTATGTGGTTGTCTTTTCACTTTCTTGATAGTGTCCTTTGAAGCACAAAGTTTTTCATTTTGATGAAGTTCAATTTATCTATTTTTTTTGTTGCTTGTGCTTTTGGTATCATATCTAAGAAACCATTGCCTAGTCTGAGGTCACAAAGATTTACCCCTATGTGACTCTGTGAGTTTTATGTTTTAATCTTATATTTAGATCTTTAATCCATTTTTACTTCATTTTTGATAGGTGATATGAGAAGCAGTCCGACTCCATTCTTCTGCATGAGGATGTTTAGTTGTCCCAGCACCATCTGTTGAGGAGCCATTTCTCCATCGAATGGTCTTGGGGCTCTTGTCAAAAACAAATTGACCATAAATGTGTGGTCTCTCCAACCTAGTCCGCTGATCTATACTGTCAAAGAAATAAATCTTAAACTTAAAGGTTTAAAGAGTTTATTTGAGCCAAAGCTTGAGAGTCAAACCCATACGCAAAATCTCAAAGGATTGAGAAAATGCTCTGGAGAATGGCAGTTTTTCAGCTCATTTTATACATTAGAATCAAAGGAGGAGACGTAAGGAGGGTTACATGAAATCCACTGGTAGTAGATTAAGGAGGCAGGAAAAAGTAAAATGGGGACATCTTCAGGATTGAATGAAAAGTAGAATGGAGAAATCCATACTTCTTTTACATTGGTGGGTGCAGGATAGTTAACATTTAACATACAACATTTAGAGAGGTCTGTGGATAAAAAAATGGCAATGAAGAATGTTGAGGTCACTTCATCCCAGTAGCAGGGTGTGTATCTCTGAAGGCCTGCAGAAGAGTGCATTCTGGCATCTTCAGTATGTTATCCTAGACTCACAAAAGCAATGGAGAGGACTTCTTAAGGTCAATATTGATCTATCACATAAATCTAGGATATGACTTTGCACTATGACCCACTCAGTTAGGAATTCTTATTATCAGAACATCTCACATGGTTACTTTGTTAATGAACTAGCCAAGTCTGCCAGGTAGCCCCTTCACTCACAATGTCTGTACTTAGGCGAGGTGTCTTGAAATTGGAATGTGTGAGTCCTTTAACGTTGTTCTTCTTTATCAAGATTGTTTCGGCTACTCTGGGCATGGTGGCATTTTTAAATTATTTGACTAGTTTATTTGATTATTCAGTTCTGACTTCCTCACTAGAATGTAAGCTCCAGAAGGCAGAGACCACCTCTGTTCTTTAATCCCCAACTGAATCCTCAGCAATAAGTGAATAACTGAAAACTTAATCTTTATAATGAAAAATATTAGAAACAGCCTAAATATTCAAAATATGCAATTATAATACATTAATGGGACAGAATGTTACATAATCATTAGAAACCACATTTCCCAAAAATAGTTAATAATTTGGAGAATCATTGAGCCTGATCTAAATTTTGCATAAATGAAAATAAGGAATAAGAAATATTGTGGAAATTTAAATTAGAGTTATCATGGAAGATTGTGATTACAAGTGATTTTAATTATCTTCTTTATGCTTTTCTCTATATTCTACATTTTCTGCAGTAGTATGTGTTGCTTTCATAAAAGAAAATTGATCATTATGAACTGAAAGGATCCATATTAAGTGTGTATAGAATTCTGGGTTGGCAATAAAAGTTGATGATTCTCTTTCTAGGATTTTGTTAGTGGACACAATCCCTAGTGACCTGAATAGCTTCAGATTCTACCATGGGAGGTGGCCACATGTGATGAATTGTTCTTAGGGAAATTGGGGGTGAAGATGTGGGGTGTGAAGTACACTATTAACAAGCTCCTGTTGGAGTCTCATCTCTACCTTGGAATCGTCACTCAACCTATGAGAACCCAAGGCTAAGGGTAGGCTCTGAACTTCACCTCTTTCATCCACATCCCCAGTGGTGACTAGTACCCCTGAGCACATGTAAATGCTTCTACCAGCTATCAAACAAGTGAGAATGTCATCGACTTATAAAATGTGTGGCAACTATAATTTTTAGGTCTGAAAAATCCTTTAGTATTGCTAAAGTTACCTGTGGCCCAACCATCTTAGCAAGTCCACCACAAAGGCTTGTGTTCAAGAGCACCTTCTCACAAGTTTCAAGTCAGCCATGATCAGTCTCCAGAATATATAACATGGTGTGTGTAATTCTATCTGCTGTTGCTATACAATGATTTGAGGCTCCAAAAGGACTTGATTTAGTGATGCTAAAGTTAACACTATTTGTTACTAGAGGCCCAGTGCACGAAATTTGTGCATGGGGGGGGGTCCCTCAGCCCAACCTGCACCCTCTCCAATCTGAGACCCCCTCGGGGGATGTTTGACTGCCAGTTTAGGCCCGATACTACAGGAATTGGGTCTAAACCGGCAGTCAGACATCCCTCTCGCAATCCGGGACCACTGGCTTCTTCCTAACTGTTCACCTGCCTGCTGGCCTGATCACCCCCAACTGCTCTCCCCTGCCGGTCTGGTTGCCCCTAACCACCTTTGCCTCGGCCCGCACCACCATGGCTTTGTGTGGAAGGATGTCTGGATGGGTGTTTGGAAGACGTCTGGTCTAATTAGAATATTACCATTTTATTAGTATAGATCAGTGGTCGGCAAACTCATTAGTCAACAGAGCCAAATATCAACAGTACAACGATTGAAATTTCTTTTGAGAGCCAAATTTTTTAAACTTAAACTTCTTCAAACTCCACTTCTTCAAAATAGACTCGCCCAGGCCATGGTATTTTGTGGAAGAGCCACACTCAAGGGGCCAAAGAGCCGCATGTGGCTCACGAGCCACAGTTTGCCGACCACTGCACTAGTTTATGACAAAAATCAAGTCTTTAAGAATAGGATTGCTTGCCCTAGCTGGTTTGGCTCAGTAGTTAGAGTTTCAGCCTGAGGACTGAAGGGTCCCAGGTTCAATTCTGGTCAAGGGCACATGCCTGGGTTGCCGGCTCAATCCCCAGTGTGGGGCATGCAGGAGGCAGCCGATCAATGATTCTCTCTCATCATTGATGTTTCTATCTCTCTCCCTCTCCCTTCCTCTCTGAAATCAATAAAAATCTATTTTAAAAAATAAAAGAATAAGATTGCTTTGCTGTCAAAGCCAAGTAAGGTATGTCATTCGTTGTCCCTGATGAAGTCTGAGCAGCTCAGTTGCTAAGCGACTTCGCTGGGTTCTTATCAAATAAAATCCATGGAGAAGCAACTAAGCCCACCATGCATTTAGGCTATAAAGACCGAAAGCTGGGGAGGACAGAGTGCTTCTGGGGTAGGAGACAGTGAGGGTCAGCGGCTGGGAGGCAGGGAAGAAGCGGGAATGCCCAGTGCCTGGAAGCATCTGAGGGTCTGGGATATGCAAATGTGCTGGGGGTGGGGTCAGGCCCTGCACTCCCAGAGGTCAGGTTCAGAGGGAGGGCAGGGGTGCGGTTCTGGGGATCCCCTTCCTGAGAGGCTCCTCCTTCTCCCCTTAACCCCCCCTAACCTGTCCATTAGGATGAAGGGGGTGGGAAACATGTATGCAATGCCTGCGTGGGACGCCCTTCAGTCCTGGCTCTCTCCCGAGGCAGGGGAGGGGTTGTTTGTAATTGGGGGTCAAGATGTGGGGTGTGAAGTACACTATTAACACGTTGAAGGGGGTGGCAGGGGAGTGTCTGCTTGCTCGCGATGCCTTTTCCCTTCCTTCCCTGCTGCCCTGAGCTAACGTGCATGAGATCGCCAGGGATGAAACTGGGGCCCCCACTGTATTGCGTGGAGATTGCACTCCACAGGAACCTGCTTGATCCAAGGAGGGGTGGGGTCATTCACTGCGGGAAAGGCTCAATTTAAACGAAGCCACCGCTTAGATAGGCACCGGCTGAGCCGATAGGCACCGGCTGAGCCGTTTGCAGAGGGTTTATCATCCCTTCTGGCTGTTTCCTTGGAAACCACAAACTCAAGATAGCAGAGCCAGGGGCCACCCCCCAGACCGGGCGGTCTCCAGGCCGGACAGCGTGGTGGGCCTACATGCGCCTCTGCCGGGGGCCGCCTCCGCCAGGTTCTGCCCCTGGGCCGGGCGGCCTCCAGGCCGGGCAGTGCAGTGGGCCTACGCACGCCTCCACCAGTGGCCGCCTCCAGGCTGGGCCACACAGGGGCCGCCTCTGCTGCGGGCTGCCCAGGGCCGCATGGAGGCCCTCCTGGTGATGGCAGTCCCTGCCCCCAGCTCCTGCTGTGCATGCCTCCTGCTGACAAGTCGTGACATTACAGCATCTGGGCTAATTTGCATATTCCTCTATTATTATATAGGATGAGTATTTATATATATTTGAGGGGAAAAAACTAGATTTCATCCATTGATTTGCCCAACCTACTTAAACAGGACTTTGTATCATTAAAGTCATAGATTTATTAAATTTCCTCTAAACGTAGCCTGGAATTTATTGAAAAGTTACCATCCACACTAACAGAATAGGCCATACTCATTTGCATTAACTTGGCCAATGTTGTTAGTATTTTAATTGCAAAGGTCATGGATATAAACTAATCAGTGGTTGCAGAGGTCAGAATAGTGGATCCCTTTGGGAGGGAGTTGACTGGTTGGAGCATGAGGACCCTAGCGGGACCTGGGAATATGCTTTGGATCTCGGTCAAGTGCTTACTTGGGTGTGATGTGTGTATGTGCTCATTGCACTGAATACTTAAGGTTGCATGGTCTACCATGTAGTCAATAAAAGATCATTACTTTGTTTTTAATACTCACTTTCTTCCAATAAAAAATATATATACAAAAATTTAGAAAATAAAAACATCAAAAAATTAAAATCATTTATAATCAACCTGCCAGAATAACCTGCATTGTGATAAATGTTGTTTGAAGTCCTGTAACATCTCAGCTCCCCTTCACTGGCTTATAGGGCATCTCTGGAAAACCCTATTGATACCTGTGCACTTGGATACCGACACTGGAGGCGGTGGTCACACAGACACCTTGCACCCCAACAAGGTCTGTTTCCAGTGTCCATGCTTCTCCCTCCCAAAAGGCTTCAAACCCAGTTGCTGGTAATTACCTTGTCATTCACCCTCCGTGACAGGCCCATTCTGTTCCTGCTACAGCCCCAAAACTCATGCCCACCTCAGTGGCACCAAGAATGGCACTGCTCCATCACGTCTCCTGGAGCAGACTCATGAGTTATGACACAGAGTTGGAGTCACAATCTTTGATGTGAGAGCACTCACTTTTGAATAAAGCAAATGAATAATCAACCTCTTTGCCTGAAGGTGGAGGGTGGCCCTGACTCATGGAACTTTGGAGAGGTGAGCTCTGGATTTAACAATAGGGCCGTGATGGTGCAAAGAGTGGCCCTTCAGGACCGGTCTGCCACCAGCCAGCCACTGCGCCAATTGCCCTATAAATGTTCATTCCCTTCACCCCTTCTGATGACTCCATAAGAACGGTGTTGTAGTCATCCCCATTTTAGACAGGGGACTAGGCGTTCAGGTGCACCTCCACACAACAGGCACACCCGGGGGAAGTGGAAGATTAAGAGTTAAATCAAGTTGTCCACATGTCCAGAGAATCTGGGGTACCTGCTATGAAGAGTGCAGCCAGAAGTGTGTTTCCCGTGCAGTGGGCACAAAGGGATGCAAGCAGGGGGTGCCATGGGCCTTGTGGGACTAAACCGGTTGGGTACTAAAAGAGATGGCCACCCACTTGCAGTTTCTTACTTCCTTTGTCAGATTTTTTCAACTGACATACAGGAAGAAATTAGCCATTTGGTCACATCTGAACCCTCTATGCAAGTTCCTCACTGCGACAGTTCTCTCTTAACCTTCCATCTCACAGCAATGAAACTGTGTTGATACAAATGCCATATAGGCTTTGATCAAAAGAGCGAGGATGCCTTTAGAAGTGTTTGCCAGTGGCATGTGTCATCTGCCTCATTTACCACGAGGAAGCTGAGTCAGAGAGAGGAAGTATGAATGGGGTTTGGTTAAAAGCAAACCACTGTGCTTCGTTTCATCTGAAAATCACAGTAATGTAATAGGCCGCATCTGCTATTCACAGTCAAAGAAAAAGAGGGAAGAAATATTCCAAAAATACATATTGGTATTACAGCTGAAGCCATGCTCCAGCTAACATGTGAATAAGGCCAAGCTGACCTTATTATTCTAATGTGTCACCATGCACACTCTCATCCTCACTTTGACACAAGGCTAGCTTGTTGGTCTTAGGAAATGCGTTCTCTCCCCTCAAGCACTGGTTTTCTTCACCCTCTGAAAGAATTAGTAAATTATTGGGCAAAATGGAGCTAAGCCAACCTCTGTGCAGCTGAACCTCTCGCAGGCTTAGTGCCAACAGCAAAGTCCCCAGTCCAGCCGCCTTTTTCCCTGAAGACTCACCGGGTTCTGGGCCCCAGTCTCAGTGCCAGGCCTCCATTGATTGGTCCAGACTGTATCTGGATGCTTTGCTTTGCATTTCAATCAGACCCCTTTGCCCGGAGGCAGCCTCACTTTCCTAACTCTTAAGAAGCAGCCATCAGCCATGGTCTAGTTTGGAACGACTGAGAACAGGGCCAGACCGCCTCACAGCCTTGCCATGGCTACAGGATCTGTTGAGAGGGCATCTGTTTCACTCCTGCTCTTGGTGATTTCTATCGTCTCTTTATCTTTGTCAATCTTGCTGGGTTTCTCCATCTTATTGATTTTTTTTCAGAAAATTTGATTTTTGTTTCATTGATTTTTTTCCTAGTAATTTTCTGTGTTTCATGTCATTGATTTCTGCTTTTATTTTTTGTTATTTCTCTCCTGCTGAGTGCTTTGGTTTTATTTTGTTCTTTTTTTAGTATCTTGAGATAAACAGATTATTGGTTGGAGAACTTTTCTCTTTCCCAGTATAAGCATTTGGGGCTATAAATTTCCCTCTCAGCATGGTTCTAGCTGCATCCCACATACAGGGTGAGGCAAAAGTAGGTTTACAGTTGTTCATATTAAAATAATACAATAATAAATAATAAACAAGAGTAAACTCTATGTTTCACATACTCACAACTGTAAACCAACTTTTTCCCCACCCTATATTTGGATATGCTGTAGCCTCATTTTCATTCAATTCTATGTATCTTTAAATTCATTTGAAATGTCTCCTTTGTCCCATGCAATATTTATAGGTATATTGTTTAATTTCCAATTGTTTGGAGCTTTTCCTGTTGTCCTTCCTTGTTGATTCCTAATTTGAATACATTGTGGTCAAAGAACACACTCTGTATAATTTCAGTTATAGTTGACCCTTGAACAACACAGGCATTCGGGACCAACCCCCAAGCATTTGAAAATCTGTATATACCTTTTGACTCCCCAAAATTTTAATAGCCTACTGTTGAACAGAAAGCCTTACCCATAACATAAACAGTTGATTAGACATATTTTGCATGCTACATGTATTATTTACTCTATTCTTACAACAAAGTAAGCTAGAGAAAAAGAGAATGTTAAGAAAATCATAAGGAAGAAGGAATACATTTACAGTATTTATTGAAAAAATCCACATTAATTGGACCCACTCAGCTCCAACTTGTGTTGTTCAAAAGTCAATTATATTATAAATTTGGTTAGATTTTTTTTATGGCTCAAGATATGGTCTATCTTGGTGGAAGTTCCATGGGCACTTTATAAGAATGTGTATTCTGCTGTGGTTTCATGGAGCACTCTATGTATGTCTACCAGATCCTGTTGGTTGGTTATGTTCTCAGTTTTGTATAGCCTTGCTGATTTTCTGCATGATATTCTATTAATTGCCTAGAGTGGGCTGTTGATGGCTTCAGCTATTAGTATGGCTATCTACAAGCATTTCTGCACTTGTTTTGGTTACAAGAATGGGTTCATATGACACACACATTGCTTCATGCTCTTCTCACCCAACAATGCCCTGTGAAAATCTATCCCAGTCAATCACAATAAAACTCTAATTCACTGTTTTAATGGCTGCATATTACTGCATGGTGTGAATGCACCAGAACTCATTCCGCAATTCTATTTTGGGACATTAACTATGTTTAATAGCATTATTCCCAGTTACAATTCCACTGGCCTTCTCAATTGCAACTCTGAGCTTGACAGAGGCTGATGGTTGGAAACTCACAGCAGCTGAGTGGCCTATGGTAGGCCATGAGGCCATGGGTGGTGGAGGTGAGTCTACACTGAGCCTTTTGATATAAAGAAGTGTGATTCTAAAAATCATCAATAACACTGCTTTGTAGATCATAACGAACAAGCCATAAAGAAAGCCCTGTCATCCCTTCTTGGAAAAAAGAGCACTGTATTTTAGACAAAGATGAATGCATCTCTCAGTAGTTTAGGCATATGAACTAAGGCCCAAATTATTCTTAGGACAGGAAAAAACTCTAAAAATGGAATATACACCAACCCAAGCCAGAACTCCAATTTCACCACATTCTTCTTCTTTTTTTTTTTTTAAATCCTCACCCGAGGATATTTTTCCATTGATTTTTAGAGAGAGTGGAAGAGAGAGGGAAAGACACAGATAAATATCAATGTGAGAGAAACACATCGATTGCTTGCCTCCTACATGCACCCCGACTAGGGCCCTGGCTAGGGAGAAGGCCGCAACCGAGGTACATGCCCTTGACTGGAATCAAACCAGGGACCCTTCAGTCTTCAGGCCAACTATCCACTGAGCTGAACCGGGTAGGGCAGTGGTCGGCAAACTACGGCTCGCAAGCTGCGGTTTGCCACTCTGTTGACTAATGAGTTTGCCGACCACTGGTAGATTAATGTTACCGTGTAGTTGGAAGCTGTGAGGATTAGGCAATTGTGGCATATTGTGTGCAAAGAGGTAAAGGGTAGTATATGACAGTGGTCGACAAACTCATTAGTCAACAGTGGCAAACCGCAGCTCGCGAGCCGCATGTGGCTCGCGAGCCGCAGTTTGCCGACAACTGGTGTAGGGCATCACCACATTCTTTACATGAGCAGTCTCTTCATTGCAATTTACAGACTAGGATGCAAACAGATAAGAGAATGCAGGAGACATTGAAGTCAAGACAGTTGACAGAGTGACAAGTGTTTAGCTTGGAGAGGAGAAGTCTAAGGGAAACACATCTCAGCTCCCTCAAGGGCTGTCACCTGGTGAGGAAGAGGTCAGCCCTGCAGCATCAGCCAGATGGCACGCGGTCACCAAGTACAATACAACCTGGGCCAGCACTGGACTGGCTCCTGCATTAGAGAGGAGCAGTCCTACTCTCAGGGGCTACAGCTCACATTACTGACCAACAGCAGCTGCCGGCGCTTCCCTCTGACTGTGGCTGGTCTGCAGTAGCATGTCTTTCCCATCCCCTGGGCTAGCGCTATGCCCACACCCACCTCCAAAGCCATTCTCACTTTAGTTCTCCTGCCTTGAACATTCTCTCTCCACCCGCCCAGATCTGGACAGTCTTTCAGGACCCAGAAAATATCCCGCCCCTCTGTGAAGCCTTTCCTGATAACTCCAGCCCCTCGCGAATCTCTCACCCAGTCTTACCTCCTTATTGAACATAATTTTTTTTTTCCCCAAAGGAGCAACTTGACCTGCTCAACTGGATTGCAAGTTCCTTTTGGAAAATTGCCCTGGATCTCCTTCACAAACTACAGTTCCTTCCAGAGGACAGGCATGCAATGGAGCCCGCAGAACATACTTGCTGCTATGTTCACCTCCCCGTCCTGTTTCACATGTCCATGGGCTTTAATTAGAGATGGGCGGGGCGGGGGCGGGGCGGGGAGCGTGTTCAGGAGCTTGGCTTTCTGTTTGGAAAGATCCTAGTGAAATCTGGCTACACGATATTTTAACTTAATAATGTTCACTCATGGCTCTTGTTAAAGTTGATTTTCTTACTGAAATCCTCCTGTAATTAGTTTTAATGAGAAAAGGCAGAAAAACCAGAATTCATGGGTCTGCTAATGATGCTACTGACTTATGGCACAGCCTGTAGGCTTTGAGTGGGCTATGTCGTGCACGCCAGTCACAGAAACAACAATTACCAAGCAGCTCTTAAGAGAGCTCGAAATGTGCCTCTTTGGAGTTAGGTTCTTAATTACCACTACTGGACAAACAGGCCCACAGGTCCCTGCTGACCAGTGTCCTACAGCCCCCTGTATCCCTGTAGCTTTGCATCTTAAGTGTTTGTCACAGGCTCTTTCCCCAGGGAAGTCTCGGGAAGGATGGCTACCCACCTTGCCCTTCTATCAGACACAGGATGATTGCCTTGAAAAGATGGACAACGGAATTCATCTTGGGTTCTCAGGGGCCCTAGTGCTGGGCATCTTGTAGGTTCCCACTTAGTGTGAATTGAATTGATGAAAAGAAAGACAAATCCACAGAGCCATGGAGCCCTTGAGGAGTGACTACTAACTCTGCCCTCATGGTAGAGACAGAAGGGAACAGATCCTGGTCTTGAGAGCTGACAGATTTCTAAGGTGGGACAGAGAGAGGGGCCCAGAAGGGGAGATTTGAGTGAGGGCCAGAAGAGCAACTGGTTGGGGAAAACAAGTTTTTCAGGGAGTGGAGTATTGGGGATGAGGGGTCAGGAATGAAGTACAAACCAGGAAAGTTTGTACCTCATGATGAGGAGTTTGGATTGCATCCCCAAAGTAAAGCAAACAACAAAGAGCTTTTAATTAGAAAGATGAGATACGTATTTTACATCGACAAATGATTCACCACATTAACAGGAAAAAGATGAAAAAATACATATTTATCTTACTAGATGCTAAAAAAAAAAACCTTGAAAAAAATTCAACAACCATTCCGGACTTTTTTTTTTCTTTCTTTCTTTTTTTAATTTGGAAAACTAGGGTTGCAGGAATTTTTCTAACTTGTGCAAGTGTGCATCATAGTAAATACCCTCCTCAATAGGTGAGTACGGGAGGCCTCACTCTGTCGCCGGGAGTGGAAAAGTGACCTTCACCAATAAATTATCTTTGTGCTCTAGGTCCTGCCAAAGCCATAAGAACAGGATTAGTATTAGCTAAACTTATTGTACACACAGGCAAAAACATGTGCCCAAGAGGAAAGATGCATGGAGAAGAATATTCATTATTTCATTAACTGTGAGAAATTGGAAACTACCTACACGTCTAACAACAGGAAACGGTTTGAAAAACTATTAGCACATGCATATATTTGAATATTAAGCAACTGCCAGAAAGGAATGTAGCAGAACTGTAGGTGCTAATTTGAAAGATTTCCAAGTGAAAAGAGCAAGGCACAGAGCAATCCGTGTAGAACATTTTGCTTTGTGTAACAGAAAGAAGAAAAAATATATAAGGAAGGAAGAAAAAGAAAATATAAATAGCAAACGGTTGAGGAAGATTATTTCTGAAATGAAGGAAATTAGACGTATTGGGAGCAGAGCTGAGGGGAAACGGCGACATTTCAGTAAAACCATATAATACTTTTCTCAAATTTAAAACGAAGAGTCCTTCCCATCTGAAGACCAGTTAGTTAACTGTAACAATCACAGCCATAAATGATGAAAGTATGAATCAGGACAAAAGAAAAGGAAAAGAAGAAAGATTTGAAACCCTGTTGATTAAAAACAAGTTAAGTGGTTGAGCAGATGTGATGGGTTTAGGACAGTGGTCGGCAAACCCCGGCTTGCGAGCCACATGCGGCTCTTTGGCCCCTTGAGTGTGGCTCTTCCACAAAATCCCACGGCCTGGGCGAGTCTATTTTGAAGAAGTGGCGTTAGAAGTTTAAGTTTTAAAAATTTGGCTCTCAAAAGAAATTTCAGTCGTTGTACTGTTAATATTTGGCTCTGTTGACTAATGAGTTTGCCGACCACTGGTAGGGGAAGGAGGTACAATGGCTCTGAGTCCTGACTGTGGGAAGCGGATGAACGGTGACACCAGGAACTAAGAGACGGTGCAAGGGGAAGGTGGTGAGTTCACTTTGAGACGTGCTTCACTTAAGGGCACGTGAAACAGTGGGTGGGTGTGTTGCACAGACAGTAAGGGATACAGATCTGGGCTCAATGTAAGCCGCTGGCCTTTGGTCCATGACACTGGTCCAAGCCACCATCACCCCTCCTAATTGTCTCCTAATTGCCTCTATTTTCTCTCCTGCCTTTCCAATCTGTTCTCCACACAGAAGATAGACAAATCTTTCCAAAAGTCTCCAGTGGCTTCCCACTGCGTTTGCTTGGCACTGGCCTCCCTCTTAGGACCGCTAACGCAATTAAGCTTCCCCTAACGCAATACACTCCAGCCAGCCACACTGGACACTCAGTTCCCATTCCCCTCCAGAAATGGACCCAAACACACATAGTCACACACTAATACACCTGCACACCTGTTCCACCCATCCTTCTGGATAATTCCCATGCATGATTTGGGGTTCCCTTTCAGCATCTCTGGAGAAGCCATCCCTGACTTCCGCATTCCACCACCAATGTGGTCCCCAGTTTTTTCTCTCCTGTCTCCTCCACTGACATCAAAAGAGCAGGAAGCATGCCTACGTAATTCACCTTTGTCCCCATCTCCTGGCACAGGCCTCCTCAATAAACTCAACCAACACTAGTTGAAGTAACTGCTCAGCATATTAACAGGAATAAATTAATGACTAACGGCCTGGAGGGGTAAGACTGTCACAAACAATGTGGAACCTGGAGTGAGCAGAAGAGAGGGCTGCACACAGCCACCCGAAGCCTGGCCTCCTGAGAGGGCCCGGCCAGGCTGCTTCCATCTCTAGGAAGCTGCACTTGCTCTTGCCTCTCTAGGTCAGTGGTCACAAACCGCGGCTCGTAAGCCACATGCGGCTCTTTGGCCCCTTGAGTGTGGCTCTTCCACAAAATACCACGTGCGCCACACATACAGTGTGATTGAAACTTCGTGGCCCATGCACAGAAGTCGGTTTTCAGCCTGGGCGAGTCTATTTTGAAGAAGTGGCGTTAGAACACTCAAGGGGCCAAAGAGCCGCATGTGGCTTGCGAGCAGCTGTTTGCCGACCACTGCCCTAGGTTAACAAATAGAAGCACACATCAAAATCCCCCTTTAAGACCCATGAGAGCAAACCTTAAACCGAGGAGCTGATCTATAAATTATTATTATTACTTACAAATTAGGAAAACAGCTCATGGCTGTTCCTTTCAGTGGTGACACACCCGAATCTAGAAACACCTGTCTTCCGTCCTGGGGCCTCTGTCCCTGGCTGAGCTCTGGATCACGGGCACAGACAGAAGCCAAATGTCCCACCAGGGGCCCTCCTACCTGGATGACAACGTCAGGTGTGGGGCCGCATTCAGGGAGGCTCAGGGGCTGCCACTCCGAACCCCTCAAACCCTCGCCACCCTCGCCACCCTCGCCACGTGACTCCTTTTGAGCAGGGATCATAGTTCATCTGTCTCATGCCCTGGGCCCCTCGTTCAATGTCCACCCAAAGTAAACCTAAACGAATGTTTGAGGAATTTTTAAATGTTTCTCCATCGGGTGCCCACAGGAGAGACGAGGTAATCTGAAATTCCTCCAGGCCAGCTGTTTCCTAGTTGCTATCCCTCGTCTCCATTATTCCAGGGACTCTGACTCTCCAGAGCGTTTGGGGTCAACTGGTGGTCACTCTGGATATGACTTCAAAAGAGGGTGCATACACTTGTGATGGTTCATGTCATGTGTCAGCATGGTTGGGCCGAGTTTCTGTGAGGATGAGCTAAACCAACAGACTTAGCACAGAAGATTACCCTCCCCAGTGCCGGTGAGCCTGGCCCACTCAGCTGAAGGCCTGAATAGAACAATAAGGCTGACCTTCCCCCAAGGACAAGAGTTCTCCCTACCTAATGGTCTTCCAGCTGAGATAAAGCCTTTCCCTGCCTCCAGACTCAAACGGAAACAGGGGCTCCTCCTGGGTCTTGAGCCTGCAGACCCTGAGGCTTGGCCGCCTCCGTAACCATGGGAGCAATCCTTCAGAGCACATCTCTTCTACACAGACACACCTGCTATGGCTCTCTTCCTCTGGAGAACCCGGAGAGTACACTGCTGTTAAAGTAATGTGGGAGGACAGCCACTTCCGAAAGGATGGCCTTGTTGCTAGAGGGGCGCCTGGGCCGAGAGGGAGGGGGACCCAATGGAGACTGAGCAGGTGAGGCTCCCACCCTGTCACCTCAGGCTGCCCAGTGTCATCACCTCTGACGCAGGGTGCTCCGCCTCCTCCCAGCACTCCCGGGACTCCGAGCTGCAGGGGCCTGGGAGCCCACAGCGCTGTGCGTGCGCTGCCATATTTGGAACTGCTATTAAGCCCAATCTGCAACGTATTCATCAAAAACTTGAGTTCTGTCCTGGCACTGAGTCAGGAGGCCCCATGAGCCCTGCACAATTTGGGGAGGCAGGGGTGCAGAAGGGGTGCTGATGGCCATAAACCACGCCCTGTTGAAGCTGGGTGCAGGGTGCCTGCGGGCTCTTTGATGTTGATATGTTTTGTATGTTGCATGTATGTTTGAAAAATCTCCATAGCAAATGTTTACATTTTATAAAGGAAGGTTTACTAAAGAACCAGCGGGTGACTTCGCAAGCATGCCTGACTGCAAAGCAAGAGAAGGTGGACAGGCAGTGTCTGGGGTTAGAGTCAGGGCATGGGTCCCAGCCTCCCAAGGCTGTTCCTCTCGCCATTCCCGCCTCACAGGAAGGATTCAGTGCTGGGGGCGATGCCTGTTCAACCCCACACCTCCCCCAGGACCCGGGGGCAGGCTCCTTTCCCGCTGACAGCTGTGGGGACAGACTGAGCAGCAGCTTTCTGCTGGGGAAGCTCAGAGGGTCCACGCTGAGACCCAGGGCAAGGAGATGAGAGGGGAAGTGCCGAGCTCTACAGGGTAAAGGCTCTTCAGGACCCAACATGGCACGGCCAGCGGACCAAGTGTGCACACACCGTCCTCCTGCCGGAGGGGACCCGTCCCTGAGGGCCGGCTCGTCGCACAAAGCGGGGAGAGCAGCCCTGCTTTCGCTGCTTTAGCCCAGCAGGTGAGCACGGTGATCGCTCTGCAGGGGGAGGGCGGGGCCTGAGTTACGTGCTATTTCCTCTGGGCACCAGGTTAAGGGCCAGTTCTTCAACAGACAAGAACCGGGCCATGATTCTCACAGGTTTTGTTTCATATTTGCAAAACAAAAAGCAATCATATTCAACACATCATCCATAGTCCAGACTGCCAAACAATTAGCGTGAATGGGATGTGATACAGCAGGGGTTGGAATGAAACTTCTCGGGAGCCGGAAGTGAGGAAAGGCTCCTTTGAGGGCGTTCACTTTGGGAAACCCCACATTCAGGTGACACTCCAGGAAGGCTCCAGATCTGAGGTGGGCAGCATGCAAACAGCGAGCTCTGACATTTTTCTCAGAAAGCCTTGGCTTGGAGGGTTTCAGTTATTCCTATCCTGCCAAGGGCACCGAGGACCCAATGACAAGGTGGGGCCCAGCTCCACCCCTCAGCTCTCCCTTCTTCCGGCTCCCAGGTTCCCTAGTTTCCTGCAGGAGCCTGGAATCATGGCCAGAGTCCCAGGACACCGCTGCACGGTGTGGGCTGGCAGACTAGCTGTGCAGCCGCAAGGCCAGGCTGAGCCAGATCCCAGGGCCAAGACTCCACAGATGCACTAGCTACCTCCAGCCGCCCGGGCAAGTGAGCTGAGAGAAAATGCCAGAAGGGAAGCTCCCACCCGTCCCCTGGGTCCTCATCTCTGAAGGGGAAATCGCAGAGCTTGCTCTGCCTCCTCACAGTACTGCTGGGGCCGCGGAGGTCGGTGCAGGGGTGTTTGAGCAGACAAGAAAGGCAGCCACTGGTCCTCTCCTGCCAGATCCTGCTACCAGGTTTTCCATTCCCAGGTGCTGCTTACGTGATATTTATCAGACCTTCCCCAAACACATGGCATATGCTCAAAGACAACACAGTGCGGGGGGGGGGGGGGGGGGGGGGGGGGGGGGGGGGGGGGGGGGAAGAGCAGGAAGTTACTTTCAGAGGATGAGCGTTTCATCAGCAGCTTATCTTTCCGAATTATTTTCTCTTAAGCTTGAATATAAAAGAAATGGATTATATAATCAGGTATTTTAATATGGCATTTGCGATTTTCTAACAAGAAAGAAAATAGTACCCAGCCGGTGTGGCTCAGTGGTTGAGAGTCGACCTATGAACCAGGAGATCATGGTTCGATTCCCAGTCAGGGCACATGCCCAGGTTAAGGGCTCCATCCTTAGCGTGGGCCATGCAGGAGGCAGCTGATCAATGATTCTCATCATTGATGTTTCTATTTTCCTCTCCCTCTCCCTTCCTCTCTGAAATCAATGAAAATGTGTTTTTTTTAAAAAAAAGAAAGAAAATAGTAACAGTGCAATCATCACAAGTTGTTCATGTGTGTGGTGTGGAAGGAGTGTATGTGGGGGGAGTGTAGGGCTATAGGGAGCATGGTGTGTGTGTATGTGTATGGTTTGTGGCATATATGGGGTGTGTATGGTGTATGTGTGTGTTATGGGTATGTGATATATATATATGTGTGTGTATATTTGTGTGATATGTGTGCTATGTGTAAGGGGTGGTTGTGTGTATGTTATAGTGTGTGGCATGTATGGTATGTGTGGTGTATGTGTGTGTTGTGGGCATGAGATGTGTGTATGTTTGTATATTTGTATTGTGTGGTATGTATGTGCTGTGTTTGTATAGTGTGGTATGTGTGTGATATTTCCAGATCAAATTAATAATTCTATCTATTAATCTCAAAGGAATATTTTAAACTGTTTTTCAAACCATTTGGACAATATTTACATGTAAGCCATCCATATTATGAGAGTTTTCAATAATTTTAAGGAAAAAATCAACTCTTAAAATTCTACTTTACATCAAGGAATACTTTTTAAATCTAGAATTAAAATAATCAATCCCACCATAACACTATATCCAGGCTGTCTTGGAATAATTTGCTGATGACTGTTTATAGTGTGGCCTCTGCTCACAGTTACAGAAGGAATGTGGTGCTAAGAAAAAGGAGATTTAAGATACTTTTCTAGACACGGAGGCAAGTGTCTATAAAAATACAAACTAAGAATAAATACGTTTTAGAGTAAGTACAGCTTATAAAGACCATCTACAGAGAGCAATAGAACATTTATAAATAAGTGAGTAATTATACCACCCTATATCATCAGATTCACAAATGAAAAAAAACAAAATAATTTTTAAAGAGTTCTTGTAAGAGCAAGGCCATCATTCCGAAAGAAGAGCAATCGGCACACAGGAACGAGTGCAGTGGCTCTCTGATTGGTGAATTCCCTGGAAACAGCCGTGGCTGGGCTGTCAGTGGACGGCAGGCTGCAGGCCGTGGCCCGGCGCACTCCCACTCTCACCCGCTGATGCGCTCGGTGAGCACCAGCGGCACCTTTCACACCGCCTCCGATTCCTGCCGTGAGCACTCCCGTCAGTCCTAAGTCTGGTCACTTCTTACCCTGTTTTGCGTCTGTGGTGTGATGTGATATAAGGAGAAGCCCTTCTTTTGGGGACCCCGGGAACTGAGGGCTCACCCTGTGCAGCTGGCAGTGTTGCCTCCCATCAGGCAGAGTCAAGGCTGGACCTCAAGGCCATACCCGTCTTCAGACAGCTTTTACCTCTGCCAGTGGCCATCCTTAAGAACTGACCCCCAGCTGCTCACATCTCTCGCCTTCCTGAACCGCTTGCTCTGTGGGCCTGTGAGTGTGCATGCGTGGTGTGCATGTGGTGTGTGTGTGGTGCCCCTGAATATTGCCTTGAAACCTGCTAAAGACCAGCCGCAGCCCCATGGGCACTTGGGGTCCTAGCCAGCTTGGATTCTTGGGCAATAGAATTTGAAGGTGAGGAGCAGCATGATCAATACGTTGTATTTCTATCAGCTTTATGGTACAAATTTAAAATAGTTCCCAAATGGAATTGTAATGAAAACATTCATTCTTCTTTGTGGCTGGATTTTCCTTTCCTGTCTGTCAAGGCCGTATTTTCTTGTTCTTTCCCTTTCATGTCACCAAAAGAAAAAGCCAGTGTCAGGTGTGGTGGGTGGCTGGGGGTGAGGGGTACAAAGGTACAAGGAGGTTGTGTGTGTCCAACCTTCCTCGTATGCGTGACAATCAGCCACAGACTCAAGTGATGGCATGAAGGGCAGCAACGCGCTCTGAGCTTTTAATCCTACTGCTGCTCAGGAGCCTCGTCCACTTTAAACCGGTGCAGCCTCCCTACCTGAAATACACCCTGCTCTTCAAATAGAGGGCCCAAGCCTTCCAGACCTCCGTGTTTTACAGTTCCTACTTTCATGTAACTGAATTAAGTTGAAATATTTTTGAATACTAAATCTGTGTTTAATAGCCTAAAATTGTAGGCAGGTATTTCTATGAGTGAGAACTATGCTTATACAGCACATGAATTTTCCAGGAAACTGAAAATCATTTGGGGGTTTTGCTCAATTGAGAAATAAATTTAAATCAAGAATAATAGCCCTGGCTCTTTTGGCTCAGTGGATAGAGCTGTCGTCCTTCCGACTTAAGGGTCCCGGGTTCCATTCTGGTCAAGGGCACATGCCTGGGTTGCGGGCTTGATCCCCAATAAGGGGCATGCAGTTCAGGAGGCACCAATCAATGATTCTCTATCATCATTGATGTTTCTATCTCTCTCCCTCTCCCTTCCTCTCTGAAATCATAAAAATATATATTTTTTAAAAAGAATAATAATAATAAGTTCTTTCCCAAACCCTGAGCCTTTAGATTTTACAACTGATGTGCAGTGATGTAGAAAGATGGCCCCTTTCTATCTACCAGAGATCTTTACAAGCAAGGATGCCAATAAAACTATTCACAAACCAGCAAGAGGACTAAATGAAGGCGCTTTCTTTTTCAGTTTTGTAATTTTTTTCAAGAAAATATGTTCCTGGTTTTACTAACAGACTCAACATGGGCGATGTGGAAATGTGCGCCGACCGAGGGCCACAGGATCACATGAATCAGGCATGTGCGTGTTTGGCCTTTGCTGTGAGATTTCAAAGCTCTCCAGGGCAACCTGAGCCTATCTCCCCATGACACCACTGTTCACAGCTGAGGATGGACCAGGCGACGACACACGCACCACCGTCCAGCCACGCAGTGCAGCCAGGTCACTCAACCCTTTCGCTGAGGCAGGACAAGGCAGACCCAGCTCCCCACCTATTTCAGTACCAGCTGCTGGGGTGTCACACCCTACAGCCACAGAATGGACCGGCAGGCACTCGTCACTCCTCAGCCACAACTGATCTTTACAACTGGATGTCTGCCTTCGTCTGTTTGTTTGTTTGCCTTCACTCTTCATACAGCAAGAGCAAAGCACTCGGCCAAGATGAATGATTTTTTTTAATGATTTATTTTTAAAGGCAAAAGTTTGAGAATTTTTCCTCCACTTGAAAACTACCCTCTCCATTCAACATGACAGGTATAGAAAGCTTCGCCTGGTTGATTTGTCTATTTTAACTGTAGCCTTTTTTTTTTTTTTTTGAGATAGCAATTATACTAATATACTGGAAGTAAAATATTCCAGGATCACTGCTTCAACTCAAAGTTGTCGGGGTACTTTGTTTGGTTTTTTGTTTGCTTTGGTTATATATTTTAAAGAAGAACTACAAGAAAAATCTTTTCTCCTATAACAAATTCAACCAGATGTGCATATTTTATGCTGATCTCTGTGCCTTTTGTAAAATATATTAACCAATTTGCAGAGCTACTAGTCAGATGAAGATAAATTAAAAAGCAGCTTTTGAGGCCCATTTTTAACACTGATGATCACATTCCTTTTCAGTGCTTTTTAGGTAGTTAAAGATAACCCACAAAAGTAACTGTTTCTTTTAATATTTTGGTTCCAAAATTACCAAGATACAACATTTTACTTGCAGTTGTGATTTGTTGAATTTTTAAACTAGATCTGCTGCCAGTACCCACAAGAGGAGGCAGCCTGCGCGTTTCTCAGTGGGCAGCACCGTGGGGAAAGATCTGTGTCTCGTTTCTTTTTAAATAAAAAGTCGTGCCTTGGGGTGACCAGGCTGAAATAACACACCTCTGCCCCACCCCGAGGCCTGGAGATCTGCCGGGATGGGGGCCAGCCCTTTGCAGGAGTGGGGGCAGGCCAGGTGGTCTGTGCAGGGTACTTGTTACTTAAACATCACAAAATACTTGCATAAGGGAGGGATTTTATAGACCACATAGGACACAGCTTTATAATTCTTTGTGTTGGAGGGAAATCTCCTTTCCAGGTGCTGCAGCTCAGCCCCTCATTTGTTTAACTGGAAGCCTGGTGGGGGGTGGGGGTGGGGGTGGGGTGGCAGTCCCAAATTTCCCTTCTGCTGCTGTAAACCAAAACCTTTCGGTATAATGGAAGGCAGACACCAAAGAAAACCTTGCTGGGTGAGAAAGTGCAGCCTGTCTTATATAAAGCGAGACAGCATTCGCCTGCGCCACGAGGGGCTGGAACGCTGGCCGCGGGAACGAAACCAGCCCCCTGCTGCCCGGGCAAGCACAGCAGAGGCCGTGCCACCGCCAGGCTCATCACGGGCTGCCCAGTTCTTCCCAGGGTGCTCACCGCGTCCTAGGCAGGCCTGGCGCACAGTTCCCAGGCACAGGGCCCATGCCAGAGGGGCACTGGCCGGACACTTGGCAAAGCGAGGTGGTGAAGCTATGCCAGAGAAGTGCGGCCAAGGGAAACCAGGGCAGAGTGAAGTCACCGTTTTTAAACCTTCTCCCAACGGATTCGCAGCGGGCGCGTTTGTGGTGCCCGTGCCCGCTGTCAGGAGAGCTGGCTGCGAAGGAGCGCACCTTCCGGCCTGCAAGGCGACCCACCCGGAGCGGACGCGCCCGCACCCGAGCTTCCCCACCCGGCGGCCCGCGCCCGCACCCACCTTGACGACGTACGTGACTCCGGCCCCGAGCACCTGGTCGCTGGCGGGGGGCGCGCGGGGCGGCGGCTCATCCCCGGGCCGACCCTTCCTGGCGGCGCGCATGGCCGGGGCGCGGGGGCCGGGGGGCGCGCTGCCGTCCGGGGCGGCCAGGCTGGGCGCGCTGCAGCTGCCCGAGAGCCGGGCGCCCGCCCGCTCCCTGGCCGCCGACAGGCCGCGGAGGCCCGAGCTGGCGAGTTTCAGGTGGGACACCTTGTGGAGCAGGTGACCCAGGCTGCCGGAGCCATCGTCCGGCGCCCTGCGCAGCGCGTCTCGGGACACCAGGTAGGGGGCCGCCGCCGCGGGGGCCGCGCGCGCCGCCGAGACCTTGCTGCCGCCGCTCACCGACAGGTTGTGCAGAAGCTCATCGACCGATGTCACCGAGTCATTCCTGAAGCGGTTGTATTTGGTGCGTGGAAGCATGCCCCTCCGTGGGCTCGCCGCATTCGCCCGGGCGCTGCAGGTGCGGGCGCGGGCGCGGGATGCCGCGCATAGCAGGCGTGCCGCGGTCCCCAGAGCAGACTCGGGGCCCAGACGGCGGCAGGGTCCGGGGTGCGGGCGGGGGCGCCGGCCTCCCACCGCTAACGCCCCGAGCCGCCGCGGCCGCGCAGCCCGGACCCCGGACCCGGCTGCCGAGGGCGGCGCGCTCGCTTTGCAAAAGTCATAGTTTCCTCTGCTGAGCGCCCAGCTGCTGCTCGGGCTGCTCCCAGCAAAAGCGTGACTCACTGTGAGCGGAGACCCTTCTCAACAAAGGCTCGGTGAGCGCTGCAAATCACTTCCTGCGGGGAAAGAGAGAGAGAAGAACAAGAAAACCACGTACACCCACCAGCACGCCAGAGCCAATCAGTTCTCACATCTCCTTTTTCTACCTTCCCAGATCTTTCTTTCCAACCTTTGATTTTTCACCTCCCCATCCTCCCCAGGCAGCTTTCGCACCAGAGGTAACCCAGTCTCCTCAGATGAGCAGAGGAACTTTCTGAGGCCCAGGCCTCTATGCCAGGGCTCTCTCCCCTCAGCCCTTCTGTGTGAGCCTGCAAGATTCTGACAGGGATGCGTTAAAATGTGACGAAGGCTTTTTAAGAATAAGCTCTCCAGCGGATCCTCATGAATTCTGATTTGGAAAGCAAGCAGGAATTGTTAAATAGCAAAATAAAAAATAAAACAGAGAGAAATACTCACTCCCAAGTGAACATAAAATACCAATTTTCTGGATTTTTCTTTTCAAATCAACAATGCAGCCATGACAAGTGTCTTTGTGGCAATGCAATTCCTCCAAAAAGGGAACCTGCGTGTGAACTTGTGCGCAGAGCGGTGAGGACCCCTCCCCTGCTGGTGTGCGGCAGTCTTCAGCCCGGCTAAGTCCAAAACCTATTGCCCGAGAAAAGACGCGTGCCCCCCTGTGAAGGCAACAGGCTCCAGAGACCCACCCCAAAGGGCTGTTCTCAAGGCTTTATTCCAGCTGCGTGTGCTCAATTACATCTCAGTGTCCCTCAGCTGGGCTCGCAGCCCTACAGTAAGCGGGGGAGGGGGGGTGCATGCAGCTGCTCCCACCCACTACACATCAAATCCTCCGGAAAATGCCCTCCTTTTGGGAGTCAGACTCGGGCTGCAGGAAAACTGCACAGGCCTCCTTCCTCTCAGGAGAGCAGGGAATGGGAAGCCCGGGAAGAGCTGCGGGGCTCACACCCTCCACTCTGTCCCCATGGCTCCGCCCTCCTCCCCATGCATGATAGCCCGCCCAGCACATGCTGCCCAGCACCATGACCCACGCCCTGCCCAGGTTCCCAGCTGCCTCTGTGCAAGCACATAAATTTACCTCTCACACACTATCAGGTCACCCTGAGTCTTCTCACACCCACGACTAGACATGTGACACAGGACACACCAAGGCTTGAAGAGCTCTGTGGAGCAGCTATAACTGGTGCCACCCAGGGTGGGCCGCTGCTGGGCGCAGGAGCACAAGGGAGCAGCGGCTACCAACCCAGGCGCAGGCCCAGGAGGGTGGCGCGGCTCTCATCTTTTCCCTTCCCCTTGCTTGCATAGCAACAGCAAATGCACACCCCATAGATGACTGGGAAGGTTATCAAAGTCCCCCCAAAATCTAAAGCGGAAATGCCCTATCATTCCCAAACCCTGATCTTTAGACAAAAACAGCAAAACGTGAATGAAATGCTGTTTGTGTGAATGAAAGGGCTAGCGAAGGAGCCAGCATTTCTGTGAATGAAGCCGGGCCTTGCAGCCAGTGCCAGGCAGTCCCTGGCTCCAGGGGCCTCAGCCAATGAGCAGCCGCCGCGATGACTCATTCAACAAAGGCTTGCTCAATAGTGGAAGGTTCCATTTCAATCAAAGGCGGGATCTTTCATCCAAAGGCAGTGTGGGGAGGGAAAAAAGAAAAAGAAAGCTAGCCTGGTCACAAAGATGCAGGGAGGAAGTGCCCACCGCCTCCGTTACACAGAGAGGAAAAACTGGTTTTTCAAGGAAAATAAAACACCATCGGGGGTCGGTAGCTGTGACCAGGACTGCCCTCTTGGAGGTGAGCTGTGCCCCCAGACTTCCATTCAGCCATTCATTTACATCGCGGAGCAGCCATGAATGTGCCATCCAGTTCAGCATTTATTATGAATGCACAGTGCGGGCACATTCAGAACCTCGGCGCCTCGCCTGGATCCTTTTTGTGAAAGGAATATAGAACACGCCTGCACGTCAAGACTCCAAGAAGAAAGAAATCCAAAGCTAGACATTAACCCTTCAGCCAACTGGAGACCTTTCTTTTATTGTGGTGAGGCAAATGGAAGGAGTTGGCCATTTTTTAAATATAAATAGCAATATAAATGTACTAAATGTAAAAAGGTATATCATCAAAAAAGGGTGATTAATAGTCCAACGGCACAATAGCACAGTGAAACCTCACTTCTCAGGAAGAAACACCAAAGGCAGCTCAGCACCAAAATAGTAGCCGCCAGCCCAGCCCAGCCCAGCCCAGCCAGGATCCCGCCCCCTCCCTCCCAGGACAGCCCTGTGGGCCTCCCTGGGGTGTGCCTGCTTGTTTTAGACACCATCCCCAAAGCCTGGCTAGCTGCTTTATCAGCCTGAGACAGTGCAGAGATGGAGGATAGGTGAAACACAAAGAAAGCAGAAAAAGGAAACCATTACTAAGTCAGCGTTGAGGCTCAAGAAAGCCAGGCAGCCTGGGTCATTTACATAGCCTTTCCAGATTGTTGCAGTTTCTCTTTTTAAATCTATTACTTTAAAAGCGTATCAATGTCTGCCCGGTGTTGTTCAGTGGTTGAGTGTCACAGTTTGATTCCCAGTCAGGGCACATGCCCGGGTTTTGGGCTTGATCCCCAGTGTGGGGCGTGCAGGAGGCAGCCCATCAATAATTCTCATCATTAATGTTTCTCTCCCTTTTCCTCTCTGAAATCAATAATAAAATTTTTTTTTCAAAAACATTTAAAAAGTATATTGGTTTTTTATTTCTACCTTAACCACACAGTTAGTGTTTAAAATGACACAACGGTATTACCTTTCAGTGCTTTAGGTCAGAGGTCCAACATGGGTCCCCCAGGATAGTTCAAGGGTAGGTAGGGCTGCTTTCCTTCTGGAGGCCCTGGGGAGAATCCCGAACCTGGCCTTTTCCCACTTCCAGAGGCCACCCATGCTTGCCTGATGATGGATCATGAGCTGGGCCCTGGGGAAGGTGCTTTGCCCCTAGAGGGTTTCATTCTAGCAAGACAGGCAGAAAGTCTAAAATTAGCATCATAACATAGTACAATGCTATGGGGATGTTTTAGTGTGTGAGACACAAACACTGCCCAGCGGGGAGTGTGCTGAGCTTGGCCTAAGGATGTCGGGGTGACTGCAGCGGAGTTTTGAGGAATTGCTAGGGTCTCCCCAGCAGAGGAGGGGAAACACAGGCAGCCAGAGGGAAGGTGAGGGGTGAGTCTGAATGCCTCTGAGAGCTGGGCGCTGTCGTGATGATATGTGTGCTGAGGAGCAGTCAGGGCCAGAGGTTGAAATTTGAAGGCCGTTGGTGTGCAGGTAAAGTTGAGCTCTTCGGTGACTAGTGTAAACTTAGGAAGGAAGATCAACAAGAAGGAATTTGAGGAAACACCAAACTTCCCAGATGGGAGCTCAGGAAACATGGTAAGGATTGGGAGAATACACATGGAAACTGGTTTGGTGGATGCCATGTTTTCAATCTGCTTGTGCTGCCATAACAAAAACACCACAGGCTGGGGCAGCTTTAGCAGCATTTATTTCTCACAGTTCAGGAGGCTAGAAGGTCATGATCAAAGTTAGTCTGCTGTGAACCCACTTCCTGGTCCTCAGACGCTGTCCTCAACCTTGTTCTCACATTGCAGAGGCGGAGGAAGATCTCTGGGTTCTCTTTGCTAAGGCTCTGATTCCACCCTCACGACTACTCACCTCCCAAAGGCCCATCTCCAAATGGGGTTGGGTTTCAGCATATGAATTTCACAGGGACACAAAAATGAGTTTCAAGAGAAAATCAGTGATGGTTAGCAAGAGCAGCAGGGGCCATTGTAACTCTCTGTTTGAGCACCCCCAGGCCCACAGGAAGGGCTCAGCACAGGCCTTGCCTGCCAAGGAACTACCAAGAATGAGTGGGCCCACCCCATTGCCCACATGGGCATGGGAAGCTGAGTTGCCTGGATGGAGTGACAACATTTGAGTCTTAGAAATACAGCCCTGTGGAGAGGCACTTTTCTTGACGCTGGCCTCTTGAGGACTGGAACCTGGGCCAGTCAACAGGAGCTGTCCTTGGTGCTGAAGCAGTGGGCCATGCAGGTTTCAGTCCCCAGGTTTCCCACCACTGGGTGTCCTGTTACAGAGTCTTCTTATACCACAGACTTTCTACACTTGGGGATGGAGGGTGGACGATAAACATCTGGGGGTCTCTGCAGAAGAAAATCTGCCACCCTGGTCTTGGGACCCTCCCTAGGTCTGGCCCCAACTCCTCCCTCCCCACCAGATGTTCTATGAGTGGCTCATGTTTCTTCCTCCCAAACCTCCTGTGCTCTCATTCTCTCTTCCCCCAGTGCTCAGCCATCCTACCACTTCCCACATTGTCTTGCAGGACCCTACCCTGCAGGTCCTATATTCATGGCACTTTACAGATCAGCACACTTGGCTGTGAGAGGCTTCAATTTTATGTTCCTCATTTTCCTCTAAAAGACCTATTTTTAGACATTTAATTTTATAATATAATCTCCACAAATATGTTTCATGGCTGAGTAATATTCCATGAAGTCGAGAAAATATAATTTCCTTAGGTGAATCTACTGAGACAGAAAGCATACCAGCGGATACCTGGGGCTGGGCTGGGGCCGGGCAGCGGTGGGGGGATCAGGATTGACTGTAGATGGGGACAAGGGAACTTTCTGCAGTGATGGGAATATTTCAGAACTAGATTGTGGTGATGATTATATAATCCTGTAAATTTACTAAAAATTATTAAATTGTAAAAATTATATACTAGAACTATTTATTATTAAATGGGAGAATTTTATGCTATGTAAATTATGCCAGAAAAATGTGTTTTAAGAAAAATATTTGGAAATAGACTTTTATAAAAACTAGAACTAAGGCATCATCTTGTGTAGAACCACTTCCGTTCCAATTCTGCTGGTGATACCACAGGCGAGGCCCGAAACTCATTTGTTCCTCAGACAAGATGTTAGCAAGTCAGCGGCACTGCACCGCGCTTACAGCAGGCTCTTTGGGGTGCGAGGGGGTAAGATGGGAGGGAAATATCTAGTAAAATAAAGGATCTTCCATTTTAGCAAAGAGAGAATTACTGCCAACTCTAAAAATGGAGTGTATGCGTTGAGTTCTCTCTAAAGGACTTCTACCTATGACATTAAATTTTGCAGTAAAAGAACTTCTCTAAGGGTGCTTTTCAACATTAAAAGTTAGTCAAGGGTGTTACTGAGAGCCTATGTTGGAATCTCCGAACATAATGATATTCATTCATCATAGAATGATGGGGAGAAGGGACAGTAGAATCAGCTGCAAAACTGGCGTCTGAGTTTGTTTCTCAGTTGTACTTTGTATTACTTTTATAATTTAAAAAGACGGGGAAATTCCATCAACTCCCTGAAAAACAGCAGAGCAGGTTATATGGCTAATTCAGTGGTCGGCAAACCGCGGCTCGTGAGCCACATGCGGCTCTTTGGCCCCTTGAGTGTGGCTCTTCCACAAAATACCACGGCCTGGGCGAGTCTATTTTGAAGAAGTGGCATTAGAAGAAGTTTAAGTTTAAAAAATTTGGCTCTCAAAAGAAATTTCAATCGTTGTACTGTTGATATTTGGCTCTGTTGACTAATGAGTTTGCTGACCACTGGGCTAATTTAATTGGGATTGAAGAATTTTATTCAGACTCTACACTCAATTCTTTTTTTAAAAAATTGATTTCGGAGAAGAAGGGAGAGGGAGAGAGGGAGATAGAAACATCAATGATGAGAGAGAATATTGATCGGCTGCCTCCTGCACACCCCACTCTGGAGATCGAGTCCGCAGGTTGCCAGCAAGTGCCCTGAACAGGAATCGAACTGTGACCTCCTGGTTCATAGGTGGACGCTCGACCACTGAGCCACACCGGCCAGGCAATTCTGATGCCTCCTTCTCACATTGAAATGGAAAAATGGGAACATCCTGAGGTTTCTTTAGTCCTGAATACTATCCAGAAATGCCAGCAGTGTGACCTGAGGGGCACTGCCTCCTGCCTGGGGTGCTCTTTTGCATCATCTTGCAGAGCCTGTTCAGCAAATGGGGGTTTAATCAGTCCCCAGCCAGAGAGGGAGAGGGAAGTGAGGGCCGCGGTGTGGGGTAGAGTTGAGCCCTCAGGCAAGTAAAGAGGCTCAGGCCCCGGGAAGGCCCAGTGCCAGGCTGCGTTGCCACAGTCCTGCTCCAGCGGCCCGCCCGCCCGCCTCTGCAGGGGAAGTCTGCTCATCCTCCACCGAGCTGCCGTGGGGACCCTGACTGGAGCACCCGAAGCACCTCTGAGACGACCAGGACGCTGCTTGGACAGGCTGCTGAGGACTTGGGGTTAGCTGCTAGGTGTGGTGATAGGCTGGTGGTCATGTTTTCACAAGTTCTCGTATAAGGTAGAGATTCATGCTGAGGTATTTATGAATGAACTGACCCCGTATATGAGATTTACCTTAAAACACTCAGGAGAAAAGCTGGGGGGATACGAGACACAAGACTGGCAGAGTGTCGGCAAGGGGCCGCTCAGTGAGAGTGAGGCGTGGGGGGAGGCTGATGGCTTTGAGGACAGCCGGTCTCTAAGTGGCCATGCTGTGGCCCTGGCGCAGGATCGAGAGGGAGGCCTGCCCGCAGTGACCAGAGCTCTAGCAGTGCCTGGCTGTGCTGCTCCAGGCCTGGCACGATGCTGCAATTAGCAATGTTAACTTTTACCTTGAGCTTGTAAGTGAAATGGAGTGCGCCCGGGAGGGGGCTCATGTATCCCACCTCCTGCTCACCCCACCCCGGGTTCTCTGCTGCTTGCTTCCCCTGCCCCTGGGCCAGGGTCTTCCCAGCCTCCTGTTCCCACCCTGACCTCTGCCACCCTCCAAGCCCAGCAGGGGCCCAGGCACAGGTGGGCATGCCTACAGCATCTCAGGTCGGGCAAAGTGGGTGACCCCCACCTGCGGCTGGCTGTACCACATTAGACCAAGTCGGCAGGTCACATCTCAGCTGGGTGAGTCTCTCACCTACTCCTGGCCATAGACCCCTGGGTGGGTCACCCACCCACGTCAGTTGGCTGTGTTCCCATGAGAATGAGAGAAGCTCACGCCCCCCAAGTCTGTCCCTGGCCGGAGCACAGTACATCTGTCCCACAGCTGGGTGCGGGGACACTCAGCAGCCCTGTGGCTGAGCCAGTGTGGGGACACCCCATGTCACAGTGGGCAGTCCCCAGCTGGGAGCTTCCACTGAGCCGGCTATGTGCCTGGGGTCCCCTCCTCCTCCTGCCCTCCCTGAGCCTCAGTGTCCCTCTCTCAGCTGGGTGAGGGCACCCTCAGGACCAGCAGGAGTGCAGGCTCTCCTTCAGTGCTTCACAGACAAGGCAAACGCTCTGGTGTTTGCATCTAAACTAAGGTGACCAGACGTCCCGCTTTTGGCGGGACAGTCTCGATTTTTAACAATTTGTCCCGCGTCCCGCCGCATTTTTAAAAAGTCCCGATTTTTGGAAAGAATGCACGACAAGCTAGGGAACGGCGGGAGAATGGGAAGGGAATGTACGGTTTTTGGCGGCCATGTGGCTATTTAGCCAGGATATGAGTTTTATATTATTTTTGTTAATTTTATAATGTTAAACTTTAATAATAACAAATAATTGTTGAGAACTGATTATCGAGAACTGCTTATCAAAGTTCACATTGTTGATCAGTTGTTAGAATTCGACCACCATTGTTTGGACTTAATGAACAATGGCATTTTTTGGGGATTGGCAACGACGAAAACATTTTGTAACTGTCTCTCAGACGATACACATCGTACTGCGTGCTAGTAAGCTAGTTAAACAAGTGATGTCATTACAAATCAGCTATTCAGATAATTTAGGTAAGTAATTTATTTATTTATTTCATAAATACATAGATTTTCTTGAATTTAGCAGACAGTACTCGTATTATTTATATTTTATAGTGGCGGCAAAAAGTCTAGCACCGGCCTTGAAAGTGACACTTACGACTTATGTTACAGCCAATTCAGAGGAAAAATAATACAAGTTAGTATTGTTATTATTTAGAAAGAAATATAGGATTAAAATAATTTTTAAAATATAGTTACTTTATAACAATCAAATTAATTTAATTTATAAACTAACAATAAAATATGTTCATGTAATTATGTACCTACTTACTGTGTTTTTAAGCAATATGTATATAATAATTTATAATATAATTTTAAATTATTTTTTTAGATTTTTAACATAATGAGTAAGAAAAGAGGATGCAAATTCAACGATGATCTAAGAAGTGAATTTCCTTTTATTAAAAAAACCAAAAGCGATTACAATATAGACCAAATTTTTAATCAAGAACCCCCCCCCCGCCGCCCCCGGGGCCGAAACCAGTTTGGCTCAGTGGATAGAGCGTCGGCCTGCGGACTCAAGGGTCCCAGGTTCTATTCAGGTCAAGGGCATGTACCTTGGTTGTGGGCACATTCCCAGTAGGGGGTGTGCAAGAGGCAGCTGATCGATGTTTCTCTCTCATCGATGTTTCTAACTCTCTATCCCTCTCTCTTCCTCTCTGTAAAAAATCAATAAAATATATTAAAAAAAAAAAAAAAAACCCCCCCCTCCTCCAGTCAATGGTGTCCCGCTTTACCAATGTTAAAATCTGGTCACCTTAATCTAAACGGGCATTGCACAGTATACAGATGAGCCATAGAACTTAGGACAATTTATTTTATAATTTTCCCATAGAATACTGAATAGAAAATGAAGAACACTATTAGAAATAGAGAGAGCTCTGGAGACAGAGAACAGCTTTCGGCACGCCTCTGAGGCACACTCCACGGCCACACTGTCACTGTGCTCAGCTGCACGTGGGCAGCCAGGCCTGGTGAAGGGCATGTGTGATGAAGCCGCTGAGTCCAGACAGACCTTGCAGACCATGGGAAGGAGCCTGACCCCATCTCAACGGCGAAGGAGCAGCTAAGGTGTCACCAGCGAGCCCCTCAGAATGCCATCCCCACACCTGGCAGCTGACTGGACCAGAAGGAACCCATTCACTGACTGCCCCATGCCCAGTGGCCATCAGATGGTCCCTCAAAAAAGTGAAGGCAGGAGAGTGTGGCTGAGAGCACTGGGAGATGAGCAGGTTGATGAAAAGCATGGGGTGGGATTTCACAAAACCTACTGTGACTCCTCAGACCCGCCCTGAGTCTGTGCCGTGAGGGCTGCCGCCCACTGTCCTGGTCCCCATGCAGGCCCACGTTATGAACACATAGAGAGCGGAGGCAGGCCTCCCACCGCCCAGGCCAGCAGGGACTCCGACAGCCCACTCAGCACGCACCATGACCAGAGCCTTCCCAGTGCCCCAGGCCAGGAGTGGGGACTTACTAGAAACCTGTTGTTACTTCTTAGAAGTTCTGATTGTTGGACAAACATGCAGAACACTGCCGAGTAGAGAAAGTGTGCTAGGAACACCCTCACTCCCAAGTGACAGCCCCCTTGGTCCTCTGGGCCTGGGGTACGAGCTCTGCACGTGTGCTACGGAAGCAGCAGCCCTGTGTGTGCGCTGCTCGAATCCCGTCTTCCAAGAGAAGCCCAGGTCCAAAGTGAGGCCCCTCGCGTTCGGGAGCCGCCGGTGAGCTGATTCCTCAGGCGGCAGCGTGGCTTGGCTTTGGCAGGCATGACTCATCCCCTCCCGTGTGCCCAGTCGATGTTTTGTCCAAAGTAGCCGTCTCCCCAGGTGCACTGATGCCGATGATATCTGCACCGCCCAGAGCATCTCCAGGGATGCTAAGAATCCTCCATTCTCAAGTCAAATTAAATCACTTCCTTTTTAAAAAAGCTTTTATTGAGATGTAACAGACATATAACATTATTTTAGTTATATTACATATACAACATCATGACTTGGTATATATATCATTACAAAGTGAGCCCCACAATAAGTCAGGTGAGCATCCATCACCACACAGTTGCAATTTGTTTCCTGTGATGAGAACTTTTAAGATCTACTCTCTTGGCAACTTTTAAATATACAATCCAGTGTTGTCAACTACAGTCAGCAAGCTGCACCCTACATCCCCAGGGTATCTTTGTCTTCTGACTGGGAGTTTTTACTTCAGTTTTAAAATGCATAAAGTATGTAGAGGAATGCATTGCGGAGGGAGGGAGGGAGAGAGGGAGGTCGGCGTGACAGAGTTGTCGCCTCTGCCAGGAGCGGCTCAGGCAGCCTGGAGGTCGCTCACCCCAGGCGATCCTTTCTTATCCCGGCAAGTGCTGTGGGTGCAGGTGTGGGTCCCGCTATGGGCTGAGTGTAAGCCTCCCCAGCGGGATTGCATTGGAAGGTAGGGAAGTAGTTAGGGTTAGACAAGGTCAGGACTGCTCCCTTCACGGGGTTAGTGCCCTGGAGCAATTCCTCTCTCTCCGTGTGAGGACAGGGGCTGGCCTAGGCCTCGGCCTCCGCAAGTCTGGGAGAGCCCTGGCCAGCTCCCCACATGCTGGCCTCCGGAATGGGAATGAGAAAGGAATGTCTGATGAAGCAGGCTGGTGTCAGAGCTGAGACAGTCCTGGGAAGGAGTTGGGGTGGAGCAGACCCACAGGAGGTGGGGGTTTGGAGTTCCCCCTGGGCCTACAGGAGGCTGGTGCCCTCAGCCACGCAGGCTGGCCCGGCAGCGTGGCTGCCCATGTCCTCACCCCCCCAACCTCTTGGCTTGTACCATATGCCTCAGCACAGGCCTCCTGGGCGGACTTTGCCAGGACGGTGAGTGTTGCGTGTGGAGGGGGTTAGAGCAGCTGGCTGCTACCTGGTCCTTCCTGCCCAAGCAAGTGGGGCAATTTGGAGGCTGGGGCTCAGCAGAATGGCTCCAGCTCCCCTGTGGGCTGGGCCAGCGGTGCAGAGGTTTTTTGTTTTTTTTTAATCCTCGCCTGAGGATATTTTTTCCATTGGTTTTCAGAGTGAAAAGAGAGAAAAAAATCAACGTGAGAGAGACCCATCGATTGGTTGCTTCCTGCACACACCCTGGCTGGGGCCGGGGATTGAAACCGCAACCAAGGTCTGTGCCCTTGACCAAGAATCAAACCTGGGAGCCTCTGGTCTGAGGGCCGACGCTCTAACCACTGAGCGACGGGCCATGGTGGTGCCTAGGGATTCAGTCCTCATTTTGGCCTAGGACAGTCACCATAGTGCCAGTGGGGAGGTCCTCCATCGTGCACAGACCAGGAGCTGAAACATGGGCCACCTTGAGGAATTACTACTTACAATAATAAAACTTATCTCCAACAAATGGAACATTCAATAACAATTGGGTTGATGGAAGATTCTGGATTCCAATCAGGATTCTGATGAAATGTTACAATCTGTTTGCCAGAATATGATTTTGGAGACATTCAAAGGGAAACCTCAAAAATATTTTGATTTGCTTCATTTGGGGTTTTCTAAATATTTAATGTTTGAAGCCTTTCACATTATTGATTCAAAATGATGTTTATTTCCAACAACTTATGTTTGGTTGTATTTGCCATTTATAAACATTCACAGAACCAGCCCCACATGCCATTCATAATGTTGGTACTTGCTAGTATTGTTTTTTTCTAATATTTCTAGCATTTAAGTCACAGGAAGATGGTGAGGAGGCCCTAAAAGGAAGGCTGCTGTAATCCAAAGGGCATAAAATCTCAGAGGCAATCCCAGGAAGTATCCACACTTCTCCCTCCTACCAGACCAGCCTCTGACAGTTTCTGCTGAAGCCCCTGTGAGGATATGGAGAAAAATGGCCCTAAATTACATCTCAATATTCCAGCCAGCCCAGCCGCTCAGGCTAACAGCATCTCAAAGTGCAGATAACATGCCTATGCTCCTGGGTCCCCCTTAGCAACAGGGTTGTCATGGGAACACATTGTAACTGGTTGAGAGGAAGCAAGCAAGAGCAGGAGTTTGCAGGAATTTCTCATTGAAATAATTACAGTAGTTCTCAGTATGCTTAAGAAATGAATGCTCCATAACTGTTTTTTCTTAATTTCCCTTTTCAAAGCATGTTTGTGACAGTCTTGCATCCAAAGAGTGTAGCTCAAATGCTTACTATTTTAAATATAGACACTATTGCCATTTTCCAAAGCCATTTTTGGGAAACACTTGGTGATCCATTATTCCTTCTGGGACTCAGAGTGTCACATGCATTTAAATATTTGTCCAGATAGGAAAGTCCCTAAGGGCCTACTACTGTGCGGGAGGAGCGGGTGGGATGTGTGCACATTAAAGATTTGACATGATTTCTTATTAATTCAATGACTATGCACCATTAATACTTTTGTTCAAAATTATTAATGACTAGAGACCCGATGCACAAAGATTCGTGCAAGAATGGGCCTTCCTTCCCCTGGCTGCCGGCACCGCCTTCACTCTGGCCAGAGCCACCTTTCTGCCTTCCCACGCTGCCCAGAAGCACAGAATGGCTGGGGTGGTGCTGAACGCCTGCCCCCAGCCACTCGGCACCTGTGTATGCAAATTAACCTGCCATCTTTGTTGGGTTAATTTGCATACCCACTCTTGATTGGCTGGTGGGCATCGCAAAGGTACAGTCAATTAGCATGTTACTCTTTTATTAGGTAGATAAATCATCACTTTCGGGGCTATATCAGTCCTGTCGCTAGTCCTGAGCCTCCCAAATGTCTGGCCATGTGGGCAGTTCTGGAGCTGCGAGGAGAGACTCGGTTTCCAGTTAGGAAGCATCAGTGCGGCTCTGACTCAGAGCTGAGAGAATACTGACAGGGGAGTGAGCAGGGGCTCCTAAAGGTTCTTGGTGGGGAGGACCTCCTTCTCATAAGAAGCAGCCTTCATTCTGGAATGTGTGCTCCTCAGAAATTATATAAAAGCACAAAGACAAATACAAGGTTCCCAGAACTCTCCCTCCAAGAGCCGTCATCCGCGGGCTTGGCACCTTCCTCGGTCTTTATTCTCAGCTGCGCGCCTTGTGTTTAGTGATCACGGTCAGGACAGTATCTGCAGACATGCATTCAACATACAAAGCAAAAGCGGCAGTTCTGAGCGAAGACGAACCGAAGCCCCACCAGCAGGCCCTCTGACATGTGGAGAGGGCCCTCCTCACTCATGAAGGATGGTGCTCGTGGGAAGGAAATTGAGGTGCTCACCAGGAACCACCGCGTTGAAGTCCACGCTGACTGTCACGTTCTGCAGGCGATTTCCCAGGGACCTCGCCCTGGGCCGGCTCTGAGTGGAGAGCCCCACACATCGCCATTCTAGTTTACTGTCATCTTTTTCATTTATTTTGATGTAAAAATGTCCAGATCCTCACAGGATTTTAGAATCAATACATTATGTTAAGACAGTAATGAGTAAAACATCTAGAACTGTGACTCAAATTATAGCATCGTTTTCCCACCGTGCCTGGGCATGGAGCTTTGTTCACTGCAGGAACCCCAGCACTGCACGGCCGAGCTGAGGACCGTGACAAATGAAACAGTGTGTGCTAGGTGATGCTAGAATCCTTCTTGCTATGTGATTCCAAAGAACTTTCCAGTCATATTTTTGTGTGTATGTGTTCCTTTTTTTGAATCCTCACCCGAGGATATGTTTTTATTGATTTTTTTTTTTTTTCAGAGAGAGGTTGTAAGGGAAAAAGAAAGAAACAGCGATGAGAGAGAGAAACATCGATTGGTTGCTTCCTGTAAGCACCCTGACCAGGGAACGAACCCTCAATCCTGACCAAGAATCCCGCAGCCTTTCAGTGTATGGGACGCGACACTCCAACCAACTGAGCCACCTGGCCAGGGCTGTGTTCTTATGGTTTTATTTTTCTTTTTTCTTTTTCTTCTGTGTTCTTATTTTTTAAATTTATTTACTTTTTAGCCATTTTTTTTTGTGGAAAGAACACTTAAAATTGATCCTCTTAGCAAACTTCAAGTATACAACACAAAATTGTTAGCTACTATCACATCGGCGTGCAATAGATCTCCACAGTTGTTCGTTCGGCAAAACTGAAACTCTGTGCCTTCACCAACATCACCCCCGGCCTCCAGCAACCATCAGTTCTTCTGTTTCTATTTCAGATTCCAAGTAGACGTGAGATCGCACAGCATTTGTCCTTCTGTGCCTGGCTTATTTCACTTAGCATAATGTCCTCCTGGCTCCTCCATGCTGTCATAATGGTAGGCTCTCCTCCTTTTTAAAGGCTGAATCATGTGTGTATGGGGAAGCCTGTGTGGCTTAGGATCTCCACCATTAGTGTCTGTCTCAGCCCTGTGCCGACGCAGGAGGAACTCGGGGAACTGGGCAAGCCTGCGGAGGCTGGGGTTCGCACAGCTGCGCCCGCCATGGGGAAGGAGGAGTGAGGCCATGGCTGCCAGCACTTGCAGAGATGGCCACAGTCAGGGCCATCGGCCTCAGCACATCCTCTAGGCACACAGCCTCCATGTTCTGGAAAGTGACAGGTAGACCACATTTCAGAAAGGAGAGCAAGAGTGAAACGTTTTTAAGGGACTACTCTCTTGGGTGGAAATCATCTCACGGAAGCCCTAGCCAGTGTAGCTCAGAGGATAGAGCATCAGCCTGTAAACTGAAGGGTCCCAGGTTCAATTCTAGTCAAGGGCACATGCCCAGGTTGTGGGCTTGATCCCCAGTAGGGGCCATGCAGGAGGCAGCTGATCAATGATTCTCTCTCATCATTGATGTTTCTATCTCTCTCTCTCTCTCTCCCTTCCTCTCTGAAATCAATAAAAATATATTTTAAGAGAAGAGGAAGGCGGTTGAGGAGCAAGCACAGCAGCCCTACTGGCAGCCGCACAGCAGCACCGCTGAGAAGGGGCGGCGACCATGAGGACCAACACGAAAGGGAATGAGAAATGTTTGTAGAAGAGTTGCAAGGGTGCCCTAAGTGAAAGAGAGCCTTTCCTGTGAGAGAAGAAGCTGGCTGTTTTGTGAGCCTCCTCTTGTAGCCACACATCTAACACCTTGTCATGAAAGCAAACCACAGAAGAGGGAAGATAAAATTTCAAAAGAAAATTATTAAACAACAAATGCAAAATTATTACTAAATCAACTCAATGGAACATGTTAAGAACAGAAATCAGATGGAGAAACCAAGAAGGTGACATAAGGTGAACACCTAATTGTTGCCTACCACAACAATTTTGGAACTACAACTGGAAAACAGAGCGGACATCGTCCAGAACCACCGGAAAGCTGGCTGAGCGCAAGTTCTACAACTAGAAAAAAGGAGAAAATGATGCTGAGCCTCAGGAGCTGTGGAGGTGCGGAGATCTGTGAGCACAGAAAGGGCGAGCGGCTGAATACGTGGCTGGCTTGCTCGTGGCGCACAGAGAGGGCGGGCAGCAGGCGCATGACTGGCTTTCTCGTTAGGGAGGAAAACAAAACCTCACGACTGCACTGATATCCAGCTCTGGTCAGGGAGAGGCTAAACTGTCTGGTAGCAGGCGAAGCTCGAGGGAAGCCTTCTCTCAGAGGTGCGCAGCCATTGTTTCGGGACACGGAGAAATCAGCCCTCTTAGGGCAGGGCTGACGGGAAACCAAAGCTTGTCTGCACCACCCTGAGAATCCGCCCCATCCAAGCTGAGCACAGAAGCCCTCCCAGTGGCTAGCTTCTCGTTCGGGAGAAAAACAAAACCTCCCGACTGCACTGATATCCAGCTCCGGTCGGGGAGAAACTGGTCTGTCTGGCAGAGGACGAAACTTGAGAGCAGCCTTCACTCAGAGGTGCGTGCAGCCATTGTTGTGGGACACAGAGAACAGGGCCCTCTTAGGGCGGGGCTGACGGGAAACAAAAGCTTGTCTGCTCCACCCTGAGACTCCGCCCCATCCAAACTGAGCACAGAAGCCCTCCCAGTGGAGACACTGCTGATCCTCACAGCCAACTGGCTTGGATATCAACTCCCCCCAGTGATACCAACAACAAGCAAGGCTTAGCTACAAGAAGACTGCACATACAGCTCACAAAGGGCTGCACCAAGAGGGTCCACCACAGGTAACTGGAGAGGCTGAGCTACTGGGTCCTGCTGTGACACCTAACACGCAAAGCAACTCCATCAACTCAGGGAAGCAGCTAAAATGCCGAGACAAAGAGGCAGGCCACAATTGAAAGAAATGGAGGAAAGCAAAAGACTGGATATAGAGTTCAAAACCACAGTTATAAGGTTTTTCAAGAATTTCCTAGAAAAGGCTGATAAACTAAATGAGACCTTCAAGGATATGAAAAGGGATCAACTAGAAATTAAGCATACACTGACTGAAATAAAAAATATTATACAGAGACCTAAAAGTAGACTAGAGGATTGCAAGAATCAAGTCAAAGATTTGGAATACCAAGAAGCAAAAAACACTCCTCTGGAAAAGCAAAAAGCAAAAAGAATCCAAAAAGTTGAAGATAGTGTAAAAAGCCTCTGGGACAACTTCAAGCATACCAACATCAGAATTATGGGGGTGCCAGAAGAAGAAAGAGAGCAAGATACTGAAAACCTACTTGAAGAAATAGTGACAGAAAACTTCCCCCACCTGGTGAAAGAAATAGACTTACAAGTCCAGGAAGCACACAGAACCCCAAACAAAAGGAACCCAAAGAGGACCACACCAAGACACATCATAATTAAAATGCCAAGGGCAAAAGACAAAGAGAAACTATTAAAAGCAGCAAGAGAAAAACAGTTAGTTACCTATAAGGGAGCACCCATACGATTGTCAGCTGATTTCTCAACAGAAACTATGCAGGCCAGACGGGAATGGCAAGAAATATTCAAAGTGATGAATAGCAAGAACCTACAACCAAGATTACTCTACCCAGCAAAGCTATCATTCAGAATTGAAGGCCAGATAAAGAGCTTCACAGATAAGAAAAAGCTAAAGGAGTTCATCACCACCAAACCAGAATTATATGAAATGCTGAAAGGTATTCTTTAAGAAGAGGAGGAAGAAGAAAAAGATAAAAATTATGAACAACAAATACGTAACTATCAACAAGTGAATCTAAAAACCAAGGGAATAAAAAATCTGATTAACAGTATTAACGGGTGAATATAATAGAATCAGGGGCATAGAAAGGGAGTGGACTCACAATTCTCGGGGGAAAAGGGGAGTGGGGGGTGCAAGAAGAGACTGAACAAAAATTGTACACCTATGGAGGAGGACAGCGGGCGGGGGGAGATAAAGGCAGAGGGTGGGGTAGGAACCTGGTGGAGGGGAGCTATGGGAGGAAAAAAGAGGAACAATTGTAATAATCTGAACAATAAAGATTTATTAAATTTAAAAATATATATATATTTCAAGAAAAAGAAATCATCTCATGGAAGTAACTTGAGACTTGTGAACAAATGGAGGTCAAACCTCCCCAGAGCAAGAGGAGGGAGGCCACATGGGGAAGACTGGGGGTCCCCTTCCCAGAGTGCCCCGCTGTGCTGGCCCGAGGCCCTGGATGGCCAGCCTCCACTAGTTCTGCTCAGTGACTCCCGTGTTGGCAAAGAACCCAGGAAATGGAAGAGGGCTTCTCTCTCCTTACCCCACACTCTTCATGAAGAAAAGAGCAGAAGTCCTACAATCCTCAGTTTACATTTAAAACCTGGGCTAGGAACATTTAAAAAGAAAGAAAGGTTGGGATGAAATGCCTGGTCTCCAGGAGACCCAGGAAAGCAGGCCATCCTGCCTATGTTAAGGGCGAGGGCGTGAGCATGAAGACAGATGCCGGTTTGTGTGTTTGCCATTGCTTTGTAGTTTACAAGGCACTTTCCTATTCATTGCTCTCATTTATAAAAAGATAGGAATTATAATTCCTGTTTTATGACTGGAGAGAACTAACGTTTGGGATGGGGAGGGGACTGTGAGGAGTCCCCCTGGGAGTGGCGAGTGGGCCCTCGGAGGCAGATAATGTTAAAAATCAGCTTCCAGGAAAACAAACCAACCCCGGTCGACAGTGTGTGTGGTTTCTGTGTTGTCAATGCTCTGCCAGGGCCAATTTCAAGCTAGTTATGGTTTCACACGAAGCTCACAAAATCCCTGGCAATTTGACACCTGGCTCTTGTGAGCTGGTAGCAGCGGACACCCCGGGTCCCTCTCTCTTTAGCCTGAATGCCTCCTCACTGCCGGGGGAAAGTTAGAAGTAAGGACTGGCCCCTGATGAGCAATGGGCAGAGCGTGAAGGATGCGGGAAATGCTGCGTTAAACACAGTGCCGCCGGGACTGCTGTCTGCGGCCTTTGGATGCTGACTCCCACTTTCACTCTAAGGTCAGAACTGGTTCATCTCCTGGGGGGTGCTTCTCCCCGAGGGCTGCCCACCAGTTTGTCATGCTGCTGGCTCTTGTTGGAGACCGTTGGCTTCCATCGGCCCAGCTATATTTTTCACATTGCTGCAGCCGCGGGGGTGAGGGAGCAGGCCTGGTGTGGATTTCCTGTCTGCATTGAGCGCGCTGTCCCTTAGTACTCACGGGCTGCGGGGGAGCACGTTGCCAGGGCGACAGCTGACTTGCAGGGAGGCAGTGGGAGTCCTGCAGCCCCGTGAGCTGGACTGGCTGCCTGTCCTGAGTGGTCCTTTGTGAGGACAGTTGAAGTCACCCAGTTAACCTTGTCAGGTGGTTTGAAAGCAGAGCAGTCAAAGACCAGGGGACAGACTTTAACGGGGACAGACTTTAGGGGGACAGAGGAGAGAGGAGCTGAGTCCTGAGGGGAAGGATGCTGTGTTGAGGGGGCCCTCTCAGCCTCTATGTCACCCACCTTGAAAAGAAGACTGGAATTAGCCACTATGTGCTATGCCACCTCACAGAATCCTCACAAACCCAAAGGGCCGCCATGACCCAAGACCCCGAGCAAACTTAGCTTAACGAGGCCAAGGAGCTGGGTGAATGAGGGGCAGCTGGTGAGTGGGGTCACGCTGTGAACTCAGGCCTCTCTCAGCTGACTGATGCCCCCCCAGGGACACCTCCTAGCACTCCATCTCACAGAGAGGCAGGAGCTCATAACGGGCTGGAAGCTCCAGGTCTGGCCCCACCACACAGGTGCCAGCTCCACCCCGTTCTGTGCGGCTAACGCGGAGCAGTGTTCACGCTCCCAGCTGTCCATGTTCAACAACTCAGCTGCTGCCCCACAGATGGCTGGGGTCACAGCACCTCCTGTATCCAGAGACCATGTCACAAGGCCACTTACATGGCCTTGCACCACACACACATACACCCAGCACACACCATACACATATAGACACATACACATACCAACCATACACCCCACAACACACACCACATACCACACATACCACACACATGCACATACCACACTACACATACCACACACCACAACCAAATACACCACATACATACAGATACACACACCACACATACATACAACACACAACATATATATATATACCACACAGAAACACACTCATACCACACATAAGCCATGTGGTATGGAAGCAAGATGCCCCCCACTTTGGCTCTGACTCCTCCAGAAATAGTGAGGGGCTTTTCCAGCTACACACTGAGAGAAGATGGTGATTGGTCTGGTGTGGGTGACAGCCAGACCCCAAGCCAATCACTGTGGCCGCAGGGCAGACAGTCTGATTACCTGGGGCTGGGCCAGTGCACACAAACCCCATAGCTACAGTGGGGTGATTATACACTGGCCAAGAGGGACTCCCCAAAAGTGACACTGAGCATGTTACTGCTCCAGCCCTCTCTAGGACAGTCTTCCTGATGAGTAGATCCCTATTCTCACATTCACTGGATGCTCTTACTAGGTTTGTTTCTGGGAGCTTACTTCTGTAAGTTCATTGATTCATCATATTTTCAGCAAAGAAAATAGACCTTTTTTTTATTTACCCCAAGAAAGACCATTTAATAATGGAAGAAACTGTTTCAGGCATAAATAATGGGATCATCTACTTTGTCCTTTCTGTTTGAGGATGCAAGTCTCTTTAAAGAGTTAACCCTTGCCTGCCAGAGTGGCTCAGTGATTGAGCATCAACCTATAAACCAGGCAGTCACAGTTCGAATCCTGGTCAGGGCATATGCCCAGGTTAAGGGCTCCATCCCCAGTAATGGGAGTGCAGGAGGCAGTCCATTAATGACTCTCTCTCATCATTGATGTTCTATATCTCTCTCCCTCTCCCTTCCTCTCTGAAATCAATATATATATGTGTGTATATATATCCTATATAATAAAAGCCTAATATGATAAGTGTCTGGTCATCTGTTCAACCAATCAAAGCATAATATGCTAATGATATGCTAAGGTTGCTCAACCACTCGCTATGATGTTCACTGACCACCAGGGGGCAGATGGTAGGTTAGCTTGCTTCTGGGGTCCAGCCAATCAGGACTGAGTGAGATGGGCCGGACACACCCTGGAGCCCTCCTGTAGTCCCTCCCTGGCTGGCCAACCTCCTGTGTCCCTCCCCGGCCCCGATCATGCACCGGTGGTGTCCCTCAGCCTGTCCTGCGCCCTCTGGCAATCCAGGACCTCTCGGGGGATGTCAGAGAGTGGGTTTCAGCCCGATCCCACAGGCAAAGTCGAAGGACCCCACTGGTGCATTGTCAGGGGCCATGGAAAAACTTTAACCATACAGCCGGATAATCCTCAATAAGATTGGTCAAGCGTTAAACTGCGCGCCAAAGTAAAGGCGCCGCCCAGAGTTTCCCCGCCCACGGACTACCATTTCCCAGCCTCAGCGCTAGCCAATCAGTTACTGACATACCCGTTACGTAGTATGCCCTGCCCCTCCTTCCCTCGCTGACTGCTTATAAGCGGCCATCTTGAATAAAATAGAGAGGCTTGATCAGAACACTGTCTTGCCTCCATTCTTTCGTGTCCCTTGTTTGTCTCATTCTTTTAGGGTGTCTCTTCGTTCCCCCGTTGTTGTCCCGCGGGTCGGGACAGTGCATGAATTCATACACCGGGCCTCTAATATATATATAAAAATTAAAAAGTTAACCTTTAACTGAGCCTGTCTTTTGCATCTAAGATAACATACCTTTGGAATGTCAGAGCAACGCCCTTTTTCCAGACCCCTCAGGGCATAAGCTCCCATCAGAGTGCTCCTCATTGTTCTCTTGTTCCCAGTATACCATCTCTAAGTGCTGTAAATGTTAACTATTAACTACCCCAATGTAAAAGAAGTGTTTGTCTCTTAATTTTACTCTTTATCCAATCTCAGAAATTTCCTTGCTTTGCTTTCTCCCGCCTCCCTAATCTACCACCAATGAATTTCACTAACCCTCCTTATGCCTCCTCCTCTGATTGTAACATCCTATCTGGTAAGAGTAATATGCAAATTGACCCTCACTCCAACACACAAGATGGCCGCCCCCATGTGGACACAAGATGGCTGCCACAAGATAGCCAGCAGCAGAGGGCAGTTGCGGGCAATAAGGCCAACAGGGGGGTGCAGTTGGGAGGGACCAGGCCTGCAGGGGAGGGCAGTTGGGGGAAACCAGGTCTGCAGGGGAGGGAAGTTGGGGGGAACCAGGCCAGCAGGGGAGAGCAGTTAGGGGAGTCCAGGCCGGCAGGAGAGGGCAGTTAGGGATGACCAGGCTGGCAGGGGAGGGCAGTTTGGAAGGACCAGGCCTGCAGGGGAGGGCAGTTGGGGGGAACTAGGCCAGCAGGGGAAGGCAGTTAGGGGCAACCACGCCGGCAGGGGAGGGCAGTTAGGCGTTGATCAGGCTGGCAGGGGAGTGGTTAGGGGGTGATCAGGCTGGCAGGCAGAAGCGGTTAGGGACAATCAGGCAGGCAGGCAGGCAAGCAGTTGGAAACCAGCAGTCCTGGATTGGGAGAGGGATGTCCGATTGCCTAAATGGGCAGCCAGACATCCCTTGAGGGGTCCCAGATTGGAGAGGGCACAGGCTAGGCTGAGGGACACCCCCCACCCCATGCACGAATTTCGTGCACTGGGCCTCTAGTATAAAATAAGGTGCAAAACTGCAATTCTCTGGAGCATTTTCTCAATCCGATTTGGCTGGGTCTCTAATGACGAATCTATGCCACTTGCCCACGTGTCCAGCTCTCCAGATGTGCTTTGATTGGGGTTGTTATGGAAATGGAGCCGCCCAGGTAGGTTAACATGTGGAGCGGACAGACAAGCTGTGAAATAGTCCCCAGGGCAGATCTGTGCCCAGGTGCTCAGAGGGTGGGTGCATGTGGCTGCAGGGATTGCTCTGACTGCTGTCCTAGGAAATGCTGGCACCATACATTCCATTCGTTGTACACAGCGTGGGTCCTTGGCATGTGAATAATCAATGCGTAAAGACATGGTGAGACTGCGTTACAGAACTGCCTTTGTGCTGAGCTCATCTCATGCGGATATACTAAGAAGCGTCATCTTTTCCCTTGGGATTTTGACCCGCAAAGGGGGGAAGTTGGTGGGAGAGGAGAGGAGAAAGCTGGATGCAGCCCAGAGAGAAAGAAGGGGGGCCGCCCTGCCACATTGGGCCTCAGTCTGATCTTTGCCCCCGGATACCCCCTTGGACTTCTGGTCCCCACCACACCTTGGCCCAGTGACCTGTGCTGGCTTGTTCACCTGGGGCTTTCTCAGAAGGAATGTATCAGGAAACAGGGAGCACAGCAGGTGAGTTTGGAGCGAGCAGCTCTGGAAGCTTCGCTCCAGAAGGGCGCCTGGCCTGGCTACGGCCCCTGGAACCGCCTGCCTAACTGTATTACACCCCGCCCCCATCCTGCGGTCCAGCCCCCTGGAGCTCCCCTGAGTCACTTCTTCCCGTCTTCCTCAGGCCTCCTCCGAGTGCCTGTCCACCCCTGAGGACATCTTCCCAGGCCTCTAATGACCACACCCTCCCCCCGCCCCCATGACGGGAAATGGCTCCCTGCCTCCCATCGCCACAGGTGCACGCTGTCCTGTGAAAATAGGAGCGCTCTGTGTAAAGGGCCTGGAGAATCGTCACAGGAGAAGTATGTCCGACCACACACTGCTGGGCATCACTCCCCAAGCCCAGCCTGACAGACGGCCGCGCCCGTCAGTGTTCCTTTGTGTGTGCAATACTGAGGACCCTTTTAAAATGCACGTCCTGCCCATGTTTATAAAAGACACCTGGCAGCCACAACAGGTTTGATATAAAACAAATGCAACTTTATTTTGCTTTCCTGTTGCCTCTTCTAAAATGTGCTCAGTGGGGAAGTTACTCATGTAGGCCTGAAACTTGCCCAGTTTTTTTTAAAAAGCCCTGGCTGGTTTTGCTCAGTGGATAGAGCGTCGGCCTGCAGACTGAAGGGTCCCAGGTTTGATTCAGGTCAAGGGCACATGCCTGGGTTGCGGGCTTGATCCCCAATAGGGAGTGTGCAGGAGGCAGCCGATCAATAATTCTCTCACATCATTGATGTTTCTATCTCTCTCTCCCTCTCCCTTCCTCTCTCAAGTCAATAAAAATATTTAAAAAAAAGAAAAGAAATCTATGTCATTCAGAGTGATGATTCTCATGTGGTAGCTCCATGGTCTCCGGAGCTGGCTGGGGAAACCCCACCCAGCCTCCTCTTTCTTGCTCACCCCCTACCCACACTGCCCTGGGCTCAGTGGCAGGAAGGAAAGGAATACCCAGCGTCCTCACCTGACAAAAACTAGCAGAACGCGCTGCCCTTTCTGGGACGGGCAGACAGATGCAGCTCTTCTCTCACAAGCACCTTCGCAGTTCCTGCTGCAGGTCCCACACCGCCGCCCACAGCAGCCTCCTGCCTCAGCTGCCCCTTCACCTGGGCAGGCTGCTCCAGTTACTATTGCTGCATAACAAAACTTAGTGGTATAAAATAACAACCATCTTATTCTTTTTTTTTTTTTAATATATATTTTATTGATTTTTTACAGAGAGGAAGGAGAGAGGGATAGAGAGTCTAGAAACATCGATGAGAGAGAAACATCCGATCAGCTGCCTCCTGCACACCCCCTACTGGGGATGTGCCCGCAACCAAGGTACATGCCCTTGACCGGAATCGAACCTGGGACCCTTGAGTCCGCAGGCGGACACTCTATCCACTGAGCCAAACCGGTTTCGGCAACCATCTTATTCTTATTATGATTTTGTAGGTTAGAAACAAAAATCCCAATATAAAATGAGCAAAATATTAAAACTGATACTTCTCCAAAGAAAATATAACAGTGGAGGGGCCCAAGTCCCTCTGATGGAGGCCCAAAGGGAAAAAAAGAAGTGTAGCAAATAAGCACGTAATAAGATGTTCAGCATTATTTACCATTAGGGCACACACCTGGTCCCAGTTCCATCCCAGCTCCAGTTGGGGCGTATGCGGGAGGCAGCCAATCGATGTGTCCCTCTCACCTCTCTCTCTCTCCTCCCTCCCACTCTCTAAAAATCAATGAAAAAAAAAATGTCTTCAGGTGAGGATTAACAACAACAACAAAAGAAAACTACAGTGAGGTGTGTGTACACACCTATTCGAAATCCCACAGTTTAAATGAGTGAGCACACAGTGCAGTGAGGAGTGGAGCGGAGCACTCACACGCACTGCCGGGGTGAGAACAGCAGCCGCCTCTGGGATGAGCTGGGCACACAGGACGCAGACATTCCACCGCAGGTACTCACGTGAGAGGAACGAGAGCAGATGTGTGTCCCAGCTTGCACAGGGGTGTGCGCACGGCCACACACGGCACGCTGCCATGCCGTGGTCAGGGAGCAGGTGTTGTAAGGCCATCCCTGGGCCTGGCATGTGCTCAGTTTTCGTAACTCTTCTCCATGTGCTAAAAATGGCACAACTACAATAGAACTTAGCACAGAAGTTGGTGAACGACAGCCGTAGGCCCAGGGCAGGCACCTGCCTGTTTTTTGTAAGTAAAGGTCTATTGGAAAACAGCCCTGTCTCTCATTTCTATGCTGTCTATTTCATGCTACAAGTGCAGAGTTGTGTAGTCAGTACTGAGATTGTATGGCCCACAGAACCCAAAATACTGACTGTCTGGCCCTTGTTGGGGAGGAACAAACTTTCCTCTGCCCTCAAGGTTCCTCTGGCTGGCCTAGTAATCAAACAGGCATGAGACTGTTTAGCAAGGAAAAAATAACCAGATTTAATAGGTACATGTGTGTGGGAACCCTGCATGCATGAGGGAGTCAGACCCTACATGCGGGAGAGGTTCAGAGATAGGGAGGGACATGGGTGTATAGGACGTCCTGAACCACAGATGAGGTGAGGGCCTTGGGGGTTTCAAAGGTTCCTTGCAGGATGATAAAAAGAGCAAATGTTTCATAAAAAGAAATTTTGATCAAAAGAAGTTATCTGACAATCTCTTAAAGGCAAGGCCTCTCATTCAAATTCTTCTAGATAGTTAAGTGGGACGGGGTGAGGGGGGTGGTTAGCTCAAAACAATCTGCATACCACACAGGCACATCTTGGGGTGACTCATTCTAGATCCCACACCCTCTATAGAAGTTTTAAAACTCCTTGGTTAAGCAGAAAACAGCATGGGCTCTGACATCCGAAGAGCTCAGATCCAGCTCTGCCTCCTGCAAGCTGAGTAGTCCTAGGCCGAGTATTCAGTTCCTCTCAGCCTCAGTTTCATGTTCTGAATTAGCAGGAGTCTGTCATGTAAAGCATTTAGAATGCTGCTTAGTACACAGTAAGCATTCCACAGATGTCAGGAGTGTTAAAAAACAAAAACTCAACTGGATAAATCTAAATATCTAATTGGCACTATGTCACTTAGCAAATAGAATAGAACTCCAAAGGTCTGCACAATGTGGAAGACTTTTCTAAGCAGAAGAAGGTGGAACTAGCGAGTTATTAGCAAAGAGTGGATTGTCCCAGGCAAAACACCTTATGGGGGATGCAGTGGGTGTATCAGGTGCATTGCATCACTAGTGCTGCTCTGGTAATTCTAGATCAACTGGTCAAGGGTTACATCCCTGGGAGAGGCTGAAGCTGCAATTAGGTTAGGTTTGAAGTCTTAGTTTGATGTGGGGCTTAACTAAGGTGACCAGACGTCCCGCTTTTGGCGGGACAGTCCCGATTTTTAACAATTTGTCCCGCATCCCGCGGCATTTTAAAAAAGTCCCGATTTTTGGAAAGAATGCACGACAAGCTAGGGAACGGAGGGAGAATGGAAAGGGAATGTACGGTTTTTGGCGGCCATGTGGCTATTTAGCCAGGATATGAGTTTTATATTATTTTTGTTAATTTTATAATGTTAAACTTTAATAATAACAAATAATTGTTGAGAACTGATTATCGAGAACTGCTTATCAAAGTTCGCATTGTTGATCAGTTGTTAGAATTCGACCACCATTGTTTGGACTTAATGAACAATGGCATTTTTTGGGATTGGCAACGACGAAAACATTTTGTAACTGTCTCTCAGACGATACACATCGTACTGCGTGCTAGTAAGCTAGTTAAACAAGTGATGTCATTACAAATCAGCTATTCAGATAATTTAGGTAAGTAATTTATTTATTTATTTCATAAATACATAGATTTTCTTGAATTTAGCAGACAGTACTCGTATTATTTATATTTTATAGTGGTGGCAAAAAGCCTAGCGCCGGCCTTGAAAGTGACACTTATGACTTACGTTACAGCAAATTCATGACCTTTTAAACAACGACAGCAATCTACTAAAAAAAATTCACTCAAATGAGAAATATGCCAAAGAATAAAATAATACTATACATAATTTTTTATTTATTATATTTGTAAGTTGTACTTATGTTGAAATTAAAAATATATATATTACAATACTATTTTTGCGTCCTATGAAAATTTTTGTTGCTCCATATAGACCAAATTTTTAATCAAGAATACCCCCCCCGCCGCCTCCCCCCCTCCCCCCGTCAATGGTGTCCCACTTTACCAATGTTAAAATCTGGTCACCTTAGGCTTAACACAAGTGACTCCATCCATTTTGAACCTGTTGTTTCTTTTCTAACAGTAGTTATTATTATTAGTTTGGCACAGGATCCTACGAATGTACTTTATTTCCTGCTTTTAATTTTGTTCTTCAAATATTTCACATCTTTACTAAATATTTTTCTGACCAATCTATTCATTTCTGGAAGAGATGTGTAGGTTTCTGTTTTACATACACTGAAGAAGAGTTCTTAGGTCACACAGTTTTAAGATTGCTATATCTTTATTAAGTAACTAGAGGCCCAGTGCACTAAATTCGTGCACTCGGTGGGGGGGTCCCTCAGCCCGGCCTACACCCTCTCGCAGTACGGGAGCCCTCGGGGGATGTTTGACTGATGGCTTAGGCCCGGGGGGAATGGGCCTAAGCTGGCAGTTGGACATCCTTAATGCTGCTGCGGAGTCGGGAGGGGCTCCTGATGCTGTGGCAGCTGCGCTCTCCAGCCATGAGCCTGGCTTCTGGCTAAGCGGCGCTCCCCCTATGGAAGTGCACTGACTACCAGGGGCAGCTCCTGTGTTTAGCGTCTGCCCTCTGGTGGTCAGTGCACTTCATAGCGACAGGACGTTCTGCCATCCGGTCAATTTGCATATTAGCCTTTTATTCTATAGGATGAACTTTTTTAATCTTAAATTTTTTTCAGGATCTAATTTATCAGAAATATATACTGCTATACCATCTTAATTTTGGTTACTATTAGAAAAGCTGTGTATCACACCTCTGTCAACATGTCTTAGTTATCATGTTGTAGGTGTCTCTCTTATCTTAAAACTTTATTGTTTTTCTTATTCTCAATGAAAATTTGTCTTTTATTAGTTGTATTTAATGTTTTCCCATTTATTGTGATTACCGATCTATTTAGTTATTGTGAGAGTGAACCAGTGATCTTTTCTGTCAAAGAAAGGAGCTTGCCACCTTCTTAGGTTCTACCATTTTGCTCTGACCTTCAAACTCTCAGGGGGCTACTCTTCTGTTCCTCCTCCTTATGATATTCCTCTTTGTGAGTGTGAGGACAAGAAAGACTTATTTTTCCTTCCACAATTTATGAGAAGCACCTGGTAATTAAACTCTAAGACTGTTAGCCCCTTTGATTCAAACAGCCCCTGTTCAAACTGCCAGACAAGATAAGCTACTTTCAAGGCTACATTCCTGCATACCTCTCCTCCCGAGGATTTAATGACTGGGGAAATCAGGGCAGGAAAGTTTCCACTTAGTAGAAGGGCTCTACTCCCTCCCTTTCAAACCCAAGCTGCCGCCCTTTTGAACTCTTTGTAACTTTTGCTCTAAGAATGTTTTACTGGCTTGAGAAGATGCTGATAAAGACACCTCCCTAGGACATTTGCTGGACTGTCTCCTAAGGAAACCTTTGGAGCAGCGGTCACCAACCGGTGGTCTGCGGACCACTGGTGGTCCATGAGGTCCAAAAGGTTGGCGACCGCTGTCCTAAAGAACTGACAAAGACAACCTCTCTGATGTCTGCTCAATTTCTATCCCAAAATCCTCCTCCCTTCCTTGTCACCTAGCAACAGCAGCCAAGGCTTTAAAAGGGGGAGCTATTTTTGTTTCCTAACCTAGCATTGATTAGCAATGCACTGGCCCTTTCCCTCTGGGGAAAATGAAATAAACTCCCTCTCTGCATCTCTTCTTTTAGTTGTGAATTCTTTCATAGCCTGTGTCACTGGCCAAAACCCTAACATTCTTTATCCATCATTCTTCCATTCTTCCACAGTCTTAGCTGGAGAAAATAAGCAGAGAGAGACAATAGTAGAGAACAGAATTGGAAGTGGAGGGAATAAGAACAGAAAAGTTATCAGAGAAACTTAAGGCTTAGAAAGAAACTTTAAAATGACTATTCCAACCAGAGTTCTTGTGGTGTAATGAAAATATGTATTTGGCCTTTGTTTCTGGTTCCTGGCAGAACTCCTAAAACATTTGGAATTTCCTGAGGCAGAGGAGTACCCTTTGTTATTCATAAGGAGCTCCTTTTGAGCATTCCTGAGTTTATGTTAATAAGGTGACAGGGTGGGGTCTCAGGCCAGCTTCAAAATAGAGCTGGTGACCAAAAAACTAACCATATGATTAGAAAGTGGGAACTTTCCCAGACCTCCTGAGTTGGGGGGGCAGAGAGAGAGGGGGGGAAGCTGGAGACTGGGTTGTAAAAACTCTTGAAGATTGCCGAGCTTCTGGGGTAGTGAACACATCGGTGTAACAGGAGGGTGGTGTCCCAGAAGAGGACATAGAAGCTCCACACATCCCACCCCATCCTGGCCCTGAGTGGCTCTTCCATTTGCCTGTTCTGAGTTATATGCTTTACAGTAAATCAAGATATGTTATTAAAGTGTTTTCCTGAGGTCTGTGAGTCATACTAGTGAATTACCAAACCTGAGGAGAGGATGTGGGAGTCTTTGATTATAGCTGGTTGGTCAGAGTGTAACTGGACAACCAAGAGGTCTGTGCTGCCTGGCACCACTTGAGCCAATTAAGCAGAGACAGGGTTGAATCATACTAGTATATGAGGGATTATTCCAATAATGCCGGCAGTTTGGGAGAGCAGCAGGTCATCCACAAAAATCTGCTCTGCAAGCCCCCATAAGCCAGCTGCTTAAATCAGGTAGGACAAAGATTACATGGGAATAGGGATCACTGTCATGGGAAGTAGGCAATGCAGGCTGGGAGGGACTCCATTGTTTGGGCAACAAGGTTGTTAATCTTTCCATGATAATAGGCAGTTCTTGAATGAGAATGGACCACATCTCAAGACAGGCTGCCAGGTCCCGGGGGTGTACAACTCCCAGCCAAGTCAGAATGTTCTTTCTTTAATCAGCACAAGGCAATCACAGTAGAGCATGATTAATATCTATCTATATCTATCTATCTATCTATTGATAGATCCTCCCTTCCCCCAACTGATGGACTGAGTATGACATAAACTGCACCAGTGGCCTGGACATTCCTGAGCACCTAACCAGGCACCTTATATGGACTATACATTGAACCACCAATCAGCACCTGCCAAATACCCTAAGCCCCCGATTCCTAAGTACCTAAGTGCCTAATCATGTGCCTTATATGAAACCACCAATCAGTGCATGCCGAGTACCCTAAGCCCCATCCCTTCCCTTTCCTCCCCTCAAAAGGCGTGTTCACCCCTGCACATGTGCTCTCTTCCTTTGGGAGGCAGCCCGGCAAGGATCTTCTCCTCTAATAAAGCCTGTGTCCTAGTCTTTGGCCCTATGTCTCATCTTTCATCTATATATATATATATATATATATATATAAAAGGCTAAGTGACCAACCATACTCCATCCAACTGGCCAACCGGCCGACTGGCCAGTACATATGACACGCACTGGCAATTTAAAAATAAATGTTGATACTCGCATGTGCGATACATATAAAGCTCTCACTGGCATGAATCACACGCAACACCAGAATGTATCTGAAGACCAACTATTGGCACAACGTACCTCTGAAGCCAAAAGAAAGCAATGTCATCAACAGAATATTATTTACTTATTAATCAATTTATATATCATTTTCATATATATTTTACTATTTTTCTTCCATCTCTGACACTTCTATCATAGAGAAAGGGCAAACAGTGATATTAAAATATTTTGTATTTTAATTTTATAATACTATATTATATATACTATTTTAACATGTAATTTTTTGCAGTAATGTAATTACCGCATGAATCTTTGTTCTAATTAATTTCCTTTCAATGTGCACGAATCCGTGCACTGGGCCACTAGTTTGTTATAACTATAGCTAGTCCCCAGTATTCTATTTTTGCCCCTAACAAGAGCATAAGTGACAACCTGGGACTTGGAACAGATATTGTTACTGGGAAACTCCCGGTTGGGCTTGGGCTGCCTGTCTCTGTCCATTAACGAAGGTGGGGTTGAATCATATTGGGTGTTTATTGAGAAGGCCAGCCAACCAAGAAGACAGGGCACTTACAAGCATTCAAATCCTGCCTTCCAGCAAGATTCAGGGGACAGGATTATAAAGGGGAAGGGGTTGGGGTGAGGAATGCAGCTATGTGCAGGCCTGGGGTCTGCAGATGTCAGCTATTGTAATTAGTCATCAGGAAATGAGATGATGTTTTGACTCCTGGTGGGTCAGCCTGACCCTGCTTGTCGGTTTTGCTTGCTGGATTCACAGCTGAGTCACCTCCCCAATCACTTCGCACAGGCCTTTGAAAAGGAAACTAAGAAAAACTTAACCCCCTATTCATACATATGAAATTTAACCCCCTATTCATATAAGTATATGTGTTCTAAGATTTAAAATAATATGATTACTTTTCTGATTAACTCGGGTGCTCTATCTATTAGGTTATAAGTACCCCTTATCAGTATCTGAAGTGGGGATAGCCTAGTGCAGCGGTCACCAACTGGTGGTCTGTGATGTCCGAAAGGTTGGCAACCGCTGGTCTAGTGGGACTGAGCCCTTAACCTGTGGGGTCTATGTTACCTCCAAGTCAGTGTCAGAATTGAATTAAATTGCAGGACACCCAGCTGGTGTTAGAGTTGGAGAACTGGTTAGTGTCCAAAAAAAATCCATATTGGGTGTCAGGAAAAAAAAAAATCATAGCTTCCGGAGAGGAAAATGGGAGTGACAGACCTGCAGAACTGAACTGTCTGTATTGCTTCACCACACCTCTGAGGACCAGAGGACTGAGCTGCCTGAGCCACCCCAAGGCGAGGCGAGGCCAGAGCAGAGAGCTGAGCACTTCAGAGTGAAGTATGGTAGCAACCATACTTAGGTAAAAACTGCTGTTTGAATTTTAACCCTGCTATTCTGGCTTCTGCACACACTTACTTGCTTAAACAATAGGGTAGTTCCTGTGCCTGTGGACCAGAACCACAGGAGATTGATTCCCATTGACTCAGTAGCTCCAGGAGTCGAAACTGTAGATAACCTTTAGAGATTACTGACTCCGCTTGGTTCTGCTTCTGTAAAATCTGCTTTCACAAGATAGGGCCACATTCCAATGTCCAGCAGGATGTGGCTGGGAATGGCCCTGCGGGTTATTCCCAGCATTTAGAACTGAGAACAAAGGAAAATTCTTGTGGTTTAGACCTTTAAAAGGACTGCCTACACCTGGAATGGGGCGGTTGTGAGTGTGAACTCCACCTGCGTGTGGTGCTCTCGCGGCCGTCGCTGGCCAGCTCAATAAATCCTTGCCTGCTTTTTAAATCAATTAGCAGCCTCCGGTGGTCATTATTTTGACTCCAGGGTTTGACCCCACAACAAGAGCAGCCCCTTGTTGTAGGTGGAAGGAACACAACAGGTGTTAGACCCCAAGTATCAGCAACTTCGGTACTTGGGTTCTGGCTAGGAAATAATTCAGAGCAAGATCCAAACTATAAGAGAACACTTATTTGAAAAATCACAGAGGTAGAAAAAGTAATTCCTAGAGGAAGTGGGCTTAGGAAACAAGTTATAGAGGTAAAGGAAGGGCCCTTGGAGCGTGGGAGGAAGTTAATGATAACATGCCTGGGGCAAGGGCGGGGAGAGGGAAGGGAAAGGCCGGGGTATGCTCCTGGCGGGGAGAGTGCAGGCTGGGTCTTCAGTCCTAAGGGTTTTAAGGGTGATTTTAGTGGAGGTCCCAGGGGAAGATCTCAGTGGAATATTCAGCAGCTTCCCAGGTGTGTCCTTTCAGAGTTGTGGTCTCCACTGGTTGATTGGTTGATGCCAGGGCAGGGGGTCATTATGCAATGCAGCTGGTCCTGAGGTCAGCCATGGGATCACTGGTCAGGTTTTGCTGCTTTTCTGGGGTCCAAACCGCATGACCAGCGATATGCCAGGGGAGGAAAGGCCACCCTACAATTGTCCCTTGCTAGGCACCGGGGCTTTCCACCCTGGTGACCTTCTGTAAATGGCCCAACGTCCTTGCTCTGCTCAAGTCTAACTGCCTACCACACAACCAGCATGTGTGACCAATGCTGTCCACTTCTTCACAAGCACCTGATGGTACAGGAGTCTTTGTGTAGCACAGACACTAGTGATGTGCAGGGTCTCTCCTATTTGTTGGTGGGGTTTTCCTTCTGAGAAAGCTCTTTTACTAGGATTTTAAAATCAGATCATCTAAACTTTGATTGAGTTAGTTATAAGAAGACTGTAAAAATGAATATCTTTCAGTTATGTAAATTTATCTGTTAAATAGGATAGGTTTTCCATTAATAAACACATAAAAACAGAAAAAATATAACATGCATACAGTCATAGACATATACATATTCTTAAGCTACTCAGATTACACAACTACTTACAAGTAAAGAGAGTATATTTTTCTGTTGCAAGTGACAGGAAAGAATTCAAAACTAGTTAAAAATCAAAGATCCCAATAAATGGGGACATGCCATCTTAATGGGTTGGAAGACTCTTTGTGGGGGAGGGAAATACTTTACCCTCAAGACTCTTTCAGCTGGCCTAATCAAATTGATGTGAGACAGATTGGCAAGAGAAATTAACCAAATTTAATATATGTGTGGAAATCCCACATACATGAGAGAATCAGAGACTCCATATGCATGAAAGGTTCAGGTAAACTCTGTACTAATAAAAGGGTAATATGCTAATTAGACCGGATGTCTTCTGGATGACCTTCCAGACATCCTTCCTGACAAAGCTGGACCTGGGCGAAGCCACCTGCCCATGGTCCTGGGTGCTAGCGGCTGTGGCCAGGGCCCGGGAGAGCGAGAAGTAGCCCGCCCATGGTCCCAGGGATTGGGACTAAACCTGCAGTTGGATATCCCCTAAGTGGTCCTGGATTGGAAAGGGTGCAGGCTGGGCTGAGGGACACCCTCCCACACCCACCCCCATGCATGAATTTCGTGCACCGGGCCTCTAGTGGCTACATAAGACATCCTGAGCTAGGGATGAGGTAATGCACCTGGGGGCTTCAGAAGGTCTTTGCAGGGAGAGCACATATTCAGTAATTACCGTATTTTCCGGCATATAAGACGACTTTTTAACCCAGGAAAATCTTCTCAAAAGTCGGGGGTCATCTTATACACCAGGTGTCATCTTATAGGGCGGGTATATCCCAAACTCTATATTTTAACTGGAAAAGTTGGGGGTTGTCTTATATGCCCAGTTGTCTTACACGCCGGAAAATACGGTAGTTGTTCGTCCTTCCATATAAGGAGGCCAAAAAAAGGTTATCTTTGATAACCTCTATGTGGGCAAGGCCCCTAACTCAAGTTCTTCTATGTAGTTAAGGTATAACCAAACAATCAATGGGTCTGTGCTGCCTGTCACTACTTGAGCCAATTAAGCAGAGACAGGATTGAATCATATAAGAGCATTTATTCCAATGATGCCGACAGTATGAGAGAGCAGCAGGTCCTCCACAAAATTCTGCTCTGCAGCCCCCCATAAGCCAGCTGCTTATATAGGGTAGGACAAGGATTACATGGGGAAGTAGGGATTACAGGCCTGGGGAAGTAGGAGGCTGGGGAGGGACTCCATTGTTTGGGCAACAAGTCTGTTAATCTTTCCATGATGATAGGCAGTTCTTGAATGAAAATGATTCCAAGGTTGACTCCCTGGGCCTGGGGGCATCCCCTTCTTTAACCAACACAGGGCAATCATGGTTAACAGAGCATGGTTAATATTTCCCATAACCAGAGCTAGTCCCCAATATTCTATTTTTGCCCCTAACATAACTGCTAACTCATATGCCTGGAATTATATTTGTAATCCTAAAATTACTTACTTAGATCCAGATTAGTCTTTTGTTCTTTGTTGTAATGCTATGAATACTCTTTGTGATAAAATATTTTGTATAGAACTTTATAACTTATAAATCCATGAATTAGGCATTAAAAAAAAAAAAAGAAACTGCCAAAAAGTTTTCCAGGGTTGCTGTACTATCTTAAATTTCCACCAAAAATGTATGAGTGATCCAGTTTCACTGTATCTTCGCCAGCATTTTGGATATTGGCCTGTAATTCTCTTCTTTGTAGTGTCTTTATCTGGTTCTGAAATTACGATAATGCTGGCCTCATAAAAAGAGCTTGGAAGTATTCCTCTTGAATATTTTGGAATAGTTGAGGAGAATAGGTGTTCTTCTATGAATGCTTGATAAAAATCCCCTGTGAAGCTGTCTGGACCAGGCCTTTTGTTTGCTGAGAGTTTTTTGATTACTGCTTCTATTTCATCAGTTGTTATTGGCCTATTCAGGTTTTCTAATTATTCAGTTTTGGGAGATTTTATTTTTCTAGGAATTTGTCTATTTCATCCACATTGTCCAGCTTGTTGGCATATAGTTGTTCATAGTATCCTATCTAATAAAAGAGTAATATGCAAATTAACCATCACTCTGCTACACCCACAAGCCATGCCCACAAAGCCAAACCCACAAGCCAATCAGGAGCGAATATGCAAATAAACCCAACCAAGATGGCTACAGCCACAGAGAGCAGGAGGGAGGCTTGGGTTTCCCCAGCGATGGAGGAAGCCAAGCTTTCTGCCTGCCCTTGCCAGCCTAGGCCTCCACTCAAGGCTACAAAGTTTCAATGATAGAAGATACATAAATCCAAACAGAAATGGTGGCAGCCACAGAGCTGGAGAGAGCAGGAGGAAGGCTTGGATTGCCCCCAGAGATGGAGGAAGCCAAGCTTTCCACACACCCTGGCCAGCCCAGGCCTCGGTTTAAGGCTACAAAGTTTCAATTATAGAAGATACATAAATCCCAACAGAAATAGCTGCTGCCACGAGGGAGCAGAAGGCTTGGCTCCACTCCAAGCTACAAAGTTTCAATTGAAGAAGATAAATAAACCCCAGGTACCAGGGCCTCCACTTGGATCACCAGGGGGTGTGACCAGCCTGCAAACCACCATAGGCCCCTCACCCAGGCTGCCCCACGCCCCAAGGGAACCCCCACCCTGATCCAGGACATCCTTCAGGGCAAACCAGCCAGCTCCCACCCGTGCACCAAGCCTCTATTCCATCTAATAAAAGAGTAATATGCAGATTGACCATCACTTCAACACACAAGATGGCTACACCCATGTGGTCAAAGATCCTGCCCCCATGTGGACACAAGATGGCCACCACAAGATGGCCAGCAGGGGAGGGCAGTTAGGGGTGACCAGGCCTGAAGGGGAGGGCAGTTAGGGGCAAACAGGCTGGCAGGGGAGCAGTTAGGCATCAATCAGGCTGGCAGGGGAGTGGTTAGGGGGTGATCAGGCTGGCAGGCAGAAGCGGTTAGGGGCAATCAGGAAGGCAGGCAGGTGAGCAGTTGGGAGCCAGCAGTCCTGGATTGTGAGAGGGATGTCTGACTGCCCATTTAGGCCCGATCCCACCTGGAAGGGGTCTAAATGGGCAGTCGGACATCCCTCGAGGAGTCCCAGATTGGAGAGTGTGCAGGCTGGGCTGAAGGACACCCCCCGACCATCCATGCATGAATTTCATGCACCGGGCCTCTGGTTTTCTTATAATCCTTTGTATTTCTGTGGTGTTAGTGGTACTTCTCTACTTTTGTTTCTGATTCCATTTATTTGGATCCTCTTTGTTTCTTGATGAGTCTAGCTAACAGTTCATCAATCTTGTTTATCTTTTCAAAGTAAAACAGAATTTTTGGACTGGAACCAGATTCTTTGTCCACTGGAATCGAAGAATGAATCCACGGACAGAAAGTGGTATAGCAAAGGTGGAGATTTATTGAACAAGTACAGGCTCCCACGTGTGGAGAGGGAAAGAGTCCCACAGAATAGACTCCCAGGTGGGGAGGGGGAAAGGGTCCCCCTGAGTTCCTTTTCCTCATGGCTTATAAAGGCTGCAGATCCTGGTGCCTTGATATCCCCTCTGATTGGTCACTATTCCCCTAGACTGGTTACTATAGTAACTCCTGGGCTCAAAGGTTGATCCTCACATGTTCCATGTGAGGTTCTCCCCCCTCCTTCCTTATTGTTTTCCTATTCCCCTGGGCTTTCTTCTTCTCCTTCTGGATGAAGGGCTTCCTTCTCTTTATTTTGTAAATACAGACTTTTTGCTGTTCCCAGCTCCCTCATTCTATGGAAATGTACCTGTTGCAGCTTTTCAGCTTCCCTATTCTATGGAAATATACCTTCTGCTGCTCTGCAGCCCTGTGCTTCCTCCATGGTCCCCTTAATTTCCAAAATTTCCTAAACATGTCCTATTATACCCCTAAAATTCCTGTTTCAAAAGCATCAGCTCTTGGTTTCATTGATCTTTTGTATTGTTTATTTTAGTCTCCATGTCATTTATTTCCTTCCTTCTAGTTACTCTGGGCTTTTCTTGTTCTCTTCCTAATTCTTTAAGTTTTAGGGTTAAGTAGTTTATTACTAATTTTTCTTCTTTTTTGAGGTAGGCCTGTAGTGCAATGAACTTCTCTCTCAGGATTGCTTTTACTACATCCCAGAATTTGGGGTTGTTGTGTTTTCATTTCCATTTGTTTCCAGGAAGTTTCTTATTTCTTTCTTGAACTTGTTAATGTAAAAAAATAATTCAGACCTGTAAAGAATTTTTGTGAATTTATTTGAGCCAAACTGTCGACATTTGCCGGCAAGCAGAACCTCAATGAACTGAGATAATGCTCTGGAGAATGGAGGGTTACATCTGTATTTATACATTGAAATCAAAGGAAAGGGACGTAGAGGAGTTACATGGAATTCATTGGTGATAGATTAGGGAGGCGGGACAAAGCAAAGCGGGGAAACCTCTGGGATTGGGTGAAAAGTGAAATGATGGACATGTGCTTCTCTTACAGAGGTGGATACAGGATACTTTAACGTAATTAACAGTTGACATTAACTTGATAACAATAACAATGAGGGAATGTCCAGGTGCCATTTGTTGTGCCCTGAGGGGTCCAGGGTAACAAGGAAGTTACAAGTTACCCAGACATCTCACAGATATGTTATCTTAAAGGCAAAAAGGCAAATGGCTCAGTAAATATCTAGTAAGTTGATCTTTGTCAGGGAAAATATGGGCCTAGGACATGACTACCCACTATAACCTGTTTGTAGTTAAATATTTAATTTTCAGACCATCTTTTGTGGTTATTTTAGGTCTCTGAGTTTGCAAGACTGCCACGCAGGCCTTCCCTGAGCTTGTCAGGTTAGCATGTAGCTCCTTTCGTTCACAATCTTTTGGGGACCCATTCATTGTTTAATAACATGCTCTTAAGCCTCCATATGTTTGGATATTTTTGTGTTTTAATTGTATGTGATTTCTAATTTCATGCCATTGTGATTCAAGAAGACACTTGATATGATTTTAATCTTCTTAAATTTTTAAGACTTGTTTTGTGTCCTAACATGCGGTCTGTCTTTGAGAAGAATATATGTTCTGCAGCTTTGGGGTGAAATGTTCTATGAATGTCAATTAAATCCATCTGATCCAGTGTGTCTTTTAGAATCACTGTTGCCTTGTTGAGTTTTTGTCTGGAAGATCTGTCCAGTGACGTCAGAGGGGTGTTAAAGTCCCCTACTATGACTGTAGTGTTGTCAATCTCTCCATTAAAGTCCTCTAGAAGTTTTTTTATACATTTAGGTGCTCCTATATTGGGTGCATATATGTTTACCAGGTTTATATCCTCTTGTTGGATCAATCCCTTTAGTATTATGTAGTGACTTTTATTATCTCTTGTGATGGCCTTCATTTTGAAGTCCATTTTTTTTCAGACATTAGTATGGTGACCGCACTTTTTTTTTTCCATTTCTATTTGCATGGAAAATTTTTTCCCATCCCTTCATTCTCATCCTGTGTGAGTCTCTTGTTCTGAGGTAGGTCTCTTGTAGATAGCATATATTTGGGTCATGTATTCTTATCCATTTGAAACAGAATTTTTGGACTAGAACCAGATTCTTTGTCCACCAGAATCAAAGAATGAATCCACGGACAGAAAGTGGTATAGCAAAGGTGGAGATTTATTGAACAAGTACAGACTCCCACGGGCAGAGAGGGAAGAGTCCCACAGAATGGACTCCCAGGTGGGGAGGGGGAAAGGGTCCCCCTGAGTTCCTTTTCCTCATGGCTTATAAAGGCTGCAGATCCTGGTGCCTTGATATCCCCTCTGATTGGTCACTATTCCCCTAGACTGGTTACTATAGTAACTCCTGGGCTCAAAGGTTGAACCTCACATGTTCCATGTGAGGTTCTCCCCCCTCCTTCCTTATTGTTTTCCTATTCCCCTGGGCTTTCTTCTTCTCCTTCTGAATGAAGGGCTTCCTTCTCTTTATTTTGTAAATATAGACCTTTTGCTGTTCCCAGCTCCCTCATTCTATGGAAATGTACCTGTTGCAGCTTTTCAGCTCCCCTATTCTATGGAAATATACCTTCTGCTGCTCTGCAGCCCTGTGCTTCCTCCATGGTCCCCTTAATTTCCAAAATTTCCTAAACCTGTCCTATTTTACCCCTAAAATTTCTGTTTCACATTCAGCTACCCTATGTCTTTTGATTGAATAACTTAATCCATTTACATTTAAGGTTTTTATTGATAGGTACTTATTTATTGCCATTTTAATTCTTTATGCCTATGTTTCTCTATATATATTTATTATTATTATTATTATTATTATTATTATTACAGCAGTCCCTTTAGTATTTCTTGCAGTGCTGGTTAGGTGTTGATAAACTCCTTTAGCCTTTCTTATAAACTTCTTCAGCAGTTTCTTATAAAACTAAATTTTAAATCGCCACATGACCCTTAACTTACACTCTCAGGTATTTATCCCAGAAAAATGAAAACATGCATAGAAACATTTATCACAGCTTTATTAGTAATGGCCAAAATATGGAAGTAGCCCAAGTGTTCTTATACTGTGCCACTTGTAGTTTATCATGGTATTTTTTAAATGAACTATTGATACAAGCAATAACTTGGATGAGTCTTCAGAGAATTATAAAAAAAAAAAAAAAGCAACTCCTAAAGAGTATAATTGCATGGTTCCACTTTTATAACATTCTGGAACTGACAAAATTATAGAAATGGCCCTAGCTGGTTTGGCTGAGTGGATAGCATTCCGGCCTGCAGGTTTGATTCCGATCAAGGGCACAATCCCCAGGGGCATGCAGGAAGCAGCCAATCAATGATTCTCTCTCATCATTGATGTTTCTGTCCTCTCTCCCTTTCCTTTCCACTCTAAAATCAATAAAAATATATTTTAAAAAATTATAGAAACGAAGAACAGATTAGTGTAAGGTGACCAGACGTCCCGCTTTTGGTGGGACAGTCCCGATTTTTAACAATTTGTCCCGCATCCCGCCGCATTTTTAAAAAGTGCCGATTTTTGGAAAGAATGCACGACAAGCTAGGGAACGGTGGGAGAACGGGAAGGGAATGTACGGTTTTTGGCGGCCATGTGGCTATTTAGCCAGGATATGAGTTTTATATTATTTTTGTTAATTTTATAATGTTAAACTTTAACAATAACAAATAATTGTTGAGAACTGATTATCGAGAACTGCTTATCAAAGTTCGCATTGTTGATCAGTTAGAATTCGACCACCATTGTTTGGACTTAATGAACAATGGCATTTTTGGGGGTTGGCAATGACGAAAACATTTTGTAACTGTCTCTCAGACAATACACATCGTACTGCGTGCTAGTAAGCTAGTTAAACAAGTGATGTCATTATAAATCAGCTATTCCGATAACTGAGGTAAGTAATTGATTTACTTATTTCATAAATACATAAATTTTCTTGAATTTAGCAGACAGTACTCATATTATTTATATTTTATAGGGGCGGCAAAAAGTCTAGCACCAGCCTTGAAAGTGACACTTACGACTTACGTTACAGCAAATTCAGAGGAAAAATAATACAAGTTAGTATTGTTATTATTTAGAAAGAAATATAGGATTAAAATAATTTTTAAAATATAGTTACTTTATAACAATCAAATTAATTTAATTTATAAACTAACAATAAAATATGTTCATGTAATTATGTACCTACTTACTGTGTTTTTAAGCAATATGTACATAATAATTTATAATACAATTTTAAATTATTTTTTTTAGATTTTTTACATAATGAGTAAGAAAAGAGGATGCCAATTCAACGATGATCTAAGAAGTGAATTTCCTTTTATTAAAAAAAACAAAAGCGATTACAATATAGACCAAATTTTTAATCAAGAACCAAACCGGTTTGGCTCAGTGGATAGAGCGTCGGCCTGCGGACTCAAGGGTCCCAGGTTCTATTCCGGTCAAGGGCATGTACCTTGGTTGCGGGCACATCCCCAGTAGGGGGTGTGCAAGAGGCAGCTGATCGATGTTTCTCTCTCATCGATGTTTCTAACTCTCTATCCCTCTCTCTTCCTCTCTGTAAAAAATCAATAAAATATATTTTTTTAAAAAAAGAAAAAGAAACCCCCCCCCCTCCGGTCAGTGGTGTCCCGCTTTACCAATGTTAAAATCTGGTCACCTTAGATTAGTGGTTACTAGTCATTAAGGACAGTGGGCGGATGGAGGAAAGGAGAGGGATGTGGGCTGACAAGACAGCATGAGGGATCCCAGTGGTGATGAAATTGTTCTGTAATTTGACTGTGGTGGGGGACACAGAAACCTACAAATGAGGTGACATTACACAGAACTACCCACACAAACATGAATGCATATAAAACAGAAAATTTGAATAAAATCAATGGATTAGAATAGTTAAGAGGAGGAGGAGCCAAGATGGCGGCAGAGTTAAACGGCTGATCTGTTGCCTCGCATGGCAGTTTCGGAAACACAACTAAAAGATGGACTGGTGAGCGCGGCGACTCCCGCTCACGTCTCCCCAGGCCGGGCGGCTGCTCCTCTCAGTCAGCACCTTAGCCGGGGCCATGAGCTCGTGGGCGGCCGCGGCAGCTGCTATGGCGGCGGCCGCGGACTCGGCGCAGTGGCTCTCGGTGAAGGAAGAGACCATCTTTCTGCAGGACGGGCTCATCCGCGTCACCGACCTGGCCGAGCTGCCCAGTGAGATCCTCGGGGCCCCGGAGGCTGCCGACACCGACTTGGAGGATTTTTAGGATTTCCCGTCTTACATTCAAGTCCTTTAGCCATTTTGAGAGAGGAGAACCAAGAAGGCGGCAAAGTTAAACAAATGAACTGCGCCGCGCACAGCAATTTCAAAAATACAACTGGAGGACAGAGCGTCTGCCACCCAGAGCCACAGGAGAGCTGGCTGAAGGGTGGATTTACAGCTAAGAGGGAAGAGGACAGAGCGAACTCGGAAGGGATGAGGTGCGGAGGCGCGTGGGTCGGACTGGTGGCGGGGGAAGGGTCGTGCGGCTTTTTTTCCAACCCTAGGGGAGATTAGCTCCCCATCACCCTGAAATCCAGCTTCTGGGGACTCGCAGGAGACCCAGACGCCTGCGGGGAGAGGCTGGACTCTCTGCCTTCGTGTCGGAGAGTGGGAGTAACTTCCTTGCGGAGGTGCGCCCAGCAATCAGTGTTTGCTGCGCTGGAGTGCGGAACGAGGGGGCTTAGAAACGTGGAAAGCAGAAAAAGCAGACTTGCAGCCATTGCGGTTAGCCACGCCATGGCCTGGTGGCACCCTGAGACCCCGCCCCGCCCTGGGACCCGCCCCGCACGTTTTGCAGGCCCACCTGGGCTCCAAGCAGCGGCTTTTGCATGTGGGTGGCCTGCCTTGTGGCAGCTTGACCAGATGAACTGTGGTTCTAGTCGGACTGCTCCAGGGCCGCTCAGGCAGGAGGAGGAAACTGCAGTTTTTGCTGTAATTGCTGAGTGGCCTCAGGGACACATTCAAGAGGCAGACTCAGTGAGCGCCAAAGCCTTGCTGCAACAAGATCCGGCCCATAAACGTGTCTCCTGCACAGCAACTCTTCCTTTATAGACACAGTGGGTCCTCACGGACAATTGGCCAGGAGGACAATTCCTCCCAGTGACACCAACAACAATCAAGACTTAACTATACAAAGGAGGACCAAGATGGAGGCATAGGGCGGAAGCCTGATTGTTGCCTACCACAACAATTTTGAGATTACGACGGGAGAGCAGAGCTGACACCATCCAGAACCACCGGAGGGCTGGCTGAGCAGATGCTCTACAACTAGAATAAAAGAGAGGGGTACGCGGGATGATGCTGATGCCGGTGACCCAAAGGTCACACTTTAAGAACTACGGCTCAGGCGACACAATGGCAGCCTGGAACGTGCTCGGCGCAGTTCCCCCGGCGGTCTCCGGCTGAGGGGACGGCTCCACTCGCTGCCGAGCACGGACAGACAAGCCCCTGAGAGACATGGGGTGGGAGACTCCGCGCTTGCTGACCTCCGAGTCCTTCAAGAATCTCAACGCCCCAGAAGCGGCCAGGTGCGCATGCTCGGCGACTGGCCACCGCTGCAGACCCAAGCGCCGACGCAGCGACCCCGGACCAGCCCGCCACCGCGCACCGGGCACACCGGAGCTTCGCCGAGCCCGCAGCCCAACGAGTTCTGCGGCAGCCGCCCTGGAGCTCTGAGAAAATGGCCGAAGGAATTGCTGAGAGGGAATTGACCAACAGGAATTGGGATCAAGAAGACGAAACCCCGCTGGGTCCCGGGTCTGGGTGAGGCCACGCGCCCCTGGGTCCGGGAGAGGCCACGCGCCCCTGGGTCCGGGTGAGGCCGCGCGCCCCTGGGTCCAGGTGAGGCTGGGAACTGGGTCGGGGTGGGGCTGGGTCCCAGGTCCGGGTGAGGCCACATGCCCCTGGATCCGGGTAAGGCCACACCCCCCTGGGTCCGGGTGAGGCTGGGTCCCGGGTTCGGGTGGGGCCGCCCCCCTGGGTCCAGGTGAGGCTATGCGCCCCTAGGTCTGGGTGAGGCTGGATACTGGGTCCGGATGGGGCTGTGCACCCCTGGACCCGGGTGAGGCCACGCAACCCTGGGTCTGGGAGAGGCCACACGCCCCTGGGTCTGGGTGAAGCTGTATCCCGGGCCCGGGTGAGGCCATGCGACCCTAGGTCTGGGAGACGCCACACACCCCTGGGTCCAGGTGAGGCCACACGCCCCTGGGTCTGGGTGAAGCTGGATCCCAGGTCCAGGTGAGGCCATACGCCCCTGGGTCCGGGAGAGGCTGGGTCCCGGGTCCGGGCGAGGCTGCGTGCCCCTGGGCTCGGGTGTGGTCACATGCCCCTTGGTCTAGGTGCGCCTCACGCCCCTGGGTTCGGGTGAGGCCGTGCGCCCCTGGATCCGGGTGAGGCCACGCGACCATGGATCTGGGAGAGGCCACGCGCCCCTGGGTCCGGGTGAGGCCATGCGCCCCTGGGTCCGGGTGAAGCTGGATCCCGGGTCTGGGTGAGGCTGTGTGCCCCTGGATCCGGGTGAGGCCACGTGCCCCTGGGTCTGGGAGAGGCCACGCGCCCCTGGGTCCGGGTGAGGCCACGCGCCCCTGGGTCCGGGTGAAGCTGGAGCATCCCGGATCCGGGTGAGGCCGTGTGCCCCTGGATCCGGGTGAGGCTGGGTCCCGGGTCTGGGTGAGGCCACGTGGCCCTGAGTCCGGTGAAGCCGTGCCCCTGGGTCCGGCCGAGACCAAACCAGAGGGTGTCGGACCTGCATTACCACCATTTGTCTACCATCCAGAGCTGAGGGGTCAGTGCCGACATGTACACATAAGGAACTGGTGGAAATTGATATTGGGTCTCAAAAGAACTGTTGGTCCAGAAAGAAACTCACTACAGACTGATTCATTTGCCTGTCAGCATAACTATTATTGCTCGTCTCACATTCAGTTCTTATAAGTATATCTCTAGTGACACATGATCTCGCTCATCTAGGGGAAATGATGAACAACATAGACTGATGAACAAGAACAGAACCAGAAACAAGGAGGCATCGATCGGACTATCGGGCCTCAGAGGGAGGATAGGGGAGGGTGGGGGGAGGGGGGAGAGATCAACCAAAGGACTTGTGTGCATGCATATGAGCCTAACCAATGGTTAAGTTCAACAGGGGGTTGGGGCATCCGTGGGGAGGGGTGTGGGATGGGAATGGGGGGATGAGGACAAATATGTGACATCTTAATCAATAAAGAAATTAAAAAAAAAAGAATAATTAATATCTTGGCTGTGATATTTACACTAATAAAAGAGAAACATGCAAATTACCATCACTCCGCTACGCCCAACAGCCAATCAGAGTGAGTATGCAAATTAACCTGAAAAGATGGCGGCAGCCCTGCCCCCCAGCTGCTCCAGGCCTGTGGGAGTTGGAGAAGTCGGGGGCCAGCACCTGAGGCTGGCTGCAGCCAGGGAGACCAAGAAGCCACCTGCCCTGTGATCCCAGGTTGCAGCCAGGCCGCAGAAGCCTCATGTCCTCCCACCCCACATCCTGGGGGAGACGGAGAAACCGGGCCCCAGTGCCTGAGGCTGGCTGCAGCCCGGATGAAGAAGCCACCTGCCCCCTGATCCCAGGCTGCAGACAGCAGCAGAAGCCTCATGTCTGCCTGCCCCACATCCTGGGGGAGACAGAGAAACTGGGCCCCAGTGCCTAAGGCTGGCTGCAGATGAAGAAGCCACCTGCCCTGTGATCCCAGGCTACAGCCAGCTGGAGAAGCTGCCTGCCTATGTCCGCCTGCCCCACGTCCTGGGGGAGATGGAGAAACCGGGCCCCAGCGCCTGAGGCTGGCTGCAGCTCGGGAGACGAAGAAGCCGCCTGCCCCATGACCCCAGGCCACAGCCATCAGAAGTCGCCCACACTGCATCCCAGGGAAGACAGAGAAGCTGCCCGCCTGCAGTCCTGGTGCCAGCACCTGCGGCTGGCTACAGCCTGGTAGATGGAGAAGCCACCCACCAGCAGTCCCGGGCACCAGCACTTATGGCTGCAGCCCAGGCGAAGCCACCTGCCCACCATCCCCTGCAGCTGCAGCTGGCCTGAGTGTTTATGGCTGACCAGAGGGAGGGAAGCCCGGATCCTGGGTGCCTGTGGTCAGCTGGAGGAGGGAATCCTGGGTCCTGGATGATGGGCTGAGGCAGAGGTGGTTAGGGGCAATCAGGCTGGCAGGCAGAAGCAGTTAAGGGCAATCAGGCATGCAGGCGAGCGGTTAGGAGCCAGCAGTTCTGGATTGTGAAAGGAATGTCCGACTGCCGGTTATCCCCTGAGGGGTCCCAGATTGGAGAGGGTGCAGGCCGGGCTGAGGGACACCCTCCCCTCTCCCCCCATGCACGAATTTCGTGCACCATGGCCACTAGTTATAATATAATTTTGCGAGATGTTACCCCTGGGAAAAACTGGGTGAAGGGTATATGTGATCTCTCTATATTATTTCACAACAGCTTGTGAATCTATGATGATCTTACAGTGAAAAAGTTAGTAACACACCCATGTTGGTAGGACAGTGGAAGCAGCCCAGGGGTCCACCAACAGATGAATGGATAAGCAAAATGTGGAATCCACATACAATGGTCTATTGGTCAGCCTTTAAACAGAAGAACATTCTGACACATATTACAATGTGGATAAATCTTGAGGACATTACACAAAGTAAAATAAGCCAGTCACAAGGGATATATACTGTATTATTTCACTTATATGAGGCTCCTAGAACAGTCAAACTCATAAAGACAGAAGGTAGAATGGTGGTTTCTAGTGGCTGGGGGAGGGGAGAGTGGGGAGCTGTTTAATGGGCATGGAGTTTCTGTTTGGATGATAAAAAAAAAAAAGTCTGGAGATCAATGGCAGTGATGGTTGCACAACAATATGAATGTATTTAATATCCCAGAACTGTACACTTAAAAATGATTAAGAAGGCAGATTTATGTTAAGTGTACATTAACACAAGAAAAAAATGTTAAAGTTTAACCAAAAGAAAAAAATGGTGACTCGCTTAAAGAAAGGCAAACTGGAAGTGATTCATTAGCTCACACAGCGGAGAACTCAAGACATGAGGCTGGTCCAGGAGTGGCTGCACCTGGGAGCAGCAGGACCTGTGAGCTCTGTGGCTGGGCCTGCCATCCTCTCTGCCAGTCCATCTCAGGCAGCGCTCCAAGGGAGAGCAAAGGGGGCCTGTGGGAGATGAGGTGACATTGCTCACAGTTAGTGACAGCTGGAGAGGAGAGCGGGACCCTGTCTCTCACAGCACCCCATCAATGCTGAGCTGGTGTGAAGTGGGACCCTGTCTCTCACAGCACCCCATCAATGCTGAGCTGGTGTGAAGTTTGGCCAGCCCATGCCTCGCATCACACTCCGGGCAGGTGGAGGTGGGGCACATGATTGACACCCCTGCCCAGTATCACCTGGAACAGATTGGGCTCCCTTTCTAGAAGGAAGGTCTGTAGACATGTCCACCACAGTGAGAACAAAGTTCATAACCTTGAAATTGTACTTCAGTATGATGCCTCTTAGTCACAGTGAATTTCCCTGAGAAAATAAATCCTGGAACATCTATATACAAAAACCAGTGAAATTGTACACATTTATAGGAACTGTTCTCTGATGATAATTAAATCACTAGAATTATGTAGTATTAAGATTTTATATTATGAAGAAAATGAGAACTTATAATCAGTGGAAATTTAAAAAATGGTTTAAAATTAGGAACAAAAGTTTTTTGTGCTTTAATCGTATTTGGCAGGAAGCTTTGTTTCAATTAAGATTCTTTTCGTTTTTCTTAAAGATCTTCTTGAAACAGTCTGCAGGGATCCCTGGGCAGGGACAATGTGACACCATTTTAAATCTACTTTACAAGTGCCATTTAAGGGACCTCTTTTGCAAAACACGGGCTCCTGCTAAGCTGACACTCTGAGTGTAGAGATTAAAAACAGAGTCAGGGGAGAAAAAAACAACACAAAAAAGCAGAGTCAGAGGGCTTTTCAAGATGGCAGTGAGTAGGTGGATCATTCTTACACTTCCTCCAGAACCAACCTGGAAATAAAAATTATTGGGGAACATGCACCCTGAATTACCAACTGAAGACTAGCTGAAGAGGAGACTAACAAGGAAGGGCAGAGACCACCTTGAGACTGTAGGGAGGGTGGGGCCGGGCCAGAGGCTGGGCCAGCTCCCAGGAGTGGCAGGCCCAGGGGGAGGAGGGATGAATTGGCTGCGGGGAGGTTTGCCCTCAGAGGAACAGGCCTAGACCCAACGCTGGGCTCCCCAGCCCAGAGCACCAGCGGCAAGAAGAGCAGCTCACATACTACCCAGCCGAAAGGCCGGGGCTGCTATCTACCTGTGAGAGAAGGAACGAGTCAGAGGGAAAGCCCATTGTTTTGTTTTGTAAACCGGGGCCCAGAGGTTTTCCTTTGCAGCCACTCACCCGAGGCTTCGGTGGAGGGAGGGCAGTGCAGACCGCAGTCCCCTGACGACAGGGTGGAGGGGGAGGCGTGGTGGGGCCCGGGGACGGCAGCAGCAGGGAAGCCTGCACTGGTCATCACCCCCATATCGCAGCAGCCGTTTCCAGAGGAGGCATGTCCCGCCCGGCAGCCACAGCCTGGGAAAGGCAAGCACCCTGCCCTCAGGGACGGTGTGCCCCCAGGATCCCACTTGCCTCCCCCTGCAGCTTGACCCCTGGCAGCTGGCCAGCGGTGGAGGCAGGTGGAGACAGATCCAGAGGTGCCTTGGCATGTTTGCTGGCTCGCCCCTGGGCACTGTGCTGCTAACAAGCTGGCCCGAGAGTCCAGCGTGGCCCCTCCTGCATGTGGCCACGCCCTGTGGGGGCAGCCACAGCTGGGGATTGCTTGGAGCTCTGAACAGGTTGCAGAGAGCCCAGTGTGCAGTTTCTCACAGTGGCTAGCACCAACGTATGTCCCATGAAGCCCAGAAACTGCATACAAAACAGCTTCAGTCAACATAAGAGCAAAGTCTCAGACATCTCTCCGATACCTTTACCGATACATCTCCTAAGACAGTGGAAACTAAGGAGAAAATAAACACGTGGGATGACATCAAAATAAAAAGCTTCTGCACAGCAAAAGAAACCATCAACAAAACAACAAGAAAGCCCACTGCATGGGAGAACATATTTGTCAAGGATACATCCGATAAAGGGTTAATCTCCAAAACATGTAAGGAACTCATACAACTTAACAAAAGGAAGTCAAACAATCCAATTTAAAAATAGGCAAAGGACTTAAATAGACATTTCTTCAAAGAGGACATAAGGAAGGCCAAGAGACATATGAAAACATGCTCAAAGTTACTAAATCATCAGAGAGATGCAAATTAAAATGTCAGAATGGCTACCATCAACAAATCAACAAACAACAAGTGCTGGCGAGGATGCGGAGAAAAAGGAACCCTCATGCACTGCTGGTGGGAATGCAGACTGGGGCAGCCGCTGTGGAGAACAGTATGGAGTTTCCTCAAAAAATTAAATATCGAACTGCCATTTGACCCAGTAATCTCACTTCTGGGAATATATCCTAAGAAACTAGAAACACCAATCAGAAAGGATATATGCACCCCTATGTTCATAGCAGCACAGTTTACAATAGCTAAGATCTGGGAGCAGCCCAAGTGCCCATCAGTAGATGAGTGGATAAAAAGCTGTGGTACATTACACCATGGAATACTGTGCAGCAGTAAAAAAGAAAGGACTCTTACCCTTTGAGACAGCATGGAGGGACCTGGAGAGCATTATGCTAAGTGAAATAAGCCAGTCAGCGAAAGACAAGTACCACATGATCTCATTCATATGTGGAATCTAATGAACCAAATAAACTGATGAACAAAAGTATGTCCAGAGGCATGGATGCCTGGAACAGACTGACAGATCTCAGAGGGGTGGGGTGTGGTGGTGACGGGAAAAGATTAACCGAAGAACATATATGCACAATCTGTGGATACAGACAATCGTGTGGTGAAGGCCTGGAGTTGGGTGGGGGCTGGAGGAAGGGACGAAGGGGGGGGGGGGAATGGGCATATCTGATACTGTCAACAATAAGTAATAATAATAATAATAATAATAAACAGATTCAGGGATAAGGGCTGTGGCCTTGGCTGACTCTAGGACAGTGGGAAGGAGCTCCCACAGCGTGTCCAGGGGCCGCTCCACAGCAGCCTCCCAGCCCTGTGCAGTGTGCCTTCCGGTCCACAGTGTGGGTGTGAGCAGCGGAAGAGCGCTTGTCCAGGAAGGTGGGACTGGGCACTTCAGGGTCTGCTCCCTGGTCCCGGGGGGTGGTTCTCCCTCCAGAACTCTGCCTGATGCCCTGACCCATTGCTAGTGGGCCGGTTTCCTTGTCTGTAGAGGGTCAGTGTTCGTGCACGGTCAAGGATGGCAGGGGCAGGGCAGCTCCAGGGGCAAAACATGCCTCACATCCCTTATATACAGAGACTGAGGTCACTACATGGAGAATGGCTTGTTTTCTGGGATCCCCTTTAAAATACTCCAGAAAAATATATAAGAGGAGGGGAATGTAAAATAGTAGATTGTTGGTAATTATTGATGCTTGTGAGGGATCTATGAGCACTGACTATACTATTGTCTCTACGCTTGTGTATGTTTGAAAGCCCCATGATCACCACAAATTTTAAAAGTTGTTATCATCATTGACCACCCAAAGTGATGTCCCCTTAGCAGGCTTTGGCAGGCTGAGCATGCACGGGACATTCTAAAGGACAGAACAGGGCTCTTAGCCAGTGGGCTGAGACATGGAAACACTTCTAAACCACTCTCCAGTGTCCCCAAGTTCCCCCCCTGCCACCAGAGTCACCTACACAGGCCTCAGAGACCCCGTAACCCAGCAAATGAAGAAAAGCTTTGCTGCGGCTCCAGGCCTGGCTTTTCTGATTGGTCAGTGCTGTTGCCATACCAGTTACTGATGTTCCCAAGTCATCCCCTGACTGGAAAAGGAAGATGGGGCATCAGGGATGTGTCCACTGGGTGAGAGGGTTGTCTATTTGTCTATTTCATGAGCTTATTTTCCAGGCTGAGCAGCAGTGCTGTTGTCAGGGAGTTGGCGTAGGTACAGGAAAGGTGTGGGTGACATTGGGTGACCGTGCAGGTTGGCTCACGCAATGCCAGCCTCTTTCCAGCAGGTTTCCTGCATTGCAGCGACTGGAGAGCTAAGCCTACATTTCCCAGACATCCAGGTCACCAAGACGCCGAGTCCAGCCAAGCAGGTGGGAAACGGGAGTGGCGACAAGTGGTGCAGGGAGAATGTATCTCCTGGGACAACTGGTGGAGGAGGTTCTGGAAGCAGAGAGGGCCCATGATGATGCTGGTATGCGGATTACACCAGGAAAGTCCTAAACATCCAATGCTTCCCCTTGGTTCTTCCAGGAATTTCTTGAAGCCAACTAATACTTTTTGCTGAATAATAAATATTTCTGCTTAAGCGCACTTGAGTGTATTCTCTGCCCACTATAAATAATAGTAAATGCTAGAATGGCCAGATTTCTCAAGAACTGGAGAGAGAGAATAGCCTACTGAAAAAATAATAAATAAAAGCTACACTGGAATGAGAGACCCCTAACTTGGCTCCTGAAAGCACACTTCACTTTACAGGGCCTGTAACCCACCCCTAACCGAAGGCATGGGTCCCAGGGTGATCCCCATTTCTGTCACTCTGGGACCCATGCCTTAGGATGAGTCCAATGTCAGCTCCACTCCCAAACCCCCTGCAGAACCTCCTCCTTCTTCCACAGCTACCCGACTTGCTGGAGCGTCTTATTTCTTCCCACTTCCTTTTTATCCTGTACTTCACCGCGGGGCTTAGGCTTATTCCCAGGGTTTGCCCTTTGCTGACCAGCATATCTATGATGCTACCCTCAATCAGTCCTTAAGAACTGGGATCCCATTACGTCCAAGATCACCTCTTACCCTTCAGACTCTCTCAGTCTTCATCCACTTTATCACCTGTGGGTATGGGCCATGACTGGGTATTCTATGACCTGAGCATCATCTGAGGATCCAGCCTTTATTATCATTTTTTCTAAAAACCTTCTCCTACTAACAAGCCAACATTGTCACCATTGAGGGCCTTGCACACATGTCTGCAATGCATAAATCACATTGATCTGTAATGGCCTTATCAAAACCTGTCCTTTCTGGCTGAAGGGAATCACAGAGATCAGGGATCATTCCAGAAGGTAAGTTGTCAACAGTTACTTTTCAATAGAATTGAATTTATTTATTGTATTGGGGTTTTCCAGAGGAACAGAACCAACTGAATATGTATACACATATATAGAATTAGTTTAAGGAACTAGAGCACATGCTTGTGGGGACTTGTGATGTCTGAAGTTCACAGGGCAGGCTAGAGACCCAGGGAAGAGCTGATGCTGCAGGGTTAAGTCTGATTATTGGGAGGAATAATTCTGCCTCTAGGGAAGTCAATCTTTGCTCTTAAAGCTTTCAACTGATTGGCTAAGGCCTGTCCACCTTATATAAGGTAATACACTTTACTCAAAATCTACTGATATAAATGTTAATCTTATCTTCCAAATACTTCAGTGACATCTGGACTAGTGTTTAACCAAACTCTGGGTTCAATAGCCTAGCTAAAGTGACACATAAAATTAACCACAATTGATAAGCTTTTTGTCCAATACCTGGTATGTGTTTCAATAAGTGAGGGAGGGAAGAAGAGAGGAGAGAGAAATGAAGAAAGGGAGGGAAGAAGAAGAAATTAGCTAATTCTAAAAATTTTTGACAAATCACAAAAATTATTAAAATAAAATGTAGTTTTGATAATTAACTGAAGACTAGCTGGAGAGAATCCTGATAACCAAGGATGGAAAGTGGAGACCTCATAGAAACTGGTAGGAAGTATGGAGGTGTGAAAGGGCTGGCCAGGCTCTCAAAATCAGCAGCTGATGAAGTGTGCCATGCGACTCAGATTCTCATTAGGAACATTGCTGTATTGTTTTGCAGATACCTTTCTTCTTTCTTCTGAAGATAGGAAGCAAATTTAGAAGAGGTCTAGTCTAGAAGAATAGGGAACATAATTAAGTGGCATGAATGGTGTAAAGTAGTTTCCAAATGAGGAAAATTTACAACATTTTAAAGAGAGGTAACTAGTCACAGAAAGTGAAAATTAGGGGGGTAAAAGGGGGATAAGGACACATATGTAATACCTTAATCAATAAAGAAATTTTAAAAAAAGAAAAGAAAATTAAAGCAAGCTTGTTTTTCTGATGAAATCTGTCACAGCTGAATTGTTTTTCGAGCTTTTTGTCACTATATCATAAAGATGTGAGTAGATGTATTTTAAACTACATTCTGAGTGTTTGGGGTATTTTAAAATGTAGACATTTTGGTATATTTAGAGCTTACACTGGGGTGCAGTTGCCTTCATGCAGCCTTCCCTCAGACACTCGGCATGCAGTTACTGAAGCCCTCAGACTAGGGGAGTTAAGACATGGGGACCCAGTGTAACCAAACCCAGGTTTGGCTGCCTGCTGAAACAAAAGCCAACTCATGAGACAGGTGCTGGTGAGAAGGTAAGAGGTTTATGCAAGTGCCAGCCACCTGGGAAGATGGGGGACTCCTGTACCAAAGCCCATCTTAACATCTCAGATGGTTTGGCCTGATTATATAGGGGAATCATGGGACAAAGGGAACTCCTTAATTTCTGGTGATGTACAGTTCTTGCTCAGTCTCATTCTTTCCATACTCTGTTATCTTTCAATGTGCATCAACTGGACATCTGAAGTTTTATTGCCAACATCAACATTCTTTACCTCTGGAACAGGCTGTTCAATTGTAACAAGAACTTTGCCAGAGGTGAAAAACACAAGGTTGATTATGTACTTTGATTTGTTATAGAATACATAACTTTGATTACTTGATGGGTAATGTAAAATCATGGTTACACCGGGAGAAAATTAGTTTCAAAAGTGGGCCAACATTTGAAGCTCGCTGTGGGGGTCGGGTTTGGGGGTGGACAGGAGGCAGTGTTTTGCAGTCATGCTGTATCAGGGAAGAAAAGCTTTTCTCTACCTCTGGGTTCTTCTGGTTGGACTAATAATAAAAGTGACATGAGACAGATTATCAGGAGAAAAGCAAATGAATATTTAATAACATATATACTTCCTGGATATATAGGAAAGATCCAGGAATACTGAGTAATTGATCAAAATGGTAGAAGACACCCACCACCTTTAATACTACCTTCAGCTAAATACAAAAGATTTTGGAGGTGGGGTGTCAGTTATGGGAGGTGACCAGGAAAAGCACAGTAACAGGGTAAGAATGTTGTGCAGATTTAAGTCCATGACTTCTCCATTGATAGTGAAGGCAGGCCTGGTATAGTGAGGGAGACATCCTTACAGATGGAGATTTCCCTTACAAGTAAGTGTAAATGCCTTTTACTAAAGGAACTTATACTTGTGATAGCAGGAACAGTGAGGGAACCGAGGTTTATTCCTGGGTCATGTCTTGCGAAGCCAAAGAATAAAATCACAGACCAGAAGATTTAAACAGAAGTGTGGAAAATTTATTACAAGCAGGTTCAGACTCCCCGCATGGGGAGGGGGCCCAATAATGGGTTTCCAATGAAGCTAATCAGTCTAGAGGTATTTATGTGCTACATGCCTGCTCTGTGTCTCCCTGTGTCGCCACCTCATTAATTCCCTCAATTGTTCTTGCCCAACAAGGGGACCTGAACTTTCCCTGTTCCTATGTGTCAGTTCACCTTATTGTTGCAGACCCTCCCTAGTTTCACGTGCCTCCCACTCTGAATCCAAAAACATGCTATTATTTCTTCATGGTTGGTTCCTGTGATTAGTCTGCTCAAACTGCCATGTCCGCCCCTGCCTTTGTTTCCCACCGGACCCCTGCCCTGTCTGCCTGCATGTCAAGCTATCTCCACTCACTTAGATTTCACAGCCTCTCCCAGGTGTGCTGTTTCTTTAAATTAATCAGCCTTAAATAATCAATATTCCAAGGAAGCATATTTTGGGGTGGTAAACTCTGTTCCCCTTCATCTGCTTATCCAAAGATCCAGTCTGCTAGTGGAGACCAATGCGGTGCAACCAGGGGAGGCCATGCTAATTTCAGAGGAAGGAGGCTGGTGAGTTGTTGGTTTACTCAGCACTAAGAAAGTCAGGAATTAGCACTGGGGATAGGATACATCCTGATTCTGAAATATTTCACTTGGCTACATGTACACTTAGGTGGATTCAATCACCTGACTGTCTTCTCCTGAGCCCTGGCACACCAAGCCAGTGGGGGCAGAAGAGAGAAGCTGCCCTGACTTAGCGGAGGTTACTCTGCAAGAACACTGGCCTCCTACTTGCTTCCAGTCGCTGGCTGGGGGAGATGGTGGGTCCCTCTCTAATGCCAGTGATGTTTACATTATGAAATGGTTTCTTCAGCTATGAATTACCAATGCTTGATGAAGTATGCGAGTCTGTGAATATGTGTATGTGTTATTAAAGGTAAATGGTGAGCCAAATGGTGTGAATGAAAAAGGGGCTCTGTAATAAATCTGACAAGTTCAGGGACAAAAGTAACCTCACAGGGTAATCCTAATATATTAAAAGCCAGGGGCCGTCACAACTGAAACAACTGGACGGATGACCGAACAGCAGGCTGTGTGGGGTGACCAGGCCGGCAGGGGGGCAGTTATGGGCAATCAGGCTGGCAGGGGGCAGTAAGGGGCGACCAGGCCAACAGAGGGGGGCAGTTGGGGGTGACCAGGCTGGCAGGGGGTGCAGTAAGGGGCGACCAGGCCAGCGGGGGGGCAGTTGGGAACAACCAGGCCAGCAGGGGGGCAGTTGGGGGCGACCAGATCAGCAGAGGGGGGCAGTTAGGAGCAACCAGGTCGGTAGGGGGAACAGTAAGGGGTGACCAGGCCAGCAGGGGGGGCAGTTAGGGTTGATCAGGCTGGCAGTGGGGGGGCAGTAAGGGGGTGATCAGGCAGGCAGGCAGGCAAGAAGTTAGGAGCCAGTGGTCCTGGATTGTGAGAGGGATGTCTGACTGCCGGTTTAGGCCCCATCCTAAACCAGCAGTCGGACATCCCCCAAGGGGTCCTGGATTGGAGAGGGTACAGGCTGGGCTGAGGGGACTCCCCCATGCACAAATTTCATGCACTGGGCCTCTAGTCTGATCATAAATTCTTAAGTAGAAAGGTCACATGGATATACACCCCAGGCCATCTTAAGCAAGCCCTGTCCTTTGTTATTGTGCGTCTAGGTTAACACACCTTTGAAATGCCAGAAGTAATCCTCTTTTCCAGATCCCTCAGAGGCTAACCACCCTCAAGGGAGTACATAATATAATTAATGATCCTGTACATTCTCCCACCTTCATGTACTCTTTCTTTTTTTGTTTGTTTGATTTTGGGTTTTGTTTGTTTATTGATTTTAGAGAGAGGCAAGGAGAAGGAAAGAGAGATAGAAACATCAATGATGAGAGAGAATCATTGATTGGCTGCCTCCTGCACGCCCCCTACTGGGGATCAAGCCCCAAACCCAGGCATGTGCCCTGACCAGGAATGAAATTGTGACATCCTGGCTCATGGGTCAACAATCAACCACAGTCCCACACCAGCCAAGTCATGTAATCTTTCTTATGTTCCCTCATTGACAGCAAATATGTAAGAAGAAACCACAAAACTGTCATTTTCTGGAGCATTTGAGATCTTGTTTTCTGGTATGTCATCAGTTTGGCTCAAATTAACTCCAACTCCCATAAAAATTCTCTACAGATTTGGACATTCTTATATTGACAATAGTATAAAGTAAGAGAAGTTAAAATCCTTTACCTTAAAAACCTAAGACTGACATTTAAAGCTAAGGAAATGTCTTTCTTCTGGTAGAGAGTTATTTTTGTGGGTGTTTCATGCCTAACGGCTTGAGGTTCCAGTGACAAGATTATCTGTTCCTTTAACTGGTTAGCATAGTAAGACTATTGATCCATGGAGATAATTTTAGTACTTAGTTTCTTATTATTTGATACTTAGAATTTTAGTATTCTTAATTTTAATTTCTTAAAAAGTTTTCTGACAAGATAAAAAATATTGCTACAAGAAATGTCTGAGATTTTACTGCTGATATTTTATTCTAGTATTTTTATGGTTTTGCAACTTACAATTAAGTCTTTTATCCATTTTGAGTTTATTCTTGTGTATGGTGTAAGTTGATGGTCTAGTTTCAATTTTTGCATGTACCAGTCTAATTTTCCAAACATCATTTATTGAAGAGACTGCCTTTAGTCCATTGTATGCTCTTGCCTCTTTTGTCAAATATTAATTGGCCATAAAGGCATGGGTTTATTTTTGGGCTCTCTGTAATATCTATTGATCTATATGCCTGTTCTTACACTAGTGCCTGGCTGTTTTGATTACAATGGCCTTGCAGTACCAGGTATTGTGATCCCTCCAACTTTGTTCTTCTTCCTCAAGTTTGCTGAGGCTATTTGGGGTCTTTCTTGGTTCTATATAAAGTTTTGAAATGTTTGTTCTAGATCTGTGATTTTAATGGGAATTGTGTTGAATCTATAGATTGCTTTGGGTGGTGTGGACATTTTAATGATGTTAATTAGTCCAATCCATGAACATGATATATGCTTCCACTTATTTGTATCTTCCTCTATTTCTTTCTTCAATGTCCTATAATTTTCTGAGCACAAGTATTTTACCTCCTTTGTTAAATTTATTCCCAGGTACCTTATTTTTGTTGCAGTAGTAAATTTCTCTTTTTGATAGTTCATTACTGATATATAAAAATGCCACGAGTTTCTGAATATTAATTTTGTACCCTGGTACTTTGCCAAATTCATTTATTAGATCTAGTAGTTTTTTGTGGCTTCTTTAGGGTTTTCTATATACAGTATCATGTCATCTGCGAAAAATGACAGTTTTACTTCCTCCTTTCCGATTTGGATGCCTTTTATTTCTTCTTGTCTTATTGCTGTGGCTAGAACTTCAAGTACTATGTTGAATAAGAGTGGTGAAAGCAGACATCCCTGTCTTGTTCCTGTTCTTAGGGGAAATGGTTTTAGTTTTTGCCTATTGAGTATGATGTTGGCTGTAAGTGCGTCATAGATGGCCTTTATTATGTTGAGGTATGATCCCTCTATTCCCACTTTCCTGGGAATTTTTCTCATAAATGGGTGCTAGATTTTGTTGAATGCTTTTTCTGTGTCTATTGATATGATCTTGTGGTTTTTACCCTTCATTTTGTTTATGTGATGTATCACAGTTATTGATTTGCAAATATTGTATCAGCCTTGCATCCCCAGAATAAATCCTAGTTGGTTATGGTGTACAATCTTTTTAATGTGTTGCTGGATCTGTTTTGCTAATGTTTTGTTGAGGATTTTAGCATCTATGTTCATTAGGGATGATGTCCTGTAATTTTCTTTCTTTGTAGTGTCTTTACCTGATTTTTGGAATTAGGATAATGCTGCCCCCATAAAAAGAGCTTGGAAGTGTTCCTTCCTCTTGAATTTTTTGGAATAGTTTAAGGAGGAAAGGTGCTAGTTCTTCTTTGAATGTTTGGTAAAACTTGCCTGTGAAGCTATCCAGTCCAGGACTTTTGTTTGCTGGGAGTTTTTTGACTACTGCTTCAGTTTCATCAGTTGTTATTAGCCTATTCAGGTTTTCTGATTCTTCCTGGTGGAATACTGGGAGATTATATGTTTCTAGGAATTTGTCCATTTTACCCAAGTTGTTCAATTTGTTGGCATATAGTACTTCATAGTATTTTCTTACAATCCTTTATATTTCTGTGATGTTAGTTACTACTTTGCCTCTTTCATTACTGATTTTATTTATTTGAGTCTTCTTTCTTTGTTTAGCTAAAGGTTTATGAATCTTGTTTTTCCTTTCAAAGAACCAGCTCTTGGTTTAATTGATCTTCTGTATTTTTTTTTTTTTTTTTTAGTCTCTTATGTCATTTCTTTCTGCTATGATCTTTGTTATTTCCTTCCTTCTGTTTACTCTGGGCTTTGCTTGTTGTTCTTTTTCTAGTTCTTTAGATGTAGGGCTAGATTATTTACTTGAGATTTTTCTTGTTTCTTGAGATAGGCCTGTAGTACTATAAACTTCCTCTCAGGAATGCTTTTGCTGTGTACCATTGATTGTGGGTAGTTCTGTGTTCATTTTCATTTGTTTCCAGGTAATTTTTTCTTTCTTCTTTGATCTTATTGTTAATCCATTCATTGTTTAATAACATGCTATCTAGCCTCCATGTATTTGAATGTTTTCTAGTTTGTTTTTATTGTAGTTGATTTCTAGTTTCATACCATTGTGCTCAGAGAAGATGTCTGATATGATTTCAGTCTTTTTGAATTTTTAAGACTTATTTTGTGTCCTAACATGTGGTCTATCTTTGAGAATTTTCCATATGCAATACATTAAAAAGACCATACACCATGACCAAGTGGGATTTATTCTGGGGATGCAAGGCTGGTACAAATCAATAAATGTGATACATCATATAAAAAAATGAAGGGTAAAAATCACAAGTTCTCATCAATAGATGCAGAAAAAGTATTCAACAAAATCTAGCATCCATTTATGAGAAAAACTCTCAGCAGAGTGGGATTAGAGAAATCATATATAAACATAATAAAGAATTTGAGAAGAATGTACATTCTGCTGTTTTGGGATGAAATGTTCTATAAATATCAATTAAATCCATCTGAAATACTGTGTCATTTAAGGTCACTGTTTCCTTATTGATTTTTTGTCTGGAAGATCCATCCATTGATGACTCTAAGATATTAAAATCCCCTACTATGAAAATCCCCAAGATTTTCTTTATATTTGTAGCTGCAAGGGACACTGGGAAATGTAACTGTGTTTTCATGTGATTACATGTAGCTGCAAGGGACACTGGGAAATGTAGTTTTTCTTTTGAGCTGCATAAGTCTACCTAAACTTATACTATCAGGGGAGAACAGATTGTGAGTAATAACAAACCCAGCCTTTATATTCCACCTTGTAATTTCCCAATGTTTAAAATACAAAGTTAACAGATTTTAAATACTGGTAATGATTTAGATGATCTCTCTTGATTCATTTCAACATTTTCAAAATGTTTCTATACTTTATATCATCCGCAGTGAATTCTAAATAAGTTCCTGTATTTCATTTATCTCTATCTAACATTCTCCAAGATTAAAAATATTATTGATAAAATAAATAATATTATAAACTAAATGCTGTTGCTGAATTTATTAATTTTCAAGATATATACATATCAATTAAAAATGTTTAATACAATACTTAATACAGCATCATACTGATGGCAAGTAATTTATGATAATTCTAAATGGTAGGTTTTTTGAAATGTGTTTATTTTAGCCTTAATTCTGATCCAAATTTCTACACCAATAAGATGCTTTCCTCTCAGTAGCTCCATCTGCTAATTGAAATTTTGTTTTAAGAAACCATAGTAACACAGGTTTTACCATAACACAGAATGGAGGAATTAAGTCCAGATTCGTTGGGCAAAATCAAGCCATCTGTCAAACATAAAGGCAATGTAATTATTGGGAGAGATATTTCTCAGAGCCCCATTCAGACATTTTCTGATTGGTGGACTACCACAGAAAAACAGTAACAAGGTAACTACTTTTATAAAATGCGTTTTTTAACTCGAGTAAAGTGAATTAAGTTAATCATATTCTTTTATTTGATATGTAATTAGCATCAGTCTTGTGCGAGAAACTGTTCATTTTATTCTCCTCACCTCTTCAGAATCCCTTGCCTCTTCATTTCCTACTGCCTTCCTCAAATTGGTGCCCTCTTGAGGAGCGTGTCTTGGGCCTCAGTGAACTTGCCCTGTCACGGTGCTGGTTTCTCTGTGTGTGTATTTTAGGTCACATAAGTTGTTCTGTACTTTTGAAACCGGACACAATGGTCTGAGGCTGTCTGTCACTACTTGAGCCAAATTAAGCAGAGGCAGGGTTGAATCATACATGAGCATTTATTCCAATAATCCCGGCAGTGTGGGAGAGCAGTCGGTCACCCTGGAAACTCTGCTCTGACCCCCTCGCCAGGTGGCTGGTTATATGCACATGAGGGAGAAGATAGCTCTGTGCAGCTGTGAGCTGCAAGTGTAACAGGGAAAGGGGAGGGGAGGGTCTGCCATCCAGCCTTCAGGAGCTCAAGTCCAATAACAAGGTGGCTAATCTATGATGTCACACAGAGCTCAGCCCGTTCCCGGGAGCAGAGAATGGTCAGTGTTCCTGAGGCAAACTCCAGGAGGAGGTCAGGGTCCCGGCACAGCCACCAAATCAAAGCATGTCCTGTCCTTGGTCTGCTCTCAGAATGTATTTCTTTTCTGAGTCATGGACCCACCGAGGCATCTTATCTTTCTACAGCCTTGTTCCTCCCTCAGGGTCCCAGGGTCTGTAAGGAAACCTCTCATCCATAGTTAGCGAGGTGAGGCATCATTAGGCAACTGTGGCTCTGTTCTCATTACATGCCCTTCCCTGCTCTCACTTTCTCCCTGTTTTTCCCCACCATGTTTTTAACCCTATCTGTATATTTCTGAGCATGCACCCACCTATTTTAATTATCATCTTCCCCAAGATCAGCATGTTGGCTGTGCCTGCTCCCTGCCCCAGCCCATCATAACAAGCACTGAAGAATTAAGTTCCCTGTCAGCCCCATGGGGAGTCCCGGGGCACACATCTGAAGTGGGTCTCAGGGACAAAGCCAATCACATCCTTCCTCCCAGTGCCATCCATCAGAGTCCCAGCAGGAAGTAGTTAAAGTTTTCCACTAAGGTCATTGGGAACAGATTGTGAAAATATGCAGGAGGACCACACACGCTGCGGTGGCGCTGTGACCACCTTGTGACCACCCCGGGGCCCATGGTTCCAGGGGAGGGAGTCCTGTGGAGGGAGGGCCACCTTGACAGGAGCCTGGCCACCAGCAGAGAGACAAGCGGCCTGATCCACCGCCCCTGCCTCCCACCCCGCAGTGCTCCCCATTGGGGAACCCAGCAGAGGGCAGAAGGTAGGGTCCCATGATGCAGCTGTGTAGCCCCACACATAGAGGGTGGGTCCCCACTGGGGAGCCAGTGAGAGGTAGGGGCACAGTGAGCTCCAAGCTGTAACAGATCCTGTCACTCTAGTTCAGTTCACCAAAGGACCAGAGGCACACGGCCAGTGGGCACCAGGAGGCTGCGGCCCCCAAAACGAAGATTTATATGTTGTAGGGTCACCATCGGGCATGGACAGTTCCACAGTCGGGAGAATTCACTGTCAGTTTGATTCTGAAAAACATTTGTAAACTATGTAAAATGTTGTTTGACATCTGGGTTTGATGGAGTGTCTGCCACAAATCTGTGTCCATGGTTTTGAAGGGTTGTGTGCATGTGTTTAATTTTAAAAAAATAATAATAGTGGGGCCCCACTTTATATGAAATAGGAATCACTGGGGTGCGGCCTGGCATTGGTGCATGTGAGTGGGTTGTGTGTGTATGTTTGCATATGTTTGCTTGTGTGTGTGTTCATTTTATTTTTAATTTTAATTTGTGTGTGTGTTCTTTTATAAATCTTGTTAACGAAAAAAAACCATTGAAACCTGTAAAGAATTTTGTGAGTTTATTTGAGCCAAACTGTCGACATATGCCGGCAAGCAGAACCTCAATGAATTGAGATAATGCTCCGGAGAATGCAGGGTTACATCTGTATTTATACATTGAAATCAAAGGAAAGGGACGTAGGTGAGTTACATGAAATCCATTGGTGATAGATTAGGGAGGTGGGACAAAGCAAAGCGGGGGAAACCTCTGGGATAGGGTGAAAAGCGAAATGATGGACATGTGCTTCTCTTACAGAGATGGATACAGGATACTTTAACATAATTAACAGTTGACAATTAACTTGATAACAATAACAATGAGGGACTGTCTCGGTGCCATTTTTTGTGCCCTGAGGGGTCTGGGGTAAAAAGGAAGTTACAAGTTACCCAGACATCTCACAGATATGTTATCTTAAAGACAAAAAGGCAAATGGCTCAGTAAAGAAGATCTAAGTTGATCTTTGTCAGGGAAGATATCGGCTAGGACATGACTACCCACTATAACCTGTTTGTAGTTAAATATTTAATTTTCAAACCATCCTTTGTGCTTATTCCAGGTCTCTGAGTTTGCAAGACCGCCACGCAGGCCTTCCCTGAGCTTGTCAGGTTAGCATGTGGCTCCTTTCGTTCACAATCTCAAAGAAAAAATTATGCGATTTCTGGAAGTGTTCAGTGGCACCAAATCGTCATCAGAGGTCACCTGAAGAACGACGGGGACAGAGGACCGGCGGCCCTGGCAGCCCCAGCGCCAGGTGCTTAACGTGCCCCCCTCAGCCTCTCCCACCGCAGCGGTCTAGATGGGGCAGCGGCTCCTGCGTGAAGAGGGGAGAGGCGGCCACACGGTGAGGCATCGGCCTGAAATCCCGGCCCCTCTGCCGCACGCTGTCACTTCCTAGAGGAGCCTTGGGGGCACCCAGCAGGGGTGCACTGCTTCTCAATGACTGTTCATCAACATGTCCCATTAGGAGGTGGCATAGTGCCAAGCCCCCAGAGGCCCACCTGCAGGTGCTCTGCCCCCGCTTCCCCTCCATCTCCCCGCCATGGAGCTAACAGTCCAGATGCAAAACGGAAATGTATTACTTACATGGTTTTAATGAGTTTTCTATTTGGACTCACTGAATTTCAGCTAAACCAAATTGCATTTAAAACAAATATCCTTTTAAAAATCCTAAGTCAAGGTTCTTCCCTGCAAGCGGGGCCTGTTCACGTTCATCAGAACAGGTCAGGCCCGAACGGCGCTTCCTGCGTGTCACTCCAGGCACTCCGAGGAGGGTCCGTGGGGCGCGTGGCCTGGGCCGTGCAGGAGGGGCCCCCTCGGACTCGGGGTTCTCATTCTCCCAGCGCCGCTGAGACCGTCATGATGCTGACTGTCGTCTTACCCTGCGGAGAGCGCGTGGCCTCGCTGCCCGGGCCTGAGGGCCCGCCTTGTGTGGCGCTGGACTGTGTGTCCCCCCGACCCCCCTAAGAGGTCCATTCCTGGTCCCCTGAACCCGTGACTGACCTTACACAGCAGGTGTGATAAGGGTATGGACCTTGAGAGAGGAGAGTACCCTGCATTACCTTGGTGAGGTCATTCTAGCATGTGAGTCCTCAAGAGAGCATTCCCCACTGAGGGGACTCCAGGACGGAGGAAGGGATGATGTGGCCCGAGAAGAGCCTGCATCGCTGGCTTTGAAGAGGGAGGAAGAAGGTGGGAGTCAAAGAAGGCGGGCGGCCTCTGGAAGCCGAGGAGGCGAGGAAACGGGTTCTCAGCCCTGCTCACACCCCATTTAGCTCGTGGGACCCAGGCAGAATTCTGACAGGCATGATAAGGTAAGTTTGTATTTGTTAAGTCACAGAGCTTGAGGTGACTTGTCACAGCAGCCACAGGAAACACACACAGCACGGGGCCAGCGTCCGCCACAGGGCGCTCACTGTCCTAACCTCAGAAGCCAGCTAAACGTCCTAGTTATTTTTTCCGAGAACAGGCACTAAAAAGAGTTCTCATCCCCTGAGCCAAGTGACGGAGGGAAATGACTGAGAGCCTGCTGGTGGCAGGCAGGAGCGCGGCACACAGACTGAATCACGCAAGTCCCTCCACACACCACCTTTCTCATGGACCTTGGACGGCTCTTGGGTGAGCCCATCGTTGGGGTCCTCTCTCCTAAGTTCCAATGACCAGGGCAATACACCTCCAATCCTGCAATTCCTTTGACCTCTTACTGGGGCCCTAGAAAACCGCTTCTAGTAGAACCTCCTCCCCCCCCCCCCCAGGGGGTAAAGCCCAAGCTAACCTCACACTGGCTATCGTCTGCAGGACCCTTCTGGCTCTGATGAACCTAGAGAGCGAGGACCCATCCACCAGCCTCTCTATCCTGCTCCCAGGGCCTCTTGAGAGGTCCAGGCTGGGGATAAGCCCCAGTCCCCATGTCCCCCAACCTCAGGAAGCTGAGATGTCCTTCCCACCCTGGATGGTGGGAGTGGAGGGGCTGACTCAACTTAACATGAGCACTCAACAAAGGATTGCCTTCACAAACTCCCCTGTCCTGCTCCTCTTCCACCTGCATATCTTTGATTTGGCTGAGGGGTCCAAGAGGTAGTTCTCACATCCATGTGCTTTGTCAATTCTAAACACAGGCGTCTGTCATCTACTGTGTCTAGGTGTCTTGCTGAACATCTGCTTTCACATCCTTGTAGATGAGTGGCCTGGTCAAAAATACATAAATACACGTCATTTAAAATACTCCCCAATCCTGCAGCAGAAGCTATACTGCCTCCACAGAAGGCTCTAGTTTGAGCCAGTTCAATGTGCGCTTCTTGCACCCAGTCCTGCAAATCACATCATCATCCTGCACAGAATTCAAAATTCTGCCTATAAAATGGTGTCTTTTACCTCAGAGATGGTAGTCATTTGGGGTTCAGCCATATTTCTGGAAGCCCTTCCCAAGACCCCACACCTAATTTTCCCTTCCCTCTGTGCTACATGGTTTATTGCAAAATAGGAAGTGATAAAAATTAAGGAGGAGGAGGGATAAGATCAACAAGATGAGGACATAAGCTCTTGCTATTTCTATTTAACAGTACCGCAGGTCTGAGCCAGAATAGTAGGGCATCAATAAATAAAGAAGGCAACCCAACTGGAAAGAAAGAAGCAAAACTATGTCTATTTCCAGATGACATGACCTTCTAAATGGAAAATACTAAGGAATCCACACAAAAAGCATTAAAGTTCAGCAAGGTTGCAGGATATAAGATCAATATAACAACTCGGCTATATTCTATACACTAGAAATGAAAAGGCCAAAAATAAAATAAAGAAACCTGTTACAGCCCTAGCCAGTTTGGCTCAGTGGATAGAGCGTCGGCCTGCGGACTGAAGGGTCCCAGGTTCGATTCCAGTCAAGGGCATGTACCTCAGTTGCAGGCTCCAGGGCAAGTGCAGGAGGTAACCAATTGATGTTTCTCTCACATCAATATTTCTGTCTTTCCCTCTCTCTTCCACTCTCTCTAAAAATCAATGGAAAAATTCCCTCAGGTGAGGATTAAAAAAAAAAAAGGAAAAGAAATTTGTTATATAATGATAGCATAAAAAGAATAAATACTTAGAAATAAGTTGAACAAAAGAATATAAGACTTGTACACTTAAACTACAAAACACCATTGAAAAAAATAACCAGAAAGTGGGAACAAACCAAATATCAATCAACTGATGAATGGATACATACAAGTGGCATATCTCCACAAAGGATTACCTCAGCTATAAAAAGGAATGAAGTGCTGGCATGCTGCTATATGGATGAACCTTAAAAATATGTTGAGTGAAAGAAGCAGGCCACATATTTTATGATTTAATTTATGTGAAGGGTTCAGGATAGGCAAATCCACATAGACAGAAAGTAGTTTATTTTAAGAAAGAATCAGGGATGTGCTTAAAAATTAAATTCAAGAATATTCAGAGACTCCCCCCACCAAATGATGATAATGATAATGAGAAAGAGTAATGTTGAAAAATGGAGGGTTGGTTAAATAAATTGTGGTTCATTCATATTACTGAAATTCTTTGTATCCATTAAAAATGATACTATAGAAGAATATTTAACATCCTGAAAGTTTTTAAGTGTAAACACACAGATTACAAAATAGTAGGCTTGATATAAGTGGTATGTGTGTGTGTATGTGTATATGTGTGGTTGGACAAATATAAACCAACACTTAAATACAGGTAATGTTTATTTTCTATTTTTGCTTACTTTTACTTTCTATGTCTTATAATGAAACTAGAGGCCTAGTGCACAAAATTCTTGCACGGGGGGTGGGGGGTCCCTCAGCCCAGCCTGCACCCTCTCACAATCCTGGGACATCCCTCTCGCAATCCAGGACCGCTGGCTCCTAACGGCTCACCTGCCTGCCTCATTGTCCCTAACCACCCTGCCTGCCTGTCTCATGCCCCTAACTGCTTGCCTGCCTGTCTGATCACCCCTAACTGCTCGCATACCTGCCTGATCACCCTTAACTGCCTCTGCCTAGGCCCCCACCGCTGCAGCTTCCTCCGGAATAACGTCCAGACGGTCGTTTGGTTGTCTGGTCTAATTAGCATATTACGCTTTTATTACTATAGATCAGTGGTTCTCAACCTTTCTAATGCTGCGACCCTTTAATACAGTTCCTCAGGTTGTGGTCACCCCCAACCATAAGATTATTTTCGTTGCTACTTCATAACTGTAATTTTGCTACTGTTATGAATCATAATGTAAATATCTGTGTTTTCTGATGGTCTTAGGAGAAATTACAGTTATGAAGTAGCAACGAAAATAATCTTATGGTTGGGGGTCACCACAACATGAGGAACTGTATTAAAGGGTCGCGGCATTAGAAAGGTTGAGAACCACTGCTATAGATGTTCTAATGTTTAAAGTAAGGATGTAGCAAACCCTGAGAACCATGTCTATGTCTTCATTTCTACAAACTATTTCAAGGTCCTCACACTGGAGAATCTGGAACTTCCCACATCTCTCTTATAGTCTGCACCAACAAACTTGATATCTTGATTGATCTAAAGGAAGACCCAATCCTGCACTTCTCATCCTAGTGAGCAATGTGGAGAATCATGAGTCTTGATCCTCCAGGACTCCCAGCTCTCCTAGAAAAAGCCCTAGCTCCTCATCTCCCACAGACCAAGGGGCTTTCCTCACATCCCACTTTCAACCTAGCCACGTCCTAGATGACTACAGGACCCAAGCCCAAGCCCTGCCTGCTTTACTGGGTGGCTCAGCTGCATCCCTGCTCTCAGTTCCAACCAAGACTTCCCACCACCATGCCTTTGCCCCACCAGGCCCCAGCAGCTTCCTGCTAGAGTACGCAGGAACACAACCAGCAATTGTACTTGGGTCATCTGAGTGGCCGGGGGAGGAAGCAAATGAGGAAGAAAACGAACATTTATTGCCTTACTATGTTTCTACTATAAATTATTTCATTTAATCTTCACAATCACACAGCAAAGTCGGTATTATCATCCCCATTTTAAAATGAAGAAACTGAGGCTCAGAGAAGATAAATGGCCTGCCAACACTTGCTGAGTAAATGCCAGGACTGGGATTCCAAACCTTTATTTCTCCTGCCACTGAGTTACTTACAACCCCCGAGTGTGGTGGTGTTCTCGCTGCTGTTGTTATTGTTAATTCTGTTGCAAATTCCTACACTTATCTAAATGATGAGAGACTGAAGCAAAGACCCAGCAGAAACAGCGTTAACTGAAGGGAAAATCATATTGAATCAAGCCAGAGATTATACTAGATCAATTCCAAATAATCATGGGTGAGGGGATCAAACTAATACCTGTCATGCGTAAGCTGACACTGGGGACCAGTCAAAGATCAACACCAAGAACCTGGATGGGCAGAGTCAAGAAAGATGACAACTTAAAGCAAAAAGCTAAGAATAAGAAAACACCAGGTTAGGCCTTAAAGGGGGAGGAATGTGTTCATAAAGACTAGTGACAAGCAACTCTGAAACAATCATATTGACTGTGTGCTCAGATTTGTGGAAGGAGAACCACAGAAGAAGGATGGCCTGGAGTGGGGGAGTCAGGGGTGAGACAAACTTCCCCTTGCGTGGCTCCCTAGCTCTTGGAATCCAGCCACCATGATGTAGGGAAACCAGCAACACATGCAGCCCACATGGAGGAACCGAAGCACCAGCACAGTGCCAACCACGCGAGTGCACCGTCACTGCGCCAGCTCACATCACATGGGGCCGAGATGGCCAAGTCCTGCCCAAGTCCTTATTTGGGAGCAAAACATGATGGTTATTTTTAAAGGACACGCCTCCTTGGAAATTTAGGAGACTGATTCTAATGTTTATTTCACAAATGAGAAAATTACATCTCAGAAAAATTAAATAACTCCTTTAAGGTCATATTTGGTTGATGGAACCAAAATTCTTACCCAAGTCTAAATGCAAGCCCACGATTGAAGCCCTCATGCTGACTGTATGATACCAAACAATCTGACATGCTACCATCCCTCCCAAGCACACACTGCTCCTAAGAACACCACTCCTTCGGGGAGAGCAGCGTGCCCTGGTATTACCTATTGAGCCATCCCAGAGGTCCTTCAAGGATATCTCAGACAAATGTGTGCACACTGCACTGCGCAGACACAGCACCCACCTTTCTCCACCCTCGCTCTGCTCAGGTGTCCTCTCAGGCAGGAATGACCTCCCTCCCGCTCCTTGCCTTCCACAGCCGTGAGTCACGCAGAGTCCTACTGAAACACTTGTCTCCAGCCAAATTGTTTTCTCTCAGAATTAATTGTTCTGGGGCCCCCAATCATTTTTCATGGACCTTTATTAAAACTTATTTTAGCCGGGCCAGTGTTGGCTCAGTGGTTGAGCGTCGACCGATGAACCAGGAGGGCATGGTTTGATTCCCGGTCAGGGCACATGCCCGGGTTGTGGCCTTGATCCCAGGAGAAAGCATGCATGATTCTCTCTCTTCTCTCTCATCATTGATGTTTCTATCTCTCTCCTTCTCCCTTTCCTCTTTGAAATATATATATATATATATATTAAGAATATATATTTTTAAAAACTTATTTTGCCTTGTAAAAATTATTCTCATTTAGAAGTAGTGTTTATGTAACTTATGACAATTAAAATACAATCTGGATAAATTTATCTGTCAAAAGCTTTTTGTAAACAAAATTTATAATTAGAATATGACAGTTTCTACTAAAGGTTCTTGGCATATATGTGAGTGGCAGGTTGTTTAGTATAAATAGTTGTTCACATGTAGTGTGTGCCACGCCAGCACAGCCAAGGGTTCTGCAAGCCTGAGGGGGGTTGGCGAAGGATGAAGAAAAGACAGACAAAGAGAATAAGCTGGGTCTAGGTGGATCTTCGGTGCCTGGCTGAGACCACAGAACAGATCCAGACTGCAAGCTGAGCCTTTATTTTATAGTCAGAGGTAAACAAGCTAATTTACAAAGTTCTTGTAAGTTTCACTTGTTTTGGCAGCACTTGCTGCACCTCCCACAGCCCATTAGCTACCTAGGAAGGAACTAGGCAGCATCACAAGATCAAGCTTAATTATGCTAAGAGGGCTGTGCCCTCTAAGCTGGGACTTGTTTGTGGCTTTGCCAACAGGTCAGTCCGAGGCTTAACCCTATAGCCACTCCCTACAGTAGTGAACATGATGGAGTTGTCTTTTCCAGCCCCCATTTCGGGAGCTACCCTTCCTTCTCCAGTCTCGTGACTATTGGAATGAAAGCTCCCTAGGCCAGGAACGTCACTTTGATCACTGCTGCATCTCTGCCTAGAACAGTATTAGGTACTTGGGAAATGCTTCATAAATATGAGTTAATGATTTCAGCAGTGAATCCATAGTAGTCAAGAAGGAGGCCATTCAGGTATCAATATTTGGATCTGGAACAAGAAAGAATGGTCATCTCTGTCCGGTTGACTAGAAGCGTAATATGCATCCTAGGGATCTCTCTTGCATGTGTGTGGACTCAACATGCCAAGGAAGCTTATATTCAAAGAAGACAGAATCACAGGGAAAGGATAGTCTTTTCAACAAATGTTGTTGGGAAAACTGACTACTCACATGGGAAAAAAATGAAGTTGGACCCCCACCTTACACCTCACACAAAAATTAACTCAAGATTGATCAGACTTAAATGTAAGTTAAACTCATACAACTTAACAGAAGGAAGATAAACGATCCAATAAAAAAAATGGGCAACGGGTCTAAATAGACACTTTTCAAAAGAGGACATACAGAAGGCCCAGAGACATATGAAAACATGTCCAAAGTCATTAATCATCTGAGAGATGCAAATCAAAACGACAATGAGGTACCATCTCACACCTGTCAGAATGGCTATCATCAATAAATCAACAAATGACAAGTGCTGGAGAGGATGCGGAGAAAAAGGAACCCTGGTGCACTGATGGTGGAAATGCAGATTGGTGCAGCCACTGTGGAAAACAGTATGGCGTTTCCTCAAAAAGTTAAAAATGGAACTCTCATTTGATCCAGTAATATCACTTCTAGGACTATATCCCAAGAAACCAGAAACACCAATCAGAAAAGATATATGCACCCCTATGTTCATAGTAGCACAATTTACAATAGCTAAGATTTGGAAACAGCCTAAGTGCCCATCAGCAGATGAGTGGATTAAAAAACTGTGGTACATCTACACAATGGAATACTATGCTGCTATAAAAAAGAAGGAACTTTTACTATTTGCAACAGCATGGATGGAACTGGAGAGCATTATGCTAAGCAAAATAAGCCCATTGGAAAAGATAGGTATCACATGATCTCACTAATATGTGGGATATAATGATCAACATAATTTGATGAACAAGAATAGATCCAGAGACAAATGGTAGGGGAGGGGGGATTAGAAAGCAACCAAAGCATGCATATTTACATAACCAATGGACACTGGAGAGGTGGGGTCTTGCCCGGGGTGGGAATGGCTGGGAGGGGGGTGGTAAATTGGGGGAAAAGGAGATTTACGTAAAACTTTAGACGATATTTTTATTGTCTAAAGAAATAAAATAAAATAAAATTCTGATAAAAAAAAAGTAAGTTAAAACTATAAAATGCTTAGAAGAAAACATAGAGTAAAAGTTTTTTTTTGGGGGGGGGGGGGTTGATGACAAATATGTGATACCTTAATCAATAAAGTAATTTTAAAAAAAAGTTTTTTTGTGTTTTTTTAAAAATATATTTTATTGATTTTTTTTACAGAGAGGAAGAGAGAGGGACAGAGAGTCAGAAACATCGATGAGAGAGAAACATCGATCAGCTGCCCCCTGCACACCCTGCACCGGGGATGTGCCCGCAACCAAGGCACATGCCCCTGACTGGAATTGAACCTGGGACCCTTGAGTCCACAGGCCGACGCTCTATCCACTGAGCCAAACTGGTTTCGGCAGAGTAAAAGTTTTATGACATTGGATTTGGCTATGTTTCTTGGATTTGACTCCGAAAATACAGGCAACAAAAGGAAAAAACAGACAAATTGAACTTCATCAAAATTAAAAACTTTTGTTCATCCAAAGACACAATTAACAGAGTGAAAAGGCAACCCATAGGATGGGAGAACATATTTGCAAATGATATATCTGATAAGGGATTCATATCTAGACTATAGAGAGAATTCCCACAATTCAACAACACAAAAACTAACAACTCAATTGAAAAATGGGCAAAAGATTTGACTAGACATCTCCAAAGATATACAAATAGCCAATAAGCACAAGAAAAGATGCTCAAATCACTAGTCATTAGAAGAATGCAAATCAAAACCATGATACCACTTCACACACCCATTAGGATAGCTATTATAAAACAAAACAAAGAATAACAATGTTTAGCAATAATGTGGGGAAAAACAGAACTCTTGTGCACTACTGGGGGAATGTAAAATGGTGCAGGTGCTGTGGGAAATAGCATGGTGTTTTCTCAAAAAATTAAACAGAATTACCCTATGACCCAGCAATTGCACTCCTGGGTATCTACCCCAAATAATTGAAAGCAGAGACTCAAACAGACAGTTGTATACCCAGGTGCACAGCAGAATTATGCACAATAGCCGAAAGATGGAAGTACCCAGGTGTCCATTATTGGGAGAAGTGAATCAATGAAATGTGTTATAATCCATCCGGTGGAATATTATTCAGCCTGAAAAATGAAGGAAATTCTGGCATGCTAACAACATGGATGACCCTTGAGGACATTATGTTAAGACTAGAGGCCTGGTGCACAAATTCGTGCACGGGTGGGGTCTGGCCGTCTGGTCCCGATGGGGGCTGATTGGGCCAGGCTGGTGGGGGGAGGGGATGATGAAGGTTGGCCAGTCAGCACCTACCCCAATCAGGGTGGGTGGGCTGATCAGGGATGGGCCGACTAGGGAGGCTGTGGAAGGGGCCCGATAGGGGCTGGGCTGATGGGGGGGGAGAGGGCTGCAGGAGGTCGGCCGGCCACACCTCCTATAGGAGGGCTGATTGGGGGCGGTGCCGGCCGGGGAAAGGGGCCGTGGGCAGTTGGCTGGCCAGTCCCTTTCTGGATCAGGGAAAGGGGGCCAATCGGGGGCAGGGCCAGCCAGGGGGAGGGGCCATGGGTGGTTTCAGGGGGCCAATTGGGGCCCTGATCCGGCTGGTTGGTTACTGCAGTGTGTGTCATAGCTACTGGCTTTTATATATATAGATAAATAAACCAGTCACAAAAGTTCAAATATTCTATGATTCCATTTATATGAGGTACTTAGAGTAGTTAAATTTATAGAGACTGAAAGTGGAAGAGTGGTTCTCAGGGGCTGGGGGAGGAGGAAATAGGGAGCTATTGTTTAATGGACACAAAATTTCAGTTTGGGAAGCTGAAAAAGTTCTGGAAGTGGATGGTGGTGATAAGTTACACAGCACTGCAAATGTCCTTAAAGCCACACAACTGTGTACTTAAAAATGGTTAAAATGGTAAATTTGATGTCACGCACATTTACCCCGACCCCAGGAACAAAAGAACCACAGGAAACAGGAGTAGACAAAACTCTGAAGCTTTCACGCCTGGTGCCAGCTGGACTCACCCCTTCCTCTGTCCCCCTGTAAGACATTGAGCCAGGGAATATGTATCAGCATATCTGTAAGTTGGCACTACTTGGACCCTTCTCAGTAACCATGGTAACTCCTGATGTGTGGGCAAAAATGAAACAAAAAGGCATTAACTTTTAATGCCAGTATAGCTAGTTTAATCAATCTTTGCTTGAGCACCAGACATTTTTACAAAAAAAAAAAGAGAGAGAGAGAGAGAGAGAGAGAAAGAGGGAGGGAGGAAGGAAGGAAGGAAAGAAGGAGGGAGAAAAGAGGGACGGAGTCATAGAATTCTGATGAGGATATTATGAATTGCAACAAAATTGGAAGCTGTAGATAATTAAAACCAGTATGCTGCAACCTTGAAACTAACCAATAATGTGGGCTCTGAAGTTTACAAAAATGAAAAATTTTAAGGAACTGCTCATATAGAACGTAAATTAGGATGAGGACACCACAAATGAGAGCACAAATTGAAAGTTATGACTTAAATTAGTCATAACCTTGAAATAGTTTGTGTAACTAATATTACAGACTCTGAAGTAATTTAAAAAAGAGACATTAAAATAATAGTACCTTATTGCCCAGTGCCCTCTGGCTTGAGATGCATTGGGAAGATGTACTAGTAATGCTTTAGTTCTGTTGGAAGCTGCCCATGGCCTTCACTAGCAGAAAGAGGTGGACAAGGAACCTGGAAGGCTGGTCAACCTTGAGCTCTGGCAAGGGTCAGAGCCATACACCCACGGTCTGGTGGAGACAAAGGGAGCTGAAGCAACTTCCACCTTTTAGTCTTACGTAAGTCCTCGCTGATGGGCTATCATCGAGCTATTACTGGAAATTGCCTGCCTAAGGGGTATGGGTGCACCCCAAACCTGAATAAAAGGGATCTCAAGGCCAGAGCAAAGCGGTGTTGTCAGGTCCAGCCTGACGGTTGAACCGGGCTGAGGTAGGGAGGTGGGATTTGAGAAGAGAAAGACAGGACAGCGGGATTCGGGAGGTCCACAGCTCTCGAGAAGCTCTGGCAACTTTTATTAGTAATACAGTGCTTTTTATACATAAGACACTAAGCAGGGAATCACTCACAAGGAAAACATTCTTTGTTTCTCTAAAATCACTACTGGAGGGATAAGTTGAAGGACAGGTTTCTTGTTACAATAAATCTCACTAGTTGGATACATATTTCTTGGTAAGCCATGAAAGTAGCTCTTATCCTACTGATAGCAGTCATATAAACAAAGCCTGGGAAAGCTCTGTAGGCAGGGGCTGCTCTCGTTATACTGATTAGTTGCCATCCAAACAGGCCTGGGAAATCTGTGCGGGTAGGGTGCCAGCCTTGCTAGCCCCTACAGGTGCAAGGACCGTGTCAGCTTACAGCCCGTTCCCCACAGATCCCCCTTCTCTGTCTTTTAAGCAAAGTTCATGTAGTCCTATTTGCAGGGATCGGATGCTGGATCCAATGGTTCAGAAACAGACTGGAATTAAACAGAGAATAACGAGAGCAAGGATAACAATAATTGACAGAGACCAGATAAATGATTGTAATCTATGAAAAGACATAAGGCTTAGAATTTTATCAAAAATATTCTGTGCCACTTCGCTAGGAGGCAACAGAGCAGAACCTGCATCATTAATAGCTTGAATCTCTCCATGTAATCTACTGATATCTGTTTTTTAGGCTACTAATAATAAAAGTAAAATTTAAATATCAATAACAAAGCTCTAATATTAAAACAATGCCAATGCAAAATTAAATTATATACATGTTATCATTTTTAAAACTTGAATGTTAAGAGCAAAATTATGGCTATTAAATAATAATAAAACAATAAGAGAGAAATCAAAACTATGGACATATTAATATTTTTAGCTACTAAATGAAAGAAAGTCTCTTTTGCTGCTGGTGTTCCTGGTGTATATTTACTGAGAGTCTTTTGTTTGCCTGCATAAAACTTTGCAGAAGACTGGCAGCTAATAGATGCTAACATGAGCAGGAACATGGTTGAAGAAGTAGCTTCAATTTCTTGCTTTTCTAAAATCTGCTGCACTTCGGTTGTTAACTTCTTCAGATGACTCTATGTTGGCACCTCAGTCCCTTGCGTAGCTTTCAGTTTTTCTTCTTCCTCTGCTTTGCTGTCATTAGGGTAGTACTTAGTCCTTTTGAGTAAAGGGACACAGGAGCTTGTCTGAGTCCATTGTGGTGATACACGTAACTCTCTGGCACCCGAATTGGCTGCATTGCTCCTTCTGGAAAGATAAAACACAACCTCTTCCCCTTTTTTGTTTTTTAGTAAATGATTGTAAGAGTATGAATGGTTCTCTCTACAATTGAGTGATATCCTTCTGCTAGATATGATTAGGTTTAAGTCCTTGGGGATTTACCCCTAAAGTTGGTATAGGAAGGTGGATAATATACTGAGAACATTGCTTCTAATAAAATATGGAAACTGTTGTTCTCAAATAATATTTTGAAGACTAAAAATTGAATGAAAAATTCCTTTGAATTAGTGTGCCCTATAGTAGCTGTTTTAATAATTTTTGCTATACTTACTATATAAATACTATTACTATAGGTTGATGGCCTTCGTAGTAAAATCTGTTAAGGCATAAATAAGAGCTTGTATTTCTACTGAAATATAAGGGGTTTGAAGGACCTTTGTTCCCCTGCTGTAGTAGATCTAGCCTTTCTAGAATTGGATCTATCTGAAAAAATGGTTAATGCCTGAGGTATAATATTTCTTTTAATGTGGTAGTTAATACTATTCCCTATGTTAGAAATAAAGTAAGCCCATAAGCTAGGGTTCCCGGTAGAATATAAAATATTAAATATTTTGACTTTCATGTAGAAGGGTGTGTACATAAGATCTGGAAGTACATATACTGACCTTCCTTGTCCTTGGTCCTGGGTTACCTGTAGCAATGTACAGCTGCTGATTGCTAGTATGATAAGGCATCTTCACTATATTTATTTCTGGACTATTTTACCTTTGTTCTCGTGGGCCACTGCCTATTCTGTGGCTGGATTTAGATATAGGGCAGCTGCTGTTAGCCATGTCTCTGTTATCTGGGTCCCGATCTGAGCTAGGCCAAGTCTCTGACTGTTACCTGGGTCCCAATCTGGGCTGGGCATGGGAAGCACGAAGCAGCCATCAGGGCAGGAGACCTCCCTTAGAAGGGGCTAGAGTTCAGGCCCCTGTAATGGTGGGGGGGGGTGAGGTTCTGTGCCCCACCTCTGTTGACCCCCAAGTTCTCTCCTGATGGACCCTCTGCGACTGTGCCTGTCTTAGGTTGTTCCTCCCTTGAGGAATCTTACCCGTCTTTGACTAACCAGCCATCCTCCAGGGCCAAGCAGGGTGATGTGAGGTTCAGTTCTGTCTCCTTGGTAGCTTATGCCCCTGTGGCCTCCACGCCCAGAACCTGCCTTGGGATCCCCTCGCCTGCTGGCGGGGCCCCGGCATTGATCACATATCTTGGGGAACCCAGGTTTCTTCTCTAGAGAGGGCCCAGCTCATGCCATTGTGAAAGAGACAGATCCATGGTACCAGCCACCATGAGGCTTCAACCTCAGTATGAACAGAGAGCTCAGGCAACAGCTGCGGGCAATTGCATTGTGAGAAGTGGGTCCCTCTTGGTAAAAAGAGCAAGAAGGGCCAATATAGAATGCTCAGGTGCCCTCTCAGGGGGCCTTCCACACAGTGGAAGGGATTAAATCCTTTCATGTCCTTTTAAATTGCTGCCAAACATTTAAAAAATTAGTTTGTAAATTTGTTTGGGATAAATGTATAATATGCTGTTGTAAAATATTAAAAATGATAATGACATTGAAGAATAATATTATGTAAGGATATTCTTTGCTCTAGGTATGGCAATTTAATTTTAAACTGTCTGTTAAATTCTTTGTACAGACAAGGTCTTAGTAACTTTCTTAGAATACTTAATTAAATTGCTTACAAAGACATTGGCTTTTCTTTAAGCTGAAACCCTTGATTATAATTTAATAAGCTAATATATTTAAGTAATTAAAGTAGGTATCTTTATTTAAAATAAAGAAACTTATTTAGTAAAACTTATAGGTTTAATACTTTATTGGTCTGATCTAAAAGTATGGCTATATTTAAGAAATATATTGTTTTTGCCCTTCTTACAGGCGAAAACCTTTATAATATTTAATATATATGTATAAGTAAAATATATTAATTTATATTTGATAAAGCTTTCTATGTGACTTTAAGTATCAATTGGCTTAATTAAATAAAATATTTCTTTTAAGAGAGAACAGACTTTTGAATATTTCGGGGCCCAATGAAATGTTCAAAAGTTACTCTCAGTCTTGAAATAATTTGGAAAGATTAAATACATATATATGTATATATTTATATATATGCTTTAAAAATTATATACCTAAATTATCTTAATATCAATTATATTTAAACTGGATTATAGAATTAATCCTCTTTTTAAAATCAGACCAATAACTAATATATTTTAAATTCTTAATTATTAGAGAAAACATAGCATTTTATTTTCTCAAAAATATATTTTTATATATTAGGTAATATAATTACTATATTTATAATTTCTCCTAATTTAATCTGTACTTTGAACTTTTAGAGCTTGTAAATCAAATATTTTTAGTAGTTCTTAGATTGATGACACTTTTATATTTCTAAGAGAAATACAAGACATAATCAATTAATGGCTTTAATTCTGTCCTCTAGATTTTTCTTATGAGGTAAATTTAAATTTTACTTTTTATTTGCTAGTAACTCTGCTGGGGGAAGGGTATCTACCCCTTCCTCTATTAACAAAGGGTGTAGTTAGTTATCTGGGCTACTTAGATCTTTATAATTAATATATTACTTATATTTAATAATTTCTGAGATTCAAATCCAATTCTAATTATTTTAAAGCATTTATTTTGAATAAATTCTATGACAGAGATAAATTTACTTATATTCTTGAAGGCTTTAAAAGTCAACCTTTTAACACACTTTATTAGTATTTTAAAAACAGCTCTTTATTATGGAAATGCGAATCTTGTTGCTGGAATTAGCTTGAATTTCTTTTAAGAAGACTTTTTCGCCGTTTTTCTTAGGAAAAATAACCAGTTCTGGGTTTTTAATTTTCTATAGCTTTTGCAGAGAGATTCCAGCTGAAGACAATCTAAATGTCTGAAATCAGACTATGCGCGCATTCTGTCTTACAGCTAAGTTCTCTCCCTACCAGCACAGAAATTCTAGATACATTTCTAAATTTTTAAGGCTTTTTCATGGCGAGAAAGGAAACTTTAAATTTGTATACTGGGAGAGTGGGCATCCATATTGGATCATCACGTGTCTCTTCCTTCCCCCATATCCTGCTTACTTCAGGGGAAATATTAGTAACGGATCTGGCCAAATTTCTGTTTATGCTTAAAAGAAAGAAAGATCTCCAATTTTTTCTTTCTTTTATGCTTTCTGAAGTAATAACTTATACCTAATTTAGCCAAGATTCACATTTCCCTGTAAGTTCTTTTATAATTCTTAAATGTAACTTCAAGTAATCTTATTGTAAGTAATCTTATTGCGGGAGAGCAGATAGCCCTGCCCTCTCCTGCCACTCCTGGTGTAATCCTTTTATAGTTAAACTGCTTCTACCTAGTAAAAGGCTAAACATCCCTTCAGGAGTAGGTCTATATACCCATGTACGGATGGCTTGTGGCCCCAATTCTGGTGTTAATACATATCGCTTTATGGATCCAAGGTCCACGCCGGCACTTCCAGGGGTTGCTTGGAATAACTCTTGTATCCGTTTTGCTCCCCGGGGCAGACTGGATGCTGTGCAGCCAGCTGGCCTTGAGATGGCACAGGGACAGGAGGGTAAACAGACAATGCCCCTATTATTTGCTGGGGCTGGGCTGGCCCCTTTCGGGAGTTTCCCAACTGCTGCTGAGGCAAGGGATTTCCCTGGATATCTGTCTTAGATCTACACTCATTTGCCCAATGTTTTCCTCTTTTACATTTAGGGCACAGTCCAGGTTGTTTGGGACCTCTGCCATTTCCTTTATTAACCCCTTTATTAGAGGGAGACTGTTTTGCCATGTGTCCTGTTCCTCCACAAGTGAAACACTTGTGTGTTTGACTTTTCCCTGTGCTGAACTGTTGCTGAAGAATTCCTTCAATGGTGGTTCCCTTTAATGCGGCTGCAATAGCGACTCCTTGTATATATGAGGGACTAATATCTGTACAAATGCAGATATAATCTGAGAGAGTCCCCTTTCTTTGATAAGGCCACAATGCAGCTTGACAGTCAGTGTTAGCATTTTCATACACCAACTGTTTGACTATTAACATGCCAGCCTCTCTATCCACCACTACTCGGCCAACAGCCTGTAATAGCCGAGAGACAAAATCCTGATACTTTTCATCTGGCCCTTGAATAATTTTTGAGAGCTCCTCTGTTTTTTGACCAGAGGTGGGAAGCTTTTTCCAGGCTCTGATCCCAGCTCTATTAATTTGCCCATAAGCTTCCTGGGGGTATTGAATTTGATTATGGGTATCAGCATAGGCTCCTTCTCCTACTAGCATTTTATAAGAAATATTAATCTGGGCTGCTCGATTACGAGCAGCTTGCTCCTTAGCCTTTTCATCATATTCTGATTTTCCACAAGAGATAATCCCCTCCTGATAAACAACCCTTGGCAATAGCTCTCCAATCATTAGGTGGGAGAGCCTCTGAGGCTATAGTTTCCAAGATGGTTAAAGTATAAGGAGAAGTGGGCCCATACTGAGCACAGGCTGTTTTTAACTCCTTCAGGGTTTTAAAAGGAAGCGGGTCATAAGTACGCTCACGCTGTCCCGTGTTAGGGTTCACCCGTTCCATAACGGGGAAAGCGTGAATGCCCAAATCCTCACCATTCTTTCGTGCTTCCTGCAAAGCCATGTGGAGGGGAAAGTGGAACTGGTGCTGCACAGGGCAGCGGAGAGCAGCGGGAACGCCCCCCGTGGCTTCTCTTTTTCTTGCCAAGACGCTTTAATCCTTCTAAAAATTGTTCTAACACATCTTCCATATCACTACCCTCTTCAGTTCTAGCAGAAAAATAATCTTCCTCCTCTTTTGCCTGAACAACACCTGTATCATCATCTTTTTTAGACCCCTTTTTTGTGCCAGTACACTGCTTCTCTCTCTTTCCTGGCTTAAGAGATGGTTGATTATGTTCATGCCTGGGATCTAAACAATCCCGTATCAAATTCCATAAGGAAAATGCATCCTGAATGAATTTAAAAAAATTTATTACTTGCTTGTCATTAACTTTAGTTCCTTTACTGTGGAGCATAGACTTTAACATTTGCCCATAAAGGGCATTTTCTCTAGATTCTAACTGTCCCATGCTTTACTCCCAACTATCAAAAAAATGCTCCTCCCTTACCTTATCGAGTGCACTCTTTATCTGGAGGAGATCCTCACCTTCTGCTTCCCAAGTCCTCAGGTCCCTGTTCGGGCGCCAATTTGTCAGGTCCAGCCTGACGATTGAACCGGGCTGAGGTAGGGAGGTGGGATTTGAGAAGAGAAAGAAAGACAGGACAGCGGGATTCGGGAGGTCCACAGCTCTCGAGAAGCTCTGGCAACTTTTATTAGTAATATAGTGCTTTTTATACATAAGACACTAAGCAGGGAATCACTCACAAGGAAAACATTCTTTGTTTCTCTAAAATCGCTACTGGAGGGATAAGTTGAAGGACAGGTTTCTTGTTACAATAAATCTCACTAGTTGGATACATATTTCTTGGTAAGCCATGAAAGTAGCTCTTATCCTACTGATAGCAGTCATATAAACAAAGCCTGGGAAAGCTCTGTAGGCAGGGGCTGCTCTCATTATACTGATTAGTTGCCATCCAAACAGGCCTGGGAAATCTGTGCGGGTAGGGTGCCAGCCTTGCTAGCCCCTACAGGTGCAAGGACCGTGTCAGCTTACAGCCCGTTCCCCACACGGAGTCCTCTCTTGGGCTTCCGCCTGGCTCCCAATTCCCAAATTAATATTTTCTTGTCTCGTCTCTTTCATTTGTGTGCGGCCTCCTCCAGAGCCCGAACCCTGAACCACGCGGGACGTGGGGGGGACACTCGCATAGTTCCTAAATTGATTTTTTCATTTTATTCCTACATTAATTTTGCACCTTAGATTTAGTTCACTATAAAATTTTGTATTTAAAAAATAATAATAAGAAGAAGAAGCCCCCCTTTCAAAACATAAGGCCTGGGCTTCAGGCCCATCTTAGAGGCGGGAGGATAAACGCATGCCTCAGGAGACCCGTCATTCTCAGACCCCAGGAGGACTTGTGAAAACATGGATTTCCGGGTGGGCCCACCTCACCGTTTCCTTTCCTTTAAAAAAAAAACACAAATTGCCGAAACTGGTTTGGCTCAGTGGATAGAGCGTCGGTCTGCGGACTCAAGGGTCCCAGGTTCGATTCCGGTCAAGGGCATGTACCTTGGTTGCGGGCACATCCCCAGTAGGGGGTGTGCAAGAGGCAGCTGATCAATGTCTCTCTCTCATCGATGTTTCTAACTCTCTATCCCTCTCTCTTCCTCTCTGTAAAAAATCAATAAAATATATTAAAAAAAATTTTTTTTATTGATTTCAATGAGGAAGGGAGGAGAGAGAGAGAAACATCAACGATGAGAGAGAATCATTGATTGGCTGCCTCCTGCCAATCCTACTGGGGATGGAGCTGGCAACCCAAGCATGTGCCCTTGACCAGAATCGAACCCAGGACCCTTCAGTCCACAGGCCAATGCTCTATCCACTGAGCCAAGCCGGCCAGCGCGCACCTCACAGTTCTCATCCAGCAAGTCTGGGGAGGGCCTGGGAATGTGCATTCTAGTAAGTGCTGCTGCTCTGGCCACACCTGGGAGCCTGCACTCTGAACCACTCCCTGTGATGGTCCGGTTGTTTGCCCCACAGTTCATTATGCAAGGTCACTCTGCCAGGTGCCACTCCTGACTTCTCCTTTAAAAGCAGTATGCTGTTTTGTGACCGATGAAATTAATTCCTTTTTTCCTTTTGCTTCAATACGCTTACCTTCATTTTCATGCTTACTTTTGTTTTAAGTTTTACATGCACCCAGTTAACAGGAAAATACAAATGAAAAGATTTTTCCTTTCACCAAGCATGCAGAAAACGTTGTATTTGCACTATAATGCCAAATGTATGTAATATACCAAAATTAGGCATTCCATTCTCCTAAGTTCTTCAGTGGATGCAGCTACACGTTGGAACACTAACAGTGTGACGTGAGCCCAATCGTGACAAGTTACAACAGCCAGCGTTTCCGTGGAATCCGGTGACGCCCAGGTCAGGAATGGACTGCCTCCCAGGAAGGACGCCGGAGTTCCTCGCGGGTGGATTAAGAAAGGTGTCTTATTTCCTACTTTCCGGCTGTAAGTTGTTGGCGTTTTTTCTATTTTATTTGCTGGTTTAAAGGGTGAGAAAAGCCTACATTTCTGGGTAACACTTTTCCAGGTGCAGCTCCTGGTCAGCTCTGCCTCTGAGCGGCCAGTCTCCAGCCCGACCCGGCCCTCCCGCCCGCCGCGCTGCAGCTTCGCTGTTGGAAGCCTGCGATTCTCTCGCTAAACAGTTGGAGCTTGAAATCTGGCGCCGGGAGTATTTACACCCAGGAGATGGGCAAACGGTGCGGTGGCTTCCCCCGCCCAGAGCCGGTGGGTCGCCAACATTTCCTGGGAACACCGCCGCCTATAAACCCACAGCAACAGGCCAAGAAGTCGCTCTGAAGCCACCGCTCGCACAGAAGGGGGCGGCACGCCCTCTCGTGGCCGTTGCCAGAATTGCAGAGGAAAAGAGGCGACGGCCACAAGATCGTGGCTTCACCCCAAACACATTTCAGAAGATGGAGTGTAGGGGAGTGTTGACGGCTCAGCTCAGGCGCCTGCCTCGGAGCACACGTTCCTCAAACCACCCAAGGGCGCTACTTCAGTGTCTGCTCGAGAGCTGGAAGTACCTCCTCAGGAGGAGTAGGCTTTTATTGTCCGTGTGTTAGTGTCGAGGGGCTGCATTCTTTCTTTCCAAGAACATGCCTTTTCTGTGGATTGCCATGGGCCTGTCTCAGGCAAAGCGTGGTCTCTCAAGTTGTCTGTGTCCCTTGGCCGTCCGTGAACCCAGGTGAGAAATGAAACTGGTCGAGGCTGCCTAGTAAAACATAAATCCCGCCAGGTCACCCCGTGGTTCCCCACCCCATAGTTTGGAAAATAAACCCAAACTTCCCGCCCAGTCCCACAGCCCTGGGCTTCCACGGTCCCTGTTCTCTGCTCTGCCCTCCCAGCTCCCTGGCTGCCCCCATTCTGTGATGCAGGGGTCAGCCCAAGGCGACTGCTCAGTGGAGCCTTCTCTGGGTCCTGCTCTAAACCCTCCTGTCCACCCGTTGGTTTTCTTTTGACCACCTGTCTCTCCCTGAAGCACCCCAACTGTTTCTGTTCCCCATCTGACTGCCCAGGAGGAGGAATTTGCAAGCTGGGTGTGACCGAGGCCCTGACCCTGACCTGAATCATTGGGAGAGGTGATAGATGTCCACAGACCAAAGACTTGGGAACCCAGCACCCACCCAGCCTTCCACCTGGGTGTGGGGAGACCACCTTGGCACAGCTGGCCCGAGGCTGGCTATGACTTATCACTGAAAGCCCCTGTCCCGGGAACCCTCCGCTCTAGCCACCCTATAACTGAGTTATATACTTACCTAGAATTACCTTCTGGAATAATTATGAAAAGTAACTTAAATATGACACTAAAATATTTTTATATAAAAGCTTTCTCTAAAAATAAACTTGCAGATTATCCTTTAACATTCTGTGAAATGCTATTTGAATTAGAATGAGCCTTACTTTAGCATATCCATTCGTAATTGCCTTAACACTTAAAATATACATGTAACTTTTATAAAAAATAAAAAGGACCATATTGCACTCTGTGGGGAGTGCTTTTAATTTTTAGTGTCATTGTAGGGCCATGTGTTACAAACACCGCATGTATGACTCGTTAGCAGGGTGAGAAAGTCCTGCTTGAGCCACTGATTCCTACATTACATCTTCCTGATAAGAGCACAAAACATTGACTTTTTCATTTATTTTATTTTATTTTTGTGTATTTGACTTATCATGAACTTAACTTTTTACTTTTTTATTGACTTTATTGGGGTGTCATTGGTTAATAAAATTATATAGGTTTCAAGTATACAATTCTATAATACATCATCTGTATATTGTATTGTGTGTTCACCACCCCAAGTTCATGTTTTATTTTCAAAAGAAATATTCTTCAACATTTCTATTTCTCATTGGAATTGGAGGGAAGTAACTTACACAGCCATCACTGGCTATGGAAGTCATCTAGGTTGGGAAGGGCCTTCTGTTTACATTTATTAGAATGACCTCCTAAGGGTACCAAAAATTTAAAAGGAGAAATATCCAATCTCTATTTAGTAGATTAAAATGCAACCATGTGCAGTCTGAAGCCACCCTGTGTACAGAAGAGCTTGTGCTCACTGTGGTGTTGCTGAAAATGGGTTGGAGCCAGCAAAAAGTAGTTTCTGACCATTGTTTGTATTGTCTGGTCAATGAGAGGAGAGGAGAGGAGAGAGACCCTGAGGCCGGCAAGACGTCCACCTGCCCGCTGAAGACACAAGAGCCAGCTGTGGGGAGAGGTGCAGAGGCAGCAGGTGAGGCTACCAGTCTACACTGACCACTGACCTTGCAGAAGGGACTGGAGCTCTCCTGCTTCCACTTTCCCTACTAAAACCAGGTCCTTAGGATTTGATTAAATCCTAGCTCTAGAAATTATATCCCCCCCCTATATATATACATACAGTATATATACATATATATATCCATCCACCCATCCCTCAGAGACCTAGCCTTTCCCCTGGATAATCTGCAACCCCCCCCCCCCCCCCTCGGCAGCAGAAGGCAGTAGGGATCTGACCAATGGGCCCAAGGTCAGGACCTCTGGTGGATAAAGATAACATCTTGACCTCAGGTAAGTTTCAGCTCCCGAGCCCCGAGAGGAATGACCTCCTGGTTACTTTCCCATGAAAGCAGAGGGACACCAGAACAGGAACAGAGCCCAGAGCTGTCCTCAAGACCTGAAGAAATGACCTATTGCTCTTCCCTGGCCTCCAATCAACCGGCTCCCAGCGTGACCTCAAACCCCTGACCCACGGTGTCTTGTGATTTTGCCCTGTGTAATGTGTAACCTACATGTCATCAGGGAGTGCAGGCTTTTGAGCATTAGCTTCCCCTTCTGGGTGGTGCCATTCATAACAGAAAAATATGCTATTTCTCACTGGAATTCTAAGTGTTTAGTGCTTGGTTCTAGTAGTGCTGGGTGGACGAACTCTGTTCAGTAACTACCTACTGTTTGTCAATTCCAAGGCCAGCCTGAGGCTTGCTAGGCAAGTCTTGAGTATGTCTGTGAAGTCACCCCCTTTAGGTCACAGCCAGGGCATTTCTCACAGACCCCAAAATCAGAAGGGTGCTTAAGAATGCTAGTTCCTGGGCTCTGCTGACTCAGAACCCCAAGTGTGCCCAGGAACCTGCATTTGGAACAATCCTCTGTTGCCTCTGGCACACACTAGCCTTGGGGACCCTTGGTCTTCAGAGCATAACTATTTCTCAGCCCCTCCCCAAAAAGACATTTTCCCAGGCAAACTGCCATCCTGGGCATGCCCCTGGGAGGCCTCTGCTGACATTCTTCTCAGTGGAACATTTGGAATAAAGTGCCTCCCAGGCCTCATCTCCTGCAAAGCACAGAACGGCATCTCCGAGAAACGTCTCGTTGGAAACAGCACACACATCTGTCCTGCAGAGCCTGGGCTCTTCCTGTCCTCCAGTGGGTTTCTCCGGCACAGACGCTGGGGAGCCCCTGGGCAGGTGTGGTGACCCAAGGACCATGTGCGAATTCCCCTCCAGGCGACAGTCAGGCTCAAAGCCCCCCCAGTGTGTCCCTCCCACACCCTGGCTGACGCTCCTCACCCCAGCAGTTTCCTGGTACATGTTTTTAGAAATAAAGCTTCACTGGACACTCAGAGAGAGTAAACCATTAAAACACAACTAAGTTAGCAATTACGAATTCATTATGCGTCACTACAGCACAGCATAACACATTATGTAACAATGGACTTTAAAACACAGAAATGGATAAAAGCACTGCCTACGCACCAATAAATTTTAAAACACATGTACTTTAAGATACTACATAATGATTACAAATAGGAATTTAGGTATTGTCTTCATAAATAGTTTCTGCTTTCTTTTTTTCCTGGTCACGAGAACTGTGGTTTTTGGCTAGCTCATTTTGGGCTACTTCTAAAGCTACAGATATTACCTGAAAAGCACAAACAACTGTAACTATAAAACAACCAACATGACCTGGGATGGAAATGTCACAGGCCGAACTCAATGGCTGCCCACCTGTCCCACCTCCAGAGAGTTGATTTTCACTGGCCCTACCTGGGAGCAGGCTGTGCCTTTGAGGGTGCTGCTAGGTGGCTGCCCTCCCCACAGGCACCTCTCCAACCTGGCTGCTCTGTAGAGCACCTTCAGGCCCTAACCAGCCTTCTCCAGTTCTAGAGGAGCCCCAGCAATAATCCAAATTGCAGGAAGGTTCTCATCTTGCAAATCCAGCTAGCTAATCAGCACGCTGGTAGAAACTCCAAGTATTTTCCGGCGTATAAGACGACTTTTTAACCCAGGAAAATCTTCTATACGCCCAGTCGTCTTATACGCCGGAAAATACGGTAAAAGGTATCTGGACAGTGAAAAATAGCACAAAATTGTTACACCTGACCTCATCAGTCCCTCAAAATCTTCCTCTAAGCACTCTGACTCCTCCATTTGGTTTTCTGGGGTCCTTGCTGATCAAAAGTGGCATCGAAGGTAAAGCATAGAGGACCTTAACTAACAGGCAAATGAACTTGCCAGTGATCAGGCAAAGAAAAAGCAGGAGCTACTCAGGACCTATTACAAACCAGGCTTTGTGTTGGCCCTGGAGAGACAAAATGTGTAAGACTGTGATCTTGCCCTCTTTTATATACATTCTATATAAACTAACATCTAAGTGGTCAACTACCCCCAACACACACACACTTTTGGGGACAGAGCCACTCAATAACTTGGCTTCAGCTGCATTCGGTTGCTCCCGGCATTCAGACGTCCAGAGGAGAGGACAACTTGCTCAGAAGGGGCCACCTGCTCTCCAGGTGGTTGAGTTAGTGTCCCAGGTTCCATAGCCAATATGAACCAAATGGATAGTTGCCCCAAAAGAGGGACACTGGGGGTCCAAAAGGAAAGGTGTCCAGGTATCTCAGTCAGCCCTGAGATAGTGCTCAGACCCAGCTATGGCCGAGTACACTCCCCATGTGTGCATGTCTGCTGGGGGGTGTAGGTTGCAGATTCAGCAGTGTAGGGGACAAGGAGTCGACATATTTGCAGTCAGTGCCGGTCCCCTCACCTGGGCCAGGTCACAGCACTTCTCACTTGAGTACCCATCTGGGGCTCTGGCGGTCAGGGTTACTAAGGATCCACAGAGGGTTCCCCCGAGATACAGGAAAGACGGGACCCACACCATCCTGTCCTGTGGCCTTCAGTTTTTACTAGATTTAAACTATTCTGAGGCAGCAGGGAGATATTTTGAGCTGCACCTTCAAGTGTGAAAACAGAGAGAAAATGCAGCAGAACTTCTCAGCTCCCGCTGATGAGAAAAGGCACGGCCTACAGGTGGCAACCTGTTGGGGTACGCTTGCCAAGGGCTGCAGTGGTGATCCCCCAAAGCAGTGGTCGGCAAATTCATTAGTCAACAGAGCCAAGTATCAACAGTACAACGATTGAAATTTCTTTTGAGAGCCAAATTTTTTAAACTTAAACTTCTTCTAACGCCACTTCTTCAAAATAGACTCACCCAGGCCGTGGTATTTTGGGGAAGAGCCACACTCAAGGGGCCAAAGAGCCGCATGTGGCTCGCAAGCCAGTTTGCCGACCACGGCCCCAAAGCTACTCCAGTTTTGCTGGAGGCACCTCCACTAACTTATATTTCTAAAACCATGCTTAAATTTATAATTCAGACTTATTTTTAAAATGTTTTACTTTTCAGTAATTCAAATTTACAAAAAAGTTACAAGGATGATACAAAGATTCTAAGGAGAAAAAATGGAACATGATAAAAAAAAAAAAAAAAAAGGATACAAAGAATTCCTGGCACCCTTTCCCCTAGATTCACCTTTTTTTTTTTCTTCTACATTCTGCATTTGTTTAATTTTTTCTCTTTCTCTATACTTACAGACACACACATATAAGAGAATGTCCTCATCCTGAGGAAATATACTGTTTGTGTACATACACATATAGTGTTTTATAGAGAAAGTATATACACAGTATGTAAGATTTATAGTGTAACTAGAGGCCCAGTGCACGAAATTTGTGCATGGGTAGGGTCCTTAGAGGCTGCCAGCTGGGACCTCCCTTCCCCCAGCTGCCTGCTGCCACCACCGGCTGGGGTGGGGCTGGCCTGGGGAGGGGCTGCGGGTGGTTGGCCAGCCGGCCCCACCTCCTGGTGGAAGGGACAATTTGCATATTAGGCTTTTATTATATAGGATATGTGCACGTTTTTTAACCATTTGAGAGGAGGTTGTGCTCCTTTACCCTTAATACTGAAGTGTGTATTTCTTAATAAGGACATTCTTCTCCCTCACCACACAGCACACCTATTGAATTAAGATAATTTACCATTGACACTTTATGTAACTTATCAGGCTTAAACATCTCAAAGCCTTCCTTACAGCAACTCCTTTTCCTGGTTCGGGATCGATTGCTGCATTGTGTTGCTGTGTCCCTCTGGCCTCCTTTAACCTGGAACTGCTCTTTCCACCTTTGTCTTTCATACTGTGGACATTTCTTAGTACCACCATCGTCCATTTATTTTATAGACTACCCTCTGTTTCTGTCTGTGGCTCCCTCACTGTGGGATTTATGTCAGGCCATTTTGGCTCCAGTGGTGGGGTGACCTGTGGGTCGCAGGTCAAAGGCCCAGATTTTCATCTGCTCTACATGGGGTCTGTGCATTTGATCACTTGGTTAAGCACTGTCCAGTTTCTCCGCTTTATAATTATGATTTTCCCACTTTGTAATTAATAAGTCATTTGTGTGGGAAATTATTACACATTTCACCAAACTGTTGGAACAAAATAAAGAAAAACTGTCTGCATGACTTGGCATAGAAAAATTACCTCCCTAAGTAAGTATTTAACAGGATCTGAAAGGGAGAGTCCCTGTGTCCAAGCCATGGATTCCCCGAGGCCCAACCGCAGCACCTTGCAAAGCTCCATAAACTGAGTCACCTTGCCCTTCCTTAAAGAACTTCCCAGGAGCACCACTGGCCTGACGCTCAGGGCCCAGGGTCACTACATCTTTTTGAGTTTTTTTAAGAGAACGTTGGTCTGGAATTCCCATCCCGATACAAATTCCCTCTTTCCCCTCTGGAAGCTCCAAATACGCTCACTTTCTGCATAAGTTTATTTGGGGAGTCCTCCCTCCGCCCCAGGTGACAGTAATTCATTCCCTCCTCCTGCTCTCCACTTGCAAATCAAAACCTCTTCCCCAGCACAGTGTTTCATGGGAGGCCTGCTAGAAAAAATTGTCTCATTAAATGGAGTCAGCTGCTCAAACCTCGAGAGCTTGCATTCTTCTAAACTTGACTCTTTCACCAAATAAATCTCTGATTGTTAGAATTTCAGGTGAAATTTTTCCCTCTTGGGAAAAGATGTGCAAGACAACACAGGAGGGAGCCAATGCCTGAGCCCACAACCCTGCAGGGGTCCCTGGCCAAGACACCCAGGGGAGCCGACAGCACCAGCACCCAGAAGCGCCCTCACACTCCAGGGGATAGTTTCAAACGCCACAAGGGTACAGACCACTTTTCAAGGGAAATGAATCTCTTTGATCCCTGGTGTTAACTTTACATCTGTGACCCTGGAAGGAAACCCGACATTTTTACTATAATTTTATATATATATATATATAAAATAAGGAGATGATCTTCAGGGGGACAAGAACATTGATATGATGCACAGTTTGACCACATGCAGGCCTTAACAAGCCTACGAAGTTAACCCAGACTGAGTCATTCTCTCACACAGCGGAGGACATATTTCTCAGACAGACCTTTGATATCCAGGCGGTTTTTGCTCGGGGTGGGGGTGGGGGGAGGCAGTTACCCCACCCTGTTAGACCTCTTGCTCTACCTTGTGGTTAACAGATTGAGGCTAATCAAGCCTGAATGCAATCAGACTACAGGCAGAGGCTTTGACTCTTTGCCAGATCTCCTCTGGGCCCTGGACTAGGAAAAGCAGACCATGGTGCACATCTTGGTCCTTTCCAAAGACCCCAAGCCCCAGCAGAGGGAGCCACAAGCTATGGGTTGCTATCTCCAAACAGGGTATTCAGGGCCAGTCATAAAACAGTGTCTGACATTGTTCTGCACTAGAGACTGGGACTCATAGCAGGTCTACCTAATACATAGACACAAACCCAAACAGGCAGGCAAAATGGGGAGACAACAACCCCCAAATAAAATAACAAGAGTATTCTTCAGAAGAAGAGCTAAACATTAGAAGAGATAAGGCATTTATCAGATATAGAGTTCAGAATAATGATGGCAAAGATGCTCAACAGCATGAGAAAAGATACAGTAACTACGAAAAAGACCAGTCAGAAATAAAGAATGACATAGCACTAATAAAGAACACATTGGAAGGAATACACAGCAGTTTAGGGAAAGTCAAGAATTGGATCAGTGAATTTGAAGACGGTAGGAAAAAAAGCACTCAATCAGAGAACCAAAACAAGAAAACAATTAAAAAACAGGACAGCCTAAGGGAGCTATAGGACAACATGAAATGTAGCAATATTCACATACTAGAGGCCCGGTGCATGTGTGCACTCGGGGGATTCCTCAGCCCGGTCTGCGCCCTCTTACAGTCTGGGACCCCTTGAGGGATTGTCCACCTGCCGGCTTAGGCCTGCTCCCCAGGGGATCAGGCCTAAGTTGGCAGTCAGACATCCCTCTGGCAGCTCGGGAGCCCTCAGGGGATGTCCACCTGCCAGCTTAGACCCACTCCCCGGGGGAGTGGGCCTAAGCCACAGTCGGACATCCTTAGCGCTGCTGAGGAGGCAGGAGAGGCTCAAGCCACCGCCACTGAGCTCACAGTAGTCAGCCTGGCTTGTGGCTGAGTGGAGCTCCCCCTGTGGGAACACACTGACCACCAGGGGGCAGCTCCTGCATTGAGTGTCTGCTCCCTGGTGGTCAGTGCATGTCATAGTGACCAGTTGTACTTGGTTGTTCCGCCGTTGGGGTCAATTTGCATATTATCCTTTTATTATATAGGATAGGACAGGTGTACCAGAAGGAGAAGAAAATGATCAGGGGAAAGAGAATGTGTTTGAAGAAATAATGGCAGAAAAAAGGAAAAAGTCACATAGAGGAAAAAGGCACAGAGAGTCCCAAGCAAGAAGAACCCAAATAGGCCCATGCCTAGACACATCATAAAATGCCAAAAATTAAAGACAAAGAGGGAATCTTAAAGGCAGCATGAGAAAAGCAATTTGTTACATATAAAGGAGCTCCTATAAGGCTGTCAGCTGATTTCTCATCAGAAACTCTACAGGCCAGAAGGGAATGGCATAAAGTATTCAAGGTAATCAAAAGCAAGGATCTGAAACCAAGATTACTATATCCAACAAGGCTATCATTCAAAAATAGATGGTGAAATAAAGAGCTTCCCAGACAAAAAGGCTAAAGGAGTTTATCACCACCAAACCAGCACTGCAAGAAATGCTAAAGGAGCTGCTGTAACGAGAATAAGTAGAGAGAGAGAGAAACCTAGGCAGAGAGAATTAAAATGACAATAAATAAGTACCTATTAATAACAACCTTAAATGTAAATGGATTAAATGCTCCAATCAAAAGACACAGGGTAGCTGAACAGATACAAAAACATGATCCGATTATATGCTATCTACAAGAGACCCACCTCAGAACAAAAGACTCAGTTGCAGGGGATCAATGAGGGGAGAAGAGGGACATATGTAATACTTTCATTAATAAACAATTATTTTTTTTTTAAAAGAAATAACTTTATGACAGCATAAGTTTCACATATAAGTAGTTTTGCATTACAATTTTAGGTTGTAACATTTTCAAGTCTGTAGCATAAGCTAATTCGAAAGCCATTCAGAGTTAAATAAGACCACAGTTCTTCAACCATTTAAAAATGCAAACATCATTCTTAACTTAAGGACTGTGTATAGGCAGGTTATATTTAGCCCATAGGCCATAGTTTATCAACCCCTAATGCATAAATTCTTATATTCCCAGTAAATGTAAGTGGTTATCTCCTCACAAACTTTGCAGCCAGTAAATATTAACTTTAAAGTTTAATTTGAAATTATACTTTTTCAATTTGTACTTATTTGAGTATTAATAAAGTCAAATATTTTTCATGAAAAAAAAAAAAAGAACAAAAGACTCACGCAGAATGAGAGTGAAGGGATGAGAAAAAATTCCATGCAAATGGAAATGAAAAATAAAGCTGGGGTAGCAATACTCAGATCTGACAAAATAAGACTTCAAAATGAAGGCCATCTCACGGGGCAACAAAGGTCACTACATAATACTAAAGGGATCTATCCAACAAGAGGATATAACCCTGGTAAACATATATGCACCTAACATAAAAGCACCTAAATGTATAAAAAAACTTCTGGAGGACTTTCAGAGATTAACAGCAATACACTCATAGTAGGGGACTTTAACACCCCACTGACTTCACTGTTAACAGGAAACAGTGACTCTAAATGACACAGTGGATCAGATGGATTTGACATTTGTAGAACATGTCACCCTAAAGGTTCAGAATATATATTCTTCTCAAGTGCACATGGGTCATTCTCAAAGATAGACCACATGTTAGGACACAGAACAAGTCTCCCAAAGTTTAAGATTAAAATGAACTCAAGCAACTTCTCAGATCACAAAGGAATGAAATTAGAAATCAACTACAGTAAAAAAACCTCAAAAACATTCAAACACATGGAGGCTAGATAGCATGTTATTAAACAATGAACGGGTTCCCACAGAGATTAAGAAAGAAATAAAAAACTTCTTGGAAACAAATGAAAATGAACATACAACAATGCCAAATCTCTGGGACACAGCAAAAGCAGTTTTTTTTTTTTTTTTTTAATATACATTTTTATTGATTTCAGAGAGAAAGGGAGAGAGATAGAGAGATAGAAACATCAATGATGAGAGAGAATCATTGATTGGCTGCCTCCTGCATGCCCCCTACTGGGGGGAGGATTGAGCCCACAACCCGGCATGTGCCCTTGGCCGGAATCGAACCTGGGACCTTTTAGTCCGCAAGCTGAAGCTCTATCCACTGAGCCAAACTGGCTAGGGCCAAAAGCAGTCTTGAAAGGGAAATTCATTGCACTTTAGGCCTACCTCAAAAAAATAAGAAAAATTAATAATAAACTACTCAACCCTACAACGTAAAGAATAAGACAGAGAACAAGAAAAGCCCAGAGTAAGCAGAAGTAGAAATAAGGAAATAATAAAGATTAGAGCAGAAATAAATGACATAGAGACTTAAAAAAAAAAAAAAAAAAAAAAGGCAATGAAACCAAGAGCTGGTTCTTTGAAAAGATAAACAAGACTGATGAACCACTAGCCAGACTCATCAAGAAACAAAGACAGAGGACTCAAATAAATAAAATCAGAAATGAAAGTGGAGAAGTAACAACCTACACCATAAAAATACAAAGGATTGTAAGAAAATACTATGAACAACTATATGCCAATAAGCTGGACAATGTGGATGAAATGGACAAATTCCTAGAAAAATACAATCTGCCAAAACGGAATAGGAAGAATCAGAAAACCTGAATAGGCCAGTAACAACTGATGAAATAGAAGCAAGTAATCAAAAAAAGTGCCAGCAAACAAAAGCCCTGGTTCAGATGGCTTCACAGGTGAATTTTACCAAACATTCAAGGAAGAACTAACACCTATACTCCTCAAACTATTAAAAAAAAAGAGTCCAAGAGGAAGGAATACTTCCAAGCTCTTTTTATGAGGCCAATATTACCCTAATTCCAAAACCAGATAAAGACACTATAAAGAAAGAGAATTACAGGCCAATATCCCTGATGAACATAGATGTTAAAATCCTCAACAAAATATTAGCAAATTGGATCCAGCAATATATTTAAAAGATCATACACCATGACCAAGTGGGATTTATTTGGGGGATGCAAGGCTAGCACAATATTCATAAATCAATAAACATGATATATCACAAATTGAAAGACAAAATCACACGATCATATTAAGTGGGCACAGAAAAAGCATTCAACAAAACTCAACATCCATTTTTGATAAAAACTCTCACCAAAGTGGGAATAGAGGGACCATATATCAACATAATAATGGGAATATATGACAAACCTACAGCTAACATCATACTCAATGGGAAAAAAACTAAAATAATTTCCCCTAAGAATAGGAACAAGACAGGCAGTCACCACTCTTACTCAACACTAGATGCCCAATGCACGAAATTCGTGTGAGAGTAGGCCTTCCTTCCCCTGGCTGCCGGCACCGGCTTCCCTCTGGCACCCGGGACCCCAGGCATCCCTCCGGCCGCTGGCAGGCCCCTGGGATCCGGGCTTCCCTCGCAGCCCCGGCTTCGTCTGGAAGGTCGTCTGGAAGGACGTCTGGTCTAATTAGCATATTATGCTTTTATTATTATAGATAGCACTGGAAGTCTTAGACAAGAAAACATAAAAGGCATCCAAATTGGAAAGGAGGAAATAAAACTTTCATTATTCGCAAATGACATGATATTGTACATAGAAAAAACTTAAAGACTCCACCAAAAAACTACTAGATTTAATAAATGAATTCAGCAAAGTAGAAGGATACAAAATTAACACCCAGAAATCAATTGCTTTTTTATACACCAATAATGAATTATCAGAAAGCAAAACTAAACAAATAATCCCATTTACCACTGCAACAAAAAAATTAAGATACCTAGGAATAAACTTAACAAAGGAGGTAAAAGACTTGTACTCGGAAAACTACAGGATGTTGAAAGAGAGGAAGATATAAACTGGTAGAAGAATATACCGTGATCATGGATTGGTAGACTTAACATCATTAAAATGTCCATATTAACCAAAGCAACCTACAGATTCAATGCAATCCCTATTAAAATACTAACAGCATATTTCACAGATCTAGAACAAATACTCCAAAAATTTATATGGAACCAAAAAAGACCCCGAATAGCCACAGCAATCTGAGAAAGAACAAAGCTGGAGGGATCACAATACCAGGTATCAAGTTATACTACAAAGCCACTGTAATCAAGACAGCCTGGGTGGCACAAGAATAGGCATATAGATCAATGGAGCAAAACAGAGACCCCAGAAATTGACCTAAGGCATTACACTTAATTAATATTTGACAAAGGAGGCAAGTGCATATGATGGACTCAAGGCAGTCTCTTCAATAATTGGTGTTGGGAAAATTGGACAGATACATGCAAAAAAAAAAAAAATGAAATTAGGCCACCAACTTACACCATACACAAGAATAAACTCAAGCCCTAACCGGTTTGGCTCAGTGGATAGAGCGTTGGCCTGCGGACTCAAGGGTTCCAGGTTCGATTCCGATCAAGGGCATGTATCTTGCTTGTGGGCACATACCCAGTAGGGAGTGTGTAGGAGGCAGCTGACCAATGTTTCTCTCTCATCAATGTTTCTAACTCTCTATCCCTCTCCCTTCCTCTCTGTAAAAAATCAATAAAATATATTTTTTAAAAAAAGAATAAACTCAAAATGGATTAAAAAAAACTTAAATGTAAATTGTGAAACAATAAAAATCCTAGAAGAAACCATAGATGGCAAAATCTCAGATATCTCTCGTAGCAATATGTTTACAGATACGTCTCCTAGGGCAAAGAAAATTAAGGAGAAAATAAACAAATGGGACTATAAAAATAAAAAGCTTCTGCACAGCAAAAGAAATCATCAACAAAATGAAAATGGAGCCCACTGTATGGGAGAACATATTTGGCAATGATACATCTGATGAAGGGTTAATATCCAAAAATATATAAGGAACTCATACAACTTAACAAAAGGAAGACAAAGAATCCAATTTAAGAATGGGCAAAGGATCGAAATAGACACTTCTACAAAGTGGACACACAGATGGCCAAGAGACATGAAAAAATCTTCAAAGTCACTGATTGGAGAGATGCAAATTAAAAAAATGAAATACAAGCATAGAACAGACTCAAGAAACTCAGAGGGAACACGAGGGAGGGTGGGAAGAGATCAACCCAAGAACTTGTATGCCCTTGTAGGCAGCATATATGCATAACCCATGGACACAGACAATAGGGTGGTGTATGTCTGGGGCGGGGGAGGGGAGAGGCTAGAAGGTGTCAATGAGGCAAAAAGGGGGACATACATACATTCAACAATAAAGATTTAATTAAAAAATCAATTTTAAAAAAGACAATAGACAGGCTCAGTTAAGGTAAAGACTGACCTGTCAGGGAAGATAGCATCCTAGGACAGGACTCCTGCTATGACTTGCTTTCGTTAGGACATTTTAATTTCAGACCATCCTATGGGGATACTTTTGGTCTCTGAGTTTGTAAGGCCACCATGCAGGCCTCCCCTGAGCTTGTCAGGTTTAGTATGTGGCCCCCTTTTCATCCACAAGTCTTTGTTCATTTTCATGGACCCATAACAATTATTAACAATTAAATGAGGACTAATAGGAAGAAAAAACAAGTTTGGGCTCTGCAATTAAGAAGTTATATAGCCTTGGCTGTTGTGCCTCAGTTCATTGGAGCATCATCCTATACACCTATAAAGGTGGCGGGTTCAATGACCAGTCAGGGAACATACCCAGGTTTTGGGTTCAATGCCCAGTAGGGAGGCAACTGATTGATGTTTCTCTCTCACATAGATGTTTCTCTTTCTTCCTCTCTATAAAATCAGTCAATTTTTTAAAAGTCATACAGATGGCCCTGGCCAGTGTGGTTCAGTTGGTTAGCACAGTGTCCCATACAACAAAAGTTGGCAGGTTCCATCCCCGGTCAGGGCACATACCTGGGTTGCAGGTTCAATCCTTAGTTGGGACAAGTGCAGAAGGCAACCAATTAATATTTCTCTCACATGGATGTTTCTCTCTCTCTCTTAAGTCTGGCAGAGAATTGGAGGCCCCTTCGGGTCTGTGGAACCTAACGTGAGAAACAGTGCTCTTATAGGTGATTTTCTTTCACAGCTTCTCTTCTTCCATTCCCATCTCTTGGTAATTTTATAAGAACCATTCCACAGTCATATAAATAATTAAAATGGTTAGTCGAACCCAATTTTTCACTTACGAAAAAGTAACAGAAGACATTTCAGTAAGAATAGTTAACATCTGATCCAGTAAATTTGTGGTGGGCAGTTAGAAGACATGAGCAGAGCAAGGAGGATGGGCCAGGTACATAAGACCGCCAGGGCAGAAAGCCCACGGTGCCTAGCAACAGGCAAACCTGGGGAAACAAGGACCTGCCCTGAGGGGAACCTTTCCTCTCCTAGCTAGTCATTGGGTTCCACTGTCCCCTGACCTTTCCCTCCCTGGCATGTCCTAGTCATGTGGTAGACCAACTTACAGGAGGAACAAGGGGCCCAAATAGTGGCCTTACGGGACTCCCATGCAGGCCCTTGCAGGACCACTTCCTTATGCATTAATCCTTATGGATAACACCTACGTCTCAGTTGGTTTCAACTCCAAGCCCAGAGAAGCAGCAAAACCAGACTAACGATGTTATGGCTGACATCAGAACCAGTGGTATTGACTAAAGACCCTCTGCCCTGGCACCACTGACCTTTGTCACTGCACAAATAGTGTGTTAGTGGGGTAGAGAAGTTCCAGGTGTATGTTGGAGATTTGTAATAACTGGAGCGTGTTCTAGCCTTCCAATTGCCTTTTTATCATGTAAACTCCCATTTATCAAAATTTAAACTCCAATTTCAAAGTAAAAATAGGGCCATTTGAAAGGCCCACTTCAAAAAAAAAAAAAAAAAAAAGAGCAGCAGAAATCCCATTTCTCTTGGTTCTGGCTTCAAAATTTCAGATCTGAAGAAACCAAGATGGCGGCATAGGTTAAGCACCTAACCTGCAGCCTGGCACAACAATTTCAAGAATACAACTGAAGGTCAAAATGGACATCATCCAGAACCACAGGAAAGCTGGCTGACTGAAACGCCCACAACTAGAAGGAAAGAGAAAACCACAAGGAAAATCAGAGGAGCCCTAGGAGCCTGAGGTATGGAGACACGGGCGGAGACATGAGCACGTGCGCATGCGGGGAGGACGGAGCCGGAGAGGACGGGGCGGCTGACGGCCTGGACGGCGTTCTCTAGTGGGAAGGAGATAAAAGCTCCAGATTACACTGAACCCCAGTTCCAGGCGAGACCCTGGGAAGCCAGGCTCATGCTGGGGGAATCTGGGCTGTGGGGCGGAGGCACAGAGGAGCGGCGATAGGCAGAGCTCCGGAGGCGAGCACGTGAATGTGCGCAGAGGACGGACTGTTGCCTGTGCTGTTGAATTGCCCTGGCGGGGAGGAGACAGGGGTCTCCAGACCCTGCTGAACCCCAGTTCCGGCTGCGCTGGGCCCCGGCTCCGGGCAAGACCCTGGGAAGCCAGGCTCATGCTGGGGGAACCTGGGCTGTGAGGCGGAGACGCAGGGGAGCGGCGAAGGGCAGAGCACCAGAGGCGCGCACTGGAATGCACGCAGAGGATGGTCTGTTGACTGTGCCGCTGGATTGCCCTGGTGGGAAGGAGACAAAGGCGCCAGACTGCGCTGAGCCCCAGTTCCAACTACACTGAAACCCAGTTCCGGGCGAGAATCTGGGAGTCCAGATTCATTGGGGGAGAGACTAGACTGTTTGGCGGCGGGCGAAGCTCCAGGGCGCTTTTCTCTCAGAGATGTTTGCAGGGAGTACAGAGGGACACTGAGGGACACTGAGACCCAGGAACCTCATAGGGCGGGGCTGATGGGAAGCCAAGGCTGTAGGCTCCACCCTGAAACTCCGCCCCATCCAAGCTGAGCACAGAGGCTTTTACAATTTTGCAAGTCTAGTTGAATAAGGCTGTCTCCCGGCGTAGACACAGCTGATCCTCACAGCCAATTGGACTGGAGGTCAAATCCTCCCAGTGTACCAACAGCAATCAAGGCTTAACACCAAGACTTTGCACTCAGCCCAAAAAGGGGGGTACCATGAGCGACCACCTAGGGAGATTGGGGAAGCTGAGCTACCGGCCCCTATAGGTCACTGACCACACAAAGCCACTCCATCAATATAGGGAGGCAGCCAAAGGGTGGAGACACCGAAGCAGGTCACGAATAGAAGGGATGAAGGAAAGTAAACTCATGGACGACACAGTGTTCAGAACCACATTCATAAGGTTACTTAAGAATCTTCAGGAGGACCGAGATGTCGGCATAGGGCAGACGCCTGATTGTTGCCTACCACAACAATTTTGAGACTGCAACTGGAGGGCAGAGCAGACATCATCTGGAACAATGGCCGGAGGAGTTGCTGGGAGGGGGTTGATCGATGGGAGTTGGGATCGGGAAGACGGGGCCCCGCTGGGTCCCGGGTCCGGGTGCGCTCGCCCGGCGACTGGTCGCCGCTGCAGGCCCGAGTGCCACTGCAGCGACCTTGGACCGGCCTGCCGCCGTGCACCGGAGCTTCGCCGAGCCCGTCGCCTGGTGAGTTCCGCGGCGGCTGCCCCGGAGCTTTGAGAGGATGGCCAAAGGAATTGCTGAGAGGGAAATGACTGACAGGAATTGCGATCGAGAAGACGAGGCCCCGCTGGGTCCCGGGTCTGGGTGAGGCCGCGCGTCCCTGGATCCGGGTGAGGCCGCACGCCCCTGGGTCCAGGTGAGGCTGGGTCCTGGGTCCGGGTGAGGCTGCGTGCCCCTGGGTCCGGGGGAGGCCATGCGTCCCTGGGCTTGGGTGAGGCTGGGTCCCGGGTCTGGGTGAGGCTGTGCCCCTTGGTCCAGGTGAGGCCGCGGGCCCCTGGGTCTGGGTGAGGCCATGCGCCCCTGGGTCCAGGAGAGGCCGTGAGCCCCCGGGTCTGTGTGAAGCTGGATCCCGGGTCCGGGTGAGACCATGTGCCCCTGGATCCGGGTGAGGCTGGGTCCCGGGTCCGGGTGAGGCTGCGCCCCTGGGTCCAGGAGAGGCCACAGGCCCCTGGGTCCGGGTGAGGCCATGCGCCCCTGGGTCCAAGTGAAGCTGGATCCTGGGACCAGGTGAGGCCGTGCGCCCCTGGATCCAGGTGAGGCTGGGTCTCGGGTCCGGGTGAGGCCGCGCCCCTGGGTCCGGGAGAGGCCATGCGCCCCTGGGTCCGGCTATAGCTGGATCCTGGGTCCAGGTGAGGCCGTGCGCCCCTGGATCCGGGTGAGGCTGGGTCCCGGGTCCGGGTGAAGCTGGATCCCGGGTCCGGGTGAGGCCTGTGCGCCCCTGGATCTGGGCGAGAGCAAACCAGAGGGAGTCGGACCTGCATTACCACCACTGGTCCACCACCCAGAGCTGAAAAGTCAGTGCCGACATGTACACATAAGGAACTGGTGGACATTGAAATTGGGTCTCAAAAGAACTGTTGGTCCAGGAAGAAACTTACTACAGACTGATTCATTTGCCTGTCAGCATAACTATTATTGCTCGTCTCACATTCGATTCTTATAAGTATATTTCTAGTAACACATGATCTCACTCATCTAGGGGAAATGATGAACAACATAGACTGATGAACAAGAACAGAACCAGAAACAAGGAGGCATCGATTGGACTGTCGGGCCTCAGAGGGAGGGTAGGGGAAGGTGGGGGTAGGGGGGAGAGATCAACCAAAGGACTTGTGTGCATGCATACGAGCCTAACCAATGGTTAAGGACAACAGGGGGGTGTGGGATGGGAATGGGGGGATGAGGACAAATATGTGACACCTTAATCAATAAAGAAATTTAAAAAAAAAAAGACAAAATTTCAGATCTGTCCCTTCCTACTCATACTCATCCTATCTACTGAAATAACTTTCTTTTATTTATTTATTTATTTATATATTTTTTGCATTTTAATTTATTTTTATTAAGTTTATTTTTTAATTACTTTATTGATTAAGGTATCACATATTTGTCATCAACCCCCCCCCATTCCCATCCCAAACCCCCCCACACCCATGCCCCCATCTCCCTGTTGTCCATGATCACTGGTTAGGCTCATATGCAAGCACACAAGTCCTTTGGTTGATCTATCTCCCTTGTCCCCACCCTCCCCTACCTTCCCTCTGAGGTCTGACAGTCTGATCAATGTTGTTCTTGTTCTTCAGTCTATGTTGTTCATCATTTCCCCTAGATGAGTGAGCTCATGTGATACTAGGAATACACTTATAGGAACCGAAAATGAGACAAGCAATAATGGTTATGCTGAGAGGCAAATGAATCAGTCTGTAGTGAGAGAAATAACTTTCTTAAAAAAAATGTTCTTATTGATTTTAGAAAGAGGGAGATGGAGAGAGAGAGGAAAAGAGAGAAAAGAAACATCGATTGGTTGCCTCTCATACCTATCCCTACCAGGTATCGACCCCACAACCTTTGACCCTTGGGTGCACAAGATGACACTCAACTGAGCAACACTGGCAGGGCCTGCAATAACTTTCTTTTTTTTCCCAATAACTTTCTAATAGGGGTTCCTTGTAAAGGCAATTCTTTCTACTCCCATCCTCCACATTCTTCTCCTGACCTTTGTCACATCTAATCTGATTAAGCCACTTCCTTGCTGAGAACATTAGCTAGTCCTACAGTAATCAAAATGACCAATCGTCTTAGCAAGGAGTCCAACAATCCTCTCCCAGTCTAGTCCAATCCACTATATTCATTTCCTACGGCTGTTTTAACAAATTACCACAAACTTATTGGCTTAAAGCAGCACAAACCCTTCAACAGTTCCAGATGTCAGAAGTCCAAAATGGGTTTTACTAGGCTAAAATCAAGGTGTCAGCAGTGGTAAACTCCAGTCTAGAGGATAATCCATTGCTTGCCTTTTCCAGCTTCTAGAGGCCGCCTATATTCCTTGGTCACTGGTCACTCTGTGAGCCTTGTGATACCAACTGGGTTCATTCCTATAATCCAGGATAATCTCCCTGTCTCAAAATCCTTAATTTAACCACATCTGCAAAATCCCTTTGGCCATGTAAGGTGATATATTTGTAGATTCCAGGGGTTAGGACATGGACATTTTAAGGGGCCATTCTTCTGTTTACCACATGTATCCTCCTAGATTCGCTTCCCCCTTTTCTTTCCATGACTACACTCTAAACCAAATCCATTCCGAATTCTCTGTAAATAGCATGTTTCCTCATGCCTTCACAGTACCAATCTCTCTACTGAAAACAAGAGACAGTATACAATAGGTTAAGAGGCCTAACGCTGGAGTAGGGATGGTTTGGGCTCAAATCTGAGTCTGTCACTTGCTAAATGGATTTGGACAAATTCTTTTATTAACCTAGATCTAAATACCACATTATAGGAAAAACAATGTAAATTACCTCTCAAGAAAGCAATTACTCAAATACAGCTTGTGGAATGTCCCACAGGCAAAAATGACTTGGTTTCTCTGATAAATCCATATTTGAAAAAGTGGTGTCAGGGGGGAATGTTTGGACTAAAAGAGACAAAAAACCAAATTCAATATATTGGCCCAAGTGTAGATGCAGATCTACACCAATCCTCCCTAAAAAGGCATGCGATCAGGGAATCAATCTAAAAGAGGTGTCAGAGAATAATGAGGAATTTTAAGTGTAATGACATGGTGCTAAACATTTTTTAAAAACTGAGATGTACACTGTAAGGACAGAGACAGACACAAAGTACCACCTCAGAGTAAATGGGCATTATTAGTTGGGATCTTTTAAAGATATTCTATCAAAAAAGAGGGAAATAGATGAAACAAGATGGGCAAAACATTTATTGCTGAACTGAGTAATTGGTACACAGGATTTGATTATACTATTTCACTTTTCTGTTTGAAATATTCCACAATACATCTCTGTAAAAATACACCTCCTAGGAAGCTTTTCTTTCCCAGATTCTGCCAGAAAGTTAGTGATTTCCTTAATCACCTCCCTTAATAGTTTATTCACATCTTTACCATTACAGTACATAATCACGCCCAATTATTTAGGCATACATTACTATTACTTAAAATTTAGTACTCATCATGTGCAAGGGACTCTGCTGTTCTGGATACAGGGTGGTGAACAAGAGACATGCCCTCTTCACCAGTTTATGGCAAGTAGGCAACAGCCCACGTGGGGGGCTAGACAAAAGCCCAGCAAGCCTGCAACAAAGTCAGGGAAGGGGCTGGAAACCCGATAAGGAGGGAGAGGAATGGAAAGCAGGGACCTCCTGAGCACAGGATATGCGAAAGCTCTGCTAGAAGGCTGAAGGTAAGGCCCACCTGGTGTTGGGGGGTTACAGGACCCATCTATGCTCTCACCCGTGCCACTAAAGCTGAATCAAACTCAAGTTACTACACATGCTCATTTTGGGAAACGAGAAAAATACTAAAATGTTCACTTTTGTTACCTAAGAAGAACCACTATACATCTTGGCTTATTTTTTTCTTCCAGCAACTTTATTTAGGGTTCAATACTGAGCGAGAGTGAAGAAGTTTAAAAACCCCACTTTTAATCCCATTGTACAGTAGTGTTAAAGACTTTTTGTGCGTTTATTTGAGCCAAACTGTCGACAATTGCCAGGAAGCAGAATCTCAAGGATTGGGATAATGCTCCAGAGAATGGCAGTTTTTCACCTTGTTTTTCACCTTACAACAAAAGGAGACGTAGGTGGGTTACATGAAATCCACTGGCGATAGATTAGGGAGGTGGGAGAAAGCAAAGGGGGAGACACCTCTGGGACTGGAGGAAGTAAGAGGATAGACACATTCTTTTTCCTTAGGCGGGTGCAGGATAGTTAACAGGCAACATTTAACTTGATAACAATAACAGTGAAGGGACTTATGCTCTCAGTCCCAGGTCCCCAGGCACATTTGGTTTTGCCCTGAAGGGTCTGGAAAAAGGGGATTTACAAGTTACCCTGACCTTTCCCAGGTAAGCTATCTTAGACGCAAAAAGACAATTGGCTCAGTTAAGGTAAAGATCCGGACCTCTGCCAGGGAAGACAGCGGCCTAGGACACGACTACCCCTACAAACTGCTTTTAGTTGAAGTTTTAATTTCAGACCATCCTTTGTGGTTACTTAGGTCTGAGTTTGCAAGACCGCCACGCAGGCCGGCATGTGGCCCTTTTGTCCGCAGTAGGAAGCATTATCATTTTGGGAGTCTATACTAGAGCAGCACCCACACACATGCGTCCCTCCAGGGCTGCTACCCGAGTGTGCGCACGGCGTGGGAGCACACGTTTGCCCAGCCTCCGGCCTCTGGGGCTAGGCCCGCCTCCACGTCCACGCCCCACGCGCCGGCTGCGGGAACGTTCCACGCGGCACCACCTCGGCTTCCCGCGTCCCTACGCCCAAGCCCACTTCGTCCCCTCTCTCCCCCCAAACCTGGCCTTCCCTCGGTCTAGCGTGGCCATTCTGCTCGCCCGCCTCCCACAGATCTGGGACACGCCACCGCGCCAGGGATCCGGATACTGCCCCAGTCCACCAGCGACCGCTCGACGGGCAGCCCCGCCCCGGTCTCGCCAAACCTCGCGACATCTCACCAGTTCCGCAGGTTCGCCGGCCTAACGGCACTGCGGCCCTGGAACGTTCTAAACCCCCACGCACGCGCTCTGCGGCCCGCAACGTCCCCGTCTCCGCCCTTCCATTCACGCCGTTTACGTAAGGGAGCTCCCCGCCTCCAGACCATGCCAATCATCTACTTCTTCCCCGGGGTAACCTCGCAACAGGCTTCTGAGTGGCTGATCCTGGGAGTCAACGTCGCCGAGTGGCGGTGCCGATAGGTTGGCAGCCGGCTCCGCCTTCCCGCATTTTACACAAAAGGTGATTGGTCGGCGTCTCCTTCCAATCAGCGGCGGGCTGTCGGATTCAAACCGAGGTCGTTCCGCTTGTGGTCGGTTGGTTGCAGTCGAGTCGTTTCCTCGGCCGGACGCGGACGGTTGGTTCGCTGCGCCCGCTCCTCCCGCTCCTCCCGCCCCGTGGCTGCCCTCCGCGCCGCTCCTCTGCTGGCAGGATGGCCCACAAGCAGATCTACTACTCGGACAAGTACTTCGACGAGCACTACGAGTACCGGTGAGCGCCGGCCCGCGGGCTCCCTCGGCTGGGGCGGCAGCCGGCTCCGGTGAGGCCGGACTCGGGTCTGGGGTCCGCCGGGAGTTGGAGTGGGGGTCTGGTCGCGCCGAGCGCCCGTCTCCTCGCCTGCGCAGGCCGGACCGGCCGCCGCTCTTTGTTCGGCGGGTGAAACGGCTTCTGGTGCGAAGCCGCCGCCTTAAAGGGCAGACCCGCCCTCGGCCACAGCCGCGTCGGCCCTCTGGGTGGGGGTGGGAGGGTAATTTTGGTTTAACGGAGAGAAACTCCTTTTTTTTTTGCTTTTGAAGTTAGTGATACTAAAAATGAGCTTGGGGGGAACCCCCGAAAACTTGGCTTGTTGGTTGGGATTTGAAATGTTTATTGGGTGGCCCACGTAGCGTTTTGAGCGTTAACCGTGACGACCGAGGGAATTAGTCAAGGGGTTTCCCGTTGAGACCGAACAGAGCTCGAGTGACGTTGGGCGCTTTTTCCTGCCGCTGTGCGCCGGCCACGCCTGGCCCGAGGCCCGCGCTCTGGGGTGCTGAGTCGCGGCTGCTCAGTTAACGTGTGAAGGTCGCCTCTGGCCTTGGGGGAGGGAGGAAACGCGTCTGTTTCGGGCTCGTCTGCGGAGTCTTCCTTGGGGCGTGGCTTCCGCGGCCTCGGCGGGCGACCCGTCCTCCCGAGGGGCCTGGAGCCGCGGCCAAGGGGTGACCTTGTCTGCTGCCCTTCCTAAGAAGGCTGTTGGGGAAGAAAGGACAGTGTGTTGGGCGCATCCCTCTCTCCTTGGAAATCTGTATTCTTAGAAGGAAAACGGGGAGTTTTAGAGCTTAGTAATGCTGCATTGTTTCATATTCAACCAGAAAAAGTTGCTTTTCTAGATACCACTTTGAAGTGGGTTATCTTATTTTTACATAGTAACTACATACTACACAGTCTCCTGTCATATAATGGCATAATGTTCAGTTACGACAAAGGCCAGCGGCGATAGACGATAATGGGCAGAATGTAAACCGTATTACCCATCCAAATCTGGAAAAAATATTAATGCTGAAACATAGGGCTCCAAGTAAATTGACATTTTTTGGGGTCTACTGGCAGTAGTTTATTTTTTAGTTTCACCAACAATCATTGGTGAGCACTAAATAAGCCGAATTTATCTAGTGGCTTGTGTATTAATGTATAGAAGAAAATCCTGTCATATTTGAAGTGATATATTCTAAAACATTATTAATTAAAGATGATGATCTTTCTTGACCAAGCCACTTGCCTTTATAGGAACAGAACCGCGATTAATCTTCAGAGCTACTTCTAAAGGCAAATTGATGATTAGTAATAAAATCAGAGGTGTGATTCTAGGGAAGTTTGTATATGGTGGTGCAGCATGCAATGTGGATTTCAATGTGTTTATTTTTGCCAGTATGCAATTATCTACATCTTTGATTTTTTTCTTTTGTAAATGCAAACTTAATTTTCTATTCCTTTTTTTTCAATTTAACTTAATTTAACAAAATTTGTTAATCCTCACCCAAGGATATTTTTCCTTTGATTTTTGGAGAGTGGAAGGTAGGGGTAGAGACAGAAATCGATGTGAGAGAGACACATCAGTTGGTTGCCTCCTGCACGTGCCCCAACCAGGGCCAGGGGTAGAGTCTGCAACCCAGGTACGTTCCCTTGACCGGAATTGAACCGGGGACCCTTCAGTCTGTGGGTCAACATTCCGTTCACTGAGCCAAACCGGCTAGGGCAATTTCCTATTCCTTTTACTCAAGCTTAGCTTCTTTTGTAAATGAACTTAAAGGCTTAGTTCTGTTAAGTGACATTTGGAACAAGTATTACAAGATTGTATGGATTTAAATTTATAAACGCTATATATTATATTTATAAATTTATAAACGCTATAAAAATCCTATCTACAACGACTCTCGAATTGCATTTTGTAGCACCTTTGTTGTTTATATTTGTCTTTACTTCCCTCCATGAAAAGCCCATAATACTGAAGTAAACATTGAGTTTTGGAAGTAATTTTTCTTACACATAGTTAGAAAACTATCTCCATGAAGTGAACTACAGGTAGAATTTTCTTATAAATTTGAAACTACTTATTATAAATTGTTTCTTTATAATCAAACATCTTGATGGTGAGCCTGTTTCCATGGTTTCTGGAGAAGGTAGGGGTTGTCACTTTTTTTTAAATATGTTGGTACATTTATGTAGGTATACATAAAAAGTGTACAAATCTAGTTAGTCCAAAATTTTCTTTGAGACTACTCAACAATGTGATAGAAATAAGATAACAGATTATTTGCAAAAACTTTAAAGTAGATGTAAAAGCAGCATTTTAAGAATAAATGGAGGTATCTGGTATTAATCACCATGTAATTCACAGGAATTGGTGAAATTTTAACCAACTATGATAGTAAGCATAATTTGACTTGACCTCGTGACAATCTAACAACATAATACAAGTGTATTAGGCTCACTTCCGTTCTGTAAATAATATGAAATTGGTACTTAACAAACCAGCCACAGACTAGGTTGATGGCAGATTAGTCTTATGGAAGGCTTCACTTTCCCTGTGTGCCAGAAAGTAATCAGATTGCCCCTTTCTCACACCCTGGCAATGATTCACAGATATAGAAATCCTATAAAGATCATTTTATTACAATTAAGAAGGGGGAGTAAAGATTTGTGTTTAAGAATTTAGCTAAGATGTATTGGTGTGTTTTGACACAGAAGAATATTTGCATGCCTTCCTAAAAACAAAATAAAACAAGTTTTGGGTGTAAGTAGGTAACTTAATGGAAAACTGAAGTGTTTTTTGCTTTTGATTCTGAACAAAGTATAAGGCACTTTCTGGAGTATACAAGGATTTGTAGCTACTACAAATCTACAATGTTGAGTAATAGGAAACCCAAATTAACTGTTAACAAATGAGGCATTTTTTTTTTCTCCTTATGTAAAAGGCTACATGAGGTTCAGGTGACAGCTCTAATCAGGGACCATCTTCAATTTGCAATCGTTTCTGTGGTCTTAGATGGCTTCTGTAGCTCCTCCCTGATTAGGTCAGTCTGCTGCACAATCGACAGGAAAGAGAAAAAGAATTGGGCATGTTCTTTCCTTTTGAGGACACTTTCCATAAATTGTCTATTTTCTGCTTATATCCTATTGCCCAGGACTTAGTCACATGACCAAAGATAGCTGCAAGAAGATACGGTGTTTTTTTAAAATTTTTCATGAATGTGTGTCCAGCTTAGTTTTGGGGGTCCTATTCCTGAAGAACATTGAGACAACTAGCAAACCTTCTCTGTTGGGGGAAAAATTAATCCTAAATAAAATGCCTTCTGGGTTTGGGCTGCATATTCTTACCTTCCTAATTTTGAACATAGGACATTAACATCAGAATTAAAGGTAGTAGAGATTATAGTCCTCAAGATTGACCCCAATTCATGTAATATGCTTTCAAGAACATTGAGGACAAAAAAATTCAAATTTTTAAGTATTCTAAAGATGCATGTGTAAAGTGATCGTAATTGTAGAAAAGGCATATTTACAAACAGAACACTAATACTTGGTTACATTGGTTATGTCTTTCAACAGGCATGTCATGTTACCCAGAGAACTTTCCAAACAAGTACCCAAAACCCATCTGATGTCAGAAGAGGAGTGGAGGAGACTTGGTGTCCAACAGAGTCTTGGCTGGGTTCATTACATGATTCATGAGCCGGGTAAATTTTGTTATTTGGGAAAGCATTAACTGAATAGTAGCAGTTGTGGTTGTTGACTTTTTAGTAATATTGGTATTCAATGATATCCTAAAGTAACTGATAAGTTAACTATTTTTGAATGCTTTCTTTTCCTCCCTACAGAGGGTTCCAATTTTATATTCAATACTAAAATGAAAATAATGCATTTTTCTCTCCTGCAAAACAACTTGAGTCAAAATATAAGCTATTCTGTTTTAAACTAGAGGCCTGTGCACGAATTTGTGCATGGGTGGGGTCCTGCAGGCCTGGCTGGATTGGGGCCGGGCCTGTAGGGAGGAGGAGACAGCACGAGGTTGACCAGCTGGCCGACCCTGACCCTGACCCCCACCCGACCGGTATCCCAAGCCCATGCCCATCAGGGCCAAGCAGGCTGGGGGGAGGGGTCGAAGGCAATTGGCAGCAGGCCCCGCCCCCACTTGGGGTGGGAGGATGATTGTGGGCAGGGCTGGCTGTGGGGAGGGGCTGTGGGCAGTAGGCTGGCTGGCCCCGCCCCCAAATGTGGTGGGGTCAGCAGCTGGGGAAGGGGCCACAGGTGGTTGGCTGGCTGGCTCCGCCCCCTATTGACCTAGGGGGTGCAATCAGGGGGGAGGTTGGCCGGCCTCATCCCCCCATCGGCTGTTCACTGGCTGCAGTGGGCTTCATAGCAACCGGTCTTTCTGGTCTTTATGGCATTCTGGTCGATGGCTTTTTATATATATAGAATTGTGTCATTGTTAATAATACCTTAAAGTATTATACCATAAATATATTTAGAATTATGGTATTCCCTTTTTGAAAACTAATAACTTATTTTTAAGATAACTTATGTGTCCCTTAAGTTTTATGTATAGAAATCTATGCAATTTGAAGTGATTTGTCTTTTCCTTTAGCCTTCTACCAAAGGATAATTGGTATTAACCATATTTAAGATTCAGTGAGATAACATAGCCAGTGAACTCAAATTTATGAGTGCTTGTCACGGGGGCGGGGGGGAGATCAGGATTTTAGACATGCTTAGGTGGGGCATGGCCAAAATACATTGGGAACCACTGTACTAAACTAAACCTTTGTGTAGTTATATTCTATTTATGGGTTATCAATAAATCTTAACTTCAAGGATTTATAATGCTTTGAACAGAATATGAAGGCATGTTGCAGAACCGCAACTAAAGATATCTTGTTTTCCACTCTTATTAAAGCAGCAGCAGCGGCACAAACTTAAAACACACAAAACTTAAAAAAAAAAAATTAAGATACACAACTTTCTTGGGATTATGGCATGTAATCATATTAGAGTTCAAGAGGTGTTTCTCCAGGTAATGCAAAAGCAATCAAAGAACTTAACGGGATCCCTGGGAACTGCAGATTTATAAGCTGGTGGTTTTTCAATGAGGTGTTAGGTGTCTTTGCTCCACAGATAACTTTTCTCTTCATTTTTCACTGTAATTGAGATTCCAAAGGTAGAAACCATTCTCTCAAAGTAGTTTCTCTACTTACCATCCCTTTTGTCCAAGGTGAGTCAACACTGGGGAAATAGTCTCATTGTCAGGTTTTCTTCTGTTTACTATTGAGTGACTTTGAAGCAAAATTCATTTCAGCTACCTCAATAAGTAACATTGACCATAGATTTATTTTACTTTATTTTGGTTCAGTTGAGAATTCTTTTAATTTTGAGTGAAAATTAACCGGTTATATTAAAATGATATAAAACATTCTCTTTCCACAGAACCACATATTCTTCTCTTTCGACGACCTCTTCCAAAAGATCAACAAAAATGAAGATATCTGGGGATCGTCAATTAAATCTTTTTCAAATTTAATGTATATGTGTATATAAGTAGTATTCAGTGAATACTTGAAAAATGTACAAATCATTCATCCATACCTGTGCATGAGCTGTATTCTTCACAGCAACAGAGCTCAGTTAAATGCAACTACAAGTAGGTTACTGTAAGGTGTTTAAGATAAAATTTCTTCTAGTTACTTTTTCTCTTATAAATATAAGTGCCTGTTTGACTTTACCTGTTACTTTTGTTTAATAAAGTTTGTATGTTGCATTTATCACTGAAGTTATTGAACTTTATTTTAAGATTAATTCATGAGTAGAGGTTGGATGGTTTCAATTTTACAATTTTAGTCCTGAACAAATAAATTTAAAATGGGTTTAAAACAGCTTGGTGATGAGGGTACCATGTAATTTACTAATGAAGAAACCAAGAACTAGGGATAAATTTACTAGACCTAAAGTAGATTTTATAGCTCTATTATTAGTCTAGTTCACAGAGAATTGTCTAGAATCTCCACTTGAACAGAAAGAGGTCCAACTTAATACTCTGGGCTGCTTCCACTTAACGTAAGAACTGCCACATCTAGTGGCCTTGGGAGAAACCACTTTAGCTCTGTTTCTCCCTTTCCATTTGCCAGATGGGGTTATTTCCTATAAAATATCACAGCATTTTTAAAAGTTCAGAAGCACCCTTAAAAAAAAAACAAAAAACCTCCATTACATGTATTCTGTGACTGTAAATTGCCTTTTAGCTGCTTGGGAAATAATTTAAAGTTAATGCAGTCTCTCTTCATTGGTATGCTGAAGAATCCTTTTAAATGAGCCATGGTAGATATAAGACCAAAGTTTGGTGGTCCTTTGTCTCTTTTTAGAAAGGGGTGCCTTTACACATGAGCACAGTAAAGACTGAAGTATCCTAGAACTTCCTGCCCGCAGGGACCCATCCACTAGAGGTCCAGGGTTAGCGAGTGTCAGAAACAGCCAGAGCTCTGGGTCTATTCTAAATTCTTCCCAAATACACCCAAGTAGGTCTCTTCTCGAACCCTATTTGTTACACTAACTGTTAGGAACTCTAGTCCAAGTTCCCCCTTTATCTTCTCACTAGTTACAGGTGTCGGGTCTGAGCCCCTCTGCTGGGTCTTAGAAGCCAATGAGAAGGTGTAGTTGTATAAGAGTGAGTGTATTGTAGGAGCTAGTGGCCATATAGCCATCAGACAAAACAGTTCTTCCTACTAAGTCCTGTACAGGTAGCTGCACACCGGCTAATAAATACAGCTTTCCCACAAAGCAGTAGCACCTCTAACAGCCTCTGTACCTACAGCTATTAGCCGAGCAGCCACATGCCTGCCTTAGCAGCTTCTTCAGCCTCTGGCTCAGCTTTTCTCTCTGGTAGCTACATCCCCTGTGCCTACCGTTTCTAGCACACTGGCTGGTCAATGACATGTATTATACTCTTTAGAGGAAGGCCAGTTGCCAACAATGACATCAATCATTTGGGTTATAGAAGTGCAGTGACCCTGAGTGGTACTTGCTGTGCACCTGCACATAGTCCTTGGACCTGGGTATGGGAGCTCAGCCTTGAACATTTTGATTGAGTCCCAGGCTCAGAATGGCCTTGGTCATCCGGTGCACTCTAAACAGGGTCCCCACAGCAAGCCAACAGAAAGATGCCAGAATTGCTAAGCAAGCATTGCGTTTAGGGCAGACCAAACAACACAGAGGGAGCGGAGAAGTCCCCCGTCCCCAGCCTCCGCCATTGATTACTATGGCCAAACGCTAGGCCTCTCCAAGACGCTCGAGTTTTGGGTGTGTCCAGGCATGTTTAACCTGTGGGCCCGCGCAGAAGAAAACCTTAAGAAGGAGCTACCTGCATTTTTCCTGCTTGAAATACTTGGTAGTCAGTCAACCCTTCTCAGTGCAAGGAACAGGTTTCCTAGAATTAACCTCCAGCCTATGATTTTGAACCTAATCAACCCCTATGGGTGAAACAGCCTACGCTGTCAGCAAGCCTTAAATCTAATGCCTGCAGCTTCCTCCGGTGCCCCCCTCCACTTCACCCCCTATGCATACCCACTCCGCAGCCTCCCCCACCTCCGCGTGCCCCAGGCCCAGCGTCCATTTCTCACTCTGCTTTCCTTTGACGGCATTGTTCTCCCACGAAAACCAGATTACTACTCCATCTCTACCTTTCCCAGCACCTTTCATGATAGCCAATACCTAATAGTTGGAAAGAACGGCGTAGTTTTTAAATTCTGTGGTTACTTCCCAAGTGCTTTACGTTCCTGGGAATTAGGACACCAAGTCTTGGTTTTCCAGGTCTGTGGGGCTGCGGGTATACACTTGCCCCGAGTCCCCAACCTCGCACATCCCCGCCCCGCTCCAGGTGCCCCCCACCCCGCGTGGACTCCTCGTTGGTCTTGCCCAAGCGCATGCCGCGCGCTTCCCACGGCCTCTGCAGAACGGTCCCCGCGGGGACAGTCACCTCCGCCCTAGAGCTAGAGCCGCCCCGGCCGCCGCCGGGGCACTTCCCGCCGGAAGCACGGCTGGCAGGGCGCGTTTCTGTGACGCACTTCCTGGCGTCCGCCCGGAAGGTGGAGAGAGGGGTGGGCGAGCGCTCAGCGCTAGTCCGGCCAGCCGACGGGGCGGCTGCTGGCCTCCGGGGCCGGGCCGCCTCCGAGCCGCGGGTCATGGCGTCGGAGGGGCCGCGGGAGTCCGCGGGCGAGGTGAGGACGGCGGCCCCGGGCAGCCCGGAGATGTGGGGGCCGCGGAACGCAGGGGCGGGCGGCCAGCCCCCCAGCCCCGGCGCCCACGCCGCCCGCGGCTGACCAGGGTGCGGAGGGACGCCGTCGCGGGGAGTCCGCCAAGTTCCCCGGGCGCGGCCGCGGAGGGAGGAGCGCGCCGGCGCCGGCTCCGGTGGCCGGGCGCTTGTGGAAGTTCTCGCTCCAGCGCGCGTTTGAAGCGGAGTCTCCGCTCGCGGTCGCAGCGTGGCCGCTCGCTGGAGCCCGGCAGATTGGCTTTCAGACCGATTGCACGCGGCGCTTAAGAGTTGTCAGTGAAAGTGAATCTCTTAATACGTGCTAAGAACCCAGATCTCATGTCTTACTTTCATGTTCCACTGGTGATCGATTTTCTAGCAAAACTCCTTTTGCTTTTCAACAAAACAAAACAAATGGTTTGTGTAACTTTTTTGAGGAGTTCAATGGAAATAAACTCGCAATGTGTTTTGGGTGCTACAGGTAAGCATTCCGTGGGTATGGTTACCTACAGTGCTACGACCTGGCTTAGCCCTAGCTACAGCTGAAAGAGGTACAATGGCCCTATGCCGAGTTTAAAGCTAAGGAAACATCCGTTGGGGTCCTACTATATAATCTGGGTTGAATTTTACTTCCACTTTGATTGGTGTCCTTATTTTTCACTTCTAATACTTAGTAGACTGATTTTTCCAGTTAAAAGCAATGGGGCCCTGGCTGGGAGTATCACCCTGTACACCGAAGGGTTGCAGGTTTGGTCCCCTGTGGTGGGGGAGAAGGGAGTAGTGCAGCTGATCCATATTCTCTTTCCCTCTCACCTTCCCTGCCTTCTTTCCCCTCTAAAATCAATAAGCATGTCCTTGGGTGAGGATTTAAACAATAAATATTCTCTTTAAAAAAAAAGCATTGGGGGAGACATTGTTAGCAAATTCTTATCTTTCGTATAAGGCAGAGTTATTTGAACAGCTCTGAGATTAGCATTTATTTCCAGGAGCTGCTAGAAAGGAGCCACTCTGGGTTTTTTGTTTGTTTACATTTGGTTGATCTCATAATATATGTAGCTATAACCTCCTTTTTTTCCCTCAGGGCATCAAGTTGTCAGCAGATGTCAAACCATTTGTCCCCAAATTTGCTGGGCTCAGTGTGGCATGGTTAGAGTCTTCAGAAACACCCATGTTCCCTAGCTGTGCAGCCACCTACTATCCTTGTGTTCAGGAACTACCAGTGCCTGAGTATGTATTCTTATAAGCACCTTGCCTTACCTGAGGACTTTGTTTCTAGGCTTTAATGGTGAATATCTTTAAAATATGCTGTAGCTAACACGTTGAAGTTCTCAGAGAAGATGCTCCTTCGCCAAGAAGGGTCTGAGCCGGTAGCACAACTTAAGTGTGTCCTGCAGCAGAAACTGAAGTTTTGGCTCTCCTTTTCTTTCTTTTTACTCACTCAGGTATTTTGGGTAAAATTTTTAAATGCATTTTTATTGATTTCAGAGGAAGGGAGAGGGAGAGAGAGAGAGAGAGAGAGAAACATCAATGAGTAGAGAGAATCATTGATCAGCTGCCTCCTGCACACCCCCTACTGGGAATGTAGCCTGAAACCAGAGCATGTGCTCTGACCAGGAATCTTGAACCATGACCTCTGGTTTATAGGTCGATACTCAACCACTGAGCCACAGCTGCCCGGCGAAAGTTGTTTTTTTTTTTTTTTTACAAAAGTTGAAGACCTGCCTGTATGTGATGAGGTCTTTGTTAGGAATGCCCACGTTTTCCACTGTAATTGCACTGTTTGTCAAAGGGATGTTGGCACGGGTCTCTTTTGAGTTGTTCTAGCTTGGGTGCTTCACATAATAAAATATAAAATGTACCTCTAAGCCATCTGCTGGGTGGGATTTTAGTAACTCAAAAGAAAGGTGGAAAACATCTAAAGCAACGTCCTGTCCTGACAATAACTTGAACCTGACCAGTCAGAGGCTCAAGGTTGCACAGTACTTAATTTAAAAATTATGTTTCTTCACCCCTTATCCTTTTAAGCTTTGATTTTGTTTTTTAATAGTTTATAACCAAGGAAAAGATTGGCTGACAATATTCCTGACTTACAAGAAAACAGGGACAACGGAGTCATGAAGTCAAAGGGGCACGGTTAGAAAGCAGAGACTTTAAAGTGGGGGTGAAATGGGAAGACTTGAAGTACTTGAGCAGGGATTATCTAGTCAATTCTGTTGTAAGTTAAGAAGTGCATTGCTCTAGTCAGGTTTTGTTTAAATGGAGATATCTTGTTGCCATGAAAAAAAGGAGTAGCCTTTTCCATAACAGACATTCCTATTAGTTCCACTATTACAATCTAATTCTGTACGTCCCCTTAAAGGAGGGGAGTAACCTTTTACAGACTTTGTCTACCTCCCGTGTCTAACCGTGCACTCCAAGGGACTTCGTTTATTCAGTTAGAGTTAATTATTGAAAGGCTATTCTATGGAAAATGCTAGATGCTAAAGGGGAATGGCTACCTCATGAGCTGTGTTCTTTTTGTCAATTTTTTTATAGACTTGAACTGGTAGAGATGAAAGAAAATGTACTAATCTTCTCTAAATTTATATTATAGACTAGACAAATATCAGTAGAAGTATTCTGACATATAGAATTGCCCATTTGGAAAGTACTAAGTATTTATGGCGTAATGAACAAATAGAGGCTATGCAGACAAAATAAGTTCTCTGTTGTATTTTGTTTGAGTATTGTATGTGTGTTTTTTTCATGCTTGTCACATCCATGAGGTTGACAGGGAGGTGTAGTGTTATTTTTACACACGAGAGACTGAGGCTAGAATTGCTTGTCCCAAGTTATTCAGGTAGGTCACCCCAGAATCAGAATCAGCACTCAGTTCTTTAACCTGCGCTCAGTTATATTCCCCAAGGCTGCTGTTGCTGTTGGCAAGATGTTTTTGAGCATTTCCAGCATTTTGCAATATGCTGTGCAATGTCACAATGCACAAATGGATGCTTCTAAGTTAAACCTGCCAGCTTTGAGAGCTAGCAGTGCTGACAGTGTGGCGCAGAGCAGTTTGGTGGCTGGAGGAGTGGCTGGATCTCTGACAGGTGCTGGCCTGACTGAAGGGACCAGGTAAAAGATGTGTTGGGAAGACAGTAGAGGAGTGAGTTCCTTTTAAGAGGGCACCATTAGGCAATTAGTGCCTTGGCCAGTGTGGCTCAGTTGGTGGAGCATTGTCCTGTGCACCAAAAGGTTGTCAGTTTGATTCCTGGTCAGGGCACATGCCCAGGTTGCAGGCTCGATTCCTAGTTGGGGTGCATGCAAGAGGCATCCAATTGATGTTCTCTCTCTCTCACTCTCCCTTTCTTAAAAAAAAAAAAAAAAAAAAAGAATAAAACATTTAAAAATAAATAAAAGCCTACATAGTACAGCTGAAAGTTTAGGTTTGGTGAGTACAAAATAGGGAGCTTCTGGGTTCACTCCTGGATTCTGGTTTGACTTTAAAGGAGAGGGGCTTGAAGACTGACTGGGTTCCAGGCACTGGAAACAGGGAAATACATGGAGACCTGCTGTAAGAAGAAAGAGTCCTGTGGTTGTCCATAGGGTGTTGGTGGGAAGGTTGTATAGCAGTTTCCAGTTGAATACCTAGAAAAGACTCAGGGGATCATTCATGAGAACACAAGTTGGAAGTGGGGCTGGTTCGGGGACCACATGTTAAGTTTTGGGTTTATATGTGCCAAGATGGGAGGAAAGTGAACTATTAAGTGGAAAGGATGCAAATCCTGAGCAGAATGATGAGAGGCTTGGACTCAATGAGTCTGACAGGCTCGGTAGAGTGCAGAGGAAGCCATGCCCTAGAGGAGCCTTTGGGAGGTGGGTGAGAGCAAGAAGAGGGCAGGATTTGCAAGGCCAGGCCAGAGGAGCTTTTCTAGTGATGTGATGGCAGGGGCAGACCTAGCCCATGTCATGCAGAAGCGGTGGCAGCATGGCAGGAAGTAAGTCCTGGAGACTCGGGATCGTTGGTAGGGATGGGGCAAGGAGAAGTGGAGCTGAGGATCGGCAGGTATTGCAGAAACACTAGGGCTGCTGATATCCAGGGGGTGCGGAATGAGAAGGTGGGCGTACAGGAGATGGCGTCATTATGGGTAAGGCTCATCTGGGCCGTTTGTGGCGACTGGAATTTTACAGGAAGCCATTTGAAATCCCAACAGATGCTGTGAGTTGTCTCTGAGACTTTGTGTTTGGTATTGTTCTCTGCAAATAACTGTATTTACCTTGGATGGAAAGAAAAATACCATCTTTCCAGAGGAAGAAGAGCCAGTGATGAGATGTTCAAAGTGGAAAACTAGGTTGTGATAGAGCCAGGACACAAACCAAGGTCTACTGACTCGAAGTGAAAACTTTCTGGATGCCAACGGCCTTCAAAACCAGCCCCGGGGCTCTGGCCAAGTAGACCATTGTTCTGATAAGCCAACGTTGCGGGTTTGATCCCCGGTCCAGGCACATACTAGGATCAACCACTGAATGCATAAAGAAGTGGAACAATAAGTCGATGTTTCTATCTTTCTTAAACAAACCCACCATTGGATCTACCCCCCTTTTCTTCTTGACCTAAATTTCGTTGATCTGTTCATTTATCCCGATTTTGGGCTTGGGATAGTCTTTGTTACTTTTTCCCTATCAACTCAACTTCTTTGCCCATCTTGTGAAGAACAGATATCTCTCACCTTCGTCTGACCCCCATTAGATTTTCTGAGCATCAAACAAAATAAAATGGGAGTCACATCTAGGGGTAGTGTCTGAGGAACGGGACACAGCTTTCAGTCTCCCTCTTCAAGGGGCAGCACTAGCCATTTTAATTAGGAATGCTTCATTACTAGGATAAATTGGCAATGAGTAAAATACTTTACAAGATCTAACCTTAAAATATGAATTAACTCGAGGCCCAATGCACGAAATTCGTGCAAGGGGCTCAGCCCTCACGGCGCCAGCTTTGCCACCCGGAAGGTTGTCCAGATGGTCATTCTGCTGTTTGGTCTAATTAGCATATTAGCTCCTTATTATATAGGAAGGAGGATAGGCAGTGATACCAGGCAGCTGGTGACTAAGTACTGCATGGAACGAGAGCAGTGCCCATCCTCACGGGTGTCTTCCAGGTCCCATGTAGACTGACTCCCTTTCTGCTTCCGTGCAGGTTCTGAACCCACAGCAGAGTAGAACGAGGACTTTTAATAAGGGTGCTGGTGCCTGGGCCCGCATGTCCTGACCGTCACACAGCTGGAAGATCATGTAGAGTGTCCCGTTACTAGCTTTGGGTTCTCCCACCTTTCATTGGACCAGCATACTTTGGGATTTCATTGATTTGCTACAAGAAATCTTTCAGCTGTAGAAATCCACAGAAGCATCTAGTGCTTATTTGTGGGAATGGAAAGGTTATGATTTGTGTTTTAATTCAGCTCTTTAGCATTTTGTCAGTGTATCAGCTTTCTTCAAAATGGTTGAATCCTCTGGCCGTATTTGCTAAAAAAAAAATAAATAAATATCACTGTTCCATTGTATTTTGGTTTAGTTTAGCACCTCAAGCAAATTGGAGCCATGGCAGTGTTCACAGATGGTATCCATCTGGTCAGCAGGGTCTGTAATTCCCAGGCCACTGTGCCACAGCGTCCCTTTTGCAGCTCTGGCTCTGCAGGTCAGGAGCAGGTGTTGGGCTTGGAGCCGCAGAGCGCTGCAGCAGGATGCCTGCAGCCCCTGGAGGCCCCGGGAGGAGGCCCTGCAGGTCGTCGGGATGGAGGTTAGATTTGGTCAGTGGGAGCCTGTGTAGAGAGGATGGTCTGGATGGCCCTTTTGGCCAGAGTCACAGAGTCTCTCCCAAATATTTGACATCTTGAGAATGAAAAGCTACTGGGCATCTTCAGGCTCCTGTTGAGGATGTTCCAGCTCAGTAGGGAAAAAATAAAACTAGGTCAGCATCTGTCTTTGCAGGGTAAGAAAGAAAGGCTCAGAGGTTTCATTTAACTTTTAATTAGAGTCATGTCAATGTAGAGTGAATGGCCTCAAAAGTAAGAAAAGTTAAAACCATTTTATTATGCAGTATTAAACTCCCTGATTTGTGGTATGAAATCTGTAACTAAAATTTACCCTTTTTATTTAGGCAGACACTCTATCCTGAAAATGTGGCCTTTAGGACTTCAACATTTCCCCATCAGTATTTACCTCCCGAGATGGCTCTTCGTCCGTACACCCCTTCTCCTTACACCCTGGAGTCTGCACACAGTATTTGCCCAGTGCCTGGCTCCCAGTATGATTACAGCCAACCCAGTCGTTACCAAGGTTTCCAGAAGAAGAAGCCACAGTGTGAGCACGTGTGCCCTCTCCCACAAGACACGAAAGCTCTGTTTAAGGTCAGTAAGTGTGTGGTTTTGGTCACTTTAGCATTTAAAATGAAAAGAATTGGTCAGTTCTTGCATTAACTTAAGCATTGCTTATCTTTTTTTGTGGTATTTAAGAACTTATTTGATCTAACCTTTTTAAAAATGGTTGAATTGTGAATACTCACATATATTTGCAATGTTAAACCTGTTTTATATTTATTTTTTAAATATATTTTTATTGATTTCAGAGAGGAAGGGAGAGGGAGAGAGAGAGAAACATCATTGATGAGAAAGAATCATTGACTGGCTGTCTATTAAGTTTGGAGGGTCAGAAGTTATACACAGATTATCTATTGTTGGGAGGGTGGTCATTCAAGGGCCAGCTGTAGTTTTTCTAATTTATGTTACTTTTTTATGTTTCCTGCAGAAGAAAACATACGATGAGCAAAAGTTTGCCGGTAAAAAGGCTGATGGCACTGTACCATCTGATGTAGAGTCAGTGAGAGGCTCACGTTATTTGTCCTTTCGTGCTGACTCTAATTTGAAATCAGGTAAAAGTAATGAACTCTATGTTTTGTGTTAGGTCAACCCACTCTACCCACCCCAGGGGCATTGCTATTGCTGTTCTTTGGGTTTATTGTGAAAAGCTGGGGCCATCAGACTTCCTGTGGGATCCTGGAGGCCTTTCCTCCTGGGTTGGGGACCTGTTGCATGTGGGCTCTGATGTGCCCTTAACGTGTTATTACCTTGTTTTACACAAGAACTTGTCTAAGGTTACATAACAAGTAGGTAACGACCACACATCAAGCCACGTCCTTAAAAAGCAGATCACAACCACATCCCTTGTACTATGCTTGGCCCCGTTCATTTCTAACACAGATTCTCTGGTGTTCTGTGGGAAGATTTCTCAGTAGATGGGACAGTTGATCCAGGACTGCGATTCTGTCTTACTCCCATCCCCAGGCAGTGTGTTTACTCAGGGTACTGCTTTTATTCATGCCAGAAGTTTTGTCTGTTCTGTCTTGAAAACTACCATTCTGGTCTGTGGCCGAAAAAGTTAGTGATTCGACATGGTGTTTTTTCCCCTGAAATTTAATTCCAAATGTAGTTTGATTACAGCCATCCCCTGTTTATATAAGGACTTAAACCTTCCTAATGGTGTACTCTCTGGGAAAGGTCTGTCGTTTATGCACAGGTACCACTTATGTTACTTGGTGTATACATTTTTCTCTTTGCATTGATTTTACTTATAAACTGTCTGGTACATGGAAAAATGAAAGGAAAGTTGAGCAGTTAACTATATGAGTCTGGCCTTATAATTAAACATAGACATAGAGATGTTATGGCATTGCAACCTACATTGTCATTTATTTGCATTTGAAGGAGAAAGATAGGACAGAGGTTATAAGTTCAATTCTACTTCTCTCCAGTTTGTTCTAGCAAACTAAAATAGGGACCATTATTTCCTTTATTACTTAAAGGAAATTTGTTAGTGTCTCTTTAAATTTGCAAAACTCTAAAATGTGTATTAAGAATTATCAAAATGCCCAGATGTACAATCAGGCCAACGTAACTATCTCATCAACCTTAGAATTACTACTAAAATTTGCAGAGTGTTTTGATTTTTCTGTTTGGTGGCCCAACCAGAGCAATTGTACTGGTGGTCATGTATGTTTATACTGTAACACAGAAGGTTAACAGCACTAGCAAAAGTTAGGCTGTTTGGACAATAACATGTTGCACCAATAGCAATAGATTTTCTATTTTGCAACTTAAGCCTGAGTACAGGTCATCAAACATCTAAAATTTCCCCTACTTTTAATTTGTAAATACAGATGGTTATCATAAACGAACAGACAGGAAATCCAGAATCATTGAAAAGTGTGGACCTGCCTCCAAACCTGAGTTTGAATTTACCGGGTTGGATTTTCCTAAACTGCAGGGTGCAGAGAACAGGGAGATACTAGAGACACCAAAGCAGCCCAAATGGGGGCCTCTTCGCTCCGCCTCCACAGACACCCCCCTTGGGAGAGAAGTGGTGAAACCCGCTCCCGGGTTAGCAGAGGTGAGTGCAGTCTCCTTTCCTTTGTTTCCGCCTTTCCCTTTAGTTGTGTGAACTGTTTACGGTGACGCTGGGACACCTCATGCCGCCGTTCTTTACAAAGAAGCACCTGATACACTTACTTTCATCTGGTAGGTAAGAGGTCCAGGAGAAGATTCTAGCATGAATCCTGCTGGTTTCACAGCTCCCTTCTGGCATCGCACTTGTAGCATTGTGTGCTGACAGCACTTTTTCAATACAGACAAAAAGATTTTATTTACCCAAATAGTAGTATTTAAAACTACATAGTGTAATTTCTGGTTTTCCGGGCTTTTTATCTGTACCTCTTTTGTTAATGATACTGCGAATTCAGTGATAGTAACTGCAGTGAAGAGCATTCAGTTTGCCACTTAGTAATTTTAAATGACACATATTCACCCTTGGATCTCAAAGTGTTAGAGACTTTCAGGAAAAACGTTATGGGATTACTATTCCCTAAAATTACTCTGACCGATCTCTGATCAAGGAAGGGTGGGGCACTTCCCAGTGTGAGGGCAGGAGAAAGACGAAACTACCAAGAAAACAGCTTGCCCGATGGCTTACCTCCTGAATAGAGGATTTCCACTGTCTGTCCTTGTCCTGGGCGCTTGGACACGAAAAACCCAAGGCTGGGTGACCCTGCTGACAGTGCAGAAGGTATGCCATTCCCAGGGACTTCCTGTCACCCCGTGAGGCTGAGTGAAGTGGAAGAGTCAGTCTCACGTGGCAGGTGCGTGACCCTCGGCGCCAGTGGAGTGTGTGCAGTGGCTGAGCAGTCGAGGGGCTCCACGATTTGGCCGCGGCTGAGTGGGCAATGCCCAGCCCGAGAGCACTGTACAAAGGAGAACAGGCCAGGAGCATGACTGACGCTATATGTCACGGTCACCTGTTAGAGGTGAGTGCTGCACATGTGGACATGAAGCGTGTGAGATTTACGTGCTTGTTACCTTATTATCTACTCACACTCGTGAATTTTGTGTGCAGTTATTTTTTTTATTTGTTATTACTTTTAAACTGTATCTTTATTGATTTCAGAGAGGAGGGGAGAGGGAAAGAGAGATAGAAACATCAATGATGAGAGAGAATCATTGATTGGCTGCCTCTTGCACGTCCCCCACTGTGGATCAAGCCTGCAACCCAGGCATGTGCCCTTGACCGGAATCAAACCTGGGACCCTTCAGTCCACAGGCTAACGCTCTATCCATTGAGCTAAACCGGCTAGGGCTGCAGTTGTTTTTTTAATTTCCCTTTAAGAAACCTTTTTCCTGATTATACTAGTAGTATCTTTGAACACCAAAAAAATATGAATAATAAAAACGTAATTGTCTAAAGTTGTATAGCTAAGAGAAAGCCATGTTTAGCACTTAATCTTTTGTTAATGGCACATTGTGAAAATTGTACATTTGGGGATCATACATATGTATGGGCTTGTTTTAGAAATTTTTAAAACTCTTTTGGCATTTTTTTCCCTATCTTTAAATACTCTTTGAAAACATAACTGCTGCATCGGGTCTTTGATATTGATATTGATGTTTAAATGTTAATTTTTACTAATATGATCACAATCATGCAGAAGCTAAATTCTGAAATTGCTAGTATGTGAACTATAGGACCCAATAGCTTCTTTTTTGTTTTATTTTGTTTTTCAAATTGTCTTTATTGTTGAAAGTAATCCTCACCTGAGGATAACTTTCCATTGATTTTAGATAGCGTAGAAGGAAAATTTGAGAGAGAGAAACAGACAGACAGACAGAGACATCTGTGTGAGAGTGACTCATCAATTGGTTGTCTCCTGCTGACTGGGGCTAGGGATGGAACCTGCAATCCAGGTACATGCCCTTGACCATGAGTCAAACCCGTGACCCTTCAGTGCGTGGGCCGACGCTCTTAACCCAGGGGTGGGGAACCTTTTTTCTGCCAGGGGACATTTGGATATAACATCATTTGAAGGCCATACAAAATTATCAACTTAAAAATTAGCCTGCTATATTTGGTTAAACATTTAATTAACTCACCCTAAAGCCTTGGCAGGGCCAGACCAAATGATTTCTTGTGCCCTATAGGGCCTAAGGGCCGGACATTCCCCATCCCCACTCAAACCATTGAGCCACACCGGCCAGGACGACCTAACCACTTTTGAATAGGGGAGGCACTATTAGGGTTTCATTGGCCTTGGTGAATATAAAGTTACATTTATTAAAAGAACATACTGTGTTTTAATTATTTTTTATTACTGGATTCAGGTATAATGAAATAGCAAAATGATTAAGTTTATGAAGTGTATCAACTTTAGAATTTATTTTCAAACTATTCAAATTTGAATTTACCAGTTTCCTCTTACCTTCTTAATGTACTCACCGCCCCCTCCCCCAGTGTTTTTGGGGCCTCATGTTCCACGTGTGTGGCAGCTTTCTATCTTTATAAATAAAGTGGGCACCTATTACAAGCATGTATTTGTTATCTTTGTGGATGTTTGGAGGGACTTTGGAACTTTGGTGTGTAGGCTCGGTACATGATGCTTTAGCATCCTGTGGGGGCACTTGGGTTTTAAGAGTGATATTGGCACGTCTGCACTGATGCAAAAGTTATCTGTGATACGTTGATCTTTTAAAGGTTGCATGAGATGTGTGATGTGATCCCATTATTAGGATCTATATAAAAATTATCTCCTAGGCCAAGAAGTAGAGAGATGCTAGCTAAGCTGTGGGTGGTTTTTCTGCTAGGGAGAGAGATTTGGTAGAAGGAAACAATTTAACTTTTCACTTTATATACTTAGATATTTGGAATTTTTAATTAGCATATATTTTGGAGATTTTAACCCTTTGCACTCGCTTGCTTTTTTCTCGATTCCTGCTACCGATGCTAACCGTGTCGAGTCACACTCGACATCCGAGTGCAAAAGGTTAAGAATGACAAGGAAGCTGTATTTAAAAATTATACTTTCCCATTTGAAATAGAAAATAACTGGTTTGCTTTTTAAATAACTGGTTTGCTTTTTAGGGTGAAATAGTGGTGAAAAATAGTAAGCCGACTGACTCTGTAACTGATAATGCTGCTACCAATTCCTCTCCATGTACAGGAGGTAAGAGTGGCTACCAAATACCATTTTCGAAAACCAGTTGTCTATTTTTAAGTTCATTTTTAGTCTAGTGCAACTTAAATGCTTTTGTCTTAAAGCCTTCTTTAAGGCAGGTGAAAGGTTGTTGGTAGACTGGCAGTATTTTTAGAAGATTGAAGTACATGAGATCTCCATGTATGTGTAAGGAGTGTAAGATAGCAAAGAATTCTAAATGAAATGTTTACTCAGTTCAGTGAAAAAATTTATCAACTCAAAAATGGTAGCTTCCTTAAGTGTTACCTATACCAGAGGTTCTCATGGTGTTTGGTCTCAAGATCCCTTAATACCCTTTAAACAGCCCCACAGAGCTTCTGTTTAGACCAGCAGTCGCCAACCGGTAGTCCGCGGACCACGGGTCGTCTGTGAGGTCCGAAAGTTGGTGACTGCTGGTTTAGACAACTGTCAGTATTAGCAATATTTGAAGTTAAACAGGGAAACTTCAAAAATACTTACTAATTCACGTAAAAGTAACATAGCATTTTTATGAAAAATAACTGTTTTCCACAGAAGTAAGACAGTAAGGAGAGCAACTCTCCAGTGCTGGCTCTGTAGGTCTGCCTTGTCATTTGGCTTTTTCCCTGTCCTACCTTTGCAATCTTTGTAAAAGAGAGGCGGGAGGTGGGGAGAGAGGCAGATAACACATTCCTGCCAGGAAGACGGTTTTGACTTTAAGGGTCCGGGAGCCTGAGGCCACACTTGGAGAGCTGCCAGTATGTCCTGTCCTGGCCAAGAAGTAATATTCAGAGAGAGTTCAATAGAGTCTGCTCTTGAAATCTTTATAAGTAGCTTGTCCTAACAGAAGACATTTTTACAAAATTATTCCTGACTTACCCACAGGTATGTTGTCTTTTGCATTCGTATGTTTGGTACAAAGATCTTCACTTAGAGACTTCTCTAAGGATGTGTAGCTCTGTGGGGACAAGAACAGTCTGTCTCATCGTCTGGGGTAGCCACAGGCTGCTGCCATGACTTGCCCATGTCCTGATGGCTGTCCTTTTGTTTTGTCTGTATATAGAGTTTCATGGGCACCTAAGGAGTAGTGTGGCTGTGCTTAAGCCTCTGCTCTAAAAAGAAATAAATTTCCAGTTATTGTGATAGCTGAAGTCTAGTGACCTTTGACTTCTGCTGTTAAAGATACACATCAAGGTTAGTAGGGCGAATATTTGATCTTTAGCTTGTTAATTCCGTGTGTTTGCCACGTGGACGTAATTGAGGATTGCTGTTATTTAACTGAACAACCCCAAGTGAAAACCAGTTTCTAGGAAGATCAGTTAACCTAACAAGTAAATTCAGCATGCATGTTCCAAGGAAAACACGTTTAGTGAATATTGTTCCCAAGAGAATGCTTTGAACAGCCTAAATTTAATTAGGCTCTGAGTAATTATCTCACATGATGCATGTTTGGAATCTCGAAGGAGTTTGTGTTTGCTGTTGAGACTGTTCCCCAATTGTGGTTATCTCTGAGCAGAGTTATCCTGGACGCCAATGGGTTATGTTGTCCGTCAGACGTTACCTACAGAATCACCACCAGCCCCTAGAATTGTTACTTCTGTGATAAACCTAAAGACGGTTATTTCATCAGCAGATCCTAAAAATGGTAGCAAATCATCTTCTCAAGTTTTATCTTCGGACCCTTCCTACAACAGAGAGAAACCCATTGTCCACTCAACTAAAAAGGTATGCATCCCATTCAGATAATGTGGGTCTCCTGTACTGCTGGCTGGACTTCGATTTGTTTCTCAAATCCTGACTGAAAGTGTTTCATTCTGTACTGCGGGTGTCACCTGAGTTGGTTGCTTGGACCTTGAAACAAAGAATAGGCCCTCAGCAAGGAATACAAGGGGCAGCTTGGTGTATGAGCCAGGAGGCACACGTTAGGCCGGTGGGCTAACATATCTGTGGACCATTCTGTGTTCTTTAAAGGAGAGAAGCTGGCAGAAATGTAAGCTCTGGTGCTGCATTCTTTCTCCCAGTCTCTGTTTATTGGATTTAAATCAAATTCCTTTTGCCTGCTAGGGGACTGAGAGCACAGTATTCAAGTCCACATTTTTACGTTCACTTGGTTGATTCCAGCTTACATACTGTAAGGTAGCATTTTAGAATCCATTTTTTCCTTTTAGTTCTAATCAGTTTAAGCTGTCATTTTTATTGACCCTAGATTTGTATCTTGAAGAGCCTTTTTCATTAGTCTAGATTTTGTTCCTGATTTTCAGTGCACTGATAGATTCTTGTAGGTTGATGTTGGTTGTGTTTCTTTAGTGTGGGGGATTCCAGTTTTGGGGTGTGAGGCTACTTTTTGATGTCCGAAGTGTCACAAACATCCTGCCCGAGTGGGCGCTGTGCGCTGGTGCCTGGTTGATTGAGGAAATGTGTGCAGGCGACCGTGGGGGCGAGACAGACCTGTGTGCTATCCCGCACAGCTTTGTGGGCTCATTTGCGAACAGGTGCAGGTAGGACCCCTCTGATACACCACTAGCTCCCAGGCCCCGCCGTCCTCTGGGCACTGGCTGCTCAGGCCCCTCTGGCTGCAGCTGCCAAGTTGCTGTCCGAAGTGGTTTTCCTGATAGGTAGTTAGCAGATTTTTTTAATTTCTAAGAATCGTTTTTATTTTTATTTATTTATTTATTTTTTTATTTATTTATTTTTAAAATATATTTTATTGATTTTTTTACAGAGAGGAAGGGAGAGGGATAGAGAGTTAGAAACATCGATGAGAGAGAAACATCGATCAGCTGCCTCCTGCACACCCCCCACTGAGGATGTGCCCGCAACCAATGTACATGCCCTTGACCGGAATCGAACCCGGGACCCTTCAGTCCGCAGGCCGACGCTCTATCCACTGAGCCACACCGGTTTTGGCTAAGAATCGTTTTTAAAAGGTCATAAAATGACGATCCCCTGTAATCTTAGAACCTAGATTGCTTTCCATTATACACAGCAGGGATGATAGGGGTCATAATGGCTTTTCCCTTTAAGACTTTCAGGGTTGTAAATTTTTATTACCAAAATAACAAATATATTGCTAAAAGGATCTAGTTATGGAAAAAGTCATCTTTCCCATACCTCTTTGTGACCCCCAAACCCCAGGGAAGCCTGCATTACCAACCTGGTATGTAACCCACCTCAGGTTCCTGAAAACATAAACAAATAGGTTTGTTTTGTTTTTTAACTTTTTTTCCCCCTTAACAAAAATGTGGTCATTCTATACATATTAAAAGTTGTCCTTTCCACTTTTCAAAACAGCGTGGATAGTCCTCCCACCCCCACCCCAGGTCAGTAGATAAACACTCTTTAATGGCCTCTGAGGCTTTTACCTGTGAAGAGTAAATTCCCATTGAGGATAAAACAGGGCCCCTAAAAACCTTGAGAGCCCTGTTCAGATGCAGAGGGATAGTGCTGTGCAGACAGGTGCAGAAGCTGTCAGGTAGCAGGGAGGGTGGAGAAGGAGAGGCCAGATAGAGGAGGGAGCCTGGAACTGAAATGGGGTACAGTCCTAGCCTCAACCCGTTGAGTGATAGTGTGAAAGTCCCAAGGCCACAGCATGGGGGCCGGACTGGGGAAGGCAGCCTGAGGCTGATGTCTCATTCGGGGTGTCTGGGATGGGCCAGATACTCTGATTTGAAGGCTGTGCAGGTGATTGTCACGTGCAGTCAGTTGTAGGAACCCCTGGGCCCTGGTAATGGAAATGGCACACCTGGGTCTATGAAGAGACGTTAAGTCGGAATGAGTCGAATTGTTAACATGGCCTCCTTGGGCTGAAAACTGGTCCTGTCTAAAGCTACCCGTTTCAAAATATTGAACACAACTATTTTCACGGATTTTTCTCCCTTCTGAATTATTCTCCAGAATGCTAGCTCTTTGGAAAATAGAGAATGAAGAGGCAAACTATGAATAAAATTGCCATGTGATTATACAACTTGATAACTTAATTTTGCTCTAATACATGGAATTAAACATTCAATTGAATGTCCTAAAAACCCACGATTTTGTTGTTGTTGTTTCTAGTCCAAAGCATCACAAGGTGGTGATTCTGAGCAAAATGAAGCCTCAAGAAAGACTAAGAAAAAGAAAGAAAAGTTTAAATCAAAATATGAAGTCCACACAGCACAAGAGCCGCCACGGATTGAAGTACATATTTGTTCCCCTTGTGTGATGTATGGGTCCGTCTTAATAGAAATGTGGGTTCATACTGGTTTCCTAAGTGAAAATCTTTAACGTTTCTTTAATAGCTCTCCAGTGCTGAAAAAAGAGCCATTACCCATTTTCTTCACACCTTCATTTTGGCCAGTGAAGAAAGTCTCAGGCACTCAATAAACACTGCGGTCTAGAGACAAAACTGCTTATGTTGAAATCTAGTAGTTTATACACCATAGTACGAATATGTATCTCTCACATCTTCTTTCCATGTTTTTTCTTCACTTTGGCATGCTGGCTTTGGAAGAGCCTCCTTTTCTATCCAGAAATCTTACTAGAATGTGCTCCACTAGAGAGAGAAATTTAAAATACCGGGGAGCCATCATGGGCCCTGGTCACAAGAATGTCATGGCCTTGCAAAAGCACTCTTTACATTGTTGTCCTTGTACTCCAAGAATGTCCGTCTTCCAGGCGTCCTGGGCTCGAACCCTATTTCTAACGGGTCTGCGCTAGTAGACTCAGCAGCGTGGCTCCTGGGCCTGCAGAAGGTCCAGCGGTGCTGCCTGGGTGTCCAGCTTAGGGTCACGCCGGGGCTTTCCCTCAATCTGGGGGTTCTCAAGGCTCTTGGAACATTCACTTGAGAACGGTGGGGTTGTGTTTGAAGAACTATGATCATGGCATAGCTTTATGGTTTGGCCAATAAATATTTCATATTTCTGCCCTTACTTCTCACATTACTCTCCAAGGCACCTACAATGTTGACAGAAGCACACAAGACATGGTAAATGTGGTTTAGAGGCCTGTTGCCCCTCTCTCCATTTTCCAGCCTGGGAGCAGCACACATGACAGGACACTGACATGCCCTGAGTCTGGGTTGATGCAAAGTGTAATTGAAGGATGGCTGCTGAACACTCATGCCATGGTCGTTAGGGGCAGTCTGTGGACTCCTTGGGGTCCCCACTCTTGCTCTGTGGAGCAGGAGATTAGAACTATGGTCTTTAAATTGATTCTAAGTAAAATTAAGCTGAAGCCCTTATGATACAGGTTTTGGGCTGTTTTGTATCACCTTTGAGCCCTTCTGTGGGAGCTTATTGTAGAATATATGAGCAAGGAGAAGGTTTCACTTGGGCGTATTTGGGTCTCACGATTCGTGAAGCGCTAAAGGGTGTGTGGTTTACTTAGGATGCTGAAGAGTTCCCCATTCTGGCAGTTGCATCTGAAAGAAGAGACAGAGACAGAGTAGAGTCACGGAAATGTCAATCTAAGCAGCAGCCACAGGTAAATTTTAGATTGAAAGCCACAGTTGCTTTAGGCTTAACTTCTCTTGCTAAACTGACGCTTGAGACAAAACTGCTTTCCAGACTTCTTTGTGGAGACCGGTTTTGTTTTTATTTCTTCCTTCATTGGAGGCATTCAGTATGTTGAAGCAGAACTGCTTTTCAGCTAAAACACTTTGTCACTTTTGTAGTAAGACTTGGTAATTACCACTGCAATATTAGGAAGGAGGCAAACACGTACTGCCTATGAGACTGATTTAAAGAAAAAAATGGTGATTCTGTGTATTCAGGAACCAAGAATTAATTCCTTTGTGAGGCAGTAGTGTCCGACAGAAGGAAATAGCAAAGCCATCCAGTTTCGCTCTTAAGTAGTCAGACAGGCAGGAGAGATGCTGCTCCTTGTTCCCCGGCCCGCTATGGGTTCAGGAATGAAGTTAGGGCTCATGATCTAAATGGGGAACTTCTGTACTTCGGGCATGTTCATTGTCATTTTGCCTTTCAAATTGGGGTAACTTTTCACATTTGTGGAAGGAAAAATTGTACACCCTTGTGTGAATTAACTTTGCATTACCATGTTATGATTCACCCACCTGTACTGCACTGAGTGCTGGCATCGTGACGTGAGCCCTCAGCCAGTGGGGTGTGGTGTCAGGGAAGAGAACAGTGGGCAGGAGAGCAGGAGTGAAGGTGCTAAAGCACGTGCCACAACCTGCCTGCACAGCCTTTATTACTGTCTCCAACCCAGAGCCCAGCTGTGTCAGAGTCACATTTCCTGAGAGTGCATCCAACTTCCTGTCTAAATGTGGCGCTCACCTGCTGGGTGTGACTGGACTTGGGAAAATTAGTTTCATGGCAGTTGATGGACTCACTTGGGCAATTGAAGAATGATTGGAGCTAACAAGGCACTAATACTGACCAATTAGCCTCACATACAGCAAACTTTCATAGCCAAAGACTTTATACAAGTGTTGGTTTCTTGTCTGTAGATGTACACTCTTACAGGGGAGATGTAGACATAATTGTGGGTGGTTTAATATAAACCCAGTGTTATGAGAAAAGAGGGAGGAAATACTAGTAAATAACCCCGGTGGTAATATTAGCAGAGAATGTGGGGATTGCTTGGGTTTTTCTCTTTATTTAAGATTTTTATAGTCTCTAAATCTATTTCATTTTATCTTTAATTATATGATCTTTTTGTCATGAGATGAAAAGCACAGCTTGTAAAATGTATTATTATAAATAAACTTACGATTTTTGAACTTTTTAGAATAATTTTAAAAGTGGAAAGAAGAGCCAAACTCCAGTACAGTTGGATTTGGGGGGAATGCTGACAGCACTGGAAAAGAAGCAGCACTCCCAGAATGCAAAGCAGTCCTCCAAACCAGTGGTGTTTTCAGGTAAAAGGGTCTTTTAATCTCAAATGATTGGAAGTTTTTTCCAGATAGACTATTTTGTGACTGTTTTCTTTTGTAATCAAAAGTCATTTATAAACAAAACAGTATGGTACTGGAATAAGGATAGACAAACCATTGGAATAGAAATGATAGTCCAGAAGTAAACTCACATATGTATGGCTGGTGGATTGTTGACAGGGGTGCTGAGTTCATTAAAAGAACAAAGAACATTAAAAACTGGTTCTGGGACAACTGGATTTCCATCTGTTAAAGAATAGAGTTGGACCCTGGCATAAACAGAAATGAACTCAAAATGGATCAATGACCTAATTATGAGAGCTAAAATTGTAACACTCTTAGAAGAAAACAGGTAAATTTCCATGCTCTTGAATTAGGCAATGAATTTTTAGTTCGGACACCAAAAGGACAGGCAGCAAAAGTATTAAAAATAGATTAATTGGATTTCATCAAAATTAAAAACATTTGTGTACCAAAGGACATTATCAAGAAAATGAAAAGAAACTTATAGAATGGGAGAAAATATTGGAAAATCATATCTGATAAGGGTTTGATCTCCAATATATAAGAACTATAGTTCTCAAAAAATGGGCTAAAACACTTGAAAAGTCATTTCTCCACAAGAAGATACACAAATGGCCAGTAGCACATGAAAAGATATTTACCATCATTAGTCATTAGAGAAATGCAAGTCAGAACCTCAGTGAGGTAGTTCTTCATACCCACTCTGAGAGCTATGAGCAAAGCCACGAAAATAGCCAGTGCTGGTGAGGATGTGGAGGATTGGAGCCCTGGTGAACTGCTGGTGGGAATGTGAAATGATGCAGCTACTTTTGAAAATAGTCTGGTGGTTCTTCAGAATGGGGAATAGAGAGTTGCCATTGACCGAGCAGTTCCACTCCTCTGTGTTTATCCAAAATAATTAAAAACAGATTCAGACATTTGAACACCAGTATTCATAGCAGTATTAGTTATAATAGCCAAAAGGTGGAAATACCCCAAATATATATCAACAGATGAATGGATAAACAAAATGTGGACATTCTGACATATGCTACAATGTGGATAAACTTGAAAACATGCTAAGTGAAATATGCCAGTCACAAGAGGAAAAATATTGTATGATTCCACTACATGAACTTTCTAGAATAGGCAAATTCATAGAAAGTAGAGTAGAGGTTACCAGGAGTTAAGGGGAGGGGGAATGGGGAGTTACTGTTTAAGGGGGACAGATTTTCAGTTTGGGACATGAAAAAGTTATGGAGATGGGTAGTGGTGATGGTTGCACAGCATTGTGAACATAATTGATGCCACTGAATTGTGCACTTAAAAACTGTCAAAATAGTAGATTTTATGTTACATGTATTTTACCATAACCATTGAAAAAGTTAATTTAAGTATGATTTTAAGAAATAGATATGGTGACTTTGTGTACCTGAAATCTCATGATACATAAGTGCCCTGTACAGGTTTAAAGCTGAATCTGACAGAAATGAATTACCTGCCTGTCCCTGGGACACACCTCATAACAGTGTCGGCTCAGTTCTGATAACACCATTCTCTCCTCTGAAAAGCCTTCTCAGAGAGCCAAGATGTTAAAATTGGCAATATGTCAACAAAAGAAATACGCACATTTGCCACTGTAGTCTTTTAAGCATGTTTCCTCCTTCTGAGGTAGTTTATTAATTTATTCTAAAAAGAAAAATGTAGGCACCCAAGGAAATGATTAAGAAGCTTTTTTATCCTGAAGTATTGTTATTTTTTTAATTTAAAGATTTTTTTTATTGTTTAAAGTATTACATATGTCTCCTTCTTCCCCAATCAACCCACCACTCCCACCCCTCAGGACAGTCCCCCACCACCCCAATGTCCGTGTCCATTGGTTATGCTAATATGCATGCATACAGGTCCTTTGGTTGATCTCTTACTTGCCTTCCCTCTGAGGTTGGATGGTTTGTTCAGTGTTTCTTTTTTTTTTGTTTTGTTTTGTTTTGGTTTGGTTTTTTATTTTATTTTATTTTTTTAAATTTCTTTATTGATTAAGGTGTCACATATTTGTCCTCATCCCTTCATTCCCATCCCACACCCCTCCCCACGGTTGCCCCCACCCCCCTGTTGTCCTTAACCATTGGTTAGGCTCGTATGCATGCACACAAGTCCTTTGGTTTATCTCTCCCCCCTACCCCCACCCACCTTCCCCTACCCTCCCTCTGAGGCCCGACAGTCCGATCGATGCCTCCTTGTTTCTGGTTCTGTTCTTGTTCATCAGTCTATGTTGTTCATCATTTCCCCTAGATGAGTGAGATCATGTGTTACTAGAAATATAAGAACCAAATGTGAGACGAGCAATAATAGTTATGCTGACAGGCAAATGAATCAGTCTGTAGTAAGTTTCTTTCTGGACCAACAGTTCTTTGAGACCCAATTTCAATGTCCACCAGTTCCTTATGTGTACATGTCGGCACTGACTTTTCAGCTCTGGATGGTGGACAAATGGTGGTAATGTAGGTCCAACTCCCTCTGGTTTGGTCTCGCCCGGACCCATGTTCAGTGTTTCTTTATCTCTGGATCTATTTTTGTTCATCAGTTTATGTTGTTCATTATATCCCACATATGAGTGAGATCATGTGATATTTATCTTTTTCTGACTGGCTTATTTCACTTAGCATAATGCTCTCCAGTTCCATCCATGCTGTTGCAAATGGTGAAAGTTCCTTCTTTTTTATAGCAGCGTAGTATTCCATTGTGTAAATGTACCACCGTTTTTTAATCCACTCATCTGCTGATGGGCACTTAGGCTGTTTCCAAATCTTAGCTATTGTAAATTGTGCTGCCATGAACATAGGGGTGCATATACATTGAGTGGCCAGATTATTATGATCTCTGAACACATAATAATCTGGCCACTCGGAGTGTGTGTGTGTGTGTGTGTGTGTGTGTGTGTGTGTGTGTGTGTGTGTGTGTGTGTTAGAGGCCCGGTGCATGAATTTGTGCATGGGTAGGGTCAGACCAGCCTGGCCCATGGGAGGGGACATGGGCAGTTGGCCGGCCTGCCTGCTGGTCGAACTCCTGGTTGAGGGGACAATTTGCATATTAGCCTTTTATTAGATAGGATATACACTGAGTGGCCAGATTATTATGCGTTCAGAGATCATAATAACCTGACCACTCAGTGTATATCCCTTCTGATTGGTGTTTCTGATTTCTTGGGATATATTCCTAGAAGTGGGATTACTGGGTCAAATGGGAGTTCTATTTTTAATTTTTTGAGGAAATTCCATACTGTCTTCCACAGTGGCTGCCTCAGTCTGCATACCCACCAGCAGTGCACGAGGGCTCCTTTTTCTCCACATCCTCACCAGCAGTTGTCCTTTGTTGATTTGTTGATGATAGCCATTCTGACAGGTGTGAGATGGTACCTCATTGTTGTTTTGGTTTGCATTTCTCAGATGACTAGTGACTTTGAGCATGTTTTCATATGTCTCTGGGCCTTCTGTATGTCTTCTTTCGAAAAGTGTCTATTTAGATCCTTTGCCCATTTTTTGATTGAATTGTTTATCTTCCTTTTGTTAAGTTGTATGAGTTCCCTGTAAATTTTGGAGATTAAACCCTTACCGGAGATAACATTGGCAAATATGTTCTCCCATGCAGTGGGCTTTCTTGTTGTTTTGTTGATGGTTTCTTTTGCTGTGCAGAAGCTTTTTATTTTGATGTAGTCCCATTTGTTTATTTTTTTCCTTAATTTCCTTTGCCCTAGGAGCTGTATTGGTAAAGATATTGCTACGACATATGTCTGATATTTTGCTGCCTATGAAGTCTTCTAAGATTTTTATGGTTTTCCTGTCTTACATTTAAGTCCTTTAACCATTTTGAGTTTATTTTTGTGTATGGTGTAAATTAGTGATCATCCTGAAGTATTTTAAAGTAACTCATAGACATCATGTCATTTTACCTGTAAATACCCAAGTCAGCATCTCTGATAGTGGTTTTATTTTTAACTGAACCACCCTGCCATCCTCTCATCTAATATTAACGATTATTTCTTGTTAGCATCTTGTATCCAGTCTATGTTTGAGTTTCCTTCATTGTCTCAACAGTTTTGGTAATTTTATTCATATCAGGATGCACATTTTCATGCATTGCATGTCTGAGTAATTCTTATATATGGTAGTTCCCCTTTATCCATGGAGATACATTCCATGGCCCCTCCCCCCAGTGGATGCCTGGAACCAGTTAGTACCGAACCCTGAGCACACTCTGTTTTTCCCTATATTATGCATGCTGAGGGATAAGTTTAAACTGCTCTTGTACCTCAGGGCCATTAAGTAAAATACGGGTTGCTTGAGCACAAGCACTGCAGTACCGCCATAGTTGATCTGAGACAATGACTAAGTGACAGCGGACGCGTGGTATATACAGTGTGCATACACTGGACCAAGGGAAGATTCACGTCCCAGGGCGGAGCCGCAGTGCAAGATGTCACGCTGCTCAGAATGGCATGCAATTTAAAACTTAGAAATTGTTTATTTCTGGAATTTTCCATTTAACATTTTTGGACCACAGTTGACCACAGGTAACTGAAACTGCAAAAAGCAAAATTGCTTTTAACAGAGGACTACTGTATACCAAAGCTTGAGACCACTGCCCCGTTAGTCTTTCCTCAAATTGCTTTTCTCAACTCATCTTCTGTTAGTAAAGGCCTGCAGTGCTGTCACTGTGTGTGCTTTGGTGGAAGTTGAGCCATCTTCCTATCCCTGTAATGAGGTCTCCTGTTTCTCAGTAGTCTGTGACCATGTGACCTGTTTTTGGCTGAGGACATTTCTGGTGTCTGTACTTACGATGGCCCTTTGAGTAAGTCTGTCTTCACCACTGCCAGTTGACACCACCTTTGCAGAAGTCAGCTCTTGGTTTCCATGTGCCTGTCTTCTATCTTGTAAGAGTCTAGTAACATTTCTAGTTGATTCTCTCGCATTTTTCACACATAAACATGTTTCTCAAATCCCCTCATGTGCAGTAGGTAACAGTCCTGAGAGGACTTCTGTTGCATTCTGGTTCTGCTCTACGTCCTACACCTTATTCCTGCTCCCAGGGGCAAGTCAGCTCTTCCTTGCCGGTTAGCTTTAGGGTTACTATTCATTTATTTATATTTATTTAATTATTTTTAAAATATATTTTATTGATTTTTTACAGAGAGGAAGGGAGAGAGATAGTTAGAAACATCGATGAGAGAGAAACATCAATCAGCTGCCTCCTGCACACCCCCTACTGGGGATGTGCCCGCAACCAAGGTACGTGCCCTTGACCGGAATCGAACCTGGGACCTTTTAGTCTGCAGGCTGATGCTCTATCCACTGAGCCAAACTGGTTTTGGCTCTATTTATTTTTTTTAAATACGTTTTTATTGATGTTAGAGAGGAAAGAAGAGGGATAGAGAGATAGAAACACCGATGAGAGAAACATCCATTGGCTGCCTCCTGCACGCTTCCTTCTGGGAATCGAGCCTGCAACCCTGATATGTGCCTGACCGGGATTCGATTTGGTGACCTCTTGGTTCATGGGTCCATGCTCAACCAGTGAGCCACACTGGCTGGGCTGAACCAGTGTAAATTTTAGAAGCAAGAAAGATTTCTTACAGGAGTCTTGGTGTATTTAATCACAGTCTTTTTTTTTCCTTTTAAATCCGCACCCCAGGTTATTTTTTCCATTGATTTTTTTTAGAGAGTGGAGGGGAGTGAGGAGGGAGGGGGAGGGGAGAGAGGGAGAGGTAGAGGGAAAGAGACATCAATTGGTTGCCTCCTGCATGCACCCTGACCGGGGCTGGGGATCGAGCCTGCAACCAAAGTACGTGCCCTTGATTCTTAGGTCCATGGGCCAACCCATGGACCTAACCACTAAGCAAAACCAGCCGAGGCTTGTTATGTATTTTTTGATGATATGGTCAGTCAGGTGTGGCCACAAAAGGAAACAGGAGAAGCTCAAGAAAAAGAAAAGCTTATCCTACTCCCAGGTCCTGGAGACAGGAGACACAGCGTGCAGGGCCACACTGAGAAGACCAGGTGGGCAGGAGGGAGGGGGGTTAGGCCAGAGCATTTATCGGGGTTTCCACTGGGAAGGGCCCTCCTTGCCCAGGTCCCCTGTTAACACTATGGCAAGTCGCATGACATGGGGTGCAGACAGGAGGAGGGGCAGGGCTGGAGGGCTGCAGTGGGCAGTGCAGGGGCACGGTGGTGGGGGGGGGGGGGGTGTGGTCCTGAACTCACAGGTGGCATTGGGATGGGAGAGCACGCCTATGTGAGCAGGGTTGGTATGACTCGTTTTTTAAGAAAAGCCGATGACAGGAACCAAGCCAGTTACACATACATTTCAAACATAATGCTGGGAGCAAGTTTCCACAGAAACACAGCAGCTGTGCCGTGGCCAAGGCTGGAAATGGCGCAGAGCAAGGGCACAGTGGACTCGTTCCACATGGTAGCAGGGAACCCGACAGGTGAGATGTCATGGATACGCCCGATTACCAAAGCACTAGTAACTGAAACGCCACGCTGACGGAGTGTGGGTAAATGCATTTGGGAGATTCTTGATGGTTGTTGAAGCTGGGCAGTGGGAATGTGGGTTTTGTTGTGTTCTCCTCTTTGCTGTATGTTGGAAATTTTCCTCATAAAGTAGGGGGAAGCATACACAGAACTATTTCCTGGGAGGAGGAATAGGGGTAGGAAGTAGAGCCATCGTATGTACAGACTACCGGAAATGCCCTCAGTCAGAAAGTGAGGCCACACATTAATAGACTTTACTGAGAAACAGACTTCCTAGGGATAGGAAGACGATTCTTCCTAAATGCATTGACACTTCTTTGGAGGCCACCAAAAGGTACTGTCTCACGGGCGGTCGTTGCCGGAGACCGTCTACGGGGCCGTTTGCTGCGGGGACGCCGGGGCCTCCCTGAGCATCCTCACTGTGTTGCAGTCGGGGCAGTTCCCGTTCTCTCCAAAGAGGCCACGTCGGGGAAGAAGGGCCACCGCTTCAGCCAGGTGAAGACCCCGCACAACCCCTTGGACTCCAGCGCTCCCCTGATGAAGAAGGGGAAGCAGAGGGAGGTCCCCAGAGCCAAGAAGCCGACATCATTGAAGAAGGTGAGCGATGCTGCCTTTGGAACCTGGCCCTGGAGCAGCGGTCACCAACCGGTGGTCCGTGAAGTCCGAAAGGTTGGCGACCGCTGCCCTCGAGAGCCTGGTGTTCTCCAGCTCCGAGGTTTTAGGTTTTCAGGGTTGAGGTGAAAGGGGCATTGTGGGGCATGCAGAGTGGGTGCGGTATTTTTTGGTTTTTGTTTTTTTAATTCTCACCGAGGACATGCTTTGTTGGGGAGGGGGTTGGGTGGGGAGGGGAGAGAGAGAGAGAGAGAGAGAGAGAGAGAGAGAGAGAGAGAGAGAACTATGTGAAAAAGGTTGCCTTCCATACTTGCCCAACGTGGGAATTGAGCCGGCAGCCTTTCGGTGATCAGGACAACGCTCAACCAACTGAGCTTCTGGTGCCTCTGCTTCTGGGGGTCTGTGCGGCCGGGCAGAGGGAAGCCATTTTTAAAAATACTTCGCAGTGACATGGACAGAAAATGAGAAATGGGGAGAGTTACATTCTCCTTATTTACTTCTACCCTCACCCCACCTGAGGCGAATCTGCTGTTCAGTTTCGGTGAGTGTTGGACACTTCCTGGCAGATGCTCAGTCAGGGCTGTCGCACCGGTTTCTTCATTTGATTCTCAGCAGCCGGAGGGGTGTGGCCCATCTGCGGTGGGAACAGGTGTCTTGCCTGAGGCCAGGCAGCGTTGCATCAGAACCCAGGTTGCGCACAACCTGCGTGGTGCGCCTGCGCGGCGGGACATGCTGCTCCCGGGCCGGGCGGGGCCATGTTGCCGCTGTGAAGGCATGAGGGGCACACTGCCCGTAAGCCGACCTTGGGTGTTTATTTTGAAAAAGAGCTTTTTGTAAGTACAAGTATTTAGGTGCTTTAATCACTTACTCAATTTTAAAGATCATTTTGAAAGAACGGGAGGAGAGAAAGCAGCAGCGTCTCCAGGAAAATGCTGTGAGCCCAGCTTTCGCCGGTGACGAAGTACAAGATGTAGAGAGTGGTGACGACCTGGCTCTGGAGCAGGGGGAGCCCGCAGGTACCAGTTCTGTTGGTTGCGTCTTCATTTGGGGCAACCATGTGCAGCAGACCCCCCGGGATTCCGCCAGCCTACGCCACTCAGAACGCGGAAGTTTTCAGACACCCAGTGGACAGTGAGAGGCTGTCCCCATGGACAGTGGGCTTCTGGGGTCTGTGCGGGCAGGGGATGAGGCCCCGAGTTCGATCTGTGTGGCATTGGATGGTCCTGGCGACTTGAAGTAGCTTTGAGGATTACCCCCATTAACTGCAAAGCCGTTTTCCCATGAGTGTGCGAGACAGTGCCATGAAGACAACGTGTTTAGCAACTTTTTATTAAATGACACACTCGCAAGAGTGCGCAAACCCTAAGCATATAGCTTGAGGAGTTCACAGATGAACACAGCACCAACATCAGGAGCAGAGCAGCCACGCACAGCTCCCCGTGGCCCGGCCCGGGGCCTGCCCCACCACAGCCCCGGTGAGCGTTTGTGCTTCCTTCCCAGGGAGCCTTGCAGTGGTGTCCCTCTGGCTAGCAGTATGTCTGTGGCCCATGGGCAATTGTCACTGCTGTGCAGCGTCCAGGTGTACGAGCGGGCCACCGCGCCATTAGACGCAGCCCCGTGGCAGTGTGGGGAGAGTGTGCAGAGGGCGTGAGCACTCCTTCCTGCGGCATTTCCCCAGGCAGGTGGCAGGTGGGCCCATTGCCAGCCAGCCTCGGAGGCTCCTGCCAGACAGGCTGCCAGGTGCTACCAGTTCCGCCCACTGGGGAGAGGCCACTGCAGGGCATTGCATTTGTTGCGTCTGCCATCCTGGCTGGTGTGATGTGTGCTCCCAATCTCCTTCTCTGGTGAGCTGGAGCCTCCCATGCACTCTGGAAATTTCTAGAAGGAACATTTGGGACCTTAGCCATCATGGAATCCTGTCTGATGTGTTTAAACATACCCCTTGAGGTTCTCATAGTCTAGAGCAGTGGTCGGCAAACTGCATTAGTCCACAGAGCCAAACATCAACAGGACAACGACTGACATTTCTTTGGAGAGCCAAATTTTTTAAACTTAAACTTCTTCTAACGCCACTTCTTCAAAATAGACTCGCCCAGGCCATGGTATTTTGTGGAAGAGCCACACTCAAGGGGCCAAAGAGCCGCATGTGGCTCGCGAGTCGCAGTTTGCCAACCACGGGTCTAGATATTTGAGTTCAGCTCTGATTTAAGGATTATTTGATGAAGGAATAGTCTCAAGCATTTAAGTGCAAAAAATTCAGAACTAAAAACCTGCTTTTTAAATTTCCTGATAGGAACTTCAGGTTTTCAAAATTAAAATACAAATTTGGCTAATGCACACTTAAAAATGGTTAAAATGGTAAGTTTTATAAATATTTTGCTGCAATAAAATTAAGTTGGGGTCAGGAAGACACCTGCAGGAAGAACAGAAAGGTTGCCAAGTTCTTCCGGTTTTCCCAAGCCATTCCCATCCCTGCTGCCAGCTGCAGTGCTCAGCAGCCCTGTTTGCATGCGGCGGATGTGGGGTGCCTCTGGCTGCCCTGGTGACCCTGCCCTGCCCCAGCCCCACAGGTGCTGTGCTGTGACTTGCTTTTCTGTGACGCTCCGGGGGGAGCAGAAGCATCCATGTGGTCCTCTCCTGCGGGAGAGAGCCAGTCAGAAGAGCCGCTGGGAGCTGAGATCCATAAGGAGGCGGAGACCTGCTCCCTGGCTCCCGAGGGTGCCAGCTGCCCCAAGATCCACAGCCGGAGATTCAGGGAGTGAGTAAGCCCGTAGGGACGGGTGGGCTGTGCTCGCTCTGGCCTTGGGCACGGAGTTCTCCCACCCTGACGTGCTCAAACTGGAAAGCTGAGAGCTGGGCCAGTGTTTTTATCCTTCCAGTAAAGGTGGCCAGGTACCTAGTCATGCCACACACCAGGGCTATTGAATATGTTCCTACGAGGGCTCTCGTCCTACTGATGTGATGGCAGAGGTGCCCATAAATCCAGGTTTTCTGTTGGGGCAATGGTTAGTGAGGGTTAGTGCATGATATTTGGGTTCCCTTTTTAAAAAAGGATATATTTTTTTTTATTTTATAGAGAGGAAGGGAGAGGGAGAGATAGAAACATCAATGATGAAAGAGGATCATTGATCAGCTGCCTCTAGCATGCCCCGCACTGGGGATCGAGCCCACAATCTAGGCATGTACTCTGACCAGGAATCGAACCGTGACCTCCTGGTTCCTGGGATAATGTTCAACCACTGAGCAACACTGTCCGGGATTGGGTTCCCTTTTGTGGTTTGGTTTTTCTGCATAATTTTTTAGGGAGCTCTGCTCCCCACCCCACTTTTTTCCCAGGACAGACTCTCCAGGTATTTCAGGAGAGGTGCACAGGGAATGGCCCAGTGAGGGGATGCCTGGCATGCTGTGGTGTAGGAAGGGTGCAGAGGTTCTTCCCTTGTGAGTGCAGTGGGGGAGGATGATTTGATGCTTTGATGAAACCCAGTCAGTCAGGAACCCCCTTCCAATTGCTCATCTGAGGGACTTGCCAGGGGGCATTCTCCGGAGGCGCGATGGGGCAGCGCTGCAGTATCACAGCCACTGCAAGCTGATGGCACGGAATGTTTCTTCCAGTTACTGCAGCCAGGTGCTCAGTAAAGAGGTTGACGCCTGTGTTACGGAGCTGCTGAAAGAGCTGGTCCGTTTCCAAGACCGTATGTACCAGAAAGATCCCGTCAAGGCCAAGACCAAACGCCGGCTTGTGCTGGGGCTGAGGGAGGTGCTCAAACACCTGAAGCTCAGAAAGCTGAAGTGCGTCATCATCTCTCCCAACTGTGAGAAGATACAGTCGAAAGGTAGGGGTGCCCTGCCCTTGGGCATGGCCCTACGCCAGTCGGCAGTGAGCATGGGCAGTGTGGTGGGCCTCCTGTCCTCTGACTGGAGGCGTTTGTTTGCGGGGCTTATTGCCCACCACGGGCCTTACCCTGCGGCAGCCAGGCCTGCAGTCTTCCTGGCCCGTCTGGCCGCCCTGCAGGCCTCTGGCGGCAGGAAAGGTTTGCCCTGGAGCTTGGGGGGTCACTGGCCACTCACACCAGTTTGGTGACTGGCCGCCAGGCAGTGGGCTCTTGTCTATTTTAAATTCCTGGTTTGGTCTGTGACTGACCCCTGTGCCCACTTGCTCATTAAAAGTCTGGATTTGCCAGGCTGGTGTGGCTCAGTGATTGAGCGCTGACCAATGAACTAGGAGGTCAGGCTCGATCCCTAGTGTGGGGCGTGTTGCAGGAGGCAGCCAATTATTGATTCTCTCTCATCATTGGTGTTTCCAACTCTCTCTCCCCCTCCCTCCCTTCCTCTCTGAAATTAAAAAAAAAAAAAAAGAGGCGTGGGTTCGTCCAAGCACTTGGCCATCTTACTGACGTCGGAAGCTTGGTTCCATTTTATGGGATGTGAAATGCTGGGTGAGGTGATTGACAGTGGCCCCCCACATGTGGCCTCTCTCCAGTGGCCCTTGGTGTGTCCGTTCTGTGTCCTTGGGCTTTGTAGTAGAGGGATTGGTGGTCAGGAGCAGAACGCCGGCAGACACCAGCCCCATGTGCGCCTGTGCCTGCACCTGGATGTCACGCTCTTTCCCAGCCGTCCTGTCCCACTGTGACACATTCCGCTCGGTGGGACGCCCTGGCGAGGCCGGGGCCAGATCCTACACTGAGCTTTCCAGTTGCCATTTCACATTGGGAGGAATGTGGTTCCTGACTTGTGTGCGGCCCCCGGGCCCAGCCTGGCAATGTCCACCCATCCACGCTCGGGCAGGGTCCAGGCCTCGCTGGGTGGAATAGGACAGTAGGGGGTGTCAGGGACCTGCCCACTTGTGTGCTGGCAGTGCCCCCGACAGACCTGTGGCAGGCGCTGGGCCCAACAGGAGTCACAGCAAACTTGGCTGGCTATGGGCCTCCTAAGACAGTGGGCACAGCGGGCATTCTGTGGCTTCCTCTTCTAAAATTGTTCTGAGCTCTCTGTGCCACCTGTGCCAGTCGTTGTGGGGACAAACCCCTCCTCCCCCCCAATTTGTGTGGTCTTTATTTCAATTTAAATGTTTTTATTGATTTTGGAGAGAGAGGATGGGAGAGGGAGAGAGAAAAAAACATCAGTGTGAGAAACAGATCAGTTGCCTCCCATAGGCATCCCACAACCTGGGCATGTGCCCTGGCCAGGAATCAAACCTTTTAGTGCACAGGATGATGCTCAACCAGCTGAGTCACACGGGCCAGAGCTGTGTGGTGTTTATGGACTCCTGCTAGCTCCTTTGCCTCAAATGTGCCGCCCGTGCCCTGTGGGCCTGCGGACATCTCCCCTGCAGGGCGCTCACTCCCTCGCCCTGCGCACCTGGTCAGCTCGAGCACATCTTCAGTGGCTGACGTGGAGATGGTGTGTGGGTGCGTCTGAGAGACGGGCTTGAAATCTAGGCTTTCTGCTTCTTGCCCTGTGTTCCTGTGTTCCTCTCCTCTCCGAAGGTGTCTGAGCACTTCCTGTGCCAGGGTTCTGGGGGGCGGGACAGTTTGCCCTGGTGCCCCCAGGTCAGGGCGCTGTGGGCTTTGTGCTCTGAATGCCCCTCCCCTGTCCCCTGTCAGCGCCTGGAGCCTGGAGCTCAGATGCTGGGCCGCCTGCACTGTTTCCTGTTGTTACTTTTCTTCTTTTCACTTCTTTTGGTTCTCTTTCCTAAACTTTCTGTAGGATTTTTCCTCTCTGGCATTTTTAAACCCGGGGGCTGTGTTTGTTGTTCTGGCTGGTTGTGTGCCTTGTGGGCATGAAGCTTTCCCTCTCCCTGCGGAGGGGTGGTTTGCCCTTCGGGTCTCACGGGGAGGTGTCCTCGGCTGTCAGCTGTGTTTACCGCTGCTCAGAAGCAGACAGGTGTGGGGATGGGCGGGGGCTTAAAGGCTGTGAGCTGCATCGGCATCAGCCGGAAGCTGCTTTCTGCCTACGTAGGTCCAGAGGGTCCCAGAATTTGCAATTCTCGCGAGTTCTCGGGTGATGCTGCTGCTTCAGGACCCAGTCTAATCTCTGCCGTAGGACGACTGACTGGCAGGGTCGCCGCTGGGGTGCAAGGCGCCCTGGGGAAGGAAGACTCCCGCCGCCTACCTCCTGTGAGGAGGGAGGGTTCAGGGCCTTGTCCTCACACCCCTCGGCGCAGGTGTGGCGCCTGATGTCCTGTGGGCCTGCCGTCTGCCGCGCTGGAGGGCCAGGTGGGTCTGGACACTGACTGGCTGACTCGGTCCTCCTCGTCTCAGCAGCGTGTTTCGGAAGGTGCCCACGCGGTGGACAATTGCCCAGCTGGTTGTAGCCAAGGCTTCCCCCGCCCGCTGCTGGGTTAGGTAGGCGAGGTCAGTTGTGCATTTGTGATTCAGCTTCCAAATATTTTTTTGCTCTGGTCTTGCATTCTCCTGTGGATTTACATCTTTAAAAAACTAAACAAAACAAAATGGGCATGTATGTAGCCCAGAGGACCGAGCTCAGCTTGAACTGACACATTAGTAGTTCCTCTATTTTTTGCGTGGAGGCATAAGGAATTTGATTTTACCTCCTATAAATGTTTCTTCTTGGAAAAGATACTGATGGCTTGCAGTCATTTTAAAGGTAAGTTCAGTATTGCAGCTGTGGCGTATGTAAAAGTACTGCATTCGCTCAGGGTGGCCTTTAACCTAATAGTTCTGCACTTAAACTTCTGCGGGAATGGTTCATAGGTTCATAGGATTGAGCGTTGTGCCAGTTTGAGGCTGTCCCATTGTGGAACATGGAGAGCGGGCACTTGGAGGTGCTTTTAGCTCTCACTCACAACTGGTTAGGTCAGTTGAGTAAAGCTGTCACTTGGCTGCTGTGTCAGGTCCCCAAGCCCACCTTGGCTCAGTAATGTGCCGGAGGACTCCCAGGACGTGAGGGCGTGGAACTGTCTTCATGGCTGCAATTTGTTGCAGTGGAAGGAGGCAGGTGGTCAGACAAGGGGAGGGGTATGGGGTGAAGCCAGGGAACCAGGCACACACCTCAGGCCTCCTCCGGGTGAGCACTCTACAGCACGCGGAAGTGTTGTCTCCAGGGAGTCTGGGTGAAACTCGGCGCCCTGGGTATTTACTGGGGTCTGGGCACCCTCTGCCCAGCATGTACCAGCTCGCGGAATCTCAGGAGGAAGTCGGTCTCAGCATAAAGCTCAGTTCCTCAAGCAGCAGAGGCCCAGTAGGCACTCTGGTCAGCTAGGAGCCCTCTAAACCCAGCTCTGTTGCCAACCAAGGTCCAACCGCACAAGCCTGTCTTCCTGAGGACAGCAGCATGGGCCGCTGGGTAGCACACTGCATTTCTGTCAACCCCAGGGCTGGGGTGCACAGGAGGCAGAGACCCCTAGAGGGAGAGACGACTTGGCGATACTTAGGGGTCAGTTTCAGGTGATGAGTTGTAATTATATCTCAGGAACATACCCATCACCCCACCTCTGCCCTCTCCCCTCTTCCAAGCCTGCCTGGCACTGGTGTGTTTCTTGGAAGTTTATGTCCTCAGAGGTTGATTCCTCATCACCTCTCATGCTCTTCTGGTAGATCTGGAGGAGAGGCGGGCAAATAAGGATGCGGGGCTTGTAAGTTCCTGCCCAGGCACACCAGGCAGAATGAGTTTCCAATCCCCACCGAGTGGGGGTGTGCACTAGGGAAGTTCCTCTCTCGAAAGGAAATTCAGAAATCATGTACGTAGTTCCCGGGGTACGAGGTGCCAGGAACCTTTTCCCTGTCCGGGAGTGGGTCTGTGCAGAGCAAAGAGCAGTGTGACCCTTCCAGGTGCTGGGTTAGAACGGCTCACTAGTGGGGGTGGGGGTGGGCTCGTCATTTCATTACTTTCTTTTGAGGAGCAAACCCCCCAAATCCCTCCAGCTCCTCAGTCAGCCACCACTGCCATATTTGTATGTATCGTCAATAGTCCACACGTGTGTATGAGCACTGTGTGTGTGAGCGCTGCATATGTGTGTGTGTATGTGTGTGTGTGTGTGAGAGAGAGAGAGATGTGGCCTCCTGCAGAGGGCACACTGGTGTGCAGACTTCACACCTGTCAGTGCCTCGCACACTGCTTTGCTGTGTGCCCATCTCCGCAGGTTCCAGCTGGAGAATGGAAGGGCATGGGCATGTGTAACAGTGGCCCCACCGGCTGGGCCTGCCCCTTCTAGCCCCCCAACCTGGAGGGAGATCGATACTACCTTTTTGTGTAACAAGAAAGTTGGCTAAAAGTGGTGTATGTTTTTCTGGTTTGTCAGTAGCCTGTTTTCTCCCCACCTTTTTCTGACCAGGCAGGCAGTAGGTTTGTGTATCAGTAGTTTTTATTCCTACGTTTTTATCACATCGAGATTTTATGTCAGTCCTCGGCCTTCGCCTCCAAGGTAATGAACAGTTTTTACACTCTGTTTCTCCCTGTTCTCCATGTTGCATTTGGTCTGTGCAGCATATATTTCAGTCTCAGATGGCTCTTTCCAGAGGCTGACCAGTGCCTTCTGCACGGCTCGATCCTGCATCTCCGGCCATTCCTGGGTCCTCTTCTGCCTCTACACCCGTGTGCCCGTTCCTGTAGCCTCAGAGCGTGCTCTCAGTGCCTGGCGATGCTTTTTCAAAATGTATTTTCCTTTTTCAAAATGCTTTTCTAACTTGTATTTTTTTTTCATATTTTTCATTTAAAAAAATCCTATTTGTAGTAGGTGATGGTGTTTCAGAGCTTTAGGCTAATGTGGAGTGGGCATGGATACTTTTGGATCATCCTGCCCAGCAGCAGAGATGTCTCGCTTAGAGTTTTCTGGGTGTCTAATAGCCTGTGGAGGTTGCTCTGTGGGTCTGCCGTTCCCGAGGCATCGGTTCCTGCCTGTGCTCACCTTTGGCTGCTGTCTGAAGGGGCGTCGTTTCTCCACTGTGCGTCCTGGCTGGCTGCGGGGTGCCGCCTGCACGCCCCATGTGTAAGCTCTGGGTGGTGGTAACGCTGCTGCGGGTTTCCGGCTTGGCAGGCACACGCTGCACGGAGCTCCTCACCTTCCTCGGAAACTCGCGCTGCTTCTCCCCGCTCTGCCTGTGCTCCGGCCCTGGCCGGCGCCTCGCTGGGAGCAGGGCCCGTGTGTGCTCCGGTCGGAGGGGAGGTGATGTGGGATAGGTGCCCAGGGACCTCTCTGCTCCCGACTCCCACCTGTGAGCGGGGCGGAGCCTCCCCTTTTGTGTTTTTGTGAGGAGACAGGAGCTCCCCCAGGGGAGGCAGTTAGAGCAGTGGCCCAGCCTTGGTGAGGGGTCAGTGATGTTTGCTAAGACGATTAGGTGTAATGCAGCTGTTGACTCAGCATAGACACATCCATTCCACGGAGCAGTGGTCTTGGAGAGTGACGAGTCCGAGGGAGCTGGCAGTGTTGCTGTGTATAGCAAAAGCCCTTGCAACCAGTGCTCCCACCAGGCCCGGTGACGCCTCTCCTGTCATTTCCGTGCCCTCCCTCGGACAGGTGGATTGGACGACACCCTGCACACCATCATCGATTACGCCTGTGAACAGAACATCCCCTTTGTGTTCGCTCTCAACCGCAAGGCTCTGGGGCGCAGTTTGAACAAAGCTGTTCCTGTCAGTGTGGTGGGCATCTTCAGCTACGATGGGGCCCAGGTGAGCGGGAGCAGGCTGCTCCTGGGGGGAGGCGGACACGGCGTGCTCCCAGACAGCTCAGTGGCCTTGGTTTCCTTAAGAGCACGGACGGAAGTGTGATTCCAAGTTCAGCTCCGGGCTCACTGCTGCCACGCAGGTGCCTCAGGCGCCCTGTCCTCTCGGGGTGGCACCCTCGGAGGGTGGCACCCTCTCTGTGGAAGGTTTGAAGGAGACCCATCTCTTCTGTGGTCAGGGGCATCATCTGTGCCCTCACTTCTGTCCAAGGACCAGTTCCACAAGATGGTTGAGCTGACAATGGCGGCACGGGAGGCGTACAAGACGATGCTCGAGACCACACGTCAGGAGCCTGCGCAGAGCCCCAGCGGCGCCCCAGAAGGCGGCCCCCCAGCTTCTCCCACGACAGAAGAGCCACACTACAGTGAGTGCTGGGGAGGGTCCGAGCCTGGGCCAAGTGTCCGAGTCTTCCTGGACTTAGATTAAAAAGTCCCGGTGCTGGGCACTGGCTGAGGAAGGCCCGGTTAAGTCTGGCCATTGTCTGAGAGGTGTTCTCAGACCCGGGGATTTGCAAGGACTTGTCAGGGAGTGTCTCAAACAGACCTCTGGTCAGACAGCCCTGGACAAGGGTGGCTGCAAGGATAGCTGTACCCTTGGCAGGCGGTTGTCAAGGCCAGCCAGCACCCAGGCTGACGGATGCTGCTCACTCGGGGCGGGGGGCGTTGGAGATGGGGTTGAGCCCATGCTGGCCCGTGCAGGGGACTGCGCCGCTGAGCAGCATGCTTTCTAGTAGAGACTTTCCCGACTGTCCCTGCTGTTCTTCAGCTGTGCCGCTCTCTCCTTCCAGTTGAAATCTGGAGAAAACACCTGGAAGCTTACAGTCAGTGTGCCCAGCAGCTGGAAGAATCGCTAGAGGCTTCAACCTCTCAGATGATGAACTTGAATTTATAAGAAGGGTTCTTTTGTGTGTTTGTATTTGGGGTAAGGAGGGGAGGTTTGAACAACTTTGTGGCCCTTTTCTTAGCTTTTCACTGGCCTAATACTTTTCACAGTATTTGTAACGCTGTTGAATTGGGACATTGGCAGCGTAGAGGGCATGGGAAGCAGCCTTTGTGGTATTCAAGGCTGCAAGTCCCGTGGCGGGCATTGGGGCTTGCTGACGGAAACCTTTCTGGAAGCCCTCTGAGCACACTGAATCCAGAAGACCCTGGAGAAGGTACTGAGCCCTCTGCTGCTCCAGAGCGACCACTGAGCCAGGTAGTTCGTCTGTGGAAACGGGAGCAGTGTGGCTGCTGTCCTCAGCCACGGGGGGGGGGGGGGGGGGGGCCAGCCCGGCGGGGAGCAGCGTCACAGCAGGAGGGCAGGAAGGGCCCTTCTCGGGATGTGGCCTTTCAGCGGGAAGATTTGGGGAGACCTGCAGGGTTTGCTAAAATGAGCCTCAAGAAAAATCGGTTTTCTAACCTGTGACCTTTGACATGAATTATTTCTTTTAGTTGTAATTTTTCAGAGAAACTATGTATATTGAAATTCCTAAATTTCAGTTTTGATAATCTACAAATCTTTCTTTTGTAAATGAACATGTTCTGAATGTGGTTTCTGTCTCAGAGGCCAGGAGGCAAAAAGTTTACTTTCCTATTTTCCTGTAAGTAAGAGGGCTTATTTATTTTCAATAAAGAGTGATTATTTAATTTCCCTGGAGACTTGGGTCATTTGGTTTATCCTTGGTCTCTTTCTTATTAGGTCTTCCTTTGTCTTGACCTGTGCCTTTCAGCCTTGGAATGGAAGGCGGGGGCTGAGCAGGGAGAGGCTTGTTATGCCCAGACCTCCTGGGGCTGGGAGTAGCAGCTGCTGAGGTCTCAGACCCTCAGAGACGGGCGTCTCCAGACCCTGCCCTGTCTCTGCCTGCCTGCTTGTCATAGAGGAAATGGCAGGATTGCAGTTTCACTTGTTTGTGCTTGTCAGGCAGACAGTGTGTGGTGTTGGCTTTGAAAATACTGTTAGTTGAATTCAGTCATGCTAGGTACTGTATCTCGGAGAGGTAAGTGGCCTATGATGAGCAAACAGAAGTGGAGTAATGAGTCAGAAATGGCACACCATGTGGCCAGGGCTGGCAGAGCCCTGCCTCTCTTGTCCTCTGTAACACATTATTCCCACTGTGTGCCCTACCTCTCCAAACACATTCTGAGCTGTTTAAATGGGGACGTAGGTTCTGGTTGACCAGCTCCTAACTCCAAGCCCCTTTTCACGGGTCTCTCTCTGGGCTGCCACGAGCAGCAGCATCGGAAGGCCTTTTCTGCTCTCCACATGTCGACAGGTAGCAAGTCAACTGGACTAGGTTTGAAAACAGGAGATTATTTGAGAATAAAGGTTCAAAAATTATTTTGGGAGAAAATGAAATAGCCTTTCAGCTGCACTAAGCAGCCTAGAATTGTGAACCTGCTGATAAATTAAAAAATAAGAAGTAGATTCTGGTCAAGATGGCAGAGCAGGTAAACTCTGAGATTGCCTCCTCCTATGATCAAAATTACAACTAAATTATAGAACTGTCAGTACTAACAACCACTTGAAGACTAGCTGAACAGAAGTCCTATAATTAAGGATATAAAGAACCACATTGAAACTGGTAGTGGGCATGGCGATGTGGACTGGGGAGTTCCCATACACATTGCGCTGATTAAGAAACAGCAGGGGTGCCTCTACTGCAGAGGTTCCCTCTGAGAAGCCAGGGGCCCACTCCTGTACCAGTTAACCCCGCACAGAGCACCACAGCTAGAAAGAGAATAATTTCTGGCTGTGAAAACCAGCAGGGATTCTGTCCAAGAAAAAGAGCTGCTAGAGCTGAAGCCGGTTTGGCTCAGTGGATAGAGCGTCGGCCTGCGGACTCAAGGGTCCCGGGTTCGGTTCCGGTCGGGGGCATGTACCTTGGTTGCGGGCACATCCCCGGTAGGGGGTGTGCGGGAGGCAGCTGATCGATGTTTCTCTCTAATCGAAGTTTCTGGCTCTCTATCCCTCTCTCTTCCTCTCTGTAAAAAATCAATAAAATATATTTAAAAAAAAAAAAAAGAAAAAGAGCTGCTAGAGAATGAGGTGCTGCTCTTAAAGTGCACACGCATAGACTCACTTGCTCACAAACACTTCCCCTAAGCACCAGTGCAGGGGCAGCAGCTTGAAAAGTGCCAGGGACGTATGGGGAGAAACTAAATTGACATACTCCAGGACAGTGGCTGGAAGGGTGGGGATTGGGAACCTCCGAGGTTAGAAGTACTGGCAGGTGCTATTCCTTTGTTGAGCTCTTCCTACCCAGCTGGCCAGGTACAAATCTGAGCTCTCCACTAACCTGGATCATACTGTTCATCCTTCACTGGTGATTCCCTGAGACCTTGTTCTCCCCAACCTGCTTGCCTGGCGCAAGCCTTTTCCAGTGGCTACTCCACAAAAGCAGCTCACCCCAGCTTGTGCTGTGGACTTTCCCCCAAATCTGCAAACCACACAGAGTGCTCTGGTCTTATGCTGTAGATTTTCTCAAATGTCTACAAGCCCCACACACGTGGCAGATGCCCTACTGAGACTTGAGCGAGACTTTCCCAAAGGTCCACAAACCCTGTACAAGCAGCGGCCAACCTCAGCGTGCACTGTGGCTCCGGGCAAGGGACCCCAAGCCCAGCACAAGTGGTGACCAGTCTCAACTTAAACAGTAACTCCCAACAATTGACCTGAAACCTGGCATAAGTGGTAGCCAGTCTTTGCCTGTAACATATCTCCAACTAAGCAGCCAAAAGCCAAGTGGCAGCTGGCCTCATCTCACATCACAATGCCCACCAAAGAATCCAAAGCCTGGCACAAATGGCACCTGGCCTTGGTTCTTAGCATAGCCCAGTGATGGGCAACCTTTTGAGCTTGGTGTGTCAAACTTCGCCAAAAGACTGAGCATAACTCGGGTAGTGTGTCACTTTGAGGAAAAAACATTTCGCAAATGTTTCATCCTCAGGAGCAGCAAATGTTTCATCGGCATGCGGCCGCATGTCATCAGAAATGGCTACGTGTGTCAGTGCTGACACGCGTGTCATAGGTTCGCCATCACTGGCATAGCCTCTCTCAAGCATCTCCAAGCCTAAAATAAGTGGAAATCGATACAGATCACTGTGTTGCTTATACCAAGCAACCCCCAAGTCTGGCATAAGTGGTAGCTGACTTTGCCCTCCCAAGATCCAGACTGTACCAGAGCCCCATCCAACCAGTTCCACAACTGACACGCTGAAAGGCAGCTTTGGCTGGCATCAGAAACTCTAATAAAATGAATCCTCTTCCATGGGGACAGCCCCTGTACAACAGCTGGCCCACTATAGTCATAGCTTTCACAGCCAGTCTGCTTGAGGGTCAACCCTACCCACTGATGTGCCAGCAGCAGCAGTCAAGGCCCAACCACAACAGGAGGCCCAACACAACCTACACGAGACACCCCTGGAGCATCCAGCTCAGGTGACCAGGAAGACTGCCACCGAGCCCTACAGAGCACATCCATAAGGTTACACTGTCAAGACTGGGAGATGTAGAAGATCTACCTAATATAAAGAAACAAACACAGGAAGTCAGCCAAAATGAGGAAAAAAAACATGTCCCAAATGAAAAAAAACAGGACAAAACTCTAGGGGAACCCCCCCCCCCCACACACACACACAAAATAAATAAAATGCAGGTAAGATAAAGAGTTCAAAACACTGGTTAAAAGAATGCCCCTTGACCTTTGGGAGAATAGATGAATTCTGAGAACCTCAACAAAGAGCTAGAAAACAAATTGAGATAGAAAACAAAAAACAGAAGAATATAATTACTGAAATGAAGAATACACTAGATCAGTGGTTGGCAAACTCAGTCAACAGAGCCAAATATCAACAGTACAACGATTGAAATTTCTTTTGAGAGCCGAAAACCAACTTCTGCGCATGGGCCACGAAGTTTCAATTGCACTGTACGTGCGCGCCCACACGTGGTATTTTGTGGAAGAGCCACACTCAAGGGGCCAAAGAGCCACATATGGCTTACGAGCCAGTTTGCCGACCACTGCACTAGATGAAGCAGAGGAAAATAAGGTAGCAGAACACATTCAATTGGACAGCAAAAAGAAAAAAAAATTTTTTTAAATGAGGATAGTTTAAGGGAACTTTGGGACAACATCAGGTGTAACAACATTCACATGATAGGGGTCCCAGAAGGAGAAGAGGGAAAAGGATTGAAATCCTATTTGAAGAGATAATGACTGAAAACTTATCTCACTTGACAAAGAAAACATACAAGTGCAGGAAGTACAGAGTCCCAAGCAAGATGAACTCAAAGAGGCCCACACTAAGACACATGATTAAAATGCCAAAAGTTAAAGACAGAGAATCTTAAAAGCAGCAAGAGAAAAGCAACTAGTTACTGACAAGGGAGCTCCCATAAGACAATCAGCTGATTTTCCAACAGAAATTGAAGGCCAGAAGGGAATGGCATGAAATATTCCAAGTGATGAAAGGTAAAACTTACAACCAAGATTGCTCTACCCAGTAAGGCTATCATTTAGAATCAAAGGAGAGATCAAGAGTTTCCCAGGAGAGAAAGAAACAAAATGAGTTTATCACCACTAAATCAATACTACAAGAATGTTAAAGGGACTTTAAGTAGAAAAGTAAAGATTAAAAATATGAATAAAAATATTTTAAAAAATTTTTCACCAACAAAGGCAAACAATAAAAGCAGTGGTAGAAAGGTTGAAGACAAAAGTAGGAAGATCGTGTGTACTTACAACAATAGATTAAGGGATACACACAAAAGAGATAAAAGAAAGTGACAAAAACATGAATGTGTGTTGAGTAAAAATTAGTGATTTTAGAATGTGTTCAATCTTAAGAGAAAATCAACTTAAATAGACTGCCATAAATATAGCTTGGTATATATATATAATACATGCTAACCAGAAATCTCTAAGAGACAAAAGAAATAAAAAAAGGAATCTAAACATAACATTATAGTAAGTCATCAAGATACAAGAGAAAAGAGCAAGAGAATATAAAAGGAATAGAAGAAATACAGTTAGAAAACAAGTATGAAATGGCAATAACTGCATACCTATCAATAATTACTTTAAATGTAAATGGATTAAGTGCCCCAATCAAAAGACATAGGGTGGCTGACTCAATCAAACACAAAACAAAAACCAAGATGAACATATGCTGCCTAGAAGAGACCTACTCCAGATAGACACACAAACTGAAAATAAGGGATGAAAAAATATATTTCATGCAAATGGAAACAAAAGCTGGAGTACCAATACTTATATCAGACAAAATAGACTTTAAAACAGAGGCTATAGTAATGAAAATAGCATGGTACTGGCAAAAAAAAAAAAAAAAAAAAAAAGACATAGATTAGACTAGAATAAGGATCCCAGAAATAAACCCATACCTACACTGAGTGGCCAGATTATTATGACCACCCCATCAGTACTTCGTTGGGCCACCTTGTGCCTTCAATACTGTGGCGATTCTTCTTGGCATTGATTCCACGAGATGTTGCAAGGTGATGCGAGGAATCTGACACCACGCCTGATGAACAGCACTGTTCATTTATGAGATTTGATGGTTGTGGAACCAGCTGCCTGATGGCTCTTAACTTCGTCCCACAAATGCTCAATTGGATTGAGATCTGGTGATTGTGGGGGCCACCTAAGCAAGGTAAAGTCTCCCTCATGTTCTTGAAACCTCTCCTGCACAATACAAGCACCGTGGTATGGCACATTGTCTTGTTGGAAGAAGCCATCTCCATTGGGATACGCCACCACATGATAGGATGAACTTGATCAGCAACGATACTTAAGTATGTTGTGCTATTCAGACGTTGTTCCACACGAATTAAAGGGCCCAAATCATGCCAGGAAAACATGCCCCAAACCATAACACTGCCCCACCAGCTTGAAGGGTTGTACTCATGCATGTGGGGTGCATGCTTTCATGCTGTTTCCACGAAATTCTCACTCTGCCATCTGCATGATGCAACTGGAAACGTGATTCATCGGACCACATGACTTTTTCCCAATGCTCGACTGTCCAATCCTTGTGTTCCTATGAGAATTGGAGACGTTTTATCTTGGTAACTGCAGACAGCAAAGGTGTTCAAACAGGCCTTTGGCTTCCATATCCCATATGATGCAGTGTATGGCTAATTTGCCTACCAATGTCAGGTTGTTATAATAATCTGGTCACTAAGCGTATATGGTCAATTAATCTATGAAAAAGAAGGCAAGAATATAAAATGGGTTAAATACAGTCTTCAAAAATTGTGCTGGGTAAACTGAACAGATAAATGCAAAAAATGAAATTACACCCTTTCTTACATTATATACAAAAATAAACTCAATAGATTAGAGACTTAAATATAAGGACTGAAACCACAAAACTCCTAGAAGAAAACATAGACAATAAACTCTGACATTTGCCTTAGCAATACTTTTTTTTTGATATTTCTCCTAGGGCAAAGATAACAAGAGCAAACAAACAAAGGGGACTACATCAAACTAAAAAGCTTTGCACAGCAAAGGAAACCATCAACAAAGCTAAAAGGCAACCTAATGAATGGGAGAAGATATTTACAAATGATATTTGATAAAAGATTTATATCCAAAATATATGAAGAACTCATACAGCTCAACATTATAAAAATAATCTGATTTAAAAATGGGCAACGGGAAGTTAAGGGAGCAAGGGTGGGGGATATTTGCAGTACATGCAACAATAAAAATAAAATGTATATTAAAAGCCAAAAATAAAAATGCTCAGAGGACCTGAATAGACATTTCTCCAAAGAAAACATACAGCTCCTAACTGTGGCCAATAGACACATGAAATGATGCTCAACATCACTAATCATCAGGGAAATGCAAATCAAAATCTAATGAGATACCACCTCACACTTGTCAGGATGGGTATCCCATCTAATAAAGATGGAATATGCAAATTGACAGTAACTGACAAAGATGGAGGCGCCCAAAGCCAATAAGGAGGGAATATGCAAATTGACACAACAAGGCGAGAGGCAGAAGGCGGCTCCAGCCCGGGCCGAAGGTGGAAAGGCAGCCAGGGGAAGGAAGGCCTATTCTTGCACGAATCTTCGTGCATCGGGCCTCTAGTTATCAATAAACCAACAAACAGCAAGTATTGTTGAGGAGGTTAAGAAAAGGAGCCCCCGCCGAAACCGGTTTGGCTCGGTTGATAGAGCATCGGCCTGCGGACTGAAAGGTCCCCGGTTCAATTCCGGTCAAGGGCATGTACCTTGGTTGCGGGCACATCCCCAGTGAGGGGTGTGCAGGAGGCAGCTGATCGATGTTTCTCTCTCATCGATGTTTCTAGCTCTCTATTCCTCTCCCTTCCTCTCTGTAAAAAACCAATAAAATATATTAAAAAAGAAAAAAAAAGAAAAGGAGCCCCTTGGGATTTGGGGGATTGTAAATTGGTGCAGAAACAGAATGAATACACTCTACCTATATAAAGCTACCCATATTGATCTCAGTAGATGTTAAACCCAGATTGTTACTCTAACCTGATTTTTCTCTCAGAACTAGAGCTTGCATGTTAAAAATTTTGTGTTTTACAGTTCAGGAGTTTCGGTTTCTGTGTGAACCTAAGGAGCAGCCTGACCTTCAAGGCCGTTGCTATTGCTGACTGCCCAGACACAGATGGCCAACTCAAGGATGCTGACCATGAGAATCCATATTGGGGACAGCCAGGACTCTGCCTTCATGTCCACAGCCCCTCCCCCTGCTTTCCCTCTCCCTCCTTATAAACACCCCTGCCTGCACTGAGATCTTAAGATGGGTTTTTGAGGATGGGGAAAAGTCTCCCATCTTCTTGAGATGTGGGCACTCAAATAAACCCCGTTCCTCTCCATCGTCACCTGCCGTGGGATGTGCTGGCTTTCTTTGCGGCAGGCAACCGAACCTGGGATCCTTTGGTTGCAGTGCAGCCACTATGGAGTGTCCTTCAAGAATTAAAAAGAGAACTATCCTATGACCCAGCAATTCTACTTCTGGTTATTCAAAGAAAAAACAATAATTGGAAAAGATATATGCACACCTCGTTCATTTCAGCATTATTTACAACTAGAGGCCTGGTGCATGAAATTTGTGCACAGGTAGGGTTCCTAGGCCTGGCCAGCAATCAGGACCGATCTGTGGGGCGACCGGTGGGATGACAAGGGGGCCTCCGCTAGCACCCACCTTGGCTGGCCTGGGGCCTGGGGGCAGCTCCTGCATTGAGCATCTGCCCCCTGGTGGTTAGTGTACATCATAGCGACCGGTTATTCTGCTGGTCATTCTGCCATTTGGTTGATTTACATAGTAGGCTTTTATTATATAGGATAGCCAAGATGTGGAAGCAGCCTAAGTATCCATTGATGGACGAATAGATAGAAATGACGTGGTAATATATACAATGGGATATTACTCAGCCGCTGCGTTAGCCTGCTCACTCTCATCCTGTGATGCCTATGCCAGCTCCACTTCCTCCCTTCACCTCTAGCCGCATTGCATCATTGTGACTCCACTACCATGTTCGAAGTGTGCCCCTGGTCCAGGGCTCCATCTTGAAAAGGGGCTGGAGGTGCTGAAGGGCCTCATTGAGAGGCATCTTGGTGGCAGGCTCGAACCCCAGCCTCAGCAATCAATTGATGTGTCTCTCTCACATCGATGTTTCTCTCTGTCTCTCCCCCTCCCTTCTTTCTCTAAAAATCAATGGAAAAATATCCTTATGTGAGGATTAACAACAACAACAACAAAAGTCTCTTCTGTCACCAAATGTTTACCTCTGAATACATCCTATATAATAAAAGGCTAATATGCAAATCGACCGAACGGCAGAACAACTGGTCACTATGATGCTCACTGACCACCAGGGGGCAGACGCTTAATGCAGGAGCTGCCCCCTGGTGGTCAGTGCACTCCCACAAAGGGAGTGCTGCTCAGCCAGAAGCCCTGAGCCAGGCTCATGGCTGGCGAACGCAGTGGTGGTGGTGGTACCCTCTCCTGCCGCTGTGGCAGCGCTAAGGATGTCTGACTGCTCCTGGAGCGGGCCTAAGCCATCAGTCAGACATCCCCCAAGGGCTCCTGGACTGCGAGAGAACACAGGCTGGGCTGAGGGACTCCTCCCCACCCCTGAGTCCATGAATTTCGTGCACCGGGTCTCTAGTATGTAAATAATGTTTTCTGTAAATAACCTATTTATTTTTCCATTCTCTACAACTGGATAAAGTGTCAAGTCAAATCTGGTCTTATTAACCCTACCAGACCGCTGTACCGATTTTTCGGTAATTTCCAAATCTGCCACTATACCGCTGTACCTAATTTTCAGTACTTTGCCTAGTACGTGAAAAAAATGCGTCACAAACTAAAAATAACCAACCAATCGTGGTCAAACCTCATGGTTAGCCATTGCAAATGTCTGCCCCCATGTGTTTGAATTGACTTTGTGTGGTTTGACGTGAAAAAATTCTGAAAATTCACAATGAAACAAGCGGCTGATGAACCAAGCACTTCAACAGGAAAGCGAAGTAGGTCTAGGCTTATCACAGTCCAACAGGTGATCGATACTTTGGTTGATTCAGACTCTGAGGTGGAATACTGGCGCTAGATGAAAGGTAGACCTATTTTCTACAATGTCTCCAAGTTCCATCTTATTCTAACCACTTGTTTGCATGTAACTAACATTTTTCTATATCATGTTGATTTTTTCTCTTTAATGCTCAGGAGCCCAGGTATAGGGGACAGTTAGGTTCAGGGCCTCAGGTCTGGTAGGGTTAACCTAGAAATACTCTTTAGGATTTTTATAACAAAGAGTTTTGGCTACTAATGCAGTTCTAAGAATTGTGTTTATAATTTAAATAAAAGTTATTTGAATTTCAAACATCACAGGACAGTGCTTTCATCTGAACCACGACTGTTTTAAGTACCCCAGGGAATTCACACCTAATGCTGCCTTTTTGTGTAGATGTGTTTTATTTTTCAGCCTAGAGCAGCCAGACATAAATACACTAGATTTAGCCGTAAAAAGTGCTCCAAGTAGCTGACAAGATATTTTGGGGGATTCATTTGCCAAACTTATTTTTTTTTAATTTTTTAAAATTATTTTAAAAAATAAAAAAAAATTTAAATTTATTGATTGGTTTTATAGAGAGAAGAAGAGAGAGAAACATGGATTTGTTGCTCCACTTCTTTATGCATTCACTGGTTGATTCTTGCACGTGCCCTGACTGGGTGTGGGAAAGCATGGGACTTGGTTGGAAAGCCTGTGAGGAGGAATCTCTGAAAGGTCAGAGGCCTCTAGGGGACCTAGCTAAAGGCAGCAGCTCCTGCCTTGACTTTTCCAAACAAGTCTGAGCCCCTGGGTGTTTTGCTAGAATCTTTATGTTTAGATTTTGAAATGCCCGTGCTTAAAGGATGCATGTGTCTTCTCAAGGATGCTTACCCTCTGATAGTATATAATAGTTAGTTCAAGCTGTGGTTACAATAAAAGCCTAAGGAGGCAGGCCATCGAGGCTGCTTTGTTCCTAAAGCGAAACAGCCCCTTAGCCTTCTCTTTCACAGGAACATGTGTCAGAGTCATCTGTTCATCCATCGCTCAGGGTCTGCTGGTCAGTCCGGGCAACTGGGGATTGAACCTGTAAACTTGGCATATCATGATGATGCTCTAACCAACTGAGCTACCTGGCCAGGGCTGTATTATTTTAACTCAAGAAATGAATACAGGAGAACAGAACATATTCTATATATTTCATCATTTTGTCATTTTTGTTAGCAAAAACTAACACTTTTTCAGAAGCTTAATGTACTCAAAGTGTGTGGGCTTTATAAGACTAGCATTGTTACAGGGCAGTGTTTCTTTAGCCTAGGGCAGTGGTCGGCAAACTCATTAGTCAACAGAGCCAAATATCAACAGTACAACGATTGAAATTTCTTTTGAGAGCCAAATATTTTAAACTTCTTCTAACGCCACTTCTTCAAAATAGACTCGCCCAGGCTGTGGTATTTTGTGGAAGAGCCACACTCAAGGGGCCAAAGAGCCGCATGTGGCTCGCGAGCCGCAGTTTACCGACCACGGGCCTAGGGAATCATTTTTTTTTTAATATATTTTATTGATTTTTTTACAGAGAGGAAGGGAGAGGGATAGAGAGCTAGAAACATCGATGGGAGAGAAACATCGACCAGCTGCCTCCTGCACACCTCCTACTGGGGATGTGCCCGCAACCAATGTACATGCCCTTGGCCGGAATCGAACCTGGGACCCTTCAGTCCACAGGCCGACGCTCTATCCACTGAGCCACACCAGTCAGGGCAAGGGAATCATTTTTTAAGAATCAGACATTTACTAGACCTGTGATAGGGCCCAAGGAGTATGTTTGTGCAAAACATTTTTTTCTCCAGTATAAACAGCCTTATTTGGAACTTATTCCCTTAAAGGATGAAATGGCTTAAATCCCATGGATGTTGGATTCAACCAAGAAAATGAAAAGGCCCAGCAGCTGGGAAACGGGCCGTTTAAACGTTCCCAGGACCTGTGCCACCAGGCCACTCGCTGGCTCCTCCGCACTAGGGGCTTCATCACAGTCCCGTTCCCACTGCATCTCGTGTTTGGTGGGTTGAAGGGCTGAGTCCAGTTCCTGGGCTGGGAGCTGTTGTGCTGGGCTGGGGGCTGTGCCGGGCTGGGGGCTGTGCCGGGCTGGGGGCTGTGCCGGGCTGGGGGCTGTGCTGGGCTGGGGGCTGTGCCGGGCTGGGGCCTGTGCCGGGCTGGGGGCTGTGCCGGGCTGGGGGCTGCCGTGCTGGGCTGGGGGCTGTGCCGGGCTGGGGGCTGTGCCGGGCTGGGGGCTGTGCCGGGCTGGGGGCTGCCGTGCTGGGCTGGGGGCTGTGCCGGGCTGGGGGCTGTGCTGGGCTGGGGGCTGTGCCGGGCTGGGGGCTGTGCCGGGCTGGGGGCTGCCGTGCTGGGCTGGGGGCTGTGCCGGGCTGGGGGCTGTGCTGGGCTGGGGGCTGTGCCGGGCTGGGGGCTGCCGTGCTGGGCTGGGGGCTGTGCCGGGCTGGGGGGGGGCTGTGCTGGGGGCTGTGCCGGGGGGGCTGTGCCGGGCTGGGGGCTGTGCCAGGCTGGGGGCTGTGCCGGGCTGGGGGCTGTGCCGGGCTGGGGGCTGTGCCAGGCTGGGGGCTGTGCCGGGCTGGGGGCTGTGCCGGGCTGGGGGCTGTGCTGGCTGGGCTGGGGGCTGTGCCGGGCTGGGGGCTGTGCCGGGCTGGGGGCTGTGCCGGGCTGGGGGCTGTGCCGGGCTGGGGGGGGCTGGGGGCTGTGCCGGGCTGGGGGCTGTGCGGGCTGGGGGCTGTGCCGGGCTGGGGGCTGTGCCGGGCTGGGGGCTGTGCCGGGCTGGGGGCTGTGCCGGGCTGGGGGCTGTGCCGGGCTGGGGGCTGTGCCGGGCTGGGGGCTGTGCCGGGCTGGGGGCTGTGCCGGGCTGGGGGCTGCTGTGCTGGGCTGGGGTGCCGGGCTGGGGGCTGTGCCGGGCTGGGGGCTGTGCCGGGCTGGGGGCTGTGCCGGGCTGGGGGCTGTGCCGGGCTGGGGGCTGTGCCGGGCTGGGGCTGTGGGCTGGGGGCTGTGCCGGGCTGGGGGCTGTGCCGGGCTGGGGGCTGTGCCGGGCTGGGGGCTGTGCCGGGCTGGGGGCTGTGGGGCTGGGGGCTGTGCTGTGGGCTGGGGGCTGTGCCGGGCTGGGGGCTGTGGGGCTGGGGGCTGTGCCGGGCTGGGGGCTGTGCCGGGCTGGGGGCTGTGCCGGGCTGGGGGCTGTGCCGGGCTGGGGGCTGTGCCTGGGCTGGGGGGGCTGTGTGCTGGGCTGGGGGCTGTGCCGGGCTGGGGGCTGTGCTGGGCTGGGGGCTGTGCTGGGCTGGGGGCTGTGCTGGGCTGGGGGCTGTGCCGGGCTGGGAGCTGTTGTGCTGGGCTGGGGGCTGTGCCGGGCTGGGGCCTGTGCCGGGCTGGGGGCTGTGCCGGGCTGGGGCCTGTGCCGGGCTGGGGGCTGTGCCGGGCTGGGGGCTGCCGTGCTGGGCTGAGGGCTGTGCCGGGCTGGGGCCTGTGCCGGGCTGGGGACTGTGCTGGGCTGGGGGCTGTGCCCGGCCTGGGGCTGTGCCCGGCTGGGGGCTGCCGTGCCTGGAGGGAGCCTGCCAGCGAGTGGCCTGATGGACCTTGGAGTGATGGAAGTATTTTATCCAGCCTGGTGATGGTTCCAACACTGTGCATTTGTTAAAACTCATCCAGTTGTACTTTACTGTATGTAAATTATACCTTAATAAATCTGACATTTAAAGAAAAGAATGAAATCTTGCCATTTTCAACAACATGGATAGACCTAGAGGTTATTATGCTAAGTGAAATAAGTCAGACAGAGAAAGATACCATATGATTTCATTTCTATGTGGATCTAAAATCAAAATAAATGAACAAACCAAACAAACTCATAGTTACAGAGCAAATGGATGGCTGCCAGGTGGGCTGGGGGCTGGGTGGCAAGGGGGGGTGTTAGGAAATGCAGATCACCAGTTATGCACATGGTGGCACAGCAGTGACGCTCAGCACAGGGAGGGGGGTCAGCACTATTGTAATAACTGTGTGTGGTGCCAGGGGGTACAGACTACCGGGGTGACCCCTTCATAAGGTGTGTAAATGTCTAACCACTGTGTTGTACACCTAACGCTAATATAATATTGTATGTTAACCGTAATTGAAGGATACATTTTAAAATTTAAAACGACAAAATGGTATTTTTGAAAACCGTTAAGGGTATCTGTGCTGGTGGAGCAGGTTGTCTGTGGCGAGCCCCTGCGGGTGGTGGCCTCGCGCCCATCCAGCAGACCGAGGGGAAGGCGGCCGAAGCAGGCCCACTGCCGCGGGAGGCCATTCCCCCGCAGAGGCCGCTGCTGCAGACGGGGGGGCGGGGGCGCGGCGGCTGCGCGGCGCCCACCTGCTGGGGAGCAGACCCGCGGGGCTCCCCGCACCCACTGCACTGAGCAGATGTGGACGCTCCACCTGTGTTTCGTGGGACATTGCAGAGTCCGAATCCACCCCAACCACATTTCCCAACAGAACACTGCTGCCACGGCAACCAGGAGCCTGCCGCTGAGCGCCAACGTGCGCTATGTCCAGACCCGAGGGAGAGAGTGCCAGAGGCCGGGGAGCACCAAGCAGAGGGCAGGACCCGCCAGGAAACCACTCAACACCTCCACACGCGCGTGGGCAGAGCGCTGGGCACCTGGCGGGCAGAGACCAGGCCACTCCAGCCCAGCTGAGCCGTCCCCGTCCCCGCGGCCTCGCTCGCAGGGACCCTGGGAGCACGGGTGGACGAGGATGCGAGCCGCTTGGAGACACTGCCCGGAGAGGCGGCCTCGGGGCGGGGGCGGGCCGGGCACAGGCGCTGGCCACGAGGCTGGGGGCCAGCCACCGCCAAGGTGGGAAGAGCAGCTGGGCTTGTTTCCGGTTTGGTTCTCTGCAGGCGGCATGCGGCCAGCACTGTCCTCCACACCGGAGGGTCTGGTCCGAGCTTCCGCTTTGGCAGCGGGACTCACAGCAGCGTGACAGCATCCGGGTCACCGCAGGAAGACACGCCCGAGACGCCCCACACAGCCGGGCTGCAAGCGGCACTGCACGCGGAGCCTCATGGAAACGGGGGCGCCCCGAGCTCAGGGAGGACCGCACAGCCCTCAGTCCCAGGCGGCCACGGGGCCTTGGCGGCACTGAGGTCAAGGCCTGCTGGGTGGCCGCCTTCCCCTGCCGCGCTCCTGGCGCGGGGCTGGCGGGAGGGTGGGACGGCGCAGGCTGAGTCGCAGCAGTGATGCCGGCGGGAGGGGCCTGTGCTGCCGCCAGCGCCTTGTGGCCACCTGCATCAGGTGCAGTGACTCGGGTCACGAGGGAGGGAGAGCTGGAAGAGCCATCACACATGCTGCCGGCCGCTGTCTTTGTTTTAAAATATATATTTTTTATGGATTTCAGAGAGGAAGGGAGAGGGAGAGAGAAACACCAATGATGAGAGGCATGTGTCAGCTGCCTCCTGCAGGCCCCACACTGAGGATCAAGCCTGTGACCTGGGCCTGTGCCCTGACGGGAATCGAACCGTGACCTCCTGGTTCACAGGTCAACCGCTGAGCCACGCCGGCCGGGCCAGTTTCTCAGGGCAGCCCGTCCCCGGCCTGGTGCCCTGCTTCTGCCCGTAGAACTGTCACAGGCGAGCACCTAACTAAAAAGGGATTCCAGCTGCGGCCACACGTCCCGCCGGGCCCTTCCGCTCCAGTGCCCGCGCCGCAGGGAGCAGGCAAGGTGACAGCCGCGGCCCAGGGCCTCTCCACGGGCGTGGCAGGTGGCATCGGGTGGCACTGCCCCCTGGTGGCTAAAAGGTGTCCTTGTTACAGCTCTCCTGAAAGAAGAACATCTTTGAATTCCTGGCAGAACAGCCGGCCTCACGTCCCTCACTCCCTTCCCCACAGACGGTCTCAGGTGTGGCCAGAGGCCTCAGTCTCCTGTCCTGTGTGCTCCCCCTGGGCTAGGAGGGACCCTGCGGGGAAGTAGCCTGCGGGCAGCAAGGAGGGACCTGGGCAGCTTTAACCCAGGACACCATGAGAGCTGGGGTTTGAACTCACAGCTGACGGCTCCGCGCTGGGGTCCATCGGGTCAGGCCCTGAGGTGGGGCCTCGCAGGGCCAGCCTCGGAATGCCTGTCTGCCACCTGGGTGTTGGGAGGGGGCACGCTGCGTGGCCCGTGCCGCCTCTGGGGCCTGCCCAGCAGACCCCAGCAAGTGCTGAGGCCACAAGCACTGCTCTTGCCCGCACCCAACATCCCACCTGCCCGGGAGGTGGGGATGGCACGGGGACACGTCTAACCAGAGGCCTCTGCACCCACATCCCTCCGGTCTGTCTGACTTCAATCTCCTGTGAGGGCCCCACCCCCAGGCAGAATGGGCCCGAACCATCCCACAGAGGGGCACTGCCCGCGGGCCACGTACCCACACCTTCCTCCAGCTCTGCATCATGCGGCCGTGCTCCCCGGCCACAGCCCTCCAGGTGGCCAGCTCTCTGGTCCACTTCTCCCGGGGGGTCACCTCTGCAAGAGAGAAGGGGCTCCAGGGCTCGGCTCTGCAGGCCCCGCTGCTGGACGGAGCAGCCTGAAGCCGAGTGGCCTTGGGTAGGCCTTCACCCCCGAGGGCCTCACCTTCTTGCCCTGGGGGCTTCTACAGCCAGTATCCCCCGCCCTTCCCAGGCCACCAGCCCCAAGTGCACTGGCCCTGCCCTCCCTCACTGGCACTTTGCGCAGGCAGCAGCGGGCTAACCTCCCACACCCCGTGGGACCAGGAGAGACGCTGGGCCTCGGGCAGTGGGAGGCGGGGGAGGCCAGAAGCCAGCTCAGCTGAGCCACTGTGGCCTCCCCGGAGGGGAGGGAAGGACATCACCTGTGGTGGCTGCGCGGCCGCCAGGGCCTGGGCCTGGATTGTGAAACAGTGACAGCAGGCTGTCGGAGGCACCACCCTGAGCCAGCTTTCCTCGCAAACTAACAGGAACTACGTCGCTGCTTTGGACAACATGCCACCAGTTTCAGAAATGGGGTCCGAGAACCCGAGCCTTTGGCAGGAAGCGGAGCTCACACCTGAGCAGACTGGGGGGCCGGGTGGCGCCCTACGACCAGCCCACGCCGCGGCCCTTGACTCCGAGCTGCAGGCCCGCCGCCCCCGCACAGCAGGCGGGACACACTGCACAAGGAGTTGTCCCTCACCCACCCCACACGCCTGCCCGCCTCCCACACACGCAGGAAGGCGCGGGGAAGACCGCTAGCTCCTCGTGCTGTGCCTGAGAGTTCTCCCAACTTGTCAGCTGTCCGTGAGCCGCCACCTAAGTCAGGCCCTGCTCTGTCCCAGAGCGTGACAGTCCACCACCTGCCAGCGGGGATAAGGGTTCCTGCCTCTGAACCAAGCACCTGACCCAGACGAGGCGGGCACAGGCCCCTGGGCCAGGCGCCTGCCGCTGTCACCACAGCGACTCGCTGGGGGCGCTGCTCACCTGGCTCTGAGTGAGTGTGTACGCCACGTTCAGCGGGTGTTCTAGCTCATCCTGAGCACAGGCAGGGATTTCACAGAAGTGACCAGAACAGAGGTTCCGGGGAGTAAACATTTACAATGATTTTTTCTGTTTCCCAAACCCTGAATAAAATGACAAAATTATCTATCTATCAATCTATCATCTATCTATCTATCATCTATCTATCAATCATCTATCTATCTATCTATCTATCTATCATCTATCATCTATCTATCAATCATCTATCTATCATTATCTATCTATCATCTATCTATCAATCATCTATCTATCATCTATCTATCAATCATCTATCTATCATCTATCTATCTATCTATCATCTATCTATCTATCTATCATCTATCTATCATCTATCAATCATCTATCTATCTACCTACCTACCTACCTACCTACCTACCTACCTACCTATCTATCTAAACACACACCTATACTCTTGAAAACAGTGACTAGGGGAGGAAACAGCACGAACATGGGAGGGGAAGCTCGGGGGGTGGGGGTAGGCACACCGGGACACCTCCCTGGCAAACGCAGAGCGGGTCCTGGGCCGGCCCTGGGGACCCCGAGGGGCAGCCTCACAGAATGGCCGGAGCCCTGGCAGCAGGCGCTCCAAGCCGCTGGCTCCCAAAGCTGGGAGCACGTGCCCCAGCCCTCCCCGCCCCACCCCGTGGAGCCTCCCACCCTCGCCCAGAGGAAACGGGCCTCGGAGGCATGGCAGGGTCTCGGCAGCACGGCCGAGGGGCGCACAGGGAGCGGACAGGGTCGCGGGTGTTCCCACCAAACGAGAGGCCCGTCCTCCGGCACCACCGGCAGCGACTGACCGTCTGCAGGGCCCGTGCTCCAAGGGTGGCAGCGGGACCCCAGCGCCCCCGGATGGCACACAGGCCAGTGGAGAGGTGCGGGCACAGGGGCCCCTGGTAACTTCCTAACCCAGTGCCCCTCCCCGGGACTCGGTTCAGCAGCCCTGGGCGGGCCTGGAGCGCTGCGTCCCAACACCCTTTCCAAGGCCGGGGTGTGAGGTGCCGGGCACTGACCGCACCGGGGTAGGAAGGGCCCCACCGGAGCCATCCTTGGCCCTCTCTAAGCCGACAATCGAGGGCCACGAGACTGAGGGAAAGAGAAGACAGAAAAACAAGCAGAACAGGCCACTTGGAGGGAGAAGAAGTGAGAATAAGCCCACCACCTCGGAGTGAAGAGAGGACACTGTGCCAGGAAGCAAGAACGGGGTTTAACAGCAAAGCACGGATGCAAAGCTCTTCCTGTGTCAGGTGGCAGTGAGCCGGGACAGGAACCGGTGTGCCCACTAAGAAGGCGCCAGGAGAGGGGAAGCGAGAGGGCGGCAGCGAGGAGGTGAGGCGGGGTGGGGGTGGGGGATGGGGGGGGCGGCCCAGCGGCCCCGCATTTTGGAAACAGGTTCCGAAAGAGAACAGAGGAGGGAGCGGAGGTTCAGGGAGACCAGGGCGGGCTTCCGCAGGAGCGGGCGCCAGGCTGGGACCGGAGGTGCTCCGGAGGCAGGGGAGAGGCCGGGGAGAGGCCGCAGGCGCGGCGCCGGAGCGAGGCCGGTGGGGCGAGTCCTCACACACCACGCGTGACTTTAGACAGAACTGCTTGCCCCGCCAAACTCATCTCAGCGTGGCGACGGGACAGCCACAGGCTCTGCAGACTCTGCTCCCGGTGGCTGGGGGACAGACCCCGGGAACCGCAGTGCCTGGGCCCGGACACAGCCCCGGTCAGAGGGGGGCCGCCCTGGCCCCTGGAGCAGAGTTCGGGGAGGCTGAGGACGTGACCCCGTATGACTGCGGGGCAGGACTTCAGACAACGGCAGAGCCTGGCGTGGAAGGGATCGCTCAGACCCGCGCAGATGGAGCTCAGCACAGCCCCGCACAGGAAACCAAAGTACAGGAAGGGCCATCGGCCAGACCTTGGGCTCGGCCTCCGGGAACGCCCACACTCTGAGCGGGGAGGCCGGCGGCTGTGCACAGGGGTGGGGGGGGCGGCGCGCAGCCATGAAAATGGACTTGCATCTTTCCTGTGAAAGCCAGGCTGGAAGTCAGCGCCCACGCCCTGTGGGAGACACGGTGGCCCGTGAGGGAGGGACCACACCCAGGAGAGCCAGCCGGGCGGGCAGGGCCGCTTACCGGGCTCCAGCACGGTGACCCGCACGCGGGAGGTCTGGCTCCCCGCCGAGGAGAGGACGGAGCAGCGGTACTCGGTGCTCTCGCGGACGGCGTCCCGCAGCCAGCTGAGCACGTGGGCCCTGCCATCGGGCAGCGCGTGGGTCTGCACGGGGACACACGTCTCCAGTTCGCGCCCGTTCTTCTCCCAGACAAAGTGAGTGTCCGCAGGACCTGGGGACACACAGGCCAGCTCCACCCGTGTCCCAGGACCCAAGGGGGTCCACGGGAACGGCCCTGGGGCAGGGGAGGGGCTGGGCTGCCCAGATCGGGGGCTCTGTTGTCCCAGCTGGACCTGAAGTGAAGGACAGCGTGCCGCTCAGTCCCGGCCTGGCCCTGGAGCAGGCTGCAGGGCAGGCCCCCTGTGGTCCCCCGTGACCCCGAAGGAACAGGCTCGTGCCCTCCCTGCCCAGGGGACCTGCTGCTTAGCCCCCTCAGACGTCCTTCTCAGAATGCACCTGCACAGCCGTGTCCCCCAGAGCACCCGCCTAGGCCATCAGGGCTGCACCCCCTTCTCCTCTCCCGGCTGTGAGCCCAGTGCAGCGCGTGGTGGGTGTCTGTTCTGAACAGGGGGTTCTGAGCCTGGGAACTTTCATCCCGCGCCCCCCGCCCCCCCCAGCCCTGCTGCCAAAGGCAGGGCCTCCTCAGGCCACACCACTGTCCCCGCCACAAAGGCCAGAGCCCTGCCCCTGACAGGGCCTGGCTGGGCCGTGATGAGGGAGTGGGAGCAGCTGCCTGGGAGCTCCTAGGGGGCCGGGGCGGGCGCTGGGAAGGGCTGAGGCCCCGAGGGCCTGGAGGACTCGAGGGCAGTGGGGAACGGGCCTTTCTCCCACCCTGGCCCTTGCTGCTGCTCAGGGTCTTAGCTCTGCTGGGCCAGACTTGAGCCGGAGCATAGCTCCCGGGCTCTCTGCCTCAGGTGGGACCAGGGACAGGTGTCCAGCCGGTGCAGAGGGGAGTATGGTGGGCGGGAAGGCAGGGGCCAGAGAGCCAGAAGCAAGACCAGCTCTGGCCCGGGGCTGGAGCAGCCCATGGGGCCACCTTCTCATCCCCAAAGAGCAGATGAGCCCGGGCCCGCGGGCTGTGCTGAGGCAGGCCCACCTCCCCGCTGCCGAAGGCAACCGGGCCAGGACCCCGCGGACTGTGAGCCGGCTCCCCTGGGTCTGCTGAAGAAAGGACCAGCACAGGCTCCCGCCGCGGGTGCAGACCTGGTGCAGGTGGCACAGCGAGGGGAGCAGCGATGGGCCGGACTCCTGCGGTGTCTGTCCCTGCCGCTCCCGGTCACAGCACCAGGGCCGGGCCAGGCTGCACCTGCGCACCCTGCTGCTCCCCCTCACTTCTGCCTGGGCCCGGCAGGCACCCCAACAGCATGGACGAGGGGACACCCTCCAGCCTCCTTGCCCAGGAACCTGACAAATGCCTGATAGTCCGTGTGGACGCCACCCCCTGCAGGTGGGTGGGCTGCGGGACCACCCAGCCCAGCGCTGCCCCGCCCCGTGATCACCCCACTACCTGAGACTCGGTTTTCAAAGGCCAGGTTCTTCCCACCGACCTGGACAAGATGAAATAAACGGCTTTGTGCAGGACAGCCAGCAGAGGAAGGACTATGCCTGCCTGCAGTGGCCAGAGTGCACTGAGCAGACACATCTGAGCCGAGGACTAACTAGCCAGCACAGACGGCAGCAGGCGTGTGGGTGTGCGAGTGTGTGGGTGTGGGAGTGTGTGGGTGTGGGAGTGTGTGGGTGTGCGAGTGTGCGGGAGCATCCCCGCCAGACACAGGGGGCGTGGGGCGCACACTGTCTCAGGAGGGCGAGGTGGAGGGCAGAGACCAGCATGTGCTGGGTCTTTAGAAAGAGGGGGACTTCTACTTTAACCGAGATTCCTTTCGATGGCTCCCCAGCTCCACCGGGCCCCTGTCCCTTCCTCAGCAATCCTCCAGGGACAGGCCTCAAAGAAACTGCCTCCCCAGGGCAGTCAGACCCGGACCAGTCAGTCCTGGGAATGATTCCGAGACGATGACCGGACCGTGTGGAGGAGTAAGGCGCCGTGCCTGTGAGCGAGACGTTGGGAAGCGTCCTCCAGGGGTCCGTCCATAATGATGGGACAGCCACCGTGTCATCATCCATCAGGAATCACATTTAAGAAAAAGATTTAGCAACAGAGAAAAACTGACATGATGTTCAATGAAAGAATACACGTGCGTGTGTGCACGTATGTACATGAATGTATAAATGTGTGCATGTACATGCATGTAGACACATTCACATACATGCACAGAGAAAAGGCCTAAAAGTGCTCTAATGCTGCTGGTGGCTACCTTTGGATGGTTTAATTTTAGGTCATTTAGATTTTGCTCTTTATACTTTCCCAGAGTTTCTAAATTCACTGTAAAAAACAATGCCTTTATAATAAAAATAAAATGCGATAGAGGAAAAAGAAATGTGCTTACTCGGAGGGAAATTCTGAATGCAACCAAGTACTATGCGTGGCCCTGGCCATCGCCGAGGACGTGCCGCTGGGGAGCATGTGCTCTGTGTGCTGGATCCTCATTGTTTGACTCTGTCTCTATAGCTGTGTGTGGTTTTGTCTCTGCTCACAGGTAGCTCTCTCCACACACGCACGTCGTGCACATGCACAGGTGGACCGCATGTACTTGCTGCCTCTGCACACGCACATGCTCACACCTGACACCACAGACGTCCCGTACTGCACAGCAGCCTCCAACCCCACGCTCGGGCCACTCCCCGGCTGCCAGGCATCGCGGGGTTGTAACTTCAGAAAATGATTCTCGTGAGGTGCTATGATCAAGAATGCGAGACTTTTCTTTGGTGGACACTGGAGTCAGTTTCAAAGGCCCGTCTCCTTCCTCACCCCCAGCACCGCCTGCTGATAGGATGGGTGCAGCAGCTTCTGGAAGGCTCCGAGGACCAGCGCTGGGCGAGGCAGCGGTGGCTGAGCTGACTCCGCACCCCAGCCACATGGGCGAGGCGCTCTTTCAGGAGCAAACTCCCCACAGCCCCCCGCTCCTGGGTGTGAACAGTGCGGGAGCCCCCTAAGCATCGCTAAACAGTCTTTAAATGTGTGGTAAACGCAGCAAAACATTAACATGTTAACGAAGTACTTACGTTCCATTTATTCTTTAAAAAAAACTATCCAACTCATTCTGAATGCAGAGGAAATCAGAGAGAGAGGGAAAGCGAAAGTTAGAACGGTCAGCAGGCCCCACCCTGTGACACTAGTGGGGACCCGGGCAGCCCAAACCAGTCGCCACGGGGCCGCTCCTTGGAGGCTCAGCATGCGGGGCTGCCGGAGCTGGCTGCTGGGGGGTGGAGCTGGCAGTCGCCGGTCCTAGCCTCCCTCAGGGCCAGGGCCTTCCTGCCCCGTCTCCCCCCAACCCATTGTCCGAGGAGAGCAGTGTGGCAGAGCTGATTCTTTCTGACAAAACCAGAGCCTGGGAGCCATGGCCTCTCCCCGAGGAGGGGACACCATCCTGGAGGTGGGGGCCCGAGAGCCCGAATGGAGGGGATGTGCTGGGCCATCCCCCAGGGGCGCCCAGGCAGCAAGTCCTCAGGGTCCCGTGCACGTGGTCCACTCTTACCCCCAGGCCGGTGGCCAGCGAGCTAGCCACCTCCCATTCCCGTGCCCAGGGTCCTGCCAGCACCCCCCGGGGGGCCACTCAGAGCACCAGGGCTGCGTGCACCCAGGACCCCCATGCCGGAGCCCCCATGCACTCCCTGCAGGCCCCGGAGCCGCAGAGGCACAGAGGTCGGGCGGCCCCAGCGGGAAGGGAAGGTGCTCTCCGGTCTCCAGCACCCCGGCTGCATCGCTCTCCTCCTCAGAGTGTCTCGAGCCTGTCACAAAGCTGCCTGGGACCAGCTGAGAGCAAACCCAGGTCCGAGCTCCTGGGGCCCGAGCCGAGCTGTGAGGGGTGCGGCAGGCGCCTGCACGGCCCCCAGCTCCATGGGGGAGCCTTCTGTGGGTGACGCTGCTGAGGCAGGAGGCCTCCAGGGACCCAGGGTCAGCCCGCTCTGTCGTTAACAATGTGGATCATCACTCCACAAAGACAAGAGAGCTTCGGGGAGAACCACCTCAGCAGGCACGCTCAGCACCGAGGCCAGCAAGGTGATGGGACACTCCCACCCCCTCCAGGCCAGCATGGTGATGGGACACCCCCACCCCACCCAGGCCAGCATGGTGATGGGACACCCCCACCCCCACCCAGGCCAGCATGGTGATGGGACACCCCCACCCCACCCAGGCCAGCATGGTGATGGGACACCCCCACCCCACCCAGGCCAGCATGGTGATGGGACACCCCCACCCCACCCAGGCCAGCAAGGTGATGGGACACCCCCACCCCACCCAGGCCAGCATGGTGATGGGACTCCCCCACCCCCCCAGACCAGCATGGTGATGGGACTCCCCCACCCCCTCCAGGCCAGCACGGTGATGGGACTCCCCCACCCCCTCCAGACCAGCAAGGTGATGGGACACCCCCACCCCACCCAGACCAGCAAGGTGATGGGATGCCCCCCACCCCACCCAGGCCAGCAAGGTGATGGGATGCCCCCCACCCCCTCCAGGCCAGCATGGTGATGGGACACTCCCACCCCCTCCAGGCCAGCATGGTGATGGGACACCCCCACCCCACCCAGACCAGCAAGGTGATGGGATGCCCCTCACCCCACCCAGGCCAGCATGGTGATGGGACACCCCCACCCCCTCCAGACCAGCAAGGTGATGGGACACCCCAACCCCCACCCCCAAGGCCAGCAAGGTGATGGGATGCCCCCCACCCTGTGACGGGCTGACCCTCCAACTCATGAGTCAACTGCCCCCACAGCTCAGCCTTGGCCTTCCAGGAGCCCCAACACACACACACACACCACCTCCACTTAAGAGCTTAGGGACCAGGACCCTCATGAGACCCAGGCCTCCTTCTGCCCCTCTGACCACGTGGCTTAAAGGGCTCTGATGCTAACACTGTAGTTAATATATAAAGGGCCTCCACACCTGCATATAAAATGCTAAAGTGTGTGTGATGTGTGTATGTGATGTACACAGTGTGTGTAGTGTATGTATGTGTGACATGTATGTGACATGCATGCATGCATGTATATGACATGCATGTGGGATGTATCGATGCATGTGATGTGTGCAGTGTGTGTGATATATGAAGTGTGTGTGTGATATGTGAAGTGTGTGTGTGATATGTGCAGTGTGCTGTATATTTGTGTGGCATGTGTGTAAGTGTATGTGGTATATGTGTGATGTGTGCAGTATGTGTGGCATGTTCAGTGTTTATGGCATGTGTGGGTTGTGTGTGATGTGTGCAGTATGTGTGGCATGTGTATGTGTGTGGGGTGTGTGAGATGTGTGCAGTGTTTATGGCGTGTGTGTGATGTGTGCAGTATGTGTGGTGTGTATATGTGTGAATATGTGTGTGAGATGTGTTCAGTGTTTATGGTGCACGCATTTGTGGTGTGTGCAGTGTGTGTGGCATGTATATGTGTGTGGGGTGTGTGATGTGTGCAATATGTGTGGTGTGATGTGTGCAGTGTGTGGCGTTTGTGTGTGTGGGGTGTGTGTGTGATGTGTGCAGTGTTTATGGCGTGTGTGTGTGTGTGTGTGTGTGTGTGTGTGTGTGTGTGTGTGAGATGTACGGTTTGACCCTGAATAGAACCTAAACAGCACCCCCTCTGGATGGACAGGACACTGCAGCTCCCTGGGAAGGCAGTCCATCCCAGGATGCCCATGCCTCAGGTGTGGCCTCGGTAAAACAAGGGGAGGTCCCAAGTGGGGCAAGCGCCTCTGAGCGAACAGTGACCGCACAGCCGGAGCACGGGGAGGACGGGGCCTCGGCTCCCTGGTCCACGCACCTGAGCACCAGGGGCGCAGTGCTGCTCCTGCCTCCCAGGTCATGGTGCCCAGGTGCCGACCCTCTCAGCTCCTCCCTGCTCTGTGCACCACAGCGTCCCCCCAGGTCCTGCCCTGGAGGCGCTGGCAGGGGTGGGAGCGGCTCCCGGAGCCCCTCAGCAGCCGCGAGCACAGTGCAGGACGGCCATGTGGGAGGCGAGGCCTGCGCTGAGTGACCCCTCACTCCTCCGCACTTGCTGTTCGGGGATCTTTCCCTCCCTCGGCCCCCAGCCCTTCCATAAAGCTTTGCAACTGAAGTCCCTGCACTAAACACCCACGTCTGAAATACCCAGAGTGCTTCCGTTCTAAGCCAGTCTTGCAATCTGCTCTCCCAGGGCCCACTCCTCTCGCCCCAGAGGCCGTGTGCACGACCACGCGTGCGCACACCAGCGAACAGGTAACACACCGAGTACTCGCCCGTGAAAGTGCCTGGCTCCCAAGCTCACCTGTGTCTATCCTCCCCAGGTCACGGGAACCCAGCACCGTCTTCCCCTTCCCCACTGCGCCTGTGGGGATGGGCCCGAGGGCTGGAGCGGTTCCTGGTGCTGCCTCAAGGGAACCACTGCGGGAGCGGCCTGGGGGCAGACCCGGGCCATGTGGACCCACCCCTGTGGTCTGGCTCCACTACCTCCCATTCTCAGGCAATTCCCCGCCCACCACCAGGGCCCGCACAGACCGCCAGTGGCCACAGGGCTGGTCCAGAGCAGAGGGAGGGCGAGCCAAGGCTTGGGTGCCGACCCAGCGGGACACAGGCAGCAGCTTGACATTCTTAGCGGCTCAGTGTTTATTTAAAATCTCAAAAACTGAACGGCCAGCCGGTGTGGCTCAGTGGATTGAGAGTCAACCCAAGCACCAAGAAGGCACGGTTCGATTCCCGATCAGTGCACATGCTCAGGTTGTGGGCTCGATCCCAACTAGGGGGCGTGGAGGCAGCCGACTGATGTTCCTCTCACATCGATGTTTGTCTCTCCCTTTCTCTGTCTACAAAATCAATAAAAACATATTTTTTAAAAATCTAAAAACTAAACAAACCAGGCTTTGTTTCATTCCTCCTCTCTCAGCGGAAGACGGACCCCCAGGCCTGTGACGTCTCTTCTCTTTGTGGCTATTTAGATGCCCACACATGGGAGACCAGGGCTCCCAGGCACTGCCCGAAGCCTGGGACACGCTCCAAAGTGGGCGAGCTGCTGCCCCACCCCAATGCTGCCCGTGAGCCTCCCAGTCCGAGGGCGCCCACTGGGCCCGGGTCTTTCCCACATGTAAACATCATCAAGCAAGTCGTTAACACAATGCCCACTCCAGAGGCCCTGAGGTTAATTCCTGAAATACCCGAATGCCTCAGACCCACACTGTTTTCAGACACAGAAGTAACCCTACAGACCACCGATTTCAGCCGACGCGCCGTAAGTTTTCCAGCGTGCAGTACCTGACTAGTCAGGGGCACCAACTTCTTTTCTCTTAGATTGTCAGATAAAAATGACAAACCATCCGGTGTGAATGAATCAAAATTACACCTATTTTTTTTGTCAAAGTGGAAAAAAATATTTTTGTAGTGCCACAGAACTTGTCATTAGTTTATATGTGCACGAGATGAAAAAGGTTGACCATCACTGCCACAGACCAGTGACTGGCAAGCCCGGGCCTTTGGACCACGTGTGGCCAGAGGCTGGTGTTTGTAAACGCCATTTGGTTGATGCACAGCCACACCCACCCCCGGGCAGCTCACGGACCATCGGGGCAGAGCTGAGCAGGTGTGGCAGGAATGCTGCTGCGGAGCCTCAAACAGCTAACACGCAGTCTTTGCGGAAAAGCTGGCTGGCCCGGCTGGCCAGAGGCATAGCTACAGGCTGACCATGCGGCTCACTGGGGCTGCGGGGAGATGCAGCCGAGGCCCCTGCCCCCCACCCCCACCTCGGCAGGTGCCCCGCTCACCTGTGGCCTGGCAGAAGAGGTGGAAGGTCCCCAGGGCAGGCACGTGCTGGGCCTGGTCGCTGAGGAAGGGCGGCAGCAAGGTGACCTGCAGGCGGCTGTCAGGCCCAGAGCCCGAGGCCAGCCAGGGGCTTCGGGGAGAGGAAGATGAGTCGGGGCCCAGACAGGACAGGGAGGACCCCGGAGGAGGGGAGGGCATAGGAGACGAGGCTGCGAGACAGAGGACAGAAAAGAGAGGGCACTGAGGCAGGAGTCGTCACGAGCAACACCGCATGCAGAGACGGGAAACACGGTTAGAAAAGACGGGGCCCACACGTCCTGCCTGCCAGGCTGTCCCAAGAGGGGCCAGGAGACCCCACACCTGCACCCCGCACGGCCTCAGCAAATCACGTGCCCACATCAGGATATAAGCTTTTCATTTATTCGGTTACTTTTCAAATGTATACAATTCAAAGTAGAAAAATAAAAACAAAGTAAATCTTATAAAACACAAATGTTTACACCAACACAGTGGAACCCTATCATGCTGTCCGCACGGGACAAACATTCAGGTTTCTGCTCTTTGCCACGGAAACGTCTCCTCTTGTGGGCGTGTGGACAGCGGAGGTGGACTGCGAGGTCCGTGCTGTTAAACCGCACCGCCCGCCCGCCCCACCTTACAGACGCAGTGGCCACCCCAGTCCGCAGGGCGGGGTCCGCAGCACCGTGGGCATGCCTGCCCTCCCTGCTCACTCTCTCCAGCTGTGGATGCTCAGGTCGGCCAAGTGGAAAGGCTGGTGTATAAGAGGTGTGGAATGGAAGCCAAAAGAAACAGATGTTCGGATGATCGGACTCCACGGGACAGGAGACTGTGCCCAGTGGCCATGGGCAATGGATCGTGAAACACTCGTCCCTGTGCTCCGGGCCAGCCCGGCTCTCCCAGGGACCACCGTCCTCACTCAAAACCCTGCCGGTGGGCACGGGGCAGTCCCCCACTCCTGCTCCTCTTCAAGACTTAAAATGAGAAAAATGGTACAGAAAGAAATCTTCGCCTCCCTTGAGGAATAAAATGTTTAAAAAGTCAGTGTGCTCAAGAGGCGGCCTTTCTGCATTTCTAAAAGCAGAGAGAACGCATTTAGCAAAAGTAAGTTTATCCCTGAGAATCTCCAGCAACGGAAGCCATATCCTATCCTAACATACAACAAAACCCAGAAGAGGCGCATCTTCTAAATATTAAGACATCTGCTTTAGTGACTTAAAAAATAAATGACCTAACACTTAGCTCAAAGCAAAATCCTAAAAACAATTACGTGGAAGAAGAGCTTCGTGCCAACCTGGACAACAGGCGACCCATGACCCATCTGATCAACCACACGTCCTTTCCAACCGGGAATGAGATGGCCTCTCAGGGGCTGCTTTCTGAGGTGACGCTCTGCGCGGCGCCAGGCCAGCGGCCGCCCGGCCACCGCCCCACCCGTGGGCACGTCTCCAGCTCCCACCGACCAACGAGGAGGCCCAGGTGGGACGCTCGCCGTTTTCCGAAAGGACAAAGAGAAACAAAGTCACAAGTTCACCAAGAAAAAAGACACAAGACTGAGGTTTGCAGAGGACGGGCTACCAGTGGCACGGGACGAGGTGACTGCACAGGAACACAAGGACCCTCCGCGGCAGCGCCTCAGTCCCCGTCCGCATCCGAGTCGGCGAACTTCAGCTCGCACTTGACGTCGAACGGCTTGTCCCTGCCCGAGCTCATCGATCCTCTGCGAGTCCTCCCTGTCGGTGGGCGCCCTGCTGGCCGTGGTGTCCTGCTCTGTCTCGTAGCCGGTGTCGGGGGCTGGCCTGGGCTGCCCCCCGTTCTGCTGGGAGAAGCTGCCCGGCTCCACCAGCGTCTCCTTCACGCTCTGCTCGCAGTCGGAGAAGTCCGAGGGGGGCTGCTTCTTCCCCAGCAGCAGGGTGGAGCGGACCTGAAGGCACCGCCCGGGCAGGAAGCCCTTGTAGCAGTTGTAGGAAAGGAGGCAGAGGCAGAGGACGAAGAAGAAGAGGAAGAGGGACAAGAGGAGGCGGTCGTTGCTGGACTTGAGGTACAGGGTCTTCTCCGACTGGACCTGGGGGACGGTGTGGATGACGATCTTTGGCTCACAGGGTGCGCTGGTGGGCGCCGGGCCGGAAGGTGTGGTGAGCCGCCCCGCTGGGGTCTGGGGAGAGGAGCCTCGGACGGGCCCCACTGACACGTCGGGGGGGATCCCAGCGCCTTCTGTGCGGGTGGCCGGCGAGGAGAAGGCCCCTGGGGCCCGGGGGACCGTCCTGACCTCCAGCACATGCTTGGCCATCACCTGCGAGACCGTCTTGTTCCTGACCCTCTCCTCCGACAGGCACTGGTACACCCCGCTGTCCCCTTCCGACAGGTTGAAGATGAGCAGGGTCCCGCCCACCAGGCTGTACTTGGGGCCCTCGGCCCTGAGCACGCCGCTCTGGAACCTCCACACCACCCGCGCCAGGCTGGACTTCGGGGAGCATTTGAGCTCTGCGGTGCCGCCATGCTTGGAAAAATGCTGCCGGAAACTTCCCTTACTTTCATCTGGAACATCAAAATAAACGTGCACAGTGTCAACAACCCGCTCGCCACGTAACTTCTGTTAAAAACAGTCTACGCACAAGAGGACACAAGAGTTCCACCCACAGGAGCGACATGGACTCTTCCAGAACAACGAAGGAGATAAAGACATGCATGAGCAAAAAGCGAAGATGAGCCCTCGGTGGCAGCGCTGGGGCAGAGTCAGAGGCACCTCTGGCAGCAGAAACCCCGCCTCGCACCCTGGCTTCCTGGGAGAGAACGCACCCGGTGGGGAGGCTGAGCGCGGCCAGGCGCGCGTTCTGACAGCCACGCTCTGAGTCAGACACGACGCGCTTTTGCTAGCGGCTACCGCACACCGCAGCCTGGCACGCCCTCCTCCTAGACCTGCCTTCCTGTCCACAGCCTGGCCCCCGCAGCAGTGGGGTTGCCCACGGGAACGCCACCCGCCTGGACATGACGGCTGGAGGACCAATCCTTCCCGCGTGCAGAGGGGCAGGCTGTGCTCCACGAGCCAGAGCCGAGAGAAGAGAGGCATCTCCAGAGTGGGCGTCACGCGGGACAGTGCCTCTGGGACACACACACCCTCTGGGGGCCACACCCACCCTTCCCACAACAAGAGGTCCAGAGAAGGCCACGAGGTCCGCCAGACACGGGCCCTCCGCTCCGGCAGAGAAAGGAAAATGCACAAGATGCCACAGCCCCAAAGCACCGTGAAATGGTTACGAGAAGGCCATTCCTCAAGGGAGCAGAGAGAGAACGAGCAACTTACCGGGGCAAGCGGACACCTCCCCGCTCATGTCCTGGATCAGACCCCTGTAAGACAAGGGCAGAGTGGGTGCGGGCTCCCGCGGGAAGGCGGGCGGAGCACCTGCATGCGCCTCCCCACGCTGGTACCTGCCGGGGCTCTCGGTCTGGTGCAGGCCCACACAGGCCGCCGTGGCTGGGCTCCAGGCACAGTAGGGGTCCCGGGCCAACACGCAGTCCTCACAGGTGCTGTGCTTCCCACAGAAGGCCACGGGGACCTGGACCACGCCCGAGTTGGAACCGGCATAGATGAACCTTCTGCCCTGTGGGTGTAAACTGATGAGAACGGGTGGGCCCGGAGCCAGAGTCCTGGCGGGGGCCCAGGGCATCTTCTCCAGCCTCAGGGAGTCGCGATGCAGTGCTTCCTGGGGAGGAGGAGCCCCCGCACTCAGCACTGAGGCGGGTCCCACTCCAGGTGAACCTGCGTGCAGGTGTGACAGCGCGAGCAAGCGCCCGGTTCGAGCAGAACCTGCCAACGCAGAGAGCACGGCCTCGGCCCGGACCCTCCCTCATGCCAGGCACCACTGTCACCCCGACCACCAGCAGAGCGCATCTCTCGCCCAGTCAGCCCCTCCGGGAGGGAGAGCCCCAGCCGGCCACACCAGGCCTCACTACAGGCCCGAGGCCACGGGGCACAACCTCAGAACCCGATGTGGGCACCGGAGCGCGGAGCCGTGTCTGAATCCTGCACGGCCCGGAGTCGGAGGGCAGACAGAGGTCAAGGAGAGTGAACACAACGCCAGGAAACGGAACAGAAGGAGTCCTGAGGCAGCCGCCTCACACGCTGCATTGACGCGGGAGGGCCGCGCAGACAGGAACCTGGCTGCCGCGCTCTGAAGCAGGCTCGGCAGGCCCCTCGTTGGTGTGGGAGTGCCACCCTCTGACCCTCCTCCAGGGCCCGGACTGGCAGACCGCTGGCACAGGCCACGGCCAGCTGATGCTTCGCCGAGCGTGGCTGGAACGAGGCCCCACGCAGGCCCCCCAGTAGACCCAGGGCGCGCACCCCTGCTGGCACTCACTCGCCTCTGCCTGGGAGCCTCAATGTCGCCCGACGCCTGGTCAACATCAGAAGGCTCCACATCTACACAGGTGCGACATGTAGCCGCCGTCCTCAGGGACCAGGTCTGAATGAACTCGGGTCCCTGGCGTGGCCCCGACCTCCGGCCTGCGAGGCATCAGACCCTGCGTGGCAGGCACCGCCGAGAGTAAGGGCAGGGCCCTCTGCACGCAGCCGCACAGGGAAAGCAGGCCCCGTGGCCGTGCATGTCCGTAGACACCTGGGCATCGAGGCCACGGGCCGCCTCAGTCTGAAGGAGTGAGGGTGCCCAGTCCACGGTACTGGTGCCAGGTTCCAGGGAACCACCTGCTTGCACAGTGAGCAACATTCCTGGGGCACAAGGCCAAGGGGCCACTTCAAAAGCCCGCAGCACCCAAGAGGACCCGCGCGAAAGCGTGTGCTCGCACACACAGCACTGGGGCGTGGGCTGCCGGGAGCCCCCGACACCGGGGACCCTGGAGCCCAAAATGACGTCACGGGCAGGGGGGCACCCACTGTCTGGCGCTCAATGAGCGCCAGCCAGCAGAGCCCTCCAGGTGAGGCAGCGTGCCTGGGGAGGGGCCTGCGGGACTCTCCACACTAGCCCCTCTTCCTTGAGTTTAAAATGATTTCAAAATAAAACATTTTTAAAGTAAAGGAAAAACACCCCGACGACGGCTGCCCAGCGTCTCTGAGGTTCACTGAGAGCCCACCCTCTCCTCCAGCCCCATCGGCCGCCCCTCGGGACTGTGCCTCACCCACAGCACTGGGCTCGCGTGCCCCAGGCCACACACCCCGGGGGGTGTAGGGCGGATGCGGGCCGAGCAGAGAGGCTGTTTCGGTGCTCTCTCTCCTTTGCCAGGCAGCCGTCTCCCCACCGAGGGTCCTCATGGACACGAGACGCCGCCGGCTCTGGGAGCTCACAGGCGTCTTCCCCAAAGCACTGGGAGCAGGAGCCCAGCAGGCGTCTGTCCTCCGTCAGAGCAACGTGGTCACGACGGCCCAGGGTGGGGCAACCCACGTGCCCGTCAACGGGGAATGGTCCCTCCGCACAGTGAAGTATGACTCAGTCTTAAAAAGGAAGGCTGACACAGCGCAGCATGAATGAGCCGGGGGCATTCTGCTAACCAGTCAGTCAGTCACCACGGACAAACGGGTGACTCCCCGATGCAGGTTCCCAGGAGAGCCAAGCTCACGGTGGGCAGCAGGTGGTGGGTGCCAGGGCCCGGGGGGGGGGGGGGTATTGGGAGTTGGGATTTAGTAGAGATGGAGGCTCAGATTTGCAAGATGAACGAGTTCTGGAAATGGATGGTGACGGTGGCATGACAGCGTGAGTGCGCGCGATACCGCTGAAGTGCACACGAAACATTGAAGTGGTAAGTTTTATGTGGTGTGTTTGTCACAATAAACAGGCAACTGCCCTGCCGTCGGGGGAGCGGAGGCAGGGACGGGAGCGGAGGGCTGTGCGGTCCTGCGCGCTCCCGCAGCCTGTGAGCCACTCACCGGCTTTCTGCAGCAGGCCAGGCGCGATCGGTGCTGAAGACCTGGTTGGCAGGGAGCACGGGGGCTCTTTTCAGCCCTGAACACCCGCTTCCTGCCGCCCCACGGCACTGCTGGCACCCCCCACTCTGAGCCCACCAGCCCGCCGAGAGGCAAGGAGGCCATGGCGTGCAGGCAGTCACACCTGTTTTAGGCAACAGACCACACCCCGGTGCAGAAGGCTCTGTGGGGACAGGCAAACTGCCCCCCCGGGTGCCAGGCTTCCTGCATGGCCAACCCCCTCCGGGCGTGGCCACGTGACCAAGTCCTGGCTGAAGACATGTGAGCACAGGACTGACCTGTAACCACCCATACCTGTCCCGCCTGTTCTCCCAGCTACGGATCAGCATCCCAGTGCCTGAAGCCTTGGTTTTACGCCGCAGGCCCACCCAGGCCCCTGAACGACACTGAGGAGCAGAGCAGAGCCAGTTTTCACCGCATGTGTGCGCTGGGTGACTGACAGACGTTCACCAACGTGGAGGTCCCCAGGGTGCCGGCCCCGCCCCTGAGCAACATGTGCTGCCAGGACGGCTTCTGGGTCTCCTCTCAACAAGGCCAGGCGGCCCACTGTTTGGAGCCGAGGAGGGAGTGGGTGCAGTGGGCCTGGCCCACGAGCTGGCCGGGGACTCCCGCCAGGTGCCAGGCAGGGCAAATTACAGAGGGCTGTGATGTTCCCCCCACCCCTGCCTGGACAGGGAGGGCTGCTGGGGGTGCAGTCATACCAAAGTGCTGGCCATAGAGCAGGGTAGAAGACGGCGAGGCTCCGAGACAGGCTGCGAGCGAAGGGTGTGCCTGCAGCCAAGGGGAAGAGGACACACGGCCCACCTCCAACTTCCAGCATTAACCCTGGCACTGCCAAGGCCCCAGGGCCCATCAGCCGGGGGTCAGAGCGTGGGGATACCCACAAGAAGTGAGGTCCTCAGCCACAGTCACAGTGTGGGGCTAGGCTAGGCTGCTCCTACATACGGTCTGCTGTCCCCACTGTGCACATGAGGGAACTGAGACAGGACTGGCCTGCTCAGGCTCACAGTCAGGCGCCACGGGGCTGGGACTTGGACTGGGCGACCTGGTGCTCGGCCTGCACTGTGCTGCCCACAGCTCCATGAAATGGGCACACCTCCCAGCCACTGCGGGGGACACCAGGGGACCGCCTGTGGCCCACAGCAAGTCCAGCCCCTGCTGTTTCTGTTCAGCCCAACTGCTAATAATTGGCTTTGCATTTATAACTGGTTGAAGAAAACTCAGAGGAAGACCTGTGACGTGAAATGGAAATGTGATGACCTGCAAGCTCAGTGCCCATTACCGAGCTTTGCAGGAGCACAGGCAGGCTGGCGGATGGGCCACACGCCTGTGCCATGGCAGGGCGGAGCCGCTTGGCCCTCAGAGCATCACAGGCTTGACCCTTTCCAGGAGAGGCCGCTGACCTGATGCAGGAGTCTGTGCCGTCGGCGGGCAGGGAGCGGTGCCCGGGGGGAGGCCCCCTGTGCTGATGAGGAAGCGCAGAGGCAGGTACTGCGGGGTCTCTCCCGCGCCACGCTCGGGCATGGAAGTGTTTTTGCTGCAGGCCAGCACGCACCGCGCACACATCATGTGGTGCCCCAACAACCCAGCGAGGTTCTGCCAACTTTCAGGAGAAAGTTAATCTCCCCAGACTGCCCTCTCTCTATCCCGACCCCACGGAGCAAAAGACTCTGTGAGAGCACAAAGGTGGCTCCTCTGGGCGAGATGGACAAAGAGCCTCTGGCCCGGCCCAGTGACCCCAAGACAAGAGGTCACCGCCCCCCCAGCCCAGGGACTGCTGAGACACGAGGCCACCCCCCCAGCCCAGGGACCCTGAGACGCGAGGCCACCCCCCAGACCAGGGACCCCGAGACGCGAGGCCACCCCCCAGCCCAGGGACCGCTGAGACACGAGGCCACCCCCCAGCCCAGGGACCCCGAGACGCGAGGCCACCCCCCAGCCCAGGGACCACAGATGCGAGGCCGCCCCCCAGCCCAGGGACCCCGAGACGCGAGGCCACCCCCCAGCCCAGGGACCCCAAGATGCGAGGCCGCCCCCCAGCCCAGGGACCCCGAGACGCAAGGCCACCCCCCAGCCCAGGGACCCCGAGACATGAGGCCACCCCCCAGACCAGTGACCGCTGAGACACAAGGCCACACCCCAGCCCAGGGACCACAGATATGCGAGGCCACCCCCCAGCCCAGGGACCCCGAGATGCGAGGCCGCCCCCACGTAGTCCCGTCACCTTCTGGGAGGACAGCAGCAGGGTCTGAACTGGCTCCAGGTCCTGGAAGAGCTGCGTCTCCTCGATGATGTGGACGTCGCTCTCCAGGCTGATGGCCTTGTGCAGGGTGCCCCGGTCTGCAAGGTCAGAGCCCCGGTCAGTGACCCCGGGAAGGAGGATGTGCTGCCAGAGCTGCCAACGTCCCCCTCTGCCTCTCCACTCCTGCCCTTAGCCGAGGACGGCGCTTTTGCATTAGAAATGGAAAAGGAAAAGCCATGGCAAAATGAACTACAGGAACCAAGTGGCATCGCTTAGTCCCAGTGTTTTATGAAGAATAAACTAAGGGCTCTTGTTGACAGCGGCACCCTTACCAGCACGGCCAACACGGTGCCATCCGTCCAACCTGCAGCAGTTTCCGGGCCCCACCAGTCCTCTGGGGCGCCATCCTGCATGGTGGCCCCGGGGGAGGGCGGGCCCTTCCTGCTGCTCAGAGGCACGACTGGGAAGCACCCAGGGCAGCCCAGCACCTGCCAGCTGCCACGCCTGCCACTGCCTCCCAGTCCGACACCCATTTCCTAATCCCCAGGCCTCCGGGGAGCAGTGCCCCCTGCAGGTCAGGACAGGCGGGAGGAGGTGCTGCCCTTGGTACCAGCCCAGACTTACTTACCAGACCTGAATTTCCAGGTCTGGGCCAGGACCTGCGCTTCTTACCAGGGCCCAGGGGGTCTGAGGTCACGGACATGAAGCCACGGGTGGAGACTTCTCAGAGGTGCACACTGCCCAGGGCACCTGGGAGGTGCGGGTTCCACTGGGCACAGGGCAGCGGGACTTACCAGGTTGTGACCAAGGCCCGGGACCCACCTGTGCTGACGAACATGACGTCGTAGACAGTCCCGTCCAGGGCCTGTGTCCTGTCCACCACGATCTGGGTGTAGTTCACACCGCTTTTGACCAGCCTGGGCCTGTTGCCTATCGGGGTCACAGAGTCGTCCATCAGAGGGTGGTCTTTGACGAACTGCAGTGTCTTGTCGGGCAGACTGAGAGAGCTGGAGAAGTTGGCGGCCCGTGCCTCGCGGTCGATGCACTGCAGGGAGCAGACCGGCGCGTTACCAGTGACACACGGACGTCGCGCTCCGCACAAGGCCGGGCCCGGGAGGCGCAAAACTAGGGACTCCACAGTGGATTTCTTGAAAAAGGGGAACCAAGATGGCCCTTCCCTGAATCTGAAGTCAGTTGTGGCATGTAGAAGTGCAACTCTTTTTACCCACAAGATATAATTACGTTTCATGATACATAACCAGTGAGGCAATTTTTATCTATTTATCAATGAAAAAAAGGGCTAATATTTTGAAGTTAAAAAATAAACACTTCTTATGTGACAGCTCTCCCATTAGAAGAGAAGACTGGTGAGAGAAGTGCTAAAAACGGTGCACTTGTAACCAGCACGAAGGCGCAGGAGTGTCCTGGCCCCTGACCTGCACAGGCCAAGACCTGGGGCCCCAAGTGAACATGTTTTACTGAATAAGGTGCCTGAGGACACAGTAGCTGGTTTCGGAGGAAAGGCAGTCTGCGGGGCCACACGCCTGGGCACCCCCACGCCCGGGCACCCCACGCCCAGGCACCCCACGCCCGGGCACCCCCATGCCCAGGCACAGGACAAACGGACACCCCCACGCCTGGGCACCCCCATGCCCAGGCACAGGACGGACGGACACCCCCACACTCGGGCACCCCCATGCCCGGGCACCCCATGCCCAGGCACCCACACACCCAGGCACCCCCACGCCCAGGCACCCCCACGCCGGGGCACAAGACAAACAGACACAACCGAATCCACCTAGAAACTGGTTTCTACACAAAATGCACCACTTTTAAGAGACAATGCGTGATTCATGTTAGCGAACAGAGAGTACAGCTCATCTCTTTGCCAAGAAATTGTGTATGTCTCTACAGGAAACAGAAAGTGAAACAGACCTAACTATATTATGCACAGCCAATGCCACAGAACACCCCCTGGAGCCGGAGGAGACTCCTGTTTGGGCAGCAACAGCGGTCACACGCGTGCCGAGGACGGGACACAGGAGGAGGACAGAATGCCCGTCGCCCTGCCCAGTCCCATGGGGAGGCCTGCTCCCACGGAGACACACTCAAACTCCGCGAGGCCCGGTGGTGTGCGGCGAGGCGCAGGCCCAGCATGGCTGGCCCCACACCAGGTGCCCACGGCCAGGCCCCTCACTCACCGCCCCGGGCCTGGGCGAGGGCACCGGCCCGCTGTAGCGCACCCACTTGGTGTGGGACTGCTCCACGGTGGCGCTCTGCATGTACTTCCCGTGGGAGAAGACCGCCTCGGCCGTGGACAGGTTGTAGGCGCACACGGCCGACAGCCCCACGTTGTTCCTGGGGAGGAAGGACCACGTCATTGCCTGCAGGGGGCGGCGGAGAAGAGCCCACCCCCCTCACCCGGCACTCACAACTGCGGGGTGAAGACCCCGTAGAACACGGGCTCCTTCAGGTCGGGGGCCCTGAGGATGAAGACGGCGCGCAGCACGTTGAAGAAGAGGCTGCCGTCCGGCCTGGAGCAGAGCAGCCTGGCCTTCAGGAAGGTCGTCCACTTCTTCTGTAAGGTCCGCAGGCCGCCCTGGTCCCCCTGAAACGCAGACGCGCATGGCAGACGAGCAGGCTCCCCATGCGGGTGCCCAGCCAGCCGGGGCCCGTGGCTGTGCCTGAATGAAATGCAGCCCCGGCTGAAAGGGAAGCCTCTGCAGACACCCCGTGAGCCCAGCACCCCTTCCCCGCAGCTCGGGTTGTGGGTTCCCCCAACCACAGAACCCAACCCGCTGGGGAAAAGCCGCCGTGGCAGCCGGACGGTGCTGGAACCTGCCCACGCTTGGCGACAGTGGCCCCCTCGCATGGCCGCCCGCCCGTGGCTGCACATTTGCAGCTCGTGACCTGCCCACGAGGGGCCTGGAGCCAGGAGCAGCCCACGCACTGGCGCCCCAGTCATCCTAGGCCAATGGGTGTAGGTCTGGTCTCCCCCAAATGTTCCTCATGGGAGAGCAGGTCTGCACTCCCTCTCTACCCCCCAAGTTTTCGCTCAAGTGCTTTGGACCTGCCAGGCTCTCCATAAACACGTCAGGGACCATCGTAAATCGCACCTGCAGCGACCTGGCCCTGAGAGAAAGCCCGAGACTCAGAAACATGGGTGCAGAGGGAATGAAGCCGAAGCGTCCTCACCTATCGTGGACGCAATAACCACGGGCCCTCCCCGTCTTTACCCCGGAAGGGAAAGTCCCAGTTCCCGCAGCCTGCGGGTGCTCGCTTCTGCTACCGGGCGAGGTCTGAGGAAGGTGCGCCCAGGGCAGACCCTCTGAGGCCAGGAGGCCAGCCACCGGCCACTCAGAGGTGCCCAGCTCCGATGCCCGAGCAGAGGGACCGCCCACCTGACCTCTGTGGCACTTGGGGGGAGTGTGGGGCCTGGGCGAGGTGCCGTGTGCACGGGTGGAACCAAGAGAAATGGGGGGCGGCCTCACCTTGCACACACGCGCGACCCTGGGGATCATCAACTTGGAGACAAACTCGTACTCCACAGACACCTCCGTGAAGAAGAAGTAAACCCTGTCGTCCCCGCCCTCGGCGCCTTCCGGGCTCGCTCGAATCACTTCGGCATGGACGAAGCTGGGCTCTGCAGGGAGAGACCAGTTATTCCCAAACACTGAGGAGCCGGCCCCTGAACACGGAAGGTCCCAGCACGTCCCTGCACACATGGAGGGACCAGGGTATGTCCCCGCACACACCAGGTCCCGGCATGTCCCTGCACACATGGAGGGTCCCGGCATGTCCCCGCACACACAGAAGGTCCCGGCACGTCCCTGCACACATGGAGGGTCCCGGCATGTCCCCGCACACACAGAAGGTCCCGGCATGTCCCTGCACACATGGAGGGACCTGGGTATGTCCCTGCACACACAGAAGGTCCCGGCATGTCCCTGCACACATGGAGGGACCTGGGTATGTCCCCGCACACACAGAAGGTCCCGGCATGTCCCTGCACACATGGAGGGACCTGGGTATGTCCCCGCACACACAGAAGGTCCCGGCATGTCCCTGCACAATGGAGGGACCTGGGTATGTCCCCGCACACACAGAAGGTCCCGGCATGTCCCTGCACAATGGAGGGACTTGGGTATGGCCCCGCACACACAAAAGGTCCTAGCATGTCCCTGCACACATGGAGGGTCCCGGCATGTCCCCGCACACACAGAAGGTCCCAGCACGTCCCTGCACACATGGAGGGTCCTGGCATGTCCCCGCACACACAGAAGGTCCCGGCATGTCCCTGCACATATGGAGGGATCTGGGTATGTCCCCGCACACACAGAAGGCCCTGGGCACGTCCCTACACATATGAAGGGACTGCCCCTACAAGACACGGAGGGTGCATGTCTTGCCCAAGCTCACTGCAGGGTCTGGAGTGATGAGGGTGCCCATCTCGCCCTCCTCAGCCTAGCGGTGCCCTGGATGTGGTTCTGAAGCATACTCGCCTGATCCACCCCCAGAACTTGAGGCTGGGCCTTCCAACTGGCAGGCAGCCCAGGGCCCAGGAGCCAGACCCCCGTCCCCGCTTGTGGAGACCCGTGAGCAGATGTGCATTTGCTGGTTAAACAGCTCGTGCCTCAGACAAACTCCTGCCCGCAGGTCCGGGCCCCAGCGCTCCGGCTGCCCCGCTGCCCCGCACAGAGGAGGAGCCGCCGTCTCTCAGGCCGCCCGCCGCTACGAATCCAGCTGAGAGTCCAGGAGGCTTCAGGGCCCAGGCCTGCTGGCCGGCACCCACAAGAAAGGCCTCGTGAGTGGCCTCGAGCCATCTGCTCCATGAAGGTGACGTGGACACGTGCCACCTGAGGTGACACGATCCCATCCCAGGCCGATGTGACCGGCCTGAGCCCCCACTGCCCTCAGAGCCCGCTCCACGAAAGCCGCCGCATGTCCTGGACGGGAGGAGGTGGCCTTACGCAGCCTTACAGTGCTCCGTGGACGCCCATGGAAGCCCCGGAGGCTGGCTGTGCAGCCTGAGCAGGCCCAGAGCGCCCACCGCACCAGTGGTGAGAGCGCGGGGCCCACATGAGGCGAGCCGGAAGAAGGTTCTAGAAATATAGCCCGTAGGGCAGTCCTGGCCAGGCGGCTGCCCGAGTGGACACACGCCATGGGGGACCCGCCGCTTACCGTTGAGCCAAGGTATCGCGTACTCCGTTCTCAGAGGACTGTGGGAGGAGTTCCGGGAGATGATGGGCTCGCTGCCCAAAAAGTTGTATGACGTCCCAGAGTACAGCTCTCCGTCTGGCCCAGGAGGAGAGAGGAGAAGGGTGTCAGCGCGGTGCGGGGGCGGGGAGCTCGGCACCTCACTTTCCTCCGCGCCTTCCCTGACATGGAGTCTTAGGCTCCTGGTTAAACTGCGCTTTATGAGTCAGGGACAGGAAAGCAGCACAGGGACAGCGGGCACACGTGGGCCGGGGCCTCCCTGCCTCCGTGCGAGACCCTCAGGGCTCGGCCACAACCCTCTCCTCCCGGGAGCGCGACTCCACGTGGCCACATAGCCGGGGGTCTGCACAAACAGGCAAGAACAGCTTGGGGCAGGCCGTGCTGGCTCGCGGGGCTGGCTCTCCTCTGAGCAATGAATTCAGGAGCCGAGCAGGGTCTCTGCAGAGGCGCCGGCGCCCTCTGGGGACGGGCTCTGGAAGGGATGCAGGGGACCCGAGAAGGGGAGGCGCTGCGTCCTGTGCGCCTCAGCGAGCCAGCACAGCCCTGCCCGAGACAGGCAACGCCGACTTACCGACCATCACAGACGTGTAGCTCTGCGCCGGGTCGAAGGGACATCTTCCTTTGCCGTCTTCGTTTCTTCCCAGGAACTGAAAGGACGCCAGGTCCTGCAGGCGAATGGAAAAAAAGTGTCATCAGACGTCTGCACTGTCACGGCGAGGCAGCTCTGCTGCAGCACTGCTTTCAGACGCGCCGTCCAGGGCACTGAGGGAGCGTGCATGCGCAGCGGGACGCCCGCTCGCTCCTGGCTCTGACACCCTCAGGAGCCAGTCAGGAGCCCTTGCCCGCACCCTCCGTCATGATGGTCTGCAGACAGGGCTCTGGGCTGAGGGAGGCAGAGCCTGGAGTTAGAACAGCCGGTGCAGAAGGCAGCCCTCGGCCTGCCGGAGCCCCGCTCTCGTTAATGCTGCCGGGGCCTGGCCTCACCAGGTGGTCACAGGCTGGCTGGAAGGCATTGGTCCCACACACGTAAAGGGCAGTGGTGCCAAGCGGCTGGAGCACTCGGATGTAGTTGAGACATTCGGTCTACAAGGAAGAAAAATGCCCAGTTAACCGCCACCAGCTTCCACCGGACGCCCTCCACATCCGCACTGGTGGCACCGTCCACTCCCGAGCTCGGAACCCGCAGGGGATGCCGACCCGGGCTCCTTGACACGCAGCTCTGCCCGTGCACTGGCTGTGCCCTCTCACCCGGGCCACAGTGCCCATCTTCCCGCACCAGCCCCACCCTGCCAGCTGCGGGAGGGCAGGCGCGAAGACCCCGCCCCACCCCGGGCGAGCCTCCTCTGCCGCTGGACTGAGTGCTTTTCTCTGCAGTGCCCACAGGCCGGCTGTCAGGTGCCAGGAGGCGTCACTGCAGTCGCTAATTTGTACCCAGAAGAGATGGGCTGGCCACAGCAGCAGTGAAAGCTGACCCCACAGAAAAGCAGTTATGCCCACTGAACACAGACCATGCCCTGGTGCCAGGCCTGCGGGGGCACGCTGTGCAGGTCCCTCGGCCCTCCTCTTGGCGGGGCCCCACCCTCCCGTCCCACCCAAGAAACTGGAAACGGCAATTGGGGTTGGGCTGTGTCCGGCTGCCCAGCCCAGGGGAGAGGCTGGACTGCGGAGGGCTCCGAGCCTGGCGCCACGTCAGAAAGGCCGCAAGGAAGCCAGGTGCCACTTAAGGACCCACTTGCTATTTTAGGTGCAATGTGCTTGGGCTGTATGTGCTCTCGTCTGAAGTTATGCCCACGGGGGAAGCTGTTTTGCAGTGACTGCCTTAGATCTGGTTGAAGTAATTCGTGCCTCCGGCAAGAGCGGGAGGGGCCACTGCGCCTGGCCGGCGGGCGGGCTCTGCTGTAATTTAGCTCGAAGACAACTCCCAGTGCGGCTGGCGTCACGGCGGAGCCTGCACCGTTCCCTCGTTTCCTAAAGGAGCTTTAGACACAGCGACTTAGTGACAGCACATAGCATTTTGCTAAAAATGTTTAGCAAAAAAATACTGCTCTTTTTATTAAAAGAAGTTTTGTTTTGAAAATAGCCAACAACTGCTGAAATTTACCATAACCGGCTCAGCTGTCCTCACCAACTACCGCAGAAGATGGGGCTCTGAGACCCCGAGACTGACACCTGCCCAGCTCCGGTGGGTGGGGTAACCCAGAGCGACCGACACGGAGCTTGGCCCGCGCTCCCCGCACGGCCAGCACACGGAGGTGCCAGCACCTCCTGGAGAGGGGCAGATTCCCAAGGGATGAGAGATGCCCCAAACCCAGGAATCCTATGGCAACCCTCCGGGCACCAGAAATCCCTTCCCATAGCCCAAGTTTCAGGCCCCATGAGTAATTTCAATCCAGGTAAACTTTAAAAAGTACTCCTCAAATCCCACTCTGATTCTTTCTTGGAGGGACCCAGTGTGGAACAGGGGGAGGTGAGCCGTGGGAGACCTGACTCAAGGCCCAGGCTGCATTCCAGAGGCAGCAGTGTCCGGGCTGAAGCGGCCCACATCCACCTGGGCTTCCGTGGCAAAAAAAAAAAAAAAAAAAATACCTGTTTTGACTTCCCCTTCTCTGCGCATTTGGCTTGTTTATCTTCTGAGACCTTCCAGTATGCCTGTGGGGGAATGGGAGTCACTTCAGTGCACAGCTCCGTCTGGAAGCAGACGCTGGCACACAATGCAGTTTATGAAGCCGCACAGCAGGGCCGACGCCTCCGAGACGGAAATCCGAGACTGCACGCGAGGCAGAGAGCGGACGAGGCCAGGGGGGGTTCTGACCGGGACCCTCGGCTCCCAGTCTGCGGGGCCTGGAGGGCCAGCCCAGGCCCGTTACTCACTGCAAGCAAGAGCAGACACTACGCCACTGAAAATGGGTGATTACACTTATCAACAAGGTAGACTGTAGGTGCTTTCAAACGTCAAGGAGAGCTTCCTTTCTCCGTTTACAGCGACTCCTGAGTCCAAGGGAAGAAGCCCTGGCGCTGCTTCCCTGTCCGCACAGGCGGATCGGGTCTGCACAGCTCACAGGCAGGGCAGCTGCGCCTGCGCTGGACCGGCTCCTGCCTCTCACACCAGGCGGCCGGTGAGCAGCGGTCCCTGGCCCTCCAGATGGAGAGCCAGGACTGAGGGCTTCCACACCGCCTCTCCTTTCCCAAGTTGCCCCATCTCCCTGAGTGCTATTCCAGGATTGATGCCAAATATATATTTTCCGCCGAGAATCAAAGCCGGCCGTCTAGGTCCGGAAGCGCGGCGGGGGTCCCGTCCCGGGGGCAGGAGTTAATAACCGTGTGTCCTCCGCACTAACGGCTTCCGGCGGGCCCGTGTTCTCAGAGAAATGGAGCCTGTCAGACACAGGGAAGCAGGACCAAGACCCATTTCCAACGGCAGCTTCCTTCAGAAATGAGGCTGCAGGCAACTTCATCATCATCTATGGCCGTGGTCGGCAAACTGCGGCTCGCGAGCCACATGCGGCTCTTTGGCCCCTTGAGTGTGGCTCTTCCACAAAATACCACGGCCTGGGCGAGTCTATTTTGAAGAAGTGGTGTTAGAAGAAGTTTAAGTTTAAAAAATTTGGCTCTCAAAAGAAATTTCAATCGTTGTACTGTTGATATCTGGCTCTGTTGACTAATGAGTTTGCGACCACTGGTCTATGGGAATCACAAAGGCGGGACGTGACCTTGCTCACGGGTGTGGCTTCCACTTTTTCCTCTTCTGCGGAGAGGAGGCCCAGAGGCCTCTCCCTCGCCCTGGGCCGCGGCGATGCCACGCAGAGCAAGGCCAGCTCGGCCCCAGCACTGCGGGCCACACCTGCACCTCACTTGCGAAGGGCAGGGACCAGAAGCTCAGTTACGTGTCTAACAGAGACTGGTACCATGCTAGACTGTGGAGATTAGGACAAAACAAAACAGAACATAAAGGGAGTGCCGTGTAGCAGGAAGGACACACACGGGACCTGGCCACCTTGGTTTCCGAGACTGAGAAAGGTACCCCAACACTAAGGCCTCTCAGGCCAGAGAGGCTGCCCTGGTCAGGGAGGGGGCCGCCTGGGCCTCAAGTGAGGTCCCGAATGAATGCCGATGATCAAGGGGCTTCAAACACGTTCAAATCCACGAGTCCATGGTAACCCTAAAAATATCAATAAAAAACTCACTGTCTCCCTTTAGAAAGACATGACTAGCTGGCGACAGGCATGTCCCTTTATTAATTTTTTTTTTTTAGAGAGAGGGTAAGGGAGAGGGATAGAAAGACAGAAACATCGATGAGAGGAACATCACCGATCGGCTGCCTCCTGCATGCACCCCTACTGGGGGTGGAGCTCCTGGGTTGACGCTCAACCTTGGAGCCACACCGGCCAGGCCATTTCCCCTTTAAAGGCAACTCCTGGCTCACAAATGGAGAAGGGAAACTTTGGAAAGTCCCGTTTCACAATCCTGGATGCACAGGTGCTCTGGCCTGCAGTGGTCGAGGCCGGGAGGAGCACCTGCCTCGGCGGCGGGGGCCCACAGGACTGCAGCTCTCCCAGGAAGGGGACCCAGGGCGGTCCGGGAAAGCGCCCGAGGACAGAGTGCCGGGGCACGGTGGCCTGATCGCCACTGGACTCAAACTGAAGAGTCAAATGTCACTATGAGCGCGTCTGTGGAGCTGAATGGGGCTACGCGACAGCATTCATTTTTGGATGTGATCATGGTATTTTGGTTATTTTGAGAAAAAGGAGTCCTTCCTTTAGGAGATGCACAGGGAGACACTTAGAAGATGAAGACTCTGTGTCTGGGTTTTGCTTCAAAGCCTCGTGGAGTGAGTGGGGATGTGGGGGAGGACGGGCCAGCCCTGCCCCCGGAGCCGGAGGGAGGTGGGGGGGGGGGTGGGGTGGGTGGAGTGTCTGTCACAGCACTCCCTCTGCTCCTGTGCACCCTTAAGATGGTCCTTAATAAGACCTTCAAAAACCCCATCTGAAAAGAGGTGGTTCCTGGTGAGGATGTGGGGGGCACCCAAGCTGGGCTGTGTGGACACAGAGCAGGAAGGAAGCTTTCGGATGGCAGGGCCCGCGGCCCACGGACAGGAGTCTGTGAGGTCCGTCGGGGCGAGCACAGCCAGGAAAGGGCCTGACGCCCGGGGAGGAGCCCGTGTGCCCATTCGAGGAAACACTGGAAGGGTCTGCAGCCCAGACCGCAGCGGGCAGGGCGCCCGGGCCATACCTCGTGCCGCTTCTGGGAGACGTTGAGTGCGTCCACAGCAAACACGGCTTCCCGGGCGCCCACGTACAGCGTGTCCTCGTCCTTGCTCAGCAGCAGGGCCGAGTAGTTGAAGATGCCCGGCTGGTGAAACTGCGCCAGCTGCACCTCTGGGGAGAGGGGGGCGCATTAGGCATTTCTGAGCCTGGACACACCTGAGCGCCTATCTCACTCAGGGTGGCGCCACACTGCCAGGGCCGGCATGAACCCACTGCCACGGTGGCCGGCCCCGCTAGCCCGAGCTCAGGCACCTCTGGGTGGAGCAGACCCGCTGAGGCAGCCACCAAGAGCGTGGGACCCGGAGAGGCCCCGAGCCACTGCGCTGAGAAGTGTGGGGTATGGCCCCCTAAAGCCCACGGTTTGGGTTCCAAGCCGTGCACCCAGCATGTGTCAGGCAGCATCACCTCCCAGGAGCACGACCTCGACGTGTGCGAATTCTTGGGAGAGTGACCCCACTGCAGCAAGGCCCTGGCACCATGACCTTGTGACCTCCCAGGAGACGACTAGCCAGGCACCTCAAGCTGCTGACCGTGGCAGCTCCCTCCCCCTCCTGCCAAACGCTTACCTCTGTGTTGAATCACCCACAGATTAGGTGCAGACAGAATTTAACTATTTAGGATTTTCTTATTCAAGAAAAAACAAAAAGATCTACCTTTAATAAAATCGACTTCAATGAATATATCCCTTAACCAAGCACTGTTCAGGGATAATCAGCACAAACTGGTAACACGGGTAGAACTGGCACTCGCGCTTGCGAGGCCTAACGGAGCAGAGGCTGTTAGGAGCAGGAGGAAGGCATGGCTGGCCACCAGGTGATACGGAGATGCTGGCACTGTTTCCTAAGGAGCGGCTTCTTGCCCACCCAGCACCAATGTGAGTGCTCTCAACTTGGCTTTCTGTGTCCCCATGCTCTGGTTTCACTCCAGAGCTAGGAGTTCACGCCTCCTGCTGTCTGAGAGCCTGTGTGGAGACCGAGGCACACGGATGAAGGCCCCCCGCACACCTGCTGCCCGGAGCCCTGTGTGGGCTCCCCTCGCTCAGCCAGTGCACCTGGAAAGCTGGGGTCTCGGTCCCCAGACACAGCTCCCAAGAGGAAATGAATACAAAAGAAACTAATAAACAGCAAATGGGAACCACTGGCCAGAAGCTCAGCTGCACGCAGTTAACATCCTCCAAACAGACACAGTGTGGCTGGTGCCCGGGCAGTGGGCACTGACTGTCAGCAGGCACGAGGCGGCTTCCTTCAGGGGCCTGACTTAGAGACCAGATCAGCCGGCCCCTGCAAGCCCATGAGTGTTTCCAGTTGCCGAAGCATCTCCGGCCGCGGCGTACAGGCCGCCTGCTCACATACAAGTGCAAGAGCGCAGAGCCAGTGGCCAGTGGTGTGCACATATGGGCATGCATGTGGGCACCATGAGCAGATGCCGTCAGCACCTGATGCGCTTCTGTCCTCACCTCTGTGCTCCCAGGTGATCCTAGGTATGGGTGCAAATGCCACCGCTGCCCCAAACACCATGGCGAGGGCGGTGAGCGGCCCCCCAGCGCGGGCACACATCCTCCTGGGCAGCGCCGCGGCAGGGCTTCAGCAGCAAATGCCTGTGGGCAGCGAGGCCGCTGCAAGTGTCCGGCGGGTCACTCAGAGCCCCAGAGCCCTGACCCGCAGCACTGCCTGGAGCTGAGGGGCACCGTGACCCCTGAGGACCCACATTTCTCAGCACGCTTGGGGGGTCAGGTGACTCTCGCCTCTGCAAATGCCACGGGCCTCCTGCTCTTGAACAGCGGGCTTCTTTCCGACCTTCCGGAGAAATCTGGAAGAGAACAAAAAGGAAGGGCTGCCCGTCAGGACGCGTGGCAATGGTGCCTGATTTCCATGCTCAGTATCTTCCACACCTCGCCAGCCAGGGGTCCGCTGCGGGGTCGCAGGGAGCTCCGAGGGGGACAGACACCGCACCCCAGGTGCCCTGGAGCAAAGCCAAGTTGCAGGAGTCAGTGCTTCCCACCCTGAGCTGCTAGGATCGCAGGACAGACAGGGGTGCAGACTGGGACAGACGCCGCCTGGCTGCCCAGCTCACGTGATGGAAGGAACAGAGTTTCCGTTTCCTCGGAGACTCCGGCTTCCCAGGCCCTGTATGCTTGTCCAGAACGACAGCCGCGTGGAAAGCGAGGGGACAGCAGAGGCTGAAATGTGTGGGTGCACACACGGCCGCGTGTGACCTCGCCCTGCGGGTGTGGGGCCCCATCCCTCCAGCCTTGCAGCAGTGGTCCTGGGCTGCCTGTCACAGAGAAGCACCTCGCTGAAAGCACGGCCCGTGGGGCTGGGGTCCCCGGGCTCCTGGCACCCACACGCCACCTGCCCCCCGAGCTGTCTGCGAGGTTCCCTGCAGTGAGCCGCAGGCCAGGGGCTTCAGGCCAGCGAGAAGGCCGTCTGGCGGGGGGTTTTGCCCCAGGGCCCCCCAGGACCGCAGTGACACTCAGAGATGGACCCCTGACTTCTCAGGAAGGAGCTCCAACCACACAGCGCTGAGCAGAGGCCGGCCCCTTGCCCAGCACAGCGGGAAGCACGAATAAGTTACCGTGGAACCCACCCTCACTTCCAGACATGCTGCCCCAGGAGGCTCCAGGGGCCCACCGTGCTCCCCTCCTCACTAAGCTCCCTCTTCCCCAAATGGTGGGGCAGCCCCCCTTCCCTTCCCCCAGCCGAGGCCCGGGAGTTGGCCGTCACCACCCCCTTCTCTTCCTCCCACCCCAAGCCAACACACTACAGGTCTGTCAGTCCAACTGACATCCAGGCTCCTCTCCAGAACCTTCCCCTCACCCATCATCACCACTAGGCTCCTGACTTGGCCACGCCTCAGCAACAACCAAGGGGCAGCCAGCTTCCTCACTCGCTCCCCCACGGAGGCCCCACACCTCCCATACACAGCACTAGTCCAGTTGCCTACCCCCACCCTCCGCCCCGCACGCACGCATGCGCACACACACACACACACACACACACACACACACACACACACACACCAGCCCAACCCAGTTTTGGTGTCTGTTCACCCATTCAAGTCACTGCCTCCAGGAAGTCCTCCAGGGCCCTTTCCTCCTCCCACCCGGAAGTCACCTTTTGCTCTCCCCTTGCGCCCTCAGAGTCCTTGCCTGGTCCCCAAAGCTCAGCAGGCAGGGCTTACTAGGTCTTCTTTATTTTCTTTTCTTTATTTTTACATGTGGACATGGGGCTCAGCTCTGCTTCATGAAGGAAGCACTCACGAGGACTTTCGCTGCAGGCGCTTGCCACTGGGGAGCCTAGGGCACCACGCAGCCTCCTCTGCTCCCGCCTGCCTCGCCCGGCCCCCTCTGCACTTTCTCTTCCCGGCCTGGAGGCCCACCCGGCCAGGCCCCCGGCCACTGGCATCTTTTCCCATCCTGACCAACTGTTAGAACCGACGTCAGGGAGCACCCAGTTCCTCACTCTCTCCAGGGACTGGCACATGCTGGGGGCGGGGGGAGGGCACCCCTTTCCCACAAAGGGCCAGAGAGGCATTACCGTCAGCTTCTCGAGTCCTGCAGTGTCGCCCCAGCTCCTGGGGTCCGCCCCGGTAACGTGTGGCTGTGCACCAACACAACTACGCACAGACAGCGCCGGTCTGCATGCCACACCCCACAGCCAGGGCTGACCGAACTCTAAGTGCAACACCCGATGCGCAGGAGGGAGAGGCTGGGAAGTGGCCCTAAGGGTGTGCTCTCTGCAGAGGGGCTCTCCCCAGGGGGAGGGACACTCGCCCTCGGCCCTGGCCTTGGGTGGGGACCTGCCGTCCTGCCCTCCGCAGGCGAGTGAGGCACCAGGTGCTCCAGAAGCCCGGACAGGAGAGGTCTCTCGCACTGCGCTGTGCTACCAATGTGAGCCGCTCCTTAAGCAATCCGTGTCCCGCGAAGGCGAAACGCCCTGCAGGAACTCCGCACAGCGCAGGACACAGGCTCCGCGACGGCCTGAGCAGACGCCGCCGGAAGCTTGGGCAGCGGCAGGTGCCACCTCGGTCATACCAGGCCCATCTCCAGCACCACCACGCCCATCTAAGCAGCGCCCACCTCCGTCCCGACCTCTCCTCGCCTCCGACCCCCACCCTGCTTCCGTTCCTGCTGCCAATGGCACAGATGGCCGAGTTCTGTCCCCGCGTCCAGGCCCGTCATTCTCACTGTCAGAATCTGGATTTACCTGGGATGCAGTGCGGCCAGCTAACGAACCCTCAGCTTCCCCCGGGGCAGTTCTGACCGAACACCTGTGGTGAGAAGTTATGAGGCAGGAAGTCCAGGGAAGCTCCTGAAGGAGGCTGGCCCGCTAGTGTTTGCATTCTGCTTTAGTCTCTCCCCTCTTTCCTGCTGGAGCTCAAATTTGATGGCTGCCACCTTATCAACGTGAGGACAAGGGCCTTATTCTAGGAACCGAATGGACATCCGCAACCAGGGGCCTCACAACATACCTGAGACCGGGCACCTGCCTTCTTCCGCTCCCCAGAGGTGCTAATAAACTATTAGTCCCTCTAAATTATGTCTTTCAGATTTTTGTTACTAGCCGCCAGATACAATCCCTAACAGATACAACTCCCTATAACACGTTTACCCGACCATCCGCAGCCAGAATTAGGATTGTAACATAAATCAGAGCATGTTCTTTCCCCTGTGGTTAAACCAAGTGGACGACCTTGGCCCACCTTCCACCCAGCCTCTCCATATCACGCTCCGTGTCACGCTCCCCCGCCTCTGTCCTGGCGCCACGTGAACATGTGGGGCTCAGCCTGGCTGCGAGGGTGCGCTCTCTGAACATCTCCTGATGTGTCCGCTCCAGAGGTCGCAGGGTAGACTCCACGGCGCAGTCTTGGCAGTTTACCCAGAACACTGATTCTGTGACGGACAGGTAGGTGGCAGGCTCCCCAGAGCCTCTCTGCTCTGAGAGCCCACACAGGACTGCTCCCAATCAGAGCCGTGCGTGTGGGGTAGGGGGAGATGGGGCAGGCTGTGCATGTGGGGTACGGGGGGGAGATGGGACAGACTGTGCATGTGGGGTACGGGGGAGATGGGGCAGGCTGTGTGTGGGGGGTACGGGGGAGATGGAGCAGACCGTGCGTGTGGGGTACGGGGGAGATGGGGCAGGCTGTGCGTGTGGGGTACGGGGGAGATGGAGCAGACCGTGCGTGTGGGGTACGGGGGAGATGGGGCAGGCTGTGCGTGTGGGGTACGGGGGAGATGGAGCAGGCTGTGCGTGTGGGGTACGGGGGAGATGGAGCAGGCTGTGCGTGTGGGGTACGGGGGAGATGGAGCAGGCTGTGCGTGTGGGGTATGGGGGGAGATGGGACAGGCTGTGCGTGTGGAGTATGGGGGGAGATGGGGCAGGCTGTGCGTGTGGGGTACGGGGGGAGGGGTAGGCTGTGCATGGGGGTACGGGGGAGATGGGGCAGGCTGTGCGTGTGGGGTACGGGGGAGATGGGGCAGGCTGTGCGTGTGGGGTACGGGGGGAGATGGGGCAGGCTGTGCATGTGGGGTACGGGGGGAGATGGGACAGACTGTGCATGTGGGGTACGGGGGAGATGGGGCAGGCTGTGTGTGGGGGGTACGGGGGGGGAGATGGGGCAGGCTGTGCGTGTGGGGTACGGGGGAGATGGAGCAGACCGTGCGTGTGGGGTACGGGGGGAGATGGGGCAGGCTGTGCGTGTGGGGTACGGGGGAGATGGGGCAGGCTGTGCGTGTGGGGTACGGGGGAGATGGAGCAGGCTGTGCGTGTGGGGTACTGGGGAGATGGAGCAGGCTGTGCGTGTGGGGTACGGGGGAGATGGAGCAGGCTGTGCGTGTGGGGTGGGGGGAGATGGGACAGGCTGTGCGTGTGGGTATGGGGGGAGATGGGGCAGGCTGTGCGTGTGGGGTACGGGGGGAGATGGGGTAGGCTGTGCATGTGGGGTATGGGGGAGATGGGGCAGGCTGTGCGTGTGGGGTACGGGGGAGATGGGGCAGGCTGTGCGTGTGGGGTACGGGGGGGGAGATGGGGGGGCAGGCTGTGCGTGTGGGGTACGGGGGGAGATGGGTAGGCTGTGCATGTGGGGTACGGGGGGAGATGGGGCAGGCTGTGCGTGTGGGGTACGGGGGAGATGGGGCAGGCTGTGATTGTGGGGTACGGGGAAGATGGGGCAGGCTGTGATTGTGGGGTACGGGGGAGATGGGGCAGGCTGTGCATGTGGGGTATGGGGGAGATGGGGCAGGCTGTGATTGTGGGGTACGGGGAGATGGTGCAGGCTGTGCGTGTGGGGTACGGGGGAGATGGGACAAGCTGTGCGTGTGAAGTACAGGGGGAGATGGGGCAGGCTGTGCGTGTGGGGTACGGGAGGAGATGGGGCAGGCTGTGCGTGTGGGGTACGGGGGGAGATGGGGCTGGCTGTGCGTGTGGGGTACAGGGGGAGATGGGGCAGGCTGTGCGTGTGGGGTACGGGGGAGATGGTGCAGGCTGTGCGTGTGGGGTACAGGGGGAGATGGGGCAGGCTGTGTGTGTGGAGTACAGGGGGAGATGGGGCAGGCGTGCATGTGGGGTACGGGGGAGATGGGGCAGGCTTTGCGTGTGAGGTACGGGAAGAGATGGGGCAGGCAGTGCGTGTAGGGTACGGGGGGAGATAGGGCAGGCTGTGCGTGTGGAGTATATGGGCGGAGATGGGGCAGGCTGTGCGTATGGGGTACGGGGAGATGGGGCAGGCTGTGCGTGTGGGGTACAGGGGAAGATGGGGCAGGCTGTGATTGTGGGGTACGCGAGGAGATGGGGCAGGCTGTGATTGTGGGGTACGCGAGGAGATGGGGCAGGCTGTGATTGTGGGGTACGGGAGGAGATGGGGAAGGCTGTGCGTGTGGGGTACGGGGGTAGATGGGGCAGGCTGTGCGTGTGGGGTACGGGGGGAGATGGGGCAGGCTGTGCGTGTGGTTACGGGGGGAGATGGGACAGGTTGTGATTGTGAAGTACAGGGTGAGATGGGGCAGCTGTGATTGTGGGATACGGGGGAATATGGGGCAGGCTGTGCGTGTGGGGTACGGGGGGAGATGGGGCAGGCTGTGCGTGTGGAGTATGGGGGGAGATGGGGCAGGCTATTCGTGTGGGGTACGGGAAGAGATTGGGCAGGCTCTGCGTGTGGGGTACGGGGGGAGATGGGGCAGGCTGTGATTGTGGGATACGGGGGGGAGATGTGGCAGGCTGTGTGTGTGTGGGGTACGGGAGGAGATGGGGCAGGCTGTGCGTGTGGGGTACGGGGGGGGGAGATGGGGCTGGCTGTGCGTGTGGGGTACAGGGGGAGATGGGGCAGGCTGTGCGTGTGGGGTATGGGGAGATGGGGCAGGCTGTTCGTGTGAGGTACGGAAAGAGATTGGGCAGGCTGTGCGTGTGGAGTATGGGGGGAGATGGGGCAGGCTATTCGTGTGGGGTACGGGAAGAGATTGGGCAGGCTCTGCGTGTGGGGTACGGGGGGAGATGGGGCAGGCTGTGATTGTGGGATACGGGGGGAGATGTGGCAGGCTGTGTGTGTGGGGTACGGGGGGAGATGGGGCAAGCTGTGCCTGTGGGGTATGGGGAGATGGGGCAGGCTGTTCGTGTGAGGTACGGAAAGAGATTGGGCAGGCTGTGCGTGTGGGGTACGGGGGGAGATGGGGCAGGCTGTAATTGTGGGGTACAGGGGGAGATGGGGCAGGCTGTGAGTGTGGTGTATGGGGGGAGATGGGGCAGGCTGTGATTGTGGGGTATGTGAGGAGATGGGGCAGGCTGTGCGTGTGGGGTCCGGGGGGAGATGGGGCAGGCTGTGATTGTGGGGTACAGGGGGAGATGGGGCATCTGTGATTTTGGGATACGGGGGAGATGGGGCAGGCTTTGTGTGGGGCATGGGGTGGGTGCCCGAGAATTCCATGCACTTTCTGTTCCATTTCTCTGTGAATCTGAAACTTCCCTTTAAAATAAAGTTTATTTGGCCCTGGCCGGTGGCTCAGTTGCTTGGAACATCGTCCTGTACACCAAATTTTTCGGGTTCCATTCCTAGTCAGGGCACATCCCGAGGTTGTAGGTCAATCCCCGGTTGGGGTGCATGCAGGAGGCAACCCGTTGATATTTTCCTCTCATATCGATGTTTCTCTTTTTGTCCTGTCTCCTCTAAGTCAATTACATATCCTGGGGTGAGGAAAATAAATAAATAAATAGACCGGCTCGGAGAGTCTTCCCGCACGTGTGCCCCCGCCCGTGCGGGGAGGAGAGGCCACTGCTTCCTTCGCCTCCGGCATCCACAGGGAGCTGTCTGGTTGAGGGAACCGGTCGGCCAGGGCCCATGACGAGGACGAATTCCCACTCAGGTCTCCGAGAGCAGTCACTCCTCTGGGGCAGGCCAGGACCGGCGCTGCAGCCAGGATGAACGCCCAGACAGGGCGACGGGGCCATCCCTCTTTGGATCCGGGCGCCCACACAGGGCTTTATCCCCACTCCCCTGAAAGCCAAAGAAACGGCACGGAAAGGACAGAGACCATGAGGGTGACGGCGGGGAGAGGAGGCAACCGTGAGGACATGAATGAACCTCGGAAACTCGAAAGTGTACCGATGAGTACACCCAGCGGTGGGTGTGCTGGCAAACCTGAACGGCCGTCTCAGGGGTGGGGCTGGGAAGGTGGGCGGGGGGGGGGTCCTGCTCTGCAGTGATGCCGATGTCTGGGTGTAAATGCTGCTTCCCAGCTCCCGACAGGAGGCCGCCGAGCAGCGGCAGGGCGAGGTGCACGACAGCATCAGACACAGGAAGCAGTGAGTGTGAGCGCTGACGTCCACCTTTATTTTTAACAGCTTATTGAAGTGTCCATAGTTCAGTGTTTGGTAACAGCTGTGTTCACCACTGTTGGTAATCAACTGAGTTTGTGGACCAGAGTCTGTGAGGGGAGAAGTCACGAAGAAACAGCCCCGGGAAACAAACGGAGTTTAGGAGTGAAACTTCTGACTGAAGGAAGGACATGCTCCAGGAAGGACTGGAGGGGAGTTTCCAGAGGTTGGGCGACGTGACAGAGATGAAACCAGGGAGAGAAACGACAAGGAAGCTGGATCGGATCAGGAGACCCGCATCTAACTGACAGGAGCTCCAGGAGAGAGAAAATAGGAGGATTTATCAGGAAAATAATAAAAACGTATAAAGACGTATTTACACGTAATAAAAGGAAAACGCCCAGCACACAGGGACACAGAAGCACCAAGCAGCACAGTGAGTAGCAAAGCCTGCTTCTGGCACGCCATGGGGAGATGGAGACGCCAGGAGGCCCAGAGCTCCGAAGCCTCCAAGAGCCCAGTCCGTGTGGCCCCCGCTGCAGAGCCATGTGACAGTGGGCGGCGGCACAGAGCCACGTGATGCTGGGCGGCGGCACAGAGCCACGTGATGCTGGACGGCGGCACAGAGCCACGTGATGCTGGGCAGAGGCACAGAGCCACGCCGATTCTGGGTGGTGGCACAGAGCCACGCCGATGCTGGACGGCGGCACAGAGCCACCTGATGCCGGGTGGAGGCACAGAGCCACCTGATGCTGGGCGGAGGCACAGAGCCACCTGATGCCGGGCGGAGGCACAGAGCCACGTGATGCCGGGCGGAGGCACAGAGCCACGTGATGCCGGGCGGAGGCACAGAGCCACCTGATGCCGGGCGGAGGCACAGAGCCACGTGATGCTGGGCGGAGGCACAGAGCCTTAAACTCCTGAGGGAGGAGGACTTCCCACCTAAAATTCTCCATCGAGACAATTATCCATCCTATGAGTGTCACACGCAACACGTGTCAAACATGGAAGTTGTCTCTACTCTCACTTCTTTCTCGGAAAGCGACTTAAGGATACGCTCCACCAACACCAGGAGCTTTCCCCAGGTCTTCCAGAGGACGGGCAGAGCGGGGACAAGAGGCAGGGTGTGTGCCTGGAGGGTGGGCAAAGGGCGGGAGGCCAGGCTCAGAGGGCGCAGGAGAGGTCACCCGGAGCCCGTGGGCTTGTGTGAGGGACAGGGCGTACGGGTCTGGCAGAGTCTGAGGCGAGTTAGTAGCCCACACCCAGATAGAAAGCGAAGTGCTCACATTCAACACGAAGCAGCCGCCAGCCGCAGGGAAAGCAATAAGTGGGGCGTGGCAGGGAATGTAATCAGCGTGTCCCGATCACGGCCCAGCTGGGACCAGCCCTGACGGCCCCGTAACAAAATCTGCGGCAGTGCCATAGGGAGGGTGGGGGCGAGTGAGAGGACCCAACCCTCACCTTCCAATATCTCATCCAAAAGAGAAAGTCAGGAAATATCAGCATAAGCAGTTTGAAGGCAGACTCCCCAAATGGCTACAACAGCTGCAGCGGGCCGCCTCCGGGACAAAGGGACAAGACCAGAGGAGGCCCCTGTTCTCATACCCTGTGTAAGAACTACTTCACTTTGAACCACGTGCATGGCCCGCCGGCGTGGCCCAGTGTTTGAGTGTCGACCCTGAACCAGGAGGTCACGGTTCAACTCCCGGTCAGGGCACGTGCCCGGGTTGTGGGCTCGATCTCCAGGGTGGGGCCTGCAGGAAGCAATCATCCATGATTCTCTCTCCTCACTGATGTTCTATCTCTTTCTCCCTCTCCCTTCCTCTCGGAAATCTATAAAAGTAAAAAACAAATTAAAAAAATTTCCATGAAAAAATCACGTGTATTGATGGGGCTGATACAAATTAATTGAACTGTTAGAGGAAACGCATGCCCAGGTTCTGTGCACCTGGGAGGCAGTGGCTCCGTGGGAGCTGAGCTGCAGAGGCGCCGCCCAGGCCGGAAGCGCCCGTCTGCACAGCCGTGCGGGCCCCACATAACTTGCTTGACCACAGCTTCTAGGCTGGCAGAGCTGCCCTGACAAATGCCCAGGGTGCTGGGTGGAGGCAGGGGTCTCCTGTCCCCGAGGGCTGCCCACACCGGTTTAGGAGAGAAGGGAACACGTTTTTCTTGGTCGCCTTTCGACTGGGCCAACCCTGACACCATTAGGACCGGCGCTCCCTCTGGAGGCAGAGCAGTTCTCTCTGTGGAAGCACGCAGGCTTCACCCCGCTCTGGGCCACACTTACCTCATCAGCAGATGCCGGACTCCTGATGGCCTCCATCAGACCCGCCTCTCCTTCCCAAAGGTGTTTAAAAAGATCCACGAGCACAGCAGAAGCAGGAGGGCCCCCACCACACGGACACCCCTCCTACAGGAGGCCCCCACCACACAGATACCCCTCCTACAGGAGGCCCCCACTACACAGACACCTCTCCTACAGGACAGCCCCCACCACACAGACACCCCTCCTACAGGAGGGCCCCACCACACAGACACCCCTCCTACAGGACAGCCCCCACCACACAGACACCCCTTCCGCAGGAGGGCCCCCACCACACAGACACCACTCCTACAGGACGGCCCCCACCACACAGACACCCCTCCTACAGGACAGCCCCCACCACACAGACACCCCTCCTGCAGGAGGCCCCCACCACACAGACACCCCTCCTGGAGGAGGGCCCCCACCACATGGACACCCCTCCCGCAGGAGGGCCCCCACCACACGGACACCCCTCCTACAGGAGGCCCCCACCACACAGACACCCCTCCTACAGGAGGACCCCACCACACAGACACCCCTCCTACAGGAGGGCCCCCCACACACAGACACCCCTCCCGCAGGAGGGCCCCCACCACACGACACCCCTCCTACAGGAGGGGACACCCCTCCTACAGGAGGGCCCCACCACACAGACACCCCTCCTACAGGACGGCCCCCACCACACAGACACCCCTCCTACAGGAGGCCCCCACCACACAGACACCCCTCCCGCAGGAGGGCCCCCACCACACAGACACCCCTCCTACAGGACGGCCCCCACCACACAGACACCCCTCCTACAGGACGGCCCCCACCACACGGACACCCCTCCTACAGGACAGCCCCCACCACACGGACACCCCTCCTACAGGACAGCCCCCACCACACGGACACAAACACCCCTCCTACAGGACAGCCCCCCACCACACGGACACCCCTCCCGCAGGACAGCCCCCACCACACAGACACCCCTCCTACAGGACGGCCCCCACTACACAGACACCCCTCCTACAGGACGACCCCCACTACACAGACACCCCTCCTACAGGACAGCCCCCACCACACGGACACTCCTCCTACAGGACAGCCCCCACCACACGGACACTCCTCCTACGGACAGCCCCCCACCACCAGACACCCCTCCTACAGGACGGCCCCCACCACACGGACACCCCTCCTACAGGAGGCCCCCACCACACAGACACCCCTCCCGCAGGAGGGCCCCACCACACAGACACCCCTCCTGCAGGACAGCCCCCACCACACAGACACCCCTCCTACAGGAGGGACACCCCTCCCGCAGGAGGGCCCCCACCACACAGACACCCCTCCTGCAGGACAGCCCCCACCACACAGACACCCCTCCTACAGGAGGCCCCCACCACACAGACATCCCTCGCGCAGGACAGCCCCCACCACACAGACACCCCTCCCGCGCAGGACACCCCTCCCACCACCACAGACACCCCTCCCGCAGGAGGGCCCCCACCACATGGACACCCCTGCCGCAGGAGGGCCCCCACCACATGGACACCCCTCCCGCAGGAGGGCCCCCACCACACAGACACCCCTCCCGCAGGAGGGCCCCCACCACACGGACACCCCTCCTGCAGGAGGGCCGGCGTGGGGGCTGCCTGGCTGCTTTATGACTTTGGAAGGGCTAGCTGTCTTTATTTTCTGCCAAGAACGTATGGTTTTGTATAATTTTGGAACTGCTGAGCAGAGCACAGCCCACACCTCCCTGCACACGCTGCCACAGCGCAGGCTCCAGCGGCGCTGCCCGCCACCTCGGAGGGGAAGCGCCTTGGGCACAGACCTGGTATCCAGTGGGCACAGCAGGATGAAGTATGGGAGCTGCGTCAGCCCTAGCATTCCGCCTTCCCGTGTGATGTCCTGCCTTCCATACGAGACAGGGCCCACCAGGAGGACAGGGTCACACATGTCACTCCCATCACCTACCCGGAATTGTACCGGTTCATGGGGAGTGCACGAGCCCACCTTCAATGCCAGGAGCGCAGGCCCGGGGGGCGGCTCTGAGCCCATCACTGCCGGTCCCAGGGCAGCTCTCCACCAAAATGGCCATGAAGCACGCCGGGGCGGTGGCAGGGGAAACACGCACCCAGCAAACAGCTAGCAGCAAGGGGAAGGGCTAGTTCACAAGATGGCATACATGCATGTCTGCGCATACACATGTGTGTATACATGTATATGTGCATTTATGCACACCGAGTTTCTGTGTTTATGTGCATTTGTATAGGTATGACATGTGTATATGAGCACCTGTGCTTGCGTGCACACGTGTACATTCATGTATGTGTTCATCTGTGTGCACGAGCATGTTTTGCATGTGTGCATATTGGTGTGGTCATGTGTGCGCGCACATGCGTCCACATGCATGTGTGGTATGCATGCACTCTGTTCTGATCAGCATAAAAATTGTGATCTGGTGTTGCATTACATGTGACCCGCGGACTGCAGGTGCTGCCTGGGATCTGTCACCCCGCCTCATGCCGTGGCTTCCCTTCCTGGACCAGCTGCCTGGGACAGTGGGGGTGGGTCACAGAGGGGACGCCACCCGCGACCACACATGAAGCGTCAGTGCTCCTGTTAGCAGCAGGATGCCAGCCAATGCTAACGGCGCCCTCACCAGAATTCCCAGGGACCCGCGAAAGGGGATCTGGGTGACAGCGGTGGGCAGCTGCTTGGGCAGCCGAAATGGCTTCTTGCCTGTGGGCTTTTCACAAAAACAGGACGCTGAGCCCTCCTCCCCCAGGCCACGAGGCGGGGACAGCGGAGGGCACCACCTGCCCCTCTTCCCCTCCCAGCCGGGAGCAGAGAGTGACGCAGCCGCCAAGGCCAGGCCCTCCCGATGCCACCCCCAGCCTGTCCCCACACCATTTCCCCTCTCCTGCCCCGGCCCTGGCTATGGTGCTGACATCACCACCTCCAAGAAAGGGCCTTGCCCCAGGAACCAGGATGGGTGTCAGGAGCTGTCAGAGGCCCCCACCACGAGTTTGTGGTTTCAGCTGCAGTCTCCGCAGAACAGAGCAGGTCCCCGGAAGCAGCACGCCAGCTGGTGCAGGGACGTGCCCAGCCCTGGAGGTGGCTGGACCCACTCTGCAGAAAATCCCCCAGGACACTGTCCCGGGACACCTGCTCCCCTCCAGCCACCTTGAGGGGCAAACAAGGAAGTCAGGACACCCGACACACCTCAACCAGATCCCTCACCCAAATCTGGCATATGTGTGCCGTGAGTGCTGAGGGGAGCTGGGAAGGGTCAGAGGGCAGCAGGTGAGGGATGGACACACACTGACCACTCGACCATGAATCGACCAGCAGTGATGACGGGCAGGCGCTGAGAAGGGTATAAGCCAGGGGGTTACCCGGGGCAGCGGGAAGCTCCTGGCCCTGTAAGCTAACAGGCGTGGCACGCAAGATCCAGAGACAAATGATCTGGGGAGAAAACAGGAAAAAACCCTGGGATCATAAAGCCACGGCTGGGAATGCCTAGTTAGTGCAGCGACCTAACACCGGTCAGAAACCTTGGGGCGGCCCAGCACACCAGGCCGATAACAGAAGGCATGTGTCTGTGACCAGCCACTTAACAGACAGTGCCAAGTGCCCGGAAGTAAAGTGCATCTCGACCGCCCGCCAAACTGGCACAGGCTGCGCGCCGCGTGCACGGCCAATACCCGGCCCTGTGGCGGCACGGCCCTGTGGGGCTTCCCTTTCGTTTTTACATATTAAACTGGCATTTCTCTTCCTCCAAAACGGAAAACACATGGTTGACCATGTATTACCTGACCAAAATGAAAACCAATCACAAACGACCCCAATCTGGGGTGACACTGAGAAACCTCTTCCTGCACTGGGCCTCAGAGACGACCCCTATGCTCCTGAAGAGCAGGTGGCCTGTCAGGGCTTAGACGGGGGCTGCCGGCTCAGAGAGCAGGGGCACAGCACAGGCGGGCGCGCGATCGGAGGGAGAAAACGCAGGCGATGCACGGAGGTCCAGGTGCCAGCACCCACTGCCCTCTGGGCTCCACCTCAAGCCACCCAGGCACGGTGGCCAGGCGAGGCTTTGCCCCCAGAGCGCACTGTGACCAACAGCCAACTTGCTGCTGACTCTCAATGAGGCTTCCACAGATGTCAACTTTGATTCACTGGATACAGATTGAGAAAAAACCGACTCTACCTGTGTCTTGGGGGTCTCGAAACTTCCCAATCGTCTCTAGGAGGAAGTCTTCAGAAAGCTCTGTTCTGGAAATAATGGGAAAATGAGAACATTAAACACTGAAATCATCTGTCCACATAAACTCAGCATCCATTCTGAAACACCACTAAAAGGAAACCTGTAGTTCTTTTCAACTGCTGGGCCCCTGGCAGCTGACTCGGACCCAGGATCAGGGTGGCATTCGTGCAACAGGAGGGCGTGAGTGCGCAATCACTCACCCACAAACAGACACGCGAGTCGGCTGGTCACCCCGGTAGAGGAGCTGGTCCCCAATGGCTGACGGCCACCACTCAACGGTGAGCCACGGTCCCAGTCATTCACCAGAAAAGGAATCCCTGACCTGTCCACGGGCTGCAGAGCCAGCCGCAGCCCTCACCTTCCCTGAAACCGCAGGGCGGGAGGCAAAGCAGGAGGAAGCAAAGACACGCACACAATACTGACGAGGAGAGGACTTCCTGAGAGCCTGCTAGCTCCCACCCTCCTGCTGCGTTGCTGTCTGAACAGGAGGGTCTCACGCTGTGTGTGCAGTGAGTTGCGTGGTGTTTGTCCCCGCGCCCGTGCAGGGTCAGATGCCTGGCGGCCGGTGAAACTGTCTGACCCCTGTGGCAGCAAACGATCCAACAGATTTTTTAAATTTCAGAATCAAACTCCAGCATTTTTTGTAGTTGGAGCATCATTTTCCTTTGCCTTGAGAGCTTCTACAATCCTTGCCATTTCTCTGAAGACAACTGAGAAGGGGGGGGGGGCTCCCCAGGACCACGCTGGTGACCCGTCTTTCCCTCCGAGCCCCGAGGAGTGGGACCAAACACGCTCACCAGCTTACACTCCACTCTTACACGTCCACCCACAGCACACAATTTCCAGGGTCACCCGGGGCCTGACATGCTCCCCGAATCCTGAGCAAATACCTCAAGTTAGCAAATGAGACCCCAAAGTGGCAGGTGGGAATGGTTAGGACTCGCCAGGACCTGCCTGGTCTCCCTGAGGTGGCTGCCTCTGACGGCAAAGCAGCCTCCCGCCCGAGCAAGCAGGGAGCTGTCCGGACAAGGCCCTGTCACGCAGCACACGGAAGCCCGTCTCCTAGTTCAACGCTGGGGAGGCGCTGGCTTAGCGGATGGACACGTGGGAACCTGAGAAACGGTGGGGTTTTCCTGTCCCACAGGCCGGGGAGGCCGGCAGCCACCTGGAGACGGCCGGAAACGCTTATGGGAAAAAGGGTGGTTCACGCTCAGAGAAGAGGTGAAGATAAACAACACGAATACCAAGAATTACCAAGAGGAAACGTCTCTTCCGGAAGGTCAGTAAGCCTGTGCCACTTTCATGAGTAAAAGCCCAAGCTGCTGGCTCTGTGGTTGGACAAGCAGGCACCCTATTCACCAAAATTTCATGGCAATGAACACACGGCGGCAGGTTAGGGGTCGGCACTCTCAACCTCACTCAGAGCACCGGCCCGGCACCCTCGTTTCCTCCTTCGAGCAAGTCCCCGTCCCTCCCCTGGCCCCGTGGTTCCCGGGTGAAAATACACACTTCCGGCCTCGGCCGACCACGGAGGCCTCGGGCCCCATTGTCTGCAGCCTTTATCACCACAATTTTTCTTCCTCCTCAAGGTAACCCACGAGCTATAATTAGTTATCCCTACACTAAAGACTGCAAAGTACGTATTCCTCATGCAACTACCACCATGTAGTTTTCACTAGGCTTTTCCTAACTTATCCTGGTACCTAAGACAGAATGCAAGGTCCATTTGCAAAATAAAGGAATGAAGTTAAATCAGGAAATAAGTATTTCCCTCTCCGGCCTGAGAAACATGCCTCTGTCCCTGCACCAGCCCCAGCCGAGCAGGGGAGTGTGGTAACCTCAACGCCCACGCCTGGCGGCCACTCCTGACGACAGACAGGCCTGGGTGAAGCGGGCCTTTGCCTTCTGGGCATCTTGCCCGAGTTCTGCAGCGGTGACCTCCCTTACCCCCGCAGCAGCCAGGTCTTCGCGTTAGCAGGCAGAGAAGGCACAGGTGAGACGGGGCCAGAGCATGGTCTCTGTTGTGGGAATGACCTGGGTTACGGGCCCAGCTTCCACTGACCAGCTGTGTGTCCTTGGGGAAGTTCCTGGGCCTCTCTGTGCCAATTTCCTTATCCAGAAAGTGGGCATAATAACAGTGCCCATGACACCTGTTGTTCTGAGGACCGGAGGGCCTGTGAAGAGCTTACCGCAACATCTGGCCTGCAGCCCTGCACAGGCACCCTGCCCGGGACCCTTGCTAAGCAGGCTCCGCAGGGTATCAACGCAGGATTGGCTGCCAACACCTTAACCCTGCCTGGGGGTCCACCAGCGCCCCTGCCCACGGTAGCTCGAGCTCAGTGCCCAGAGCCCCTAAGCCCACGGGCACACTGCAGTTATGGACCGGGGGCCTCAGGCTCCTTCGGTCCAACCTCCTCGCCCAGCCCAGACCGCCCACAGGTGCCCCCGTCAGGGAAACGGAGATCCTCAGTGGCAACTGACACTCTACCCCACTTGGGCTGAGTCTGTACATTATCGCCAGATGCCATCCCCCACCTGCGAAGGCGGCATGAGACAGCCGCCATCGAGTGCAGTGAAGAGAGGCTCCCTGCCCTGGGGCACATCCTGGAGGCCTGGGCAACACCAGCAAGAGCCTCTGACCCAGTAATTCTCTGCCAGGGACCAGGGTGGACATACCCCACATGCGTGTAAGATACCCGAGTACAAGGAAAACAGGAACACCTAGAGGCCCGTCTTTGTGTGTGGGTATGTGTGTGTGTAGACACACACACACACACATATAATCCTATTAGTAAAAGGTTAGTATGCAAATTGTCCCCTCGACCAGGAGTTTGACTGGGAGTTCAACTGGGAGTTTGACCAATGGGTGGGGCCAGCCGGCCAACCGCCTGTGGCCCCTCCCCTCGGCCCACCCAGGCCGATCGGCCCAATTGGGATCTGGGTGGGCCGGCTGGACCCCACCCATGCACAAATTCATGCACCGGGCCTCTAGTTGTAGATAAGCACATTTATTTATGTATGAATTGTGGCACATCCTAGGTTAGAATACTATGTGCTGTTAAAAAGGATAAAGCAGCTACTGAGATGGAAGGATGTCCAAGGTACTGTACTTAGTGCAGTAAAAATTCACACTCTCAGCGGTGCTACAGTGTGTTCCATTTGCACAGGCATGTGGCAGTGACCAGCTGTGCACGTGCACACTTCAATCAAAGGGACCACGTGATGAGGTCAAAATCTAACCTGGGCCTGCTGCCACCAGACAGTGGCTTTGGCCTGGAATCGGAGCGTACTTCATTTTTTACTGTTTGTACATTTTAGTACTATCTGAACTCTTGCCTTAAGCACATGGTTTCCTAATTAAGTTATTTTAAACCTGATATTAAAACTAAGATAACTTAAATGAAAAAAACTTGGAAAATACAGAGAACATATTTCTGACAATTTCAAAAAAGGGCTGTTATAACTTTATTATTAACTAAAGGCCCGGTACACTGATTCATGCACATTGAAAGGAAATTAATTAGAAGAACTATTTTAGAGGCTGGGGAGGGACTGTGGGAGATTGGCCGGCCGAGGAGGGACCACAGGAGGGCTCCAGGGCGTGTCTGTCCCATCTTGCCCAGTCCTAATTGGCCAGACCCCAGCAGCAAGCTAACCCTGGTGGTCAGTGTGTGTCATAGCAACTGGTCAAACAGTTGAACAGTTGAACGAACGTTCAGACACTTACCATATTAGGCTTTTATTATATAGGATATTTATAAATATAATTATCATTTTGAAGTTTATTACATGGATTTCATCAAAATGGAAGTTTTTAACAGCAGACAGACTACATCATTTCTGGTCCTTCTGCGATTTTGTTGGAATTCCTTATAAATAACTGGAACAGTTTGTTCACTCATGACCACCTCTGGGGGGCGGGGCTACAATGTGTGGGTGCACAGACTCTGGGGAAGCAGGCTGCACACAGGGAGCAGAAAGAGACACCTGGAGCCCAAGAAGGAAGCCAGCACTTGCTGCTGACGGAGGCAGGAGGCTGGGAGGGACCTGTGTGAACTGTGCGGAGCTCCTGCGAGTCTGCGTGCGACATCATCCATGTGTCCAAGGCTCCCACGCATGATTTCATGGCTGCGTGATGTTCCAATTAAACCTGACAATGTTGGAATTCAGATCATTGCCAATTTACAACGTAAAATTCATTTTAAAGATGGATTTTAACCACCACAAAACAACCAAGAAGCTTTTCAGTCTAGAATGCAGAGCCTAATGCAGAGGTCCGGGGTCACCCAAGGTCGCTGTGGGATGGTGGCGAGGCTCTGCCCTTGGGGACAGGCTCAGCACCCGGACTCGTCACAGTGACAGCTTTGCTCCCTTCTGCTGGGGTTTGTCCTACAACTTCCAGGACTATGTTCACGCAACTTTCTTCTAAGTTTTTCCAGTTAGTGGGGCTATTTTTGAAAAGGCATACACATATGTTGTCTGCTATAAAGCACAATCAAGTCATGTAGCACAAACACATTCTATACTTATTTCAAGTCAATTCAATGCTCTAATTCAGTTTGTGTTCATTCTCCCCCTAACAGGGGAGGCAGCCCAGTGTCCTGGCCAGATGTGGGCTCTGAGGCCAGCCTGCCCAGGTTTAGGTCCGGGGCTGCCCCTTCCCAGCTGTGTGACCTAAAACAGGTCACTGCTCCTCCACTGCCCCCAGCTACTCCCTCAGCCCTTCATCCTCCTCCAACTATTCCCTCTGCCCCTCTACCTCTCAGCCCCATTCCTCAGCTACTCCACCTCTCCAGCTACTCCCTCAGCCCCTCCTCATCCCCAGGTAATCTACCTCCTGAACCACTCCCTTAACCCCCACCACCTTTCTAAGCTATCCCACCTCCCCAGCCCCTCCCTCAGCCCCTCCACCTCTCCGAGAAATGCCCCGGGGAGAGCGCAGTGTGACTAAGCCCACGTGCTACAGAAGGGGACTTAATGCAATGGTGTTGGGTAACACAGCCACACACCACGGCCCTGAGCCCTCGTGACACAGACGCGACACTCCCCAGTGCAGAAAGAGGTCTGACCAGAATCTCACGGCCACGGCCACGGCCACGGCCACGGCCACATCCTAACAGAAACTAGTGGAGGAGGGGAGAAGCAGGCTTTCTTAGGCACCTGGGTCCTGCAGGGCCCTGATGAGACAGGGTTTAGGGGCTGCTGTCAAGTAGAGACTCTCAGGACCAGTTAGAGCCACTTCCCGGCTGAGACTCGCCTCCAGGGTCTTGCAGTCGCCTGCAGGCCACCTGGGCTCTGGGGCTGGGGGCATCGGGGAGCAGGGCAGGCACCACTCCCTGTGCACGTGTCTCCACGGCGCTTCCCGCTGATGCGCCTGGTGCCCAGCAGCCCCACTTCCTTCCCCGGGAACTCAAGGCAGAGAGGAGGGGTGTCTGGGCCCCACTGCAGGCCCTTCAGAAACGGTGGCTCCTTCCTCCTTCTATTTGCCAGGTGGTGACGGCGTCAGTCTGCCCAGAACCATCTGGAAGCTGGGGCTGTTCAGGACTGCACTCCGGGCCGCCTGTGGCAGCATCCTGCATCCCAGTGCCCACGGCCCCTCCCAGTGGCCACAGCTGGGGGCCGGGGGGAGAGCACGTGCGGTGCCACCGGGACCGGCCTCCTCCTGCCTGGCTTGGCCCCCAGACCCAGCCCGGCTGCGGAGGGACGAGGAAGTCCCCCACTGCCACGGGAGGGACAGCCGTGGAGCCTCGACAAGCCCGGGCCGGAAACAGGATTTTTTTTTGTCTCAAAACCACAAACCACCACTCTCTGCCTTCATCTCCAGCAATTCCCTACAACTACACAGCCGGTGCAGCCGGCCAGCTCAGCCACAGGGCCTGAGCCAGCACCAGCCTCGCCCTTCAATCCGGCCTCCCCGGGACGTGGCCAGGAGACCCACACGCCAGGCCCCAGGTCACCTCCCTCCTGGCAAGACAAAGAACGTCCCCAGCTCAGATGATGTTAGACTTCTGACCGTTTCTGTTTTGTGCACATGCTCTCCGCACAAACCTTGTATCCGATTCCCCGGCGTCCACACCCTCCACAGTGACCTCCAGGAACCGGCTCGGCCCCTGGTGCTGGCTGGGCACCTTGTAGCCAAGACTGCTGCTTCTGAACCAAGGTCAAACCGCAGCAGCCCACACCCATCCATGGAGGACCTTTCCCAGGGACCATATGGCAGGACGAGGTTGAGACGGAACTGGGGGTGCCATTTCCTGCAAGGGCACTTCCTTATGCTCCTCACGGTCACCAGCTCAGAATGGGGCCACCCCACTGTCTCGGCTTCCCTCAGGGCCCCACACTCAGTGCCAACCAAGGCTGCCCAGTCACACCCCTGCTGTGGACCCCTGAGCCCCGCAAGCAAGTCCAGGAAGGGCCGTGGCCACGTCTACAAGTGTGGGCCTGGCCATACCTGAGGCCGTCCAGGTGGGCACTGGGCTGCAGGGGACAGACGGAGTCCTCGGCCAGGCACAGGTGCACGTGTTGCTCAGCAGTCCTTGGAACCCCTGCAGCCCTCCTGCCTTCGTTTCAGACAGGAGGAAACTGAGGCAAAGACAGCTCCCAGCCCTGTCTGCCCTCCATCTCCACCTCCTCTAGGATGCACTCCCCCCGGCAGTGGGACCCCAGCCGGCACTGGGACCCTGACAGCACGCACACCAGCCTGACCTCCAGAAATGGGGTGGGGGGCGCCCTGGAGAGGAAGTGCCACCGAGAAGAGCAGGAAACGAGATCGGACCGGGCCCACCGGGGTGACCAGGAAAAGCAGGATGCTCGTCCTTATGTTTGATCTTGCCAGCAGTCAACGCCTCTCCCCCGCTACTTCCACCCCTCCATGTCCCTACCTGACCACCAGAAGCTCCGGGTCCGGAAGCCGATCTGCAGCCAGGAGGGTCGGCGGGAGGACATGCAGGGACGCTGGGTGCAAGTCTCCCTGTCTCAGGCCCAGGAAGCACCCACAGTCAGGGCACACCCAGTGCCTTCCGAGACAACGACCAGGCACCTGGTCACCTGACTGGAACTGGAGGAAGTGCCTCCACCCAAAAGGAGCCACTCCCCCACCCAACCCCTGCCTCTCTGCTTCCTGTAGTCCTAGCCTCATTCAGCCCTGTGAGCTCCAGGGAGATAATCTAGGCAGCACGGACTTCCCATCACTGGACACATGTAGGGAGCACGGACTTCCCATCACTGGACCATCTAGGGAGCACGGACTTCCCATCACTGGACACATGTAGGGAGCACGGACTCCCCATCACTGGACACAAGTAGGGAGCACGGACTTCCCATCACTGGACCACCTAGGGAGCACAGACTCCCCATCACTGGACACATGTAAGGAGCACGGACTTCCCATCACTGGACACATGTAGGGAGCACGGACTTCCCATCACTGGACCATCTAGGGAGCACGGACTCCCCATCACTGGACACATGTAGGGAGCACGGACTTCCCATCACTGGACACATGTAGGGAGCACGGACTTCCCATCACTGGACCATCTAGGGAGCACAGACTCCCCATCACTGGACACATGTAGGGAGCACAGACTTCCCATCACTGGACACATGTAGGGAGCACGGACTCCCCATCACTGGACACATGTAGGGAGCACGGGGACCACCCATCACTGGACACATGTAGGGAGCACGGACCTCCCAACACTGGACACATGTAGGGAGCACGGACCTCCCAACACTGGACACATGTAGGGAGCACGGACCTCCCATCACTGGACACATGTAGGGAGCACGGACCTCCCATCACTGGACACATGTAGGGAGCACGGACTCCCCATCACTGGACACATGTAGGGCGCACGGACTCCCCATCACTGGACACATGTAGGGAGCACGGACTTCCCATCACTGGACACATGTAGGGAGCACGGACTTCCCATCACTGGACACATGTAGGGAGCACGGACTCCCCATCACTGGACACATGTAGGGAGCACGGACTTCCCATCACTGGACACATGTAGGGAGCACGGACTTCCCATCACTGGACCATCTAGAGAGCACAGACTCCCCATCACTGGACACATGTAGGGAGCATGGATTTCCCATCACTGGACACATGTAGGGAGCACGGATTCCCCATCACTGGACACATGTAGGGAGCACGGACTTCCCATCACTGGACACATGTAGGGAGCATGGACTTCCCGTCACTGCAGCAAGAGCCTCCCGGGTTGGGAAGAAGAGTGAGTCAGGTCACCCAACGGCACCAGGGCTATGCTGACTCCTCACAGAGACTCTTGTAGCAACTTGATGATCCAGGAACCATTCATCATCATCTCCACTTCCCAGACAAGAACACCCAGGCCTAGAAACTTCCAGAAGTCACACCAGCAGAGGAGTCAGTGTCCAAAACCCAATGTCTGACCAGGGCCTGCTCCTAACTCCTTGGGGCTGGGGAGCTGTACTAGTATTTGCCTTCCTATGTGGGGGACCCTGACCTAGGGGACCACCAAGCAGGTGGACACATTTGGGTCTCACTAAGCTCACTTGCATCCAGTTTCTTATCAGATTCTCCAACCTGCTCCAGGGGAGTCCAGCGGGGACTGTGTAGGATGGAGGCGTCCTCCAGGAAGTCTGGGAGGGCCCCCTGCCAGATACACGCAGCATCGCCCAGCAGGCCAGGCAAGACTGCACACTACTCACTTTTTCCTGCCAGCTTAAAACAAAGCACACAAATGAGAGAATTCACAGGGAGCGCAGTGCACACTGAGAAGAGGCACAGCCTCAGGCCGCGCGCAGGCCTCCCGGCTTCCACGCACAGGGGGGCTCCTCGGACGGACGGGTAAACGGAAACCGTAAATAACGGCGAGACCTCACCAAACACTCTGACTGAGGCACTTGCCTGGACGTTTCCGAAGGTGCTGCTGCCCTCTGACCTGTGGTGGGGGAGGGACTGCTCACGCCAGCGGTCCAGGACAGGCTCCACAAATGGCAGAAGGTTCTAGAAACATTTAGCCCCAGGGACGGGGGCTACTCAGAGGCAAGGACATACACCACAAAATCTCAGAACTGGCATGTTTCTGCAAAACTCTCTCAGCTTGCAAACCAGGACTCGAAGCACCTGCGCCAGCTGCCCAGCCCGCCCGGCCCGCCCCACTCCCAGAGACCCTGGGCACCTCTCATACTCATTCTCCAGGTGGACGCTCCGTCTTCAGCTGGACACGGTGACCACCACCCGGCACAGCCCCCACCTGGCCAGCGGCAGGGCCCATGGGCCACATCTTCCCAGTCGGAGGAAAAGGCCGCGGAAGCGGCTGGCCCAGGGCGGGCGGAGATGCCGGGGAGGGCGGAGACGAGCGGGCCTTCCTGAAGAGCCTGAGCAGCCGGCCCGCTGTTTGCTCGGCTCAGCAACCCCGCAGGTTCAAAGGGAAGTCAGCCGGAATGTTTACCTCCACGTTGCCTAACAGCCTCACAATAAAGACGCGCGCCCGTCGGGAGCTGCCTGGGGAAATGCCGTGCGAGCACAGGCACCTGTGGATGCTTCCTGACGAGTACGGATGGACACAGCATGTTATCCAACGCCAGGAGACGGCAAAAGGGCACGTAAATGGGAGCTTATTCAGGTCAAACACGTCAGGACCACTCACGCCCAGAATAAGGTGACCAGATTTTAACATTAGTAAAGCCGGACACCACTGACTGGGGCGGGGGGGGGGGGGGGGAGGAGGGTTCTTGATTAAAAATTTGGTCTATATGGAGCAACAAAAATTTTCATAGAACGCAAAAATAGTATTGTAATATATTTTTAAAAATTTCAACATAAGTACAATTTACAAATATAATAAAAAAATTATGTATAGTATTATTTTATTCTTTGGCATATTTCTCATTTGAGTGAATTTTTTTTAGATTGTTGTCGTTGTTTAAAAGGTCATGAAATTTTTCACAAGAATCTGTTAAATTATATTTCACACATAAAATGGCTTTCAAAGTCTCAACACTTAATTGTGATTTTTCTGATGTCCACACTTTATTTACCGTAGAAAAACGCGTTCAGTCGCAGCATTAGTTCCTGGTAAGGACAGCGCGTATTCCACAATTTTTAGTGCATTATTTATCCTGGCTAAATAGCCACATGGCCGCTGAAAACCGTATATTCCCTTCCCGTTCTCCCGCCGTTCCCCAGCTTGTCGTGCATTCTTTCCAAAAATCGGGACTTTTTTAAAACGCCGCGGGACAAATTGTTAAAAATCGGGACTGTCCCGCCAAAAGCGGGACGTCTGGTCACCTTAGCCCAGAAGGACCGCCGCGGGCGGCACACGCTCAGAGCACCCAGCACCCACTCTCAACTCCTGCTCCTGGCGGGACGCCGCTCTCTCCCAGGGGAGCTCGCCAGGCGCCTCAGAGGGCCCCCCTGTCAGAGGCGGAAGAGGGGCACCAGGTGTGCGCAGTGCTCAGCGCTGGGTTGGGGACTTCGGGGGCATCTTTAAACATTCTCTTTGGACACTCATATATCCTCTAATTTCTTCACATTAGAAAATGCATTTTTCAGTTTTTTCTCTTTTCTTTCCCCTCCCAGTATTTTCCTTACAAAACAATCATGTTGTCCCCAGATATCAGCAGTTTCCCCAGATTCTCTTTTGGGACTTCTCGATCCCCCAGGCCACCCCACAACGAAGGGGAAGGTAGCCCGAGTCCCCCCAGGACATGTTCCGGTCCTCCATCCCTCAGCCCGACCAGGCCCCGCACTTCCAGATCTCCAGCAAGGTTCTGGTTTCATGTCCGCACCCTGCAGGGTCCACCTCCTTCCCCCCACGCCTGTGCTGCCTGCCCTGTCTGGTCTAACCCAAGAGAGACACCACCAGATGGGAACAGGCCCCTGGCTGTGTGCCCAGGGCCAGCTCCTCAACCCTCTGCCCTCGGCTTCTGAGCTGTATGACTGAGCTGACCTCGAGTGTGGGCTGTTCCTAACACCACTCGGTGACTGCCAATGTGAGTAATATTACTAAACTCTACCACAGAACAGCCTGAGCCGCGAAGAGCCCTTAACTAGTTCGTTACACACAGCCCGTCAAGTTCCACACTTTGCTTTTTCTACAAGACTTTCCCCGAAGAAACTGATCAGAGAGGGAACGGCCAGCCAGGGCACCTGATGAAATCACCTCCTCTCTGCACCTCTGGTGGCGCTGGTCTCGCCTCCGACTCTCACTTCCGGTCCTAAACAGCGGCACCCGCAGCACGGCACCCGCTCACCGCGGGCATCTGAGCACAGGCGCTGTGCTGAACTCTGGCTCACGCGCAACCTAACACCCTTATGTGTTGTCTCTCTAAGTTGTCCTGAAGCTCCTCTGAGCACAAGACCACACCTTAAGGGCCCTTACCGGTTTCCTTCGGCTGCTGTACAAAAGTAGCACAAACTCAGTGGCTTAAAACAACACACACTTATTATCTGAACAGCTCTGGAGGCCAGACATGGGGCTCAAACCCCAGAGTTGGGGGTGCTCCCTCAGGAGGCCCTAGGGGGGACCTGGCTCCTTGCTTCTCCACGGCCTGCATTCCTCCCTCCTCCACCTGCAAAGCCCCGCACAGGCCACGCTGGCTGAGGGTTCTTCTGAGCTGCAGGCAACCGAGACAGAAAGCTCCCTGCCCTCCCACCCTGTGTGCTTAAGCAGGCTGTCCGCTGGCTTTGTGAAGGTGAGCCAGACACACACGAGGAGTCCGCATGGCAAACCTACAAACCACCCTTCCCACCATGTCTCCTGGTCACCTTCCCAGGTCACTGCCCAGGCCCAACCTCCTCCCCTTCGTTACAATGATGCATCGCAGCAAGCCTTTTCTCTTGTTTCCTGTGCGGCCCTGTGCAGAAACAATGTTAAAGCAGGCATGGCGTGCCCTTTCTCTTGCCAACTTGCCATTTGTCAGTTTAAGGCACAGGCCCACTGACAACCTGTGCGAGGGGCGGGAGAGTGTCCTCCCACACCAGCAGCACTGCAACCCCTCCTCCCGCCCTCCCGACTCACCCGCAGTGAGGAGACAGAAGAAGGCTAGGGGGACAGGGATGGCGGCCAGGGGTGGAAAAGAATTAACCCAGGAACCCAACTAGGCAGAGTTAGTAAGACACCCCAACTGGGCGGGGAAGGGAGGGCATGTGTGAGAGGCATGAGATTTAAAATGTATGAATGTTGCTAAGACAGGCAGCTTGCAGATAACCAATCACAAGGCTGTAAGGCATATACACCAATCCCAAGGATGTTGCTAAAGCAACATTCTTTGAAAGGACCAATCAGGAACTAAAAAGCATATCTACATATATATATATAATCCTCTCTAATAAAAGAACAATATGCAAATTAACCATTACTCTGCTACATAAGCCACACCCACCAGCCAAAGCCACGCCCTCCAGCCAATCAGGGCAAGTGTGCAAATTAACCCCAACCAAGATGGCTACCAGGAGGGAGGCTTGGGTTTCCCCGGCAACAGAGGAAGCCAAGCTTTCCACACACTCTGGCGGGCCCAGGACTCCACTCAAGGATACAAAGTTTCAATTATAGAAGGTAAATAAATCCAAACAGAAATGGCAGCAGCCACAGATCGAGCAGGAGGCTTGGCTCCGCTCCAGGCTACAAAGTTTCAATTGTAGAAGGTAAATAAATTCCAGATACCAGGGCCTCTGCTTGGGTCACTAGGGGCATGGCTGGCCTGCAAACCACCACAGGCCCCTCGCCCAGGCCTCTCCATGCACCAAGGGAACCCCACCCTGATCCAGGACACCCTTCAGGGCAAACCAGCTGGTCCCCACCCGTGCACCAGGCCTCTATCCTATCAAATAAAAGAGTAATATGCAGATTGACCATCACTCCAACACACAAGATCAAGATAGCTGCCCCTATGTAGTCAAAGATCCTGCCCCCATGTGGACACAAGATGGCCACCACAAGATGGCCAGCAGGGGAGGGCAGTTGGGAGGGACCAGGCCTGCAAGGGAGGGCAGTTGGAGGCGATCAACCCTGCAGAGGAGGTCAGTTAGGGGTGACCAGGCCGGCAGAGGAGGGAAGTTGGGGGCAAACAGGCTGGCAGGGGAGCAGTTAGACATCAATCAGGCTGGCATGGGAGTGGTTAGGGGGCGATCAGGCTGGCAGGCAGAAGCGGTTAGGGGCAATCAGGAAGGCAGGCAGGTGAGCAGTTGGGAGCCAGCAGTCCTGGATTGTCAGAGGGATGTCCGGTGGGATCGGGCCTAAATGGGCAGTCGGACATCCCTCGAGGGGTCCCAGACTGGAGAGGGTGCAAGCTGGGCTGAGGGACATCTCCCCGCCCCCGTGCACGAATTTCGTGCACAGGGCCTCTAGTCTATATATATAAAAGGCTAATATGCAAAGTGTCCCCTCAGGAGTTCAACTGGGAGACCAGGAATTCGATTGCTCGCTATGACGTGTGCTGACCACTAGGGGGCGGCACGGAACAAAGGAAGGCCCTTATCGGCCCTGATCGCCGGCCAAGCCTAGGGACCCCACCCGTGCATGATTTTCGTGCCTCTAGTATACCAGTATATAAAAAGTGCACCCAATTCCTCTTCCCTCTGCCTGGCGCTAGGTTCTTGGGTTGGTGGCAGGAGATGTGCTTCCCGGCGCCCATGTGGCTTATGGCCTGTGGGCCTCCACACACACAGGCTCACTGACTTCAGGTAGCTGGGATGTGAACTACAACCAGCTGCAACATGGAAAGGAAGCCTGGACGCTGGCTGCTCCTGGAACCCAGCTGCACCTGTTCCAGGACTGGCTTCTCCCAATAAACTTCAGTTCCACTAAACGTCTTTGTGACTTCATTCTTCAATTTCACGAGACAATGAACTCGGACTCAAACACCGCCATTTTGGTTCCAACAGGACCTGTGGTTACAGTGAAGGCCCACAGGCAATCCTCATTGCCTCACCTCGAGATCCGGGATCATCTGCCCAGTCCCTTTACCACGGAAAGTACCACTTTCGAAGGTTCCAGAGGTGAGGATGTGGACGTCTTTAGGGGTCGTTGTTTTGCCTCCTGCAAGCCCCTCGCTGGTCCTGCTGCCATTCAGGGACGTGGCTCAGTGAGGGCACAACTGCTGACTTCATTTTCTTAAAAAAGTTAGATTTTCAGGTGGCCTCCCAGCTCCTTGATGCTGAGCAGTAGCTAATGTAATATAATGTTTAGTCCGGGGAAGTCCAGACAAACCTGCCTGCTACTGACGGCTGGGAGCTGGAGGGAGGGCCGAGCCCGCCTGCGGGCAGGGCCGGGCCAGTGCTGCTGCCACCTCCAGGCCACAGTGGGAGGTGCCCACGCAGAGACCCGCGCTGGGAGAGGGGGGTGAAGGCAACCTGAGGTGGCACTGATTTCAGAATGCTGGCTGAATAAAATGCAAATGACTGTTAACAGAAACTGGAGACAAGGAAACCAGAACATTCCATGGCGCTCGATTAGATTACTCATTCAGATGCAAATTTTACCCCAATTTTGGAAGGATCACAAGCACCCCTGTTCAGAGCCCAGTCCACAGCTCAACACTTTCCCGCCGCTCTTTCTTTTCATGAGGCCCCTCACACGGTGGCGGGCTTTTGAAGCAGGGGCTGTACCGTTTCTGGTGCATTTTTTGTCCTCCTCACTCACCGGCCCTGTTCCCTAGGAACAGCGCTCAGCACCCACCCGTTTCCCAACTTTCACACCCGTGGGCTACCCTGGACACGGTCCCGGCACGCGTCTCACCGCCGGGACTATGGGCCAGAGGAGACCACGTGGCAGCACACCTGCTTCTTTAAATGAAGCCATCGGGGCCCTGAGCCAGTCCCACAAACCCCACCCCCACCCGCCTCGCCGGAGGGTGCACCCCCACAGCCACCACATCGATGGCAGCTCAGTCAATGCCCACCGCCTCCACCTGCTTCCTCCCAGAGTGCAGGGGGCACGGAGAAACCCGCGATGGAAGCAATCCAGACAAGAAAGGAAGGCTGCCAAAGCTCCAGCCCACCCACATCGCTGGGGCTGGGGTCGCAGCCCAGGAAAAGGCCCCGGAGCCGCCCAGGCCAGGGCAGCGCTGCCCGGAGCCACAGTCTCAGCCCTGCTGCCACCGGCTGGCCAGCTGCCCCACAGACACCTCTCAGACACGCCCCTGGTGCTTGGGAAGGGGCCGGTCCCTCGGTCCAGTCACCTGGGCTGGGGGCAGAAGGATGCCTGCTTGCTTCCTCACTCAGCCTACTCCACTGAGCCCGGAGAACTGGGAAGAGAAAAGCCGTCCCGTGAACAATAAGGAAACGCTTATTAACTCCTGAATAATGCGCTGGGTGCGCAGGGTCCTGGTCAGTAACGTGGGCCGATTCCAGTCACTGGGGGGAGGAAACAAGGTCCCCCACATCAAGCACTCGGAAGAGAAATCACACTCCGACTTCTCCATCCAGGTGCCCACTGGTTTGTAGATTCCCCTGGATTTTTCTAGTAAAGACAACACATTATACCATCTGCCAAGAAAAGAAAACAAGCAACACTGGGCCTCTGGCAACACACCTGCTGCCCGGCCCGTGGCCTCACCTCTCGGCTGGCCACACTGGTCTCCTGGCCACGGGGACGACGGTGCGCAGAACAGGCCAGCCTGCCCGGCCATCCCTCCTCATGGGACCCCGCTGCCTCGGTGCCTGTCCTACACCCGCGGGCTCCAGCACAGCCGGGGTGGGGCCGTGCAGGCAGGCCGTGGGCAGCTGGGCCCAGTCGGCCGCGACAAGGCTCTGTTCAGCAGTGGGACAAGGCCCCGCAGTGAGCCTCCCTGGGGCCTCGGGACAGCCTGGCCCCATTCTCGTCCCTTTGAATGGCAGGCTGTGCAAGATGTGGGCCTGACTGTTCTCCTGTGTGGGCTCATTCAGGGCAGCAGGGCAGTCAGGGCTGTGGGTGGGGCGGGGGGGGAGAGAGAGGAGGGGGGTGGGTGGAAGGTGCTGCTGTGCCTGGAGAAAGGGGCTCGGGGCCCGCGGGAAGGAGAAGGGTCCCCAGGGCCTCAGGGCTCCAGGGAGAAAACGGTGAGCTGCCCCTCCCCCTGGCTCTGCTGCAGGGCCCTGAGCAGGCCATGGGGCCCCGGGAGCGGCGGTCCAGCCTTGGAGACGGGGAGCAGTGCAGTGCCCGTCGCCCTTGGCAGAGGGTGAGGAGGTGCTTCCCCACCAAGCCCCCAGCACAGCTGGCGCAGTGAAACCAAAACGGGAAGCGGGTGCTGGCAAAGGCACCTCTTTTCTCCGCTGCCCGCTGCCCACTGGCACGTCTGCCCTCCCTAAGTGGGCCGAACCCAGGGACCATCACACAGGGTTCAGCCCACGGTCACCTGCAGGGCCTGCGGGGAGGCACAGCAAGGAGACGGTGGCGCCCACACACGGCGGGGAACCACCTGGGGGGACAGGCAGGGGCAGGGGTGTCACACAGGTGTCGGTAAGACACGTGAGCCTGCTCTGCAGAGTGCATCCTGGCCCCCACCCGTCCATCACTGCCACCTGTGAAGCAGGCTGGGCCACCTGCTTGGGACAGAAGGACTGGACAGCCCCAGGCTGGCAGGGCCCACGCCCACCCCACCCCGCCCATGCCCTGCTGAGGCTGTTAGTTGTCAGTCCCGGGTGTGGCTGAGTGTGTGAGCCTCCAAGTACACCTCCACCTGCAGCATGGGCAGGGCCAAGGCCACAAGAGGGTAAACCCTGACCTCACTGGGGTCCCAGCGTGGGTGGGGCCAGTCCAGCTTGGGCAGCACAGCGGGAGCTCAGGCAAAGAGGGCATCTGGGGGACACAGGGCAACTGGGGGACACCGAGGGCATTAGCAGACACAGGGGGCTGCCACCCAGGGAGCCTGAGTCAGTGCCCAGGTGTGAGCTCCTGAGGGCAGCCAAGGTCAGACACGGGCACCTGGAACAGCAACATCTGCACATGCCAAGGGTATATGCACCCCGCCATATCTGCACGCCCCACATGCGCAGAGCAAGAGCACCCCTGCCCGGAGGGACCCACGCGTGCCCGCCGCCGACAGTGGGGAGCTGTGCAGTGTGTCCTTTCTCTCCCCATCATACACTGGCCGCCGTGTGCCCTCCCCACCTTCCTCTGCCCGGGAGCCACGAGAAACATGCAAACACACGGAGTCACGAGTGCACGTACAGGAGGGCTCCGGCAACTTCCGTGCAGCGCAGAGCACACGGGCTCCTTCGCCGGCGGCGCCTCCCAGCGGCTGCCGGTGCGAAGCGGGCACAGGGCGACAAGCCGCGGGATGCAGCGGGGAAGCCCGAGGACCAGCTTACACGAGACCACAACCTTCCCAGAGGGGATCCAATTCACTGCCAAAGGGCGGGTTACTGAACAGCAGTGCTGGCCCAGGGAGAAGGTCAAACTGCACTTCCCGCCCTCAGAGGCCCTATTCCATACAACGCAGAGCATTCTGGATGTTTTCAAGGCTGAAGGGAGCCATCCATTTCCTAACGGACGGCCACTACAAATGGTGAGAGGGGACATTCTGAGGGAAACACAGTCCAAGAACACACGCAGGCGAGTCACAGGTGGAGGAACGCAAACCTCTAGGGACCTTGCAGCAAAGATCCGACGCCCCAGGACTCCGGGGGACGCACGCAGGGAAGAAGGGTGCCTGCCGGGAGGACCCTGCTCAGGGAGCGTGCTGGATCAGGGTCCACGTAGGGGAAGGCCAGGGTTAGATCTTTCCGAAACCGTTCTGGCAGCGCCTGTAAAACAGAGGCGCCCCCTGGCCAGCAGCGATGTGCACGGAGAGTGGCCTCATGCCGTGGCCGGGCGCTGACGGGGCTGTTTATGCTGGCTGTGCTCCTTTCCTGTGGCAGCGCTGAAAAGTGACCACCAACTGGGGGGCTGAGAACAGCAGCAACCCCTCCCAGGTCTGGGGCCAGAGGTCTCACTGCCCTGAACGCCCTCCGGAGGTGCTGAAGGAGACCCCGCCTGCCTCTTCCAGCTGCGGGGGCTGCGGGCACTCCTTGGTTTCTGGCCGCTGTTATTAGTCAGGATCCCCAGAGAAACAGAATCAATAGGATGTGGGTATAGATGTCAGCGGCAGAAACAGAATACTGGGACCAGCTATAACGTAAGAAACATTCATCCTGCTCTGTTAACCGTGACTGTCTTGTTCTGATTACAGAAGGCACATGCTAACCTGGCTGGGAGGTGCATGTGGGACCTGGGAGCTCACCTGGAAATGTGGCCCATCCTCCACACTCGGAAGCTGCCTATCATCATGGAGAGATTGACAACTTTGTTGCAAAACCAGAGGCGCCAGTCCTTTGAAGACCCCCAGCCCTTTGCATACCCACAGGCCTTTGCAAACCCCCAACCTGCATTGCCTGTAAACTGCCCATTTTGCATACCCATTCTTATCCCTTTTGCCTAGGTCCCCATGCAATCGTCGTCCTTCTACCCACTATAAGCAGCTGGCTTACGGTAGGGTGTGGAGCAGATTTTTGTGGATGACCTGTTGCTCTCCCTTACTGCCGGGATTACTGGAATAAAGGCTCATATATGATTCAACCCTGTCTCTGCTGAATTGGATCAAGTAGTGACAGGCAGCCTGGATCCATTGATTGTCCGTTACATAGAGAGAAAGATTTATTATAATGAATCAGATCATGTGATCATGGAGGCTGGCAAGCCTTGAGACTGCAGTGAGCAAATTGCAGACTCAGGGCAGCTAATGGTGCAAATCCCAGCTGGAGCCCAGATATGAAGGCAGGAGAGGACCAATGTACCAGCTCAAAGGCAGCAAGACAGATGGAGTAATTCTCCCCTCCTCGGCCTTTCGGCTCTTTCAGGCCGTCAACTGATAGGATGCGGCCCACCCACAGGAGGGAGGACATCTGCTTACTCCGTCCACAGACTCAAATGCTAATTCATCCAGAAACACCCTCACAGACACACCCAGGTCATGTCGGACCGAGTATCTGGGCACCTGTGCCCCAGTCAAGCCGTCACATAAAATCAACCTCCACGCCCACACCACTCTAATCTCTACTTCCGTCTTCCCATCAGCTTCTCCTCACCTTTCCACTCTCCACCTGCCTCCCTCTCTGGGGGCCTTGTGGTGGCATTTAGGGCCCATCCTGTAACTCATGATCACCTTCCCATGTCAAGATTCCTAACTGAGTCCCTTGCCCAATATGGCCAAGAAGGCGAGACACATGGTCCTGTCTCTGTAATGAACACAATAGGGTCTCTCGGGTGGGAATGAGGACAGGGGGTAAACTGCTGCCCACAGCATTTTCCTGCAAAAACGAGTGCCCCCCTTTACTCAAAGGTGTGGGGCTTCCTGACCCTGGGCCACCGTGCCTCTCCAACGAGGCAGAGAAAGGGCGTGATGAAGGCAGGAAGTGTCCTTCTGAGGACGTGCATGGGAGGAGGGCGGTGCCACCTTCCTAAACCCACTCCTGCTCCCCACACCATGTTGTGCTGAGTCCTAAAGCCCAGCTGTGCCCCGGCATGGGTGGGCTCTGCCGCGCCCACACTCCGACCCCTGCCTCCAGCTGCCTGAGTGCCAGCTACTCAGGGGTACCTCACAGGGTTTAGTGGGGCGCACCCCAAGACTCGTGTCCCTGAATGCTGCTACATCCTCTCCTTCCCCTGCCGCCACCCGTCAGTCTCCCACCCGTCAGAGTGTCCCATCCGTCAAAGGCCATCTCACCCCCGAGCAGCCTGGCAGCCACTGGGAACCTCACCCCTCCCCACCCTTGTGTGCCTTCGTCCTCATCCCTACAAATTCTATGGAGGTTCCCCCAGGGCTGCGCCCACTCTGTGTCCCACACAGCCAGCCTCACTCATCTAACGGCAGGTCCATGAGGCCTGTTCCCAGGGGAGGTGGCCCGTCATCTGCCCTCTGGTGGCTCGGTGCCCCAGCAGGGACCCACCTGGGGCTGGTCCTCGAATGTCTCCCCAATTCTAAGACCTCCTCCCCTGCCACACTCCACGTGCCCCTAGGCCTTGCTGCCCCAGGTGGAGGCTCCTCGACAACCTGGGGAGCTGGTCTGTATGTGGATCCTCACCCTTCCAGGTGCTCAGCCAAACCTAGGCTCATCCTCGACCCCCACCCAACTCAGATCCCACATGGCAGCAAGTCCCCTGGGCTCCGCCTCCCAATAAAGGCCCAATGGGCTCTCCTCGCACCTGTGCGGCACCCGGGCCCGCACCCCCCTCCAGGACCGCCTCGCAGCCTCTGCACAGGGCTCCCCGCACCCTCCAGGGCCCATTCTCCCCAGAAGCCTGCAGTCCTGTCCAAACGTGGGACGTGCACCGCAGAGTGCCAAGAGGTCAGACGCTGCTCCCCATCCCAGGGCGCTCCTGCCCTGGGCCTTCGCACCCGCCGTGCATTCTACCTGGATGCTCCTCTCCAAACCCAGGCCCAGCTCCTGTTTGTCCTCAACCAACTGCCCCTCCCAGCAGGGCCTCCTGCTGCCCCCTCTCCACTTGGGTTCTCTCATTTGCACCCTCACCTCTCACTCCCCGCATCTGACTTACTCATCTATAGACAGTCTGTCTTCCCGGCCACCAGAAGCTTCTTCCATGTGGAGGCCCCAGTGCCCAGAGCATGCCAGGGGGAGGGAGGGCGATCAGTGTCCTGGAGAGCTGGGGCTGAGGAAACCTGTCCCGCAGTGTCGGGGGGCTGGGCCACATGGGGCCACACTCTCCCCAGGCTCCACACATGCAGCCAGACGGCAGCGGGACAGACCCGAGACCCGGGCCGCTGCACGGGATGAAAACACGCTGCGAGCACCAGAAAGCCATTCGATGATGGCTCGTTTCACGGGCTCCCCTGGGTGATGACAGCATCGCCACATGCCCGCTCTCCACAGAGCGGCTATAAATAGCCTGGCCAGCTGTGGGAGGCTGCGGTACCTTCCCAGGACTCCCACGTGCCCACGGCTGCACCCACAGCAGGGCCCGAGGAAGCAGCTGCACTTTGGGCAGCAGAGGGTTAACGGGTGGAGCCTCCGCTCTCAGGGACAAGGCAGGGCTTCATCAAAGCCTGGCCATGCAGGCTGCCCGCCACCGGCACGTGCAGGACACGCCGCGGGGACGGCCAGGCTGCAGACTGCATGACTCTCACAGAAACCAGGGAGACGGATGCCGGAGAACGGGAGTCGTCCGGGGAGGCACCCCCCACCCCCAGCAGAGTACTGGGCTCCCTGCGGAGGAGAACCATCCGAGCAGGACACCCCCGTCCGACAAGGCCCAGCTGTCTGGTAGCAATTGTCTGTGGACGTGGAAAGACAGCAGCAGTGCCTGCGGGCTTGCAGGGATGCTCAAAGCTGGTGTCTGCTTCATCGGCCTCCCCACCCCACCCCACCCAGGGCTGGGCCTGGAGGGAAGGGGCGCTCAGGCAGAAAGCACTGAGAACCGCCTGCTTTCGCTCCCAACAGAAGCACCGGAAGCACCGGCTGAGCCGCACATGCGAGCCCCAGGCGAGATTTCACATCTTCCTAGAAGCCAGTTCGGAGAGTAAGAACACAGGTGAAGTCAAAACGTATTGTGTTTAACCCAATACGAAGCCAAAGCTCTGTCTTTCCCACACGTAAGGAACAGAGCACGAATGGGCTGCCCAGTCCTGAGGCTGCCTCCTGCCTGCTGTGTTCCCCACCCGCACTGCCACACCCAGGGCGGTAGCAGCCACAGCAGTGGGCAGCGCATACCACAGTGGCATCACCAGCTGCAGCAATGCCACAGAGGCTCGGACACAGGAGCCGGTGCAGGTCCAGGTGTGGCTGAAGGTGTGAAAGCTCCCGTCATGGCAAATGGACCCAACCAGCCCGAGCTGCACGACTGTAGGGACCGAGGTCCTGGACGGCAGCCCCTCCCCCCTGCGTCCAGGCTCCTCCGCGCCCCGTCTTCAGCCGATGGACAAGCACCAGCGCCGGTGGATCTGTCACGAGGAACTGCCGGGCTCTGACCTGCTACTGCTGTGCACAGGCCTCCACGTTAGGGGCTGCGGCTCCCGTCACACAATCCAGACCGAAGGCCTTGGATGGTGTTGGCTCATACATCACACAGATCGGGCGTGAGGGGTAGCACAGGCTTTACATCCATGAGTCGTGAATGTTCAGTGCCCCATGCCATCTTCACGGCTCAGCCCAGACCCCTCACCACTGATGAGAGCAGTGCCCATGGGACCCTGACCCCCTCAGGTGGGCCTGGCAGTGCCCAGGTCCTGACACAGGCGGAAGTCATAAACTCCCGTCCCAGCGCCGCTTACTCACACCTACAGTCGTCCCGGTCTCAGCTCTGCAAGGCACTGAAGGCCACTCGCTGAGAACACGGCACGCTGCCCACGGCGGGGAGCAGCGCGCGGGGCACAAGCTCGGATGCTGAAGAGGCAGCTGCAGACCACAGCGCTCGCAGCCGCGCCCTTCCGGCACTCGAGCTCTCGGCACAAGGTGTCCGGGCTTCCAGAATTTGGGCCTGAGAGAAAAGGTGCAGGTGAGGCCTAAACTTCATCCTGTGGCTCTCTGGCTCCCAGACGCTCGGCCGCGCGAACCCTGTCCTGGGAGACCGCAGAGCTCCGCGTGGCCCCTCACGTCAGGAAGGCTCACCAGCAGGCGATGGCCTGGCGGTGGGCACCCTGACCACACCGTGACCCGGAGCCAGGCCCCCCGAGCAGCTGGTCCCTGCGCTCGCAGGAGGACACACAATCCCACGGCCAGCCACTCGCCGGCGCACAAAGCCGCTCTGTCCTCACACAAAGAACCCGGCGACGCCACTCTCCCGCAAGCGCTGCACAGGGAAGGCGGCCGTCAGTGAGCTGGTGTTCCGCTTCGCGGCAAGTTCCAGAATACATTTTAATCCCCTACGCGTTTTGCTTTAAAGTGCCTCTTGTAAGCACATTCTTTATACTGAGAAAGGTAAAGCCGTGGGGGAGCTTCCTAACCCAGGAAAGTTGGGGAGGGCCCCTAGGGCCAGGGGTCACAGACGGAACTCCAAACACCCCCTCCCTTCTGGGGGAGGCGGGAGTCACAGCGAAGCAGAGTCCCTCCTGGGAACTCCTCCTCATGCCTACACGCTGCAGGCGCTGCCGGGCTGAGGGGCCCAGTCCCCTCCCAGCTCTGGGTGTGACCGACAGGCACACCCCTGCCGGCACCCTCACGCCTGACACCCACCCCCTCCTCACTGCTGCACCCAGAGCTACCGGGAATGGTCCTGGCCGCTTCCCCGACTCTTCTGGAAGCTAAGGCCTCGGCTGCTGGCCCCCACTCCAAACCAGGAGGCCACTCCCTCTGCGCCCTCTTCTCTCCCGGCTTCATCATGTAAGCAAACGCCACGGAAGCTCGAGGAGGGCCCTGTGTGTCCCGAGCTGACAGTGTCTCCATGCCACTGTGGGCACCGGGGACGCTCCGTCAGGGCTGCCAACACAGCTTACATCTGACGCCCTCACAGCAGCTGCAGGGTATGGCACTGAAGGACACGGGGCTGGACCGCCTTGGGCCGCTGACCCCCTGCAGAAGCAACAGCGAAGGCAGAGGTGGAGGAACGAGGGAGGCCTGGGGCCTGTGCTCACGCTGGCATGGCCGGTGGTCCCGATCTGCAGCGCCAACCCCTCCCCTCCCACCCAGGAAGCCGCCGCTGGCCCCTGGGCACCAGTCATGGGCTCGCTCCCCAGCACTGCCTCGGGGGCCTTTCACCCTCGCCACCTGAGGCACCCGGTCCTCTGTGGCCACAAGGCCCACTCGGGAGCCAGTTATAAGACCCACACCCACAGGCACACCCACAGGCACACCCGCAGGCACACCCGCAGTCAGACCGCAGGCACACCCATGGGCACACCCGCGGGCACACTCACAGGCACACCTGCGGGCACACCCACAAGCAGACCCGCGGGCACACCCGCAGGCACACCCGCAGGCACACCCACAAGCAGACCCGTGGGTACACCTGCAGGCACACCCGCAGTCAGACCCGCAGTCAGACCCGAAGGCACACCCGCAGGCACACCCACAGGCAGACTGCCGCCCGGACCCTATGACCAGCGTCCTGGACGCAGCCTCCCCAGCGGCCTGGTGACGCAGGGTCCAAGGCAGAATTTAACTTGGCCGGTGAGCGAGGCCCGTGGGAGCCAGAATCCCTCCCCACCCCTGCCCACAGCCCCCCGCTGAATGGCTCGGCCACCTAACAGGCCAAGTCATGGGGTGCAGCTCACCTGGCCAGGCAAGACCAGATGCCGCACCAGCGTGAACTGGGAGTGAGGGTGTCGTCTGCACCCTGGTTCCATCCGCACCCCTCCCCGGCCCAGTTCCTGTGACATGAATGCGGAGTGAGAACTCCTGGGGCACGGGGCGTCGGCAGGGCTCAGAGCTCGCAGCATCGGTGCGAGTGAGAGTCAGAGCACGAAACACCTGCTCGCACAAGCGGCCTCAGCGGCCGAGGCAGACGTAGTAAGAGAAGCTGCTGTCCGAGCTATTTCAGCAGCACTTAGGTTTTAAAACGAACATGGACGTAACAACCCCGATCAGAAGAGGAAGAGGGGGCGGGGGAGGGTCAAAGAGAGCAGCAAGAATGGAAGAAACCACACAGGTACCAGATTTGTGAGGGCTTTACTAGCCCCGAAGCAAGGCGGGCTCTAAACACTGCACAACGAGGGCCGCGAGGAGAAGCCTGGCCTCGAGGCTGCGGAAGCCCCTGCAAGGGCTCCTTCCTTCCCTCTGCAGACTCCCGGCCGCTGTGGGGAGGCGGCGAGCACCCCAGGACCCCAGCATGGCCCGGTGCCCTCCGGCACAGCCCCGCAGATGCCTGCTCTGCCCCCAGAACTGCTCGTGTGCAGCAGGTCCTTCCCAGGCGTCATAGCCCAGCTCCAATGCGACCTCCCCGAGAAGGGGACCTCCTGGAGGGGGAGCCCTGGGAAAGGCCTGGCCAGGGCAGCCCAGCTGAGGTTTCGGGACCGAGGTGGTGGGAGCACGAGGACCACCCAGGGCAGCGACGAGTCAGCCTCGGGCAGACCCGCGGGCCGCGGGCCTCCACGCCCTGCAGATTCTGCTGGGCAGCCTTGGCGGTACCTGGCCCTGCAGGTGGCAGCAGGACATGTTGGTCCCTGGGTTCCAGAAAAGGCGCACTGCAAGCGACTGAGTCAGCCTCACGGCCCCTCCCCCGTTCACCTAGGGCCGTGATCGGCAAACTGAGGCTCGCGAGCCACATGCGGCTCTTTGGCCCCTTGAGTGTGGCTCTTCCACAAAATACCACGGCCTGGGTGAGTCTATTTTGAAGAAGTGGCGTTAGAAGAAGTTTAAGTTTAAAAAATTTGGCTCTCCAAAGACATTTCAATCGTTGAACTGTTGGTATTTGGCTCTGTGGACTGAGTTTGCTGACACTGGCCTAGGGCAAGGGCAGACCACCCTCGCCCCTCCCTGTGCCTCCTCAGGCAGAAGCTGAATGGCACATCCCAAGACCAATGGGAACAAAATGCTAGTTACCCAAACTCTGGTTTCGCTTCACTCCTTCCCAGGACCCTGACCCACCACCGGCCTGAGCGCTCAGACGGCCCTGAGAACAGACCGGCCCCGGGGCACATCCTCGATGACTACCCTTCGCTGCGCCCTTGGTCCCACTGCCCCCGCCGGGTCCTGTCCACACCCCTGCGAAGGGAAACCCGGTGCCGGACCTCCACGTGCCGGGCGAGCTCATGGTCACACGCCCCTTGCAAGGTCCCCTCCCCACAAGGGCCTTTCTAATAGAGCCTCTTCTTACCGAGTCCGTGTCTGTTTTCATTTGACAAGTGATCACACACGACTTCAAGCCCCAAACACCAACCAATGAAGGCCGAATGGACAGGGGACCTGTGACTTCCACCTCCTGAAGGTCTCACCAGATCAGGGTCATGGTACAAACAGGACTGGTTCGGGGCATAGCGCAGGGCACTCCTGTCACAGCTGCTCCTGGGCCCACGGGCGAGAGCGGGGAGGCGGCTCAGGGGAGCCTGGCACCGACTCGTGTCCTGAGCCCCACCGCCCTGGAGGCACTCTCCCTCCAGGAGGCAGGCAGGGCTCTGCGGGACCATCGAAAGCAGCTCCCACAGCTACCGGTGGGTGCCCAGGACCCTGCCCCAGGCCCGCAGGCACCACGCCTTCCGCGCCTGCTCCAAGCCTGCACGCGGGGCTGCTGACTGTCCCGCTCCTAAAGGCCGACAGCCTCCTCTCTGCAGGTGCTGCAGCGCCTGGGGAGATGTTCTCACTGGCACCGGAAAAGCAGACAAAGCAAGAGGCGCTTCCCCTGCAGGATGACACAGGGAAAAGGTAAGGCTCACGGGCGGGTGGGAGCCCGCTGTTGGCAGGGGTACCCGGGGTCAGCCGAGGGCGCTGATGGGAAACGGGCCCCGTAAGCACACAGGCGTCCTCATACCAACGTCCCAGAGGCTAGTCATGAGGGCAGAGAAGACCCGAGTGGCACCAATTGTGGGGCACGTGGCCTGGAGCAGAGCACTGCGGCTCAGTCACCCACACCCAGGAGGCAGCGGGGACGCCACCACCCTGCAGGACATGCCGGCTCACGGGGAACCGTCAAAATCTACCTCTGAACGCTGCATCCACCGAGGTCTCCCCAGGTGGGTAGGAGCCAGGCGTCCTGAGCCTCTACAAGCCCCGAGTCCTGGGTGGCGGGGTCGACGCGCTTCAGTAACAGCGGGGCTGACGGACTGGATCTAAGAGAAGGGCGGTGGGGAGGTCTTGGCAAGGTGCTCTCCTGGCAGCCGACTCCATGAGATCCGGCCTGAAGGCTTCGCAGCGCCAGCAGGACCCCCTGCAGAGCTCTGAAAGCTGACTTCTCATGAGTACGGTGCTGGGGTCTCACCAACGTCACTCCAAGCTTAGATGTGGTGCCTGATAACTCACAGAAACCAGGATCACCAGCCCATGTTACTTATGACAGGAAGCCCCACCAAGCTGGCTTCTGCGGAGAGGGGCCCCGGGGGAGTGCTCCCCGCGCTCTTCCCTACAACACTGATGCCGCGGCGGCAGGGGCTTCTGATAAGAAGCAGGACGTGGTTTCTCTGTGATACCTACATAATGCCAAAGCCCTGTTTTCTTTACAAAATAGATGTATTTGTAAGATGATGAAATGTCCTAAATGTGAGGGAGTGAAAATGCCCCAAATACCAGCCAACAGGAAATAACCGATGCCCATCATCCGGAACTGCGAGCCGCTGCCCTGAGGGGAGCTGCCCACAGCGACCGCAGCCTCCGCCTGTTCGGGGGTGAAGTTCACCCGAGGCTCCCGCGAGCCACCCTCCTCTCTGCAACAGGGCTCCCCTCGGTTCAGCAGGGCTTCCTGGGGACTCTCCACCATCAAGCCTTGACCTTACTCTTTCGGCTCAAGGTCACAACCAGCTCTCTGTTGCTGCTGGTTTTGGGGAGCAGGGATGCGTGGGAAAAGCTGGGTTGCCGAGGGCAGGCTCGCACCTGCGGGTCCCACTGGAGCCAGGGCCCACGTGGAAGACGGCCAGGGCTCAGGCCATTATGGTTCAACCTTCACAAAGTGGAGGCCTTAAGGAAAACCACAGCTCCCCCTTCGGGCGCCGGGGCTCCACAAGCCGCTGGGCAGGGCAGGGCAGGCCACGTCCAGGCCACCCCACGGGGCGAGGTGTTCTGGGGGCGAGGGTCTGCGCCCCGCTGAGCTGACGGGACAACTGTAACAGAGCCTGCTCAGTCAAAATGAACGGGACATCTCTATTCACTGTCGGTCTGTCCTTGGCTGGGGAGGGGATGGGGTGACTGCCTGATGAGCGGGGTTTCCTTTTGGGGTAAACATTAAATCTTGGAACTAGATAGAGGTGGTGGTTGTACAACACCGTGGATGCACTAAATGCTACTAAACTGTCACTGCAGCTAATTGTGCCAAGTGAACGTCAGCTCAGTTTCACGCTATAACGGACTAAAGGAATACTGAACGAATCTGAGGAGCACACACCTGGCTTTTCCGCGGCGGCGGTCAACGGACAGAATTTGTCTGCATGTCTGCAGACGCGACTGTGCAAGGCTGTCGACGGTGACGACCTGCAGAGCTCCAGGAAGCCACACTCCGGAGGCTCTAACCCTCGCTGGAAGGGGGGGGGGGCGGGCTCCGAGATTTAGGAGGAAGGGGCCAGGGCCAGGGGACGGTGTCACGCTGAGAGCACGTGCTCCCATCTGCTGGGGCCACACTCAAGAAACATCTCCCAAGGCCCAGGTTAGTGCAGAGCTCCTCAGACAGCCAAGCCGCACCCCTGCACTGCGGTCAGAGTGACTAACCAAGGCCCACGCGCTCAGCCCTCCACAGTCTGCGGGCCCCACAGTCAGTGTGGTCAGCTGAGCTGCTCCCATGTGAGGGAGGGGACTGTGACCGCCAGGCCACGGGGTCCTCACTCGGTTCACATGACAATGACAAATGTGAGCTCCAATCTGTAACCTCCTGCAAGGACACCTCACCCTCCCATTCCTGCTGCCTCTAGTTACCATGTGACTATCAGGTTGTAAGCCGTGAGCTCTGGAGAGAATGGCTCAAGGGAGTTGTGTTACCCTTTACAAGCAATCAGAACAGAAACCAGAAAGTCACCAGTCTCCTGCAAGGAGACTGAGTGATTACACTGCAGGCTGTCATGGCTGACAGCCCTCCGAGAAGTGGGCACGGGCACTGGGTCCCGAGGCCTCGCCCACGGCCCACCTCCTGGCTCTTCCTGGGCGAGCAACTCCGTGCCCTCCCGCCCCCACCAGCCTGGCTGCCGGCTTCTGCCACCTCAGGACCGTGCCCTCCCGCCCCCACCAGCACTCAGTCCTAGAATCGAGGCCGAAGAAGACGAGCACGGCGAGGTCTGAGGGGATGTACCCCAAACTCGCTCACTGGAGCGGCTGACTTGAATTTCCCTTCTTTCTGGACCTGCTACGCTAAATATGCGTGACTTTTACAATTGGGAGAAATCACACCTAGAAAGGTCACAAGTCTTATCCATTGCTGCAAGGATCTGACCGTAGGGAGCACACCCCACAGCCCACGGACAGAATCAACCTCGGCACCTGAGCTGTCCCGCACCTGAGCTGTCCCGCACCTGAGGTGTCCCGCACCTGAGCTGTCCCATACCTGAGCTGTCCCGCACCTGAGCTGTCCCGCACCTGAGCTGATCCGCACCTGAGCTGATCTGCACCTGAGCTGTCCCGCACCTGAGCTGTCCCGCACCTGAGCTGTCCCGCACCTGAGCTGATCCGCACCTGAGCTGATCTGCACCTGAGCTGTCCCATACCTGAGCTGTCCCGCACCTGAGCTGTCCCATACCTGAGCTGTCCCGCACCTGAGCTGATCCGCACCTGAGCTGATCTGCACCTGAGCTGTCCCATACCTGAGCTGATCCGCACCTGAGCTGTCCCATACCTGAGCTGTCCCGCACCTGAGCTGTCCCGCACCTGAGCTGATCCGCACCTGAGCTGTCCTGCACCTGGCGATGCAGCCCCCGCACCCCCGCTGAGGTGTCCTGACCAGCTACGCCGCACAGCCTGTGGTGGGCGGACGAGCAGCACTGACAGACTGAGCCGCCGCGGGACAGTGAGATGCACAGCAGTCAAACCCAGCGATCACTGCTCCAAAGGGTGCATTCAAACCCCAAGCCGGATCAGTCCCACTCCCAGTCCTGTGCCAGGCCTGGTCATCCGATGCCTCACATCATCTGGGAACACCATGCGCACACTGCTAGGGCTCACACGGGACGCGCTCCCCTCTCCCTGAATAGGGATTCCCACACCCTCCTGTGTTGGCAAAACCTATTCTCCTTCTATTGCTCATACCCCCTCTCCTATTCTAAAGCCCCGAGTGACACAAACTTTTTAATTAAAGGAAGCCACGTTAATCTTACTGAGAAATGACTAACAACTGTGACCTTCCGCTCAGACAGGAAGATGCCTCAGTGCCATGAGGAACGGCTGCGGCCTGCATGCCACGTGTTGAAACCCTAGCCCCAGCGTGAGGGTGACCAGGACCTGCGGGGCCTCAGAAAGGCACTGGGGCCTATGACAGCGACCAGAGAGCCCGTCGCCCTGCCACCTCATCAGGACACGGAGAAGGCTGCGAGCTGGAACAGGGCCTCGGCCGACTTCCTGCACCTGAGCTCGGCGTTCCAGCCACCAGGACGGTGGGAATGTGTGCTGTTCATAAGCCACTCAGTCTGGTGTTTTGTTACCACACCAGCGCTCAGTTAGGAACCCAAACCCACAGCTCTGCCATTCCAAAAACGCCTTCGTTAGGGTTCACGCCGAGGAGACAACGTATCAGAGAGAAGAACATACTTGACTCTCGTCCATTCTCGGCCCTGCCAGGCAAACACCCAACAACCTCTGCTTACCCAGGGCTGGCGAGGTGGGCAATGTGTGGCCTGATGGGAAACAGACGGAAAGCATCGGTGCTACCCACCGGCCGCTGGGAACACTGCCCTTAAATAGCACGAACAGGGGGCCCTCTCCCACCTCAGGGAGAGTCTCCTTGTGCGAGGCGGTCCCTGGCGCAACCCGACGCTTCCGGGCAGGGCACTGGCTGCCTCGTATCAGCTTCCCACGCCTGGGCACCGAACGCTGCCCTAGCGGGCTAAATGCCCTAATGCTGCTCTAACACATCTCATTTGTGGCTCCCCGGGGACCCTTCGTGAGCCCTGGGAATCCAGCCTCGGGCCGTGCCCTTGGCTGTGCCGATCACTGCTCCAAAGGCTGCATTCAAACCAAGTCTGCTCATTCCCACTCCCAGGGCCGGGAGGTTCCCACCGCGGACTGGAGACGCCAGCGACTAAGGAGTGCGGCTGACACCTTAGAGGGGAACGACCCGGTTTCCCAAAACCCCCAGCCCTGCCCCCAGGATGAAACCGATAGCCGGAGCAATGCTCTGATTAAAGACACTGAATTCACTGCTAAAAACCTTCTGAAAAGGAGATCCCCAGGCCAGATGGCTCTACCAGCAAATTCTACTGAACACAGAAATGACAATTCTACACAGAAAACAGGAGAGGAAAAACGTTTCCCAGCTTCACTGTGGCCAGCATCACCCTGACAGCACAGCCAGACAGAGCCCGCACAAGACCAACATACCTCGTGAACAGACGCAAAATTCTCAACAATACACCAACAAAGTGGGCCCAGTGATTGATTTATCAATATGTTGCGACCCACAGGTTGAGAACCGCTAGCAGGGTCGCCTAAGACCATCGGAAAACACAGATATTTACATTACGACTCATTAACAGTAGCAAAATTACAGTTATAAAGTAGCAACGAAAATAATTTTATGGTTGGGGGTCACCACAACATGAGGAACTGTATTAAAGGGTCGCGGCATTAGGAAGGTTGAGAACCACTGGTTTAAAGACTAAAAACACACAGAAGCATATCAATTTATGTAGAAAAAGCATTTGAAAAAAATTGGCATCCACTCATGGTAAAAACTCTCAGCGAACTAGGAACAGAGGAGCCCCACTTCTGATAAAGGACGTCGATGGAGAATCCCACAGCCGATGGGGTCTCAGTGGTAGGTGCCTGGGGGCCTTCCCCTGAGACCAGACCCCAGGCAAGGACGTCCCCCTCCCTGCTACTGCACTGAAGGCCTGGCTAGTGAGTGAAGAAAGGAGGTATAAAAGGCATACAGATTAGCAAGAAGCAATAAAGCAGCCTTTCACAGACATGACTGACTATGTAAAAAAAAAAAAATCCCATAAGGAATTGTTAAGGAATCCACCAAAAGAGAAAAGCTCTTCGAACGGACGTGCACTGAGCGAGGCCGTGGCGCCAGGGCCAGGAGCGCACTCTGACAGCGCGGGGTAAGCGGGTAAATGGAGCGCTCACCACTAGATGTGATGCTCCGTGAGAGCCCCCGCTATGAGAATGAAAAGCCAGCCACAGGCTGGGAGAAATATTTGCGAACCACAAGCCTGACGAAGAACTTGTATGCAACATATGAAAAACGCTCGAGACTCAACAGGGAGGAAATAAACCACCCAATTAAAATACGAGGAAATGTTTTACCAAAGTGGATAAACGATGGCAAATAAGCACATGAGAAGATATTTAACGTGATTAGCCACCAGGAAAAGCAAATTAAACTCTCAAGGAGACACTGTACACACATTAAATAGCTAAAAACAAAACCCTAATTAATATAACGTGTCGCTGACATCCTCAGTGATGATGTGAAATAGGACAGCCAATCCAGGAACGTTGTGGAATTTTGGCATTTTCTCATAAGGTTAAACACGCACCCACATACCGTACGGCCCAGCAAGCCCACCCTGGAGTGTTTATGGCAGCTTTACTGTGTAGAGTGACACACTACTCAGGTCAAAAGAACCAACAGCTTGAGCCTTGAAAGCATTATGCCAAGTGAGAGGCCACCTGGAAAGATGACCTGCTGTGTGACGCCATCTACAGGACAGTCTTGAAAAGGTAACCTGCAGGGCCGGAGGGGCAACAGTGTGCAGGGACGGCAGAAGCAGGTGTACAGTTGTGAGTGTGTTAAACACGGAGTGCATTCTTGTCTTATTACTTATTCCTACTAGAGGCCCGGTGCACGAAATTCGTACAGGGGTAGGCCTTCCCCCCCCCCCCCCCCCCCCCCCCCCCCCCCCCCCCCCCCCCCCCCCCCCCCCCCCCCCCCCCCCCCCCCCCCCCGCTGCCAGCACCCAGGACCCTGGCTTTCCTCGCAGCCCCGGCTTCGTCCCGAAGGTCGTCCAGGAGGACGTCCGGTCTAATTAGTATATTACGCTTTATCATTATAGATTGTATTCTTTTCCACACGACACTGTCCACCTGCTTCTTCCCACCCGTGTGGCTGGGGGACATACAGTCGTGCAGCGCTATGGGGGACGGAATGTCCTGACTGTGGAGGTGGCTCCCAGATCTATGCCTGCGTTTCACTCATGGCACTGCGCACCAACACAGGCATTTCTCCTGTGCACTCATTTAAATAGAAGGAAAGAAGAGTAAGAGGACTACACCAACTGGATTGGAATGTTTTAAAAAATACTTTTACTTTTAGCCAATCACAAAAGGACCAATTCTGTGCGATTCGCTGGGGGGAGGGGAGGGTGTGTGTGTGTGTGTGTGTGTGTGTGTGTGTGTGTGTGTGTGTCTCCACTCAGGGCTGACTCTCAGTCTGGATGAAGACCAGCTCTGGAGAGGGAGGGCGGGCGCACGGCAGTGTGAGTGGCTCAATGCCCCTGAGCTGTGCACGTAAACGGCTGATTTTGTTATGCCTATTTTACCACAAAAAACGCCTTTATTCTTCATCAGAAAAGTAGGTGTACAAAACTGTATTTGTATAAAAACAAAACAACAAATGGGGAGTTCTAAAAGCAAGAAACTAAAGACCTGAGCTGCCGCTCACACTGTGGCTAAGCCGTGTTGGCCCGTGTGTATCACAGCAGACGTTCCCTGGGCACACGGCACCGTGACGCAGGGGCGGCCACTCGTCCCCTTGGCCAGCGCAGGAGCGAGGGCGCCGGGCTCAGTCTGTCCAGCCCCCGGGGCTTTCGAAGAAGCATGCGTCTCTTCCCAGAAGAAGTGACCACAAAGTGTGTAAGATGCATCCTGGGCTGGAAGCAGAGCTTGCAAAGTGAGCCGTCCCTGAGCCAGCCAGAGCCTCAGACACACAGGCACACAGAGGGCCACGGAGACTGGGCCAGTCGGTCAGTAACGGAAGTGTGGGCCCTCCCCCTCCTCCCTCCGAGGGCTTCCCAGAGAAGGAAGTTACCCCAGGCAGTGTTTGTGGGTCCGCGCTGCACTGTCCACTAATTCAGAAGCATTTCAGCCGCTCTGAGGACGTATGGGCACCAGCTTTTGGGCACACATCCTCCCACCTCCTGCCCTTGGCTGCCCACAGCCCCAGCCCCAATGATGTCCAAATGCAGACTGCAGCTCTAGACAGCTGGCATCAATAGACTCCAAAGATAAACACAATCACTCCCTCGCCAGCCCTGTGCACCCCACATATCTCGGCAGTAATTAACCTTTGTTAAAACTTTGTGTTGCTGGTTGAGTCAAGCAATCACTGGCATTTTAATCCAAATAAGAACATCACAAAGATTATGCTAGACAAATCCTATATAATAAAGATGTAATATGCAAATGGTTGTTACGCCGTGAAGCATAACGACCGACCGCGTAACGACCAGATCACAGATCAGCAGGAGGGTGGGGCAGCGATCTACAAGCGGGCGGCAGAGAGCTACAGGAGAGGGCAGGGCAGCAAGCCATGAGGGGGGGCCGGGGGAAGGGGGCCTGGGGGAGCTACAGGAGAGCAGCAGCGAGCTACTGGCGAGCTACGGGCGCACAGATTCCTGTGCAGGGCTACTAGTAAAATACAAAGCAATTTGAATGTCTCCCTGTCCTTAACTCCTAGCAACATTCTCTGTGTGTACAGGTGAAAGAACCAAGTAAGTGACCTGTAAACATTTAAACTCGCTTCCCTTTCTCCCCTGTGCTTAGGCCTCAAACCATCAAACTTACCTGCAGACCCCGCGCTTGAGAGCAGGTGCCGTTTTTTAAAAACTATGTGGACTTCATTATCTCAAGTTTTGTGACTCCAAGACCATCCTGGCTGAAGACTGGGCTCCCTGACAGACCTGTGTCCCTCCAAGAGGGAGTCAAAGAATGTATTCTTCACTTGTGTGCTCCTCTTGGCCAAACCTTTCCACAATGAACTAGACATTCCGGTCCCGGGCCTGTACCTGGGGCGCATGGGGTCGGCCGTGGAGGCCCTGGATGCCCGCAGGGCCAGCCTGGGAAGTGGCACTTCTGAGAGCAGCGGGCCTGGCGCTGCCACACTGCCCTGGCACGCCTTGTCAGCAGGCCCGCCTCCAGTGCCAGGCCACCAGCAAAGCAGTTCTGGATGCCAACGGTGCCCTGGGCTGTCAGGTGCAGGGTGCCCACAAAGCCTCTGCAGGAGGACCGGGACCGGAGGGCGAACACCAGGGCAGCTGCAAACTCAGGCAGCCACAGGGGCCTCGCTTTCCTTAGGAACAGGAAGCCCCCACGGGGATCCCCACGGTGGAGGCCCGCACCGTGCCAGGGCAGTGTGAGGGCAGCCAGGACAGGCCTGTGGTCAGGTCCTCTCTGAGCTCAGCCAGCGGGGGAGCCAGAGCCGCGTCAGGCCCAGAAACCGACCTTCTCCCTGAGTGAGTCACAGCCCAACACGCATGTCCCCCCACCCGCCCGGCACTCTGCCAGCCACACCGGGACCTTCCAGCCTCTGGGACTGGCCCGCGCACCGTCCATGCGGCATCACTCATGCACTCACCCGCTCGGTCACTCATCGCTCCCCTCAAACACGCCTGTTGGGAGAGAACCACGCTCCATGGCCCACTGGGAGCTGCTCTCCGCTTCGTCACTGACCCACCAAGCACCTATTTCCATCCCCCACACGGCAGGCTGAGCCCGTGGGCCCCGCAACACATTCCCGCTTCCCCCTGACATTTACCGTCGCGTTCGCGGGGTGGCCACGAGGCCGGAGCGCGGGTGCCAGGAGGACAGGAGGCCGACGCCAGCGGCTCACAAGGCAGGACAGGGTGGCAAGACCAGGACTGAAAAGTGTTTTTTCCCCAGAAAAGAGAAGAGGGAGGCGGGCACCAGGCTTTCTGTTCACAAACACCTCTGGCACGTGGAGCAAGGAAAGGGATTCTCTGGAGGGAGGACAGGAATCACCCAGAGGCCCAGCCTACCCATGGGGTAGGGCGATGGGAACGCAGCTGCAGTCCCAGCGCGTGGGGGGCTCAGTGGGCACAGGCCGGCCGCCTTCCCAGCACCCCCACCGATGCCGGCCCGTGGCCTCCAGGACGAGCCAGAGCCCTCCCTGCTCGGGGAGCGTGTCACCCCTCACCCTCACAGCCCACGCGCACCTTACTGCGGCCACCACGGGTCAGGCACTTGGCGTGTGGATCAGCACGCTGGCTAATTCTACCGGTCATCTTGGCTGGGCCCGTGCCCAGGTGTTTGGTCAAACATTACTCTAGAGGCTTCTGTGAGGTGTTTTTGAGTGACGTTAACATTTAAATCGCAGACGGTAAGTCTCCAGGTGCCCTGCAGATTGCAGACTTGCCCGCCTCCCGTCACGTGACTAATACAACCAGGGACGCAGCTTCAGAGAGGCCACTGGCCTCGGCTGCGAGCAGACCCCCGGCCCTCGCTGCAGAGAGAAACCCCCGCCCCGTGAGCACAGGGCACCCCAGGAGGGTCCCAACGGAAAGCCAGGTACAGACAGTACTGGCGACACGCCACCCTGGGCGCACAGCACACTCCCAGGGAGACGTTCTGGTGGCCGCCCGGGAATTACACCCAGGTCACCATTCCAGACCAGTGGAGGGGGAGGGTGTGGGGCCGAGTTTTACCATTCGGCTAAAAACCAGTGAAGACTTAAGGAGAATAGTTCTGGAAGACTCCTCAGTCCATGGAAGCCTTTGGTAATGCAGACCTGGAGCTATGCATGCACACACATGCAGTGCACACACGTGTACACACACGTACGTGTACACACGTACACACACACACACACACACACACACACGGTGGGCTACCAATCTCACCAGTCCCTTCTTCCAGCCCTCCATTCACAGGGGCCACTGCAGGCCTGCGGCAGGGCCAGCTGGCCATCTGAGCGCCGGTCATGAAAAGGCTGCCCCTCGGGACACCCCCCTAATCCCCGCCCCCCCAAACCCCGAGCCCCAGGAAGCAGTTGATGGCCCCCTGGTCTTCAGTCAGAGTTCATTCATGTCTATTTAAAAATTCACAGATAATTTAAAAAACCCTAAAATGAATTTCTTTCATTTTAGAGTGTTCTAAAAAGGAAAGCCTACTTTTATAACACTCTAAAATGAAAGAAATTCTTCAAATCAATAAAATTAGTAAAAGAGCAACCACCCAGTTTATAGTAATTATAGAGGGCGAAGCCCAAGGACAGGTGCTGCGGGAGGAAAATACGAGCGACAATACATCACAAACAAGTGATGGGACACCCATGACCTTCCCTGTGCCCTTCCCTTTTCCTGATCACACTGGTGAGGACCAAACTGACCGGGGACGCCGTGCGGTGGGCACATGCTGTCCTCCCACAGCCCAGCCACGCGGGTCAAAACTGAACATGCATACACCCTTAACTCCAATATTTCAATCCCCAAACTCTTTTTTATAAAAATATTCCCTGAGGTACACCAAAGAAAATGGTCAGGGATGTGACAGACTGGGGAGACACCCAAACTTCCACCACGGCTGAGGGACACAGGGCGGGCACGTGCCCCTCTGGGGCAGGCAGCCCTCACAGAGCTGTGCCCAGCACACAAAGCATGCATGTCTGTGCCACAGGGCCAAATGAGAATAGCAAGTTGCAAACCCTCCAGGGTGGTACCACACCTTGGGGAAAGCACCATCCATGTGAACATGTCCTATCATGTACACACGTGTCTGAACTGCATGGAGAACACCTGAGAAACACAGCAATCAGAGGCACATACATACCTTGGACCCGCGGCTTCTACTCTGTTCTGTTTATTTTCTAAACAATGAAAATGCCATTAAAAATAGAGGAAGGGTGAGTCAGCATGTCTGACTTCCTGTTCACACTAAAGATTCCAGGAGTATTTTTGTAGAAATTTGACTGAAAGAAAAGACCCCACCGGCAGAGATAAAACTCCCACAAAAAGACAGAAGGCCCTTTCCTGCCTCCCCCGAGCCAATGCAAAATTACCTGAAAAGCAGCGAGTTCCCACTGTGTCCTCTCTGTAACTCCCACGAACAGAGAGCAGCTCTGGTTCCCATTTTCCTGCTGATAAAGCCTCGCTGGAATACATCCTGGCGAAGGCAAACGCCTGCCAGCCCTGCCCGCCACCAGCCTCACCCCCAGGCTACTCTGCTGCCGCGCAGGTGCCACAGCAGGCTGCCAAGTGCGCCGCAGGTGCGAGGGGTGGGAGCGGCACCCCAGGAACAGGGTGGGCCTGGGCGTGGCCGCGGGGGGCTGGGCGCCCCATGGCGGGCTCCGTTTGTGAGCAGAGCCAGACTGTGTGTATGTCACTGTAGCGTGTGCGAACATCTCGCTGAGGTGGTGAAGGTCACGGAAGGTGAACATGGATGGGCAGGGCAGGGCAGGCCATCTGGTGGTGGTGACCTCCCCTAGCATTTCCAAATGGAACAGGAAGCAAACATAGGTGTCACTGCCCAGGTGGGCGAAGCGACCGGCGGCGGGCAGCCGTGGAAGGGGCAGCTGGAAGCCGGGGGCCTGCTGGGAGGACCTGGCTCCAACTGGTGCTTCCCGGCCACTCGTTCAGAGGCTGGTGTCCCTGCCCCTCAGGGGCACGCTCCCGGCTGCTCCCCTTAGTTTTCTTTGCCCGAGGAGATGCATCCGTAACCATGTTGCTACGAGAGACGGCTGAGATTTTGCTGCCTATGGTTTCTTCTAGGATTTTTATGGTTTCACTGCTGACATTCAAGTCTCTTATCCATTTTGAGTTTATTCTTGTGTATGGTGTAAGAAGGTAGTTTCATTATGTTGCATGTATCTAATTTTCCACCACTTATTCAATAAGCACCATTTATTGAAGAGACTCTATTGACTCCACTGTATGCTCTTGCCTCCTCTGTCAAATATAAATAGAGCATAACAGCTGGGGTCGATTTCTGCAGTCTCTGTTCTGTCCCATTGATCTATATGCCTATTCTTGTGCCAGTACCAGGCTGTTTGGATTACGGTGGCCTTGTAGTATAACTGAATATCTGGTATTATGATCCATCCCAATTTATTCTTTCTCAAGATTGCTGAGGCTATTTGGGGGTCATTTTTGGTTCCATATAAATTTCTGGAGTATTTGTTCTAGATCTGTGAAGTATGCTGTTGATATTTTAATAGGAATTGCATTGAATCTGTAGATTGCTTTGGGTAGTATGGACATTTTAATGATGTTGATTCTATCAATCCATGAACACGGTATATTCTTGCACTTGTTTATATCTTCCTCTATCTCTTTTTGCAATGTCCTGTAGTTTGTCCAGAATAAGGCTTTTATCTCCTGGGTTAAGTTTATTTGTAGGTATCTTAATTTTTTTGTTGCAGTGGTAAATGGGATTGTTTTCTTAGTTTCTCATTCTGAGAATTCATTACTGGTGTATAAAAAAGGCACTGATTTTTTTGGGTGTTGATTTTGTATCCTGCTACATTGTGAAATGCATTTATTAAATCTAGTAGTTTTTTGGTGGAGTCTTTAGAATGTTCTAGGTACAATATCATGTCATCTGTGAATAATGAGTTTTACTTTCTCCATTCCAATTTGGATGACTTTTATTTCTTCTTCTTATCTGATCGCTGTGGCTAGGAGGACTTCCAGTACTATGTTGAATAAGAATGGTGAAAGTGGGCATCCCTGTCTTGTTCCTGTCCTTAGGGGAAATGGTTTTAGTTTTTGCTCATCGAGTATGATGTTGGCTTTAGGTTTGTCATATATGACCATTATTATGTTGAGGTATGCTCCCTCTGTTCCCACTTTGCTGAGAGTTTTTATCAAAAATGGGTGTTGGATTTTGTCAAATGCTTTTTCTGCACCTATTGATACGATCATGTGATTTTTGTCTTCTAATTTGTTTATGTGATGTATCACATTTATTAATTTGCAAATATTGTACCAGACTTGCATCCCTGGTATAAATCCCACTTGGTCATAGTGTATGATCATTTTAATATATTGCTGGACCCGATTTGCTAAAAATTTGTTGTAGACTTTAGCATTTATTTTCATCAGGGATGTTGGCCTGTAATTCTCTTTCGTTGTAGTGTCTTTATCTGGTTTTGGAATCAGGACAATGCTAGCCTCATAAAAAGAGCTTGAAAGTGTTCCTTCCTCTTGGATTTTTTGGAATAGTTTGAGGAGGATGGGTGTTAGTTATTCTTTGAATGTTTGGCAAAACTCCCCTGTGAAGCCGTCCGGACCAGGGCTTTTATGCTGGGAGTTTTATTACTGCTTCTATTTCCTCAGTTGTTACTGGACTATTCAGGTTTCTGATTCTTCCTGATTCAGTTTTGGAAGATTGTATTTTTCTAGGAATTTGTCCATTTCATTCTCATTGTCCAGCTTGTTGGCACATAGTTGTTCATGGTATTTTCTTACAATCCTGTATTTCTGTGGGGTCCGTAGTTACTTCTCCCCTTTTGTTTCTGATGTTATTTATTTGGGTCCTCTCTCTTTGTTTCTTGATGAGTCTGGCTAACGGTTCATCAATCTTGTTTATCTTTTCAAAGAACCAGCTCTTGGTTTCATTGATTTCTTTTGTATTGTATCTTTGTCTGTACGTCATTTATTTCTGCTCTAATCCTGGGTGGCCAGATTATTATGATCTCTGAACGCATAATAATCTGGCCACTCAGTGTATATCCTATATAATAAAAGGCTAATATGCAAATTGTCCCCTCGACCAGGAGTCCGACCAGCAGGCAGGCCGGCCAACTGCCCATGTCTCCTCCCCCTGGCCAGGCAGGCTGACCCCACCCATGCACGAATTCATGCACCGGGCCTCTAATATATATACACATATATATATACACACACACACACACACACACACACATGTATACACACACACACACATATATATACACACACATACATACACACACACACACACACACACTGAGTGGCCAGATTATTTATTATGCGTTCAGAGATTATAATAATCTGGCCACTCAGTGTATATTATTTCATTCCTTCTACTTACTCTGGGCTTTTCTTGTTGCTCTTTCTAGTTCTTTAGGTTGTAGGGTTAAATAGTTTATTGCTGATTTTTCTTGTTTTTTGAGGTAGGCCTATTGTGCTATGAACTACCCTCTCAGAACTGCTTTTGCTGTGTCCCAGAGATTTTGGGTTGTTGTGTGTTCATTTTCATTTGTTTCCAGGAAGTTTCTGATTTCTTTCTTAATCTCATTGGTAACCCATTCATTCTTTAATAACATGCTATTTAGCTGCCATGTGTATGAATGTTTTGGGGTGTTTTTACTGTAATTGATTTCTAATTTCATTCCACTGTGACCTGAGAAGATGCTTGATATGATTTCAATCTTCCTGAACTTGTCGAGACTTGTTTTGTGTCCTAATGTGTGGTCTATCTTTGTGAATGACCCATGTGCACTTGAGAGGAATGTATATTTTGCAGCTTTGGGGTGAAATGTTCTATAAATGTCAATTAAATCCATCTAATCCAGTGTGTCCTCTAGAGTCACTGTTTCCTTAAATTTTTGTCTGGAATATCTATCCGCTGAAGTCAGCGGGGTGTTCAAGTCCCCTACAATGACTGTATTGTTTTTGATCTCTTCCTTAAAGTCCTCTAGAAGTTTTTTTATATAACTAGGTGCTCTATAATGGGTGAGTATATGTTTACCAGGGTTATATTCCCTTGTTGGATCGATCCCTTTAGTATTATGTAGTGACCTTTGCTGTTTCTTGTAATGGCCATCCTTTTGAAGTCTATTTTGTCAGATACTAATATGAGTATTGATACCCCAGCTTTTTTTGTGTGTTTCCATTTGCATGGAAATTTCCCCCCTCCCCATCCTTTTACTCTCATCTTACATGAGTCTTTTGTCCTGAGGTGGGTCTCTTGTAGACAGCACATAGTTAGGTCATGTTTTTTCTGTTTTATCCATTCAGCTATCCTATGTCTTTTGTATTTACATTTTAGGTTATTATTGATAGGTACTTATTTATTGCCATTTTAATTCTGTATGTCTATGTTTCTCTATTTCTTCTTCTTGTTATAGCAGTCCTTTCAGTATTTTTTGCAGTGCTGGTTTGGTGGTGATACACTCCTTTATCCTTTTTTTGTGTGTCTGGGAATCTCTTTATTTCATTATATATTTTGAATGACAGTCTTTCTGGATATAGTAATATTGGTTTCAGATCCTTGTTTTCCATTACCTTGAGTACTTCATGCCATTCCCTTCTGGCCTGTAGAGTTTCTGATGAGAAATCAGCTGACAGCCTTATGGGAGCTCCTTTGTAGGTAACAAATTTGCTTTTCCCTTGCTTCCTTTAAGAGTCTCTCCTTTGTCTTAATTTTTTGGCATTTTAATTATGATGTGTCTGGTTGTGGGCCTGTTTAGGTTCTTCTTACTTGGGACTCTCTGTGCCTCCTGAACTTGTGTGATTTTTTCCCTTCACCAGGTTAGGGAAGTTTTCTACCATTACTTTTTCAAACACATTTTTTATCCCTTGCTCACTTTCTTCCCCTTCTGGCACACATATTATGCAAATATTGTTACGTTTCATGTTGTCACACAGCTCCCTTAACCTTTTGCACTCGGATGTCGATTGTGACTCGACAAGGTTAGCATCGAATAAAGGAATCGAGAAAAAAGGAATCGAGTGCAGAGGGTTAAGCTGTCCTCCTGTTCTTTAATTGTTTTTTCTTTTTGGTTCTCTGATGGAGTGAATTTTTCTACCCCGTCTTCTAACTCACCGATCTGATCCTCAGCTTCCCCTAATCTGCTTTGTATTCCTTCCAATGTGTTCTTTATTAGTGCTATTCATTCTTTATTTCCAACTGTTCTTTTCTCATAGTTACCATATTTTTCCTCATGCTATTGAGCATCTTTACCATCATCATTCTGAATTCTATATCAGATAAAGTTCATTTCTCCATTTCATTTATCTCTTCTTCTGGAGAATTTTCTTTGTCTTTCATTTGGGTTTTTTTTTTGTCTCCCCATTTTGGCTGCCTATTTGAGTTTGTGACTACGTATTATGTAGTTCTACTGCGCCTCCCAATCTCTAGTGAAGGACAGTGTCCAACGCTGTTTCTGACAAATTCGATCAGCAAAAACACAAAGCCTCCAGAGACCAGCCTCTGCCTGCAGACTGACTGGATTCAGTCTTGAGTAGCCCTCAGGCAATCGTCCACAAGTGTGGTGAGAGGTTTTCCAACAGGGTGGGGCGATTGCTTCTGTTTGGAGGCTAATTGTTATTCAGTTTCTTAATGGGCCTCAGAAACTCTAGACCCGTGGTCGGCTAAACTGCGGCTCGCGAGCCACATGCGGCTCTTTGGCCCCTTGAGTGTGGCTCTTCCATAAAATACCACAGCCTGGGCGAGTCTATTTTGAAGAAGTGGCGTTAGAAGAAGTTTAAATTTAAAAAATTTGGCTCTCAAAAGAAATTTCAATCGTTGTGCTTTTGACCTTTGGCTCTGTTGACTAATGAGTTTGCCGACCACTGCTCTAGACCATGGGGCAAGGTGTTTCCCAAGAGGGCGGGTCAACTATCTGCCCTTCCAGGTGAAAACTGCCTGGAAAACAAAGGTCTTCCTGAGAAAGATGACCTCTGTGGTGTGAGGGAATTATTCAGCCCAGGAAACCGGGTTGTCTGCCTTCTGACCTCTAGCCCCAGAGCCCCCAACCCTGGCTTCTGCTCACTCAGCTCCAGTCCACGCTGCCCTCCCTCTGCCAGAGCCCAAGGTGAGTGGCTGCACATGCAATTTTGTGCATTGGCCCTTTAAGAGGGCGCCTGCATTTCCAGCTGTCTCTCCCTAGCAGACAGCAACACTGCCACTTTTCACAGCCCGATGTTAAGTGGGCACCTTTCTCAGTTCTGGTGCTCTCTGCTGGGGGCCCAGCTTGGGGATTAGACCCCAGAGTTCTCAGTGGCAACCACCCCCCCCCCCCAGTTGAGATATCTCTCCAGAACTTCAGCTGTCTGTGGCCAGCCCTTTCATACTTCCACCGTTCCTACCAGTCTTATTCGATGCTCCTTTACATCCATGATTCGTCAGGGTGAAATTCTAGATGTTGAGCCCCAAATGGCCAATGGTCCACACATGTTTAAAATATTTAATTTAAAATGCCCTGGCCCATGGCCACCCTCAGTGTGCCTGCCAGATGCTGTGAGCTGGGAAGTGTGCCTTCCTGCAGGCTTCAAGCCACAGCCTTGGGCTCACAGCATGCCTGACCCTCCTCACCAGGAAAAATGACAGGGTTATGGTTAGGATTCCAGAAAAGGCATCTCACACACCACTTACAACAAGGGCACCATGCCCTTCGCCCATCGTCCTTTCCTACAACAGCCCCCCGTCTCCATCCCTGCCGTCCAACTCCAGAGGCACCAGTCACCTCTAAGTAGGGTCTGACCGTGTTGGTTACCATTCAAACACTTGGACAGTAAGGCTGACTGAAGAAGCTGGGCTTAGATCCGTGGTCCTAGGGGCTGGGGAAAGGATCTGACTCTGGAGGGGCACATAGGAATGTGGAGATTTTCCGTATCTTGATTTGGTGGTGGTTACATGACTAGGTATCAAAACTCACAGAACAGGACATTTAAAAGGGTAAATTGTGCTGTATACAAATTACACCTCAGTAAATCTGACTTAAAAACAAACAATCCCGCAAAAAGGAAGTCTACATGGTATGATGTGGCGTCCTAGGACTGGTCACCAGCCCACCTGCTGTCCTTCCCGTCTCCAGCTCACTCCACATCCACGTTAAGCATTAACTCAACACGCTCTATACTCACAAGTCCAACCACAGCCTGTGTGAGTGCCACGCTCCAGCCAGGGCCATCACCAACCGGCCTTCTCCAGATAGAACCTATGTTCAGACTGAGGCCCCACATCCTCCTCTACTTCTTTGATCTGCCTTCTCCCCTTTGGGAGACCTGCCTGGACCACCAGGAACTAGGTATTTTCCCTCCTGCCTCCACCTCAAAGGCTCTCAACTCTTGTCAAAGCTGCTTGTCAAAACCACTGATGCACTTCCCACGAGGTGCATCAGTAACTGGGCGAGTGTGGGGAGGAACTGGGGTTTTGTTTTGCTTTTTTTAAAGGACCCCAGGCTCAAAAATGAGAGAGGGAAGTGTGATCACAGAGCCTATAGACATTAAAAGGATAATAAAGAAATATTTTGAACAACTTCATGCCAACAAGTTTGATAACTTAGATGAAAAGGACAGATTCCTTGAAGCACACAAATCATGAGGACTGACTCAAGAAACAGTACATCTTAGCAGCCCTACGTCAAGAAAAGGAATTCATAAGTAAAAGCCTCCCCATAGAAGACCCTACCCGGCTTCCCTAGTGAATTCTAGCAAACATTTAAGGAAGAAACAATACAGATGTATACAAACTCTTTTTTAAAAAATACAAATGGAGAGGGAACACTTCCTAAATCATTGTGGGAGGCCAACATTACCCGGATACCAAAAGCAGAAAGAAATGTCACAAGAAAAGAATTCAAGCCTGGCCAGGTGCTCAGTTGGTTAGAGCTTCGTACCGATACACCAAGGTTGTGGGTTCAGTGGCCAGTCAGGGCACACACAAGAATCAGCCAATGAATGCATGAATAAGTGGACCAACAAATTGATGCGTGTCTCTGTCTCACTGTCACTCTCTCTCTCCTAAGGGTGGTTGTGCCAGGAACGCAAGGTTGTTTAACATTCAAATTTCAATCAATATTTATGAAAAACCGTATGAACATCTCAATAGTTAAAGAAAAAGCGTATGACAAGATTCAATATCCATTAATAATAAAAACTTTGAGCAAACCAGAAAACTTCCTCAACCTCATCAAAGGCATCTGTATAACATTCACCTAACATCATATTTAATGAAAAAACATTAGGCTTTTTCTTTCTAAGGCCGGAAACAGGTAAGAATGTCGACTTCTACCACTTCTGTTAAACAGTGTATGGAAAATCCTGGACAATGAGATAAAAGAAGAAAAAGAAATAAAAAGCATTGGAATTGGAAAGCAATTAGTAAAATAGTCCCTATTCATAACTGTCTCACACAAATAAATGAATTTAGAAAGGTCACATAAGCAAACAACATTTAAAAATCAATTATATTTCTATACAGTAGCAATATAACTTGGAAAATCAACATACGTTATATCCATTTGTAATAACATTCCAAACATAAAATACGTATGAATAAATGTGGTAAGATTGTGTGCGGCCTGTACGCTGCCCACTACACACCACCAGGAGGAGTGCGGGGAGAACGCAGGCGCGAGACAGCCCATGCTCACTGGCTGAGACTCATGTTGTTGGAAGTCAGTGTTCTCCACACTGAGCTAAGACATTCCTGCCAGGCCAGTCAAAACCCAGCGGGGCCTTTCTGTAGAAGCTGACTTTAAATTTATATGGAAACGCAAAGGACCTAGAACAGACAGAATAACTGGAAACAAGGCAGAGCTGCGAGGCTCGCACGTCCCGCCTCCAAGCTCTGATAAAGCACCCGTCCTGAAGAAGCGCGGCGGGCTGGCGGGGGACAAGCCGCGCGGACCAGAGCCGAGCCCCGGAACAAAGCCGCACAGACACACTCACTTACTTTCCAAACATGCCAAGAGGGGTCCATGGGGAAAGGCAGTTTCCTTCATAAACAGTGCTGGGACCACGGATAACCGTACGCTAAACACGAACCTTAATCCTTAGCTCTGTGCAGATAAACATGAACTCAAAATGGATAGTAGATCTAAATATAAAAGCAAACATTTTCAGGAGGAAACACAGGAAACAATCTTTATGACTATGGGTTAGGCCAGGATTTCTTAAACAGGGCACAAAAAGCACAATCCACTGAAAACAGTTGATAAAACTGGATTCGGTCAGAATTAATTTGTATGTCCTTAAAAGATAGCATTAATAAAATAAAAAGGCATGCCAGAGACTCAGAGAAAATATCTGCCATAAAAATATCTGGCAAAAGACTTGAATTCAGAATATGTGAACAACACTTACAACTCAAATATAAGAAGACAGCCCAATTTAAAGACAGTGGAAGATTTGATCAGATACTTAAAAGAATATATACAAATAGCTAATAAACACAGGAAAAGATTCTCAACTATACCTCAATGATACAGCATGACAACATATCCACTAGAACAGCTAAAATTAAAGACTGACGACAGCAAGTATTGGCAAGGAGGTGAACAACTGCACACACACGAGCAGTGAGCGGGAAAATGATACGTCCACCTTGGAAACCAGTTCGCAGTTTCTTACGCGTTAAATACGCAGCTCCCGCACAACCCGCTTCTTGGGAGGTGCTGGCGAGAAAAGAAAACGCATGTCCACACTAAGCTTTGCACACAAGTGCACAAATCATTTTTATTGTGATGAGAAGCACATAAGATTGACCATTGCAACCATTTAAAAGTGTTCAATCAGTGACACTGAGTACATTCACAATGTTACGCAACCACCACCACTGTCTATTTCTAGAACATTTTCATCATCTCGAAAGGAAACCCTGTGCCTATTAAGCAGCCTCCCAATTTTCCCTCCTTCTAACCCTGGTAACCTGCTTTCGGTCTCTATAAATTTGCCTATTCTGGACATTTCATACAAATTAAACCGTAACTATGTGTTCTTGCATGTGTTTTCGCCTGGCACGTTTTCAGGGGCCATCGGCTGTAGCATGTGCCAGTGCCCCATGCCTGTACGGCCAAGTGGTGTTCCACTGTCTGACGGCCCACATTTGGGTATCCAGTCGTCCAGTGATGGACATGAGGGCAGTTGTTCACGTCCTTGCCAGCTCTGGCTGTTGTTAATAGTGCTGCTATGACTGGCTGTGCCAAGTGTTTATCTGAGTATCTGTTTTCAGTTCTTTTGCATAGATGCCCATTAGTGGGATTGCTGGGGTACATGGGGGCACATGCTGAACTTCTGGAGGAATCTCTCAACTGTTTTCCAAAGTTGCTGTACCATTTTATGTTCGCACCAGCAATGCAGGAGGGTTCCAACTTCTCCATGTGTTCACCAATACTTATTTCCTTTTTTTTAATAAAAGTCATTCTGGGAAGTGGGAAGTGGTCTCTCACTGTGGTTTTGAGTTACATGTCCCTAGTGACTAATGATGTTAAGCATCCTTTCCTGTGCTTACTCATTTAACTGGCTCTTTGTCCTTCTGTGTTGGCTTGTAGCTCACAGCACTTACATTCACAACATTGAACAGGAAGCAATCCAAACATCCACCAACAGGTGAATGAATCAAAAAGCCATTGCACACCCAGAAACAATACAGGAGTCAGCAATAAAAAGACGCAGTAACCCTGGCCAGTTTGGCTCAGTGGCTAGAGTGTTGGCCTGTGGTTCAATTCTGATCAAGGGCACATGCCCGGGTTGCAGGCTCAATCCACTGTAGGGGATGTGCAGGAGGCAGCCAATCAATGATTCTCTCTAATCATTGATGTTCCTCTCTCTCTCTCCCTCTCCCTTCCTGTCTGAAATAGATAAAAATAAAAAAATAAAAATAAATACAGTTTATCAACAAGGTATACTCAGCAGCAGGTAAGAATGTCAGGAACATCGTGCGAGTGAAAGAAGTTGGACACAGGAAACTTGAAGAAACAAATCTCACCTACAATAACCTAATCTCAGCAGATCAGTGACTGCCTGGGGAGGTGAGTGCACAGAGGGAAGAGGGAATTCTGGGAGGGCTCACAGGACAGACAATCTCTGTCTCCAAGGCTCAGCTCTGGTGCAACAGGACTGCAATGGCCAGGCCGATAAATGAGCGGGCGTGGCGCAGGTGACCTGCAGCCGGAGTTTATCAACCCGCCTCTCTCATGATTACGGTGGCAGGTGCACAGCTGTATGCATTGGTCAAAACTCACTGAACAGTATACATAAAACAAGTAACTTTATTGTATGCAAATTATACCTCAATAAAAGTGGTTGATGAAACATTGCTTCTACAGACCAGCATCACAGTCTAATGGGAACCCAGAGTGAGGCCCACGCCCTGCCTCGCCCTTCTTGTCAGCCCCAGATATGCCCCCAAAGGGTGGCGTGCTTAGTCCCAGGCTCTTACCCCGCTGGGGCACTTGAATCCCTGGTGGGCTGGGAGCTCTGGATTCGGATTCGGGGCAGGGTGCTGGGGTGGAGCCGAGAACCTGCTCCTCCTGCGGTTCTGAGGCCTCGGGGCCACCGGCAGGGACCACGCCCCGAAGCGCTCTCTCCCCTCGCGTTCAGTGGGTGTGGAATGAAGTCAGAGTTGTAGATAAAGCCCGGCCCTTGCTAGGGGCTGCAGCCTCAGGCAGGAAATGACGGGCTAATGCAGAAGGGGATGTTCACAGCCCCACTGGCAACAGGACAAGCACAGGCCAAGGCCTCACTTCAGCCCACTTCCCACCCCTCCAGCAGGCCAGCCCCCCTCTCCTGCCCCACACGGCTGTGCTCTCCTTAGGGAGGGCAATCTCCCCTGCCCAGGGGCCTGGCACACTGGGTCCTCCAGGACTCCTGAGCCCACCCCCCTGAGCGCCCACCACTGTGCTCAGGGCTCCCCCGCCTACCATTCGCAGCCACCCTGGTCCGCCCCTGCCCCCAGATCCCAGGGCCAAGCAGAAACACCCTGAGGCTACAGGCCAATCAGCTTGTGGGGGGGACAGGAGGCCTGACCCAGAAACCCCTCCCATCTGCCTATTCATCTCCTAGGTGGGAGGACCCTGGCCGGGCCCTCCTCCCACCGCCTTCTTCCCTTTGCCCATCAGGTCCTCCCCTTCTCATAAAGTCTTGGTCCGGCCCCACCCCCTTCCCCCAGACCACTCCACAGGTCCCCAGTGACCTCCAAGCACAGGTCCACCAATTCTCAGTCTTCGCTTCACTGGGCCCCTGGCCTGGCAGTCCTTCCTCCCCAAGCACCTTCCGCGGTGCTCCGCCCTCACACACATGCCCGTGGCTCTCTCCTGCTCCCTGGCCATGCCTTCCTGGTCCATCAGCGTGGGACCCCTCTTTTCCTCGACTCACCCACCTCCCTGGCGTCTGACGCACAGCTTTAAAAACATCCCCTCCTTGCCGGCTTCACCCGGCCCAGGCCGCTTTTCCCAACTCCTTTCAGTTGTGAGACGAGCCCCACACTGCCTCCTCCTGGTCGGCAACGGAGCTTACCAGGCGCTGCCTGGAGAGCTGGCCATCCTCTGGAATTCTCTGTCTCAGGGGATGTCTGAGCCAGGAATCTCAGGGTCACCTGCTCCTCTCCTGCTCCAGCCACCCAAGCGGCTCCGTTTCCATGTCACACCCAGCATCTGGCCAGCCCCTCCCAGTGGCCCTGCCCACGTGTGCTCCACGGACGCCTGCCCCTTGCTCCCCGTCACTCTGCCCCTCTGCTACACCACCTGCTCAGGGAGGCCCACGCCACCTGATTTCAAATCCCAAACACCCCCAATTCTTGGCTCCCTTGAGGGTCTGGACCCCACACTTTCTCTCTCCAGACACTAAGACTTCATAGTGACATGATCTAATACATTTCTCTCTGTAGTCGTCCATCTCTTCAACTTGTCTGTCTCCTCAACTTGACCGTGAGCTCCCACAGGGCAGCCCTTCTGTCTCTTGGTTTCTCGCTGTAATTGGTGCTCAGTAAACATTAACGGGGGAGCAGGGAGGCCCACGAAGGGCACAAATCTACATCACGTACCCGGTCAGAGACCTGCCAAGTTCCCTGACTGCCTGCTGGCTCTGCTTCCACCCGACCCCAAAGCCCTTCAAAGGGCTGGGAGGCAGGGTCCGAGCCAGAAGAGAAGGGGGGACGGGGTGTGCACCCCACACATTCTCCAGCAGGCGGCTCAAGGCCACAGACACCACCCCAGGCTCAGGGTCTAGCCCAGCTGTGCCCTCCCCAGGCCACGGAAAACAGTGGTCAACAACAACAACGAAAACTCCCAAAGGGAGGAGAGAACGGAGGCGGCTGCAGCCCTGACTCTGGGCGGCCCGGAGTGTCCTGACAAAAATCCAAAGGCACGTCCAGCCCACCCAGCGGCCAGATCAAAGCGCACTGTATTCTGATGGGAAAAGCAACGCACACTCCTTGCACCAGGATAGGAAAACAGAAAAACAAACACTAGAATTCCAGGCAACTTCTACTTTGCAGACTTACCATTTTCATGCTTTTCCTGCTCGTGTAGATTAAGGTTCAGTAACGCCCCCTCTACTACATGAAAGGAGGGAGCAGGCTCCCCAGGCAGCGGAAGCGCGCGAGGCTCTGGCCCACGGTGGCTTTCACTTCTGCCAGGGAAAGGGCTTCTCCCCTAGAACTAGGACTGCGGGGTCTGAGCGGAGGCCTCCCACCCACGGCCAGGGGCCCGGGCAGCACAGACGGCCCTGCTCACCTGCCACTGCTGGGTGACACGCTGCTGTTGGACTTTCAGGGCTTGGGTCTGGGCTACCTTCGCCGCGGGCAGGGATCTACGGAAGCCCGTGTTTTCAGGGCTCACAGAGTACTACTCGCAAGGCTGGTGACTCCTGCTTCATCACCTCTTTTTTTTTTTTTTTTTTAAAATATATTTTATTGATTTTTTTACAGAGAGGAAGAGAGAGGGATAGAGAGTTAGAAACATCGATGAGAGAGAAACATCGATCAGCTGCCTCCTGCACACCCCCTACTGGGGATGTGCCCGCAACCAAGGTACATGCCCTTGACCGGAATCGAACCCGGGACCCTTGAGTCCGCAGACCGACGCTCTATCCACTGAGCTAAACCGGTTTCGGCCTTCATCACCTCTTACTGAGGTGTGCAGGAAGAGGAATTCCTACAAATCCAATGCCATTTAAAACAAGTTTAAATTCAGCTACAGAAATTTAGAACTTTAAAATAGGATATATGTTACCCTTCTTAAAATTTAATTTTAAAATTACAAAAATAATTCCATTTATAAGAAACAAAACAAACAGAAGTGTATATAAGGGAAAAGGTATAAGTTTCTTCCCTTTTCCCCCTCCACTCCCTGCCCCTCCCCCAATACACATGCACACACTCCCACACCCGTCCCTCCCACCCGTTTCTAACACCTTTGCTCCGAGCTGTGTCCCTAGAGGCTGGAGCAGTGCCCACCCCACACGTCTGCAGCCGGCACTCCATAATTATCTATTCCATTAAGTGTGTCACCTTCCAGACCAGTTCTGTGCGAAGGACCTCCACACACGGACACAGGATCACTTCGTGCCTGTGACACTAAGGAGAGGCGTTTGCACGTCTTTTAGAGTAAACCTCTGAACTCTTCCATAGAGTGAAGGGCCCTATGGCATGTTTCTGGGGGGGAAAATGGGGTACTTAGATTGTTACTAACGTTTTATTATGGAGAATTTCAGAAATACACAGAAGTGGACAGAACAGCATAACCAATCCTCAGGCACCCTCACCCAGACCCAACAGCCGTCCATACGTGGATGGATCCCAAACAAAATATCATTTCCTCTGCAAATACTCCAGTACCTACAGCTAAAAGGTAAAGATCTTTTTAACATGACCACAGTGCTGTTATTAAGGAATATGAGTACCCTTTAAAATCATCATTTGCCCGACAGATGTCCAACTGTCTCTTAACTACCATAATTTTTGAAAGGAGTGATTCTTGGGCCAATCGCTGGTCCAACCGCATTTCAGTCAAAGCTGCGTAAAAACGTACAAATGAATTCATGCTGCTTAGCGTGCTGCTAAGAAGTGATCCAGGAGAGGGGTCAGCCTCTAATTTCAAGGATAGCTTCTGAGATTTTAAGCCAAATAACGGAGCCCGTCCCACCAGAGGGAGACTCACACAGGCGTGAGGGCGGGGGCATGGCACCTGGCTGCTGGAGGAGCCGGGCAGCAGCGGGAAGCCGGCCCGGGCCTGCATGAGGAGGGTCAGGCAAGCTGGAAAGTGACCACTCCGAGGAGCGGGGGTCAGCTGGTGTGCTAGTTCCAAGGAGGCCTTGACTGGCGTGCGGAAGTCCCGCCCGGCTCTGGGCGAGGCCCACAGCAGGCAGGCTGGAAATGGCTCTGAGTCGTGCCATCCTAAGTGCAGGGCAATAGCCCAACCTGCCTGCTCTCGCCCCGGACTCGCCTGGAGACAGCCAGAACGAGACAGGGAGAGAGGACCTTCCACCACGCCTCTGTCGCTTCTGGGCCACTTCCCTTCTTCCCTTCTAGCCTCCCTTCTGGAATGGTGAAAGGTCAAGGGAGAAACAGCTGTCCCCAGCGGAGAATTTCAAGGACCAAAGCTTTCTCTCAGGGACAACCCTCGACAGTCACCGATGATGAATTCATTTGTACATTTTACACAGCCAGCCACCACCCTGCTCGCCTGGGCAAGGAACAGCCACCATGTTGCTCCAAAAAACACCTGGGGGTAGAGCATGGGGGCCACTGCCTGCCACCTCCCCTTCCTAGGAATTCTCTTAACCAAGCAAATTCTTAGCATGAAGGGGAAAGTCGCTGTGAATGATGAACAACAGGAAGCTAACTCACTTGTACAGCTGCAGGGCCGAATCCGGGGACACGGGGACACCCCAGACATAGGTCCCATGAGCTCTGGCCCCAGGTTCATTACACAAGACATCAAGGCTCGGGTCAGCCCTCTCCAGCTGAGCTCCCAGTCCCGCCCACCTCTCCCCTATCACCGAAATGGGACACAGAGGGAGGGGCGGGGCCTGGGCCTGTCCCCTGGGTGTAGGGGGGTGGACTCCCTCCAGAAGCAGAGACAGCCATTGATCTCCGCGATGCATTATTGATTGTGCTGTGTGCTGGCCCCGGGCGCGCCCTCCCCTCGGAGCCGGCCACAGTGTGCACTCCCAGCACTGGCCTGGGTCCCAGCCTGGTGTGGAGACGGCACCTGGACAAAACTGGCCTCAGACTGCCCACACGGTGGGGTTGCTCTCCTCCCCCAGGCACACTGTGTGGCTGGCCTTGCACCCACACCTTCGCCCAGGGCTCTGGGCCAGGCCACCAGAGCCCCGACCCCAGAGGAGAGGTCTCTGCAAGGTTCCACCTTCCAACAGACCTGTGTGCTGGCCAGGAGGCTGGGCAGAGGCACTCATGGCACCATTTCAGGGGGCACAGAAGGACGGTGGCACAGCCCACTACAGGGGTCAGTCTCCCTCCCACAACAGCTCCAGGTGCTGCCACACCCTGCGAGGGAGGGGCCCCGAGGGGAGGGGCCCAGCAGAGCTGCCTCAGTTCCGCCATTAGCTTTTATTTCTTGATTTGATTCACCTGCTGGGTGTGCTGCAGACACATCAGCCTAGGCACGTGGCCCCCAGGGGGACAGTTTTTGGCCCCAGAAATGCCCCCTGTGTCCCTCAATCCTGCCTTTCCTGCTGGCAGCACATGGAGCCGGGTCCTCAGAGCAGGCCGCTTTCTCCTCCTTCAGTCTGGCAGACCGTGCGCACAGACACCAACAGTTCAAGTGACAATTGGGGCATTATCTCTTCCCGAACGCTGGCCCCGCCACTGCCCGCCACTGCCGGGGCCGGCCTATTTCTGGGACACAGTGACCATTCCCCATAACGGCCCAGCAGCAGGCCGGCCGCAGGCCTGGGCCCGACAGGAGGTGCCGCCCGGCATGTCACTTCGCCCCCTGGGAATTTCCACTCCGTGGCACCTAGTGGGTTTGAGCAGACTCAGAGCAGGGGCGGCTGCGGGGCCCCAAGTGCGGTCTGGCCGCAGGTCCCGTGGGGCCGCAGGGCCTGGGAGGTGCTCGGTGCAAAGGGAGGGTTACCCACCGGCGCAGAGTCCCTCCGTGTGGCACGCTCCAGGCAGCAGGCCCGCCTGCAACCACAGGCCTCCTTCTCAGCGAGCCACCCGCCGTGGCTCCCAGGCACCCACCGCAACACTACACCCAGCTAAGGCACAGGACGCTCCCACGTCTGCACTGGCACCCCCCCCGCCCCCCGCCCGGACTCAGCCCTCGGCGCTCACCCGGCGGTGGCAACAGGTGCAGCGCGCCAGGGCTGGGGATCCACCGGGCTGTTCTGGACTCACTCAGCCCAAACCCCAGCCAGGGCCCGGGGGAGCCCGGCTGAAGCGTCCCCGCAGGCCGACCTGCCGCGTGGCCGAGCGCGGCCTCCGAGGCACAAACAGCCGCGGCCCGGCCTCGCCCGGTGCCAGGAGCGCGCAGCCCCCAGCGTGTCCGCGCCCCGGCCCCCGCGCCCCGGCCCCCGCGCCCCGGCCCCCGCGCCCCCCGCCACCTGCGTCCCGGCCCCCGCGCCCCGGCCCCCGCGCCCCCCGCCGCGCCCCTGCCCCCCGCCCGCCCGAGGCGTCCCGGCCGGAGGGGGCCCGGAGGGGAGGGGCCTGGGGGGCCGGGGGCCCGCCGCCCCGCGCACCTGCCCGGCCCCGCGCTCTGCCCGCCCCCTTACCTGGCGCGGTGGGTCCCGGTGGGGCGGCGGCGCGGGCGCAGGAATGGCGGCGGCGGAGGAGGCGGCGGAGGAGGCGGGGCCCGGCGCCCCGGCCGGTGTGCAGGGCGGCGGGGCTGTGCGGGAGCGCGGGCGGCGCGGGGGAGCGAGCCGGAGGGCGCGCAGGCTCCGCCCCTGCTCCCGCCTTCCAGCCCGCCTCCCCTCCCCTTCTTCCTCTACCCTCCTTCCTCCCCCTCCCGCCTGGCTCACCCCTCCCCCTCTCACCCCCTTTCCCTCCCTGCACCTTCCTCCACTCCTCACCCCTCCTCCTCTCACCCCCCTTTCCCTCCCTGCACCTTCCTCCCCTCCTCACCCCTCCCCCTCTCACCCCCTTTCCCTCCCTGCACCTTCCTCCACTCCTCACCCCTCCTCCTCTCACCCCCTTTCCCTCCCTGCACCTTCCTCCACTCCTCACCCCCCTCCTCCTCTCACCCCCCTTTCCCTCCCTGCACCTTCCTCCCCCTCCTCACCCCTCCCCCTCTCACCCCCTTTCCCTCCCTGCACCTTCCTCCACTCCTCACCCCCTCCTCCTCTCACCCCCCCTTTCCCTCCCTGCACCTTCCTCCACTCCTCACCCCTCCTCCTCTCACCCCCTTTCCCTCCCTGCACCTTCCTCCACTCCTCACCCCTCCCCCTCTCACCCCCCTTTCCCTCCCTGCACCTTCCTCCACTCCTCACCCCTCCTCCTCTCACCCCCTTTCCCTCCCTGCACCTTCTTCCACTCCTCATCCCTCCTCCTTTCACCCCCCTTTCCCTCCCTGCACCTTAACTTCCCCCCTCGCCCCCCTCACCCAGGCCTCTGCTGGGCCCAGCACTAATTCTGATGAAGTACCTACTTACCTCCCTACCCCTGCTAATGGACCAGCTTGCCCCTCTGGGAACCAATCTATACCCACCCTTTGCAGCCCCCCCAAATCCCCAAGGCTTGGACACCCCAGGCCTGGGAGGGCTCTGCTGGAACCTCCTGCACAGCATGAGCAAAGCACGTGGGCAGCCAGGACACTTGTGTTTGCTTCTAATCAGATCTGACGTTGGGTAAGAGCATTTCAAACCAGCACCCCCCGCCCCCCACCCAGCACTTTCTCAGGTGAGGACAGCAGGCCCTTCTCCCATCTAGGTTTTCCGAGGCCCTCTGTACCCCTCTGCCAGCTGTCTACAAGTGCTCACCACCTTTTACACCTGATGGGAGGTTCCCCAGGGCAGTCCTAGTGACACGTTTATAGGAACCCATGGGTGTGAGGCCCTGCTGCGTGCTTCCACCTGAGGGAGACATGATGGGCCTGGGCCATGGCGGCCTGTGAGCAGGCCTCTGAGGGACACTGGCCTGAGAAAGGGGCACAGTGCCTGAGTCAGGGGTCAGGTTCATGCTTATCAGGCCCGGCCACTTTCCTGCAGACCACTGGCTGCTGGGAGGCGAGCAAGAGTTTTCAAATGAAGTCGTTCCTACGTGATCAGTGACGGCCCTAGAGCCTCACTTCTCTTCAGGGGCCTCTTGCCTGTCGGTGCTGGGCCACCACACCCCTCTCAGCCCGCAGAGCCAGGGCTTAGGGCCTTAGCACCAGGGAACCGACAGGCCAGCAAAACCACGATGGTTAAGCTAGTGCACACGGCGCAGACGGGCGGATGGAAACTCACCCCTCCCTCTGTGGGTGGGGGTCCTGCCCTGGGGTCTGATAGACTCCGTTTGTCTTGGCTCTGATGCTTCCAAGGTGAACCTGGGGACCCACCCACTGAGGATACTAGGCCTGGCGCCCAGCTTCCCCAGGTAAGGAGAGGGTGGTCGTCTCCAGGTCAGCCACATACCGGAGAGGAATGACCTGGGGGCCTGAGTCCATAGCACCCGTGCAGGAAGTGGGGTGCTGTTCTTCCCAAGCTTCCTTCCAGCTGGAGGAGCCTATGGATCCGTGTCCCCATCCCATTTGGGTTAAACGTCATGGGAAGGAATTAGGGCAGAGCTGTGTTAAATGCATCCCATTCCCCAAAGAGGGACCCACTGTTACGATGGGTAAAGGCAGGATTGCAGGGGCGGGGCGGGGCACTCTCCTGTGTTCTTCCCTGGTGGGACCTGTGTAGAACATGGTGCCCTTGCTTGGTGTGTAAGGACAGACACCAGCAGGCCGTGGGAGTGTCATTGACACATGTGGAGCCTTCACCTGGAAATGGCTGTGCGGAATCCAAGTATTTGCAGGTCTGTCCTGGGAGGAGGGTTACCCTGAGAGTGAGGAAGGGCAGAGGAGGATGGATGGCTGGAAATTAGATGAGAGTTCCGCCCACTGGGAGCCCTTCTGGCAGGTGTGTCTGCCAGAGGATCCTGCTGTCCTTGGAGAAGTGTGTCCTTCAGGGTCAGCGTCTAGACAGGTCTGGGGCTGCCACGGGGGGGGGTGGGGTGGGGGGGGCGGGTGCTGCAGCAGGGGCTGGCGGCTGGGGCCTCTCCAGCTCTGAGACCAGGCCATGCTTTCTCAAAACCCCACCTGCGGCAGGCCCTGCACTCCCCCACTCCCTCTGCAGAGCAGGCGACCTGGTGAGGAGGAGGCCTAGCTAGTTAGGGTACCAGGCCTGGAGCCAAGCTTCCGGCTTCAGGGCCTTCAGTCCCAACCCTCTCCTGGCCCGTGTCCTCGTGTCCTCGTGTCCTCGTGTCCTCCTTTGTGTAAGGGGATGGAGAGAGTTCTGGGAGGCCCTGCTTTCCTGTGGCCTCACTCGTTCACACAAAGGGATCCAGTGTGTCTTTTCAGTTGTCACCGTTCTACACTCTACTATAGGGCATTTTAAACACTTACAGAGACTTCGCTCACCCCACGCATGGGGCGGCCGTCTTGTGTCTCCCACCCTCCACTCCCCCAGTAATAGTTTGAAACACACCAAAGACCAGGAGGAACCAATTAGTCTTCCAGCTTCCCCGGAAATGCTGTGTTGGACACTTACAGTGCCTCCGTGTTTCCCCTGGCGGGCGGACACCATGCACGTGCCCATGAGCACGGGGACTGCTAGGTGATGCTTCCATTCCTTGTGACAAGAAACGCGGCATGGCGGCTCGGATTGCACAGGCGACACAGCTTCCACCATCGCCCCAGTGGACTGCGGGGGAGGGGCGGGGGGTGAGGGGAGCACACTGGTCCTGGGCCTCTGCTCCTCCGTGTGCAGTGGAACGTGTGGTGTGCGTGGAGCAGTTCTGGGTTGTCCACAGCGGGCATTTGAGCAAAGGGAGGACGGGGCTTAGCACACGGGCTGCAGGCGACGGGAAAGCAGCCCCTGGAGAAACGGGCTCTGGGGCTGAGGCAAGGCCTGGGGGCCTGTGTGCCTTCCAGATCTGGGGAATGTTTTTCAACTGTGACCACAAAGTGCTCTTTGAACCTGTGGGACCAGGCCCCGCTGCGAGTGCTGCTGTGGCTGCAACCCCCCCACCGTCCCCCACCGCAGAAAAGGCCCACCTCCTGCAGCCCTCGGGGCTCCCCCAGGCGCCTCCCTATCAGAGCAGTCTCTCCAGCTAGAGAGGGAAGCGTCTGGGTGCCCCAGTGGATGCAAGGGCTCTCTTCTTGCCAGCCTTGTTCCGGCATGCAAGTAAAGTGGCGAGCTGGCCTGTTGTTCCGAGCTCCTGCCTGGGATTCTGGCTGTGGGACCGCTAAGTGCTGGCTCTCTGTGGCGAAGCTCCACGCACTCTCCCAGGGCGTCCCTGTGGCAGAGCGCACAGCACACTCACCAAGCCCCCTTGTCTTACTGGGGAGCTGGGCTGCAGGCAGCAGGCTGGAGAGGGCTGAGCAGCGCCCAGCTGGAGCCGAGCTGGAGCCAAGCTGGAGCTATGGGGGAGGCAGAGCGGATGCTGGCGAGCTGCCCAGCTGCCTGTTAGCTTAAGCGGAGCCGGCATCCTCATCGCCCGCACCAGCAGTGCCTTCCGGATCCCCAGAGGCCACCCCTGCCGCCTGCTCCAGAGCTGCCGCACTTCCCGGTGCCCCTGCCTTTGCAAATGCCCCTCAGGCCTTACAGACCCTGCTCAGCCCTGGCATCACTTCTCCAGCCCCAGCCACACAGCCCAGTGCGGCCACGTCCTCCCGCTGTGGGGCCACCCGGACATCGTTCAAGTGCAGCCTCACCAGGGCCCGCTGCTCCCCTTTCTCTGGGTCTTTCTGGTTGGCATGGCCTTCATTTTGAGCTTCTAGAGCCTGGTGAAATCTATTGACCTCTTTTCAGAGTCATGCTTTTAAATGCATAATATAAAATACAGGATTAGAAAGGAAACCTATTATGCTGAAATCCCGTTATCAAAATATCTTAAACTGTCACATGTTTGTTTTATTTACATATTGAATAACATGCTCTAGCGGGTCTGATAACTAGTGGATTTGAAGTCATGACAAGCTGCCTGGTATTGAAGACATGATATGAAAACATCTGTGATTTCTGCTGGGGCAGGTGGCATGTTTAGCTCACGTGACTGGCTGCATTCTGTCACCTGCATCGGTGCTGGAAGGAAAAGCTTAATTATAGTTAGAGGTCACTTGGGGGACATGTAATTCTCCCATCCACCTGGGTGGAGTGTCCAAATGCATTCTGGTTAAGAATTAGATTTGGAAGGGAAGGGACTTTGGGTTGCCAGCACCCAGCACACTGCTGCATACAGTGGCCCTCCAACATGCTTATTGCTTTAATGAAGGAGACAGGACTCAGCCGCCTGTGACAGAGTTCGCTCGCACGTTGGCTCCCTCCCAGCTGAAGGTGCTGCAGGCACAGTTGACTCAGGGGACTGAACCGCTGTTGTTAAGTCTTCCTCTGCTGACTCCTCTGCTTCTTCCTCTCTGATTGGCTTAGTTCTACATGGCTAGGGCTTTCACTCTCTTTTGCCACAAGGCTGGGCAGCCTCAATCCAAAACAATGACAAGGGCTCCTGCTCGCTCACTGCGGGTCCTGTGGAAGGCTCCTCCCTGCACTGCAGGTCCTGTGGAAGGCTCCTCCCTGCACTGCGGGTCCTGTGGAAGGCTCCTCCCTGCACTGCGGGTCCTGTGGAAGACTCCTCCCTTCACTGCGGGTTCTGTGGAAGGCTCCTCCCTGCACTGCGGGTCCTGTGGAAGGCTCCTCCCTGCACTGCGGGTCCTGTGGAAGGACTCCTCCCTGCACTGCGGGTCCTATGGAAGGACTCCTCCCTGCACTGTGGGTCCTGTGGAAGGCTCCTCCCTGCACTGTGGGTCCTGTGGAAGGCTCCTCCCTGCACTGTGGGTCCTGTGGAAGGCTCCTCCTCCCTGCACTGTGGGTCCTGTGGAAGGCTCCTCCTCCCTGCACTGCGGGTCCTATGGAAGGACTCCTCCCTGCACTGCAGGACCTGTGGAAGGCTCCTCCCTGCACTGCGGGTCCTGTGGAAGGCTCCTCATCCCTGCACTGCGGGTCCTGTGGAAGGACTCCTCCCTGCACTGCAGGTCCTGTGGAAGGCTCCTCCCTGCACTGCAGGTCCTGTGGAAGCCTCCTCCTCCCTGCACTGCGGGTCCTGTGGAAGGCTCCTCCCTTCACTGCGGGTCCTGTGGAAGGACTCCTCCCTGCACTGTGGGTCCTGTGGAAGGCTCCTCCCTTCACTGCGGGTCCTGTGGAAGGCTCCTCCCTGCACTGCGGGTCCTATGGAAGGACTCCTCCCTGCACTGTGGGTCCTGTGGAAGGCTCCTCCCTGCACTGCGGGTCCTGTGGAAGGCTCCTCCCTGCACTGCAGGACCTGTGGAAGGACTCCTCCCTGCACTGCGGGTCCTATGGAAGGACTCCTCCCTGCACTGTGGGTCCTGTGGAAGGCTTCTCCTCCCTGCACTGTGGGTCCTGTGGAAGGCTCTCTCCTGCACTGCACTGAAGGGTCCTGTGGAAGGCTCCTCCCTGCACTGCACTGTGAGGCTCCTCCTCCCTGCACTGTCTGTGGAAGGCTCCTCCTCCCTGCACTGCTGTGGAAGGCTCCTCCCTTCACCTCCTGTGGAAGGACTCCTCCCTGCACTGCGGGTCCTGTGGAAGGGCTCCTCCTCCCTGCACTGCGGGACCTGTGGAAGGACTCCTCCCTGCACTGCGGGTCCTGTGGAAGGACTCCTCCCTGCACTGCGGGTCCTGTGGAAGGCTCCTCCCTGCACTGCGGGTCCTGTGGAAGGCTCCTCCCTGCACTGCAGGACCTGTGGAAGGACTCCTCCCTGCACTGCGGGTCCTATGGAAGGACTCCTCCCTGCACTGTGGGTCCTGTGGAAGGCTTCTCCTCCCTGCACTGTGGGTCCTGTAGAAGGCTCCTCCTCCCTGCACTGAGGGTCCTGTGGAAGGACTCCTCCCTGCACTGCAGGACCTGTGGAAGGCTCCTCCCTGCACTGCGGGTCCTGTGGAAGGCTCCTCCTCCCTGCACTGCGGGTCCTGTGGAAGGACTCCTCCCTGCACTGCAGGTCCTGTGGAGGGCTCATCCCTGCACTGCAGGTCCTGTGGAAGCCTCCTCCTCCCTGCACTGCGGGTCCTATGGAAGGACTCCTCCCTGCACTGTGGGTCCTGTGGAAGGCTCCTCCTCCCTGCACTGCGGGTCCTGTGGAAGGCTCCTCCTCCCTGCACTGCGGGTCCTGTGGAAGGACTCCTCCCTGCACTGCAGGACCTGTGGAAGGCTCCTCCCTGCACTGCGGGTCCTGTGGAAGGCTCCTCCTCCCTGCACTGCGGGTCCTGTGGAAGGACTCCTCCCTGCACTGCAGGTCCTGTGGAGGGCTCCTCCCTGCACTGCAGGTCCTGTGGAAGCCTCCTCCTCCCTGCACTGCGGGTCCTGTGGAAGGCTCCTCCCTGCACTGCGGGTCCTGTGGAAGGCTCCTCCCTGCACTGCAGGACCTGTGGAAGGACTCCTCCCTGCACTGCGGGTCCTATGGAAGGACTCCTCCCTGCACTGCGGGTCCTGTGGAAGGCTCCTCCCTGCACTGCAGGACCTGTGGAAGGACTCCTCCCTGCACTGCGGGTCCTATGGAAGGACTCCTCCCTGCACTGTGGGTCCTGTGGAAGGCTCCTCCTCCCTGCACTGTGGGTCCTGTGGAAGGCTCCTCCCTGCACTGTGGGTCCTGTGGAAGGCTCCTCCTCCCTGCACTGTGGGTCCTGTGGAAGGCTCCTCCTCCCTGCATTGCGGGTCCTGTGGAAGGCTCCTCCTCCTGCACTGTGGGACCTGTGGAAGGCTCCTCATCCCTGCACTGCGGGTCCTGTGGAAGGACTCCTCCCTGCACTGCAGGTCCTGTGGAAGGCTCCTCCCTTCACTGCGGGTCCTGTGGAAGGCTCCTCCTCCCTGCACTGCGGGTCCTGTGGAAGGCTCCTCCCTTCACTGCGGGTCCTGTGGAAGGCTCCTCCCTGCACTGCGGGTCCTGTGGAAGGCTCCTCCCTGCACTGCAGGACCTGTGGAAGGACTCCTCCCTGCACTGCGGGTCCTATGGAAGGACTCCTCCCTGCACTGCGGGTCCTGTGGAAGGCTCCTCCTCCTGCACTGCGGGACCTGTGGAAGACTCCTCCCTGCACTGTGGGTCCTGTGGAAGGCTCCTCCTCCTGCACTGCAGGTCCTGTGGAAGACTCCTCCTTCCTGCACTGTGGGTCCTGTGGAAGGACTCCTCCCTGCACTGCGGGTCCTGTGGAAGGCTCCTCCTCCTGCACTGCGGGTCCTGTGGAAGGCTCCTCCTCCCTGCACTGAGGGTCCTGTGGAAGGACTTTGGTTGACTCAGTCGGGTCTCCTGGACAGGATGGGGAGTCATGACCTGCAGACCTGGGACTTGGGGCCACGCCGCAGCAGGGTGCTTGCTCCCTCGCAGGACCTCAGGTCTGGGTGAGGGCCGGCCCCTCTGCACAGGTGGTGCCGACAAAACAACCCCGCTGAGTGGAATTGGAGCCAGAGGGTGAGTGAGTAATCACAGAGCCTTCTTTGTAAAGAGGCCGCACACACAGTGGTTAACCACGGTGCCAGCTCCTTTATGTCCGTATAAGATCGCCAGAGACACACAGGCAGGCCAGCACTGAGTCAGCTGTGCATCCTCCACACGGACGTTACCCCCCCACCCACCTGCAGGGCGGAAGGGCATGCTCGCAGGTTCCAGGGCAAGACCAGCATGCGTCACCCTCCACCCTGTCACGTCCTGCTGACTAGGACCCACTCAGGGCTGCAGGGAATTTCCAGGGAGGCCTGGGCGTGTGGCTGCTCGCTGAGTGGCTGTGCTTGGTAAGAGTCTGCTCATCAAGGAAGGGGAAGTAGATTTGGGTGGCCTGTAAGGACGGCCATGCACCTGCCGTGGAACTAGAGCTGCAGTAAGTGGGAGTGGGACACTGCTCACCCACTGGACCATCTGGGGTGGAAAATACCAGGTGTGGGTGAGGAGGTGGAGCCATGGGATGCTCAGACACACGGGCGGGAGTGGGACACGGTGCGCCCACGTTGGAAAACTAGCAGCCCATGAAAGCTGACATACACGTGCCCTATGACCTGGCGGCCCCTCTTCTAGGCGTGTATCTGACCAAATGAAGTGCATTTGTTTGCCGGGAGACATGCACAAGTCTCTCCTAGGAGCCTTCTCGGTATAACCCAAACCAGGGACAAGCCAAGTGGCGCCAGGGCAGAGAGGCAGGGACTCTGGTGTCTTCAGAGAGGACGACTTCTTGGCAACGAGAGAGGGAGCGCTCCAAGCAGCAGATGGGTTTGTCCTTCAGCATTGGTCTGAGCGCAAGACGCGGGACACAGCCCCACTGCGCGCCCATTTGACGCAGTCCCAGCGCAGGCGGCTGTTGTGCAGTGGCCAGCGCACTCCTTCACTCGGGCAGGTTCTGCTGAGAGAAGGCACCGAGGCGCCATCCACATTGGCTGTGAACTGTGTGGTGGCTAGCTGAGTGGGTGCGCATGCCTACATTCATCCAGGGTGAAATCTAGAAACCTGCCCGCACAGAGGATGGCTGTGCTTCTGTGTTTGCGAATTATAGTTCGATCAGAAAAGACAAATATGCCCAAAAGGAAAGTTTACATCAATAAAAACCACGGTGTGCTCACTCCCGGGGGTGTGTGTGTGTGGGGGCAGGCAGAGGCTGCCAGCAGGGGGAGCTGGGTCCCTGACACCCCAGGACTTGAGTGTCCCAACACCTGCCTGCAGGCAGGGCGTGCCGGCCTCGCTTTCCAGGTCGGAAGCAGGGTCAGGGTGGCCATGTTTGCGCTCCCTGCTCGCGTCCTTCTGCAGTGGGATCTGACCCGTGTGGGCACCCAGTGGTGCTCTCCACACGCAGCCAGGCGGAAGGTTTGTGCAAGCACAGGCAGTGATCAGACAGCGTGGCGGGCAAGCCGCCTGCCCAGGGACCACAGGCCCCTCACCCTCACGCCACCTCAGCTGCCAGTTCACCTGTTGGCTGGACCTGGGACGGGGAACTCAGTGGTCCAGACTCCCTTTTGGTTAGCCAAGGTTTTGGGGACCACCTAGAGCTGGATTCTTCACAGAGGCAAGTGGAAGGCCTCACCCCGCTGACCACTGTCCCATGGCCTTGTCTCTGACCACTTTCTTCCCCGGCCTCTGGCGACGGACAGCTCCCTCCTCGCAGCACCGCGAGGGTTTCTGCGCCTGCCTTTCCCTTCGATGAAGACCCTTTGTCACAGGTGGTGGAGGCACTAACCGACCCCGGAGGACACTGTGTTGTTAGCTTCTGGCAGGATAGGGCCAGCGGTCGGCTTTGAATGCAAGCATCGCATGCCCGCAAGTGCCTGTAGCCCACGCTTATGGTCCAATTTTGAAAGATTTTGTGAAGAAGCCTAATGAGAGGTTCTTCCCTAAGCACTCTCCGTGGCTGGCTTCAGACGTGTTTTCCAATCAGGCCTTTGTCTCCGCATCATAAACCCGAGCCGCCGCCCTCCGGCCCCAGCCCGGCCATCTCATCCCTAGGAGACAGACGACCTCCTCAGCGCCAACGCGTCATGCTCGCTTGCCAAGCACTGAGCTGGTAGTTTATTCAAAGGAACCAAAACCAGTTAGAAAGAGAGTATGTTTGCAAAGATTGAGTTTTAACGAAAAACTAAGGTGAAATCTTCTATCATTGAAGCAAAATACAAGAGTAAATCAGACATTTGAACCCTTGGTTTGAGCAGAAAGCACTCCGTGATGTAGAACTACATCTATTGTGCTTTAAAATGATTCTGCAGGAAAATCAAAAGCAGTCAACTGAGCAGAAGTACCGACGTAACAGAGCAAGAAGCGCCACCCTCTTTCCTCCCCCGCATGAGGTCTGTCTTCCCCACGGGGAGCTCGCTGATGTGGGGGTCCTGCAGGCCGGGGCTGTGGGTGTGGTGTGAGTGTGGGGAGGAGCCCTTAGGCTGAGCTCCTGAGACCTGGAGTGGGGTGATGTGGATGGCTACGGAGTCCCCGTGGCTAAGCTTCTCCACACTGTGTGGGGTTGCGTGGGCCACACTATTTGGGAGCCAGACATGAAGCACAGAGAGGCGTACACTGCTGCACTTGCTGGTCCTGGTCTCACCGCCGAGGGGCAGTGGCCAGGCCTGTGGCTGCTCAGCCTGGGGACCTCCTCAGCTTCCCATTCCGTGGGCCGGGTGCACGACTCCTTCTGGGATGACCCACTGCCTGGAGGCTGGCTGTGGGAAGTGAGTGGGCAGGTGGGCCAGCCCCTCTCTGGGTTTCAACTGGTCCCCACTTCCCGCTTCACATCCACCTGCCTTCCCAGGGCTTGTTCCTGGGCTCCAGAGACAACAGCCTTCCTTGGGCTCCGCGTTCACACCATGCGAGGGGAATCATGGCCATCACTCTGCTGACGGGGCCATGCTGGTCTCCACGCGGGGCCCCACATGCACACCAGAGCAATTCAACCATCTAGAAAGTTTAAACTCATGTTTACAGGGATAATTCTATTTATGTTCTTGATTTCCATATGTTCTTTGGACATGAGATGGGTGGTCCCAGGCCTGTGGTGTTTATAGTCACACTGGAGGCCCAGTGCATGAAATTCGTGCATGGGTAGGGCCCCTAGTGGCTACCGGCCAGGGCCTTCCTTCATTCCGCGCTGCCTGCTGGTGGTCAGTGCACAACATAGTGAGCGATCAAACTCCCAATAGGTCAAACTCCCTAGGGGACACTTTGCATATTAGGCTTTTATATATATATATATATATATATATATAGATAGATGAATGAATGTAGCTAACAGTACCCGATGACTCACGGTATTGCCTGCCAGGTGAAACTGGCCTTTGAGTTAGCTGCAACCCTCCCTCATACCTTAAAAACAGGAGTCTTGGGCTCCACGCTCAGACAAGCAAAGGAGCGGTGCTCTCCCTGGCCTCGGTCACACAAGGCGCCAGGCACATCTCAGCACCTTTCCTCCTTCTTGGACTCTGACCCCCCCCCCCCCCCCCCCCCACCTCCCGGATTCTGGAGCTGCAAACACCTGATGGGCTTCCTGGAAATTCTGCAAGAGTTCATTTATGTCACCAGGACCATCATTTAAATGTAGACACCTGCTGACACCATTGTTTTTTTCTAATTACAGTTTACATTCAATATTATTTTGTATTAGTTTCAAGTATACAATATAGTGGTTGTGGTACCATTGTAATTAACTTGTTTATTAATAACAGGAAAGGAGCAAAGGGAAGGCCAGCTACTCCAGGCATGCCATGTGGACAGCTTCACAGGAAGCTGTGACTTTACGCTCCCCAGTGGACTGAACGATGAGAAGATAGAGCATGCCCAGTGAAGTTCAGGTGACATAGGAAAGATACGTGTCTGTCAGTCACGCCTGGGAACAAAAGTCATCGGCCAGAAGGGGCGTGGCCACGGCAAGCCCCAGGAAATTGGGGTGTTTAATTCCCTGAGCAAAGGCATTCTCTCTTGGTTCCTCTTGCTGCTCTTGGGACCCGTGTACCCTGGGCTGTGGGGCTCGCCTGCATTCGTCCCCACGCGGGCCCCCCACACAGGGGACTGATGGACTGTAACTAGCCTGATGCTGACCTGGACCCTGGGCCCGGCCCCACCACGGAGCGGAAACTCTGGACACCGGCTTTGCTGAAAGCCCAGCTGCGCTTCTTCTAGGACCTGACTAAGGAAATGGGACTTGGGGAACCCGGGGATGTAATTCCACACAAATAAAAGTCACTCCTTCTCCTATGCAAGTCTCAAACAATTATTTTTCTCAAGGAATGGTAAGGACTCCACCCCTAGCACCCAGTGGGGGAAAGGACCCCACTTTGTCCGATAACAGTTAGACAATCATATGCTTTACAAAGTGTTCCCTGGTATTTCCAGCACCCACCTGGCACAATACATAGTTCTTACAATGTGATTGACGATATCCCCTGTGTTGAACTTTACATCCCTGAGAGTATTTTGTAACTGCCAGTTTGTACTTCTTAACCCCATCACCTTTTTCACCAGGCCCCCAATCCCTCGCCCCTCTAGCAACCATCAGTCTGTTCTCTGTGGGATACGATTGTTTTAACTGAGCACTTATGTGGGCCACATACTGTGATCAAATTTGTTCACAAAACATTTAAATATTACCGTCAAGAATTTAAAGCATAGAAAGCGAAACGTGAAAATTGAGTTCTTGTTCTGATGGATTCGAAGAATGAAGCCATGGACGAAAGGTGGAGGTGAAAAGTACAGAAACTTTATTGCAGGCAAACACTACCGCTAACACCTAATTCTAAACTCTAAGCCTGAGACTCTGTCCCTCCTGGACAGACAGAGGGGCCCCTGAAGAGGGTACTGCTGCTTCTTTGTCTTGAGGCATTAAGTAGGCCGCAGTTCTTTGTCTGAACCTGACCCCTTGTTGTTGGTCATTGTGCTACATAGAGTTAGTTTTCACAGCTCAAAGCCCACGTGGTGTCCCCATCTCCTCTCTCCCTTATCGTGTTGGTTGGAGTCACTGTTGATTGATCTTACAGCTCTCCCAGGTGTGTTGGCCAAGAAGGCCTTATCTTCTGGCCCTCCCAGCTAAAGGTCAGGGCTACTTTTGGCCTAACTTATGGTCACTTTAATGGCTCAGGCCCAGGATGCCTTTTGGTTTATGGCTGATTTTACTTGCATAGGCCAAATATATTTCTGCTAGTGACCCGGTGCACGGATTCATGCACATTGAAAGGAAATTAATTAGAACGTGGCTGGCGGGGCAGGACTGGGCGAGATGGGCCGGACACACCCTGGAGCCAACCTCCTACCATCCCTCCCCGGGGTGGCACCATGGCTCAAAGGGTGTGTCCGGCCCGCACCTGGGGTGGCACCATGGCTCAAAGGGCGTCTGCGGAGTGAGTGGGGTCCCTCTGGCAGGTGGGGCCCCTCGGCCTGGCCTGTGGGGATCAGGCCGAAACCAGCTCTCTGACATCCCCCAAGGGTCCCAAATTGCGAGAGGGAGGTTCTCAGGTGATGCATCCCAGAATTGGGCTCCCTCCTCTCTGGTTCCGGGGTGCGTCACCTGAGCACCGCCACTGCCAAGTCACTGCAGCCCGGCAGCTCCTGTGTTGAGCGTCTGCCCCCTGGTGGTCAGTGTGCATCATAGCTACCAGTCAGAGTGTCTGCCCCCTGGTGGTCATTGCATGTCATAGCTACCGGTCGGACAGTGGGACAGTCGGACAGTTGGACGGTCGCTTAGGCTTCTATATATATAGATTTGCCTATTCCATTTCTCTACTCTCTATACAAGTAAGATAAACATTCTGGCATCTTCAAGTCTCCATTATGTATTCCTTCCCTTATACACCCCTTTTTATTCCTAACCTAAACCTGCCTAATTAAGCTAGCTGGCTATCTAGCACTTTCAGTCCCCCTCCAATTAGGAAACCCCAACTGCTGTTGGGGACAAGGGACGCTGGACGTTCTGACTACTTCCTGCTGACAAGTGGACGTTGTTTGGGGCAGCAGTCAGGGTCCCGTTGGAGGTGGGCGATCTAGGGGCCCACGGAAGAAGGGATCAGTGGCTTCCACCTGTGGTTCCATTTGCAGGACCATCTGTAGCTTCAGGGCTTCTAAACTGGAGGATATGAGACATACCAAAAGATCAGACAGGCAAGGGCCAAAGATGAGGAATGAGAAATCGTATGCACAGAGGGCCAAGAAGAGGCCTAGCCAGCCTCGTAGGGACGGCATCATTCCCCACTCGGTCCCCACATTTCTGGGGCGAGCGATTGTGGGGCCTTTTCTTTCAGTCAGGTCACTTGTGTGAGGATTTGAGTTGTTCTGCCTCTCCCTCCTTAGAGGGTTTTATGTAGATGCAGCAACAAGTGTTCATCATGGCACAGACCCTGTGCAGCTGGTAGATAATCGGGGCTTCTCTTTGATAAGGACCATGTGTGCTGAGGAATCTACAGACCTTTGAATGTCCCTAAAGTTTCTGGCCAGTATTCTCAGAGGCTTGAGAGACAGCTTTGGCTAGGCTGGTGGTAGTGAAAGTGCAGTAGAGAATTTTACTGTAAGATTTCCATCCTGTTCCTTTGCTGTACAGGAGGTAAAGGACAGGGCTGTAAGTAGGAGTATTTGATGGTGTTTCTGTGTTCAGCAAGGACAGAAAAGGTCTCTTCCCGGTACCAGCCTGGGGTTCCGGTGACACTCATAAAAAGACTATTAGAAACTATTTCTTATTTCTAATAAGAACTATTAAAAATGAATATAATGATTACTCCGAAATACCAGAGTATGCTACTTATCTGGTACTCGTTGGCTCCCTAGGATCCTTTCAAAGAGAAGTTTCAGGTCCTCTAGGGGCTCGCACAGGCGGGAGTCCCGTGATTCAGTTGATGGCAATACGGCTTCGTCCTCCTCCTGTGCTGGTACTCAAGACTTTACTCGAGACAGGTGGATCCAGGAGTTGATGGTGCTGACCTGTTGGGAGGCTTAAAGCTGGGCGTGTAAAAGGGCCCTCTTAGTTGTTTCAAAGTTTGCTCAGTCTCAGGTTCCTTGGGCCTCCATGGTTAGCTGGTAAAGGAGCGCTATTTCTCCACAGCGGACAATGGGGTGAATGGGAATTACCGCTCATTTACTAGTTGTAAGTCCTGAACTAGTTCTCATTCCCGATTAGGCTTTTGTACCCCGGAGATGGGAGCATTGTAAGGACGATAACATGGCTTCAATAAACCTCGGGCTTCTAAAATAGATTGTCGATTATAATCTTGAGTCCCTCTCGAACCCCCGGCTTGAGAGGGCACTGCCTCTGACGTGGGTATGAGGCTTTCTGCAGGATCAGGAAGGCGCGGGAAGGCGCAACTCGCCCCACCTGTACCCTAAAGGCTGAGAAAAAAATCTCCCTTCACCAGCTTCTCAGACACGCCTGTGACGGCTACAGCTTCAGAGGACTTCCCAGGGTTAGAGGAGTACAGAGAAAGTGGCTTTAGTTCCGAGGAGGAGAGTAATGTCCTTTCCCTGCACTGTCAGGCTTCCCCGGGGCCCTGTGAGGAGCCGGGTGGGAGACCCGGGCCGTCAGTCCTGTTGGGCCGGCTGGGTCATCAGCCCCACTCCGGGGGCCTCCGTCTCTGGGCAGTCTGACTTCCAGTGGTTTCCTCGGCAGACAGGACAGGGCTTCGGGGGTCCACTATGCCCCTTGGAGCAGTTCCGGTGCATATGTCCAACCTGCCTGCGGTTGTAGCAGGTGATGGAGCTGACTGCCTAGGCCTCCAGAGCGTGGCTACCATGGTCTTTATTTCTGTAGCCGTGGCCAGCTCTCTCTCATTTCTCCTCTTTTCCTCCTCCTGGTCTCTCTTACAGAACACAGAGGTGGCAACTTTCAGGAGATTCTCTAAAGTACTCTCGAGACCAATAGCAATTCGTGCAACCTTCTCCTGATGTCAGGACAGTCTGACAAAATTCGTTGATCCCAGTTCTGCATCTGGGGTTATGTTGGTGTGCTTAGCCAATGCCTCCCCGAGCCTCTCTAAAAAAGTCCCTTGATGAATGGTTGTTAGTTTAGAGTTATTAACAGGCGTTGTTTTACTATGTCTGGGCCTTCTATAATATAGAACTGTCAGTGCTTTATCTTACGCCTCTGGATTCAGGGTTCCATTGGGGGTCTACAGGAGGGACTGCCACCTGTCCTATTGAGAAATTCCTTTTTCTTTCCTCAGAGTCTTCTGTTCCCCCAGCATAAGTAGTAAAATGTTCATTTCCAAATTCTCTTGCTTTTTCTAATACAACTTGCTTTTCAGTGGCTGAGAGGGTCAGGTTTAATGTAGAGCATGACGTCATTACACGAGAGATTAAACATTTGAATGAGGTTTTAGAAGCCCTCAATATATTTGTCAGGGTCTTCCAAGAACTTCTCTAAATCACTTTTAATTTGCCTCATGTTCCAGGGTGAGAAGGGGATCTGGGCTAACGTATGACCAGACCCTCCATCTGTCTTGGGGCAGGTTAAGGTCAGCCCAGCCCTGGGTGGGGGCGTGGCCTCCACCTTCTCCTCTGGTGGATTTTGGGTTGTTATTGCCAGGAATGAGGGATCATATTTACAGTTCCTGCGTAGCTCTTAGAGCAAGGCATGCCTGGACATATGGGACTTGAACCACTTCCTATCCTTCCTCTAGAAAAGCTCTAACTGCAGGATGGTGTTATAATTAAGACTCCCCTCTGGGGGCCAGCTTTCCCCATTAGCTGGTGGTGCTGGGGCCAAGCCTGGGTACAAAAGTCAATCGGGTGTTTTTTCTTCATTGCTTGTAGGTAGAAGATGTGCTTCCCATTTGTAAGCAAAAAAATAAAAAATAAAAAAACACGTGCCAGGATGTCTAATATCTAGTATTCTTGTAACTCACAAAAGGACGTTCAGTATCCTTTGTGATTCCTGCTCGCTGGTGGGGGCATCCCCTGTTCTAGCCAAGGGTGCAGGGAGCCCTCACTCACAAACCAGGAGCGAGGGTTGCCTCTCACTTGCCACCAAGCAGTGAGAGGTTGCCTTACTGCGTAGGGCACAGATAAGGGTGCCGGGGTGGACTTACTGTACTTACCCCCGCGGGTTTGATCCTGGTCAAGGGCACATACTTCAGTTGCAAGCTCGATCGCCGGCCCTCGTCAGGGCACCTTTTGGTGTGCGGACGACGCTCCAACCAACTGAGCCGCCGGCCAGGGCTGCACCTGCTCTTTGAAAACTGTCTCTGAGCCATGGCCGCCCTGCTTCATGGCGTCTTCAAGCCTCCACTATGTATTCCTTCCCCCGCAAACCCCCTTTCATTCCCAACCTAAACCTGCTAATTAAGCTAGCTAGCTAACCCTATCAGCAGTATTGAAAAAGAACACAGCAAATTGCCCACCCGAAGCACAGAATGGCTGCCCGCACAGCGAGGCCCGACTGTGGCCTCTCCCAGCCTCCATCGCCTTGCTTCCCCTGAAATAACTCAGATCTTGGTGTGTAAGTGTCTCCCGCGTTGAAATATCCTCGGGGTGGCCATGTGCACCCCTCGGCACTCTATGCATTCTTTGGAGGTTTTTCTGTTTGTTTTTTCGGTGAATACTCACCCGAGGATTTTCCATTGACTTTTCAGAGAGAGTGGAAAGGAGGGAGGGAGGGCGAGAGAGAGACAGAAGAGAGACAGAAGAACATCGATGTGAGAGAGACACATTGATTGGTTGCCTCCGATCGGGGCTGGGAATTGAATCTGCAGCCCAGGTACCTTCCCTTGTTGCAGAAGTTGCCAGGCGACCAAAAAACACACACACAGGAATACCGGAGACACAGGAAAAACCCCTTCATTTTCAGATGTTTAGCGTGTACCAGCACCGTGACTCAGGGGAGCCTGTTTCTCTCCAAATCTTGAGCAAACCAATGTGGAGGAAGCTCTCTCTTTATACCCTTTGTTTCTTTGTCCCCCAAATAAGGATCAGACTTCTGGACCTTTCGCGGGCTTTTGCAAATAACCCCATGTGTTGGGATGGGGGCTATGAGACTACACCTAAAGGCCTGGCCTGGCACCAGCACTGATAACCCCTCTGGGGTTTGTGTATTGTTCATGGCTTAGGCCTCTGTAAAATGGGAGCATTTAGGTAAACCTGTCTTGCAAGACCAGATTGTGGAGAAAGGGGCAGTGACTTAATTATAGGCTAACAGGAATGTACATTAGGTTGCTGGCACAGATTCAGATTGCTAGCCCCCCAAAAATGTCTTATTTTCCCCATCACCCTCATCCGGGAATCGAACCCGAGACCCTTTGGTGCGTGGGCCAACGCTCTAACCACTTAGCCACGCAGGCCAGAGCCGGAGGGTTTAAACTTTAAGAAATGGTTAAGAGGCCCAGCCCAGACTCTTTGGGAAACTTACGTGACACCAGGATGTGCACGGCTGCCCATTAGCACACTAGCTCCTAGGAAGGCAGCAAGCCCTGAAATCACTCCTTTCCTATTTGGAATTTATTTCCCAGGCCCTTCATGGCTGCCCCCACCCCCATTTTGTGTTTAAGCCTCTTTCGACCTCCATGAACCTGTTTCTGCAGTTACTATCCATCAAATGCTATTCCTCACGTCAGGCCAGAATCAGATGGTGCTTTTTCCCATCTGCTGCCGCAATCTGTTCACACTGCCGCTTTCTGAGAGCGCGCAGGGACTCATGCAGCCCCAAAGGAGAAGGAGTGTGCTCCTGCCCGGATTAGGATGTGTGCAGTGCTGTGGGGGGTCTTTATTAATACCGCCAAGTTGGAAAATCTGCTGTTTTCTCTGGTACCTGCAGCAGCACAAAAGCAATTGGGGAGCCACGAGCAGGATTACGTTCTAAACCCTCCGCTAGTCTTTCCCTCTCATATGGTAATATTTCACAGAGAACCATCCCACCGCAGCCCTTTCCTCTTACAAATGTTCTTGGCTCAGAGAAATTGGAAGCCGCACATGACCTTCAAAGGCGACCAATGCTCGGCACCGAATGGAAGGGAAATCCTGCTCCCGAAAGCTCGTGACAGACGGCAGCGGCGGCCCGGTGTGCAGGCCCTGGTTCCTCTCTCCTTCGGTGGTTTGCCGGGCAGTGTGTGGGTGCTGGTGGGTTAGGGCCCAGGGGCTGATGGAGGGGCTGAGGCCCTGGGAGGAGGCTGCGCAGCAAGGGCTGTGGCGAGATGCCCGAGATGCCCAGGTCTTTCCCGAGGGGCAGGGCACCCACATTCACAGCAGACGTGGACTGCGGCCGAGGGGCACCCACATTCACAGCAGACGCGGACTGCGGCCGAGGGGCATCCACATTCACAGCAGACACCGACTGTGGCCGGGGGGCAGGGGCACCCACATTCACAGCAGACGCGGACTGCGGCCGAGGGGCATCCACATTCACAGCAGACACCGACTGTGGCCGGGGAGCACCCACATTCACAGCAGACGCGGACTGCGGCCGAGGGGCACCCACATTCACAGCAGACGCGGACTGTGGCCGGGGGGCACCCACATTCACAGCAGACGCGGACTGTGGCCAGGGAGCAGGGGCACCCACATTCACAGCAGACGCGGACTGCGGCCGGGGGGCACCCACATTCACAGCAGACGCGGACTGCGGCCGAGGGGCACCCACATTCACAGCAGACGCGGACTGCGGCCGAGGGGCACCCACATTCACAGAAGACGCGGACTGCGGCCGGGGAGCAGGGGCACCCACATTCACAGCAGACGCGGACTGTGGCCGGGGAGCAGGGGCATCCACATTCACAGCAGACGCGGACTGTGGCCGGGGAGCAGGGGCACCCACATTCACAGCAGACGCGGACTGCGGCCGAGGGGCACCCACATTCACAGCAGACGCGGACTGTGGCCGGGGGGCACCCACATTCACAGCAGACACCGACTGTGGCCGGGGAGCAGGGGCACCCACATTCACAGCAGACGCGGACTGCGGCCGAGGGGCACCCACATTCACAGCAGACGCGGACTGTGGCCGGGGAGCACCCACATTCACAGCAGACGCGGACTGCGGCCGGGGAGCACCCACATTCACAGCAGACGCGGACTGCGGCCGAGGGGCACCCACATTCACAGCAGACGCGGACTGTGGCCGGGGGGCACCCACATTCACAGCAGACGCGGACTGTGGCCAGGGAGCAGGGGCACCCACATTTACAGCAGACGCGGACTGCGGCCGGGGGCACCCACATTCACAGCAGACGCGGACTGCGGCCGAGGGGCACCCACATTCACAGCAGACGCGGACTGCGGCCGAGGGGCACCCACATTCACAGAAGACGCGGACTGCGGCCGGGGAGCAGGGGCACCCACATTCACAGCAGACGCGGACTGCGGCCGAGGGGCACCCACATTCACAGCAGACGCGGACTGTGGCCGGGGGGCACCCACATTCACAGCAGACACCGACTGTGGCCGGGGAGCAGGGGCACCCACATTCACAGCAGACGCGGACTGTGGCCGGGGAGCACCCACATTCACAGCAGACGCGGACTGTGGCCAGGGAGCAGGGGCACCCACATTCACAGCAGACGCGGACTGCGGCCGGGGAGCACTCACATTCACAGCAGACGCGGACTGCGGCCGGGGAGCACCCACATTCACAGCAGACGCGGACTGCGGCCGAGGGGCACCCACATTCACAGCAGACGCGGACTGTGGCCGGGGGGCACCCACATTCACAGCAGACGCGGACTGTGGCCAGGGAGCAGGGGCACCCACATTTACAGCAGACGCGGACTGCGGCCGGGGGGCACCCACATTCACAGCAGACGCGGACTGCGGCCGGGGGCACCCACATTCACAGCAGACGCGGACTGTGGCCGGGGCCTCCTGGAACAAACCCAGCTCTGAGAGGAGGCCAGAACCGCTCACAATGTGCTTCCTGAGATGGCGGTGGGCTCCCGCGTGGGCCCGTCTGGAGCCCCCATTCTGTGGAGGAGGGTGGCCCTGCTGACCCGCACCCCCACTGGTTCCGGACACAGAGAAGACCCGGTGAGGCAGCACACGCAGTGCGGCCCTTTGTTCGGCCCGGGAGCGGCGGCTGCTGTGCGGAGGAAGGTGAAGGCCGGGCTGTGAAAGCGCACCTCGGGGCGAGCTCGCTCTGTCAGTGTGAGCAGCGTGAGAGATGCTCAGCTGTCCCGACTCCGATCACGGACTTGGAGGCAGGCGTGTGGCGAACGCGAGACTTGAACGCGCTTTCGAGAGTAGGTGTGGGTCCACGGCACAGGCACAGCTGGTGTGGGTCCACGGCACAGGCACAGCTGGTGTGGGTCCACGGCACAGGCACAGCAGGTGTGGGTCCACGGCACAGGCACAGCTGGTGTGGGTCCACGGCACAGGCACAGCAGGTGTGGGTCCACGGCACAGGCACAGCAGGTGTGGGTCCACGGCACAGGCACAGCAGGTGTGGGTCCACGGCACAGGCACAGCTGGTGTGGGTCCACGGCACAGGCACAGCTGGTGTGGGTCCACGGCACAGGCACAGCAGGTGTGGGTCCACGGCACAGGCACAGCAGGTGTGGGTCCACGGCACAGGCACAGCAGGTGTGGGTCCACGGCACAGGCACAGCTGGTGTGGGTCCACGGCACAGGCACAGCTGGTGTGGGTCCACGGCACAGGCACAGCAGGTGTGGGTCCACGGCACAGGCACAGCAGGTGTGGGTCCACGGCACAGGCACAGCTGGGTGCCGCGGCCTCTCCTCCCGGCTAGCTGAGGGGCGCCTGGGGCTCCGCACGGTGCTGGCCCACGTGCAGTTCCTGGTTCCTGTACCCTCACCCTCCTCCCTACATTCGGTTTGCCCGGGACATTCAGCAGATGCCATCAGAAGCCGGCCACGCTGGAGATGGGTCCCAGCCCGTTCCCCCAGGAGCTGGATGTTATAAAGGAGGGAGCAGAGGGGTCAGACATGGGGCGCTGGTACGCTGAATCCATGTTGGGCCTGCTTCGCTGCGGAGTTACAGCTTCATACACTGCCCAGGGACCCACCGGGCCGTTCCCTGAAGATGCTGGGGGAGGCTAGAACAACAAAGGGAAAACCTCTGCTGGGCACATGCGCAGTAGGAGCCAACGTGGCAACCGCTGAGGCCTGCCAGCCCAGCCTGGGAAAGGACCGGATCGGCTAAGGGCGGGAGACCCCAGAAGACCTAGGAAAAGCATTGGTGGGGGACGAACCCAATGCCAGCCACGGAAGACTGGGAAATTGGCTAGTCTGAGGAAGCACCTAGTCCTTCCCAAACCTGAGATAATAAATCAGCCTAACCTCTCTCTCTCTCTCTCTCTCTCTCTCTCCCTCTCTCCCTCTCTCCCCCTCTTCCTCTCTCTCTCTGACATTAGCTTGCCCCATTGGTTTGTGTATTCTCTCTCTGTAACAGCCATGTGGCCCTAGCAGCCTGCTGGGACCCTAGGCAGGCCCCTCAGCCTGGCACAGTGCATTCGGAGCATAGCTGGGAACACAGACGAGCTAGCCAGGCAAGTCGTGGACTGCCCTGGACTGAGCTCCAACATGGCACAGAACGCTTGGCCCTATCACTGGGCCTGCCCAGGACAAGGTTGGGTTTTTTCACGGAGGCCGGTCAGAGATGAGACCTCTCCACGGGAGCAGCCTCTATTTCCACCCCAACAAATCTCCCCTGAGTGGCTCTCGGAAATGTTTTCCTTTTTATCTTTTCAGAGATGCTTTTCTCACAGCTCCATGAAAGGCTAGTTTCCACTGGCAACAACTTGAATGTGTTCCGTGTTTGCTTTCCTTGTGCAGTCACCAACTCTTGCTTTCATTCGGTCTTGTGACACCGAAGCCAGCCTGAGTTAGAATTGTGCCGCTCTTCCTCTCTGCCCCGCCCATCCTTACAGCCAAAGCACCTGCTGCTTGTGAACCAAGCGACTGAAGGGCAGGCATGGTGTGGGGACCGAGGCTGGCTGCCTCTGGGACTTGTTCTTCCTGGTTTCACGAGGCAAGCTTCCCTTGTCTGGAATATTCCTCTTCGTCTTCCCTCACTCAGAGTGATATGGCCTGAGAGGGGTGGACAAAGGTCCCTGTGTGGCACCCCCTGTCCCATCACTGGGACTGGAATTCCCCCGGCCCTTGGGCTGCCGCTCCCCTGCCGCTGGTTCCTGGGACAGTGCCCTCCGAGGTTTTCACTATTGGGGGTGAAAGGGAGCGTGGGGGAAGGCGATGAGGGGTGCTGTAGCAGAGGGAGGGGTTCTTGGAAGTCCCCTGAGCCGGCATTCAGGGGAGCACTGACTGCAGGAGCAGGCAAGGAAGCTCAGCCACGAGGCCAGGAGGCGGCGAGGTCAGGACTTCGCTTCAGGGCCGTCCCTCATCTGTCCCCACAGCTCCTCCCTCAGCAAGTTCTCCTGTGAAGGGAACAAAGTTCTGCCATCCTGAATACGCCTTTTGGGATATTGGTTTTAAGCTGGTTATTGGGAAACAAAGGCTCAGAGAGACTCTTTGACCCTCCCCCTTCCTGCCCGAGAGACCCCCAAGGCCAGGCCAGCCAGGAGGGGTGGGCACATTCGCCTCAAGGGTCTCAGCAGAGCTGAATGCAGTGTGCGGCGGGGGCGCCAAGCAGGGCGCTGTACCAGCCACCTCTGTGTCCCATGCTCCTGCCTAGGAATTTGTTCTCTGTTAAAAAGGAGAGATAGCCCTAGCTGGTTTGGCTCAATGGACTGAAGGGTCCCTGGTGTCGGCCTGTGGACTGAATGGTCCCAGGTTCGATTCTGGTCAAGGGCACATGCCCGGGTTGCAAGCTTGATCCCCCGTGTGGGGCATGCAGGAGGAAGTTGATCAATGATTCTCTTTTATCATGTATGTTTCTATCTCTCTCTCCCTCTCCCTTTTTCTCTGAAATCAATAAAAATATATGTTAAAAAAAGGAGAAAGACACACACATAGAAAGAGAGAGAGTCAAACAAAGAATGAGAGAGAGAGAGAGAGTGAAAGAGAGAGACAAAGAGACAAGAGCCAGACAGAGATAGACAGAGATAGACAGAGATAGAGTGACAAAGACAGGGAGACAGAGACACAGAGAGCACACCCAGGGGACGCCCACCAGGGCTGGCAGGGGATGAGAGGTCATTGATTGTCACGCTCAGGCACACCCTGTGTGAGTGTCTCAGAGCTCTCCCCAGACCCCACCCTTGCCCTTGCTCCACGGTGTCTCCCAGCTTTCCTGTGCAGGCGTGGTCTCGGGTTGGCCACCTCTATCAATGCAGGTGTCAGAGACCAGCTCATGTTGGGGAGGACTTATGGACCCCCCAGCTTGAGATAGAGTGTGTGGCCACATTTGGTCCACCAGAGGCCAGATTTCCTGGATGGTATGAGTTGTCCTGGTCCTACCGGATGCCCCCACCTGAGGCCCAGATGTGAGGCATCACTTCTAAGCGATAAGGAGCCTAGCTCTTCTGTTTACCTACATCTGCTAGTGACCTGGGGTCATGGAAGGGCAGGTAATAATGCCATCTGTACAGATTTAATCTCTGGCACATCATGGGCATGGAAGTGTAACACTGGGGAGAGTTTCATATGCCTTACATTTGGACTTTCCACTATGCCCCTGAAATCTCCACACGAGTGTTAGAAATAAAGCCAGAGGTGGTCCATTTTTAAGGCAAGACATTAACCTGGGATGGAAAATTACTGCATGGCAGCCTGGGGACTGACAAAGCTCAAGCACCTGAAAAGCCCCCGGGGAAACAGGATGTTAGAAAGATCTCACCCACAGGGGGGAAGGGTCACAATAAAATGAGGAAGCGATAAAGACTGTATAGCCTCAGACAGCACACACTCCAGGAAGGCCTTCCCCCCACAGAGACAAAGGGAGGTGTAGACAACTGAAATGCCCACAGCCCACTTTGTAAATAGCCCAATAGTAAGGTGACCAGTTTTTAACATTGGTAAAGTGGGACACCATTGACCGGGGTGGGGGGGTGTTCTTTTTTTTTTTTTTTTAATATATTTTATTGATTTTTTTCAGAGAGGAAGAGAGAGGGATAGAGAGTTAGAAACATCGATGAGAGAGAAACATCGATCAGCTGCCTCTTGCACACCCCCTACTGGGGATGTGGCCACAACCAAGGTACATGCCCTTGACGGAATCAAACCTGGGACCCTTGAGTCCGCAGGCCGATGCTCTATCCACTGAGCCAAACCGGTTTCGGCCCGGGGGGCGGGGGGGGGGGGGTTCTTGATTAAAAATTTGGTCTATATTGTAATCGCTTTTGGTTTTTTTAATAAAAGGAAATTCACTTCTTAGATCATCATTGAATTTGCATCCTCTTTTCTTACTCATTATGTTAAAAATCTAAAAAAAATAATTTAAAATTATATTATAAACTAGAAGCCCGGTGCACGAAATTCATGCACGGAGGGGGGTTGTCCCTCAGCCCAGTCTGTACCCTCTCCAATCTGGAGGGATGTACCCTCTCCAATCCTGGAGGGATGTCCGACTGCCCGTTTAGGCCCGATCCCCGGGATCGGGCCTAAACGGGCAGTCGGACATCCCTCTCACAATCCAGGACTGCTGACTCCCAACTGCTTGCCTGCCTGCCTTCCTGATTGCCCCTAACCGCTTCTGCCTGCCAGCCTGATCACCCCCTAACCACTCTGCTGCCAGCCTGGTTGATGCTGAACTGCTCCCCTGCCAGCCTGTTTGCCCCCAACTTCCCTCCTCTGCCAGCCTGGTCACCCCTAACTGCCCTCTCCTGCAGGGTTGATCACCTCCAACTGCCCTCCCTTGCAAGCCTGGTCCCTCTCAACTGCCCTCCCTTGCAGGCCTGGTCCCTCACAACTGCCCTCCCTTGCAGGCCGGGTGCCTCCCAACTGCCCTCGCCTGCTGGCCATCTTGTAGTGGCCATCTTGTGTCCACATGGGGGCAGGATCTTTGACCACATGGGGGCAGCTATATTGTGTGTTGGATTGATGGTCAATCTGCATATTACTCTTTTATTAGATAGGATTATTATATACATATTGCTTAAAATCACAGTAAGTAGGTACATAATTACATGAACATATTTTATTGTTAGTTTATAAATTAATTTGATTGTTATAAAGTAACTATATTTTAAAAATTATTTTAATCCTATATTTCTTTCTAAATAATAACAATACTAACTTGTATTATTTTTCCTCTGAATTTGCCGTAACGTAAGTCGTGTCACTTTCAAGGCCGGCGCTAGACTTTTTGCCGCCACTATAAAATATAAATAATACAAGTACTGTCTGCTAAATTCAAGAAAATTTATGTATTTATGAAATAAATAAATAAATTACTTACCTAAATTATCTGAATAGCTGATTTGTAATGACATCACTTGTTTAACTAGCTTACTAGCACGCAGTACGATGTGTATCGTCTGAGAGACAGTTACAAAATGTTTTCATCGTTGCCAATCCCCAAAAATGCCATTGTTCATTAAGTCCAAACAATGGTGGTTGAATTCTAACAACTGATCAACAATGCGAACTTTGATAAGCAGTTCCCGATAATCAGTTCTCAACAATTATTTGTTATTATTAAAGTTTAACATTATAAAATTAACAAAAATAATATAAAACTCATATCCTGGCTAAATAGCCACATGGCCGCCAAAAACCCTATATTCCCTTCCCGTTCGTTCTCCCGCCGTTCCCTAGCTTGTCGTGCATTTTTTCCAAAAATCGGGACTTTTTTAAAACGCCATGGGACGTGGGACAAATTGTTAAAAATCGGGACTGTCCCACCAAAAGCGGGACGTCTGGTCACCTTACCAAATAGGGAACTTAGGCTATGGCTGGGCAGAGCGCACACCCCATAGTGCTCAGCCAATGAGGAACCGGGGGAGAGACTCACACACTAGGGATAAATTGCTTGTTGTAAAATGCCCCTGGTGTGCCTGCCCACCAGACACCCCATCTTGCAAGATGGCCATTAAGTTTTTCACTTTCGCTGTACTTCCTGTCTCCGAGTCCATTATTTGAGTTTGGACAGGTGAGCGTGCTTCTCACAATGAGCTACTCTAGTTTTATTATAATTTTAAAATGAAAAACTTTTAAAACAAAAATTGTGTATATTTAATGATACAACTTAATGATTTGATGTACATATACATGTGAAATGATGACTACAATAAAGCTAATTAACATATTTTCTCACGGTTCCTCTTTTCTGTGTGTGTGATGAGAGCACCTGAAACTTTAGCCAATGTCAGTGTTCGATGAAGAATTACCAGTGATAGTCTTCATGCTGTGCATCAGAGCTCTAGACTTGGCCCCACATAACTGCAACCTGGCCCCTTGGGCCAGGGCCTCCGTGTTCCCACCCCCCAGCCCTGGCAACCACTGCTCTACGCTTGCTCCTAGGTACTCAACTTTTTTATATTCCACAATGAGCTGAGATCCTTCTTTTTCCTTCTGTGTCTGAGCTGATGTCGTCCAGGTCTATCCATGTTGTCGCAAATGGCATGATCTCCTTTTTTATGGCAAAATAATCTTCCATTTATGTACATCACATCTTTGATGGACACTTAGTTTGTGTCCGTCCATGTCTGGACATGGTGAATAGTGCTGCAGTGAACATGGGAGTGCAGGTATCTCTTCCCGATAATGGTTTTGTTTCCTTCGAATAAGCACCCAGAAGTGGAATTGCTGGATGATATGGCAGCTTTATTTTTAACCTTGGAGGACCCTCCATACTGTTTTCCATAGTGGAGCACCACCAGACATTCCCACCAACAGTGCACAGGGTTCCTGTTTCTCCACGTCCCCAGCATTTGTCATTTTAAAATAATGAGGATTTCCACAGTCCCCTCATGTCAGCAGAAAGTCAGACTGGATCCAGGGAGCGAGATCATCTTTTGCCTGTTGGGGGAAAGGCCCGAAGTTCAGTGAATGTGATGGTCTCTCTTCTCTTCAGCCGGGCAGTTTATCTGGCTAGAGTTTTACTGCCCCAGGAATATGAAAAAAAAAAAAAAAAAAAGTTAAGGACACAGGAAAGTGAAGGGAGAGAGAAGGAAGGAGAGATACCGAGAAGCGCTAAGATTGCGGGATTGTCGGGTTGTGACGAGAGGAGACACGCTGCGAAGCACTCACCGAGTCACCGTGGTTTGCAACCTGGTTTGAAACCCCTGCCCAGCTGAGCGTGCAGCCTGGCTGCCCTGCGGCTGCTGTCTGGGCCGGAGGCCTTTTCTCCGCGTCGGATGGAGTGGGGCCTCCCAAGCTGTGGGAACATGGATGGACTGTGGGGCAATTGAACATGCTGGCTAGTTTCGGGGGACCCAGCTCCAGGCCCTGAAACTCCAGACACTGTGATTATTATTGATGATTCATGCCAACAGCCTGGTTAGCCTTATGTGGGAGTGTCCTTTGACCAGCACATTCACATTAATGATTTATTAGATGTAATTTCTGAGACCGAAGACATAAGTGGAAGGAAAGGTTTAACCATTTCTGCCATTTTTCAGCTTCCAGTATTTCACAAAGAACAGGAGAAGGGAGAGGAAGTGGAGGAGGAGCAGTGACATAGGTCAGGCCCTCAGGGTGGAGCAGGGGGGAGACACTCCCCAGCCCCAGGACGGGCAGAGCGGCCTGCTGCTGAGTCCATCTGTCCTGCACTCCCAGTCCCTGGCTGCCTCCACTCGGGTAACCTCTGAAAGTCAACCAAGAAGAGAGGCTGGGATTGTGTTTCTACACAGCCTTGAATGAAACTTCTGGAAATATCTGTGTGGATATACAGTCGACCCGTGAGCAACACAGGAGGTAGGGGTGCCAACCCCCTGTGCAGCTGAAAATCTGTGTGTGACTTCTGACCCCAAACCTTAACTATTGTTGACCGGAAGTCTTTATTGATAACGTAAACAGTCTATTAGCACATATTTTGTATGTTATATGTATTATACACTATATTCTTTTTTTAAATATATTTTTATTGATTTCAGAAAGGAAGGGAGAGAGAGTTAGAAACATCAATGGTGAGAGAGAGTCATGGATCGGCTGCCTCCTGCACATCCCCCACTAGGGATCGAACCCGCAACCCGGGCATGTGTCCTGACCAGGAATCGAACCGTCGTGGCCTCCTGGTTCATAGGTCGATGCTCAACCACTGAGCCATGCCCGGCCGGGCTATATACTATATTCTTGCAATATAGTAAGCTAGAGAAAATAAAATGTATTAAGGAAATTGTGAGGAAGAGAAAATACGTTTATGGTATTTATTGAAACAAGTGTTATGGATAAGTGGACCCATATAGCTTAAAGCTCTGCTGCTCAGCTGTCAACTGTACTGAAATGTTATGTAAATTTCCGTCCAATACTTGTCTTTACCTTCATCCACACCATCGCTCCAGGGACCACGGCAGGGAAACCAGCCTCTTCCATTCACCTGGTGGACAGCCAGGCCGATGCCTGTCCAGCTTCTCCCCAGAGCACAGACCATGGCCTTCCATCCCCGCCGGACGCAGGTGGAGGGTGGCCGGGCGCCCAGGGGACCAGGCTCGCCAAAGGGGTGACCCTCTGGCACTGGGACTCCGGAGAAAGCTGAGGCTGCTTTCTGTGATGAACAGCTGTCCCCGAGGGTCTCCTGCCTGCTCCTCTCTGTGAGGATGGGGTGGGAGTGGTCCTGGACCGTGCTCCCTGCTGGGGAGGGACTTCTCCTGCTCGGAGGGAAAGGGGTCAGGGAGTCCTGCGCCAGCCGCTCCCCGAGCCCGGGTCTCTCTGCGGGTTTGGGTTCCTGGCAGGAGCCATTCTCGGCTCAAGTGTCCCGGCTTCCACGTCAAATTGTGAAAGGTGAGAACGAACCCACACATGCCAGGATCAGTCCAGCTCGTCCTGGGGGGGAGTGCTTTCTGCCAGATGCAGCAGCTTAGGTGTCTGCACAGCTTGTGTGGGGCGCTGGCCTGAGTCACCCCAGGCCTGCAGTGCCCACAGCTCCCAGGGACTGGAGCATGGGTGCCCGGGGCCCAGGCAGGGGGCTGTTCCTGGGGTGGGCTCAGGCCTCTGCCCTGGAGTTTCGGCCGGTTCTCCAGGGTGGTGCCAGTGGCCTGGAGGGGCCAGTGCGGGACTTCTGGTCTCCATGTCCTGCCCAACCAGCACGGACACCCTCGCCCACCTCCTTTACACGTGGTGGGAGCGACCTCAGTGACAATGGGGTGCCAGACATAGCAGATTAAATACTGTCCCTGGTAATATTTGGGGTCTACGTACACTGTAGTTGGTTGTTGGTCTTCAATTTGAATCTAACTGGGTCTATATATTTTTTAAATATATTTTTATTGGTTTCAGAGAAGAAGGGAGAGGGAGGGAGATAGAAACATCAATAATGAGAGAAAATCATTGATCAGCTGCCTCCTACACGCCTCACATTGGGGATCGAGCCCACAACCTGGGAATTGAACCATGACCTCCTGGTTCATAGGTCGACGCTCAACCATTGAGCCACACCAGCTGGGCTAACTGGGTCTACATTTTACCCACTAGCCCTCACTACAAGCCTTTGAATCCAGGCTCCGCCCCCAACGGCCCAAGAGCTGCCTGACCTCCAGAGACTCAGTGTGTTGCCTAGGAAATGGGAATGATGCCTGCTTCTCTGAGCTGTTGAGGCGATGCCTCCTGCCCGTTGATCACAGAGGCTGCCTCCTGCCCTGCTCTTCTGGCAGGGGGATGGGCCGTCTCAGCAGGCAGGAGAGCTGGGGTGGCACAGGTGGCTTGTGTGCCGGGACAGGTGGCCGTTCACAGCTGTGATCCCTGCGCGGGATGCCGGGCTCAGCACACGACAGGCGCCAATTGCAGGGCGTTCACTTCCTCGTCCCTCTGTGGCCCTGGCGTGAAAGGGCCTGGGAGCGCCAGGCGCCAACGCTTGTTGCACCACAGGCCAGGCTTTGCTCAGGGGAGAGAGTGTCCGCCTGTGGACGGAAGGGTCTCAGGTTTGATTCGGTTGCAGGCTTGATTCCTGGCCCTGGTTGGGGTGCATTCGGGAGGCAACCAATGGCTGTGTCTCTCTCACATTGATGCTTCTCTCTCTCTCTCCCACTCCCTTCACTCTCTCTAAAAATCAATGGGAAAATACCCTCGGGTGAGGATTAACAACACAAAACAGTTGTTATGGAGTCAGACCTGCCCCTCACCCTGGAGGTGGCCCAGCCTCAGCACGCTGCAGGAGGCGGAGTGGGCCACCTGGGCTGGGCACCCAGTGCCCCGTGCCCAGCAGTCCAGGGTGGTGACACTGCTGCTTATTGGAGCCAGCCACAGCCAGGCACCCTCCTTGCTCATGACGTGACATGTCTAATGGTCATCCCATCGCTGGCCAGGGAACTTGCCTGGGGCTCTATGGCCACATGGTTAGCGTGGACCCCTGCTGCCTGGAAGATGAAGTGTTTATATTGGTTATACCTTAAGGCTGCTTTCCTACAGCTTTCCAGTTGCCACGGTGACAGACAGAATGGTGGTGATACCTCAGCTGGTTGACAAGCCGTGGTGTCTGATGCCATCACAGGCCCAACACCCTCAAGGCTCATGTCCTCACCTAGCGAGTGTCTGTGGCTTGGGACCTGGAAGGTCGGGGGTGGGAAGGGGTCCCATGGTCTGGGCAGCAGCTCTGCCTGGATGGTGGTACTGCCCGGTGGCAGACTGAGGTTATTACTGCACATCAGAGGTCACACATGATCAGCGACTATTGTTTTAATGAACAATCTGCTCAGCCAACAGCAGATGTGACAGAGGAACAGGCTCAGAGGGCACAGCAGCCTTTGAGATGGCTCAGCCCAGTGACTATGGCTGCCTCCAGCTCACCTGTGCTTTACACCTGGGGAGCTACTCACAGACGTGCTTTCTACCAGGCAGCTGGCTCCCTTCCCCCTTATTTTTGGAGCCACAGCTGTATTGGTTTTGTTTTAGCTCTGTTCTTTAATCTCTCTCTCTCTCTCTGCCTTATTTTATTTTATTTTATTTTTTTCAATTTTTTTATTAAGTTATTATATGTGTACATATCTTACCATTGCCCCCCCACTCTCATATATGCCCTCACCCCCCCAGCGTTTTGCGTCCATTGGTTATGTTTATATGCATGCATACAAGTCCTTTGGTTGATCTCTTATCTTCCCCACCTCTCCCTAACCTTCCTGCTGTAATTTGACAGACTGTTTGATTTTTTTTTTTCCAATTTTTTTATTAAGGTATTATATGTGTACATATCTTACCATTGCCCCACCCCACCCCACTCCCATATATGCCCTCACCCCCCAGAGTTTTGCGTCCATTGGTTATGCTTATATGCATGCATACAAGTCCTTTGATTGATCTCTTATCTTCCCCACCTCTCCCTAACCTTCCTGCTGTAATTTGACAGACTGTTTGATGCTTTACTGCCTCTGTATCTATCTTTTTGTTCACGTTTATAATGTTCTTTATTATCCATAAATGAGTGAGGTCATGTGGCATTTTTCTTTCATTGACTGGCTTATTTCACTCAGCATAATGTTCTCCAATTCCATCCAGGTTGCTGCAAATGGTAAGAATTCCTTCTTTTTTATGGCAGCATAATATTCCATTGTGTAGATGTACCATAGTTTTCTGATCCAGTCATCTGCTGATGGGCACCTAGGCTGTTTCCAGATCTTAGCTATTGTAAATTGTGCTGCTATGAACATAGGGGTGCATATATCCTTTCTGATTGGTGTTCCCAGTTTCTTAGGATATATTCCTAGGAGTGGGATTACTGGGTCAAATGGGAGTTCCATTTTCAGTTTTTTGAGGAAACTCCATACTGTTCTCCACAGTGGCTGCACCAGTCTGCATTCCCATCAGCAGTGCACGAGGGTTCCTTTTTCTCCGCATCCTCGCCAACACTTGTCGTTTGTTGATTTGTTGATGATAGCCATTCTGACAGGTGTGAGATGGTACCGCATTGTTGTTTTGATTTGCATCTCTCGGATAATTAGTGATGTTGAGCATGTTTTCATGTGTCTCTTGGCCTTCCTTCTGTCTTCTTTTGAAAAGATTCTATTTAGATCCGTTGCCCATTTTTTTATTGGATCATTTATCTTCCTTTTATTAAGTTGTATAAGCTGCCTGTAGATGTTGGAGATTAAACCTTTATCAGTGATACCATTTGCAAATATGTTCTCCCATACAGTGGGCTTTCTTGTTGTTTTGTTGATAGTTTCTTTTGCTGTAAAAAAGCTTTTTATTTTGATGTAGTCCCATTTGTTTATTTTCTCTTTAGCTTCCATTGCCCTAGGGGCAGTATCGGTGAAGAAGTTCTTTTGGCATATGTCTGAGATTTTGCTGCCTGTGGATTCCTCTAGTATTTTTATGGTTTCCCATCTTATGTTTAAGTCCTGTATCCATTCTGAGTTTATTTTTGTGTATGGCGTAAGTTGGTGATCTAGCTTCATTTTTGTGTATGTATCTGTCCAATTTTCCCAACACCATTTATTGAAGAGACTGTCTTTATTCCATTGTATGTTCATGCCTCCTTTGTCAAATATTAATTGAGCATAGTGGTTTGGGTCAATATCTGGATTCTTTATTCTGTTCCAGTGATCTATATGTCTGTTCTTATGCCAGTACCAGGCTGTTTTGAGAACAGTGGCTTTGTAATACAGCTTGAAATATGGTATTGAGATCCCTCCTACTTTATTCTTCTTTCTCAGGATTGCTGTGGCTATTCGGGGTCTTTTTTTATTCCAGATGAATTTTTGGAGAGTTCTTTCAAGGTCTGTGAAATATGCTGTTGGTATTTTAATGGGGAGTACATTGAATCTGTAGATTGCTTTGGGTAGTATGGACATTTTAATGATGTTGATTCTACCAATCCATGAACATGGTATGTTCTTCCATCTGTTTACGTCTTCCTCTATCTCTTTTTTCAGTGTCCTGTAGTTTTCTGTGTATAGGTCTTTTACATCCTTAGTTAAGTTTATTCCTAGGTATCTTAATTTTTTTGGTGTGATGGTAAATGGGATTGCCTTTTTAGTCTCTCTGTCTGTAAGTTCACTATTGGTGTATAGAAAGGCCATAGATTTCTTGGCGTTAATTTTGTATCCTGCTACATTGCCGAATTCATTTATTAAGTCTATTAGTTTTTTGACGGAGTCTTTCGGATTTTTTATGTACAATATCATGTCGTCTGCAAATAAAGACAGCTTTACTTGTTCTTTTCCAATTTGGATACCTTTTATTTCTTCTTCTTGTCTAATTGCAATGGCTAATACTTCCAGTACTATGTCAGACAGGAGTGGTGAGAGTGGGCATCCCTGTCTTGTTCCTGTTCTTAGGGGAAATGTTTTTAGTTTTTGTCCATTGAGTATGATGTTTGCTGTGGGTTTATCATATATCGCTTTTATTATGTTGAGGTATGAGCCTTCTATTCCCTCCTTGTTGAGAGTTTTTATCAAGAAAGGGTGTTGGATTTTGTCAAATGCTTTTCTGCATCAATTGATATGACTATGTGATTTTTATCTCTCAATTTGTTTATGTGATGTATCATGTTTATTGATTTGCGGATATTGTACCATCCTTGCATTCCTGGGATAAATCCTACTTGGTCATGGTGTATGATCTTTCTGATGTACTGCTGGAGCCGATTTGCTAGAATTTTGTTGAGGATTTTGGCATCTGTGTTCATGAGGGATATTGGTCTGTAATTCTCTTTCATTGTGTTGTCTTTATCTGGTTTGGGTATTAGGGTGATGCTGGCTTCATAGAAGGGGCCTGGAAGTGTTCCTTCCTCTTGAATTTTTTGGAATAGTCTGAGGGAGATAGGTTTTAGTTCTTCCTTGAATGTTTGGTAAAACTCTCCTGTGAAGCCGTCAGGCCCCGGGCTTTTGTTTGCCGGAAGCTTTTTGATGACTGCTTCAATTTCGTCCATAGTTACTGGCCTATTGAGCTGTTTAGATTCTTCCTGATTGAGTTTTGGAAGGTTATATTTTTCTAGGAATATGTCCATTTCCTCCAGGTTGTCCAGTTTGTTGGAAGAGAGTTGTTCGTAGGATTTTGTAACAATCCTTTGTATCTCAGTGGGGTCTGTTGTTATTTCACCTCTTTCATTTCTGATTTTGTTTATTTGGGTCCTCTCTCTTTGCTTCTTGGTGAGCCTGGCTAGAGGTCCATCAATCTTGTTTATCCTTTCAAAGAACCAGCTCTTGGTTTTGTTGATCTTTTGTATTGTTTCTTTGGTCTCTATGTCATTTATCTCCCCTCTGATCTTTGTTATTTCCTTCCTTCTGGTTACACTGGGCTTTTCTTGCTGCTCTTTTTCTAACTCTTTGAGTTGTAGGGTTAGGTAATTTATTACCATTGTTTCTTGTTTTTTGCAATAGGCTTGTAGAGCTATGAACTTCCCTCTCAAGACTGCTTTCGCTGTGTCCCATAGATTTTGGATTGTTGTGTTTTCATTGTCATTTGTTGCCATGATGTTTTTTATTTCTTCCTTGATCTCTCTGGTGACCCAGTCCTTGTTTAATAGCATGCTGTTTAGTCTCCATGTGTTTGATTTCTTTGGATTGTATTTATTGTAGTTGATTTCCAGTTTTATGCCCTGTGATCTGAGAAGATGCTTGATATAATTTCTATCTTCTTGAATTTGAAGAGACTTTGCCTGTGACCCAGCATATGGTCTATCTTTGAAAATGACCCATGTGCACTTGAGAAGAATGTATATTTTGTGGCTTTGGGGTGAAATGTTCTGAAGATGTCAATTAATTCCATCTGGTCTAGTGAGTCATTTAGGATTGATGTTTCTTTGCTGATTTTTTGTTTAGAGGATTTGTCCAATGGTGATAGTGGGGTATTAAAGTCTCCTACTATAATTGTATTGCTATTAATCTCTCCCTTGATATCCTCCAGGAGTTTTTTTTATGTATTTGGGTGCTCCTATATTGGGTGCGTATATGAATTATTTCTTCTTGTTGGATTTCTCCCTTTAGTATTATGAAGTGGCCTTCCTTATCTCTTGTTATGGCATTTACTTTGAGGTCTATTTTGTCAGATATAAGTAGTGCTACCCCAGCTTTTTTTTCATTTCCATTTGCCTGAAAGATATTTTTCCATCCCTTCACTTTCAATCTGTGTGAGTCTCTTGTTCTGAGGTGGGTCTCTTGTAGACAGCATATATATGGGTCATGTTTTTTTATCCATTCAGCCACTCGATGTCTTTTGATTGGAGCATTTAGTCCGTTTACATTTAAAGTTATTACTGAAAGGTATTTGTTTGTAGTCATATCTATTTTTGTGTCTGTGTTCCTTCTTACCTGTTTATTTCTTCTTTTTACAGTATTCCCTTTAGCATTTCTTGCATTGCTGGTTTGGTGGTGATAAACTCCCTGGACCTTTTTTTGTCGTCGAAGCACCTGATTTCCCCTTCAATTTTGACTGATAGCCTTGCTGGATATAGTATTCTTGGATTCAGTCCTTTGCTTTGCAACACTTTGTATACCTCCTTCCATTCTCTTCTAGCTTGTTGTGTTTCTGTTGAGTAATCATTTGACAATCTGATGGGTGTTCCTTTGTAGGTAACTCTCTGTCTCTCTCTTGCCGCCTTTAAGATTCTCTCTTTATCATTTATATTTGCCATTGAAATTATGACATGTCTTGGTGTGGGTCTTTTGGGATTGATCCTGCTTGGGACTCTCTGTACTTGCGTAACTTTTATCTTTCCCATATCCGGGAAGTTTTCTGTCATTATTTCTTCAAATAGATTTTCTAATCCCTGCTGCTCTTCTTGTCCTTCTGGCAGCCCTATTATATGCATGTTACTTCATTTCATGTTGTCCCGAAGCTCCCTTAGGCCTTCCTCTTGCTTTTTAATTTTTTTCTCCAATTGCTGTTCAGATTGAGCTTGTTTCTGTACCTGATCTTCTAACTCACTAATTCGGTCCTCTGCTTCTTGTAGTCTACTGTTGAAACTTTCCATGGTGTTTTTGATTGTAGCTATATCACTTTTCGTTTCTTCCTGATTCTTGCATAAGTTGTTGATTTTCTCATCCATCCGATGTATAAATTCCACAACCATTACTCTGAACTCTTTTTTGGTCATGTTGCAAGCTTCAGTTTCACTAATTTCCTTTCTTGGCGACTCCACATTTTCTTTCCTCTGTGAGTTATTTCGTTTCCCCATTCTGACTATCACCAGAAAGCTCAAGCTTCAGTTTGTGTGGATCTGGGCCGTGTGCTGTGGGGACTTCGCTCCACCCGAGTTTCACTGAAGTGCTCTGACACTAGGACGTGTGGCTGCCTTTGGTTGGTGGGAACCAGACTTGCCCAGGGTCAGTTTCCCAAGTGTTCCATGTGGTCTCGTGTGCACACCTAGAATCAGGGGCTCTGTCTGTACCACACTGTTGGTATGTGCCGAAAATGAGATCCTTAGCATGTGCCAGGAGTCAGAGTTTCCCTGTATCTGCACCAAGAATCGAGTGTCAGAGTCTCTGTTGCCTTTTGCGGTTTCTCGTTGAGAATCAGGGTCCCTGTGTGTGCATGCACCAACAATTGGGGTCACTGCCTCTTAGTGTGAATGCGTTGTGAGTCAGGGATCCCAGGCAGCTGTGTCCAGCGTGCCAAATTCCCTGAAGTGGAGCTGCGTCCTGCGTGTGCGCTCTCTACTGAGCCAAACCAGCTAGGCCTTCGCACACTCTCAAATTCCTGAAGGTGAGCTGCCTCCGTGCACTCTCCCAGATTCCCCGAAAGGGGCGGAGTCCGTCCTGCGTGCCAAATTCCCCAAAAGGGAGCCCCTCTGTGCACGCTCTAAGATTCCCCGAAGGGGAGCTGTGACCCGCAAGCCAAATTCCCCCAAATTCCCCAAAGGGGAGCCCTCTGTGCATGCTGTCAGATTTCCCCAAAGGGGAGCTGCTTCTGTCCCGTGCGCCAAATTCCCTAAAGGGGAGCGCATCCCTGCGCCAAGCTCTGCAGCTTGGGCGAGGGGCGGGTCTATCAGTTACTATGGTGCTATCTGCGAGCCTGCGGGGAGGGGGATAGGCTCTTTGACTCACGGAAATCTGCCAGGAAGTCTGGATTCTTGTTGTTTGTTGGTCTGAAGCTGTGATAGCAGGTCTCTGTCCCCAGTGGCTGCAGGGTCCTGGTTTGTGTCGGAAGCCAGGATCCTAGTCTCAGGCAGCTCTGTTTCTCAAGATGGCGTGGTCTCCGCATCCGCACCAGCCGCAGAGAAGTGTCCCCTTTGTGCGTGGGGCTCCGCCTTCTAGGACTGCCCGGTTAGGCAGCCCCTTGTAAGACCTGCAGAATCTAACTGACTCTAGCTCATACACACACACGCACATACCACACACGTCTACACTCTCCTCTATGTGTTCCTCACTCACACTCTCTCTCTCCCTACCTTCCTGCCGGTCGCCATCTTTTTCGAGAGAGCTCTCTCTGCCTTATTTTATTTGGGGATGGTTTGGTGATGAATAAAGAATATGTATCCATGTGGCCTTATGATATAAAAGTACTATTTATCAAGTAGAAAATAAGCAAGTTGTAAAGACATCATTCCAGCCAGGCCTGACCTCCACGCAGACGCCCGCATCACAGGGCCTGGCGTGAGAGGAGCTGGGGCCACAGCAAGCAGGAGGTCCTGCCCCAGAGCAGTGGGCCTCTCCGAGGGGGCAACAGGGTCAGACCCCACTGAGGAGCAGACATCGATTCAAGGTCATCTCAGTCGGGAGTGGTAACAGGCAGGGCCCACGTGACAGCAAGGGGATGACTTCCCTAGCTTCACAGTTTCCACCCAGCGTTGTGGGCCTTCGGGGAAGTTCCCGCCATGAATAATGAAGCCATCTGCCTGGGCCAGAGTCTCCTGGGACAGTGAAGGGTGCCACCAAGACGGTGGAGAGTGAGGCCCTGCTCATATCGACGGTAAGCCCTTGCGCGTGTGCCTGTTGCATGCCTGTGCACGTGTGTGCACGCCTGTGGTTCTATCTCATAGGACACAAGTGAACAGATGCTGACATCATAATTTTGCATATGTTTTCTTGGATTGTGATATATGACAGTTAAAATGACACCAAAAATAATATGGACGATCCAAACTTTGCCCTCTTCCTGGCTTGCTCCTGTGAAAACACCTGTAGGGCTCCACTCTGCCCAGGCCCTGGCTCAGCGGGCTCCTGGCTCCTGGGTCCCTGGCAGTGCCCCCTGCCATGAGTCACCGTTGTGGGGATCACCGTGATGCCGAGCCCTGGGAGCCATTTCCGGAGATCCACGGTTGTGCCGAGACTGTGCGCCTGCACACCATTGTTCACGCCGTGGGGGTGAGGACATTCCTGCAGGGCCTGGGGTGGCCCACGCTGGGGAGGAGTGTGTCTGAGAGCGTGCGCGTAGGACCCAGGTGTGTCTGAGCTTTATCGGGGTTGGGGTGGAAATAAGTGCAGATTACTTAGCTTAGATGGTGAACTGGACATTTTCCTTTAGATAAAAAATGCAGCCTTCACACTGCCTGGTAAATAGACTGCGTGGACCCTGCCGTGGGTGTGGGACTTTGACACGCTGTTAACAGCGGCTACATTTTTGTTCCTGGGGAATTGCACTGGTGCCGCCAGGCCCATCTTGCGTTTGGGTGAGGAGATGAGGGTAAGACGTGCGCTCTTGGTGCCTGTGAGCTCCCCGGGACCCACGTTCTCCATCTGCAGAGTGGAAGGGGAACGCAGCCCTGAGCACACCCACACCACAGGCCCAGGGAGCCCCCAAAGGGCCCCCAGGTCAGAAGAAACACCAGTGTCCCTCAGCATAGCAGGGGCACATCCTGGCAACCCCCACCGGAGGTCCTGCACTTTGACTTAAGAGCGGTGGGCAGTGCAGGCTTCCCGGGAGCTCTGTGGTCCGAGGGGAGGCGGCCCGAGGGTCTGGGCTGGGGAGAGAGAGCCGGGGAGGGGAGGGAGGCACCGGGAGGCCTCGCGTGTTTATGGAGGAACTCGGATATTTCCTATCTAACCTGGTGTTATTACTCTAATTTGGTTTGATAATTTCACAGAAATAATAAGCAAAAGAGGCAAACGACGCTGGACAAAGGCATGAGGGAAGAGTATGATTTCGTCCGTGAGAGGATATTGCAAGGACAGCGCAGCATAAACGAGTGGGAAGGAGCGGGGTCCCAGACTGGGATTCCCTGGATCGGCTAGGAAACCAAATTAGGGGCGTTGCACAGGCGCTCAAACTAGCATCAGAGCACGTAACGTAATGGCATCAAAGACACCATGGCATAATACTTAGTGAAAATATAGAAGGAAACACACACACACACACACACACACACACACACACACACACACACACACACGGATGTTTCCGTGTAGAGAGATGGCGAGGAAGTACACGAAATTGCAAGCCATGTTGCAGTGTGAGAGGGGAAAACCATGCAGTTTCTTTTTGTTTCTTCTTTCCCTTTTTCCTTTTTCTCTTTCTTTTTTCCTCTGTGGGTGCCAGGGTCAGTGATCACCAGCTGCCCAGATACAGCGCGAATGATGCTCCCTAAAGCTCTGACGCCAACTCTGCACGGAGGCCAAGCTGCCTGTTCCTGCCCCTCGGACACAAACTCTTTTTCCTCTTCCTATTTCTTCATTTTCATTTTTGCTCATCTGTACTTAGCTTTTCCTTTTCTGTTTAAACAAACAACACACATGTACAGTGATGCCAGGCGCAGTCCTAGGCTGCCTCTGACTTCTTGTTTAACCCATTCAACACGCCCTGGAGCTTTTGGGACTTCGCACCGTGGGTTCTGGCGCAGAGACCTTCTGTCCCCGGGCAGCCGGCTGCTGAGTGCGAGCCCCGGCAGGGGTGGGGGCTCTCTGGACACCTCGTGCCCCGCAGGCCGCGCGGCCCTCCCAGCTTCAGGAAGGCTCGGGAACCTCTGCAGAGATGCAGGAGCCAGGCCGCTATGCGAGGACCGAGGTGGCGGGGTGCAGAGCTTGGCCTTGGCCGCTGACTCTCTGCCTTGGCCTGGTGTTCGGTGACTGTCAGGGGTGGGGTTCCGAACCAGGAAAACGCTGGCAGGGGCCCCACGTTACCGATGGCAGACAAACCTCGCTGGGCGCTGAGCTGTCACCCAGATGTCCCTCCTGTGTCCGTCCCCATCCCTGGAGCAGAGTGCCAGGCCCTTTGTTGTAATCAGATACCATTCATGGTCAGAGCGTGGGGTTACTGATGGCCAGTCCCCTGGGGCTGGCCCTGGGCCGCCTCCCCTTTTATTGCATTCATCATCTGAGGGGAAAATGCTCTTCTTGCTTTTCTAAAAGCACACAACTGTGCTTCTATGCCAGTGATGGCGAACCTATGACACGCGTGTCAGCACTGACACACGTAGCCATTTCTGATGACACGCGGCCGCATGCCGAGGATGAAACATTTGCTGCTCCTGAGGATGAAACATTTGCGACTAGAGTCTTGGAGTTAGTTTTTTCCTCAAAGTGACACACTACCCGAGTTATGCTCAGTTTTTTGGCGAAGTTTGACACACCAAGCTCAAAAGGTTGCCCATCACTGTTCTATGCCCTCATACCCTTTATAATCCGAGAGGAAAGGAAGTTCGGACACACTTTACATGGAGCCTAGACAGCTGTGGGCTGTGTCTGAGACAAAAACTACTCATGAGCATGTGCTCAGGGCACTCACACAGACACCTGTTTCCCTGGAACTGTAAATCCACAGTCCACAGTCACTCTCGGCATGCTCTGAAGAGCGTCATTAAAGGGAGGGCCGCCCTAGCCCACTTGGCTCAGTGGAGAGACAGTCAGCCCGAGGACTGAAGGGTCTCAGGTTCGAGCCTGGTCAAGGGCACATACCTTGGTTGCAAGCTTGATCCCTAGTCCTGGTCAGGGCAAGTGTGGGAGGCAACCAATTGGTGTAGCTCTCTCTCATTGATGTTCTCTCTCTGTGTCTCTCCTCCCCCTTCCATTCTCTCTAAAAAAGTCAAAGAAAAAGTATCCTCAGGTGAGGATTAACAACAACAACAATTTAAAAAAAGAAAAAGGAGGGGGCCCTTTGGAGCAAGATAAGCCCTTCTTGTTGACTTCAGCCAACAGTGAGCATTACGACGCATGGGGTCTTGTGCAAATAGTTGCAGGGCTCCCGACAGGCATGACCTCCTCCCTGGAGAGGCTGCGATCCCCAGGAGGCGAGGCCGACGGGTGGCTGTGCCCACACGTGGTGCCACTGAGACATGTGGCTTCCAGGCCTCCATGCACTCCCGCACTCGGCCCTCTCTCTTCCTCTAGACGCCAAGCTCCAAGGACGCAGGGGCCTCATGTTTTCCTGCCTCACCTGCAGAACCCCAACCTTTCCTGAACGCAGTAGGTGCACAGAAATAGTCTTTGCCCTGTTGACAGCTGCTCCATCCCTGCACCTGCTCTTTTTAAAAAAAATCCTCACCCTGATATATTCTTATTGATAGTTTAGAGAGAGAGGAAGGGAGAGAGAGAGAGGGAAAAACGTCGATCTATTGTCTCCTGTCAGCGCCCTGACCAGTGATTAAAACCTAAACCTAGGTATGTGCCCTGACCGATAATCAAACCCCAACCTTCTGGTGCGTGGATGACGCTCCAACCAGCTGAGCCACCGGCCAGGGCTGCACCTGCTCTTTCAAAACTGTCCCTGAGTGTGGTCATTCCGCTCAGTGGTTACAGTCTCGGCCACAGACTGTAGGGTCATGGGTTTGATTCCCAGTCAAAGGCACATACGTCAGCTGCAGGTTCATTCCGGGTCCCGGTAGGGGCACATGCAGAGGCAACCAATCGATATCTCTCTCTCACATCTCTCTCTCCCTCCCTCCCTCCCTCTTTCCTCCCTTCCACTCTGTTTAAAAATTAATGGAAAAATATCCTCGGGTGAGGCTTCAGAACAGACAGTCCCTGACCCACGGGGGTGTGCACCCTGCTGGCCCCGGCCCAGGTGCGGGCGCCGGGTCTCCCCTGGCTGCGTGCTTTAGGAAGCATTTGTGTTACACCGGCATGGGCAGCGAGAGTCACTTGTAAGAAGAGGCAAAACTGTGTCCCGCACAATAAGCCAGGACCTCTGTCGCAGCCTGTCATGTCCCCTCACTGTCCGGGAGCTACTGTGGCTGAGTGGGCGGAGCTGGGCACCCTCTCCTTGCCGTCTCTTGGCAAGTTGCTGATGTCTGGCTCCTGTGTTGGTAGATGGAGCTGGTGCTGTGTTTGCTGCAAGGGGGTCACCTGGACAGGCCTTCTTCCAAGAGGACTGGCTGGCTGCCCAGGGGGCTGTGGTGCATCCCACGGGGCAGAGCTGAGCCCCAGGAGGACGGGGTCCTGGGTCCGGGAGGCTTGGTGGAGAGCAGCTGTTGGGATGGCTGAGTGGCCCAATGGGAAATCATTATGATCTCAGCTCCACTAACTGGAGGTGCTCCCGGGCCTGCTTGTGGGACTGAGCCTGGAGGTGGGAGGTACTCATGGATGTGCCTTGGGGACTGAGCCTGGAGGTGGGAGGTGCTCATGGATGTGCCTTGGGGACTGAGCCTGGAGGTGGGAGGTGCTCATGGATGTGCCTTGGGGACTGAGCCTGGAGGTGGGAGGTGCTCATGGATGTGCCTTGGGGACTGAGCCTGGAGGTAGGAGGTGCTCACGGGCCTGCTTGTGGGACTGAGCCTGGAGGTGGGAGGTGCTCATGGATGTGCCTTGGGGACTGAGCCTGGAGGTGGGAGGTGCTCATGGATGTGCCTTGGGGACTGAGCCTGGAGGTTGGAGGTGCTCATGGATGTGCCTTGGGGACTGAGCCTGGAGGTGGGAGGTGCTCATGGATGTGCCTTGGGGACTGAGCTTGGAGGTGGGAGGTGCTCACGGGCCTGCTTATGGGGTTGTGCCTGGAGGTAGGAGGTGCTCACGGGCCTGCTTATGGGGCTGAGCCTGGAGGTAGGAGGTGCTCACGGGCCTGCTTATGGGGCTGAGCCTGGAGGTAGGAGGTGCTCACGGGCCTGCTTATGGGGCTGAGCCTGGAGGTTGGAGATGCTCACGGGCCTGCTTATGGGGCTGAGCCTGGAGGTTGGAGATGCTCACGGGCCTGCTTATGGGGCTGAACCTGGAGGTTAGAGGTGCTCACGGGCCTGACTTGGGGGCTGAGCCTGGAGGTTGGAGGTGGGCTTCAGGGTGCTGAAGGGTGGGGCAGGGTTTGGAGAGTGAGCCGGGAAGCAGCAGGGACTGCTGTTGTTTGCAGGTCATAAGAAAGGGAGGGACTTGGTAGTGACAAGATCCCCGCAGGCCCAGCCTCTATGTTTCCAGGGGAAACGGGGGTTGGAGAGGGCAAAGGACTCACATAAGTATAGGCCCTTCCAGAGCTAGATGCAGCGGCGGCCCCCTTTCAGGGACTTTTCCATCGCTATGTACTTAGAGGGCCTTTCCCCACATCGAAACGAGTTACTTAGTAATTGCTTTCCATGTAATGAGGTGTGTGAGGGGTGTGAGGGGCGTGACAGTCGGGTGGATAAGCTAGGGTGCTGGGGGGGGGTCTGCTTACCCTCATCACCCCCTCCCTGTGAGGTGACTGACGCCCAAGTCTCCTGCTGCCTCTCCTTGCCCCGGGGGCTGCAGTGGCCTGAGGACCGGCAGGCAGTGTGGGGAGAGGTGTACTGGTCCCCGCCCCTTCTGGCTGTTGGCCCTGAGCAGGTTACCTCCAGGGCCGTGGCTGCCCCCTCAGTGAGCCGGGAAGAGTGATGTCTTTGAAGGAGGTCAGTGCCAGGGTGCCCACAGTGTGTCACCCTGCTCCTAGCTCTGCCACTGGTCACTGCCACCACTAACCACCATGTGTCCCATGTGCTGGCATGTGTGCAGGTATATGTTATCTGTGTGCATGCCCTGTGTTCTTGTGTGTTGCACATATGCATGCATGTGCCTACCAATGTGTACATGCACATGCATCTGTGCATGTGCAAGAGTATACACATGCGTTGAGGTGTGTGTGGTGTGTAAGATGTGTGTGTTGTGTGTGTTAGGTATGTGTGTGTGTGTGTGTGAGGGTGTGTGTGAGGGGTGTGTGTGTGAGGGCTGTGAGGATGTGTGTGTGAGGTGTGCATTAAGTGTGGGTGTGTGTGGGTGTGTGTGGGTGTGTGAGGTGTGTGAGGGGTGTGAGGTGTGTGAGGTGTGTGAGGGGTGTGTGTGAGGTGTGTGTTAGGTGTGTGTGTGTGTGTGTGTGTGTGAGTGTTCGTGAGGGGTGTGTGAGGGCTGTGAGGAGTGTGTTATGTGTGTGTGGCTGTGGTGCATCCCACACACACCCACACACACACACACTTAATGCACACCTAGGGATGTGTGAGGGGTGTGAGGGGTATGTGTTAGGTACGTGTGTGGGTGTGTGTTAGGGGTGTGTGAGGGGTGTTAGGTGTGTATATGGGTATGTGTGAGGGGTGTGTGTGAGGTGTGTGTGTGGGTGTGTGTTAGGGATGTGTGAGGGGTATGAGGGGTGTGTGTGTGGTTGTGTGTTAGGGGTGTGTGAGGTGTGTGTGTGTGTGTGGTGTGTGAGGGGTGTGTGAAGGGTGTGAGGGGTGTGAAGGGTGTGAGTGGTGTGTGTGAGGAGTGTGAGGGGTGTGTGTTAGGGGTGTGTGAGGGGTGTGAGGGGTGTGTGGGTGTGTGTGAAGGGTGTGAGGGATGTAAGGGGTGTGAGGGAGGGGTGTGAGGGGTGTGAGGGGTGTGTGTGAGGGGTGTGAGGGGTGTGTGTTAGGGGTGTGTTAGGGGTGTGTGAGGGGTGTGTGGGTGCGTGTGAAGGGTGTGAGGGGTGTGAGGGGTGTGTGTGTGGTGTGTGAGGGGTGTGTGAAGGGTGTGAGGGGTGTGAGGGGTGTGTTAGGGGTGTGTGTGTGTGTGTGTGTGTGTGTGTGTGTGTGTGTTTTAAATCCTGTCTTGGTGGAAGAGGTGGTGCTGGGGCACCGATGGGCGCTGAGACTCCAGGAGAGGAGAGAGGGCCCAGGAGGGTTGGGGACCATAACTTGGTGCAGACACGCGCCCAGGTCCTGGCAGCACTGCAGAGTGACAAGGTCACTGAGGGGATGGCATGGTGCCCAGGCAGGGTGCCCGTCTTCACCGCAGGGTGCTGGCCTGGCCTGGCAGGGGTGCTGGGAAGGGGCTTTGGTGCGTTCCCGGGAGTCCCAGGGACGGACGCGCCCTTTGTGCTTCGGGGAGGGGCTGAGTGGTCACAGCCAGGGGAGTGGGAGTTCGGAGCCGGTGAACGAGGGTCTGGGAAAATGGGGGACCAGTGCAACTGCAGCCTCCGTGCCAGGACCGCCTGGCGCTCGGCCGCCGCTTTCTTTATTAGCCACACATTGGCATCCTCGCTTCTCTCCCCAAATGCAGTGCCTGGCTCAACACCAGCAGGGACCCTGTCCCCTCCTTCCCTGTCCCTGTCTGCAGACAGAAGGAACACGGTGAAACGCAAGCCGCCGTCTCCCCCATCCTCACTGCCGGAGCCTCCCTGGTTCCGGGAGGAGCCTCTCTCGGGAGGTGGCCCTGCTGCTGGGACAGAGCCCTGGGCCCCGGGGTGGGTGGCCGGTGTGGCCGGCTAGGCCAGGGGGCTGCAGGGACAGCAGGAGTGATGGGGGCCACGGCAGGGCCCAGTGACACTCCAGCCTGTGGTTAGTTGGAGCCCGCAGGGACCAGGTGTTCTCCTGAGGCAGTTTTGGGTCCGGAAGTGTGAGATGATGGGCTGAAACGAGGGGACAGAGGATGCTGGGCCGGGGACATGTGCCCAGGACGCTGGGCACCCTCTTCCCCAGAGGACAGTGCTGGCTTTTGTTGTTGATTTCTGTATTTAAATATTAGGGAAATGACCCTGTCATGTTTGTAACAAAAGTATATTCTGGCTTGTTCTTTGTTCTGACTTTATTTGGTATGTTTTTGTATGCACATAAGTATAGGCCTTCCCACAGTCAGATGCAGCAGCGGTCCCCTTTCAGGGACTTTTCCATTGCTATGTACTTAGAGGGCCTTTCCCCACATCGGAACAAGTTACTTAGTAACTGCTTTCCATGTAATAGTTATGGTTTGGCTAATATACAACCAGGTTCATTTTGGTGCGTGCACTATAGTCAGAATTTAAGTTGATTTCTTTCCCCTCAATATTTAGCCAACATCTGCACACTATTAGTTGACTAATCCATATATGCGTCATGTGTATGTGTGTGTGTGTAATTGATTTCAGAGAGGAAGGGAGAGAGAGAGAGAGAAACATCAATGATGACAGAGAATCATTGATCGGCTGCCTCCTGCACGCCTCCCACTGGGGATTGAGCCTGCAACCCGGGCATGTGCCCTGACTGGGAATTGAACCGTGACCTGGTTCATAGGTTGAAATTCAACCACGGCCGGGCGACTAATCCATTCCTTCTTCATTGGTTTCCTCTGGTTCTTCTTTCATCCAAACATCCCTCTGTCCATCTGGTCAAGCCCCACTGTCGCCTGCACCGAGGCAACCGCTGATTTGCTTGTGTCTGTGGATTTCCCATCCGGGGGCTCACCCGCTCTGGGATCTTTCACACTTGGCCTCTCACCTGGAATGATGTTTTAGGGTTGTCTGTGTTGTAGCAAGTCAGTGGTTTGTTCCCTTTAATTTAATTGTGGAATCATTGTCCATTGTGTGGGTTTACCAGGTTTTACTTATTTATTCATCAGTGGATGGGCATCTGGGTCATTTCTACCCTTTGGCTGTTTTGAATTAAGCTGCTATGAACATTCACACACAAATCTTAGTGTGAACAAATGTTTTTATATCTCTGGCGTATGTTCCTAGGACTGCAATTCCTGAGTCAGGTGATAAGCTTATTTAACCTTTTAAAGAAACAGTCAACGTATTTTCCAAGTGCCTGCACCTTTTCCTTCCCCATCAGCAGCGTGCGAGGGTCCAGGTGTCCTCATCCTCACCTGTACTTGTACTGTATGCCTTTTACAACACTTACATCTGTTCTCTTTTTATATTTAAAAAATATTTTATATTGATTTTCAGAGAGAGAAGGAGTGGGGGAGAGAGAGAGAGAGAGAGAGAGAGAGAGAGAGAGAGAGAGAGAGAGAGAGAGAGAGAGAAACATCGATGTGAGAATAAAACACTGATGGGCTGCCTCCTGCACGACCCCTGGGGATTGAGCCCACAACCTGGGCATGTACCCTGTCTGGGAATCAAACTGGCAACCTTTTGGTGCATGGGACAATGCCCAACCAACTGCGCCACACCGGCCAGGGCCCTTTCTATATTTTAAAATGGTATAGGTGCCAGTGTTTTTCAGGTTATGCTTTAAAAGGAACTGTGCTTTCATTTCCTCCCAGAGCACGGGAACGCAAACAGCCGCTTCCCTACTTACTAGATTCTTACAGCAGGTCATGGTAACTCCCACAAAAGTGTATTTCCCCTAAAATATAAGGAAAAAATAAATATTTCTTTTGTATCCTCTGCCCAACACACCTAAAATAATCATTTGAATTCAGAGCCAGGTAGGTTTTCACTTTGATCTGGAGATGATGAAAACAGGAGCGAATCGGGGTCCCTGAGACCCTTAGCAGGAAATGCCAGTCCCCTAGCCATCAGGGTCCCGAGGCTTTTCTCCTCGTCATCACTCAGGGGCCAGCACTTGCTCTGGGACCCCAGCTTTGGAGCCGTGTGCAGGACATCCGGCTGTTCCAGACAGGTCCAGGATGGCTGGTGCCCATGCAGCGATCAGGCACCCTGCCTGCTGACCGCCACACGCTCCCAGCCTGCGCTCTGCATCGGGCCTGCCGTTCCCCTGCCCCGTGACGGTGCCCTAGAGAACACTGGGGTTTCCCAGTGAGAAATGGAACTTTTGTTCCACATTGTTCCTCCTCCACAGATGGTGTGCCACCTGACCGGCAGAATTAGGCGCGAGCCAGGATCTCCTGCTCAGTGACTGTCCCTTGGTCACCATTTCTTGCTGGGGCTGTGGGGCACCGAGCCTCTCGCCATAGTCTGGCAGGGTGCAGGGCGGAGCACGTGTCTAGCCAGCCTCCCAAGCTGATCTTTATTTCTGCAAGGTCCCGTGGAGACCAGGCCAATAGACACAAATGGGCAGAGTCATGTGACTGCGGTGCTCAGTGCGCACCGGCCTGTGCGTGGCGCCCGGCGGCCAGGACTGCAGGGCGCAGCGCTCCTCTTCCCAGAGCTTTGCAGGGGACTCGGGTGCATTTAGGGAGCTCTTTAAAGACTATGAAGAACCTTCGCTTCTTTTAAAGATACAGAGTGCATATGAGGCCATCCATTCAAACAGTAAATCAATTCATCCATCTGAGAGGAATCCTCTCTAATAAAATGGTAATATGCAAATTAGCCATCACTCTGCTACATAAGCCATGCCCACCAGCCAAGCCACGCCCAACAGCCAATCAGGGCGAGTATGCAAATTAACCCCAGCCAAGATGGCTACAGCCACAGAGAGCAAGGTTTCCCAGGTAACAGAGCAAGCCAAGCTTTCCATAGCCGTTGCAGGCCTAAGCCTCCACTCAAGCTACAAAGTTTCAATTATAGAAGGTAAACAAATTCAAACAAATGGCGGCAGAATGGAGCTTGAGAGAGCAGGCCAGGGTTGCCGGCGGCAACAGGGGAAGCAAAGCTTTCCACACACCCTGGCCGGGCCCACCCGCTTAAGGCTACAAAGTTTCAATTGTAGAAGGTGAATTAACTGCCACAGAAATGGCTGCCGCCCCGGAGGGAGCAGCAGGCTTGGCTCCGCTCCAGGCTACAAAGTTTCAATTGTAGAAGGAAAATAAATTCGATACCAGGGCCTCCGCTTGGGTCTCCAGGGGGTGTGGCCGGCCTGCAAACCACCACAGGCCCCTCGCTCAGGCCGCCCCATGCCCCAAGGGAACCCCACCCTGATCCGGGACACCCTTCAGGGCAAACCAGCTGGCCCCCACCCCTGTACCAGGCCTCTATCCTATCTAATAAAAGAATAATATGCAGATTGATCATCACTGCAACACACAATATGTCTGCCCCCATGTGGTCAAAGATCCTGCCCCCATGTGGACACAAGATGGCCACCACAAGATGGCCAGCAGGAGAGGGCAGTTGGGAGGCACCCGGCCTGCAAGGGAGGGCAGTTGAGAGGGACCAGGCTTGCAAGGGAGGGCAGTTGGAGGTGATCAACCCTGCAGGAGAGGGCAGATAGGGGTGACCAGGCCAGCAGAGGAGGGAAGTTGGGGGCAAACAGGCTGGCAGGGGAGCAGTTAAGCATCAACCAGGCTGGCAGCGGAGTGGTTAGGGGGTGATCAGGCTGGCAGGCAGAAGCAGTTAGGGGCAATCAGGAAGGCAGGCAGGCAAGCAGTTGGGAGTCAGCAGTCCTGGATTGTGAGAGGGATGTCCGACTGCCCGTTTAGGCCCGATCCCCCAGGATCGGGCCTAAACGGGCAATCGGACATCCCTCCAGGAGTCCCAGATTGGAGAGGGTACAGACTGGGCTGAGGGACAGCCCCCCTCCGTGCACGAATTTCATGCACCGGGCTTCTAGTCCTATATAATACTAGTAAAAGCCTAATATGCTAAGTGTCCGGTCACCCGGTTGGCTGTTCAACCAATCAAAGCGTAATATGCTAATGATATGCTAAGGCTGCTCAACTGCTCACTATGACCTGCACTGACCACCAGGGGCCATTCAGTTGACTGGTTGACCAGTCGCTATGCTGTGCACTGACCACCAGGGGCAGATAGTCTACCAGTTGATCAGCCACTATGATGTGCACTGACCACCAGGGGGCAGATGCTCCGACCCGTAGGTTAGCTTACTGCTGAGGTCCAGCCAATTGGGACTGAGTGAGGCAAGCCATAGGGAGCAGGCCTAAGCCGTCAGTTGGACATTCCCTGAGGGCTCCCAGACTGAGAGAGGGCGCAGGCTGGGATGAGGCACCCCCAACCCCCAGTGCACGAATTTCATGCACTGGGCCTCTAGTTTAAAAATAATGATGTACTATATAAATACTTTCACATCTTTCTGTTGTGAAACATGACACATTCAGAAAAGTTCAGAAAACTTATGAGCCCGGCCTTCCTTAACTATTATAAACCCAACCCCACGTACCTCCACCCAGGTCAATGGACTGTAGGCTGCCTGCCCTGAGCCCTGCCCGCCCTGAGCCCTGCCCACACCAGCCCCGCCCACTCCAGCCCTGCTCTCCTAGTCCCCCTGTGGCTGCTCATAATCCTGCCCTACTTTCCTTAAGGCTGCTCCCCTCTCAGCACAGCATCCACACTGCCATTTAGTTTCTTCCTTCTTTGCTGTCTTTTTAAAATATATATATATATTATTGAATTTTTACAGAGAGGAAGGGAGAGGAATAGAAAGTTAAAAACATCAATGAGAGAGAAACATTGATCAGCTGCCTCCCGCACACCTCCTACTGGGGATGTGCCCACAACCAAGGTACATGCCCTCGACCCGGAATCCAACCTAGGACCTTTCAGTCTGCAGGCTGACTCTCTTTCCACTGAGCCATACCGGTCAGGGCTCTTTGCTGTCTTAATGATCTCTTTGGATGAACAGAAATTCTAATTTCTTTGATGGTTAGTGTTTTTTATGTACAGTTTCAGAATCCTCTCTGACCAGAGGGCTTGAAGGTCACCTGTATTAGTTCTAACAACTCCAGCACTTGGCTCTACACATCCACTTGACTTTCAGCGCCCCCCTCCCCTCTCACCCCCCCGCCCCCAGGCAGAGAACAAGGCTCAAGTTAATCCCAATGCCTTGCTGTGACATCAGAAAGACTCCACTTTCTGCCTGTAGACGCCAGTGCCCCCTCCTCGACCTCAGCAGTCCTGTTGTGTGACATCATTCTGAGCGCCCTGTCTGCTCCAGCTCTGGGTGCTGGTCCTTGTGCTCATGTTAACCTAAAAAACCATTGAAACCTGTGAAGAATTTTTGTGAGTTTATTTGAGCCAAACTGTTGACATGTGCGGGGAAGCAGAACCTCAACAAATTGAGATAATGCTCCGGAGAATGGCGGGTTACATCTGTATTTATACATTGCAATCAAAGGAAGGAACGCAGGTGGGTTACATGAACTCCATTGGTGATAGACTAGAGAGGCGGGAGAAAGCAAAGGGGAGGGGGGAACCTGGGATTGGATAAAAAGTAAAATGATGGACACATACTTAGGTGCGTGCAGGAACAATTAACATGATAATGAAGGAATTTGTGGCATCTGTCCTGGCGCCCAGCACATTTGGTTGTGACCCCAAGGGGTCCAGAAAAAGGGAGGTTACAAGTTCCCAGACATTTCAAGGGTATGTTATCATAGATGCAAAAAGACAGGTGGGCTCAGTTCAGGTAAAGGACCTTGTCAGTGAAGATACCGGCCTAGGAGGTGACTACCCACCATAACTGCGTTTAGTTAAAGTTTAATTTCAGACCATCCTTTGTGGTGACTTTAGGTCTCCGAGTCTGCAAGACCGGCATGCAGGCCTCCCCTGAGCTGTCAGGTCAGCATGTGGCCCCTTTCGTCCACACTAATATCTCTGGTTTAATTCTGAATCTTTAAAATAGAACTGGTGTCACCCCAGGCATCTCTGCTTTTTCTTTTCCATGGATTTTAGAACCAGCTTGTTAAGTTCCACATACAAGCAAATGTTGGAAATTTGATTGGAATCACACTGAATTAATAGATCAATTTTTAGAGAATTGACATCTTTATAATATTGAAAATTTCAATCCATAAACATGGTATAACCCTCCATGAGTCAGGTCTCTTTCACGTTTTTTTAGTTAAAAAAATTGCATTATAGAGTGCTGCAGGCCTGGCTGGGAGTGCTGCCTCCCTGGGGCTGAGCCCTGGCCAGACACCTGTCCCAGCCGGGACTCTCCTGCGTTTCCTCCTTCCCTTTGTGAGGGAGGAGCGTGGAACCTTGACCACACAGTCTGAGGACGGGCCAGCCCTCTCTGAGTTGGCACACAGCTCCACGCTGTCAGATGAGGCCCCTGACGCCCCTGGGGCAGACACTAGAGTGTTAACCGAGAAAATACACTTGAAGCATTTGGTTTAGAGTCTGGGGCATAGGAGCCTCAGTTAACGTTAGACAGAGCGAGACAAAACAGAGCCAGGAAACAAACCACTGCAGGATGGGCACGCACGGTGGACGAGCTTCTAGGGGCAGCCTGGACCCACTTCCTGGAGGAGGTGGTCCTGGAGGGACAAAGGGACTTGCATGTGAGACCATGCACTACGGATTCACATCTGCACCGCCCCCACCCCCCCAAGACCCCCCTCCCCCCCGAGGCCAGGAAGCCTGATGCTGAGGGAGGCAACGGAGGCTGGGGGCCCATCCAGGGTGGGCAGGGCAGCGGGTGCTGCAGGGCTGTGACCCTCACGAGGCAAGGGATCACCCAGCTCCTACCCTCTGGGGAGGGCAGGCCAAGGCACAGTCAGGGCTGGCAGAGCAGCAGGGAATGGCATTGCGGCTGCTCTGGCCCGACCGGGTGTCCGCTGGCTACAAAGGAGGTACAGAGACTCTGAGGGGACTGAGGTGTCCGCTGGCTGCAGAGGAGGTACAGAGACTCTGAGGGGACTGAGGTGTCCGCTGGCTGCAGAGGAGGTACAGAGACTCTGAGGGGACTGAGGTGTCCGCTGGCTGCAGAGGAGGTACAGAGACTCTGAGGGGACTGAGGTGTCCGCTGGCTACAAAGGAGGTACAGAGACTCTGAGGGGACTGAGGTGTCCGCTGGCTGCAGAGGAGGTACAGAGACTCTGAGGGGACTGAGGTGTCCGCTGGCTGCAGAGGAGGTACAGAGACTCTGAGGGGACTGAGGTGTCCGCTGGCTACAAAGGAGGTACAGAGACTGAGGGGACTGAGGTGTCCGCTGGCTGCAGAGGAGGAACAGAGACTCTGAGGGGACTGAGGTGTCCGCTGGCTGCAGAGGAGGTACAGAGACTCTGAGGGGACTGAGGTGTCCGCTGGCTGCAGAGGAGGTACAGAGACTCTGAGGGGACTGGGGTGTCCGCTGGCTACAAAGGAGGTACAGAGACTCTGAGGGGACTGAGGTGACTGCTGGCTGCAGAGGAGGGTCCGGAGACTGAGGGGACTGAGGTGTCCGCTGGCTGCAGAGGAGGAACAGAGACTCTGAGGGGACTGGGGTGACCGCTGGCTACAGAGGAGGGTCCGGAGACTCTGAGGGGACTGAGGTGACCGCTGGCTGCAGAGGAGGGTCCGGAGACTGAGGGGACTGAGGTGTCCGCTGGCTGCAGAGGAGGAACAGAGACTCTGAGGGGACTGGGGTGACCGCTGGCTACAGAGGAGGGTCCGGAGACTCTGAGGGGACTGAGGTGACCGCTGGCTGCAGAGGAGGGTCCGGAGACTGAGGGGACTGAGGTGTCCGCTGGCTGCAGAGGAGGAACAGAGACTCTGAGGGGACTGGGGTGACCGCTGGCTGCAGAGGAGGGTCCGGAGACTCTGAGCGGACTGAGGTGACCGCTGGCTGCAGAGGAGGTACAGAGACTCTGAGGGGACTGAGGTGACCGCTGGCTGCAGAGGAGGCTCCGGAGACTCTAGTCTGGCCTCGCGGCTCCTTCCGCCACGTCTGGGGTTGCAGAAGCAGCTCCTTACCATCGGAGTCCCAGTGATGTTTCTGAAACAGCAGCGGGCCGGGAAGGCAGCAGGGAAGCTCAGGGAGCTGACCTGGAGGCCCTGCAGCTGGGTTCTGAGTCCTGCTGAGTGTCCTGTCCGCGTGACCGAGACCCCGCCCAGCAGGTCCCCTGCCTCCCGAGGACACCAGGCAGCAGCGCTCGGGCAGTCTCGCTGCCCTGCCCGGGAGGGAAGGTCCTTCACAGGCTCTGTCCTAATTGGCCTTCTGCCTGTGCCCAGCCCAGACAGCCCCTTCCTTTGGTGTCCTGCACAGAACATGCTAGAACTTCTCAGGACTCACGGGGGCCTGGGGATCCACGGCATGCGCTCCTTGGGAGTGTTTCTCCAAAGTGGAAGCTGCTCTGTGTGGGGACAGGCGTCTGGGGCTCTGGCGCAGCTGCTTTGGCTCCTGTTGAGGAAAATACACTCTGCTGTGACCCACCGGAGAGCGAGGCCCCGTGTCCAAGTGGGTACAGGTCCCTCTGCGCTGGAGGAAGGTGTGTGTGTCCTAGGAAGGGTGACTGCCCTGCGAGCAAATGGGGGTGGGGTGGGGGGGTGGCGGCCAAGTACACTGCCCCGCCCCAGGCTGACGGGATAAGAGGAGCACACGCTGCCTAGAGTAGAGAACGCCTTGCCTAGTGCTGCTGGCCGCGGAGCCCTCCATGTAGCATGGATGGAGTGAGTGCTCCTGTGCCAGGCAAGCTGGGGTCCGGGGACACAGGCAGATAAGCCCGCAGGTGGAGGCCCTGCAGGGCCTGCATTCGCTCAGCAGCCTTGGGACAGTACCCAAAATAGAAACAGTGACAGAAGGGCACCGCAAGGAGGAAACCAGCAAAAGGAGGGGGTGCAAGCACTTCCAATGCCCTGTAATGGGTCAGGGCGGTCAGGATGCACACTCACACCAGACGCAGCCTTGGGCGGTCAGGATATACACGCACATGCGACGCAGCCCTGGGCGGTCAGGATGCACACTCACACCCCGCACAACCCTGGGTGGTCAGGATGCTCACGCACACCCGGCGAAGCCCTGCATGGTCAGGATGCACACGCACACCCAGCGCAGCCCTAGGAGGTCAGGATGCACACTCACACTCCACGCAGCCCTGGGAGGTCGGGATGCACACTCACACCCCACGCAACCCTGGGAGGTCAGGATGCACACTCCCAACTGGCACAGCCCTGGGTGGTCAGGATGCACACTCACACCAGGTGCAGACCTGGGCGGTCAGGATGCGTACTCACCCGGCACTGCCCTGGGCGGTCAGGATGCACACGCACACCGAGCGCAGCCCTGGGCGGTCAGGATGCACACACATACCCGGCGCAGCCCTTGTCAGTCAGGATGCACATGCACACCCGGCGCAGCCCAGGCTGGTCAGGATGAACACTCACACCCTCCATACCTCTGGGTGGTCAGGATGCACAATCACACCTGGTGCATCCTGGGTGGTCAGGATGCACACTTACACCCGGAGCAGCCCTGGGAGGTCAGGAGGCACACTCACACCCAGCACAGCCCTGGACAGTCAGGATGCACACGCACATGCCACGTATCACTGGCTGGTCAGGAAGCATATTCACATCCGGAGCAGCCCTGGGTGGTCATGATGCACACTCACACCCTCCGTACCCCTGGGTGGTCAGGATGCTCACTCACACCCTGCGCAGCCCTGGACGGTCATGATGCACAAGCACACCCAACACAGCCCTTGGTGGTCAGGATGCACACTCACACCTGGCACAGCCCTGGGCGGTCAGGATGCACACTAACACCCTGCGCAGTCCTGGATGGTCAGGATGCACACTCATATCCTCCGTACCCCTGGGTGGTCAGGATGCACACACACACGGCACAGCCCTGGACGGTCAGGATGTACACGCACACCTGGAATAGCCCTGGGCGGTCAGGATGCACACTCACACCCGGCGCAGCCCTGGGTGGTCAGGACGCACACTCACACCCGGTGCAGCCCTGGGTGGTCAGTATGCACACTCACACCCGGCGCAGCCCTGGGCTCTCTGGATGCACACTCACACCCTCCATACCCCTGGGTGGTCAGGATGCACACTCATACACGACACTGCGCTGGACTGTCAGGATGCTCACTCACACACAGTGCAGCCCTGGGGGGCCAGGATGCACACTCACAACCGGCGCAGCTCTGGGTGGTCAGGATGCACTCACACCCGGCGCAGCCCTGGGCTCTCTGGATGCACACTCACACCCAGTGCAGCCCTGGGTGGTCAGGATGCACACTCACACACGACACTGCGCTGGACTGTCAGGATGCTCACTCACACACAGTGCAGCCCTGGGGGGCCAGGATGCACACTCACACCCGGCGCAGCTCTGGGTGGTCAGGATGCACACTCACACCCGGCGCAGCCCTGGGCTCTCTGGATGCACACTCACAACCTCGGTACTCCTGGATGATCAGGATGCATACTCACACACAGCACAGCCCTGGACGGTCAGGATGCACACACACATCCAGAACAGCCCTGGGTGGTCAGGATGCACACTCACATCTGGAGCAGCCCTGGGTGGTCAGGATGCGCACTCACACCCGGCACTGCCCTGGGCGGTCAGGATGCACACGCACACCGAGCGCAGCCCTGGGCGGTCAGGATGCACACGCACACCCAGAGCAGCCCAGGCTGGTCAGGATGAACACTCACACCCTCCGCACCCTTGGGTGGTCAGGATGCACAATCACACCTGGTACATCCTGGGTGGTCAGGATGCACAATCATACCTGGTGCATCCTGGGTGGTCAGGATGCACACTTACACCCGGAGCAGCCCTGGGCGTTCAGGAGGCACACTCACACCCAGCACAGCCCTGGACAGTCAGGATGCACACACACACGCCATGTACCCCTGGCTGGTCAGGATGCACATTCACATCCGGAGAAGCCCTGTGTGTTCATGATGCACACTCACACCCTCCGTACCCCTGGGTGGTCAGGATGCTCACTCACACCCGGCGCAGCCCTGGATGGTCAGGATGCACAAGCACACCCGGCACAGACCTTGGTGGTCAGGATGCACACTCACACCTGGCACAGCCATGGGCGGTCAGGATGCACACTAACACCCTGCGCAGTCCTGGGTGGTCAGGATGCACACTCACACCCTCCGTACCCCTGGGTGGTCAGGATGCACACTCACACACCCCGTGCAGCCCTGGGCGGTCAGGATGCACACACACACCCAGAACAGCCCTGGGTGGTCAGGATGCACACTCACACCCGGAGCAGCCCTGGGCAGTCAGGATGCACACTCACACCCCGCGCAACCCTGGGCAGTCAGGATGCACACTCACACCCGGCGCAGCCCTGGGCGGTCAGATTGCACACTCACCCACCATGCAGCCCTGGGCGGTCAGGATGCACACTCACACCCGGCGCAGCCCTGGGTGGTCTGGATGCACCCGCCATGCAGCCCTAGGTGGTCAGGATGCACACTAACACCCTGCGCAGCCCTGGTCTCTCTGGATGCACACTCACACGCTGCGTACCCCTGGGTGGTCAGGATGCTCACTCACACACAGTGCAGCCCTGGACGGTCAGGATGCACACTCACACCGGGCGCAGCCCTGGGTGGTCAAGATGCAAACTAACATCCTGCGCAGCCCTGGTCTCTCTGGGTGCACACTCACATCCTGCGTACCACTGGGTGTTCAGGATGCTCACTCACACACAGTGCAGCCCTGGGTGGTCAAGATGCAAACTACATTCCTGCGCAGCCCTGGTCTCTCTGGATGCACACTCACATCCTGCGTACCACTGGGTGTTCAGGATGCTCACTCACACACAGTGCAGCCCTGGCGGTCAGGATGCACACTCACACCAGGCGCAGCCCTGGGCGGTTAGGATGAACAGTCACACCCAGTGCAGCCATGGGTGGTCAGGATGCACACTCACACCCGGTGCAGCCCTGGGTGGTCAGGATGTACACTCACACCTGGAGCAGCCCCGGGTGGTCAGGATGCACACTCACACACAGTGCAGCCCTGGGCCGTCAGGAGGCACATTCACACCAGGCGCAGCCCTGGGCGGTCAGGATGTACTCTCACACCCGGCGCAGCCCTGTGTGGTCAGGATGCAGACGCACACCCAGCGCAGCTCTGGGCGGTCAGGATGCACACTCACACCCGGCGCAGCCCTGGGATCTCTAGATGCACACTCACAACCTCCGTACCCCTGGGTGGTCAGCATGCACACTTACACACGGCACAGCCCTGAATGGTCAGGATGCACATGCACATCCAGAACAGCCCTTGGTGGTCAGGATGCACACTCACACCCGGCGCAGCCCTGGGCTTTCAGGATGAACACTCACACCCGGCGCAGCCCTGGGTGGTAAGGATGCACACTAACACCCTGCGCAGCCCTGGTCTCCCTGGATGCACACTAACACCCTGCGCAACCCTGGTCTCCCTGGATGCACACTCACATCCTGCGTACCACTGGGTGGTCAGGATGCTCACTCACCCACAGTGCAGCCATGGGCAGTCAGGATGCATACTCACACCAGGCACAGCCCTGGGAGGTCAGGATGCACAGTCACACCTGGTGCAGCCCTGGGCAGTCAGGATGCACACTCACACCCGGCGCAGCCCAGGACGGTCAGGATGCACACGCACACCCGGAACTGCCCTGCGTGGTCAGGATGCACACTCACACCTGGAGCAGCCCCGGGTGGTCAGGATGCAGATACACACCCAGCGCAGCTATGGGCGGTCAGGATGAAAACTCACACCCGGCGCAGCCCTGGGTGGTCAGGATGAAAACTCACACCCGGCGCAGCCCTGGGCGGTCAGGATGCACACTCACCCCACACACAGCCCTGGGTGGTCAGGATGCAAACTAACATCCTGCGCAACCCTGGTCTCTCTGGATGCACACTCACACCCTGCGTACCACTGGGTGGTCAGGATGCTCACTCACACACAACGCAGCCCTGGGCGGTCAGGGGGCACACTCACACCCGGCGCAGCCCTAGGTGGTCAGGATGCACACTCACACTGGGCGTAGCCCTGGCGGTCAGGATGCACACTCACACTCGGCGCAGCCCTGGGAGGTCAGGATGCACACTCACACCCCACGCATCCCTGGGAGGTCAGGATGCACACTCCCAACTGGCGCAGCCCTGAGTGATCAGGATGCACGATCACACCAGGCGCAGATCTGGGTGGTCAGGATGCGCACTCACACCCAGAGCAGCCATGAGCGGTCAGGATGCACACTCACACCCGGCGCAGCATTGGGCTCTCTGGATGCACACTCACAACCTCCGTACCCCTGGGTGGTCAGGATGCACATTCACACACGGCACAGCCCTGGACGGTAAGGATGCACACGCACATCCAGAACAGCCCTGGGTGGTCAGGATGCACACTCACACCTGGAGCAGCCCTGGGTGGTCAGGATGCAGATGCACACCCAGCGCAGCTATGGGCGGTCAGGATGCACACGCACACCCGGCGCAGCCCAGGCTGGTCAGGATGAACACTCACACCCTCCGTACCCATGGTGGTCAGGATACACAATCACACCTGGTGCATCCTGGGTGGTCAGGATGCACACTTACACCCGGATCAGCCCTAGGCGTTCAGGAGGCACACTCACACCCAGCACTGCCCTGGACAGTCAGGATGCACACGCACACGCCACATACCCCTGGCTGGTCAGGATGCAAATTCACATCTGGAGCAGCCCTGGGTGGTCATGATGCACACTCACACCCTTCATACCACTGGGTGGTCAGGATGCTCACTCACACCCGGCGCAGCCCTGGGCGGTCAGGATGCACACGCACACTGAGCGCAGCCCTGGGTGGTCGGGATGCATACGTACACCCAGAGCAGCCCTCGTCAGTCAGGATGCACACACACACCAGGCGCAGTCCTTGTCAGTCAGGATGCACACACCCCCTCTCCCACCCTGGGTGGTAGGATGCACAATCACATCTGGTGCATCCTGGGTGGTAAGGATGCACACTCACACCCAGTGCAGCCCTGGGTGGTAAGGATACATACTCACACCCGGCGCCGTCCTGCGTGGTCAGAATGCACACGCACACCCGGCGCAGCCCTGAGTGGTCAGGTTGCACACTCACACCCTGCGTACCACTGAGTGGTCAGGCTGCTCATTCACACATGGCGCAGCCCTTGAGGGTCAGGATGCACACTCACACATGGCACAGCCCTGGGCAGTCAGGATGCACACTCACACCCGGCGCAGCCCTGGGCGGTAGGATGTACAGTAACACACTGCTCAGCACTGGGGTCTTTGGATGCACACTCACACCCGGTGCAGCCCTGGGCGTTCAGGATGCACACTCACACCCAGCGCAGCCCTGGTCTCTCTGAATGCACACTCACACCCTCCATACCCCTGGGAGGTCAGGATGCACACTCCCAACCGGCGCAGCCCTGGGCGGTCAGGATGCAAACTAACATCCTGCGCAGTCTTGGTCTCTCTGGATGCACACTCACACCCTGCGTACCAGTGGGTGGTCAGGATGCTCGCTCACACACAGTGCAGCCCTGGGCGGTCAGGATGCACACTCACACCTGGCGCAGCTCTGGGTGGTCAGGGTGCACAATCACACCTGGTGCATCCTGGGTGGTAAGGATGAACACTTACACCCGGAGCAGCCCTGGGCTCTCTGGATGCAACTCACACCCTCCGTACCCCTGGGTGTTCAGGATGCACACTCACACACGGCACAGCCCTGGGCAGTCAGGATGCACACGCACACCAGGAACAGCCCTGGGTGGTCAGGATGCACACTCATACCTGGAGCTGCCCTGGGTGGTCAGGATGGAGACACACACCCAGCGCAGCCCTGGTCGGTCAGGATGAAAACTCACACCTGGTGCAGCCCTGGGCGGTCAGGATGCACACTCACCCCACACGCAGCCCGGGGTGGTCAGGATGCAAACTAACATCCTGCGCAGCCCTGGTCTCTCTGGATGCACACTCACACCCTGCATACCACTGGGTGGGCAGAATGCACTCACACACAGCGCAGCCCTGGGTGGTCAGGATGCACACTCACACCCGGCGCAGCCCTAGGTGGTCAGGATGCACACTAACATCCTGCGCAGCCCTGGTCTCTCTGGATGCACACTCACACCCTGCGTACCACTGGGTGGTCAGGATGCTCACTCACATCCTGCATACCACTGGGTGGTCAGGATGCTCACTCATACACATTGCAGCCCTGGCGGTCAGGATGCACACTCACACCAGGCACAGCCCTGGGAGGTCAGGATGCAAACTAACAGCCTGCGCAGCCCTGGTCTCTCTGGATGCACACTCACATCCTGCGTACCACTGGGTAGTCAGGATGCTCACTCATACACAGTGCAGCCCTGGCAGTCAGGTTGCACACTCACACGAGGCGCAGCCCTGGGTGGTCAGGATGAACACTCACACCCATTGCAGCCATGGGCGGTCAGGATGCACACTCACACCTGGAGCAGCCCCGGGTGGTCAGGATGCAGATGCACACCCAGTGCAGCTATGGGCAGTCAGGATGAAAACTCACACCCGGCGCAGCCCTGGTCTCTCTGGATGCACACTCACACCCTGCGTACCACTGGGTGGTCAGGATGCTCACTCACACACAACGCAGCCCTGTGCGGTCAGGAGGCACACTCACACCAGGCGCAGCCCTGGGCAGTCAGGATGCACACTCACACCCGGCTCAGCCCTGGGAGGTCAGGATGCACACTCAAACCTCATGCAGCCCTGGGAGGTAAGGATGCACACTCACACCCGGCGCAGCATTGGGCTCTCTGGATGCACACTCACAACCTCCGTACCCCTGGGTGGTCAGGATGCACACTCACACCTGGAGCAGCCCCGGGTGGTCAGGATGCAGATGCACACCCAGCGCAGCTATGGGCGGTCAGGATGCACACGCACACCCGGCGCAGCCCAGGCTGGTCAGGATGAACACTCACACCCTCCGTACCCCTGGGTGGTCAGGATACACAATCACACCTGGTGCATCCTGGGTGGTCAGGATGCACACTTACACCCGGATCAGCCCTAGGCGTTCAGGAGGCACACTCACACCCAGCACAGCCCTGGACAGTCAGGATGCACACGCACACGCCACGTACCCCTGGCTGGTCAGGATGCAAATTCACATCTGGAGCAGCCCTGGGTGGTCATGATGCACACTCACACCCTTCATACCACTGAGTGGTCAGGATGCTCACTCACACCTGGCGCAGCCCCGGGCGGTCAGGATGCACAAGCACACCTGGCACAGCCCTTGGTGGTCAGGATGCACACTAACACCCTGCGCAGTCCTGGGTGGTCAGGATGCACACTCACACCCTCCGAACCCTTGGGTGGTCAGGATGCACACTCACACCGGCACAGCCCTGGGCGGTCAGGATGCACACTAACACCCGGCGCAGCCCTGGGCTCTCTGGATGCACACTCACACCCGGTGCAGCCCTGGGCGGTCAGGATGCACACTCACACCCGGCACAGCCCTGGGCGGTCAGGATGCACACGCACATGCCACGCAGCCCTGGGTGCTCAGGATGCACACTCACACCCTGCGCAGCCTTGGTCTCTCTAGATGCACACTCACACCCTGCGTACCACTGGGTGGTCAGGATGCTCACTCACACACAGTACAGCCCTGGGCAGTCAGGATCACACTCACACCCGGCGCAGCCTTGGGCTCTCTGGATGCACACTGACAACCTCCATACCCCTGGGTGGTCAGGATGCACACTCACACACGGCATAGCCCTGGACAGTCAGGAGGCACACGCACACCCCACGCAGCCCTGGGAGGTCAGGATGCACACTCATAACCCACGCAGCCCTGGGAGGTCAGGATGCACACTCACACCCCACGCAGCCCTGGGTGGTCTGGATGCACACTCACACCCGGCACAGCCCTGGGCGGTCAGGATGCGCACTCAGCCCCGGTACTGCCCTGGGCGGTCAGGATGCACACGCACACCGAGCGCAGCCCTGGGCGGTCCGGATGCACACGCACACCCGGAGCAGCCCTCGTCAGTCAGGATGCGCACACACACCAGGCGCAGTCCTTGTCAGTCAGGATGCACACGCCCCCTCTCCCACCCTGGGTGGTAGGATGCACAATCACATCTGGTGCATCCTGGGTGGTAAGGATGCACACTCACACCCAGTGCAGCCCTGGGTGGTAAAGATACATACTCACACCCGGCGCTGCCCTGCGTGGTCAGAATGCACACGCACACCCGGCGCAGCCCTGCGTGGTCAGGATGCACACTCACACCCTGCGCAGCCCTGGTCTCTCTGGATGCACACTCACACCCTGCGTACCAGTGGGTGGTCAGGATGCTCACTCACACACAGTGCAGCCCTGGGCGGTCAGGATGCACACTCACACCAGGCGCAGCCCTGGGCGGTCAGGATGCACACTCACACCTGGCGCAGCTCTGGGTGGTCAGGATGCACAATCACACCTGGTGCATCCTGGGTGGTAAGGATGCACACTTACACCCGGAGCAGCCCTGGGCTCTCTGGATGCAACTCACACCCTCCGTACCCCTGGGTGTTCAGGATGCACACTCACACACGGCACAGCCCTGGGCGGTCAGGATGCACACGCACACCAGGAACAGCCCTGGGTGGACAGGATGCACACTCACATCCAGCGCAACCCTGGGCGGTCAGGATGCACACTCACACCCGGCGCAGCCCTGGGCAGTCAGGATGCACACTCACACCCGGCGCAGCCCTGTGTGGTAAGGATACATACTCACACCAGTGCAGCTTTTGGTGGTCAGGATGCACACTCACACCCCACGCAGCACTGGGAGGTCATGATGCACACTCACACCCGGCGCAGCCCTGGGCAGTCAGGATGCACACTGACCCCCTGCGCAGCCCTGGTCTCTCTGGATGCACACTCACACCCTGCGTACCACTGGGTGGTCAGGATGCTCAATCACACACAGTGGAGCCGTGTGCGGTCAGGATGCATACTCACACCAGGCGCAGCACTGGGCGGTCAGGATGCACTCTCACACCCGGAGAAGCCCTGGGCGGTCAGGATGCACAGTCACACCCGGCGCTGCACTGGGCGGTCAGGATGCAAACTCACACCCGGAGAAGCCCTGGGAGATTAGGATGCACACTCACACTCCATGCAGACATGGGTGTTCAGGATGCACAGTCACACCTGGGACAGCCCAGGGTGGTCAGGATGCACACTCACACCCTCTGTTCCTCTGGGTGGTCAGGATGCACACTCACACCCGGCACAGCCCTGGGCTCTCTGGATGCACACTCGCACCCGGCGCAGCCCTGGGCTCTCTGGATGCACACTTGCACCCGGCGCAGCCCTGGACAGTCAGGATGCACACTCACACCCTCCGTACGCCTGGGTGGTCAGGATGCACACTCACACCTGGCGCAGCCCTTGGTGGTCAGGATGTACACTAACACCCTGCGCAGCCCTGGGCTCTCTTGATGCACACACACACCCTCCGTACCCCTGGGTGGACAGGATGCACACTCACACCCGGCGCAGCCCTGCGTGGTCAGGATGCAAACGCACAACCATCGCAGGCCTGCGTGGTCAGGATGTACACTCACACCCTGCGTACCACTGGGTGGTCAGGATGCTCATTCACACACGGCGCAGCCCTTGGTGGTTAGGATGCACACTCACACCTGGGACAGCCCTGGACGGTCAGGTTGCACACTAACACCCTGCGCAGCCCTGTGTGGTCATGATGCACACTCACGCCCTCTGTACCCCTGGATGGTCAGGATGCACACTCACAACCTGCACAGCCCTCAGTGGTCCGGATGCACACTCACACCCTCTGTACTTCTGGGTGGTCAGGATGCACACTCACACCCAGTGCAGCCCTGGGCTCTCTGGATGCACACTCACACTCAGCGCAACCCTGGACGGTCAGGATGCACACGCACACCCGGAACAGCCCTGGGTGCTCAGGATGCACACTCACACCTGGTGCAGCCCTGGGTGATCAGGATGCACACGCACAACTAGCACAGCACTGGAGGGTCAGGATTCACACTCACACCCGGCGCAGCCCTGGGCAGTCAGGATGCACACTCACACCCGGCGCAGCCCTGGGCAGTCAGGATGCACACTTACACACCAGCGCAGCCCGGGTGGTCAGGATGCACACTAACACCTTGTGCAGCCCTGGGATCTCTGGATGCACACTAACACCCTGCGCAGCCCTGGGCTGTCAGGATGCACACTCACACACCCTTCACAGCCCGGGGTGGTCAGAATGCACACTCACACACCGCACAGCCCTGGACGGTCAGGATGCACATGCACACCCAGTACAGCCCTGCGTGGTCAGGATGCACACTCACACCCGGAGCAGCCCTGGGCGGTCAGGATGCACACTCACACCCGGCGCAGCCCTGGGCGGTCAGGATGCACACTCACACCCAGCGCAGCCCTGTGCGGTCAGGATGCACACTCACCCACCACGCAGCCCTGGGTGGTCAGGATGCACACTAACACCTGCGCGCAGCCCTGGGTGGTCAGGATGCACACTCACACCCGGCGCAGCCCTGGGTGGTCAGGATGCACACTCACACCCGGCGCAGCCCTGGGTGGTCAGGATGCACACTAACACCCTGCGCAGCCCTGGGCTCTCTGGATGCACACTCACTCCCTCTGTACACCTGGGTGGTCAGGATGCACACTCACAATGGCGCAGCCCTGGGCGGTCAGGATGCACACTCACACCCGGCGCAGCCCTGGGTGGTCAGGATGCACACTCACACCCGGCGCAGCCCTGGGCGGTCAGGATGCACACTCACACCCGGTGCAGCCCTGGGTGGTCAGGATGGACACGCACACTAAGCACAGCCCTGGGAGGTCAGGATGAAAACTCACACCCAGCGCAGCCCTGGGTGGTCAAGATGCACACACAAACCCGGCGCATCCCCTGGGTGGTCAGGATGCACACACACACACAAACCCGGAGCATCCCTGGGTGGTCAGGATGCACACGCAAACCCGGCGCAGCCCTGGACTGTCAGGATGCACACTCACACTGGAGTAGCCCTGGGTGGTGCAGATGCACATGCACACCCGGCGCAGCCCTGGGTGGTCAGGATGCACACTCACACCCGGCGCAGCCCTGGGTGGTCAGGATGCACACTCACACCTGGCGCAGCCCTGGACGGTCAGGATGCACACTCACACCCGGCGCAGCCCTGGGTGGTCAGGATGCACACTCACACCCGGCGCAGCCCTGGGTGGGTCAGGATGCACACTCACACCCGGCGCAGCCCTGGGTGGTCAGGATGCACACACTCACACCCGGCGCACCCCTGGGCTGGTCAGGATGCACACTCACACCCGGCGCAGCCCTGGGTGGTCAGGATGCACACTCACACCCGGCGCAGCCCTGGGTGGTCAGGATGCACACTCACACCTGGCGCAGCCCTGGGTGGTCAGGATGCACACTCACACCCGGCGCAGCCCTGGGTGGTCAGGATGCACACTCACACCCTGCGCAGCCCTGGGGGTCAGGATGCACACTCACACCCTGCGCACCCCTGGGTGGTCAGGATGCACACTCACACACGGCACAGCCCTGGGCGGTCAGGATGCACACTCACACCTGGTGCAGCCCTGGGTGGTCAGGATGCACACTCACACCTGGCGCAGCCCTGGGCTGGTCAGGATGCACACTCACACCCGGCGCAGCCCTGGGTGGTCAGGATGCACACTCACACCTGGTGCAGCCCTGGGTGGTCAGGATGCACACTCACACCCGGCGCAGCCCTGGGTGGTCAGGATGCACACTCACACCTGCGCAGCCCTGGGCTCTCTGGATGCACACTCACACCCGGCGCAGCCCTGGGTGGTCAGGATGCACACACACACACCCGGCGCAGCCCTGGGCGGTCAGGATGCACACTCACACCCGGCGCAGCCCTGGGTGGTCAGGATGCACACTCACACCCGGCGCAGCCCCTGGGTGGTCAGGATGCACACTCACACCAGCGCAGCCCTGGCTGGTCAGGATGCACACTCACACCCTGCTGCAGCCCCTGGGTGGTCAGGATGCACACTCACACCCGGCGCAGCCCCTGGGTGGTCAGGATGCACACTCACACCCGGCGCAGCCCTGGGTGGTCAGGATGCACACTCACACACCTGGCGCAGCAGCCCTGGGCGGTCAGGATGCACACTTACACACACCCGGCGCAGCCCTGGGTGGTCAGGATGCACACTCACACCCGGTGCAGCCCTGGGGGTGGTCAGGATGCACACTCACACCCGGCGCAGCCCTGGGTGGTCAGGATGCACACTCACACCCTGGCGCAGCCCTGGGCGGTCAGGATGCACACTCACACCCGGCACAGCCCTGGGTGGTCAGGATGCACACTCACACCCGGCGCAGCCCTGGGTGGTCAGGATGCACACTCACACCTGGCGCAGCCCTGGGTGGTCAGGATGCACACTCACACCCGGCGCAGCCCTGGGTGGTCAGGATGCACACTCACACCCGGCGCAGCCCTGGGCGGTCAGGATGCACACTCACACCCTGCGCAGCCCTGGGTGGTCAGGATGCACACTCACACCTGGCGCAGCCCTGGGTGGTCAGGATGCACACTCACACCCGGCGCAGCCCTGGGGTGGTCAGGATGCACACTCACACACTGGCGCAGCCCTGGGTGGTCAGGATGCACACTCACACCCGGCGCAGCCCTGGGCGGTCAGGATGCACACTCACACCTGGCGCAGCCCTGGGTGGTCAGGATGCACACTCACACCCGGCGCAGCCCTGGGTGGTCAGGATGCACACTCACACACCTGGCGCAGCCCTGGGTGGTCAGGATGCACACTCACACCCAGCGCAGCCCTGGGTGGTCAGGATGCACACTCACACCCGGCGCAGCCCTGGGTGGTCAGGATGCACACTCACACCCCCGGCGCAGCCCTGGGTGGTCAGGATGCACACTCACACCTGGCGCAGCCCTGGGTGGTCAGGATGCACACTCACACACCCTGCACAGCCCTGGGTGGTCAGGATGCACACTCACACACCTGGCGCAGCCCTGGGTGGTCAGGATGCACACTCACACCCGGCGCAGCCCTGGGTGGTCAGGATGCACACTCACACACCCGGCGCAGCCCTGGGTGGTCAGGATGCACACTCACACCCTGCGCAGCCCCTGGGTGGTCAGGATGAAGACTCATACCCAGCACACCCCTGGGTGGTCAGGATTAACACTCAAACCAGGCACAGCCCTGAGTGGTCAGGATGCACACTCACACCCGGGCGCAGCCCTGGGTGGTCAGGATGCACACTCACTCACACCCCTGCGCAGCCCTGGGTGGTCAGGATGCACACTCACACCCGGCGCAGCCCTGGGTGGTCAGGATGCACACTCACACCCGGCGCAGCCCTGGGTGGTCAGGATGCACACTCACACACCCGGCGCAGCCCTGGGTGGTCAGGATGCACACTCACACCCGGCGCAGCCCAGCCTGGGCGGTCAGGATGCACACTCACACCCTGGCGCAGCCCTGGGTGGTCAGGATGCACACTCACACCCGGCGCAGCCCTGGGTGGTCAGGATGCACACTCACACCCGGCGCAGCCCTGGGTGGTCAGGATGCACACTCACACCTGGCGCAGCCCTGGGCGGTCAGGATGCACACTCACACCTGGCGCAGCCCTGGGTGGTCATGATGCACACTCACACACGGCACAGCCCTGGGTGGTCAGGATGCACACACTCACACTGGCGCAGCCCCTGGGGTGGTCAGGATGCACACTCACACCCGGCGCAGCCCTGGGGTGGTCAGGATGCACACTCACACCTGGCGCACCCCTGGGTGGTCAGGATGCACACTCACACCCGGCGCAGCCCCTGGGTGGTCAGGATGCACACTCACACCCGGCGTGCAGCCCTGGGTGGTCAGGATGCACACTCACACCCGGCGCAGCCCCTGGGTGGTCAGGATGCACACTCACACCCGGCGCAGCCCTGGGTGGTCAGGATGCACACTCACACCCTGCGCAGCCCTGGGTGGTCAGGATGCACACTCACAGCCCTGGGTGGGTCAGGATGCACACTCACACCCGGCGCAGCCCTGGGTGGTCAGGATGCACACTCACACCCGGCGCAGCCCTGGGTGGTCAGGATGCACACTCACACCCTGGCGCAGCCCTGGGTGGTCAGGATGCACACACTCACACCCGGCGCAGCCCTGGGTGGTCAGGATGCACACTCACACCCTGCGCAGCCCTGGGTGGTCAGGATGCACACTCACACCCTGGCGCAGCCCCCTGGGTGGTCAGGATGCACACACTCACACCCGGCGCAGCCCTGGGTGGTCAGGATGCACACACACACCTGGCGCAGCCCTGGGTGGTCAGGATGCACACTCACACCCGGCGCAGCCCTGGGTGGTCAGGATGCACACTCACACCCGGCGCAGCCCCTGGGTGGTCAGGATGCACACTCACACCTGGTGCAGCCCTGGGTGGTCAGGATGCACACTCACACCGGCGCAGCCCTGGGTGGTCAGGATGCACACACTCACACCGGCGCAGCCCTGGGTGGTCAGGATGCACCACACACACCTGGTGCAGCCCTGGGTGGTCAGGATGCACACTCACACCTGCGCAGCCCTGGGTGGTCAGGATGCACACTCACACACCTGCGCAGCCCTGGGTGGTCAGGATGCACACTCACACCTGCGCAGCCCTGGTGGTCAGGATGCACACTCACACCCGGCGCAGCCCTGGGTGGTCAGGATGCACACTCACACCCGGCGCAGCCCTGGGTGGTCAGGATGCACACTCACACCCGGCGCAGCCCTGGGTGGTCAGGATGCACACTCTCACCCGGCGCAGCCCTGGGTGGTCAGGATGCACACTCACACCCGGCGCAGCCCTGGGTGGTCAGGATGCACACTCACACCCGGCGCAGCCCTGGGTGGTCAGGATGCACACTCACACCCGGCGCAGCCCTGGGTGGTCAGGATGCACACTCACACCCTGGCGCAGCCCTGGGTGGTCAGGATGCACACTCACACCCTGCGCAGCCCTGGGTGGTCAGGATGCACACTCACACCCGGCGCAGCCCTGGGTGGTCAGGATGCACACTCACACCCGGCGCAGCCCTGGGTGGTCAGGATGCACACTCACACCCGGCGCAGCCCTGGGTGGTCAGGATGCACACTCACACCCTCCGTACCCCTGGGTGGTCAGGATGCACACTCACACCCGGCGCAGCCCTGGGTGGTCAGGATGCACACACTCACCCTGGTGCAGCCCTGGGTGGTCAGGATGCACACTCACACCCGGTGCAGCCCTGGGGGTCAGGATGCACACTCACACCTGGCGCAGCCCTGGGTGGTCAGGATGCACACTCACACCCGGCGCAGCCCTGGGTGGTCAGGATGCACACTCACACCCGGCGCGCACCCCTGGGTGGTCAGGATGCACACTCACACCCGGCGCAGCCCTGGGTGGTCAGGATGCACACTCACACACCCGGCGCAGCCCTGGGTGGTCAGGATGCACACTCACACCCGGCGCAGCCCTGGGTGGTCAGGATGCACACTCACACACCCGGCGCAGCCCCTGGTGGTCAGGATGCACACTCACACCTGGCGCAGCCCTGGGTGGTCAGGATGCACACTCACACCCGGCGCAGCCCTGGGTGGTCAGGATGCACACTCACACACCTGGTGCAGCCCTGGGTGGTCAGGATGCACACTCACACCTGGCGCAGCCCTGGGTGGTCAGGATGCACACTCACACACCAGGTGCAGCCCTGGGGGTCTCAGGATGCACACTCACACACCGGCGCAGCCCTGGGTGGTCAGGATGCACACTCACACCTGGCGCAGCCCTGGGCGGTCAGGATGCACACTCACACCTGGCCGCACAGCCCTGGGTGGTCAGGATGCACACTCACACCCGGGCGCAGCCCTGGGTGGTCAGGATGCACACTCACACCTGCACAGCCCTGAGCGGTCAGGATGCACACTCACACCCTGGCGCAGCCCTGGGCAGTCAGGATGCACACTCATACCCGGCGCAGCCCTGGGTGGTCAGGATGCACACTCACACACCCTGGCGCAGCCCTGGGTGGTCAGGATGCACACTCACACACCCTGGCGCAGCCCTGGGTGGTCAGGATGCACACTCACACCCGGCGCAGCCCTGGTGGGGTCAGGATGCACACTCACACCCTGGCGCAGCCCCTGGGTGGTCAGGATGCACACACTCACACCCACGCAGCCCTGGGTGGTCAGGATGCACACTCACACCTGGCGCAGCCCTGGGAGGTCAGGATGCACACTCACACCCCTGCGCGCAGCCCTGGGTGGTCAGGATGCACACTCACACCCGGCGCAGCCCTGGGTGGTCAGGATGCACACTCACACCGGCGCAGCACTGGGTGGTCAGGATGCACACTCACACCCGGCACGCACCCTGGGTGGTCAGGATGCACACTCACACCTGGCGCAGCCCTGGGCGGTCAGGATGCACACTCACACGTGGTGCAGCCCTGGGTGGTCAGGATGAAAACTCACACCCGGCGCAGCCCTGGGTGGTCAGGATGCACACTCACACCCAGCGCAGCCCTGGGTGGTCAGGATGCACACTCACACCCGGCGCAGCCCCTGGGTGGTCAGGATGCACACTCACACCCGGAGCAGCCCTGGGTGGTCAGGATGCACACTCACACCCAGCACAGCCCTGGTGGTCAGGATGCACACTCACACCCGCCACGTACCCCTGGCGGGTCAGGATGCACATTCACACCCGGCGCAGCCCTGGATGGTCAGGATGCACACTCACACCCAGCGCAGCCCTGGGTTCTCTGGATGCACACTCACACCCTCCGTACCCCTGGGTGGTCAGGATGCACACTCACACCCGGCGCAGCCCTGGGCGGTCAGGATGCACACTAACACACCTGGCGCAGCCCTGGGTGGTCAGGATGCACACTCACACCCGGTGCAGCCCTGGACGGTCAGGATGCACACTCACAACCTGCGCAGCCCTGGGCTCTCTGGATGCACACTCACACCTGGCGCAGCCCTGGGCGGTCAGGATGCACACTCACACCCTGTGTACCACTGGGTGGTCAGGATGCTCACTCACACATGGCGCAGCCCTGGGTGGTCAGGATGCACACTCACACCCGGCACAGCCTTGGGCGGTCAGGATGCACACTCACACCCGTGGTGCAGCACTGGGCGGTCAGGATGAAAACTCACACCCGGCGCAGCCCTGCGTGGTCAGGATGCACACTCACACCCAGCGCAGCCCTGGACAGTCAGGATGCACACGCACACCCGGCGTACCCCTGGCGGGTCAGGATGCACATTCACACCTGGCGCAGCCCTGGATGGTCAGGATGCACACTCACACCTGCGCAGCCCTGGGCTGGTCTGGATGCACACTCACACCCTCCGTACCCCTGGGCGGTCAGGATGCACACTCACACCCGGCGCAGCCCTGGGCGGTCAGGATGCACACTCACACCCTGCGCAGCCCTGGGTGGTCAGGATGCACATTCACACCCGGTGCAGCCCTGGACGGTCAGGATGCACACTCACACCCTGCGCAGCCCTGGGTGGTCAGGATGCACACTCACATCCGGCGCAGCCCTGGGTGGTCAGGATGCACACTCACACCAGGCGCAGCCCTGGGTGGTCAGGATGCACACTCACACACCGGCGCAGCCCTGTGTGGTCAGGATGCACACTCACACCCGGCGCAGCCCTGCGTGGTCAGGATGCACACTCACACCCGGCGCAGCCCTGGGTGGTCAGGATGCACACTCGCACCCGGCGCAGCACTAGCTGGTCAGGATGCACACTCACATCTGGTGCAACCCTGCACCGTCACGATGCACACGCACACCCGGCCAGGCCCTGCGTGGTCAGGATGCACACGCACACCTGGCGCAGCCCTGAGTGGTCAGGATGCACCCTCACACCCTGCTTACCACTGGGTGGTCAGGATGGTCATTCATACACGGCACAGTCCTGCGTGGTCAGGATGGATACTCACACCCTCTGTATCCCTGGGTGGTCAGGTTGCACACTCACACCCGGTACAGCCCTGGGCTTTCTGGATGCACACTCAAACCCGGGCAGCCCTGGGTTCTCTGGATGCACACTCACACCTGGCGCAGCCCTGGGTGGTCAGGATGCACACTCACACCCCACGCAGCCCTGGGAGGTCAGGATGCACACTCACACCCCATGCAGCCCTGGGAGGTCAGGATTCACACTCACACCCCACGCAGCCCTCGGGAGTCAGTATGCACACTCACACCCCTACCCAGCCCTGGGAGGTCAGGATGCACACTCATACCCCACGCAGTCCTTGGTGGTCAGGATGCACACTCACACCAGCCGCAAACCTGGGCGGTCAGGTTGTCCACTCACACCCGGCACTACCCTGGGCGGTCAGGATGCACACGCACACTGAGCGCAGCCCTTGGCGGTCAGTATGCACACACACACCCGGCGCAGCCCTCGTCAGTCAGGATGCACACGCACACCCGGCGCAGCCCAGGCTGGTCAGGATGAACACTCAGACCCAGCGCAGCTCTGGGTGGTCAGGATGCACAATCACACTTGGTGCATTTTGGGTGGTAAGGATGCACATTTACACCCGGAGCAGCCCTGGGCAGTCAGTAGGCACGCTCACACCCAGCACAGCCCTGGACAGTCAGGATGCACACGCACACGCCACGTACCCCTGGCAGTTCAGGATTCACATTCTCATCTGGAACAGCCCTGGGCGGTCAGGATGGACACTAACACCCTATGCAACCCTGGGTTGTCAGGATGCACATTCACACCCGGTGTAGCCCTGGGCTCTCTGGATGCACACTCACACCCGGCGCAGCTCTGGGAAGTCAGGATGCACACTCACACCCGGCTCAGCCCTGGACGGTCAGGATGCACACTCACACCCAGCGCAGCCCTTGTCTCTCTGGATGCACACTCACACCTTCCGTACCCCTGGGTGGTCAGGATGCACACTTACACCCGGCGCGGCCCTGGACGGTCAGGATGCACACTCACACCCTGCGTACCACTGGGTGGTCAGAATGCTCATTCACACATGGCGCAGCCCTGGGTGGTCAGGATGCAGAATCACACCAGGCGCAGCCCTGGGCAGGTCAGGATGCATACTCACACCCGGCGCCACCCTGGGTAGTAAGGATACATACTCACCCTGTGCAGCAATGGGTGGTCAGGATGCACACGCACACCCGGCTCAGCCCTGCGTGGTCAGGATGCACACACACACCCGGCGCAGCCCTGCGTGTTCAGGATGCACCCTCACACTCTGCTGACCACTGGGTGGTCAGGATGGTCATTCATACACGGCGCAGCCCTGGTTGGTCAGGATGCACACTCACACCTGTCCAAGCCCTGGGCAGTCAAGATGCACACTCACACCCTGCGCAGCCCTGGGTGGTCAGGATGGACACTCACACCCTCTGTACCCCTGGGTGGTCAGGTTGCACACTCACACCTGGTGCAGCCCAGGGCTCTCTGGATGCACACTAACACCTGGCGCAGCCCTGGGCTCTCTGGATGCACACTCACACCTGGCGCAGCCCTGGGTGGTCAGGATGCACACTCACACCCCATGCAGCCCTGGGAGGTCAGGATGCACACTCACACCCCATGCAGCCCTGGGAGGTCAGGATTCACACTCACACCCCACGCAGCCCTGGGCGGTCAGGATGCACACTCACACCCCACGCAGTCCTTGGTGGTCAGGATGCACACTCACACCAGCCGCAGACTGGGCGGTCAGGTTGTGCACTCACACCGGCACTACCCTGGGCGGTCAGGATGCACACGCACACTGAGCGCAGCCCTGGGCGGTCAGTATGCACACACACACCGGGCGCAGCCCTCGTCAGTCAGGATGCACACGCACACCCGGCGCAGCCCAGTCTGGTCAGGATGAACACTCAGACCCAGCGCAGCTCTGGGTGGTCAGGATGCACAATCACACTTGGTGCATCTTGGATGGTAAGGATGCACATTTACACCCGGAGCAGCCCTGGGCAGTCAGTAGGCACACTCACACCCAGCACAGCCCTGGACAGTCAGTATGCACACGCACACGCCACGTACCAACTGGCGGGTCAGGATTCACATTCACATCAGGAGCAGCCCTGGATGGTCAGGATGCACACTCAGACCCAGCGCAGCCCTGGGCTCTCTGGATGCACACTCACACCCTCCGTACCTCTGGGAGGTCAGGATACACATTCACACCCGGCGCAGTCCTGGGCGGTCAGGATGCACACTAACACACTGCGCAGCCTTGGGTGGTCAGGATGCACATTCATACCCGGTGCAGCCCTTGACGGTCAGTAGGCACACTCACACCCAGCACAGCCCTGGACAGTCAGGATGCACACGCACACCTGGCGCAGCCCTGCGTGGTCAGGATGCACCCTCACACCCTGCTTACCACTGGGTGGTCAGGATGGTCATTCATACACGGCGCAGCCCTGGGTGGTCAGGATGGATACTCACACCCTCTGTACCCCTGGGTGGTCAGGTTGCACACTCACACCCGGTGCAGCCCTGGGCTCTCTGGATGCACACTCATACCCGGCGAAGCCCTGGGCGGTCAGGATGGACACTAACACCCTATGCAACCCTGGGTTGTCAGGATGCACATTCACACCCGGTGTAGCCCTGGGCTCTCTGGATGCACAGACACCCGGCGCAGCTCTGGGAAGTCAGGATGCACACTCACACCCGGCTCAGCCCTGGACGGTCAGGATGCACACTCACACCCAGCGCAGCCCTTCTCTCTCTGGATGCACACTCACACCTTCCGTACCCCTCGGTGGTCAGGATGCACACTTACACCCGGCGCGGCCCTGGATGGTCAGGATGCACATTCACACCCTGCGTACCACTGGGTGGTCAGAATGCTCATTCACACATGGCGCAGCCCTGGGTGGTCAGGATGCAGAATCACACCAGGCGCAGCCCTGGGCAGGTCAGGATGCATACTCACACCCGGCGCCACCCTGGGTAGTAAGGATACATACTCACCCTGTGCAGCAATGGGTGGTCAGGATGCACACGCACACCCGGTGCAGCCCTGCGTGTTCAGGATGCACCCTCACACCCTGCTGACCACTGGGTGGTCAGGATGGTCATTCATACAAAGCGCAGCCCTGGGTGGTCAGGATGCACACTCACACCTGTCCAAGCCCTGGGCAGTCAAGATGCACACTCACACTCTGCGCAGCCCTGGGTGGTCAGGATGGACACTCACACCCTCTGTACCCCTGGGTGGTCAGGTTGCACACTAACACCCGGCGCAGCCCTGGGCTCTCTGGATGTACACTCAAACCAAGGCAGCCCTGGGCTCTCTGGATGCACACTCACACCTGGCACAGCCCAGGGTGGTCAGGATGCACATTCACACCCCATGCAGCCCTCGGCGGTCAGTATGCACACTCACACCCCACGCTGCTCTGGGAGGTCAGGATGCACACTCACACCCCACGCAGCCCTGGGAGGTCAGGATGCACACTCACACCCCACGCAGCCCTGGGAGGTCAGGATTCACATTCACACACCACGCAGCCCTCGGGAGTCAGTATGCACACTCACACCCCACGCTGCCCTGGGAGGTCAGGATGCACACTCATACCCCACGCAGTCCTTGCTGGTCAGGATGCACACTCACACCAGCCGCAGACCTGGGCGGTCAGGTTGTGCACTCACACCCGGTACTACCCTGGGCGGTCAGGATGCACACGCACACTGAGCGCAGCCCTGGGCGGTCAGTATGCACACACACACCGGGCGCAGCCCTCGTCAGTCAGGATGCACACACACACCCGGCGCAGCCCAGTCTGGTCAGGATGAACACTCAGACCCAGCGCAGCTCTGGGTGGTCAGGATGCACAATCACACTTGGTGCATCTTGGATGGTAAGGATGCACATTTACACCCAGAGCAGCCCTGGGCGGTCAGTAGGCACACTCACACCCAGCACAGCCCTGGACAGTCAGGATGCACACGCACACGCCACGTACCCCTGGTGGGTCAGGATGCACATTCACATCTGGAGCAGCCCTGGGCGGTCAGGATGCACACTCACACCCAGTGCAGCCCAGGGCTCTCTGGATGCACACTCATACCCGGCGAAGCCCTGGGCAGTCAGGATGGACACTAACACCCTATGCAGCCCTGGGTTGGTCAGGATGCACATTCACACCCGGTGTAGCCCTGGGCTCTCTGGATGCACACTCACACCCGGCGCAGCTCTGGGCAGTCAGGATGCACACTCACACCCGGCTCAGCCCTGGACGGTCAGGATGCACACTCACACCCAGCGCAGCCCTTGTCTCTCTGGATGCACACTCACACCTTCCGTACCCCTCGGTGGTCAGGATGCACACTTACATCCGGCGCGGCCCTGGACGGTCAGGATGCACACTCACACCCTGCATACCACTGGGTGGTCAGAATGCTCATTCACACATGGCGCAGCCCTGGGTGGTCAGGATGCACACTCACACCCGGCTCAGCCCTGGACGGTCAGGATGCACACTCACACCCAGCGCAGGTCAGGATGCACACTCACACCTTCCGTACGGTGGTCAGGATGCACACTCACATCCGGCGCGGCCCTGGACGGTCAGGATGCACACTCACACCCTGCATACCACTGGGTGGTCAGAATGCTCATTCACACATGGCGCAGCCCTGGGTGGTCAGGATGCACACTCACACCCGGCTCAGCCCTGGACGGTCAGGATGCACACTCACACCCAGCGCAGCCCTTGTCTCTCTGGATGCACACTCACACCTTCCGTACCCCTGGGTGGTCAGGATGCACACTTACATCCGGCGCGGCCCTGGACGGTCAGGATGCACACTCACACCCTGCATACCACTGGGTGGTCAGAATGCTCATTCACACATGGCGCAGCCCTGGGTGGTCAGGATGCATACTCACACCCGGCGCCACCCTGGGTAGTAAGGATACATACTCACCCAGTGCAGTAATGGGTGGTCAGGATGCACACGCACACCCGGCGCAACCCTGCGTGTTCATGATGCACCCTCACACTCTGCTGACCACTGGGTGGTCAGGATGGTCATTCATACAAGGCGCAGCCCTGGTTGGTCAGGATGCACACTCACACCTGTCCAAGCCCTGGGCAGTCAAGATGCACACTCACACCCTGCGCAGCCCTGGGTGGTCAGGATGGACACTCACACCCTCTGTACCCCTGGGTGGTCAGGTTTCACACTCACACCCGGTGCAGCCCTGGGCTCTCTGGATGCACACTAACACCCGGCGCAGCCCTGGGCTCTCTGGATGTACACTCAAACCCAGGCAGCCCTGGGCTCTCTGGATGCACACTCACACCCTCCGTATCTCTTGGTGGTCAGGATACACATTCACACCTGGTGCAGCCCTGGGCGGTCAAGATGCACACTAACACACTGCGCAGCCTTGGATGGTCAGGATGACATTCACACCCGGTGCAGCCCTGGGCTCTCTGGATGCACACTCACACCTGGCACAGCTCTGGGGGGTCACGATGCACACTCACATCCGGCGCAGCCCTGGATAGTCAGGATGCACACTCACACCCACCGCAGCCCTTGGCTCTCTGGATGCACACTCACACCTTCCATACCCCTGGGTGGTCAGAATGCACACTAATACCTTGCACAGCCCTGGGCGGTCAGGATGCACACTCACACACGGCACAGCCCTGGACGGTCAGGATGCACACAGAAACCCGGCGCATCTCTGGGCGGTCAGGATGCACACACAAATCCGGCGCATCCCTGGGAGGTCAGGATGCACATACAAACCTGGCGCAGTCCTGGATTGTCAGGATGCACGCTCACACGGGGTAGCCCTGGGTGGTCCAGATGCACATGCACACGTGGCGCAGCCCTTGGAGGTCAGGATGCACACTCACATTCTCCGTACCCCTGTGTGGTCCGGATGCTCACTCATACCCGGCACAGCCTTAGATGGTCAGGATGCACACGCACACCCGGCACAGCCCTTGGTGGTCAGGATGCACACTCACACTTTGCACAGCCTTGGGCTGTCAGGATGCACACTCATACCCTGTGTACCTCTGGGTGGTCAGGATGCACACTAACACCCAGAACAGCCCTGGGCGGTCAGGATGCACACTCACACCTGGTACAGCCCTGGGTGGTCAGGATGCGCACGCACACCCAGCGCAGCCCTGGGCGGTCAGGATGAAAACTCACACCTGGTGCAGCACTGGGCAGTCAGGATGCACACTCACCCCCCATGCGGCCCTGGGTTGTCAGGATGCACACTCAAACCCGGCACAGACCTGGGCGGTCAGGATGCACACTCACATCCTGCGTACCACTGGGTGGTCAGGATGCACATTCATACCAGGCGCATCCCTGGGCAGGTCAGGATGCACACTCACACCCGGTGCCACCCTGGGTAGTCAGGATACATACTCACACCCAGTGCAGCCATGGGGGGTTAGGATGCACACTCATACCTGGCGCAGCCCTGCGTGGTGAGGATGCACACTCACACCCGGCGCAGCCCTGCGTGGTCATGATGCACCCTCACACCCGGTGCAGCCCTGCGTGGTCATGATGCACACTCACACCCGGCGCAGCCCTGCGTGGTCATGATGCACACTCACACCTGGTGCAGCCCTGCGTGGTCAGGATGCACACTCACACCAGCCACAAACCTGGGCAGTCAGGTTGTGCACTCACACCCGGCACTACCTTGGGCGATCAGGATGCACACGCACACCGAGTGCATCCTTTGGTAGTCAGTATGCACACACACACCCGGCGCAGCCCTCGTCAGTCAGGATGCACACGCACACCCGGCGCAGCCCAGGCTGGTCAGGATGAACACTCACACCCAGCGCAGCCCTGGTTGGTCAGGATGCACAATCACACTTGGTGCATCCTGGCTGGTAAGGATGCACACTTATACCCGGAGCAGCCCAGGGCGGTCAGGATGCACACTCACACCCAGCACAGCCCTGGACAGTCAGGATGCACACGCACACGCCACGTACCCCTGGTGGGTCAGGATGCACATTCACATCTGGATCAGCCCTGGGCAGTCAGGATGCACACAGAAACCCGGCGCATCCCTGGGCGGTCAGGATGCACACACAAACCTGGCCAGTCCTGGACTGTCACGATGCACACTCACACGGGGGTAGCCCTCGGTGGTCCAGATGCACATGCACACGCGGCGCAGCCCTGGGTGGTCATGATGCACACTCACATTCTCCGTACCCCTGGGTGGTCCGGATGCTCACTCACACCCGGCACAGCCCTGGACGGTCAGGATGCACACGCACACGCCACGTACCCCTGGCGGGTCAGGATGCACATTCACATGCAGAGCAGCCCTGGGCGGTCAGGATGCACAATCACATCCGGCACAGCCCTTGGTGGTCAGGATGCACACTCACACCTTGCACAGTCCTGGGCGGTCAGGATGCACACTAACACCCTGCGCAGCCCTGGGTGGTCAGGATGCACACTCATACCCTCTGTCCCTCTGGGTGGTCAGGATGCACACTCACACCCGGCGCAGCCCTGGGTGGTCAGGATGCACACTCACACCCAGCGCAGCCCTGGTATCTCTGGATGCACACTCACACCGTCCGTAACAGTGGGTGGTCAGGATGTACACTCACACACGGCACAGCCCTGGACGATCAAGATGCACACGCACACCCGGAACAGCCCTGGGTGGTCAGGATGCACTCTCAAACCCGGCGCAGACCTGGGCGGTCAGGATGCACACTCACACCCAGCGCAGCCCTGGGCTCTCTGGATGCACACTCACACCGTCCGTAACCGTGGGTGGTCAGGATGTACACTCACACACGGCACAGCCCTGGACGATCAAGATGCACACACACTCCCGGAACAGCCCTGGGTGGTCAGGATGCACACTCAAACCCGGCGCAGACCTGGGCGGTCAGGATGCACACTTACACCCGGCACAGCCCTCGGCGGTCAGGATGAAAATTAACACCCGTCGCAGCCCTGTGTGGTCAGGATGCACACTCACCCCCCACGCAGCCCTGGGTGGTCAGGATGCACAATAACACCCTGCACAGCCCTCGTCTCTCTGGATGCACACTCACACCCTGCATACCACTGGGTGGTCAGGATTCTCATTCATACTTGGCGCAGCCCTGGACTGTCAGGATGCACATACACACCCAGCGCAGCCCTGGGCGGTCAGGATACACACTCACACACGACACAGCTCTGGGCTGTCAGGATGCACACGCACACCCGGCGCAGCCCTGGGCAGTCAGGATGCACACTCACACCCGTCACAGCCCTGGGCCTTCAGGATGCAGAGGCCCAACGAGCGCAGCCCTGGGTGGTTAGGATTCACACTCACACCCGGCGCATCCATGGCTGGACAGGATGCACACGCATATCCTGTGCACCCTGGACGGTCAGGATGCACAAGCACACCCCACACAGCCCTGGGTGGTCATGATGCACACTTACACACGGCGCAGCACTGTGAGGTCAGGATGCACACTCACGCTCGGTGCAGCCCTGGGCCATCCGGTGTAGTGGTATTTCTCTCTTTTCCGTGTCATCATGGAAAATGTACTGGTCTGGTTGCTGAGTGGAGGAGCTGGGGATTAAGAAATTAAAGAAAGAGACTAAGAGACAGAAATAGATTCATGAAGCTGGGGCTGGGTGGGACGCCATCTTTCCTCTCTGATGGAGAGGCTGCAACGACGACGACCCACGCCACGCAGCGCGTTTATTTTAAAGGCCTAGATTTACATATCTAGTCCCACCCCTGCCAACACCTGGGCTGCTATGAAGTCAGAACTGATTTACATGTCCAGCCTCATTGGGGAAGCATGTTCCCAGGGCGTGACTCGGCCTACACCCTGAGTTCAGCTGATGATAATTAAGGAAAATGCCCATGTGTCTTCCCAGGTGGCCCTCTACATCTCACCCTTTCATTTGTTTTTAAGCTACTACAATAAAAGTAAAATTTAAACATTTAGAATAAAGCTCTAATATTAACACAATTGCAAACAATGCCAATGCAAAACTAAACTGCATACATGTTACCATTTTCAAAACTTGAATGTGAAGAGCAAAACTCTGGCTATTAAATAATAAAAAAATGCCAATGCAAAACAACAATAAGAGAAATCAGAACTATGGACATGTTAACATTTTTTGCTACTAAATGAAAGAAAGTCTCTTTTGCTGCTGGCGTATATTCACTCGAGTCCTTGGACTTGGCTGCGCAAGACTTTGCAGAAGGCTGGCAGCTAAAAGATGCTGGCATGAGCAGGAACATGGTTGAAGAAGTAGCTTCAACTTCTTGCTTTTCCACAATCTGCTGCACTTCAGTCGTTAACTTCTTCAGATGACTCCATGTTGGCACAACAGTCCCTTGCGTAGCTTTCAGTTTTCTTCTTCTTCCCCTTTGCTGTCATCAGGCAACTCTCAGTCCTTTTGAGTGAAGAGATTACAGGAGCTTCTCTGGGTCCATTGTGGTGACAGATGTAACACTCTGGCACTCGAATTGGCTGCATTGCTCCTTCTGGAAATATATAAAACACAACCTCTTCCCCACATTATTACTGAATCCAATAAAACTCTTGTCTGGTTTATGCTTCCTTCCACCTAGCTGACTCGGTGGAGGCTATTGTACAGGAGGCCTGATGCCTTTCACCTGCTCTACGATCCTTTGCATTACAATTCAAAAAAATTTAAAGTATAAAAATCATGACTGAGCCTCTCTTGAGGTGACACATAACATCTGTCTCCCCCTTTTTGTTTTAATAAATGATTTTAAGAGTACGATTGGCTCTTTCCACAATTGAGTAAATCTATTTTGTCAATTTGATTAGGTTTAAGTCCTCTGGGATTTACCCCTAAAGTTGGCACAGAAAGGTGGATAACACACTGAGGACATTGCTTCCAATAAAACATGGACATTGTCCTTCTTATATAACATTTTAAAGGCTGAAAATTAAATGAAAAGTTTATCTGAATTAGTGTGTCTTATTGTAGCTGTTTCAATAATTTTGACTTATACTTACCACATAAGCACTATTATTATAAGTTGATGGGCTCCATAGCAAGATCTGTTAAGGCATAAATAAGAGCTTGTATTTTTACTGAAATATAAAAAGTTTGAAGGATCTTTGCTCTCCTGCTGCAGTAGATCCAGCCCTTCCAGAACTGGATCCATCTGTAAAAATGGTTAATGCCTGAGGTATAACATTTCTTTTAGTGTGGCAGTTAATACCATTCTCTGTGTTAGAAATAAAGCAAGACCTTAAGTCAGGGCCCTGGTAAAAATACAAAACATCAAACATTTTGACTTCTATGCAGAAGGGTGTGCACACATGGTCTGTAAGCATGCATACCAACCTTCCTTGCCCTTGGTCTTGGTCAATCTGCAGCAATGCACAGGTGCTGACTGCTTGCATGGCAAGGCATCTTCAATATTTTTATTTCTGGACTATTTATCCTCTGTTCTTGTGGGCCACTGCTTATTCTGAGGCTGCAGTAGTCCTATCAGGTCTTCTCTGGGATCTGTCGTTGCAGGAATCTATAGGGTCTTGGAGTTTTCTGGAAATATAAATATATTCTCGACCAAAGGTTAATAAAGAACTTTTTTCTATAAATTAGACTTGGGATCTTTTTGATTTTTGTCCAAATTATTTTCCTTTGGCTTATTTTGACACCATAAGATTTTTCATGGGTGCTTTATCAGCATTATAAATGAAAAATAATTTTTAAAGTAAAATTTTAAAGCAATTAAGGCTTGATGTAATTTACTTACAGGATATTTTTTTACAGGATATTATTCTACTATCCTTTTTTGATTATTATGAGGCTTTTGTAAAAAAATTTTTTTAATGCAGTCTTGATGACCTTTTATTTTTAATTTTTTCAACAAAAATATGATTGCTTTGGATTCATTGGGTGTTAAGCAATTTTACCATGAAATGAACTACCAATAGAAATTTTGGTTAATACTTTAGGAACAGCCTTTTGTACAATTAGATTTTTTGAATATTTATTTATTTCATTTAGCCAATTTAAATTAATCCGAAAACTTGACTATTTTACTGTCAAATTTAATACTCTAACAACAATCTTAGTTTACCCTGTAAATATTAATGGAAAGTGTTATTTGCATCCTTAAGAAAGCCCTGAGCATTCCTGGATTTAGGCTGGATTTAGATATAGGGCAGCTGCTGTTGGCCAACTCTCTGTTGCTTGGGTCCCAATCCAAGCTGGGCCAAGTCTCTTTCTGTTATCTGGGTCCAGATCTGAGCTGGGCCAAGTCTCTGTATGTTGCCTGGGTCCCGATCTGAGCTGGGCATGGGAAGCACGAAGCAGCCATGGGGCAGGAGACCTCCCTCAGAAGGGGCGAGTGTTCAAGCCCCTGTAATGTTGAGGGGAGGGGGGTGAGGATCTGTGCCCCACCTATGTTGATCCCCAAGTTCTCTCCTGATGGCCCCTCTGCGACTGTGCCTGTCTTAGGTTGTTCCTTCCCTGAGGAATCTTACCCGTCTCTGGCTAACCAGCCATCCTCTGGGGCCAAGCAGGGTGATGTGAGGTTCCGTTCGGTCTCCTTGGTAACCTATGCCCCCGTGGCCTCCATACCCAGCTCCTGCCTTGGGATCCCCTCGCCTGCTGGCAGGGCCCCAACATTGATCACATATCTTGGGGAACCCAAGTTTCTTCTCCAGGGAGGGCCCAGCTCACCCCATTGGGTGAGAGACAGATCCATGGTACCAGCCACCATGAGGCTTCAACCTCAGCATTAACTGAAAACTCAGGCAACAGCTGTGGGCAATTGGATTGTGAGAAGAGGGTCCCTCTTGGCAAAAGGGCAAGAGAGGCCAATATAGAATGCTCAAGTGCCTTCCCAAGGAGACTTCCACACAGTGGAAGGGATTAAATCCTTTCATGTCCTTTTAAATTGCTGCCAAACATTCAAAGAATTAGTTTGTAAGTTTGTTTGGGATAAATGTACAATATGCTGTTGTAAAATATCAAAAATTATAATGAAATTGTAGAATAATATCATGTAAGGATATTTTTTGCTCTAGGCCATAGCAATTCAATTTCAAACTGGCTGTCAATTTCTTTTTGTATAGAAAAAGTCTTAACCAGGTAAAGTCCCCTAATAATTTCTAAAAGTCATTTAAAGTTTTAAGACAATCTTTTCTTACCTCCACCTTCAGAGACCTAATGCATTGGTTATCAATTACAATCCCTACAATATTTGAAGGAAACCTCTCTTTATTTCCTTCCAAAATAATTTCCAGGCTATAAAGTCTCATTTAAGAATCTTTGTCTTTCTTTTTACAACATACAACCTTCTATCCCAGACCATGTCACATGAAACACTTTCTCTTAAGGTTATGGTGACCACTAGTATGGATTAGATTTAATATTTTAATAACAATCCTCAGTTTATCCTGTAATACCAGTGAAAGAGATTTCAACATTTTCAAATTTCTCCTTTTAATTAAGCTAGAAATTTATTTTTTAAGAGTATTCCCATTAGCTAATTTGCATATACAGAGGGATAATGGGAAACCTTCAGTAACTTTCTTAGAAGACTTATTTAAATTGCTTACAAAGACATTGGCTTATTTAAAGGAAAGGGGTGGGCCTTTTTTATTTCAAGATGGTGGCCCCCAAGCCACGTGAGTGGTAAGACATGTGGCCATTATGGCGGCTGCTCAATCTATTCTTAAAAAAGGTCAAAATTCACATTGCAGATAATCACTAGCTGTTTCTGGTCTTTATTAGAATTGTTTATAAAATATTTGGCTTTTCATTTAGCTGAAAACCTTGATTATAATTTAATAATTTAATTTATTTAAGTAATTAAAGTAGGTATCTTCATTTTAAAATAAAGCACATTTACTTCTGAATTCACAAGTCGCAAATGTTGTCCCACCTTTAGCTTAATTAAGAATGCAGGAGGCTACCATGTCAGGCAGTAAATGGTGGCTTCTAATCTGTTCCTAGATTTTACTTGAATTCAATTATTTAAACATTGGCTTCTCATGTAACTTAATTTATATGAGACCTTGATTATATTTTAAAAATCTAATTTATAAGGTAACTTAAGTAGGTATCTTTAATTAAAAAAGCAAAGAAACTTATTCAGTAAAACTTCTAGGTCTGTTACCTTATTGGTCTGATCTAAAAGCATAAACACTGTCCTACCCCCAGCCTATTCAAAATGGAGGCTGCTTGGGGTTTGTCTTTCTTAAAATTCTACTGCTGTTGAAAATTTTGGCTATATTTAAGAAATATATTGTTTTTGCTCTTCTTACAGGCGAAAACTTTCATAACATTTAATATATATGTATATAAGTATAATATATTAATTAATTTTTATTTGATAAAGCTTTCCATGCAATTTCAAGTATAAATCAGTTTAATTAAAAATACTTCTTTTAAGAGAGAAACACACTTTTGAAACATTTCAGGGCCCATGAAATGTCTAAAAGTTACTCTCAAAAACTTGAAATACACTTGGAAAGATCAAATATATGCATTTATATATTTATGTATATGATTTAAAGATACTTAAATTATCTTAAAGAATATCAATTACATTTAATCTGGATCACAGAATTAATCCTCTTTTTTAAATCAGACCAAGAAGTAACATATTTTGAATTCCTAATTGTTTAAGAGAAAACACATTTCATTTTCTCAAAAACAAGTTGTACTTTAGATATTTAATTAATTTCTCCCAATTCAATTTGCACTTTAAACTTTTAGAACTTGCAAGTCAAATATTAGCAGTTCTTTGATTAACAACACTTTTATATTTTTAAGAATCAATTTTAAAATCTAATGATTAACTAAAACCATGTTTTTTCTGCCCGGGGAAACTGAGAAGCAAACTTGTAGGTATTAAAAAATGACTACTGGTGGAAAGCTGATTTTAAAGGAGCCACCTTTTCAGGAAAAAACCTTTTGTCCTAGCCACTTGACCTTTTCTGGGAAGGTCGGCTAGCAAAAGGTGTAGCCATTGAAATGCAAATTAACATTCTTTTAAGATGGCTGCTGGCGGGAACCAGCCTACCTGCATGCTAGGGGAAGGGCTTGTCCACCCCTCCCTCCATAAAAAAGGGTGTAGCTTTAAAAACTTTTAATGGAGAGAAAAGAGACCTTAAACTTTCAGAGCTTTAAATCTTAGGTAGCAAATTAAATACTTAGCATTTCTCAAATAATTAATACTTTTACATTTTTAAGGATACATTTCAAATAAAATATAAGGTATATTCAATTAATAGATTAACTTATATCATCTAGACTTCATACTAGGCATACTTAGATCAACATTTCAGTATTATCAATTTCAATACATTTAGATAATTTAAATTTATCATTTGATTTAGTAAACTTCCAAGTTCTTTTAAATTTCCAGCTGATAGGCTTGGCCCAGCCACTAAATTTCAAAACGGTCACAATTTTCCTGCTGGGGAAGTCAAGAAGCAAACTCTCTGCCATTCATATGTAAACTTGACTATCTACTTCCTGCTGTTTATTTGCCCCTGGTGGGAAATTTCAAAAGAGCTACTTTAGATGCCTTGGGAAACTAGCCTGTATTTCTTTCTCTGGTTCATCTCCCCCATTTGTAAGGCCAAAACAGTCTCGAGTTTTTATTCTGTACACAGCAAAAGGTCAAGTTCAGCTCAAAACTATGCACACTCGTTTTTAAACTGGCTTTTTCCCTTTACATGTGCACAGAAATCCCAGATGCATTTATGAATTTGTAAAAGCTTTAAGTCATTAGCTAGAAAATAAATAAAGATGGCGAGGATGAGGCCTCTCAAAGTGGCTTTCCTGGGGAGTGGTGTCCATATTGGATCACCACATGTCTCCCTTCCCCCACCTCCTTGTTTCTTAGGGGGAAGATTCAGTAATGGTCTGGCATCTACTGTTTTTATTTTATTTACTTTTTTCAATTTTTATTTGTTTTTACTTTTTAAGGAAAGAAAAAGATTTTTTAAGATAAAGAATTATTGGCAGTTGCTGAGAAGTTCCTTTAATCCTTTTTTACTTGGTTACAAGTAGTTTACACGTGGAGGCAGAGGAGGTGCAGATGGTATTCTTAGAGACTTGCACCCTTCCACTGTACCCCACATAGACATTCTTAAACTCTCCTGTGCTGAATCAGGGCCATCACTAATTAAAATAGGAATTTTCTCTGGACTTTTTGCTGAGTATCGGTCACACAACTGCTTTCTGACCTTTCCCACATTTCATCAACAAAACTTAAGAAAGAAATCAAGAATCTGACTATGTTTAACAGATAATCTTTGAGATCTGAGCATAGTTAAAGCATTTTTAAGAATTACCCATGTTTAACACCCGCTAATTCATATCAATTCACAACAATACACTCCCCTAACCATATTCCTTTAAATCTGTGGTGCCCACACTTGTGGGAGTGACCCCCTCACTTCCTTCCCTCCGTACTCAGCCCCTGACGTTGGGTGCCATATGTAGTGGTATTTCTCTCTTTTCCAAGTCATCATGGAAAAGGTACTGGTCCGGTTGCTGAGTGGAGGAGCTGGGGATTAAGAAATTAAAGAAAGAGACCAAGAGACAGAAATAGATTCATGAAGCTGGGGCGGTCAAGATGCACAAGCACACCCAGCGCAGCTCTGGGTGGTAAAGATGCACACTCACACCCGGCAAAGCCCTGGATGGTAAGGATGCACACTCACACCCCACGGAGCCCTGGGTGGTCAGGATGCACACTCACACCCTGCACAACCATGGGAGGTCAGTATGCACACTCATACCCGGCGCAACCCTGGGCGATCAGGATGCACACGCAAACCCGGCGCAGCCATGGGTGGTCAGGATGGACAGGCACACTCGGCGCAGCACTGGGTGGTCAGGATGCACACTAACACACCACGCAGCAGTAGGTGGTCGGAATAGACACTCACAGCCATGCAGCCCTGGCTGGTCAGAAGGCACACTCACAGCCACTCATCCCTGGGTGGTCAGGATGGACACTCACACCCGGCGCAGCCCTGGGCGGTCAGGATGCGTCCAATATTTCAGGCTAAGTTGCATCTTAACAATTGTTCACTCTTCTTTAACCTTGTTGATTCTCAGTCTCCTCATCTGTAACAATGTGGACTTTGATACCCATCTTTTACTTTGTCAGCAGACACTCCTTTACATATGTCTGTTAGTTTAGGTTATGTGACAGTAACTTTTAACTCATGCCCTAGTTATGATAATAAGATATACTTTGCCTTCATGCTATATGTCTATTCCCAATTGGCCGAGGGCTGCATTCTTGTAAGCATCTAGGATGCCTGTAGAGCTTTCACCATTGCAGAGCAGCTAGAGGCTTTATTGCATGCTGAGAATGCATGCAGAGAAACAAATCTGTGGTGTTTCCATCAACTCAAATGTTGCTGGTAGTTGTGTCAGAGGGAAAGAGAATCCAATAAATCACACATTAGCTTCTAAAGACTTTTTTTTCACGTTATTTTGCTAACAGCAAGGCATATAGTATGCCTAACTACAAAGGGTGAGGGAAATGTATCCCTGACATGTAAAGAAGTGAAAATTTAAAAATATTTGGTGAAAAGCACTAGTGACCACATATAAAAAATGTATAGTTTAATGATAATCTGTAAGCACTAATTATTTCAGCTGTTGAGGCTTTTATTTATCCATTAAACTATATTCCCTTACAAAAATATACTCATCTTAAGTACTGAGTTAGGTGTTTGGGTGTATAAAACAAAATTTAGGAACTTGAGGACACTATTGTCCAGTGTGTCAGAGGAGGAATATCATCCTATTTTACCTCCCTTTCCAAGTCATTTCACCACATTTTTGTAAAAATTCCCCCATTGTATATTCACAAATTCCCCAGCAAAGGCAGTACCTGAGACTCCTGTCTCCCGCACTGGTTCACGTTGCTCATTCTCAGAAATGTCACTATCCAAATTGCAGTCCAATCTGAGCACCAATCTCTGTTGGTTGGCCTCTTTTGTCTCACTTACCTTTAGTTCTCCTTTACCTCAGCTATTCACTCAGCGTCATCTTGGGTCCTTGTCAACAAACAGCCTCTCCATCAAGTGTGGCGGTGCCATTCTCATCCCTACCAAAGTCTCATTGCACTGTGCATCACTGGTCCAATCATCACTATAACCACTTTAACCTCTGTCTCTTTCTTTCCCACTCTCTCTACTCTTTCTGGCTCCACTTCACTCAATTTCAAGCTTATGCTGCTTCTTCAATCATTTTAGTATTTTCCTTTTTTATTAAAATTATGTTGTGACCAAATGTTAACTGCCATCCATCCAATATTCAATCCTGAATCCACCTCATTTATCAGTTCTCCACTTCAATTCCTGGACCAAAGAGCACTGTTAGAGAAAATCACAGAATGCACAAATATGACCTACTTCAAATACGTGCTACTGGTCAGCCTGGCTTAGAGCCTAGTGAGCATCTAATCTATAGTACTTTACAAAGGAAATTAATGCATTGCCATAAATTCACTCTTTTTCCGCTTTTCCATATAATTTGATGCCATTCTCTCCTCCCTTATTTTTATATTATTCTTTAAATCTTTCCTAAATTATTAAAGCTACTAAATGTTCTACCTATGAATGTGATACCCATTGCCTTATCAGTTATTCTATTCCTTTTATCTTTAAATCCATCCATTCTTAGAGTCAAAGAATTTTTACATATAAATATAACATAAAAATTACATTTTAAATCTGGTTCAAATTTATATTTTGCATGTATCTGTCAATCCAACCTCCCCCAACTTCTCATGAAAATACTCATGAATGCTCAGAAAGAAATGAAAATTTACATAATTGACAAACACTATGTCTGGCACATAATCTAGTACCAAAGAGCTGAAATACAGATGGAAGTGAAGTGGAGAAAATTGACAATAGGAAAAACAATATCAAGAACAAGAAATCATGACTACAAAAAAAACTCTACCAGATTTGAGTTTACAGAGACCTCATCTCATACACAGAAACCACCTAAAAATAAATTGTAATTTATGACCAACATTGTAATTTATATTAATCTGTACACTTATGACAACCAGGGATTTTGTCATTGTTTTTAAGAATTAAATGAAGAAATGAAAATGCCTGTCTCACACTGGCATGCATTATTTATTGAGATCTTGAGGTATAATGGTAATATACAAAATAACCTTAATAATATTCTGCAATGAACATAAAGTATAACTATATTCTCTAAGAGCATATTTTAAGTGGACATAATGCTGAAAATTAAATAAAATTAACTTTCTTTTCCTAGTCACAACTTAGTTAATGTACATATTCCTTAAAGACTAAGAAGATATCTTTGGAAGTCATTCTTTTTGTTGCATTATTATTATTTCTTTCCAGTTCTGAAGGTCCAAAGTATCCTCTCCTAAACATGAAAGTAAATTATGTGGAATTAAGTGGAATGTATTTTCAGAGAAAAAGTTTTATCCATAGTGAGTATTTTCCATCATTATTTTTCCAAATGGATGACTTGTTTTGCCTTAGTTTCTGTTATATCACAAAAGTGATAAGCCATTCTTTTCTGGGGGTGGGAGGAATTTTTTCTCTTAAAAAATAATTATCACTAGTTATGAATAAATGGGGCCCTAACAGCTATTTTTTTTTTTAAGTTGCAAGAACTTAGTGCACAAAACTGTACTTCAACTTTGCTTACACGGCAGATATTGTAAGTCCTTGGAGTTCAATGTAAATGATGAAACGTTTTCTTTCTTCCTGCTGGTGACAGTTCTGTGTCTTGTCCAAGTAGAGCCAACATGCCAGTGTGACATATTTTCATCCTCAAGTCACAACACTTACCAGAAACAAGAAACAAGCCTCTCAAATTACATTTACACCAAAGTAGCAAGACAAGTATAATCTAACTATCAAAGAAACAGTTCACTAAAGTGCTCCAACCATTGCCAACACAGAGGAGGTATAATTTGTCTTGACTTGAATTAGACAGCCAAAGCAGTGCTGAAAACAATACTAGTTAGTTACTCATAGCTTTAAACACTACTGACTCTAAGAGGCAAGGGCTGTTTGCACTTAATGCTAAGCTCTGCCACAAGCTTATAAGTAAGTTTAAAAACATTCCATTCCAAAGAGGAAGCATGTTTTAAATATCTATTTGACTGCTGATGACCTGGTTTAATTATAGAAATTCAATACTTTTTCATGACTACAAAACTAGTAGCACCACTGATAAAATTGCATTAGGTTATAGACCATAAATGTTTGCTGATATTTGACCTTTTTTTTTTAACCTCCATAAAGGATGATTTATGTAGCTCACCCTAAAAGCCCTTTTAATATCTAATTATGGAGAAAATTTCATGTTTCTCAAAAAGATTTTCAAGTAGAAATCTTCAGTGACTAGCTCAAGATCACATGCTAGTAAGTGGTAGAATGATTAGATTGATTATTTGCCATCTTCTGTGGAGTCATTCTAGAAATCTCTGTTTTTCATGTGCACCACGATCCTTCCTGCTTTTAGATTTCAGCACTGGGACTGCTTCCCTCCTCCTCCATTTACTCAGTCACACTCATTCTTCAGTTTTTAGAATAGAAGCCCTACAAGAGAAAAGGGTTCCTGACCCCACCACAAACTATGTCAAATCCTCCTTGTTGATCTTCCTTCATCACCTCCTTCACATTACTTTCACACTTATAGTTATGTAATAAATTGTCATAATTGGTTTGTTGCCTCTTGTTCATGCTAGATATGTCAGAGCTTCATTCTAGGAGGTATAGCCACTGTGTCCAACAGTTTTTGACACAGAAAATTACATGATGTTCAGGTGTTCCCTAAACTTGTTAGACACATAATCATTCTAAGCATCCTGAAGAAATAGAGTTTCAATCCCAAACCAGTAAACTAGAATACTATAAATCATTTGCATTATATTAATCTATTAAATAATTCACTGAATTTTAGTAGTTAAAAAATATGAAATTTTGTTAACTAGACATCAACAAGGAACTCTATGGTATTAATGCACACATTTAGACATTTAAACAAATATAAATGTGATATATTTAAAACATTAAATGTTAAAAAACTAATAATTATTTATAACTGCTACTTAATTCTTATTTTATAATATAAATTACTTAACCAGCTGCAATCTAAACATCTTGGGCTTTACCCAGAAAATACATGTAATTATGTCTTAAGGTTTTAAAGGGAAATGTAAACATCTTCATTTAACAAAATCACATTATATGAGGTCGCAGCTCATGTCTGAGGAGATGCTCAGGGTAGGGGACTCACAGGTGACCTCACTTCCTTGACGATGGAGCCTAACAGAACCCGGTAAGCATGCACCACATTCTATAACTGCCCCTTCCCATCTCACTCGGATAGAGGCATTGGAGAGGACACCATGTTTTCGTGTTGTCTCCCAGTGTGCCGAGGCCTCGGCCTCAAGAGAGGCAGCGATGAGAGTATATTCCGACGTGCCCGCCGCTGGGTCCGGACTCAGCCCAGACGACGCCTGTGGCCCTTTGCACGGCGGGACCTGGAGGTAACACAGGGAGGCTTAGGGCAGTTTTGCTCAGGCCAGGCCACCATTCTGATCCCACCTGAGCAGCCCTATGTCCCTCACCGTGTGTGTGTGTGTGTGTGTGTGTGTGTGTGTGTGTGGTGAGGGGTGGTGGTGAAAGGGGGGTTCAGGTGGGGAGGGCCTGGAGCAGGAACAGGGTGGGTTGGGGGTCAGGACCAGTCATGTTTGCACCCCAGGCCAAGCCTGGCTGGGTGGACGTGGAGTGTGGGTGGCGCCCTCTGCCCGAGGTCTATCCGGAGCCCTGGAGGTCTGTGCAGACACAGGGCTGGGCCTGATCCGGGAGCAGAAGGTCCAGAGGGCAGAAGCAGCAGTGACTAGGGCCACGATTGAGTCCTACTGACTGGTGGCCGGTCACTGTCATTGCAGCCCTCAACCCAGATCAAGGTGGAGCAGCAGCTGGTGGAGGATGACCCCTGCCTCATGTCCAGGAGTGAGGGGCTGGTGAGCCACACCACTGAGGGCCAGGGCAGGCCTGAAGTGAGTGTGGCCATCTGGGTGTCTGGGGAGCCAGGGCCCGTGAGTGGATGGAGGACTCCTCCACCGAAGATGCCCAGGCTCTATAAGCCTCGAGCCTTGAAGCCGCTCAGTCCCGACACGCAGAGGGCATTTTCCAAGTATGTCTCGGAGCTCTATGGCCCTGTTAATAACACCAGGCCGGAAGACCTGGAGCCCATGGAGGCAGAGACCAAGGGTGAGCAGGTGGGGTTGATAGGGGTGGAGTGGGTGGGAGGTCCATGTGAATTTATGGGGAGGGATTGCTGCCAGACATACAGGGAGCACCCCAGAGCCTGGCCAGGAACAAAGACAGCCTAAGACCACCCATCTGGTGGACTGTCAGTGGGGAGCACCTCCTTTGGTGGGTCCTGGGCTGTGGCTGTGTTCTGTCTTTGAAGGACAGATGGACATGCAGGCACCTGGGTGATCTTTTCTCCTCTCCCAACTTCAGCACCAGCCCAGGAGGCAGAGGCAGCTCCTCCTGTCACAGCCAAAGTCCATCCTGAGGAGCAGGATGCAGAGCTGGAGGCATCTCTACCTCCAGAGCTTTCACCACCTCCAGCAGCCTCTCCAGCTGCAGCTGTGGAGCCAGGGCCAGCCCCAGACGAAACTGAGGCCCCACCACCACTAGAGGGAGAACCCTCCCTGGAGCCCATGCTGGTTCCTGCCTCAGAGCAGGAGTTGCCTGTGGAGGGCCCAGCTCAAGGGCCGCTTGTTGAATGTACTCACCCTGTCCCAAGGGACAGCCTTGTTTCACCCCCCACTCCTTGACCTTTTCCTTTCCTTTTCTCTTTTTATTTTGTTTCTATGTTCTCCATGGTGTGATTTGCTTTTTGATCTTTTTATTTTTCTTATTTGGGGATTTGGGGGGATTTTTGCTTTTATTATTTTCTTTTTTCTGTTTCTACCCTTCATTTCCATTGTATAATCTATTGTAAGTAATAAATAGATATATTTTAAATGGTTATTGTTCATATTTTGAATGTTATTGTTCATATTTAAAATTCCTGAGCATGAAGTACATTCATGGTGCTGTGTAAGCATCACCACTGTCTAGTTGCGGGATGTCCCATCATCCCAAAAGGAGACCCTGCACCAACAGTACTCACTCCCCATGCCTCCTGCCCCTGATCTGGTTCCTGTCTCTGCCCTTAGCTGTTCTGGATGTTCCCTAGAAATGGAATCTCACAATAAGTGCTTTTTTGTGTCGGCTCACATGTTTATCTGTTTTTATCTGAAGTAGCATTTTTGCTGTTAGAAAGGGAATTTGTAAATGGATTAGAGATTAGTTGGTGGGGGGGGAAGCCCTTTCAGTAAGCACGCACATAATCTTAGGGTAGAGACCACTGAGCTAAGTGTGACCCCAGGGCCAGAAGCCAATCAGGCAATGGCTGTATATTCCTGTGCCTGACACAACTAGAAAAATGCAGAAATCTGGGAAGACAAACCACAAGTTGGAAAGCATTCCACATAACCTAAGGCCAAGTTGTATCATCCCTGTGGTGCAGAAACCTCTCAAAAGCTGGTTTTCTGAAGGGACAAAGGGCAAACACATGTACTTCCAACATGAGAGGCAGTGCACAGGCCTGTACATGTCAGAAATGCCCCTCCACCCGGATCAGACTTCTGGTCTGGTGAGGACCAGTCCTGGGGACAATGTGAGGCAGCAGAGACCCCAGAAGATCCCTTGGAGAGAAGGGAAAAGTCCCCTCCTCTGGGAGAACAGTGTGTAGGACCTGCCAAAGTCCAAAAGATGCACACCTGTACCTCGCAGGGCTCACCCTAGGAGGTTACCACAGAAACTCTTGCACAATTGTTCAGAGATGTATTTTTTTAATATATTTTTATTGATTTCAGAGAGGAAGGAAGAGAGGGAGAGAGAAACATCAATGATGAGAGAGAGTCATTGATTGGCTGCCTCCTGCACGACCCCACAGGGGATTGAACCCACAACCCGGGCATGTGCCCTTGACCAGAATAGAACCTGGGACCCTTCAGTCTGCAGGCCGATGCTCTATCCACTGAACCAAACTGGGTAGGGCCAGAGATGTATTTTTGAGACTGCCCATCAGAGCGCTGATGAAATAGGCGGGAATTGGAAAAAGCACTGAGGTCTATGGAGAGGGGATGAGATCCACCAATCTTGGTTCACGTGGACAAGGGAAGCTGAGCAGGTGCTCAATTCAGTGCAGGGGTCTCTACATGTCCACAGATGAAGATCTCAGGGGTCCTGTCACATGAGACACATGGACCAAATGTCGGCATTGAGGATCCCATCAACTAACCCCTTACATCTGATTTCAACAGGCAGACATGTATATGTGCATATGAGTCTACCTGTGATAGACATGAGAGAGGCAGAACCAAGAGATATCCACCAGGCCACTCGTGATAGTGAAGTCACCTCTAGGGTGGGACTTGCAAATTTCTTATCTTCTCCTTGAGTTGATGTCTCTTTGTATAATCCTTGTATGACTTTGATAGGTCTAAAAATAGAACTATCCCTTTATCACTCATCTATGGAATAAAGTACATTATTTAGATTTAAAATTTTTAAAGTCTTTGATGGTAGGGGGAGCTCGAGAAAGTTCAGAGGAGGACATTTTCATGGACATGAGTCTTCTCACTGATTGCATATGAGCCACAGACTAGGGGACAGCGTTTTTAAGACACAGATGTGGTAAAGAAGTGTTGTCTTGACTGGTTTGGTAACCAAGGTCACGGATTCAAATCTCATTCAGAGGCAAATACCTGGGTGCAGGTATTATTCTAGGCTCTTGTCTGGGCTCATGCCAGAGGCAACCAATGGATGTTCCAATTTATCTCTCTCTCTCTCTATTCATCCTCTCTCCTTGTCTCATTCTCTCTCTCTCTCTCTCTCTCTCTCCCCCTCTCTCCCTTTCCTCCACTTTTTTTAAAAGTCAATGGAAAAAAATCCCCTGGTGAGGAATACAAAGGAAAAGAGTAAAAGAAAATAAATACATACGTATTAATTTTTACTTTAAATATAAATGACTTAAATTCTCTTATCAAAAAATATAGGATAGCTGAATAGATAGAAATACAAGACCCTTTTCTTGGCTCTCTTGAAGCATCTGAGAACGAAAGATACACATATAGTAATAGTAATCAATTCAGCAAGATGTTATAACATTTGTAAACATTTATGTACCAAACACAAGAGTATCTAAACATGTAAAGCATGTCTTGATGGACATAGAGGAAGAGATGGACAGTAATAAAGTCACAGTATTGTATTTAACACCCTTTTGACATCAATGGATGATTTTTCCAAACAGAAAATCAACAAGGGAACAGCGGACTTACATGAGACACTGGATGAGATGGATTTAATTGTTACCTTCGATATTTTTATTCTTAAACCAATAATTATTATTTTTGCTGGAATAATGCAATTTCCAAGTGACACAATAGACCTGATGGATTGAATTAATATTTTCAAAGCATTTCACCCCAAAGCAGCATGATATACATTATTTTCAAGTACACATGATACATTTTTTAGGGTTAACCATATGTTTGGACACAAAGCAAGTCTCAATAAATTTTAAAAGGTTGAAATCCTGTCAATCCTTTTTTTTCCCCCCACAACAGTAATGTAACTAGAAATCAATTACAAGGAAAAAAGGAAAGGCATATGAACACATGGAAGCAAAATAACATCTTGCTCAACTATAAATGGGTTAACAATGAGATCAAGGGAAAAAGATTCCTTGAGATAAATAAAAATGAAAACAAAATAACACATAATTTATGGGACTCAGTGAAAAGCAGTCCAAAGTGTGAAATTCATACCATTACAGACCTACTTCAAGAACCCAGAAAATTTTCAAATAAACAATATAACTTTACAAGTAAAGGAACTAGAAAAAGAACAAATATCAAAGGCCAATGTTAGTTGAAGGGAGGAAATAATAAAGATCAGATCAGAAGTAAATAAAATAGATTTTTTTTAATTATAAAAGTTCAAAGAAACCAGGAGCTGGATCTTTGCTAAGAGAAATACAATAAATGAACCTTTAATGAAAGAATCATAATGAAAAAAAGAGAGAGGAACCAAATAAATAAAATCAGAAATCAAATAAGTAACAACTCATACCACAGAAAACCAAACGATAATAAGACATAAGTATTAATAACTATATGTCAACAAGTTGGACAGTCTGGAAAAACATGATAAATTCTTAGAAACAATAAATTTTTCAAAGCTGAATCAGACAGAAGCAGAAAATCTGAACAGACTGATTACAACTAATGAAATTGAAGTAATAATAATAATAAAAAAACTTCACGAAACAGAAGTCCTGGGCCAGGTGGTTTCAAAACTGAATTTTACCAAACGTTCAAAGAACTAATACCTATCCTTCTCAAATTATTTTTTTATTTTTTTATTTTTTTATTTTTTTTTTCCTTCCAATTTTTTTTATTAAGGTATTATATGTGTACATATCTTACCATTGCCCCCCCCCCCACTCCCATATATGCCCTCACCCCCCAGAGTTTTGCGTCCATTGGTTATGCTTATATGCATGCATACAAGTCCTTTGATTGATCTCTTATCTTCCCCACCTCTCCCTAACCTTCCTGCTGTAATTTGACAGACTGTTTGATGCTTTACTGCCTCTGTATCTATCTTTTTGTTCAAGTTTTTAATGTCCTTTATTATCCATAAATGAGTGAGATCATGTGGTATTTTTCTTTCATTGACTTGCTTATTTCACTTAACATAATGTTCTCCAATTCCATCCAGGTTGCTGCAAATGGTAAGAATTCCTTCTTTTTTATGGCAGCATAATATTCCATTGTGTAGATGTACCATAGTTTTCTGATCCAGTCATCTGCTGATGGGCACCTAGGCTGTTTCCAGATCTTAGCTATTGTAAATTGTGCTGCTATGAACATAGGGGTGCATATTTCCTTTCTTATTGGTGTTCCCAGTTTCTTAGGATATATTCCTAGGAGTGGGATTACTGGGTCAAATGGGAGTTCCATTTTCAGTTTTTTGAGGAAACTCCATACTGTTCTCCACAGTGGCTGCACCAGTCTGCATTCCCACCAGCAGTGCACGAGGGTTCCTTTTTCTCCGCATCCTCGCCAACACTTGTCGTTTGTTGATTTGTTGATGATAGCCATTCTGACAGGTGTGAGATGATAGCGCATTGTTGTTTTGATTTGCATCTCTTGGATAATTAGTGACCTTGAGCATGTTTTCATGTGTCTCTTGGCCTTCCTTCTGTCTTCTTTGGAAAAGATTCTATTTAGGTCCGTTGCCCATTTTTTTATTGGATCATTTATCTTCCTTTTATTAAGTTGTATAAGCTGCCTGTAGATGTTGGAGATTAAACCTTTATCAGTGATGCCATTTGCAAATATGTTCTCCCATGCAGTGGGCTTTCTTGTTGTTTTGTTGATAGTTTCTTTTGCTGTAAAAAAGCTTTTTATTTTGATGTAGTCCCATTTGTTTATTTTCTCTTTAGCTTCCATTGCCCTAGGGGCAGTATCGGTGAAGAAGTTCTTTTGACATATGTCTGAGATTTTGCTGCCTGTGGATTCCTCTAGTATTTTTATGGTTTCCCGTCTTATGTTTAAGTCCTGTATCCATTTTGAGTTTATTTTTGTGTATGGTGTAAGTTGGTGATCTAGCTTCATTTTTTTTGCATGTGTCTGTCCAATTTTCCCAACACCATTTATTGAAGAGACTGTCTTTATTCCATTGTATGTTCATGCCTCCTTTGTCAAATATTAATTGAGCATAGTGGTTTGGATCAATATCTGGATTCTCTATTCTGTTCCATTGATCTATATGTCTGTTCTTGTGCCAGTACCAGGCTGTTTTGAGAATAGTGGCTTTGTAATACAGCTTGAAATCTGGTATTGAGATCCCTCCTACTTTATTCTTCTTTCTCAGGATTGCTGTGGCTATTCGGGGTCTTTTTTTATTCCAGATGAATTTTTGGAGAGTTCTTTCAAGGTCTGTGAAAATATGCCGTTGGTATTTTAATGGGGAGTGCATTGAATCTATAGATTGCTTTGGGTAGTATGGACATTTTAATGATGTTTATTCTACCAATCCATGAACATGGTATGTTCTTCCATCTGTTTACGTCTTCCTCTATCTCTTTTTTCAGTGTCCTGTAGTTTTCCGTGTATAGGTCTTTTACCTCCTTAGTTAAGTTTATTCCTAGGTATCTTAATTTTTTTGGTGCGATGGTAAATGGGATTGCCTTTTTAGTCTCTCTGTCTGTAAGTTCACTATTGGTGTATAGAAAGGCCATAGATTTCTTGGCGTTAATTTTGTATCCTGCTACATTGCCGAATTCATTTATTAAGTCTATTAGTTTTTTGACGGAGTCTTTCGGATTTTTTATGTACAATATCATGTCGTCTGCAAATAAAGACAGCTTTACTTGTTCTTTTCCAATTTGGATGCCTTTTATTTCTTCTTCTTGTCTAATTGCATTAGCTAATACTTCCAGTACTATGTCAAACAGGAGTGGTGAGAGTGGGCATCCCTGTCTTGTTCCTGTTCTTAGGGGAAATGTTTTTAGCTTTTGTCCATTGAGTATGATGTTTGCTGTGGGTTTATCATATATAGCTTTTATTATGTTGAGGTATGAGCCTTCCATTCCCACCTTGTTGAGAGTTTTTATCAAGAAAGGGTGTTGGATTTTGTCAAATGCTTTTTCTGCATCAATTGATATGACTATGTGATTTTTTTCTCTCAATTTGTTTATGTGATGTATCACGTTTATTGATTTGCGGATATTGTACCATCCTTGCATTCCTGGGATAAATCCTACTTGGTCATGGTGTATGATCTTTCTGATGTGCTGCTGGAGCCGATTTGCTAGAATTTTGTTGAGGATTTTGGCATCTATGTTCATGAGGGATATTGGTCTGTAATTCTCTTTCATTGTGTTGTCTTTATCTGGTTTTGGTATTAGGGTGATGCTGGCTTCATAGAAGGAGCTTGGAAGTGTTCCTTCCTCTTGAATTTTTTGGAATAGTCTGAGGAGGATAGGTTTTAGTTCTTCCTTGAATGTTTGGTAGAACTCTCCTGTGAAGCCGTCAGGCCCCGGGCTTTTGTTTGCCGGAAGCTTTTTGATGACTTCTTCAATTTCGTCCATAGTTATTGGCCTATTGAGCTGTTGAGATTCTTCTTGATTGATTTTTGGAAGGTTGTATTTTTCTAGGAATATGTCCATTTCCTCCAGGTTGTCCAGTTTGTTGGAATAGAGCTGTTCGTAGTATTTTGTAACAATCCTTTGTATCTCAGCGGGGTCTGTTGTTATTTCACCTCTTTCATTTCTGATTTTGTTTATTTGGGTCCTCTCTCTTTGCTTCTTGGTGAGCCTGGCTAGAGGTCCATCAATCTTGTTTATCTTTTCAAAGAACCAGCTCTTGGTTTTGTTGATCTTTTGTATTGTTTCTTTGGTCTCTATGTCATTTATCTCCGCTCTGATCTTTGTTATTTCCTTCCTTCTGGTTACACTGGGCTTTTCTTGCTGCTCTTTTTCTAGCTCTTTGAGTTGCAGGGTTAGGTAATTTATTACCATTGTTTCTTGTTTTTTGCAATAGGCTTGTAGAGCTATGAACTTCCCTCTCAAGACTGCTTTCGCTGTGTCCCATAGATTTTGGATTGTTGTGTTTTCATTGTCATTTGTTGCCATGATGTTTTTTATTTCTTCCTTGATCTCTCTGGTGACCCAGTCCTTGTTTAATAGCATGCTGTTTAGTCTCCATGTGTTTGATTTCTTTGGATTGTATTTATTGTAGTTGATGTCCAGTTTTATGCCACTGTGATCTGAGAAGATGCTTGATATAATTTCTATCTTCTTGAATTTGAAGAGGCTTTGCCTGTGACCCAGCATATGGTCTATCTTTGAAAATGACCCATGTGCACTTGAGAAGAATGTATATTCTGTGGCTTTGGGGTGAAATGTTCTGAAGATGTCAATTAATTGCATCTGGTCTAGTGAGTCATTTAGGATTGCTGTTTCTTTGCTGATTTTTTGTTTAGAGGATTTGTCCAATGGTGATAGTGGGGTATTAAAGTCTCCTACTATGATTGTATTGCTATTAATCTCTCCCTTGATATCTTCCAGGAGTTTTTTTATGTATTTGGGTGCTCCTATATTGGGAGCGTATATGTTTACCAGAATTATTTCTTCTTGTTGGATTTCTCCCTTTAGTATTATGAAGTGGCCTTCCTTATCTCTTGTTATGGCATTTACTTTGAGGTCTAATTTGTCAGATATAAGTATTGCTACCCCAGCTTTTTTTTCATTTCCATTTGCCTGGAAGATATTTTTCCATCCCTTCACTTTCAATCTGTGTGAGTCTCTTGTTCTGAGGTGGGTCTCTTGTAGACAGCATATATATGGGTCATGCTTTTTTATCCATTCAGCCACTCGATGTCTTTTGATTGGAGCATTTAGTCCGTTTACATTTAAAGTTATTACTGAAAGGTATTTGTTTGTAGTCATATCTATTTTTGTGTCTGTATTCCTTCTTACCTGTTTATTTCTTCTTTTTACAGTATTCCCTTTAGCAATTCTTGCATTGCTGGTTTGGTGGTGATAAACTCCCTGAGTCTTTTTTTGTCTGCGAAGCTCCTGATTTCCCCTTCAATTTTGATTGATAGTCTTGCTGGATATAGTATTCTTGGATTCAGTCCTTTGCTTTGCAACACTTTGTATACCTCCTTCCATTCACTTCTAGCTTGTTGTGTTTCCGTTGAGTAATCATTTGACAATCTGATGGGTGTTCCTTTGTAGGTAACTCTCTGTCTCTCTCTTGCTGCCTTTAAGATTCTCTCTTTATCATTTATATTTGCCATTGAGATTATGACATGTCTTGGTGTGGGTCTTTTGGGGTTGATCCTGCTTGGGACTCTCTGTACTTGCGTGACTTTTATCTTTCCCATATCCGGGAAGTTTTCTGTCATTATTTCTTCAAATAGGTTTTCTAATCCCTGCTGCTCTTCTTGTCCTTCTGGCAGCCCTATTATACGCATGTTACTTCGCTTCATGTTGTCCCGAAGCTCCCTTAGGCTTTCCTCCTGCTTTTTAATTTTTTTCTCCAATTGCTGTTCAGATTGAGCTTGTTTCTGTACCTGATCTTCTAACTCACTAATTCGGTCCTCTGCTTCTTGTAGTCTACTGTTGAAGCTTTCCATGGTGGTGTTTTTGATTGTAGCTATATCACTTTTCATTTCTTCCTGATTCTTGCATAAGTTGTTGATTTTCTCATCCATCCGATGTATAAATTCCACGACCATTGCTCTGAACTCCTTTTCGGTCATGTTGCAAGCTTCAGTTTCACTAATTTCCTTTCTTGGCGACTCCACATTTTCTTTCCTCTGTGAGTTATTTCGTTTCCCCATTCTGGCTATCACCAGAAAGCTCAAGCTTCCGTTTGTGTGGACCTCGGCCGTGCGCTGTGGGGACTTCGCTCCACCCGAGTTTCACTGAAGTGCTCTGACACTAGGACGTGTGGCTGCCTTTGGTTGGTGGGAACCAGACTTGCCCAGGGTCAGTGTCCCCAGTGTTCCGTGTGGTCTCGTGTGCACACTTAGAATCAGGGGCCTTGTCAGCACCACACTGTTGGTATGTGCCGAAAATGAGATCCTTAGCATATGCCAGGAGTCAGAGTTTCCCTGTATCTGCACCAAGAATCGAGTGTCAGAGTCTCTGTTGCCTTGTGCAGTTTCTCGTTGAGAATCAGGGTCCCTGTGTGTGCATGCACCAACAATTGGGGTCGTTGGCTCTTAGTGTGAATGCGCTGTGAGTCAGGGATCCCAGGCAGCTGTGTTCGGCGTGCCAAATTCCCTGAAGTGGAGCTGTGTCCTGTGTGTGCTCTCTCTACTGAGCCAAACCGGCTAGGGCGCACACTCTCAAATCCCTGAAGGTGAGCTGCCTTTGTGCACTCTCCCAGAATCCCCGAAGAGGGGCGGAGTCCGTCCTGCGCGCCAAATTCCCCAAAGGGAAGCCCCTTTGTGCTCGCTCTAAGATTCCCCGAAGGGGAGCTGTGACCCGCAAGCCAAATTCCCCCCAATTCCCCGAAGGGGAGCCCTCTGTGCGCACTGACAGATTTCCCCGAAGGTGAGCTGCTTCTGTCCTGTGCGCCAAATTCCCTAAGGCGGAGCGCGTGTCCCTGCGCAAAGCTCTGCAGCTTGAGCGAGGGGCGTGTCTATTAGTTACTATGGCGCTATCAGCGTGCGCCTGCGGGGAGGGGGATAGGCTCTTTGACTCACGGGGAATCTGCCGGGAAGTCTGGATTCTTGTTGTTTCTTCCACTGAAGCTGTGATAGCAGTTCTCTGTCCCCAGTGGCTGCAGGGTCCTGGTTTGTGTCAGAAGCCAGGATCCGAGTCTCAGGCAGCTCTGTTTCTCAAGATGGCGTGGTCTCCGCGTCCGCACCAGCCGCCGAGAAGTGTCTGCTTTGTGCGCGGGGCTCCGTCGTCTAGGACTGCCCGGTTAGGCAGCCCCTTGGAAGCCCTGCAGAATCTAACTGACCCTAGCTCATACCCACACACACACCACTCACGTCTACACGTCTACACTCTCCTCTATGGGTTCCTCACTCACACTCTCTCTCTCCCTACCTTCTTGCCGGTCGCCATCTTTTCCGGATCTCCTCAAATTATTTTTTTAAATGTAAATAAGAGGGAAGTCTTCTAAGATAATTTCAAAAGGCCAGCATTATTATAATCCTAAAATCAAATTAAGACACTAAAAAGAAAGAAAATAATAGACCAATAACCCTGATGAATAGAAATGTAAAGCCTCAGCTAAATATTAACAAATCAAATCTAGCAATACATTAAAAAAGACATACACCATGATCAAGTGGGATTTATTTTAAGTATACACTGTTGATATAATATCTGCAAATCAATTAATCCTACATAAATAAAATAAAGGATAAAATTATATGATCATATCAATAGAGGCAGAAAAAGCATGTGACAAAATCCAGCACCCATTTATAAATAATGTCTCAGAAAAAATGAGAATAGAAGAAACATACCAAAACATAATTAAAGCCACATATGGCAAACCCACAGCCAACATCATAGTCAAGGGGGAAAAACTAAAAACATTTCCCTTAAGATCAGAAACAAGACAAGGATTTCGGTTTTTAACATTCTTACTCAACATATTACTGGAAGTCCTAACCACAGCAATCAGAAAAAAAAGAAGAAATAAAAGGCTTCAAAAATTGGAAAGAAAGAAGTAAAAGCATTATTATTTGAAGAAGACATGATACTGTATATAGAGAACCCTAAAGATTCCACAAAAATATTACTAGAACTGAAAAATGAATGCATTAAATTAGCAGGATATAAAATAAATATCCAGAAATTAATTGCATTTTATACTCCAATAATGAACTATCAGAAAAGAAATATAAGAAAACACTCTCATTTACAATTATCCTGTATAATTAAAAGCTAATATGCAAATCAACTGAACAGCGGAATGACTGGTCGCTATAACATGCACTGACCACCAGGGGCAGACACTCAATGCAGGAGCTGCTCCCTGGTGGTCAGTGCACTCCCACAAGAGGAGCTCTGCTCAGCCAGAAGCCTGGCTCACAGCTGGCAAGCGCAGTGGCAATGGCGGGAGCCTCTCCTGCCTCCATGGCAGCGCTAAGGATGTCCAACTATTGGCCTAGGCCCACTCCCCATGGACATCCCCCATCAGTTGGACATCCCCAAGAGCTCCCAGACTGCAAGAGGGTGCAGGCCAGGCTGATGGACGCCCGCCCCCCCCCCCCCCCCCCCCCCACCGAGTGCACAAATGTCATGCACTGGGCCTCTAGTATATATATAAATAAAACACCTAGAAACAAATTTAACCAAGGATATAAAAGACCTATACTTGGGAAATTTTAAGACAATGAAGAAAGAAATTGAAGAAGATACAAATAAGTGGAAGCATATACTGTGTTCATGGATTGGAAGAATCAACATCATTGAATTGTCCATACTACCCAAAGCAATCTATAGATTCAATCCAATTCCTATCAAGGTACCAATGGCATATTTCATAGAACTAGAAAAATATTCCAAAATTTTATATGAAATCACAAAAAACCTGAATAGCGACAGCAATCTTGAGAAAGTAGAACAAAGTTGGAAGAATCATGCTACCTGTTATCAAACTACTAGTATACTACCTAGTACAAGTCCATAGTAATAAAAACAACATACTAGCATAGAAACAGACAAGTAGATAAATGGAACAGAATAGAGAGCTTGGAAATAAACCCATGCCATTATGGTCAATGAGTATTTGACAAAGGAGGCAAGAACATACAATGGGGTAAATGCAATCTGTTCAATAGTTGGTGTTAGGAATATTGGACAGATACTTGTAAAAGAATGAAGCTAGAGCACCTTCTTTTTTATATATTTTTTTATTGATTTCAGAGAGGAAGGGAGAGGGAGAGAGAGATAGAAACATCAATATGAGGGAGAAACAATGATCAGTTGCCTCCTGCACTCCCCCCAGACCCCTTACTGGGGATTGATCCTGCAACTTGGGCACATGCCCTTGACCAGAATTGAACCCCAGACCCCTCAGTCCACAGGCTGACACTCTATCCACCGAGCCAAACTGGCTAAAGCTAGACCACCTTCTTATACCATACCCAAGAAAAAACTGATAATGGATTAAAGACTTAAATGTAATACTCAAAACCATAAATATCCTAGAAGAAAACTTAGCCAGGAAAATCATGGACATTTCTTATAGCAATGTTTATATATGTATATATCTCCTTGGGCAAGGAAAAATAAAAGAAAAAATAAACAAATGGGACTACATCAAACTAAAAAGCTTTTGTACAACAAAGAAATCATTTAACAAAATGAAAAGACATTTCACTGAATGAGAAAATATATTCACCAATGATACATCTGATAAGAGGTTAATATCCAAAATTCATAGAGAACCTGTACAACTCAAACCAAAAAAACAAACAATCCAAGTAATAAATGGGCAAAGGACCTGAATAGACACTTCTCCAAAGAGGACATACAGATGGACAATAGACATATCAAAAGATGCTCAATGTCACTAATCATCAGGGAGATGCAAATTAAAATCAAGATGAAGTATCTCCTCCTATATGACAGAATTAATATCATCACAACAAAAACGAAGTGGTGGAAAGGATGTAGAGAAAATGAAATCTGGCACTTTTAGTGGGAATGCAGTCTGCAGTAGCTACTTAGGAAAACCAGATGGAGTTTTCTCAAAATGGAAAATGGAACTACCTTATGGCCCAGCAATTCCACTCTGTGGATATATCAGAAGAAATCTGAAACACTAATTAGAAAGGATATACGTACTCCTATGTTCAATTCAGTGCTATTTACAATAGCCACTATTTGGATGCAGCCCAAGTGCCCATCAATAGATGAGTAGATAAAAAAAATCTGTGGTACATTTACACAATGGAATACCAGTAGGCCATAACAAAGATGGAAATCTTACCTTTTGCAATAGCATGAATGGACCTAGAGAATGTTATGCTGCATGAAATAAGGCAGTCAGAGCAAGACAAATACCATATGACTTCATTTATATGTGGAATCTAATGAGCAAAACAAGCACAACGGAAATACACCCATGGATGTAGACAACAGGCTCACAGCTGTTACGGGGAGGTAGGTTGGGGGGCTAGGTGAAATAAGTGAAGGAATTAGCAGAAAATAATAATATTAATATACCTCATAGACTTAAGCAACAGTACGGTGATTACCAGAGTGAAAATGGGGGTGGGGTCAGGTTGAAGGTGACAAAGGGGATAAATTGGAAGAAAACATGACTTTGGGGTAAACACACAATACAATATACAGATGATATTATAGAATTATACACTTGAAACCTATATAATTTTATTAACCACCATCACCCCCATAAATTCAATGAAAATAAAATAAAAAGAATAAAGATATTGAGTTTTTATATTATGTGTTGTCTTTCTGTATGAACCATAAAAACATAGGTATATAAGGTTTTAAAATAGATGCTGTTTCGAGACACTTTTTGTGCAGCAAAACCATCTAATAAATTTTCATATTTTAAAATTTAGTTCAAAAACAGGGGGAAATGCCAATAACCATGAATTCTTTTATATCCTCTTTTAATATTATTCGCTATTTATTTTCATAACTGTTAGCACCTAAAATTTATTTATTTGACCTCATAAATAAAACACACACTCTAGTCACCATCAAAATACAGGAAACTAATTAATTCTACCTTAGAGCTATAATAAAAATGCTGCATCTTGCTTCTTATATATAGTGACAGTAAAATGTTTTGTTCTTTATTAATGTTCAAAGTTGTATCAAAGCAGCATTGCTATTTGGTAAAAGATGAAAAGCACTGACTTTGGAATTCTAATTCTAGCACTCAGCTTCATGAATGCTCTTCCACATATTAGCAAAGTGACCTTGGACATGTCGTTTAAACTTTATGAGTCCTGGTTTTCTTCCCTATAAAAGAGGAATAATAACTTGCCCTTCTTAACTACCTGATTCCTAGGAAGGTTAAAAGTTATGGTGGATATTAAAGCACTGTGAAAATTAAAGCAGTACTATTATTATTATAACTCTTCTGTTTGTTTTTAACATGTCTTTGATAAAAAGAGGATACATTTTAAAGTAGCTCTGAAAACATGTCACAATGTATGAACTATAGCAATTAATAAGAACAGGTATAGTAATTGTTTATAATATTAACATAACTTCTGAATGAATATTATTGGGTATGTGAAAGCTTAAGAGAACATTTAAGGTTACCTGACAAAACAGCCACTTGCATTATTATATAATAGATGTTTTATTCATGGTAGTTGAGCAATGTTGAACGAGTTAAAAGTGACATTTAAACCAGAGTGGAGGAGTTAAGTGTGAACCAAACTCATATTTGCCAAAATAGGTACCTGGTATTCCTACAGATTTTTTGGATAAAAATATTTTTTAAAGTTTATTCACACTAGACATATTTTCTTCATGTAAGTCCCTGTGTTTTAAAGGCTATTACTATAACAATTTTTGCACTTCGTTTACTTGGCATTACTAGCATATTGAGATTGTAGTTTTGAAAATTTGGATATACTTCATTGCTGAAAAACTATAGTCATTAGGAAAACAGTGGAAAAGAAAGAGAGTCAATTAAAATTGAGTGACATTTGCGAAGGTAACCAGTATTATGGAGACAACAAGGAACTGCAGTAGATCCAAATTAATGTAGCCCTTCTTTAAATGGAGATTGTCTTTGAAAACCTGGAATTCCTTAACTGACTATAAATTTAAAGCTATAAACAGAGAGCAAAGTTTAGATTTGGAATTAAAATTACTAAATAATATGTTTGAAAAATGCTTCTTGCTCAAAGTAGTATTTAAAGTCTAACGTGTTTCCTGAATGTTTCATCCCATGGACTCCCAGTGGTATTGCTTCAGGTTAGTGAGGTTGAAAGACTTACTTTACTCAATTCTAAAACAAACAAAAAATTTCTCAGAGGAAATTTAGATGTCCAGGTTAGATAAACTGATATAGGCATCAATAACTCTATGGCACAAAATGAATTCTATTTTGACATTTTAGTTTTTTGTATGGAGAAAAAACATAGTTCAAAAGTTCTGTGTTTGATTTCAAATTTGTACTGTATTTGTCCATTGAAAATTTTATTTATTTGTAGCTAATTTTGTTCAAAATAGTGTTTTTTTTAAATTAGAAAACTAATACTTCCTTTCTCATCCTCAATAAATATTTATTGGTATTTGATTATTATATTGGTAGGACAAATACAAATGATATGGTTGTATGCAATGAGTCATTTTTCCCTGGGTGTAATTGGCTACAAAGTTGTGTTTAATATGCATACTACCAAGATTCTTTCTTTATTAGCTAGAAATCTGTTATGCTAAAATGGGGGAGGAATGAATACAGCATAACTGGATTGTAAATATATATTTTATCTTCTATTGTGCAAACATTTAACAAATCAGAAAGCCATATCACTCTAATTAGAGGAATGTCATTGATTTTGAGTCATAAAATACACATTTAAATCTCTTATTTGCAATTTATAATTTAGACAAATTACCTAAACTCTTCATCATCTGCAAAATGAAACTAGTGAATACCTATCTCACAAGTCATTGCAAAGATAATCTGAAAAAAAAGCTGATAAAACACTACTTTGTAAATTATGAAGATCACTATAGAAATGTTTTGTTTTTGTCATCATATTACTGTTAGGCGGTACATAAATAATTGAGCACGGCAAATGCAAAGAAGCAAAGACGGCCCAATGTAGGTAGAATCAATCTGTTCTGATACCTTGATGTAATTTGCATTGCATTAGGCTAACTCTAGTGAAAGATAAAAGTAAGGACAGGGTTAACAAGAACTGTGGTGAGCTACCTTAGAATGAACAAAAGCAGGTCCGCCAGTTTGTTACTGCTCCAAATGCTTGTGAAGCAGGAGCACTATTCAAGAGCTGACAATGAAACTGCTTCCACTTATCACAGGGAAGGGATGTACCAAGAGGCGAGGATTCAAATAGTGTGGTCAGAGATGACCTGACTGCTAATGGGATGCTTGGGCAGAGGTTTGAAGGAAGTTATAAAGACAAGTGGGAGTCTGAGGGTAAGCATCCATATAGCATGGGCAAAATCTCTTTACTCTGTTCAATGGTTAATTCAAGCTTCTGGCTCTTCAGTACAGCACATGCATTTTTCCCTGTACCCTCTTGAATTCTGGCTTCCAAAGGTCAGTCTGGGAAAGGAGATATGGAAAGCAGGATGAGCATGTTCATGTTGGTCTCTTTGGTAGGAGGAGAAGCATCAGAAATTCCCCCATGGGACACTGGCCCACCTTGCTCTAAATTTGGAACAAATGGAAAACTGGTTACTGTGCATCATTACAGTCTTACAGGTAATCATATTGAGGAAGTGTGAGGGTAGTGTGTTGTAGGACAAACTTGGCTCCCATGGACTGAATCCTGACAAGATGGTGCACTATCTAACTTAGTGGACATTGAGCAGTAGGATCTTGATACTTATCAGTCAGATGGTCCATTTTGTTTCAAATAACCTCAATATCTGTGTCTACAGAGGCTTAGAGTTTATGAAGCTACTGATAGAGATTAATGGAGTCACTCATATTCATGAATAAGAACTACAGGATATTGAATGTGGGGGAGGAAACCAAGATGGAGGCAGAGGTAAACACCTAAACTGCTGCCTCGCACAACAATTTCAAAACTACAACTAAAAGACAAAACAAACTTCATCCAGAACCATAGGAAAGCTGGCTGAGTAGAAATTCTACCACTAGAAGGAAAGAGGAAAGCACATGGAGAATCAGAGGAGTGGCAAAAGGCTGAGGTATGGAGACACGCATATGGACGGCTGAGTGCCTGGATGGCTTTCTCTAGCGGGAAGGAGATAAAAGCGACTGACTGCGCTGAACCCCAGTTCGAACTGCACTGAACCCCAGTTCCGGGCGAGATACTGGGGACCCAGGCTTATCTGGGGGGGAATCTGGACTGTCAGGCGGAAACTCAGGGGAGCCGCGAAAGGCAGAGGTCTGGAGGTGCGTGCGCAAGTGCACGGAGAGAGGACTGACTGCTGATTGCACCACTGGCTTTCTCTAGCAGGTGGGAAACAGAAGCTCCCCACTGTGCTGAACTCCAGTTCTGGGTGAGAATCTGGGAATCCAGATTCATTGGGGGAGAAACTGGACTGTGTGGCAGCGGGCGAAACTCGAGGGCGGCTTACTCTTAGAGGTGCTTGCAGTGATTACCGAGGGACACTGAGACCCAGGGGCCTCATAGAGCAGGGCTGATGGGAAGCCAAGGCTGTCTGCTCAGCCCTGAGACTCTGCCCCATCCAAGCTGAGCACAGAGGCTTTTGCAATTTTGCAAGTCTTGTCTCATAAGGCTGTCTCCAGCACAGAAGTTCTCCCGGTGTAGACACAGCTGATCCTCACAACCAATTGGCCTGGAGGTCAATCCCTCCCAGTGATACCAACAACAATCAAGATTTAACTACAACAAGGCTGTACACACAGTCCACAAAGGGGTGCACCAAGAGTATCCACCTCAGGTAACTGGGGAGGCCGAGCCACTGGGCCATATAGGACACCTAGCACACAAAGCTACCCTACCAACTCAGGGAAGCAGCGAAAATGCAGAGACAAAGAAACAGGTCACAAATGAAAGAAATGGAGGAAAACAAATGACTTCAAAACCACGATTATAAGGTTTTTCAAGAATTTCCTAGAAAAGGCCGATAAATTTAGTGAGACCCTCGAGGATATGAAAAAGGACAAACTAGAAATTAAACATACACTGACTGAAATAAAAAAACTATTATACAGACACCCAACAGCAGACTAGAGGAACGCAAGAATCAAGTCAAAGATTTGAAATACAAAGAAGGAAAAAACACCCAAATGAAAAAGCAAAAAGAAAAAAGAATCCAAAAATATGAAGAGAGTGTAAGGAGCCTCTGGGAAAACTTCAAGTGTACCAACATCAGAATAATGGGGGTGCCAGAAGAAGAGAGAGAGAGCAAGATACTGAAAACCTATTTGAAGGTATGACTGAAAACTTTCCCACCTGGTGAAAGAAATAAACTTACAAGTCCAGGAAGCGCGCAGAACCCCAAACAAAAGGAATCCCAAGAGGACCACACCAAGACACATCATAATTAAAATGCCAAGAGCAAAAGACAAAGAGAGAATATTAAAAGCAGCAAGAGAAAAACAGTTAGTTACCTACAAGGGAGCACCCATACCACTGTCAGCTGATTTCTCAACAGAAACTATGCAGGCCAGACCGGTGTGACAAGAAATATTCAAAGTGATGAATAGCAAGAACCTACAACCAAGATTACTCTACCCAGCAAAGCTATAATTCAGAATTGAAGGGCAGATAAAGAGCTTCACAAATAAGGAAAAGCTAAAGTAATTCATCAACACCAAACCAGTATTATATGAAATGCTGAAAGGTATTCTTTCAGAAGAGGAAGAAGAAAAAGTTAAAGATAAAAACTATGAACAACAAATACATATCAACAAGTGAATCTAAAAATCAAGTGAATTAAAAACCTGATGAACAAAATAAACTGGTGAATATAATAGAATCAGGGGCATAGAAAGGGAGTGTACTGACAATTCTCAGGGGGAAAGGGGTGTGGGAGTGTGGGAAGAGACTGGACAAAAATCGTACACCTATGGATGAGGACAGTCGCCGGGGGGGAGGTAAGGAGAGAGGGTGGGGTGGGAACCGGGTGGAGGGGAGCTATGGGGGGAAAAAGAGGAACAATTGTAATAATCTGAACAATAAAGATTTATTAAATTTAAAAAAAGAACTACAGGATACTATACAGCCTTGTATAAAGGAAACTGTAATAGATATACAGAGGCTTCTTATATTACTACTAGAGGCCTGTTGCACAAAGAGATTCATACAATAGGCCTTCCTTCCCTTGGCTTCCAGCACTGGGACCACGGCCTTTGCTCTAGCCAGAGTCTGCCGCCTTTGCTGCAGACTCCGGCCAGAGTATGCCTTCTTTGTCTTTGCTGCAGACTCAGGCCAGAGTCTGCCGCCTTCGTCTTTGCTGCAGACTCCAGAGTCTGCAGTCTTCGTCTTCACTGCAGCTGGAGTGCCGCTCCTGTGGATCCCTTCACCCTCTGCCCTCCCTCTCATAGCAGGCATCCTGCCCCACCCAGCCACTCTGTGCCTGGAGCACCTGGGCAGCTGTCATCTTTGTCCTTCTAATTTGCATATTCCCTCCTGATTGGCTGGTGGGCATAGCGGAGTGATGGTCAATTTGCATGTTTCCCTTTTATTAGTGCAAATCTTTCCTTTCCTACTAGACAACTCAAGATGTAGCCTTGTTTATTCTGGTTCACTATTGTGTTCCTTGGTCCTCTTGTTCCATGTAATCTGTGCTGGATTGCTTGGTTCTTGTTTTAGTACCATTACCAACTCACAGAACAACATTAACATTCAAAGTCCATATTAAGTTGTTTCTCTGGACATGTTGGCTATCTTTCAGCTGGCTGTGTCTTCAGAGCATTGCAGATTTCAGACAATAACCTAAGCCTTGTTAGTCTTGTTTTCTTCAATAAATCAGTCTCTCCTGAGTGATCTTCTGATTTATTGTACCATTCTATGGAGTATTTAAAGAAAGGTCCTTGCCGAAACCAGTTTGGCTCAGTGGATAGAGCGTCGGCCTGCAGACTGAAAGGTCCCAGGTTCGATTCCGGTCAAGGGCATGTACTTTGGTTGCGGGCACATCCCCAGTAGGGGTTGTGCAAGAGGCAGCTGATCGATGTTTCTCTATCATCGATGTTTCTAACTCTCTATCCCTCTCTCTTCCTCTCTGTAAAAAATCAATAAAATATATTTAAAAAATAAAAATAAAAAATAAAGAAAGGTCCTTGTTGGGATAGTATGATCTATTCCATTAATATTAGTTGAAAACTTACAATGTGCCAAGCCTAGCACAGAAAAAAAATGTCTTCCTGGTGTTTATCTTCGAATTGGAAATAAATAATAAGCAAATATATATGCAAAAAAGATATACAGATGCTAAGGAGGCAATCAAGAGCAATAAAGCAAAGGAAAGGGATGTGCCAAGAGGTGAGGATTCAAATAGTGTGGTCAGGGATGACCTGACTGCTAATGGGATGCTTGTGCAAAGGTTTGAAGGAGGTGATAAAAACAAGTGGGTGTCTGAGGGTAAGCATCCATATAGCATGGGCAAAATCTCAGAGATGGGATTATGTTTGATATTCCAGAAGAATTTCACTGTAGAACATTTAAGAAGAAATGTAAAAAGGATAAAATTAATGAAGTAGCAGAGTAAAGAGTGCAATATAGGTTTTGTAGAACTGTGACCTTTGCTTTTAGTCTAAAAGATATAAGAAGCTATTGACTGGCCTTGAGCAAAATGTTGGCATCATTCATTTATTCATCAAATCTTTATTGGAAGCCTTATGTGTATCTGACACTAATCTAGGTATTAGGCATATATCAGTAATCCTAGAGACAGGAATCCAAGCCATATCAGTAAGTACATTCTAGTGGCTGGGGAGGGTATCATTGTTTATTTTTGCCTCTGTAACAAATTACCACAAAATTTATGGACTCCACAAGACAGATTTATTATCTTACATTTCCTAGGACAGAAGTGTGTCACAACTAAGATCAAAGTGTGGGGAGGGCCTTGTTTCTTTCTGGATGCGCTATAGGGTAAAATCCATTTCCTTACCTCTTCCGGTTTCCAGAGGCCGCATTCTTTCTCTGACTCAGTCCTCTCCCCTATCTTCAAAGCATCAATGTCCAGGCTGGTTTTCTCACACTGCATCGCTATGGTTCTCTGTACTGGTCACGTCCTCTGTTTTTAAAGACCTTTGGGACACTTGATAATTGGGAACATTACTTCTTTTGTGCTTGCTTCTCTTGGGTCAATAGGACATTGGGAATCCAAAATAATATCACAATTTTTAGGTCAGTTGGTTAACAATCTCAACATCATCTCATATGCAACCTTAATTTTCCTTGCCATGTAATTACAGATTTGGAAGATGAATATGTAGACTTCTTTCTGGGAAATCATTGTCCTGGTTACCACAGGGATAAAATAAATGTAATACATATGGTGATGAACACACACTGACTGCTCTGTTAGAAATAGATTCTAAGGGGAAAGCTGCTAGCCAAGAACTTAGTGACTATGTAGCTCATATTGGTATGTCTATCAGCCAGACTACAGTCAACTACATATAGTGCTGCATTTTTCTTTCCTTTTAAACTTGCAGTTGGGAAAAAAGTTATTTTTTTAACTATAGCCTTTTGCCCTGTGTTCCTGGGAAAGCTTTATTAAAATATACTGATTTTTTAAAAATTTGATTTTAGCGAGAGAGAGAGAGAAACATCAATTGGTTGCATCCAGCACACACCGCCCTGCCACCTTCTTGTGCATGGGACCACCAACCAGTCAACTATGCCACAATTGCCAGAGCCTAGACTGAATATTTTAAATGTTAGTATTTAAATTGGCATATTTTATTTTGCTGTGTAGTTGACAATGTAAAAGTATTAGAATGCTTAAGAAGAAAAAAAAACTTTTTAATGGGAAATCATATTCACACTAGAGGCCTGATGCACAAAATTTATGCAAGAGTAGATCTTCCTTCCCCTGGCTGCCAGAACTGGCTTCCCTCTGGCACCCGGGACTCAGGCTTTCCTCACAGCCATGGCTTCGTCTGTAAGGTCAACCAGAAGGATGTCCGGAAGGACAACTGGCCTAATTAGCATATTACTCTTTTATTATTATAGATAGTCTAGTAAATTTACCTTTTTTAACACTTGGAGTAAAAGCTAAACACCTTATTCTTGTTTCTAGCCCTTGAAATTCTTTCCTGCCTACACCTTGCTTTTCAGTTTGTCATTTATTTGCTTAATGTCAGTCAGTCAGTTAGAGCAGCCTTCCTTCCTTCCTGAAACATGCTGAGATTGTTCCTGCCATCTGGAATACTCTTCTCCAATTCCTGTTTTTATTTTATTTTATTTTATTTTATTTTATTTTATTTTATTTTATTTTATTTTATTTTATTTTATTATTTGTTTTATATCCCACATAAGAGTGAAATCATATAGTTCTTAGCTGTTCTCTGCCTGACTTGTTTCACTTAGATTATTCTCAAGGTCCATCCATGTTGTCACAAATGGCAGTATTTCATCCTTTCCTATGGCTGAGTATGTTCCACTGTGTATGTGTACCACGTCTTCTCTATCCAGTCTTCTACTGCAGGGTGTGTTGGTTGTCTCCATGTCTTGGCCACCGTGTATGGTGCTGCAATGAACGTAGGGTGCATATATCTTAGCGAATACGTGTTTTCTTTTGACCCAAGAGAAGCAAGCATGAAAGAAGTAACTTTCCCATAACCACAGACAGGGGGAAAGGGGATCAGGGAGAGAATGGGAGCAGACAAATGAGTGAAAAATATAATTAGAAATTAGTTTCATACCCTTGTTAAAGCATACATTTCCCTAGTACTGTAAAATACACCATTAACTAAGATATAGTTGCATGAAGACAGGGCAAATTAAATTTTTCTTGAACAAATTACTTTTCCTTACCTGATGTTGCTACCCATTATGGTAAATTATATTTCTTTGATTTTATAAATGTGGGGTTGTGGTAGCTGAGAAACAAACACAGCTGTTTTCAGTGACATGCTTAATGTTTAAATTACTTTAAAATGAAGTGTTTGAATTATGATTTTTGTAGAATGATCATCATTGACATTTGCATAGTATTTTTATAAAAAGAATGTATATATGCACACTGATATTTAATCTTCACAGAATCCCTGTGAGAGAGGCATAGGGATCACTGTCTTCATTTAATACAAAAGCTAAGTGACTAGTTTGCTGCCACTGAACTACAGGGTACCTATGCAGAACCGGACCCAGCCGGCAAGCTGCTGAATATGAAACTCTTCATAGACATGCTTCACGTACATGCTTTGCAAACTGTGAAGCACTAGACAAATATTAGTTTTTGTTCTTTAAGCATGTATCTACAACCACTTATTTCAGCATCCTTATACTGTATGTCTTTCTGATAAGTAAAATGTTTAAGGTAAGGTGTTAATTAGTTACTCTGCCTTGTTTCAGAAAATTTATTTCCAATATGCACCCAATAAAGATTTTAAGTGTAAACTGATATTCTCATTATGCTCTGTTAACCATTCATAACAGATATTTCCCACGTATGAGTAGACAAGTGAATCATTGCTTCATTTAGTTTTTACATACAAGAGAAAATGAGAAACTTTATCAACTATCAACAATTATTTTGTGTCGGAGATATCATGATGTTTCACACGTGTAAAAACCCCAAATCTAAGTGATTAAATATCACTGGTATATTTTACTTGATAATAAAACAAGCAGTGCGCTACAATCTGAAAAAACAAAACAAAACACCCTTATAGGTTGCACATATATTCAATTGCTTGGAATATAATTTGGGGTTCTGTGAAATGTATTCTACATAAGCTTGATGGGAAGATATCACTTTTGCATTTTACCTGGCTTTTGCTTACTTCCAATCTTCCTATCTTCAATAGCATATAGAAGAGCTGTTTCTATATCTTGGAAGTATACTAATTAAACTCGGAATCAAGCTAAGATTTGGAACTAAAAATTTAGCCTTAATCCCTGAAAAAAAATTCATTTTTATAATTTCTTAAGGATAATTAAAATAGATAGGATCTACTGATTTTGAAAGCTCAGTTTATAAACAAGGTAAGAAAAAATTCAAGTAGTCAAGTAGCCAAAGTTAAAGTACTTTTAGTTCATTTTTTTTCATCTTTTAAAAATATATTTGTCATTTTTGCTTATGAAGAGAAGATATCATGTCCAGAAAACGTATCGTTTTTATTTGATGAATTTATTTTCTATTTTGCTTTATGGTACACACAACATATGGATATAATTTTTGTTCCATATAAGCTAGCACAATTAACATATATCAAATACATTGTAGTTCAACAGTTTGTAACAACAGCAAATACAGCATTTAAAAATTAAGTTAAGCAATACAACAATATCTATGAAATACCTAGGAATCAATTTAACAACAACAACAACAAAGGTATATGCTAAAAACAATAAAATTTTACAGAAAGGCACAAAGAATACTGAATAATTGGGAGTTCAATCATGCAACAGAATGGGAAGACCTACTATTTCAAATATATAAGTATCTGTGCCTTCTATTGATATAGTTAATATACTTTTAATAATGTACCCAAATGATTTGTTAAGTTAATGCTATGTTCAGCTGGTAAAACAAATATACAAGAACATGAGAACAGCCCCCCAAAATAAAGCAATATGGTAAAGCAAAATGTAGGAAATACACTATACCAGTTAACCAAACTTTATATCAAAGTTACAGAAAATATTTGCAAATAAATTAGGACTTATTAAAACATCAAGAAATATATATATATATATATATATATATATATATATATATATATATATATATATGTATTCTATGGGAATTTAGGGATTAAAGGTGATAGGGAACAGATGGCTTATTTTATAAAAGGTATTGTGGCAACTAATGATATATCTCAAAAATAATTTAAAATTAGATCCTTACCTCACAACATTAAAATTTTAAATCAATTTATGGGGCCTAAAGAATACTTTGAAAGCATAGAAGTATTGGAAGGAAACAAACAAATTTTATTTTCCAATATAGTGGTTTGAAAATATTTTAAGGCATGAGTAAAACTTAGAAACCAGAGTGGGAAAGATAAATTTGACAAAACAAATGCGGAACCTCTATATACTCGTAGTAAAAAATTCTCATAAACAAAATTAGAAAGTGCATTAGTTTAGATCCACTCGAAGCAAAACCCAAGTGAGAACTGGGAGTGGAGGCTTCAGATCAGAAATAGGAGACAATGTGGAGAGAACGAGAAAGGAGGTGTGGGTAAGAAGAGTCTTGAACTTTCAAATACACAGTTACAAGATAATAACTGCCAGTCTGATACACAGTCCTCAAGACAAAGTCACACATGGAAAACCACTAGCTCTCAGTGGACTGGGCCTGACTTAGTAACTGGCTGGGGCAGCTCTTGGTGAGCATCTTACATAATTGAACCTGGCAGTTGGTTAAGCGGGGAAGCACTAGGACATGAGTCAGTATCGTTCCCCGCAGGGGGAGATCTCAGTAGCACATTTTAATTTCCAGTTCATAACATAGGGAAACAAAGACAAACATCAACCATTAAGAATAATATAACCCAATAGAAATGGATACGGATGTGAGCAGGCCTACATGGAAAAAAATATATCCATATCATTTAAAAAAATCTATGAAAATATCCTTAACTTTTTTTTTTCAAAGTTTTTTATTAAGGTATTATATATGTACATATCTTACCATTGCCCCCCACACACCCCACTCCCATATATGCCCTCACCCCCCAGAGTTTTGCATCCATTGGTTATGCTTATATGCATGCATATAAGTCCTTTGGTTGATCTCTTATCTTCCCCACCTCTCCCCAACCTTCCTGCTGTAATTTGACAGACTGTTTGATGCTTTACTGCCTCTGTGTCTATCTTTTTGTTCAACAGTTTATAATGTTCTTTATTATCCATAAATGAGTGAGATCATGTGGTATTTTTCTTTCACTGACTGGCTTATTTCACTCAGCATAGTGTTCTCCAATTCCATCCAGGTTGCTGCAAATGGTAAGAATTCCTTCTTTTTTATGGCAGTATAGTATTCTATTGTGTAGATGTACCATAGTTTTCTGATCCAGTCATCTGCTGATGGGCACCTAGGCTGTTTCCAAATCTTTGCTATTGTAAATTGTGCTGCTATGAACATAGGGGTGCATATATCCTTTCTGATTGGTGTTCCCAGTTTCTTAGGATATATTCCTAGGAGTGGGATTACTGGGTCAAATGGGAGTTCCATTTTCAGTTTTTTGAGGAAACTCCATACTGTTCTCCACAGTAGCTGCACCAGTCTGCATTCCCACCAGCAGTGCACGAGGGTTCCTTTTTCTCCGTATCCTCGCCAACACTTGTCGTTTGTTGATTTGTTGATGATAGCCATTCTGACAGGTGTGAGATGGTACCGCATTGTTGTTTTGATTTGCATCTCTCGGATAATTAGTGACGTTGACCATGTTTTCATGTGTCTCTTGGCCTTCCTTCTGTCTTCTTTTGAAAAGATTCTATTTAGGTCGGTTGCCCATTATTTTTATTGGATCATTTATCTTCCTTTTATTAAGTTGTATAAGCTGCCTGTAGATGTTGGAGATTAAACCTTTATCAGTGATACCATTTGCAAATATGTTCTCCCATACAGTGGGCTTTCTTGTTGTTTTGTTGATAGTTTCTTTTGCTGTAAAAAAGCTTTTTATTTTGATGTAGTCCCATTTGTTTATTTTCTCTTTAGCTTCCATTGCCCTAGGGGTAGTATCAGTGAAGAAATTCTTTTGGCATATGTCTGAGATTTTGCTGCCTGTGGATTCCTCTAGTATTTTTATGGTTTCCCGTCTTATGTTTAAGTCCTGTATCCATTTTGAGATTATTTTTGTGTATGGTGTAAGTTGGTGATCTGGCTTAATTTTTTTGCATGTATCTGTCCAATTTTCCCAACACCATTTATTGAAGAGACTGTCTTGATTCCATTGTATGTTCATGCCTCCTTTGTCAAATATTAATTGAGCATAGTGGTTTGGGTCAATATCTGGATTCTCTATTCTATTCCATTGGTCTATATGTCTGTTCTTGTGCCAGTATCATGTTGTTTTGAGAATAGCGGCATTGTAATACAGCTTGAAATCTGGTATTGAGATTCCTCCTACTTTATTCTTCTTTCTCAGGATTGCTGTGGCTATTCGGGGTCTTTTTTTATTCCAGATGAATTTTTGGAGAGTTCTTTCAAGGTCTGTGAAATATGCCGTTGGTATTTTAATGGGAAGTGCATTGAATCTATAGATTGCTTTGGGTAGTATGGACATTTTAATGATGTTGATTCTACCAATCCATGAACATGGTATGTTCTTCCATCTGTTTACGTCTTCCTCTATCTCTTTTTTCAGTGTCCTGTAGTTTTCCGTGTATAGGTCTTTTACCTCCTTAGTTAAGTTTATTCCTAGGTATCTTAATTTTTTTGGTGTGATGGTAAATGGGATTGCCTTTTTAGTCTCTCTGTCTGTAAGTTCACTATTGGTGTATACAAAGGCCATAGATTTCTTGGCGTTAATTTTGTATCCTGCTACATTGCCGAATTCATTTATTAAGTCTATTAGTTTTTTGATGGAGTCTTTCGGATTTTTTATGTACAATATCATGTCGTCTGCAAATAAAGACAGCTTTACTTGTTCTTTTCCAATTTGGATGCCTTTTATTCCTTCTTCTTGTCTAATTGCAATGGATAATACTTCCAGTACTATGTCAGACAGGAGTGGTGAGAGTGGGCATCCCTGTCTTGTTCCTGTTCTTAGGGGAAATGTTTTTAGTTTTTGTCCATTGAGTATGATGTTTGCTGTGGGTTTATCATATATTGCTTTTATTATGTTGAGGTATGAGCCTTCTATTCCCTCCTTGTTGAGAGTTTTTATTAAAAAAGGGTGTTGGATTTTGTCAAATGCTTTTTCTGCATCAATTGATATGACTATGTGATTTTTATCTCTCAATTTGTTTATGTGATGTATCACGTTTATTGATTTGCGGATATTGTACCATCCTTGCATTCCTGGGATAAATCCTACTTGGTCATGGTGTATGATCTGTCTGATGTACTGCTGGAGCCGATTTGCTAGAATTTTGTTGAGGATTTTGGCATCTATGTTCATGAGGGATATTGGTCTGTAATTCTCTTTCATTGTGTTGTCTTTATCTGGTTTTGGTATTAGGGTGATGCTGGCTTCATAGAAGGAGCTTGGAAGTGTTCCTTCCTCTTGAATTTTTTGGAATAGTCTGAGGAGGAGAGGTTTTAGTTCTTCCTTGAATGTTTGGTAAAACTCTCCTGTGAAGCCGTCAGGCCCCGGGCTTTTGTTTGCCGGAAGCTTTTTGATGACTGCTTCAATTTCGTCCGTAGTTACTGGCCTATTGAGCTGTTTAGATTCTTCCTGATTGATTTTTGGAAGGGTATATTTTTCTAGGAGTATGTTCATTTCCTCCAGGTTGTCCAGTTTGTTGGAAGAGAGTTGTTCGTAGGATTTTGTAACAATCCTTTGTATCTCAGTGGGGTCTGTTGTTATTTCACCTCTTTCATTTCTGATTTTGTTTATTTGGGTCCTCTCTCCTTGCTTCTTGGTGAGCCTGGCTAGAGGTCCATCAATCTTGTTTATCCTTTCAAAGAACCAGCTCTTGGTTTTGTTGATCTTTTGTACTGTTTCTTTGGTCTCTATGTCATTTATCTCCGCTCTGATCTTTGTTATTTCCTTCCTTCTGGTTACACTGGGCTTTTCTTGCTGCTCTTTTTCTAACTCTTTGAGTTGTAGGGTTAGGTAATTTATTACCATTGTTTCTTGTTTTTTGCAATAGGCTTGTAGAGCTATGAACTTCCCTCTCAAGACTGCTTTCGCTGTGTCCCATAGATTTTGGATTGTTGTGATTTCATTGTCATTTGTTGCCATGATGTTTTTTATTTCTTCCTTGATCTCTCTGGTGACCCAGTCCTTGTTTAATAGCATGCTGTTTAGTCTCCATGTGTTTGATTTCTTTGGATTGTTTTTATTGTAGTTGATTTCCAGTTTTATGCCACTGTGATCTGAGAAGATGCTTGATATAATTTCTATCTTCTTGAATTTGAAGAGACTTTGCCTGTGACCCAGCATATGGTCTATCTTTGAAAATGACCCATGTGCACTTGAGAAGAGTGTATATTCTGTGGCTTTGGGGTGAAATGTTCTGAAGATGTCAATTAATTCCATCTGGTCTAGTGCGTCATTTAGGATTGATGTTTCTTTGCTGATTTTTTGTTTAGAGGATTTGTCCAATGGTGATAGTGGGGTATTAAAGTCTCCTACTATGATTGTATTGCTATGAATCTCTCCCTTGATATCCTCCAGGAGTTTTTTTATGTATTTGGGTGCTCCTATATTGGGTGCGTATATGTTTACCAGAATTATTTTTTCTTGTTGGATTTCTCCCTTTAGTATTATGAAGTGGCCTTCCTTATCTCTTGTTATGGCATTTACTTTGAGGTCTATTTTGTCAGATATAAGTAGTGCTACCCCAGCTTTTTTTTCATTTCCATTTGCCTGAAAGATATTTTTCCATCCCTTCACTTTCAATCTGTGTGAGTCTCTTGTTCTGAGGTGGGTCTCTTGTAGACAGCATATATATGGGTCATGTTTTTTTATCCATTCAGCCACTCGATGTCTTTTGATTGGAGCATTTAGTCCGTTTACATTTAAAGTTATTACTGAAAGGTATTTGTTTGTAGTCATATCTATTTTTGTGTCTGTGTTCCTTCTTACCTGTTTATTTCTTCTTTTTACAGTATTCCCTTTAGCATTTCTTGCATTGCTGGTTTGGTGGTGATAAACTCCCTGAGTCTTTTTTTGTCTGCGAAGCTCCTGATTTCCCCTTCAATTTTGATTGATAGTCTTGCTGGATATAGTATTCTTGGATTCAGTCCTTTGCTTTGCAACACTTTGTATACCTCCTTCCATTCACTTCTAGCTTGTTGTGTTTCTGTTGAGTAATCCTTTGACAATCTGATGGGTGTTCCTTTGTAGGTAACTCTCTGTCTCTCTCTTGCCACCTTTAAGATTCTCTCTTTATCATTTATATTTGCCATTGAAATTATGACATGTCTTGGTGTGGGTCTGGGGTTGATCCTGCTTGGGACTCTCTGTACTTGCGTAACTTTTATCTTTCCCATATCCGGGAAGTTTCCTGTCATTATTTCTTCAAATAGATTTTCTAATCCCTGCTGCTCTTCTTGTCCTTCTGGCAGCCCTATTATACGCATGTTACTTCGTTTCATGTTGTCCCGAAGCTCCCTTAGGCTTTCCTCTTGCTTTTTAATTTTTTTCTCCAATTGCTGCTCAGATTGAGCTTGTTTCTGTACCTGGTCTTCTAACTCACTAATTCGATCCTCTGCTTCTTGTAGTCTACTGTTGAAACTTTCCATGGTGTTTTTGATTGTAGCTATATCACTTTTCATTTCTTCCTGATTCTTGCATAAGTTGTTGATTTTCTCATCCATCCGATGTATAAATTCCACGACCATTACTCTGAACTCCTTTTCAGTCATGTTGCAAGCTTCAGTTTCACTAATTTCCTTTCTTGGTGACTCCTCATTTTCTTTCCTCTGTGAATTATTTCGTCTCACCATTCTGACTATCACCAGACAGCTCAAGCTTCAGTTTGTGTGGACCTGGGCCGTGTGCTGTGGGATCTTCGCTCCACCCGAGTTTCACTGAAGTGCTCTGACACTAGGAAGTGTGGCTGCCTTTGGTTGGTGGGAACCAGGCTTGCCCAGGGTGAGCGTCCCCAGTGTTCCATTTGGTCTCATGTGCACACTTAGAATCAGGGGCCCTGTCTGCACCACACTGTTGGTATGTGCCAAAAATGAGATCCTTAGCATGTGCCAGAAGTCAGAGTTTCCCTGTGTCTGCACCAAGAATCGAGTGTCAGAGTCTCTGTTACCTTGTGCGGTTTCTCATTGAGAATCAGGGTCCCTGTGTGTGCATGCACCAACAATTGGAGTCACTGGCTCTTAGTGTGAATGTGCTGTGAGTCAGGGATCCCAGGCAGCTGTGTCCAGTGTGCCAAATTCCCTGAAGTGGAGCTGCGACTTGTGTGTGCTCTCTCTACTGAGCCAAACTGGCTAGGGCTTCACACACTCTCAAATTCCTGAAGGGGTGCTGCCTCTGTGCACTCTCCCAGATTCCCCAAAAAGGGGCAGAGTCCGTCCTGCATGCCAAATTCCCCAAAGGGGAGCCCCTCTGTGCGCGCTCTAAGATTCCCCGAAGGGGAGCTGTGACCCGCAAGCCAAATTCCCCTAAATTCCCCGAAGGGGAGCCCTCTGTGCCTGCTGTCAGATTTCCCCGAAGGGGAGCTGCGTCTGTCCCGTGCATCCGGGCATGAGCACTCTGCAGCTTGGGCGAGGGGGGTGTCTATCACTTACTATGGCACTATCCAGAAGCCTGTGGGGAGGGTGATAGGCTCTTTGACTCACGGAAATCTGCTGCCGGGAAGTCTGGATTCTTGTTGTCTGTTGGTCTGAAGCTGTGATAGCAAGTCTCTGTCCCCAGTGGCTGCAGGGTCCTGGTTTGTGTCTGAAGCCAGGATCCTAGTCTCAGACAGCTCTGTTTCTCAAGATGGCATGGTCTCCGAGTCCGCACCAGCCACCGAGAAGTGTCCACTTTGTGCGTGGGGCTCCACCGTCTAGGACTGCCCAGTTAGGCAGCCCCTTGTAAGACCTGCAGAATCTAACTGACCCTAGCTCATACACACACACACACCACAGACGTCTACACTCTCCTCTATGGGTTCCTCACTCACACTCTGTCTCTCCCTACCTTCCTCCCGGTTGCCATCTTTTTCCCAATAGCTATGCTTAACTTTTTAAAATCAAAGAACTTTTTTCATCAAAGAAAGGTAAAGCTAAGTGACAGTTAAAAACAAACTTTCACCCACCAGATTGGCAAAATCATTAAACTATTTAAATTTGTCAGTATTATATCCTAAATATCCATCAGTAAAAGAATGATTAGGTAAAGTATTGAAAGTTACTTATTTTGCCTCAGTTTCCAAATCAATGAAATAACTACAATTCCTACCTGACAGATTATATTTGGTTTGTGTGGATTTAGATATGACATTTTAAGTACTGAGAATACTAACCTGAAATATAGTATGTACTCAATATTTTATAGCATTAATTGACACAATGAAATAATATGGAACTGTAAAAGACAGACAAGCATATACTACTAAAATGAAAAAGATTCTTGCTCTGAAAAAAGCAGGTGACATAAAAATCGTATTTTAGAGTGTATATTCATGTGTACAGAAATACATCTGAACAGATAGCCTATTAACTGTTAATAGTGATTTACTCTGGAGAATGAGAAGGAGTTAAAGATGGGGTTTTTCACTATTTACTCAATAAAGTTCTAGATTTTGAATTGCAGTTTTAAAAAAACAGCACTTGCCCTGACGAGTTTGGCTCAGTGGATGGAGCATCAGCCTGCAGACTGAAAGGTCCTGGGTTCGATTCCGGTCAGGGGCATGTACCTTGGTTGTGGGCACATCCCCAGAAGGGGGTGTGCAGAAGGCAGCCGATGGATGTTTCTCTCTCATCAATGTTTCTAACTCTCTATCTCTCTCCCTTCCTCTCTGTAAAAAAATCAATAAAATATATATTTTTTAAATTAAAAAAATAAAAAACAGCACTTTTAAAAATTTTAATTTATGAATTTAAAAAATTAAATATACATAACCTATATGTATAAAAGCCTAATATGCTAATTGTCCCTCCAACCGTTCAAACATTGGACCTGTGGCTATGATGTGCACTGACCACCAGGGGGCAGACGCTCCGACCAATAGGTTAGCTTGCTGCTGGGGTCCAGCCGATCCGGACTGGGCAAGATGGGCCAGACATGCCCTGGAGCCATCCTGCGGTCCCTCCCTGGCCCTGATAGTGCACCAGTGGTGTCCCTCGGCCTGGCCTACGCCCTCTCAAAATCTGAGATCCCTCAGGGGATGTCCACAGGCCAGGCTTAATGACCCCACTGGTGCATGAATCTGTGCACCTGACCTCTAGTATTACAAATAATATAGTACTAGTCTGGCCAGCATAGCTAAGTGGTTGAGCATTAACCTGTGAACCAGGAAATCATGGTTCGATTCCCAGTCAGGGCATATGCCCAGATTGCGGGCTTGATCCCAGGGGATGCAGGAGGCAGCAGATCAATGATTCTTTCTCATTACTGATGTTTCTCTCTCTCTCTCCCTCTCCCTTCCTCTCTGAAATCAATTTAAAAAAATAATGTGGGACTACATTAAAGTTATCAACTATGGACTTAAGGAACAAGCCAAAATGAAGAAACCTGTTTTGAAATTAAATAGTTTACTTAAAAATATGTTAAATATACCCTGAACAGTATTTATCCAATGTTTACTTATTCTTTAAAAGGGAATACATGTGTTTTCTTTCACCAAGGCCTAAATTTTTAGAAATTCTATGTCTCCACATCACTGTAACAATCTATATATATAAAAGCCTAAGTGACTGTTAAGACCAGTTGACCAAACGACTGGTCAACTGGTCGCTATGACTTGCACTGACAACCAAGGGGCAGATGCTCAATACAGGAGCTGCCCCATGGTGGTTAGTGTGCTCCTACAGCCAACCTCCCATGGCCAGCCAATCTCCCATGATCCCTCCTCGTGATTGGCTCTGATTGCCGGCCAAGCCAAGGGACCCCACCCATATATGAATTCATGCACTGGGCTTCTAGTGGAAAATAAAAGTCTAATCAGGATGTAGCTGGAAGTTAACAGTTAATATCTATATCTATATATAAAAGCCTAATATGCAAATTTTCCCCTCTGAAGTTTGACCAGGAGACCAGGAGTTTGATCACTTGCTATGATGTGCACTGACCACCAGGGCGCAGCACAGAACGAAGGAAGGCTCCAGCCAGCAGCCAGAAGGCCCCGATCAGCCCTGATCGCCAGCCAGGCCTAGGGACCCTACCCATGCAAGAATTCTGTGCACCAGGCCTCTAGTTAATTCCATAAACAAAAATCTTAGCAATATTTTCAGCACTACCTATACCAGATACTGTTGTGTGGGTCTGCTTGTAACTGACCTGACCAATTAAAAAAAAAGTTACTGTAGAACCTAAACAGTCCCTTCCTTATTCTGGAAAATGTTTGTAAAGCCATTTGCTTCAAGTGTTTTAAGTGAATCATAGTGATGGATAACATGATCAATTGGAGTGTAGATGATTTGAAATGAGACAACACTAATGGTCTATATTTGGATAGAGTAATTAAAATATGAAACATTTATGACCCAAACGTTACCAACAAAACACTTTCCCAGAATTTTGCAATTGTGAAGGAATCTCCCCTCTACTTGCTAAGCTTTTAGTGTGTGGATCAAATCTGAATCTGGTCCTGTCTGTGTTTCACAGCTTGCCTTGGTCTGCGTGGGGAATAATAAAACAAATGTGAAAAGAAAAAGGTATGGGGCAAGGTGTGGGGAGAAAGGACAAGACAGATATCTTAATAACATCCAAATTCCCCATCTAATTGTTTCCATGGGAATTTCTTTATGAACTGTGGGGTAAGGGATGAGAAAGTGTCACTGAAAAGAAACCTTACCCAGCAGTGTCCCCGGAAACCTAAGAAAATTCAAAATCTTACTGGTATGAACTTTATAAATTTCATTGATCTCATGGATCTAAGACATACCCAGGGAACAAATATTGTAAAATATCTCTTTCATCATAATCTGATACAGATTTGCATATATCATTTAAATATTCCCCTTTAATATACAATTAGAAACTATCTTTAATGACGATTGTTATTTTAACAATTAGCTTGTGAGAGGAAAGAAAAGAATTTTTTAAACTATAAAGCAACTCAAGTTAATTTGCCCTTTTCTATACCCAGGTGAAAAAGGAATTCTAAAGTTTTCCTATGTGTCTGCATTTTTTATTTTATTAGTTTTCCACATTAAACCTCTATAACTATAATGCAGAGTTGTAATTTTCATGTAAATACTTTCGTTCTTACACTTTTTAAGTTGGAAAAAGGGATTTATTAGAAACTGGGATACTAACCCTGAAGTCACTTTTTAAAAATTTAATGAACATCATTGGGTAATTAAATCATTTTTCCAGGACTCAGTTTTCTTACAATGGAAAAAAAAGTTGAACAACATACTCTTAAAAATCTTTTTTTTGCTTCAAAATATTATAAAGTGGTGATTCAAGATATAGAATTTAATGGAGCTAAATAGCAATTGCTTCCATGTTATTTAGAAATAACACACATCAGTTAATCTTTTTGGAAAAGTATAATTGCTATAAGTGCTTTTATCTTTCTATAATTTTCTTAATGTAGATTCATGAAGTTGCTCTGACATAAATTTAGCAAGTGACCTTAAATCAATGTGGTAAATGAAACATTTGTGAAATCAAGTTGGTAACTAAGATAATTCTTTCTTCTTAAAATCTTGTGATTATTTCTTTATTGTTCTCTTTGCTTTCTAAAATTTAAATGAAATGCATAGATTTATAAATATACTGGAGGCCTGGTGCATGAAATTAGTGCAAGGGGCTTGGCCCTCCCAGCCCCGGCTTTATCCGGAAGGACATCTGGAAGGTTGTTCAGCTGTCTGGTCTAATTAGCATATTATGCTTTTATTATTATAGATACATATATATATGTATGCATATATAAACATACATATGGGTATATGCATGTAAATAATAAAAATGTGTATATTGTCTTAACTAAAGAAATGCCTTTGCTTCTACTGCTATTTTCTATGGGATATGCTTAACAGTAGAATGTCTCAAAACTGAAATGGGGGGAGAAACCAAGATGGTGGCATAGGTAAACACCTAAACTGCTGCTTCGCACAACAATTTCAAAATTACAACTAAAAGACAAAATGACATCATCTAGAACCACAGGAAGGCTGGCTGAGTGGAAATTCTACAACTAGAAGGAAAGAGAAAAGCACACTGAGACTCAGAGAAGCTGCAGAAGGCAGAGGTATGGAGGCGCGCACACAGAGAGGGCTGGCAACTGAGTATGCGGCTGGCTTTCTAAATCTGAAGGTAGACAAAAGCTCCCTACTGCTCTGAACTCCAGTTCCGGGCGAGACTCTGGGGACCCAGACTCATTCGGGGAGAAACTGGACTGTCTGGCAGTGGGCAAAACTCAAGGGCGGCTTTCTCTCAGAGGTGCTTGCAGCGATTACCACAGGACACTGAAACCCAGGGGGCCTCTTAGGGCAGGGCTGATGGGAAACCATTGCTGTCTGCTCAGCTCTGAGACTCTGCCCCATCCAAGCTGAGCACAGAGGCTTTTTCAATTTTGCAAGTGTTGTCTCATAAGGGTGTCTCCAGCACAGAAGTTCTCCCAGTGTAGACACAGCTGATCCTCATAGCCAATTGGCCTGGAGGTCAATTCCTCCCAGTGATACCAACAACAATCAAGACTTAACTACAACAAGACTGTGCACATAGCCCACATAGGATTGCACCAAGGGTGTCCACCTCAGGTAACTGGGGAGGCTGAGCCACTGGGCCCTATAGGACATCTAGCACACAAAGCTACTCTACCAAGGGTCCCCTGGGAAGGCACCTGAGCATTCTAAATTGGCACCTCTTGCCCTTTTGGCCAAGAGGGACCCGCTTCTCACAATCCAATTGTCCACAGCTGTTGCCTGAGCTTCTGTTCATGCCAAGGTTGAAACCTCGTGATGGCTGGTACCATGGATCTGTCTCTCGCCCAGTGGGGTGAGCTGGGCCTCCTTGGAGAAGAAACCTGGGTTCCACAAGATATGTGATCAGTGCTGGGACCCTGCCAGCAGGCGAGGGGATCCCAAGGCAGGTGCTGGGCGTGGAGGCCATGGGAGCATAGGCGACCAAGGAGACAGAACTAAACCTCACATCACCCTGCTTGGCCCTGGAGGATGGCTGGTTAGCCAGAGACGGGTAAGATTCCTCAGGGAAGGAACAACCTAAGACAGGCACAGTCTCATAGGGGCCATCAGGAGAGAACTTGGGGGTCAACAGAGGTGGGGCATAAACCTTCACCTCCCCAAGTTTGCAGGGTCCTAAACCTTCACCCCTGCTGAAGGAGATCTCCTGCCCCCATGGCTGCTCAGCTTCACATGCCCAGCTCAAATCGGGACCCAGGTAACAGAGACTTGGCTGACAGCAGATGCCCTCTCACAGCAACAAGTCTTGATGGAGATGTCTTGCACCCATGATCCGCGGAACTGGGGTCTATGCTATCTAAATCCAGCCTAGCACCAGGAATGCTCAGGGCCTACTCAAGAAGGCAAATAATCCTCTCCACTAATAATTACAGGGTAAAACAAGATGGTTGTTAGAGTATTAAATTTGACAGTAAAATAGTAGTCAAGTTTTCAGACTAATTTAAATTGGCCAATCAAAATAAGCAAATACTCTGGAAAAATCAATTGTACTGGACAAAAAAGCTGTTCCTAAAGTGTTAATTAAAATTTTTATTGGTAGTTCATCTCATGGTAAAATTGCATAACATATAATGAACCTAAAGCAGTCACATTTTAGTGCAAAAAAGTAAAATTTAAAAGCTCTCAAGATTACAGCATAAAATTTCCAAAAGCCTCCCAATATTTAAACCAAAAAAGGGGGGATAGTAGAAGAGTATCATGTAAGGAAAAATATCCTGTAAATAAATTACATCTAGAAAATTTTTACTTTAGAAAATTAACTTTCATTTATAATGCTAACAGCAAGACACCCAGGTAAAACATACATGGTGTCAAAACAAGCCAAAGGAAAATCGTTTGGGCAAAAAAATGAAAAAGGATCACAAGTCAAATTTATAGAAAATATTCCTTTATTAACTTTTGGTTGAGAATATGTTTGTATATTTTCAGAAAACAACTCCGAGACCATGTGGATTCCTGCAACAGAGAGGAATTGACAGGAGTGCTCCAGCCATGAAGTCAGAAGAGAAACAGTCCAGAGATGGAAGACACTGACCATGCCTTGCCATACTAGCAGTCAGCAGATGTGTGTCACTGCAGATTGCCCAGGACCAAACCAGAGAGGGTCGGACCTGCATTACCACCATTTGTCCACCATCCAGAACTGAAATATCATTGCTGTTATGTACACATAAACAACTGTTGGACATAGAAATCGGGACTCAAAAGAACTGTTGGCCCAGAAAGAAACTCACTATAGACTGATTCATTTGCCTCTCAGCATAACCATTATTGCTTGTCTCATTTTTGGTTCCTATAAGTGTATTCCTAGTATCACATGAGCTCACTCATCTAGGGGAAAAAATGAACAACATAGACTGAAGAACAAGAACAGCATTGATCAGACTGTCAGACCTCAGAGGGAAGGTAGGGGAGGGTGGGGACAAGGGAGATAGATCAACCAAAGGACTTGTGTGCTTGCATATGAGCCTAACCAGTGATCACGGACAACAGGGGGATGGGGGCATGCGTGTGTGTGTGGGGGTTGGGATGGGAATGGGAGGGGGTTGATGACAAATATGTGATACCTTAATCAATAAAGTAATTAAAATAAAAAAGCTACTCTACCACCTCAGGGAAGCAGCAAAAATGCGGAGACAAAGAAACAGGTCACAAATGAAAGAAATGGAGGAAAGCAAACAACTGGATATAGAGTTCAAGACTACAGTTATACGGTTTTTCAAGAATTTTCTAGAAAAGGCTGATAAATTTAGCGAGACCCTTGAGGATATGAAAAAGGACCAACTAGAAATTAAACATACACTGACTGAAATAAAGAATAATATACAGAGATCCAACAGAAGACTAGAGGATCGCAAGAATCAAGTCAAAGATTTGAAATACAAAGAAGGAAACACCCAAATGAAAAAGCAAAAAGAAAAATGAATCCAAAAATATGAAGAGAGTGTAAGGAGCCTCTGGGAAAACTTAAAGCGTACCAACATCCGAATTATGGGGATGCCAGAAGAAGAGAGAGAGCAAGATACTGAAAACCTATTAGAAGAAATAATGACAGAAAACTTCCCCTACCTGGTGAAAGAAATAGACTTACAAGTCCAGGAAGCGCACAGAACCCCAAACAAAAGGAATCCCAAGAGGACCACACCAAGACACATCATAATTAAAATGCCAAGAGCAAAAGACAAAGAGAGAATATTAAAAGCAGCAAGAGAAAAACAGTTAGTTATCAACAAGGGAGCACCCATATGATTGTCAGCTGATTTCTCAACAGAAACCATGCAGGCCAGACCGGTGTGGCAAGAAATATTCAAAGTGATGAATAGCAAGAACCTACAACCAAGATTACTCTACTCAGCAAAGCTATCATTCAGAATTGAAGGGAAGATAAAGAGCTTCACAGATAAGAAAAAGCTAAAGGAGTTCATTACCGCCAAACCAGTATTATATGAAATGCTGAAAGGTATTCTTTAAGAAGAGGAAGAAGAAGAAAAAGGTAAAGATAAAAATTATGAACAACAAATACATATCTATCAACAAGTGAATCTCAAAATCAAGTGAATAAAAAATCTGATGAACAGAGTAAACTGATGAATATAATAGAATCAGGGGCATAGAAAGGGAATGGACTGACAATTCTTGGGGGGAAAGGGGTGTGGGAGTGTGGGAAGAGACTGGACAAAAATCGTACACCTATGGATGACAGAGGGGGGAGTGTAAGGGCAGAGGGTGGGGTGGGAACCGGGTGGAGGGGAGCTATGGGGGAAAAAAGAGGAACAATTGTAATAATCTGAACAATAAAGATTTATTTTAAAAAAAACTGAAATGGGGTCAAGTACACTCAGTTAAACCTGACTCACTGTTCTGTTTGGTTTTCTAATCCCTCTTGTCCATTTATACTTTTGATATAGCTCCAAAATACATATTGAATTCCACTTATCTTAACTATTTTATATTTATATTTCTCAAATGTATATTATCCTATATAATAAAATGGTAATATGCAAATTTACTGAATGGCAGAACGACTGGTAGCTATAATGCGCACTGACCACCATCGGACAGAAGCTCAACAAAGGAGCTGCCCCCTGGTGGGGGCAGGAGCCTCTCCTGCCTCTTGGCAGCGCAGGGAGTGGGCCTAAGCCATCAGTCAGACATCCCCGGAAGGCTCCCAGACTGCTAAAGGGCACAGACCGGGCTGAGGGAACCCCCCTCAGTGCACAAATGTTGTGCACCAGACCTCTAGTAAATATATATTTAATCATCATGCAACCATGCTATGATATTAGACTATTGAAGATGACTCCAGTATTAGTGATGAACACTTTTGGCTGTAAGCAGAAGTGCAGTCAACATGCCAAGGTGCCAGAAGTTGATGGCGACATTTTTTTTTTTTCCCATGGAATAAGAAGCTTAGGGATCTGGCAAACCAGGGTTGGAGAAGTATCTCAGGGATGACAGAAGGGACCAAGGCTTTACTTCTGGATTCCCAACAAGAAGAAGGTAGGAGTTAAAAAGGCAAAAGGGAGCATGGCTGCTGAATATTTTTGTTTCAGAGAGTTCTGGCAACTGTGATACATTACCATAGACAGGATGGCTTACAAACAGCAGCAATGTTTTTCTCTCCGTTCTGGAGAACCGAAGTCCGAGATCAAGGTGCTATCACAGTTGGGTTCTGATGAGAGCCCTCTTCCAGGTTTCAGACTGCCAACTTCTTGTATTCTCACGTGGCAGATAGAGGTTTGGGCCTTTTTTTAGAAGGGCACTAGTCCCATTCATGAGGGCTCCACCATATGACCACATTACTTCCCAAAGACTCCACCTCCAAATGTCGGCTGCTTGCCTCGGCCCTCCCAGCCCCGGCTTCGTCCAGAATGTCATCATATTGGGGATTGAAGTTCAACATATGAATTTGGAAGGGGCACATATCAATGTTCTTTCTGCAGATATTTCCAAAAAGCCCTACCAGGTGACTCTTGCATCTGGTTAGCCAAAATGGTTCGCCATGACCATGCCTAGCTGCAAGTGTTATAAGATGACAAAATTTATCTGGGTGTATTCTTCCACCCCCAACAAACTGAGGTTATTAAAAAGGACAATGAGAATGGATACTGAGTAGGCAATTAGAAGCATATACCACAACATACATCACCAGTGCCAATGAAATTATAGTATCTTATTCTCAAAGAACGATTCCAAATGCAAATTGGATGGTCATGAGTTACTGAAAGGGAAGATTTGTTCACATTGACTATTAAGTTTTCATTTGTGGTTTAATTTTTCTTAATGTACATGATATTCTTCTTTACTTCTTATATGCTGTGGCTTTTATGGTGAATAAAGAGGGCTAAATTTAGAGAAATGGCATGAAATATATATAACCTAGAAACAGGCTTAATTACTAATATAAAGACTTTTTGCAAAAGCTTACCACTTTGAGCTGTTTGTTTGCTTTCATGACGGAACCTTTATAGTTTGTATATGTTTTCCAAGATTTGCCAATGAGAATTGTATTTGTTGTCAAACTTGGTGACATATGAGGAGTTAGCTGTTATTAACCCTACCTTACAGATGAGAAAACTGTTGTTCAAAGAGGTGAAGTGACCTACCTAAGATGATGATTTTGATTGAGCATATAAAAGTTGTAAAATTTCTTATAGATTAATATCAGAATTCTTAAGAATATAAAATTATACTTATGAAACTAAGAATCCATATTGCAATTGAGTAGAGAGAACATAACTGTTCGGATGCACCAATAAGATAGGTGTTATGCTTTAAGTGACATGGATGATTGAGAGATGTGTCATTACAAAACATGAACAAATAACCATTACTGGGGTGTAATTTTTCCTCAGTCTCTCACGTGCAGTTAAGAACAGTACATTGCTATTTGGATAAACTATAAACAACTTAATATGAATTCAAATAAAAGGGTAAAATCTAACTGTTTATAGCTTGATGGTTCAAGCTAGCTATCTATTCATCTATTCATTAATAACCTTTGTAGTTGTGAATGAATACTAAAAAGCATTATAAGAATTTTAGAAACTTACATATTTTATGAGCCTTTATTACAAATCAGGATAGAAGCCTAGGTCTATTTGATGACAAAGTTCTTATTCTTAATCATCATGGTAACCCTGCATGACATGCATTACTATTCTGATTTTATTTTTTAAATGTATTGAATTTATTGGGGTAATATTGGGTCATAAAATTATATAGGTTTCAGGTATGTAATTATATAATGCATTATCTTTATATTGTATTGTATGTTCACCACCATAAGTGGTCTTCAGTCACCATTTATCCCATCTTTACCATCTTTTATCTCCCTCTAGCCTTTCTCTCCAGTTATCATCATAACGTTGTCTATGTCTGAGTTTCTTTGTTTGCTTAATCCCTTCACCTTTTCCACCCAGCCCCCACCCCTAACTGGTGTCAGTCTGTTTTCTGAACTGTTTTATTTCTGGCACTGTTCAGTTATCATTTTGTTCCTTTTACTAATGGAAACAATTTTTTTTTTCCAAGAAAGACACAATATACAAAATGAAGCTTTAAAAATTTAATTATAGCAGAATGAGCTGGAGATATTTTAAAAATATATAAAAACTTTCTTCAAAATTTAATTTTACAAAGCTTTTCATTTAATATACAGCTTAAGATCAGATAAGATGAAAAAATAGGAAAGATATTATGAAATTTCACTTAGAGTATAGTAAAAATTTCCATATAATGATTATTTGATTTAGCTTCTTTTGTGAATTCTGTATAGATTCTACTGAAAACAAAGGGAACACTTAAAAAAGAAAGAATGCTAATCTACTCTTAGAATATATTTCAAAAAAATTAAATTATGTATATTTAAAACATATACTCTGGTAATGGAAATAAATGCTTTTATTTTAGGAAATACAAACATAAAAATTTAAAATAGCTCTAGGTATTATGGTACATTTCTTTTTAAAAATATATAACACAATTTAGGATATATATATAGATAGATAGATACCATATAATTTGAATGAGAAAATGTTTATAGATATTTTTCCAAATAAATCAATGTTAAACTAAAAATATTTTTATTTATTAGATAATAATTTATTAATATTCATAATGTGTAAATATTTTCTTCTGAGATAAAGTATTATGGTTGTCACTAAATAGGAAAAATATTTAATTAAAACTTATATTTAAGTAATGTATTTATATTATATCATTTAGAAAAAATACATTCACTATAAGATATATTTACCACCTTCATATTCAAGTCATGCCAATATGTTTTAAAAATAACGCAAGATTTTAAAATCAACTTATAAACTGGTAACCTATATTTTTCTAGGTGAAGCCAATATTTGTCTGTGTATATGTAAAACAAACAGAACAAAAAATTCCAGCCTCCTTGTATGATGTTTTGACTCTCCAAAGAAGTAAAAAAAGTCTAAAAACAAAAAAGTAATGAAAATGCAGTACAGCCTTTAATACTGGGCCTTTAAAGGCATTGTTGGGAGGCCCTGATTCATACCCTTCAGTGACACTTCTAGAAAACACAGCGTTCTTCTCTTCTTTCCAACATTTCCACATCTCCTGGTTGCCTGGGAGATTCCTTCTTTATAACTGCCTTAAATCTTATCTTCCTACACTGTTTCAGCAAATCCCGGTCTTAGTATTTTCATTCCAGGATTCCTTCCATGTCTCCAGTTTCCGCGTTAACAAAAGTCTGAAAACCAGGGGGAAATGTGTTAAAAGCAGGCTAAGAAGAAGAGTTGAAAAGAAAGAGAAAAAAAAGAAGAAGAGTTGAGCAAGGAAAGTATAACCTCTGTGCTCCGAATGCTGTGGTGCACATGCATGCACGTGTGGTTCTGAGGAAGGCAGGCCTGGTGGCAGGAAGAGATTCATTCAGGTCGGGAACACAGAGCATGAGTAAATCCTTCCCCCATCACATTCATGTTCATGATCCATATCCTTATTATATGAATGTTTTTATAGCTTAGATGAACCTGAAGAAAATTCTGATTAACACTAGGAATAGTGATAAGAAATTGTAAAGACGATCCTTATTAGGCCTATCATTTCTCCGCCCTTTCTTGAAGATTTCCTGTGAGAAGTCTTTCTTGATGTTTTCGCCTTTGGACTGTAGCAGTAATTGTTCAATGCTTCATTTAACATTTAACAAACTTAATGTCATAATACCCTTTAAATAAAATTTAATGAGACAGGGGTTTAAAAAACCTAAATTTAAAAAAAATGCAGGTGTCTGTTTATATTAAAATCACCCTTTAAATTATGATGAGGAGGAAAGATGCCTGGAAATAGTAGGACTTTTATTACTCATCAATCATATAAAATTGAACATTTCACACAGTGGGTTTAGTAGTATAAAATGGGGAAGGAGGTGAAGGTGCTGGAACAATCATCTTGTGTCTTGGTATTGATAATTACATGGAAAAATTAATTTTAAAATTGGTATGGACTTCTTTTGATTTACTTTAGATATCCTTCTATCAAAAGGAGGCAAATTTCTAATTTTCTTATCACCTTAGAGAGTATAGAATGGTAAATGCAATGCCCCATCTGATATGGTTGTCACATATCTTCCTTTTGCTTCTATTTTAAATATCTACAATTTTTAATGTTGAAAATATACATAAAACTTGTGATAAAAAATAAATGCTACTGTAATTTTTTCCTGACAGAGTATCATTACACATGAACAAAAGGTCAGGAATAAGTATCTGGAAAACATTGTGCTTCACTGAAACAGGGCGATATCTAAAAGAGATTCCAGAAAATTGACCCCTCATTACAAAAGAGAGACAATATACTATAGAATTGCCTGGCATAGCTTTATATTATGTTTGTTTTTCTGGCTGTAGGTAAGGGGTGGGAAATAAATATGAATAGATAAAAACAATTTTACAAAAGGGAAAAGTAGCAATGCAATAAATTGTGGTAATAAACAGACTTGCATGTAATTTATCTAGAAAAATCATAAATTTATTGTACTTTTATAATATTTCCTGGTATTGTTAGATATTATGTGAAACATGTAATGATTTGTCACGTGAAAATAAATTATATGCAATTTGATTAATATAGAAATATAAAATTAAAGGACCCACTTTAAGAAATGAAAAGTAGTTCTCTGAGAAGATACTATATAATTTTCTCTTTTGCACCATTCCCCACCAATATTCTCCATTTACTGCATAGAAATTTCTCAATGTCAGAAAGCCCTGAGCCTAAGAAAAAAGGTACACACAGCTGATAAAGAATCTTTTTGACATAGAGACTCAGGAGCCAGACTGCCTGGGTACAATTTTCAACTCCAGTATTTAACTGCTCTATGACCTGGGATGGCTAAATCAACCTCAGCTTTCTGCACCTCAGGTTTCTTAGATCTAAAATCAGACAGTATATTATTAATGCACTTTAAAAACTTAGGAAATTAGTATGGCTGTGATCATTCTTAATACCTAATTTATAAAAGAAAATTACTGTGGATCCAGGAGAAGCAGAAGTAGAGATATATAGTTAAAATCTTGCATTAGATCTTTGTTTAAATTAATTTTTAAGGTAAAAATTGCACCTAAAATCCATAGGAACAATTCCATATTCTCTCTCAATTTCTATTTTACTTTTATTTAGAAAATTTTCTTTGATCCTTGTTAATGTTTACATTTTATTTTTAGTTTTATTTTATTTTATTTTTTTGTTGTTGTGGCTGGGTCCCAGGTTAGTCACTCTTGAGTCTCAGTTTATCTATAAAATAGGGATGATACCTCTTCCCAAGGTGTGAAGCTGATACACAAATGTTAGTTAACAAGCTAATTCAATGGGCATCACAAGCCTTTTAAGATACAATTCTTTCCTTTTTCAAATAAACCATGTGCTGCAACATTCCCTTTCTTTGTAAAATAAACCAGTAATATCCAAGATTTGTAATTTCTACATATTTAATTAGCCCAACAATTTTATATTTCAGGGTAAATAGAGTTTTCCTTCAAACCTAATTTTAAGGAGACTGCAATGGTTAATTGTATGTGTCAACTAGGTAGGCCACTGCACTTAGATATTTGGTCAAACATTATGTCATCTAGATGTTACTGTAATGTATTGAGCTGATAATTTTAGTTTTTAAAAATACTTGCTTAAAAGAATTTGGTAGAATGCACACTTTATATCCAGTTGTTCTTCTTCTAAAGTATATGCAAGGGGCAGTTATTTGGGGGTATCATTGGTAACTTAGGTCACCTTTTCATATCCTCATTATTGGTTTTTTGTTTTAATAATTGGAAGAATGGATCCATATAGGCTTTGTTACTCATTTAGTTTTTTATAACTGATGAAAATTGCAGTGCCTTATAAATCATAGTGTTTTTCATTACATAATAAATACTAGCCCTAATTACTATTATGTATTATTATTGCTATTATTTTGCAATCAGACACCCTCAAACATTGAGATCCATATTTAAGAAAAATGAGATCTTTTTTAGGTTTGATTAACCTAGTTCATTTAATACACAAAGACACGATACCTCTGTGGAAAAATATTAATATATTGTTATTATTTAGCTATTTAGGTCAGCTATGTAATCAAATATTTCTTGTAGTTTGTTAAAGTTATTTCCAGTTTGAGTAATAGTAATGCTTGGGTACTTTTACACACATTCGACAATATGTTAAACTTTGAAACAACTGAATAAAATACTTCTTGTTATTTTCTAATATATTTTAAACAAAAATATATTAGTCAGAATACCTGAAGGAAGCAGAAAGCACAATCAGGAATGATCTGGGAGAGAATATAAATAAGGGGTACTTTGCAGAGGAGCAGCTGGGTTGGGGTAATTGATGAGAGATACTGAGTCTCCTCCTAGGTTCTAGCCAGAGTGCTAAGGGATAAGGCACACTCACACCTGGCTCAGCACTGGGCGGTCAAGATGCACAGGCACACCTGACACAGCCCTGAGTGGTCAGGATGCACACATTCACCCCACGCAGCCCTTGGTGGTCAGGATGCACAGGCATACCCAGCACAGCCCTGGGTGGTCAGGATGCACACATTCACCCCACGCAGTCCTTGGTGGTCAGGATGCACACTCACACCTGGAGCAACCCTGCGCGGTCAGGATGCACATGAACACCTGGCACAGCCATTGGTGGTCAGGATGCACACTCAACCCTGCACAGCCCTGGGTGATAAGGATGCACACTCACACCCACGCAGCCATGGGTGGTCAGGATGCACACTCACATCCGGCGCAGCCCTGGGCGGTCAGGATGCACACTCACACCCGGCGCAGCCCTAGGCGGTCAGGATGCACACTCACACCCCACGCAGTCCTGGGCAGTCAGGATGCACACTCACACCCAGCCCAGCCCTGGGAGGTCAGGATGCACACGCACTCCAGGCGCAGCCCTGGGTGGTCAGGATGCACACACACACCCGGCACAGCCTTGGGATGTCAGGATTCACATTCACCCACCACGCAGCGCTTGGTGCTCAGGATGCACACACACACCCGGCGCAGTCCTGGGCGGTCAGGATGCACACGCACACCCAGCCCAGCCCTGGGTGGTCAGGATGCACACGCACACCCAGCGCAGCCCTGGGTGGTCAGGATGCACACTCACACCCAGCACAGCCCAGGGTGGTCAGGATGCACAATCACACCCAGCACAGCCCTGGGCGGTCAGGATACACACTTACAACTGGCACAGCCCTGGGCGTCAGGATGCACACGCACACCCGGCGCAGCCCTGGGCGTCAGGATGCACACTCACACCCGGCGCATCCCTGGGTGGTCTGGATGCACACTCAAACCCAGCTCAGCCCTGGGCGGTCAGGATGCACAGGAACACCCGTCACAGCCCTGGGTGGTCAGGATGCACACTCACACCCCACGCAGCCCTGGCTGGCCAGGATGCACACTCACACCCCACGCAGCCCTGGCTGGCCAGGATGCACACTCACACCCCACGCAGCCCTGGGTGGTCAGGATGCACACTCACACGCGGCGCAGCCCTGGGTGTCAGGATGCACACTCACACCCGGCACAGCCCTTGGCATGGGCCTTTCTCCCTGGTGAGCGCTGGCTCCCGGGACACTGTGGTGGGGTGGGGGGTGAGCAGCAGGCCCGCCACAGCCTGCATTCTGCGTGGCAGGTCCATGTGCCTTGGAAACCACCCTCTCCTTTGACACATTTATGGAAGGAAACTCGGAGGCTGCTGTCCTGCGTTGACTTTGGGGAGGTTGGAGAAGCAACTTCATTCTGAAACATGCAGATTTGGGCCTGAGGATCGGAGCCCAGGCAGAGGATTAGACAGCTGCCCAGTTCAGTGAGTGCTGAGGGACCATGGGATGCAGAGAATGCGGCAGAGGTCTCCTGAGTGGTCTCCCATCCCCCCCCTCCACCTACTCCTTGGCTGTGACCCCTGACTGCCTTCCCTGCATCCATTGCTGACCCATCTCTCACCCCTGTTTCAATATTCTTGCACTAAGTCTCCTCATGTTTTACTCCTGTGGGTGGGTGACACTTAGGCCAAGTGAGGCCCAGTCCCCGTACAGGGCGGTGGTGCAATCAGCCCACTTCTACTCAGTTACCTGCTAAAGGTTTAAGGTGAGAGCCCTTTCCAGGGTTAATGCACGTCATATAGGCTCTGGAAGGTTCGCAAACCTGTAAGAATCAAAATTTGTAGGTGATTTATATTGGAAAATTGTAAACATACACAGAAACAGGCCACACAGTATAGTAACGCCACTGAAACTCACCCGCAATCAATGCATTGCCATCTTGTTTCATCTCTGCCTTACCACGTCTATCATCCATCTACTACTATCTGTCCATCAGATTCACACCGTGAACTTTATAAATCTCAAGTGAACCCTTCGGTGAACTTGACAAATGCACACAGCCATGTGACCCTAACCGCTACCAAGACGTGGACTATCTCCTCGCCCAGAAGATTCCTTCATGTCCCTTCCCAGACCCGCCCTCCCCCAGGAGGAAACATGGCTACGGTTTTTACCATTGCCAATGGCTTCTGCCTCTTCTAGAGTTCTAAGTAACTAGAACCGTACACTGTGTATTCTTTTGTGGAAGACTTTTTCACTCAGCATGATTTTGTGATTCACTCATGTGTTTTCTTGGTATTACTGAGTGGTATTCCATTTGGCGGGCATTTCATTTACCTGTTGGTGGACACATAGGCTGTTTCCAGCTTCGGGCTGCTGACAGTAAAGCCACTCTGAGCTGTGTGTGTGCATGCGTGTGTGCGTGTGCGTGCACATGTGCATGTGTGTGCGTGTGCAAGTGTGTGTGTGTACACGCATGCTCTCATTTCTCTTGGGTACATACCTAGGAGTGGAATTGCTCTGTCAGGGGGAAGGTAATGTTTAGGCGTAAGGAACTGCCAGAACTGCCTCAGTAGGGAGAGTTCAGTAGGAACGCTTCCACTAACAGCCCGAGGGTTCTCGTGACCCCGTTGGGAGCTGGAGGTGTGCGCAGGGTGGGTGAAGTTTGCGTGGTTCGGTGACTAATGGTGCTGGGCACTGTGCTCATTGGCACGCGTGGGCCTTCCCTTGGACGAATGGGTCCAAATCGCTTGCCTGTCACAATGCTGGAGGTTGTTTGTCTTTCTGTTACTGAGTTGTAGCTGTTCGTTACATACTCTCGATTGCAGCCCTTTGTCAGAGAGCACTCTTCCTTGTTTGTGAGTTCCGTGTTTGAAATTCACCTGCTCACTGCAATGTACTGGTAACCCAGGTTGGCATGGCCTTCCCGTGGTCACCGAGATGTGGACGGGCTGGGAGGAATTTGGGTCACGGACCCCGAGTCCCGGCTGAGGCTGAGAGTGATGCTCCACTCATTGTTTCCGCTGTAAAAAGGCCCTTTGTCCATCTCTTTAGAGCCGTGGTTTTTCTTTTAGGTACTTTTTTTAAAATTTCAAAATGTATAATGGCCCAAGCATAGCGCTGAGTGCTATGCGTTCCCCGAGAGGCTGTGACGCCCCGTGGAGTGAGCCGTGAGCTTGCCCAGCTCCTGCAGGCGGAGGCAGCACTGAACGCATCCACGCTATCAATCAAAGAGGAGTCTTTAATCTGAGACACACAACGAGGCTGCGGCTCAAGGACCGACGAGAAGGTGGTGACCAGAGGCCCTCAGGAACGGGGGCATCTCCCCTCGGACAGACGGTCCAGGCTCCCTGACCCAGTGCTCAGGTTGAGGCCCAGAACCCACCACAAGCAATGAGATGAGATGGGCCTCACACGTTTGTGAGCGTTTCTCCCGGCATCTCGCTTGCCTATTCATTTTCTTACTGATGTCTCTCTCTTTTTTTAAAAAAATATGTTTTTATTGATTTGAGAGAGAGAGAGAGAGAAATATCGATTAGGGATCAAGCCTGCAACCCAGGTGTGGGCCCTGACCGGAATCGAACCAGCAACCTTTGGTGCCTGGGATGGCACTCCAACCAACGGAGCCACACCCGCCAGGCCCCTGCTGAGGTCTTTTGGTGAACAGTAGTTTTGTACTTTGCTGGAGGGTAATTTACCATTTTTTCTTTCATGGTTTTGCTTTGTGTGTCCTGTCTAAGGAAACTTTGTCTACACCCAAGACATGAAGACATTCTATATTAACTTCTAGAAGCTTATAGGTTTAGTTTTTAATTTGGGTCTACAATCTATCCCATACTTAATATTGTGTAACTAGAGGCCTGGTGCACAAATTCGTGCACCAGTGGGTCCCTCAACCTGGCCTGCAGGATTGGGCTGAAACCGGCTCTCTGACATCCACCGAGGACTCCCAGATTACCAGAGGGTGCAGGCCAGGCCGAGGGACCCCACCGGTGCACGATCGAGGCTGGGGAGGGATGTGGGAGATTGGCCAACTGGGGAGGGATCACAGGAGGGCTCCAGGATGTGTCCAGCCCATCTCACTCAGTCCCGATCAGCTGGACCCCAGCAGCAAGCTAACCCACCAGTTGGAGCATCTGCCCCCTGGTGGTCAGTGCACATCATAGCGAGTGGTTGAGCGGCCTTAGCATATCATTAGCATATTACGCTTTGATTGGTTGAATGGAAGACTGGGCACTTAGCATATTAGGCTTTTATTATATAGGATGTGAGGCAGGGGTGGAAGTCCACTTTTTCCCATGAATATCCATTCCCATGAAAGCAGACCCCAGCCATCACACCATTCTACCTGATCACACTTCACTACACACCTCTAACACAGAAGGACATAGGCTCAATTGTATCCAATGCCTGTTAACGGACTTCCTTGACTATGGTCTGCCCTCGGCTCTGGCCTCTGGTGTTAACAGTCTAATGTCACGCACCATGAGGGCTTGGGAAAGAGTTGGGCTGTGGCCTTTAAGCCACCCAGTGCTGATGAGTTCTCCCTCTAGTTTATGCCCGGCCCCTCCCATCCTTGCAGTAAGTGCCACATGAAGTGGGCACCAATGGTCCAGGCATTTCATTGCCAGCTTCAGATTGATGAGTACCCCCTTTACCAGATGTTAATACTCTTCTAATATTTACCCATGTTTGAATCAGGCTTTAAACTGATTTATTCATTCAACAAATACTTATTTATCTCATCCCAATGCCAGGTACTGCACCGGTTCTTGGCGTCACCCAAGACAGGTATCAACCCGTGACCATCCCGAAGCTTCCATGCACCGGGGAAAGAGAAACTAGGCAATGAGCGATCCGGTTCATTATTTACCTTAGAAAGGTGATGAGTGTTTGGACAGAAGCACAGGGACTCATGAGCTTGTCCTGCAAGGGGATTTGACCCCCTCTGGGAGGACCGGAGAATCTGAGCCAGTGACACCAAACAGAACTCTAAAGGGAGAAGAGGAAAGCTAGTGCTGGGGCAGGGATGTGCAAAGGCCCTGAGGCGGGCAGGAACCCGGGCACTAAGGTTTGGAGCGACGGAAGGTGGTGCAAGCAGGGAAACGCCAAGGCAGCTAAGGTTGGAGAGGTGAGGGCCCGCAGGTCGGGCGAAGATTTTGCTCTGTCTTTAGAAGCAGCACTGTTTAGCAGGACCTCCTAGGACCAGGAGAGCTCTAAGTCCAGGCTGCCTGATGGTAGCGGTCAGCCACAGGCAGCTATTGCGTCCTTGAATTGGCTAGTGTGACTGAGGAGCTGGGTTTTCAATTTGAATTAAACAAAACTAATGGGATCGGCAGCAACGCCTGTGAACGTGTCCTCCACAGGCAGCTTCCTGTGCGCTCCTTATTGCTGTGGCGCTGCCATGTGAACATCAAGGCGTGCTCAGGAAAGTCCAGACTTCCCCTCTGTGCCCGATTCCTGCCGAAGGCTGGCAATGTGCCCACACGCCGCCCTCATGCTCAGCCAGTCAGTGTGGGAGTCGCAGCTGATGCTCTTTAAACAGAGAACAAAGCAGGACTTTGACCTGCTAATGGCACGTTTTCTCCTATTGAGGAATCCCCACCAGGGCTCCTCCCCTGGCTCCCAGTGCTCGGGCCGTGGCCCCGCCAGGGTTTGTGGGGCAATGCCACGTGCTCAGCACGGCCAGGCCACGGTTGGCCGGGCAGCCGCAAGCCTGCTGCCTAGAGCCATGGAGTCATTCCCAGTTTTGGACCCAGTAACACGGAGCCTGGGAAGTTATCCCAAGGAAACAACCTGAGGGGAAAACAAGTGCAGGAAGACGCTCATTGTGGCGCTATCTGCAGCCGGGAGTGCCCGCCGGTGGCTGGCGAGGCCAACCATGGGCACAGCCCGAGGGCCCTGCAGGGCGGGCAGAGACGGCCATTGTGAAGGCCGTGCCATCACAGGGCCAGGCCCCTCAGCGTCCAATGCAAAGATAAGCACATTGTGGCCACAGCACGGAAAAGGGGCATTAAAGCGCAAGGGAAACACAGCTGGTGCCAAAGGGGATGCCAGGAGTTTATTTTGTGTGGAAGTGATTTTAATGATAGCTAGCTGGCTGTTACAACATATAAATTCAGGAAAATGGTAACAAACAACATTTGTAAATGGTCTAATGTGGGGGACAGCTACCTGACTTGCATACATTCACCATCTTCACAGCAAAGCCGGATGGACACGGCGCCACCTTCTCCTTAGTGCCGCTGCCCTTGGTTGCCCGAGGGACTCCCCAGCGCCTGGGGCTCTCATGGTTCCAAACGCGTTCTTCAGGAACACGCCAATGTGTAACCACACTTTCCACTGAGCGCCGCCACCCAGGGAACGCTCCTGGCATTCCTCCCTCTCCATCGGGGGTGGGGTGGGGGGTGGGGGGCTATGCAGGAGCACCAGCGCTTAGAGATCCAGGACCCAGGCCTGGGCCAGCCCGTCCACACCTGCCTTCCCACCGAGGCTCCTGAGCTGCCCCCACGGGGCAGGCGGACTTCGGCCCCGGAACTCTTCTCGGCAGGCTTCCTCCCACCCGGCCGCTGGGGTCGCAGCTCCTGCCTTCCTGGTGAAACTCCTGGGAGCTCCGGATCCGAGGCCTTGAGCCCAGCAGTCCCCAGCCGCGCACCCTGACATGCAGCCCCTCAGGCGACGCAGGAAGCCGGAGCAGTCTGTAAGGGGCCCGAGGGCCACCGAGCAGGACGCGGGGCTGCAGTTACGGAATTCCCAAGGCCAGAACCATTACTTCAGCAAATTGTCTCCCACGTCACCAAGCGCTCGTTTGTTCCCCGGAAAGGAGGCCGGGCTGACGACTAACCACAATTCCAAGCTACTCCCTCCTGCTTCTCCAGCCTCCAGGACCAGTTCTTCTCACTGACGCTGCTTGTTAGGCAATGTTTACGCAGAATTAGAATATTAGTTATCAATGTGGACAGAACAACCAGAAGATCTGCCATCTCTCTGATCAAACCCGATCATTTATTGCCTCTTAAGTACATTATTTATAACCTGTTTGCCTTTCTTTTTAAAACTTTTAGATATTATTAAATTTATTGGGGTGATATTAATAAAATTATGTAGGGTTTAAGTGTACAATTTTATATACACCATCTGTATATTGCATTATGCGCCTTCCTTTAATGTGTGTAATTAGGTTATTTCTACCAAAAATGGATAATTTCATGATTAGCCGGATCATTTGTCCCCTGGCTGGTTTCCTCTGCTCTTGCTCCTGATTGGCTGGTCATGAAGTCCCATCTCCAGGCAGAAGGTGGTGCTGGGGCACAGTGAGGAGGATGGTGGACCACGCCCACGCCCCACCCCTCACACCCGTGCTCAGTCATTCTCGCTCATACACACATGTGCGCGTACACACGCATGCACATGAGCCCCGGGTGGGCTGTTCTCCTGGCATTGTCCCAGGCCTGAGAGCTGAGGGGACACAGATTTCCCACCATGAACGCTGCACGCAAAATCAGGCCACTGCACGCACCACTCGTGCTGCAGGCTGCGCATGGCTGAGCCCATGTCAGGGCGTGGGCTGGAGTGGCTCGACGCTTGGTGTTCATCACTGAACACGCAGAGGGCACGGGAGGGCTCAGCACATAATATTGGACAGGAAATTCCCAACATCTGCAAAGTGTGTCTTTTGTCCACAGAATAATTCTTCTGACCCTGCCCCCTCACATTTCTTGACCCTGGAAGAGAGGAATGAGCACATTGGCTTTGACTTTGGTCCCGTAAGCCCAGCCTGAAAGTGCACCTTCTCTGCTGTTTTCATTTCTGATGCTGTGGACCAGCCCAGGCTGGAGAGCTCCCAGGAAGGCGGCCAGCTGGGGACAGGCCTAGCACAGCAGCCCGGCCGCCCCAGCCCCGCCCTGTGCAGGGGGTCCCCAGGCTCTCACCCTTGGCAGGTGCCAGCACTCTGTCCCAGGCGTCTCTGGGGTTGACCACTCTGGCAGTGGCAGCTGCGCACAACTGAACCAGGGAGACTCTCGCCGTCCCTTAGTGCCAGTGGCCAGAGGGAGCTCAGGGTGGCAGGGCAGCCGCCAGCCGGCCTCGGCTGGGTGACAGCGACTGGGTCAGTCTGAGGCCCCCACCACGGTTGAGCTCCCAGGATTCTCTCCCGCGGTGTCAGCACCGGGCATCAGGACAAGCCCACGGCCTGGAGGGGGCCTGAAGGCTGGGGAAACAGCCAGCAGAAGCACAGCCCTTCCCCGGGAGCACCCACAGCTCCCAGGTTGGCCGGCCTGGGCTGGAGAAGGGGTGCCCACTGCTGGGGCCGCTGCTTCACCCTCCCCATTTCCCGCAGACCCACGCGCACCGTTCTGCTGTGTGGCGGTTCCGGGCCGCCTCCAGAGGCTCCGTGTGTCTTGTTGCAAGTGCTCCAGCTCATCTTTAAGACCCCCTGTGAAAATTTTGAAAAGTGAAGTGTGTTTTTGCATATTAACAAATTCATAACAAAACATTTTCATCAGAAATGTAAATAGTTGTAAAGAATCTAATTTCCAGAATATAGTAAATATTAACATCTTACCATCTGATCTTCAACATTGTCTACTAAGAAATCCACAAACTTAATAGTCAGAAATTTTATATCACTAATACTGTGAGGAACAGACAGCTCATGCAAGGGAAAGCGCCCCGTGGTGATCAGGGGGCTGCGTGATGTGCCACAGCCAGGGGGTGCCCGCAGCCGCCAGAAGGCAGGGTGGCGGAGGCCCTTCCGGAGCCTCGGAAGGAGCACGCCCTGCTGACACCCGGGCTCAGACATTGACCCCCAGAACTTCAGTAGAGAACTTTCTGTAGATAAAATTCCAAGTTAAAATAATACATGTTTTGCCCAGCTGGCATGGCTCAGTGGTTGAGCACTGACCTATGAAATGAACAGGAGGTCACGGTTCAATTCCAAGTTGGGGCACATGCTCAGTCCCCAGTGGGAGGGGGCGTACAGGAGGAGCCGATCAATGAGTCTCTCTCATCCTTGATGTTTCCATCTCTCTCTCCCTTTCCCTTCCTCTCTGAAATCAATAAAAAGATATTTAAAAAAGGAACTTTTGGTTCCATGTACATCTTTTTTACTTTTGTTACCACCCGGCACATGCATTTTTAAGCTCTGTATTCAGGCAACCCAGCCGTTTCCGTTGCTTTGCTGGGTGGGACGGTCACAGCCCCTCGGTGCGCTGGTGGGCTCGGCTTTGATTTCATGAATATATTTTGTTTTACGTGTTTCCTTCTCGTCGGTCACCCTCAGCTTAATCCATCAGCGTTAACCATCGGAACTTTCTTCGGCAAAGGCTTCCTGGTCCGACGGCCACTCCAGTGTCCACCTGAGTGAACCTACGGCCCCTCACCGCCTGTGCAGGGTCACCCCATGGCCCTCACCGCCTGTGCAGGGTCCCCCACTTTCCCTCACCGCCTATGCAGGGTCTCCCCACTTTCCCTCACCGCCTGTGCAGGGTTCCCCACTTTCCCTCACCGCCTGTGCAGAGTCCCCCCACTTTCCCTCACCGCCTGTGCAGCATCCCCCCACTTTCCCTCACCGCCTGTGCAGCATCCCTCCACTTTCCCTCACTGCCTGTGTAGGGTTCCCCACTTTCCCTCACCATTTGTGCAGGGTCTCCCCACTTTCCCTCACCGCCTGTGCAGGGTCCCCCCACTTTCCCTCACCGCCTGTGCAGGGCCCCCCCACTTTCCCTCACCGCCTGTGCAGGGTCCCCCACTTTCCCTCACCGCCTGTGTAGCATCACCCCACGCCCCTCACCGCCTGTGTAGCATCACCCCATACTCCTCACCACCTGTGCAGGGTCCCCTCACGCCCCTCACCGCCTGTGCAGGGTCAGCCCACAGCCCCAATACTGTTTTCCATTTTTCACTATTTAGTTCCCTTGTCCACTGTCATCATGGAGCCCTCGCTGAGGTTACGGCCATGGAGTGTGAAGCTTATTGAGAAAGACATGGAGGAAGTTCCCTGAGTTCCCGTTTGCGGGTGGAGGCGTGCAGCGTGCGGCTGGTCCGGGGGAGCCATCTCCTGCCTGCGCCACTGAGCCCCGTGTTTCCTGGCACCAAACGGGCAGGGACGAGTGCACACTGAGCCTCGTCGTATGAACACCAGCAAGAGGGTTTGACATATTATTTCAGATAACTTATAGCCCCCCCCACCTTAATTCACACAACAATCTTGAATTTTATGTTTTAACTTATTACAATAACTTTTATGTCCTAGCCGGTTTTGCTCAGTGGATAGAGCGTCAAACTGAAGGGTCCTGGGCTCCATTCCTGGTCAGGGCACATGCCCGAGTGCAGGAGGCAGCCGATCAATGATTCTCTCTCATTCCTGATGTTTCTGTCTCTCTCTCCCTCTCCCTTCCTCTCTGAAATCAATAAAAATATATTAAAAATAATTTTTATGACAAAACGTTAAAGATCTATTAATTAAGATTAAGATTTTACTGCCTCAATTTATATATGTCCCCCAAATTGTTTTCTTATTTCACTGAGATTGTACTTTGCAGAAAACTGATCACATACATTCAGATTGTCATGATACAGCCACACCACATTACTTCTCAATTCTGTTAAATGCATTGCATCTGAAGAGGCCAAATTATTTTTAATTATACAGCGAAACATTTAAATTGTGATGGTGTTTTCTAAATGCTGTTTAATTTATTCATATTATTTGATGAGCTTTTCTCCAAATGCTTTATTGTACGATGATTATTCATAGTGTTATTACCTGTTTTCTCACTGATGGTCACGCACGGTCTTCATCTGAGTCAGGACCTTTCTCGCTGCCGTTCTGATAGCTGTTGATCCCTGCCCGCCTTTAATGCTGCAACTATTGTGTGACATTTGCATCCAACCTCTGTGTCACTAACATCCAAAGTAAGCCACTGGCTTTCCTTGAAAGTAGCAAGTGTATCTTTCCATTAATTTGGAAAAGCAAGTTATTCCATGGGAAGGTCTTAAAATGTATTGCAAGTTGTCCAAAGTCTGAGAACAAAAGGATGGACTTACTTTTACCTCTGTTTTCACCCCGAAATCCAGAAAGACTGTGACAGGACGGAAGGAAGGCACAACCAGAAGGGCCAGAGAAAGCGGGAATGGCAGCTGCTGCCTCGGATGCCGGGGTGAGACAAGGAGAGAGAAGTGATGGGCAGAGGGGCCGCGTCCCCGGCAGCGGGGACCCTGCCAGGAGGCAGCCTTTCTCCACACGCTGCAGAGGGTTAGGAGTTGCATGAGATCCCCTGGCCGGGACGCGGTGCAGCAGGAAGCAGGGGTGCTTACGGTTGTGTGAGGAGCCATTAAATCCCTCACATGCCTGCCCCACCCCGCCAGCCTCCCCTCACTCTCCGACTCCCCTCCTTGGCCCTGGAAACACCTGGATGTTTGCTTCTTGCAGAGGGCCGGGGAGGGGTCTGGTCTGAGGGACGCAGACATTGCTGAGGGGCTGATGCTGAAGGTCACCGGCACCTTTGCTCCAGCAACTCTGAGGGTGCGCAGCCAGGGGCACCGCCTCTCGGCAGGGGCCTGAGGGCTTCTCCAGAGAAACCAGCAGCCCAGGAGGACGGGCTGTTCTGGGTGAAAGTGTGCAGGCGACCAAGTCACCTGCTCAGAAGCCACCCGCCAAGCAGCAGTCCCCACTCCCCCACATCCCCGGAGAGGTGTTGCTTGTCCTCAGGTCAGACAGCCACGATGCAGACATTTGAAGAAAGCTTCCAGCTTCCCATGAAAGAAACAGAAACCAAAGAAATTGGGGTGAAAAAAATTGAGAAGAGAAACCATGTTAAAATTTTTTTCCTAGAAACTACGATTTGTATTCTCCAAGGAATAAAGACATTGCCCTAAGAACTAAAAGCAGGGAGAAGCAAAAGAAGAAAGAAATAGTCATAGAAGGGAGATGGTTCTGGGGAATGATACAATCCTATATAATAAAAGGCTAATATGCAAATTGACTGAACGGTGGAACGACTGGTTGCTATGATGCACACTGACCACCAGGGGGCAGATGATCAATGCAGGAGCTGCCCCCTGGTGGTCAGTGCACTCCCAGGGGTGTGCCGCTCAGCCAGAAGCCTGAGTTGGGCTCATGGCTGGTGAGCGCAGCAGTGGTGGTGGGAGCCTCTTCCGCCTCTGTGGCAGCGCTAAGGATGTCCGACTGCTAGCTTAGGCCTAAACCAGCAGTCGGACATCCCCCGAGGGTTCCTGGACTGCGAGAGGGCACAGGCCAGGCTGAGGGACCCCCCCCGCCAGAGTGCATGACTTTCATGCAATGGGCCCCTAGTAAGAATGGAAAAGGCTCAGTGGAGACAATGGAAGGAGAGGAGGGGGTACTTCCAAGAAGAGAGACCTGAAAGGAAAAAGGGAGGGAAAGTGGAGAACATTCCAGGAGGCCCGGCATCTGAACAGAGGACCCCACTAGTAAGATGAGAGAAACTGGAAACCATCAAAGAACTCATTTAGAAATTCCGGGACAGAAGGCCTGCGTCTCCCGTTTGCGAGGACCCACCGTGTGCCCTGCAGCGTGGAAGAGAAGAGACCTTCCCAAAGCAAAGCACTGAGGGCAAGGACCCCGGCACCCTGGTGAGGAAAGAAGGGCCATGTCAGCGCCTGGGGCTCGCAGGTGGTGAGGGAAGGCCTCCGAGATGCAGGAGGCGCATCCCGCTGAGGTCCCAGACCTGGAGCCGAGACGTCGGGGAAGGGGAAAGGGGCATTTCGGTCCTGCAAGTTCTCCAGATGCTGTCTAGGCAGACACCCTCTCCAGGATGCCACTGCAAGGCATGCCCCGGCAAAATAAGGGGCAAATGCAGAAAGAAGGGCCGGAGACCAGGAAGGGGGAGAGCTGAGAGAATGCCCAGGATGTGCAAAGCTCCCGAGCCTGCAGAGGGCGCTCCCAGGGAGCAGCAGCAGGAGGGCCCCAGAAGGACTCTTCGGGAAAAGAGGAGCTGACAATGGGGTTCCTGTTGCACACAGAAGCGACGTCTATTTCTGGTGAAGGATTCTGGAACGGATTTATAACAGGCACAAAAATTGGATAACCTGCAATACCTTACAGTAAACAGTTAATATCTTTTTCTGGCATGAAATATCTGCTAATTTTAAGAAAAAAGAGTGGCTTATTTTTGTTAATGTCATAAATGTTGGATGCAAATGTTTCTTGAAAGTCATTAACATTTGAAAGTATGAAAGACATTTTATTAGAATGGGCAATAATATCCTGGTAAGCTCATGGTTCAAATAAAGGAAATTTGTAATTATAAATGACAAAACATAAAGTAACATTATGAATCAGATACATACAAAAATGCTTGCTATATATACCCTTGGGGGCAAAAATTATGGGAGAATATTAATAATACAAATGAAGAAATGTAGGAAATACTGTCAGAATCTGCAACATTTTTTACTACATAGTTAAAAATAAATGCAACATTTCAGACATGATACATTTAATAGACATTTAAATAATAGAAATATTGATATGGACATGTCACTGTAATCTAAATTTAAGGGTTCAGCTTGTTGCAAAATACACATCAGACTGAAATGAGAAAACGACTTGGGGGAAAGTTTATTAAAGCAGAAAAGTTTCATCATTACATTAGTTCCCCCTTACCCACAGGAAATATGTTTTAAGACTCCAGTGGATACCTGAAACTGTGGGTAGAGCATGTATGACATGTTTTTCCTCTGTGTACACAGCTTTTTACTTAACGGAAGCCCTTTACGACTCCTCTTTGGCACACCCACTCTGTCAGCATCACTACGCTTGCACCCCGGAGCCTTACGAAGTAAAACAAAGGTGACTTGAACACAAGTACTGAGATGCCAGGACCGTCGGTCTGATAACAGACTCAGGGACTGGTGGACGGTATGTACGTGGCGGGGACAAGCCGGACAAAGGATGAGTCATGCCCGGGAGAGATGGAGCTGGACGGCTCGATTTCATCACAGCGCTCTGAACGGCAACAATTAAAAACTTACGAGTTTATTTCTGGAATTTTCCCTTGACATTTTCAGGCCATGGTGGACAGTAGGTAACTGGAACTGTGGAAAGGGAAGCTGCAGATAAAGGGCGGGCTAACTTCATTATCTCCCTACGGCCTCCAAATGCCATCCATGGGGGTGAGGATGAATTTTGGAGGGGACAGACCCCAGCCCGTAGCACAAGTCTGGCCTTTAGGAGGCAGTAATTCCACGGCTGGGGGCACACCGTCGGTGAGGCTGAGCGGGCCATGCCCGTGGCCTGGCAAGTCTGCCATGAGACGTGGGGCGTGCACCAGGAGACAGACTGGCAGCCACTGCTGTGCTGTCACAGCACATTGCCCCGGGAATGCCGACCCACAGGAGAAGGAATAAACTGGGCAACCTGCCTACAATAGATACCACATGCAATCACAGGAACGCACCTCAAAGTGGTAATTTTGTGCACAAGAATGAAAACTGCAAAAAGATGTAATTCATGTGATGCCCATATTCAAAATAAAAAAGGAAGCAATACGATGCGATCCATTTTGTGGATCTATGCTAATGTAGTAATTAGATGAACTTCAATCGCATGAACAAGTCCCATGACACGATAATGATTTTGAATAAAGTTCTGTAAAACATGTAAGTTAATGAAGAGGAGAAACGTACACATTCTATTAAGTTGTGTCTCATCATATGAACGTTTTGATCCCCACTTAGTGAACCGTGAGCGTTCTCCTTAGGCACCACACGTCGTTCAGGTCACCCATCGGCATGTTGCTGCTGCTGCTGTTGAGGGAGTCTCCCCGCTGCAGCTCACACCCTGCCATCGCTGGGCTACAGAAGAGCGTTAGTGTCCCGTCCTCTGGGGTTGTATCTGAGCACTCGGTACGTGCTAAGAACTGCAAGAGGATTTTCTTAGGTTTTGTTACGTGCTGTTGGGTCTGAGCTCCTCTGCTAGGGACGGGACCACGGACGCCGGCAACTGGAAAAGACAAGCAGCCGCAGCGGGAGGGGACATGCCTATTGCTGACAAAGCAGCCAGCCCCCGCTGGTCAGTAGCACATTTACACGGACTCAGACAGAAGAGGCTTCATGCCAGAGAGGGGCGTCAGCGGTACAGAAACTAGGTCCACAAATGGGCTACGGAAAGGCGCGCCTGCACGGTGCGTACCGGGAAACCGCCGTGTCATTGCCTCTGCGCCTGCGTATGGCAAATGGGTCTTTAGCCTTTTGCACTCGGATGTCGAGTGTGACTCGACACGGTTAGCATCGGTAGCAGGAATCGAGAAAAAAGCAAGCGAGTGCAAAGGGTTAACACCGGCGTGCTCGGCCAGAGCCCCCACAAGTACATTACTCCATTATCTCCCGTCGCGATAATTTTCTTTTCTCCTTCTAAACAATGATGTTTTATTTATTCTTTAATCTTTTGCATTGGCTAAGACTTGCAGAAAAATGGTAAATAAAGGTGATAGCTGGCAATTTTTTTGTTTCTAATTAAAATGAGAATAACTCTGAAGTATGATTTTAATGGTCACTCAAAATTAAATATTACTCTCTTCTTTTTAGCTTTCTCAACTTTTTATTACTAGAAGGTATTAACTGTTAAAAATTTACTTGTGTGAATTAAGCAAAACACATTTTTACTGGACCTTTTAACGTTAAAGTATAACATTAATATCTTTATTTTTTCCTTTTTATTGAATTTACTAGAGGCCTGGTGCACGAAATTTGTGTACGGGGGCAGAGGGATCCCTCAGCCCGGCCTGCACCCTCTCCAATCAGGGACCCCTTGGGGGATGTTTGACTGCTGGTTTAGGCCCGATCCTGCCTAAACTGGCAGTTGGATATCCCTCTCACAATCTGGGACTGATGGCTCCTAACTGCTCACCTGTCTGCCGGCCTGGTAGCCCCCTAACTGTCCAGAAGGAAGTCAGACGTCCGGAAGATGTCCGGTCTCCCGGTCTAATTAGCATATTACCCTTTTATTAGTATAGATTGGGGTGACAAAATTATACAGGTTCCAGGTGCACAGGTCTACAACACATCACCAGTTCACTGTATTTTGTGTTCACCACCCCAAGTCAAGTCTCCATCCAGCAATCACCACACGGTTGTCCATGTCCTTGACATTTTTCCAACCACCTTTCACGTTGGCATTTCTGGGGTAAATCTAGTATAGTCAAATACACAAGTGTACCACTAGGTGGTGCTGTGCCCCCATTTTTGATGCCTTAGCATTCACAGATTCATTGCTAAAGTTTAAACCTTATATATTTAATATGATCCTCAAACTATTGCTTTCCTTTCAACTTTCTGCAAAATGGCCTTAAATTAGGAATATGCTTTTAAAAATACTCATTTTCTCCCCTTTATTTGGTCAGTTTTATAGGAGTAAAATTAATGGACAATAAGATTCACCATTTTGCCGAAACCGGTTTGGCTCAGTGGATAGAGCGTCGGCCTGCGGACTCAAGGGTCCCAGGTTCAATTCCGGTCAAGGGCATGTACCTTGGTTGCGGGCACATCCCCAGTAGGGGGTGTGCAAGAGGCAGCTGATCGATGTTTCTCTCTCATGGATGTTTCTAACTCTCTATCCCTCTCTCTTCCTCTATGTAAAAAATCAATAAAAATATATAAAAAAAAAAAAAAAAAGATTCACCATTTTAAGCAAACAACCCAGAGAATTCTAACAAATAGCCTTGTAACCCCGCTAATTGTGTTATAAAACGTTTCAGGCACCCTGATGAGCCCCAGCCAGGGTCTGTCCCCGTGCGGTGTCTGCCTGCCCTGTCACCCAGGCCGATGACACTTGGCCTAAGAAGACCCCGGACCACAGCACTGAGGCCGGCTCTGCGGTGGCGCCAGCAGGGCTGGTCACCGCTGTCCCCTCAGGGGCTAGTTCTACGTCGGTGCTGCTGCCTCTTTCTGGTGTCAGGGGGCGCCCTTCCCCCGGGCAGCGTGCAGGCCACACACCGGCCCTGCCACACTGGGAGACCACAGCCCGCCTGGGGTGGCGGGAGACCTGCCTCTGCCCAGCCCTGCAGCCATTGCCGCCACCTTCTCACGCCCTCCCTATGCTGCCAACCAACCTGACCAGCCGCTCCTGCCGCTCGGAGGCACTTGTGGTCTTCAGACCCCTGGGCGCACGTGCCCTGCGCTCGCTGCCTTCCTCTTCCCAGCCGCTCTCCTGGAATGCAGTCTGCACTTGCGCCCTCTGTTTCCACAGGCCCTGGAGCAGCAGCAGACGGCCCCAGTGGAGGCGCCTGGTCTCCTGGCTCCCTCTCCCCCCACCTTGTGACAGAGGCAGGGATAGCCTGGAGGCCCCTTCTTCCTCCTGGCTCCAGGCACTGGCTGCTGGGACAGCCGTCCTTCCTTGGGAAGGTGGTGGGGTCTCTGGGAATTAAGGGCTGTCTTTGGATTGCGTTCTGCACACCAAACGTGGCCGGGCAGCCTCCGGGGTTGCCCCGAGCCCGGGCTCCCTCTGTACCCTGATTCCCTCTGCACCATCGTGACTGTAATTCTCAGCTGTTGCAGTCTCTCTCCTCCTGTGGGCTGGCCTGCCTCCCCTGCTGTGCACAGCAACACCCCCAGTGGAGAGCCAGGAGCTGCAGCTGTGTCCTGTCCTCTGCACTCTGACCCCTGGGTGTGCCTCTGGGGGCCTCATGTGGTGGCCGTCACTGTGTCTGTGTCTACCTAGGTTTCTCCACTCCCATGTCTGGAGGCTGAGGCTAGCTTTGGGCTGGGACATCAGCTCCACTGCTGGTCAGAACATGTGGCCTCCCCGTGTGGTGTGGGCTCCCTCAGAGCATGGCTGCTGGGGCCCCAGAGAGCCAAGCTGTCACCTCTGAGGACCTGGCCTCGGAAGTCGTGGGCCAGCACTTCCCCGAGGTCTGTTCCTCAGTACAAACCGCGTGTCTGAGCTGAGGGGACGGGGCTCCCTCCTTCGTTGGCATTTTTGAGCATATTTTAAAAACACCACCAAGTCCTCTAGGGATTGACGAGTTTGCTGGGGGTGGGTAAGGAAGCAGCACAGACCAAGCGCCTAAATATCAGGAATTCATTCCTGCCTGGTTCCGGAGCCGCAGTCTGGAGTGGAGGTGTGGGCGGGGTGCTCCTCGCTGGGGGCTCCGTGCGCAGCGCCTCCTGCCCCGGCCTCCTCCTTGTTCCTGGCTCATACCTGCACCACTCAATCGCTCCCTCGCCTTCCCAGGACCTTCTTCCCTGTCTATGGGCCAATTTCCTTCTTCTTACCGGAGACCAGTCACTGCATTAGGGCCCGTCAGACTCCAGTGTGACCTCACCTTAAGGTGACCCTCTGCAAAGACCTCTTTCCAAAGAAGGGCACACGCATTGCTTCCAGTGGACATGAACTGGGGCTCTATTCACCCAGCACAAGGATGCTTTCCTGATGCAAAGAGGGGGAGCCCTTGCCTGGGGAGAGCCGCACAGGCTCCTGTGACTGAAACGGAAGTGGCAGCGCGCAGGTGCGTGCACACCCTCACGTGGCCTCCTCCCGGCTGCCTTCCAGGCTGCACTGCAGCCCCTGCTCTCTGAAGCCCACGCCCCGAGAGGGGGACGTCCACCTGGACCGCAGGGACTCTGATCTCGTGCTCGACTGAGCCCTGGCTTCAGTGGTGCCTGGTGGGCGGCTCTGTCCCCCTGCAGCGTGAGGAGGTGGCATGCAGCTGGCTGGCAGGTCTGTCTGGTTGTCCAGGGAGGGCTCCCACGAGGGCTGTGAGCATGCCGATGCCGCACTCCGCATTCTCTCCCAAGAAGACAGCCCGTCCATGAGTGCGGGGAGCGCACGGGGCAGGCACCGCACGGCTCCTGCGGGTCTGGGCCCACAGTCAGAGGGAAGAGAGCCCCCTGCTCCTTCTGCAGGATCCCTGTGTCTTCTATGCAGGGAGCAGGGGTGGGGCCACTCCCGGAGACCTGTGATCCTCACTGCGGTGGGCCACGTGGATGGCCACACGGAGGTGCCTGCACTCCCTTCCATCGGCTTCGGGTGGGGAACACTCCAACCAAAACGTGGACAAGCTCATGGGCAGCCCAGAGGAGCTCCCGCCCTCTCTTGTCCTGCATAGGGGAGAATGGAGCCGCCTTCTCTGGCTGCCAGGGCTGGGAGGGTCAGATGTGCGCCACGCATCCTAACTGGTGGGGTGCGTGAGGCTGTGGATGTGTCTGGCACCCATGTCTTGGGGACACCCCGGCTGGTAGGTGACAGCCCCCCTCCCATCACTCCAGTATTAATGTCCCCAACCTTGCCGGATCATAACACATAACACCTCCACTAGAGTCACCCGCTCACCCACGTGCAGGGCGGTGCTGGTCACACGTACACATGACACAGTTGTGGCTGCCGCGTGCACACGCTGCGGGCAGCGCTGATGCTGCTCGAGCCCCAAGACCACCTGCTGGCACAATCGTCTTCCCGCAGCAGCTGCGCCTCTTTCTCTTCAACTGCCTAGACAAGGCCCCCGACATTATGGAGGGTAGTTTGCGTTACTCAAAGGTCACTGAGTTTAAATGTTAATCACACCTAGAACATACTTCGCAGCAGCATCCGTAGTTGTGTTTTGCCAAATAAGTATCTGGAATCAGCCAAGAAAGCTTGGACAGGTGCCAACGTGGGCACCGGGGTGCAGTCCTTCTTGGACCCCTCAAGGCCCTCCCTCAGGGTCATCTCTCCTGAGGGAAGAGGGGATGCATCGACCAAATCCTATTTGTCTTTGGTTGAACTGTTCTAAGCAGCCCCCCGCCGCACACACCCCTCCTGCCCTGAGTGTGGGCCAGGCATGCCTGCATAGCCAGAGGGCCCCCCAGACAGGCAGGTGCTACTGTGCCCATAACGGTGAGTGGGGAGGGACAGGCACGAGGCCCAATAGCATCATCCCCACACCCTTCTCCCGGTGACCCCTGCCCTGACCCCAGGGGGCTGCAGCGTGAGGAGGTGGCACGCAACTACCGCCCCCCCCCGCCCCCCCGCCCCGTGCTCTGCCTCAGCATGGCCTCGCCCCACTTGTCTGCCTCCCTCTTGTTAACAGGAGCGTTTCTGGCATCTTGTCGTCACAAGGTGCCCTGTCAGGGGGTGACCAGCCAGCCAGCGCCTGCCCTGGGGGAGAGGGCGGGTTGGAGCGGCAGCTGGCCTCAGCAGAGCAGCCTGCGGGCGCTCACCAGGCCATTTCTGCCCAGCTTGGCCAATTGCCATCAATAAAAGTTCCATCAGCGTGTGCACTGCACACCCACGATGGTGACATCTGCGTCCTGGGGGTCAGGCGGGCGGCTCTGTCCCCCTGTGGCCCTGGCCGATTCTCTGCAGGAGCCTGTCAGTGCAGACGACCCTGGAGTGCAGGCTGCTGCCGGCTGGCTGAGCTGGCTGACATGTCTGCAATCCTGACCCAGGGAGGCAGCCTCCATCCCGCATGGCGTCTGCGCGAGAGCCCTGCCTGCCTCTCCTGGTCTGGCTACATGGGGTGGGCAGTAGCCACAGGGACCCCGACACCAGGGCCCTCCGCCCGCCCCCCAACAGAGCCGACCGTGTGAGCCAAGCAGCCCTCCCCTCCCCCACGGGATCAAGAGTAATTCACCTGGAATTCACTTACTATGGTGGTGGTTGCTTTTGGGGAACCGCCCCTGCCACTTCCCCGACCCCAGTGTTGACGTGGGAGGGTGTGCGAGCTGCCGTCAGAGTCCCCATTGCAGTAGCTCTCACGCTGGGCCCGCGTCAGACCCTCCGGTGGGTCTGTGTGGCGCGGTCGGATGGCTGGCTGGCCACTCCGAGTGTCCGATCCCGGGGCTGCAGTGAGGCTGAGAACCTGTGTTCCCAGCAAGTCCCCAGGGAGGAGCGCGTGGGGACCTGCCGCCCTGTGTGGGTGGAGCCCTGCGTGTCCGGGTGGGCGGCCGGGCACTGCACCCTTGACCCATGTCCCAGGGAACCCAGATTGATGGTCTTTGACCAAGGCTTTGTGGTCAAACAGTGTGACATGTGGCGTGCCCGGTCTTCTCTCTCGGAGACTCAGCACACACGGCCATAGACTGAAAGCTCTGAGGAGACCCCCTTTCCCTGAGGATCTGTGTCAGCCTCCCCCCCCAGAGTCTCAGCCCCGGGCCAGGACCACGTGTGCCCCAGTCCGAGCTCAGCTGTTCGGAGTGAAGTCCGGTGCACCAAAGAGGTTGCGGGTTTGGTCCCTGGTCAGGGCACGTCTGTGTCTTGCCTTGTGGGTCCCTGGACGTTTAAATTTGTCTCCAAGAGTTTGTAAGAAATATAATCCATACACGTCCCATCACGTGGCTGAGGCTGAGGTCAGAGCCCAGGGAACGCGGAGACTCCGAGCACCCCCGCTGAAAGGAGCGCAGTGCGGAGCCCGAGGACGCCCCGCCCGCCCCCTGCTGCGGCGCTGTCTCGGCAGGGCCCAGGCGGCTCAGCGGGTGGAGCAGCGCAGGTTTGCGTGCGGCCCCCCGCTCTGCCTTCAGCCGCATGACCAGTTTCCCGCCTGCGAAGAGGCAGGAGTCCCACCGCTGACACAGTCTTCCGGTGGTTGGTTCGCTTCTCCCTCTGTTGGCAGCTCACGCCTGTCTCTGCAAGTGGCAAAGCCTTCCGAAGCGTCCCCTCGACCGCCTGGCCCCTCAGGCCGCCCGCCGATGGCAGAGCTCACACACCGGGGCCGCTGCTTGTGCACTAACGTGCGTGGGACCAGAGCCTGCGGCTCCCTGGAAACACGAAGACTTCAGCTACGAGCCCCTCTCCAGAGCCCGGACATTCTCGGCCACGAGATGGCTCTGCATTGGTGACGGCCAGGACAGGCCTCACCAGGGCTCCTAAGGGCAGCCAAACGGGGTTTTGGAAGTTTCTTCTCACTTAGATGATCTGCTGGCCCTTCGCGGACTAAAACAGTCTAGAAGTGGCTCTAGAAAAGGCGGCGTCACTCCTCTTGGCGGTGGGCGGACGCTCCAGAGCCAGCTGGTGTGGGTTCAAATCCCAGCGTTGCCACCTTCTGGCTGTGTAACTTCAGGCAGGTTGCTTCCCCTCTCTGAGCCCAGCTATCCTCGTCTGGCAACGATGACGAGTCCCTAACAACTGGGGTCCTTATGCCGATTAAATGCTGCTCCGAAAGTGCTTGGAATCGTGCCTGTGAAAGTCTGGTAAGTAAACCCCAGTGCCGTTAGCACTCACAACAGCATGCTCAAGACCGGCAGCGCTCTTGGTAAATGGGTGAAATTCAACACTGCAAAGCTGAACTGCGCTTAGAAGAGTCTCAGAAATGGACTGCGTATACTGAAAGATTTTGAATTTTTAGAATTCCTGATGTATTATACACACAATGGAAAAATTTTCCATAATTTATTGCTGTAATTCATTCCGTAAAAGTAGACATGTTTGTCTTGAAGGGAGTGAAAGAGTTTTATTCACTGCTACTGACGACAATGCGCACTTTATGGACAGGTGGGTCCCCGGCGTCGGCTGCTGGCTCTCCTTCGTGGACTGTGTATCGCCTGACAGTCCGTCCCCGTCCTCCCAGAGCTAACTCCTGAGTGTGGCAAAACCATCCTCTCAACTGAGAACAGAGCACATCACAGCCAGCCCAGCAGTTCAGGGGCCAAAGGTCACGCTGTGGCCTCTGCTTCCCCAGCGGCACAGCCCGCAGATGTCTGGCCTCTTGATCTGTTACCATATGGTCGAAAGTCGCTCTGCACAGCGCCTGAAGCAGGAGCCAGGTGTATGGGCCTGGCGCTAAGGTTTGTATTACATAAAATCAAATTGCAGGATGCTTAATTGCAAAGAAGTGTAGTGAAGAAAAGGAAAAACATCTACAATGGCACGACTTCAAGATACAATCATCGTCCTACCCTGATATTTGTACGTGCTCCTCCTGTGCATTGGACACGCTTGCACAACGCGGAACACACAGCTCAGCACCCGCTGCCCGCATCAGGCAGGCACACTCCTCACGTGTCAATGTGGCTGCACCGGGACCTGGCGCTAGTCCCTGCCGTGGAGTCGCGCGTTCCCTGTTAGGAGAGCGATGGCAGTAAACCGTTCCTTGTGATAAATATTTTGGAATGTATTTCTTTAGGAAAACGCAATAAAAATAGATTTATCGTGTTGACAAGCATGGACTCTTAACTCACACTTTAGCTTTTTTTTCTTTGTTAAAGTTTATATTTAAGTTAGTTTACATTCAATATTATCTTTGTTAGTTTCAGGTGCACAGCATTCTGGTTAGACAATCATATACTTTATTCCCAGCCCCCACCAGCACCACACAGTCATTACAGTGCTATTGACTATATTCCCTGTGCTGTACTGTACATTCCTGGGACTATTTTGCAGGTACCATATTGTGCTTCTTAATCCCTTCACCTTTTTCGCCCGGCTCCCAAGCTCCCTCCTCCCTGGCAACCATCCATCTGTCCTCTTTATCGATGAGTCTGTTTCTATTTTGTTTGTTTATTTTGTTCTTCGGATTCCATATATAAGTAAAATCTTACAGTCCTTGTCTTTCTCTCTGACTTATTTTACTTAGCATAATACCCTCTGGCCGGTCCCTGCTGTCGCAGATGGTAAGATTTCATTCATCTTACGGCCAAGTAATATTCCACATCTTCTTTATCCACATGCCTATTGGCGGGTGCTGGGGCTGCATCCATATCTTGGCTATTGTAAGTAGTGTTGCAATGAACATAGGGGTGCATATATTTTTTCGAATTAGTGATTGGGGCCGGGTGTGGCTCAGTGGTTGAGTGTCGACCTATGAACCAGGAGGTCGAGGTTCAATTCCCGGTCAGGGCACATGCCCAGGTTGTGGGCTCGATCCCCAGTAGGGAGCATGCAGGAAGCAGCCTATCAATGAGTCTGTCTCATCATTGATGTTTCTGTCTCTCCCTCTCCCTTCCTCTCTCTGAAAATCAATAAAAACAAGCAAACCATATTCAAATTAGTATTTTGGGTTTCTTCAGACATATACCCAGAAGTGGAATTGCTGGGTCATAAAGCAGTTTCATTTTTAATTTTTTGAAGAACCTCCATACTGTTAATGGCGGCACCAATTTGCAATCCCACCAACAGTGCACGAGGATCCCCTTTCCTCCACATCTTCACCAACACTTGTTTCTTGATTTATTGATGACAGCCATTCTGATAGGTGTGAGGTGATACCTCATTGTGGTTTGAATTGCATTTCTCTGATGATCAGTGTCCTTGAACATCTTTTCCTGTGTCTCTTGGTCCTCTTTGGAGAGGTGTCTGTGCAGGTCCCCTGCCCACTTGTTCACTGGCTTGCTTGGCTTGTTGCTGTTGAGCTGTCTGCGTTCTTTTTTAAAAAAAATTTAATAAATCTTTATTGTTCAGATTATTACAATTGTTCCTCTTTTTCCCCCCCATAGCTCCCCTCCACCCGGTTCCCACCCCACCTTCTGCCCTTACCTCCCCGCCACTGTCCTCATCCATAGGTGTACGATTTTTGTCCAGTCTCTTCCCGCACCCCCACACCCCTTTCCCCCTGAGAATTGTCAGTCCATTCCCTTTCTATGCCCCTGATTCTATTATATTCACCAGTTTATTCTGTTCATCAGATTTTTAATTCACTTGATTTTTAGATTCACTTGTTGATAGATAAGAATTTGTTGTTCATAATTTTTATGTTTACCTTTTTCTTCTTCTTCCTCTTCTTAAAAAATACCTTTCAGCATTTCATGTAATCCTGGTTTGGCGGTGATGAACTCCTTTAGCTTTTTCTTATCTGTGAAGCTCTTTATCTGACCTTCAATTCTGAATGACAGCTTTGCTGGGTAGAGTAATCTTGGTTGTAGGTTCTTGCTATTCATCACTTTGAATATTTCTTGCCACTCCCATCTGGCCTGCATGGTTTCTGTTGAGAAATCAGCTGACAGTCGTATGGGTGCTCCCTTGTAGGTAACTAACTGTTTTTCTCTTGCTGCTTTTAATATTCTCTCTTTGTCTTTTGCTCTTGGCATTTTAACTATGATGTGTCTTGGTGTGGCCCTCTTGGGATTCCTTTTGTCTGGGGTTCTGTGTGCTTCCTGGACTTGTAAGTCTATTTCTTTCACTAGGTGGGGGAAGTTTTCTGTCATTATTTCTTCAAATAGGTTTTCAGTATCTTGCTCTCTCTCTTCTTCTGGCACCCCCATAATTCTGATGTTGGTATGCTTGAAGTTGTCCCAGAGGCTACTTACACTATCTTCAAATTTTTGGATTCTTTTTTCATTTTGCTTTTCTGGTTGGGTGTTTTTTGCTTCTTTGTATTTCAAATCTTTGACTTGATTCTTGGGATGCTCTAGTCTGCTGTTGGATCTCTGTATATTAATCTCCACGGGAGGGGGGTGCCCTCAGTCCAACCTGCACCCTTTCCAATCTGGGATCCCTCTCACAATCCAGGACTGCTGGCTCCCAACCGCTCGCCTGCCTGCCTTCCTGATTGCCCCTAACCACTTCTGCCTGCCAGTCTGATCACCCCCTAACCACTCCCCTGCCAGCCTGATTGATGCCTAACTGCTCCCCTGCCAGCCCGATTGCCCCTAACTGCCCTCCCCTGCTAGCCTGGTCACCCCTAACTGCCCTCCCCTGCCAGCCTCATCGCCCCTAACTACTCTCCCCTGCAGGTTTGGTCTCCCCCAACTGCCCTCCCCTGCAGCCCCGGTCGCCCCCAACTTCCCTCTTCTGCCGGCCTGGTCACCCCTAACTGCCCTCCCTTGCAGGTTTGGTCCCTCCCAACTGTCCTCCCCTGCTGGCCATCTTGTGGTGGCCATCTTGTGTCCACATGGGGGCAGCCATCTTTGACCACATGGGGCAGCCATCTTGTGTTGGAGTGACAGTCAATTTGCATATTACTCTTTTATTAAATAGGATTTCAGTCAGTGTATGTTTAATTTCTAGTTGGTCCTTTTTCATATCCTCAAGGGTCTCGCTCAATTTATCGACCTTTTCTAGGAAATTCTTGAAAAACCTTATAACCGTGGTTTTGAACTCTATATCCAGTTGTTTGTTTTCCTCCATTTCTTTCATTTGTGATCTGTTTCTTTGTCTCCGCATTTTCGTTGCTTCCCTGAGTTGGTAGAGTAGCTTTGTGTGCTAGGTGTCCTATGTGGCCCAGTGGCTCAGCCTCCCCAGTTACCTGAGGTGGACACTCTTGGTGCACCCCTTTGTGGACTGTGTGTACAGCCTTGTTGTAGTTAAGTCTTGATAGTTGTTGGTATCACTGGGAGGAATTGACCTCCAGGCCAATTGGTTGTGAGGATCAGCTGTGTCTACACCGGGAGAACTTCTGTGCTGGAGACAGCCTTATGAGAAAAGACTTGCAAAATTGCAAAAGCCTCTGTGTTCAGCTTGGATGGGGCAGAGTCTCAGGGCTGAGCAGACAGCCTTGGCTTCCCATCAGCCCTGCCCTATGAGGCCCCTGGGTCTCAGTGACCCTCAGTAATCACTGCAGTCCTCTCTGCATGCACTCACGTGTGCGCCTCCAGACCTCTGCCCCTCGAGGCTCCCCTGAGCTTCCGTGCTCTCCTCTCCCTTCCCGACAGTCTAGACTCCCCCTGTATGAGTCTGGGTCCCCAGGGTCTCGCCCAAAACTGGGGTTCAGTGCAGTCGAAACTGGAGTTCAGCGCAGTTGGGATCCTCCGTCTTCCTCTTGCCAGTGGCACACTCAACAGTCAGTCCTCTCTGCATGCACTTGCTCTTGCGCGCCTCCAGATCTCTGCCTTTCGTGGATCCCCTGAGTCTCCGTGCGCTCCTCTCTTTTCCCGGCAGCCCAGACTCCCTCCGTATGAGTCTGGGTCCCCAGGGTCTCGCCCAGAACTGGGGTTCAGTGCAGTCGGGAGCCTCCATCTCCCACCCACCAGAGAAAGCCAGCCAGGCACTCAGCCGCCTGTCCTCTCCATGTGCGTGTCTCCGCACCTCAGCCCTCTGCAGCTCCTCTGAGTCTCTGCGTGCCCCTCTCTTTCCTTCTAGCTGTAGAATTTCCACTCAGCCAGCTTTCCTGTGGTTCTGGATGATACCCGCTCTGTCTTTTAGCTGTAGTCTTGAAATTGTTGTGCGAGGCAGCAGTCTAGGTGTTCACCTATACTGCCATCTTGGTTTCTCCTCTGCGTTCTTTATAAATGTTGGATATCAGCTCTCTATGGGATGAATGTCTTCTTTCACCCAGTAGCTTGCATTTTGTTCTGTTGATGGATTACTCTGCTGTGTAAAAACTTTTTAATGTGATGTAGTTCTATGTATTTATTTTTTCTTTTGCTTCCCTTGCCCAAGGAGATATGTCAGAAAAAATATTTCTAAGAGAAATGTCAGAGAGTTCACTGCCTATGTTTTCTGCTAGGATTTTCATGGTTTTAGTCTTACTTTTAAGTTTTTAATCCATTTAGTTTATCTTGTATATGGTGTGAAATAGTGGTCCAGTTTCATTTTTTTGCACGTATCCGGCCAATTTTCCCAGCAGCATTTATGAAATAGATTGTCTTTAACCCATTGTATGTTCTTGCCTCCTTTGTCCTATATTTATTGACCATACATGTTAGTTTCTGGGCTCTCTATTCTGTTCCACTGATCTATCTATGCAGCTGATTTCATGCCCAGCCTGTTTGCATTACGATGGCCTTGTAGTATAGTTTGATATCAGGTAGCATAGTATCTCCAACTTCGTTCTTCTTTCTCAAGATTGCTGTGGCTATTTGGGTGTTGTTGTTTTTTTTTTTGTGTGTGTGTGTGGTTCCACACAATTTTTGGATTACTTGCTCTGTGAAAAACACCATTGGTATTTTGATAGGAATTATGCTGAATCTAAGGACTGCTTTGGATAATGTGAACATCTCATCTGTGTTAATTCTTCCTGTCTATGAGCATGATGTATGCTTCCATTTACTTGTATCTTCTTCAGTTTCTTTCGTCACTGTCTTATAAGTTTTCAAGTCCAGGCTTTTTACCTCCTCGTCTTACCTTTAACTTTAAATCATGCCCCAACTTTCCGCTGAAGGTCAAAGTTATGTAAGTAACAACACCCCGCTTTGAGCCCTGTTCTGCCCACTGCAACCTCGATATCACACCCTTTCTGGCTGTGTATGTACTTGCTTTAAATTATATTTCAGGACATAAAGTAGAGCTTTGGGTTGGAAAGTTCTATTAATCTGCTACATTGTTAATGTTTTCAGAAAGGTGACCACAGTGGCTCAGCTTACTGTATGCTGTTAGAAAGAAAGTTACCCCAAACTCCACTGTCTGCAGCGTCCAGGTGGGGCTCAATGTGCAGCAGCCCCTGTGCCGTCTGGGACATGTCTAGGGTGACATGGGAAGTTGCTCCACCCCCTGGCGCTTACACAAGTGAGCAAGTCAGACCCGAATTTGTAAGACGTGTCAGAACATTGCCCACCAAACAAACCCCGAACGTGGCCACGGGGTGACCAGGTATGACCTTCAGAAACTCCCTCTGAGGTTCAGCAAGGGAAAAGGGAGGTCTTTATTCACACGGGGAGACCGAGGGTTAGCAGACAGGCCCAGCTGCCCGGGAAGGTCAGCAGACCTGTGGCTTTTCAGGGGTTTTCAGCCTACGGCGGTGACAAGGGTCATAATCATTTCTTACTCATGACAGAGAAAGTACCAAGTGCCTGAATGACGTGTCCCCCACCCCATTTCAGGAACTTCACTGAGCGAATGTGACCCTCTCACATGCTAAGCCATTGCTCCTCCCATCCGTCCCATCCGTGTGGGCACTGACCACGGATGTCCGGCTTTGCTAAGAGGGGATCTCCCTTCTCAGGTTCCTGCTTCCTGTCTCAGCTGTCACCTGGAGCCTCCCCATCTGCAGACAGACCTCAGAGTTCACAGGGCAGGAGCGTGGCGGGGGCATGGTGGGGGGTGGGAGCGCCGCCCTGTGCCTGTTAGATTCTGGGACACATTTGAGGTGACACTGCTGGGCTTTAAGCATTAAGTGTGTATCTTGCACAAAGATTTGGTTTCTTTCTTTCTTTTTTGTTAATTCTCACCCAAGGATATATTTTTTCCATTCCTTTTCAGAGAGAGAGTGGAGGGAGGGTGGGAATGGGAGAGAGAGAGAAAGAGAGAAAGAGAGAAAGAGAGAGGGAAATATCAATGTGAGAGAGACACATCAGCTGGTTGCCTCCCCAAGGCGCCCCAGCTGGGGGCGGGGAGCGAACCCATAACCCAGGGACATGCCCTCCTCGACTGGGAATCGAACCCTTGACCTTTGGGTGTGCAGTAGGATGCTCTAAGCCATTGTGCAATGCCAGCAAGGCTGGTTTCTTTTCTGAGTTAATGTAGTATTGTCACTGGGTCATTTCTGTCCACCCCCATCCATGAGTTTTTTTGGGGAAAAACACTCTTTTTGAAACCCAAAGAGGCCTGTCCTGCCTGCGTAGGGGCTGGCAGAGGGGTGGGGGTGACGGAGTGAAAGCAGCACCCTGGTAGAAAGGGGCCAAGCCACCTGGCCCCAAGCCTGTGCCCTGGGAGACGGCCTGCAGAGCTGGGACACAAATAATGCTTGCCCTATTTGAGGTCATCTTTTCAGCACCTGGCCCCTTTATTTTGCTTTCCAACTTCAGTTTCTTTTCAAAGATTGCAAATGTAAAGGCCTGCAGGGGACAAGCAGGTCAGGGAAATGACGAAGCAGCAGGGGTCCCGAAAGGGTGCAGCCTGGGCTCCCAGTGCCTCCCTTTCAGTTGATGGTTACCTGGTGTGTGTGTGGGGGTAGGGGTGGGGTAGGGGGGGGGGGGGTGGGGCAGGCACATGGTGACTGCATTCGCCAAGAGTTCCCTGTTTTGAAAGGCTGCGAAGACTCTGACTTTTCCTAAGACACCCCGGTCCAAGGCCAGGCCGCCTGCAGCAGCTCCGAGCAGCCTGCCTGCGCCCTGCAGCCTGGGGCGGGCTGTGGGTGTAAGGGGGGGTGAACCTGCTATGTAATAAAGTCACCGTCACCTGCATTATTAGGGCTCAGGGGAAGGTTTAGGGGTGCAATCATGGAAAGCCTGGAATACCAACACAGCCCCCGAGGCCTGGGGCTCCAGCAGCTGAGACACTGAGTGAATGCTGTTTGGGAGCACGGTAGCATTGTTGTTGGTGAAAAACGTGGGTGGTCTTCACATTGTGAGTGGAAGTGGGGTTCTTGGGGTGCTGCTGGAACAAGATTTCCGGAGCACCAGGGCAGGATGAGATGTGGTGGAGAGCTCTGTTCCCGTGGAACTACAGCCCTTCGGTGAGGCCAGAGCTCACTCAGTCCCGTGCTTCCTTTCCGAGTTGCAGCCGGTCAGTGCAGCATCAGGCTATTGCAGCCCATTCGTCCATTGTGTGGGGCCCACGCAGCCGGGATGACCCGGGCGAATGCAGGGGAGCCCCACAGGCTGAGTCACACAGGTTCCAGGAGTCCCCAGAGCAGCAAGAGCACAAGAGCCAATTCATTTGTTCAGGTGATTGAATGTCCCCACATTCATGCCCTGAAGTGGCCACACCCATGCTGGCCAACCACCTCTGTCCCCAGCAGTGATGGACAGCCAACACCTGCCCTCTGTCCCCCCAACCTTACTAGGCATGTGTCCGTTGTCTTCTCCAGTCCCCTGGGGAGTGTGAAGTGCTTGCTGGTGAAGCTGTCCACCTGGCATGCCTACGATGGCTGCCCCCCTTCGTTCCCTTCCTGGCAGTAACGAGGCTAATGACAATGGTATCTGCATCAGCAGGGCACGTGCCCGTCACCCCCCTTGTCAACAGTCTGCTGTCTGCTGTCTGCAGGTGAGGGGGCGCTGGGGTGGGGAAGTGTGCTGTCCCAGACACCGCTTCTGGGATTGTCTACACTGCAGGGTAGGGTGGGGAAGTGTGCTGTCCCAGACACCGCTTCTGGGATTGTCTACACTGCAGGGTAGGGTGGGGGTTTCTGGCGGAGGGCCAACCTTGCCTCCGGAGAAAGTGGTTCTTTCCTGAGGGGAGGGCATAGGGCCATTTGGACTGATGTCATAAACCCACGTGAAGTCATATCCTATGTCAGAAAGGTGGTGTCCCTGAAACGGAATACCTTAAAGATGTGAGCAAAGTAGAGCAGCCCAGCAGCTGTCAATCAGCCCTCCTCCTCAGAGCTGGCTCAGTGCCAAAGGGCCCGGCCCCTGTCCCCTCTGTCAGGTCTGCCCAGCAGCCTACTCTGGGAGGAGGGGCTGAGGCCCGGAGTGCAGGCCGATTTCTAGGGTTATAAATGGGGGGAGGGAGGGCTAGGATGTTAAGTAAGTCATATTTGCAACATTTCCTGGGGACCTTGAAGATTACATTTAAAAAGAACAATGCCGAAGTCTCAACCACTTAAACAGATTTTATCCAATCGAAGCACACCCTCATTTTATAGACCAGCAAGCAAGCAAGAAAGGAAACAATAGCAAATAAACGCAGCAGGGAGCGGCTGGCGCCCGGGAAGATAACACGGAGTTTCAGGAATGCCAGGTGAGCAAACAGCCACTTCTTGGAATCCCAGCGCTGGCGGGTTTGAAGCCACCGGGAGGCGCCAGCGCCAGCTCTCGGTTATTTTTCTTATCTCTCTCCTGCAGAGGAGCCTGCCCGGGCTTCCAGGAACCCTCCGCGCCGCTGTCCTTCCTGCCCAGCCAGTCTCCAAGGCCTGGGTGAGCTAGAAAAGGAGGGGTCAGTGCAGCGCACCCGGCGCAGCTTCAAGGTAGCAGAGAGCGAACAGCCTGAAATGCTGTAGGTCCCAAGTCTCTTAAAGTTCCTCAAGGTCTCTTGCAGTTTTTTTTTTAAATATATTTTATTGATTTTTTTACAGAGAGGAAGGGAGAGGGATAGAGAGCTAGAAACATCGATGAGAGAAACATCGATCAGCTGCCTCCTGCACACTCCCCACTGGGGATGTGCCCGCAACCAAGGTACATGCCCTTGACCGGAATCGAACCCGGGACCCCTGAGTCCGCAGGCCGACACTCTATCCACTGAGCCAAACCGGGTAGGGCCAGTTTTATTATTCTATTTATTTCTGGAAAACAAGCTTTTTACATATGCATATTTAAATAAAACATTTCAAAATAGCATAAGAAATATGGGCTTTCCCTCCATATTCGTGCCCACCTCCTCCTCGGGTGGGTTTTGCAGCCCCTACTCTGACTTCCATCAAGGGGTAGCTTGGATGGGGCTCAGAGGACCCTGTCAGGGCCGCCGGAGACCTGAGGGCTGGAGGCCAACCCCCCAGAGGCCAATAGAAATGGGGATGTGAGGAGAGGATGGTCAGAATCTTTCTGGCGGCCTGTAGATGGCGCCAGGGGAAAGGGACTGGGACTGGAACCTGGGGTCCTGGCGGAGCCGGAGCGCACCAGGTGCAGCACCAAAGTGTTCTTTTCACATCCCACCCCCCACCCCTGGCTGCTCCGAAAGCCTGAGAGGACTGGGTGGGGCGGAATTACAAGCCGTGGGTGCAAAGGGGCGCGTGCAGCGGCCGCGCACCAAAGGACGCAGGAGCGGCACGGGGCCCAGACCCCCTCGCTCCAGGCAACTCGCCGACACACCCGCGGCACCGCCCTGCCCTCCCCACCCCACCCCACCCGGCGGCAGGTGGACAGTGTCGCTATGAAGAGAAAGCCTCGATTATCCCTCCTGCAAACCGCCACACGCCAGACCTTCCTTATTGTGCGCCTTCCATAGAAATGCAAACGAGCCGCGTGCGCCGGCCACAATCTGCTCGCGCGACCCAGTCCCGCAGCACCACCAGGGCTGGAGCGGGGCTGGGACCTTCCAGCGCCTTTGGGTGGGACTCTCAGCTCCCACTAAGGCCTCGCCCGGGCTTAAGTGTCAGCTGGAGGGTGCTGTGACCAGATCTTTGAAAGCTTAAAACCAGCGCTGGGGGAGGGGAGGTTATTTTAAGTTTCGGTTTCAAAGTAACATTCTCAAAAACTCCAAATTAAAAAGTTAAGACAAAACTAGGAAGATAGCAACAAAAATAAATGCAAGACAAATCCTTTAGGTTCTCCAAAGGCGCATTTCAAAAATTGCAGAGTCCTACTCGCAAACAGGGTTTTTAAATATAACTTTTCCTTTTAAGGACTTAAAAAAAGCAAGATGAAATCTGCAGGCTCCCAGTCTGCCTAGTAACACCCCAACAAAAGCGGCAGATTTGAGGCATTGTCATCCCCCGCAGCCCTCCCCACGAGGCCTTCTGGCACGAGCCGCCGGCCGCCGCCTCATTTGCATCAGAAAGAGGGCGCCGGCCAATGGGCTCGCAGCTCCGCGCCAGCTGGCGGCGCCGCCGGGGCCTTTATAAGCGCGCGCAGCGGCGGCCGGCGAACTCGCTCGCGCGCGCCAGCGGGGCTGCACGGCTCCCCTCCGCTCGGCTGCGCCCCGCCTGCGCCGCGTGGATCTCTAGCTGCCCGCCCGCCGCACCGCACCATGACTCTGGAAGAAATCCGCGGCCAGGACACGGTTCCTGAAAGCACAGCCAGGTAGGTAGGCGCCGGTGCCGGACGTCTGTGAGCGCGGGGAGCCTCGCCCTGCCCTGCCTTGGCCACCACTGGTCAGGCGAGAGCTGGTTGGCTGGGGAGCCCGCCGGCTGGGGAGCCCGCCGGCTGGGGAGCCCGCCGGGCGGGGTGTACGTCGGCGGGGCTCCCGGGCGCGTTTCCGCGCTCACTGCTCCGGCTTGTTCCAGGATGCAGGGCGCCGGGAAAGCGCTGCACGAGCTGCTGCTGTCGGCGCAGCGCCAGGGCTGCCTCACCGCCGGCGTCTACGAGTCCGCCAAGGTCCTGAACGTGTGAGTACAAACGCGGCGCGCAGGGGGACTGGGAACGGGCAGCGGCGGGGAGTCGCGGGAGACGGCGGGGGACACCAGGGCTCTTTGCCTGACCGCACCGCTCCCTCCTTGCCCGTGCAGCGACCCCGACAACGTAACCTTCTGCGTGCTGGCCGCCGACGAGGAGGACGAGGGCGACATTGCGCTGCAGATCCACTTCACGCTGATCCAGGCCTTTTGCTGCGAGAACGATATCGACATCGTGCGTGTGGGCGACGTGCAGCGGCTGGCGGCCATCGTGGGCGCCGGCGACGAGGCGGGCGCGCCCGGAGACCTTCACTGCATCCTCATTTCGGTGAGTGTACTCCTCCGGTTCCTCGCTCCCCCACCCCCAGGCCCGGGTGGCGCCGGTGGCCCACCTGGCTGACTTCTGCGCTCTCCCCGCAGAACCCCCATGAGGACGCCTGGAAGGACCCCGCCTTGGAAAAGCTCAGCCTGTTCTGCGAAGAGAGCCGCAGTCTGAATGACTGGGTGCCCAGTATCACCCTCCCCGAGTGACAGCCGGTTGCGGGTCTTGGTCTGATCGATGTGGAGGCGCCCCCGAGCGCTTAGCGCTGGGCTGGCTCTGCGGACGCGCCCTCGGAGGGCGCCGGAGTTCGGCGTGGAGACTGGCAAGCGGGGGGCCGTGGAGAGCAGAGCGAGAAGGAGGCGCGGCTCCCTCCAAGGAGGGGGCCCGGAGGCGGCAGGGCAGCCTGGCCCAGAGCCCAGGACAATACAAGTGTGGGGAGCCGCTGCTCGCCCCGGAAGGCCAGAGGCGGACGTTGGCCGCGGTGCTGGGAAGGACGGACTGGCCGGGCAGGCGTGACTCAGCAGCCTGCGCCGTGGGCAGGAAGCAGGGGAAAGGCGAGGCCAGGCGGCCTGGACTTGCACAGCTACTGGAGCTCTGACCGACCTAGCAGTCTGCACTACTGTTTCAAAAGGGATCCGGGCGATGCTTCATTTTCTAAAGGATTATGCTGCTGCAGCTTTGACTTTTACAATAAACTTACTGAAACAAACTTATTCTCTTTATTGAGGGCAGGGGGTCCTTCCTGAGGGGGAGATGGTCTGCAGGCGCAGATATTGCGCAGCTCATGGAGCTGGAGGCACCTGTTCCGGCCTCCTGTCTGGTCTGAGTTCCAGGCCCCCAGGGAGGGGGAAGTGGAGGAGGGGAGGCTGCCCAGAGTTAGGGCAGGACTTGAGACCAGCTCCTGTTGTTCTCCTTTTAGGAAGATTTTTAAATTTGCAAGATGGGAGCATACTTGAGATAAGACATCAGTGCCACAGCTAAAAGCTGGCTATCCAAGCTGATAACAGCAGCCTCGCTCTCCCTTCCCCCTCGCCCCCCCTTCCCCTTAGACAGCTGCTTATCTGAACAGCTTGCAAGGGCAGGCAGCCTTCCTACACAATGAGCTTCGCCTTGTGCCGAGAAGCAGCCCTTTGTGGTCCCTGGGGCTGGCGGCAGACAGCTGTCAGGAACCTTTTCCTCTTAAAGGAATGGCCCAGCAATGTCACCAGGTATTAACAATCGGTATGACAGGATGGCTGCATTTAAGCATGAGTCATCGTTTTGTCATGGCTGTGACAAAAAAGATCTGAGCAAAAATGGGAAGGCATCGTCTACACAAGTAGGTGTGAGCAAGTCTCATCTGCTGTCTACTCTTCCGGGTTCTCTGCCCACATCGCAGGACTGCTGTGGCCCAGTTCCATGGCGAGACGTGGAAGAAAGAATTTAAATCTTTTTCAGCACAGGCTTACTTTAGAAGGACCCAGGGGGAAATGTCCCAAGTGAACCTTTCTTATTAGACATGTGGGTTGGTTGGCCTCTGCCTGACCAGCGTGCTGGTAACAGGCTGCCGGGGCCACGGAGCCTCCTGGGCGGGGGCGGGGCGATGTGCTGCTTTTCTAAAAAGGAACGCTTACTGGTTTAGAGCAGGTCCAGGTGGCGGTTTTACCTTGTTGGGTTCCGCTTTTTACATTTTCTCCAAATCATGGAAGCATTCGCAGTGCAACCGGACTACGAGTCTATTCTTCCCGGAATGAAAGCAACATGTTTCACATTTATCAGCTCTTAAAAACATTTCTCCTCCTATGAGATAAAAGCCCAATGGATAACTCAGCTGCTTAAACCCCTGGGTTTCCCTGGCTGAGGCAGAACCTTTGAGGTGGCCATTCCCACAGCAAGCTGTAGCAGACACCTGTGGGGCATAAGTCCTTCAAGTGGACCCTTCTGCGAGTGTATTTAGCAGGACATTGCCCCGAGCAGGCGGGCAGACCTTCCCGGTGGCTGAGCCACTCTAGTTCAATTGGTAGCCCTTAAGAAACGGCTTCAGCCCTAACTGGTTTGGCTCAGTGGATAGAGCGCCAGCCTGCAGACTCAAGGGTCCCAGTTTCGATTCCGATCAAGGGCATGTACCTTGGTTGCGGCCACATCCCCAGTAGGGGGTGTGCAGGAGGCAGCTGATCGATGTTTCTCTCTCATCGATGTTTCAAACTCTCTATCCCTCTCCCTTCCTCTCTGTAAAAATCAATAAAAATATATTAAAAAAAAAGAAATGGCTTCACAGATTAGAATTTACAGCAAGGCCACCCCATGGAGTCCCAGGGATTAGGAGAATGTGCAGGGGGGAAAGTGCATGTTGGGAAATAGTGCCAGCCCCAAAGGTTGCGCTTCAATGTTTTGTACGAATGGGTGTTGAATGCTATTAAAATAAAATACCTTGGAGGACATGTACAAAAATGCACAGTGCTTAAAAATACATTACTGCATTCATACTTTGACAACCTGAAGTATGGCACACACAAGCTAATTATCACATGTATGTTGAGTCGAGCCGTGCCCGTGGACGGCTGGGCACGGTCCTCTGCATCTAGAAAATGCCGAACTGACTTTAACGACAAGGACACTTAAAAGTGACTGGCAGTGTCTGTCCAACATTCTTTTTCTATCAGTTAAAGAAGGAAAGTTTGACCTATACTAAAAAAATGGGCTCCATTTTTTAGTATAGGTCACAGACTCGAAGCGGATGTGCGTTTGGGATCCTGTCTGGCTCCAGGGCCCAGCACTTCACCTGCTGCCACACATCCCAGCGCCAGCCGCTGGCATCGGAAGGAAGGCTACCTTCATAAGATAACTTTGTCAGCTTATCAAAGTTTTATGCATTCATTGCGGGCATTCATCTGTTTGTATCCACTTATTCACTTTGTGAAACAGAAGTGAAGGAAAAGAGGCTGTCACATTCTGGTGTCTCCCTCTCACCTTCTCCTTTCCCCTGGGTGCCCACACTTAAACACTTGCAACGCTGTTACACACAGCTCCCAGACCCTGCACTCCTCATGGGGTGTGACCCCAAAGGGCAAAAGGGAATTGTCCTTCCTCAGCCACAGAGGAGACTTGATTACTTAAGTGGGGCATCGAGGCAGGCCCGTCTGGTGCAGCTGAAGGGCGCGGAGGCGGGTGGAGCTGGCAGGTGAGACCACCGGGGCCTGTGGGATGCCCACAGCCATGACACACCTTTGGTGCCCGTGCTAAGACAAAGTATTCCTGGTCTTTGTAAGGAGCCCATTTTTTAGTATAGGTCAACCTTTCCTTCTTTAACTGATAGAAAAAGAATGCTGGACAATTGACTTCTTTTGGCAAGTGAAGTGTACATGTAAAGAGTGCTTGAGGCCTCTCTCCCAGGCATGGGGGAGGCTATGGCACCTGCTGTCACTGAAGGGCGAGGGCCGCCGGCTGCAGTCTGGATTCTGGGAGCAAGTGGCTGCTGGAGTGGCTGGAAACACCCAGCGATGCATGATTCCACCCAACAGCAGCAAAGGTCTTCAGAGCCCGAGTGAGCTGGGCTGGGGAGGAAGGCATGGCCCTGGGCCTGGGCTTGGGGGTGGGAGAGGTGGATGGTTCGTTCGTTCGTTCGTTCATTCATTCATTCATTCATTCATTCATCTCCTCATTGCTGCTTTCATTCGTTCCGTGGACATTTACTGTCCGGGCATTTCCCAGGAAGGGCTCCAGCAGAGGAGGAGCCCAGGGGGTCTGACATGCTGTGCGGGGCCAGGGCTGCAGCCTCGGGTCACTCACTCTCCCGCCCAGGGCACCCAACCAGGAAAGTGAGATGGGGACACAGCAACACCGTTTTCCCATGCAGGCAGATGATGTTTGAGAACCCACAGACCACCTAACAGATATGTCACACTCGGCCTCGCAGCCGTATGGCATTCTAACTGCTCTCTGCCTCTCCCTCTCCCATTTGCTTCCTTTCTTCTGGTGTCTCTCCAGTCCAACCTTCTCGGGCTGTGACCACCTGTTTCTTCCCCAAACATTCAGTGACCTCCCACTTCATACCAAGTTATGCTTCTCCTTCCTCCTTCTCCCTCCTCCTCCCACCCTCTCTTGGTCTCAGTCCTTTGCTCCTCTTTGCCCTTCTCTCCTTTTCCTCTTTCCCTCCTTCTGGTTTTCCTCTCTCCTTTTTTCTCTCCCTCCACCTCAAATTATTGAGCTCCTGCCCTGCCCAGGCCCTGGGGGCAGAGCCATGCCCTCCCTGTGGTGTGAAGGCTCCCTAGCCCGGCATCCAGCTCTCTCCCTTCTCAGCTTTCCCGCCCCTGCTGTTTAATCCCTGGTGACCCAAGCCCATGCCTCTGTTGCCCCCTTCCCTTCCACTGCTCAGGCCCTGACCTCTTGGAGGTTAAGCCTGAAGTCCACTTGCCCTGGGCCAGAGCCCAGTGAAAGAGTGTCTTGCGTCTTTCTAGGAGTCAGGGTCCTTGCCTCTGAAGTGGGCTCGGCACACAGGGCAGGGCTGTGGGGACCAGGCGGTGAGACTTCCCTGCCTGGCATGTCTCCACCCCAGGCAAATGTGGGGTCCACAGCTAGGTCTCCCGCACACTCTCAGGGTCCCATCCAGCCTCCTTGACTCCTGCTTTCCATCCTTTCTTCTGTCTAGTCCACCTGCCACCTCCTGCCTGGCCATGAGTGACTTGGGCCCTCCCCAGGTGTAAGAATGTCTGGTTTAGTGCCTGGTCCAAGGAGACCCTGGAGAAATGGGAAGGATGCCAGAGTCTGGCCTTGACCCCAGCAGACCACTCCTCCTCTGTTTCCTCTTCCTTCTTCCTGCCTTTACCTGAGCCCCGGAGCATGACGGACAGAGGCTGGCACCTGATAACCTGGTCACCTTAGGGGGAGGGGAACCGAGTGCCCAGGACTGCAGGGCTCACTTAGGGCAGGAGGTGGGGGCTGCCTCCACTCCCCTTGTTACCGGAAAGGGGACCTGGCTGTCAGCCTGTAGTGTGTGGGCCCTAGACTTCATGCAGGAAAGATTTCACAGTATGAGTCCAGGGGCTTTTGTGAGGACATTTATTAAAGCTGGGGACAGTGGAACAGGAAGGGCCTAGGACAGCAGAAGCAGCAGGAGAGGGACCAGGCCGGGGGGTAAGCCCAGGCTGGCAGCTCTGGGTCACGAAGAAGCCGGAGAAAAGGGGGCCTTGGAGGCAGGGTCAGGGGTTTGCCTGGGCCAAGCTGCCCTGCCCTGTGCTCCCCGGTTGAGAGTCGTGGGGTCTCTTAGAGTTTAGCAGACGCATGCCTGGGCGGGGAGAAGAAGGGGAAGGGGACAGGGAAGTGCGTAATGGGACCTTCTTTATGAGTTTTTGAAAAATTAAATTTATTGGGATGACATTGGTTGATGGGATCATATAGATTTTGAGTGTACATGTCTATGATACCAGATCTGTATATTGCATTGTGTGCCCACCACAAAGTGGAACCATCTTCCGTCACCACAATCTAGCCCCCTCCAACCCCTGCCCTCTGGCAACCACCCCACTGCTGTCTGTGTCCATGAGTTTCAAGTTTATATCCCACATCTGAGTGAAATCATGTGGCGCTATTTCATCCTTCCTGTGGCTGAGCAGTATTCCATGTGCATGTGGACCACATCTTCTCTATCCAGCCCCTATCGCAGGGCGCTTTGGCTGTCTCCATGTCCTGGCCACTGTGGATAATGCTGCAGTGAACATAGTGGTGCATATAACTTTGCCAATACATGCTTTTGAGTTTTTCACGTAGATAACCGGGAGAGGGGTTGCTGCATCATATGGTAGCTCTATTCCTAATTTTTTGAGGAACCCACAGACTGCTTTCCATTGTGGCTGTAGCAGTCTACATTCCCACAGCAGTGAGTGAGGGTTCTCTGTTCACCACAACCTCTCCAACACTTGTCATTGCCTGTCTTGTTGATAATGGCCATTCTAGCAGGTGTGGGTGGTATCTCATTGCAGTTTTGTTGTTGTCATTGTTGTTAATCCTCACTATTTTTCATTGATTTTTTTAGAGAGAATGGAAGGGAAGAGGGACACACAGAGAGAGAAACATTGATTTGAGAGAGACACATCAATTGGTTGCCTCCTGCACATGCCCCAACTGGGCCTGGGGATGGAGCCTGCAACCGAGGTACATGTCCTTGATGGGAATCGAACCCGTGACCCTTTAGTCCACAGGCTGATGCTCCAACCACTGAGCAAAACTGGCTAGCACTCTTGTTGTAGCTTTGATTTGCTCTTCCTCCCTCCTCCCTAATAGCTAATGAAGTCTAGCTCTTTTCATATAACTGTTGGCCTTTTATATGTCTTCCTGGGAGAGTTGTCTGTTCAGGTCCTCTCCCCATTTTTTAATTGGATGGTTGGTTTGTTTGGTGTTGAGTTTTATGAGTTCTTTATATAATAATAGAGGCCTGGTGCATGAATTCGTGCATGGGTGGGGTCCCTTGGGGTGGCCTGCGGAGAACAGACCCTAGCTCACGCTCCCAGCCTCACAGCTCCACAGCCTTGTCTGGCACCCCTCCTTGGCCTGGCACTGCCCCCTCACCTGTTCCACCATCTCGCCTATGGGGCAATCGATCGGAGCTGGGCCCCCCTGCTGCTGCCACTTGTCACCATCTGTGGGGCGATCGGTCAGGGCCAGGCGCCCCCCCCACTCCGGCTCCCTCAGCACCTGGGAGCTGTGCAACGTCCCCACAGCCAACCACTGCTGGCTGCCATCTGTGGGGCGATTGGTGGGGCGATTGGGCCCCCACTTGCACCCACCTTGGCCTGGTGCCGCCCACTCACCTGCTCCACCATCCTACCACAGTCCTGCTCTTGTCAGGGCCCATTGGGGCCGGCAGCACCTCCACTGCTGCCCGCTGCCAGTGCCACGTCACTGACGCCTGCCATGTTCCACGCTGCCCCCTGGTGGTCAGCACACGTCATAGTGAATGGTAGAACTGGTCGAACAACTGCCCAAGTGGCAATTTGCATATTAGGCTTTTATTATATAGGATTTTGGATAGTAAACATTTGACGAAGTTATTGTTTGCAAATATCATCTCCCATTCTGTCAGCTTCCTCTTTGTTTTCTGGTTGGTTTCTTCGTTGTGTAGAAACTTTTAGTTTGATATTTGAAGGTTTTAAAGGCTGGGAGTTTAGGGGAGGTCTTAGGGGAGGATCTTAGTAGAATATTCATCAGCTTGACACGGGGACTAAAACGTGGTTTATTCTCCAAGTTCATCTGTCCTTGGGTGTGGCTGGCAAATGGCACTAATTGGACTGCTGCTATCTGTCTCCCTGAGGAGGGTGATTTCAGCTATTTGCCCTCTGGCTGGGGAGGAGCGTGTAAACCACTTACTCTCGAGTGTCTGGGCTTAAGGGAGACAGGATTTTGCGATTTACCAGGTGGCTATGAGCTGCTTGGGTTTAACTATCTGTCTGGGTTTCCTTGTTCTGCTTGTCTTGGCTGACTGGCCTGTCTCACCCTCAGACAGGCATCAGGCGAGTGGTGCAAAGTGGAGGCAGATGAGCAACTGTGCCAGCAGGCCAAGGCCACCCGCCCCTGCTGGCCTCTCAGCTCTGGATGGAGCAGGTGCTGTTGGGCGCGGAGGGGGCCGTGTCCTCCCAGGCTCTCACAGGAGGAAAGTGCCTCTAACATCTCAGGAGGTGCAGGGGATACACCTGACCAGGAACGAGTGGTGGGACATATTGGTGGCTCGGTGTGGAGCCAGCGCCCAATTATTTCTCTGCCTCTTGGGAGGGCACCCCTCTGGCAGAGCTGTCTTCTAAGCACGGTGCAGCGTCTGGATGGATGTGAAGAAATGAACCCTTGAAACTGAACTGAGAGTCAGGCTGCAGTTTGGTGAAGATTACAGGAAGAGTTTTTCTCTGTTGGAGAGCACAGGAGCTCACAAAATCGTCTCTTGAGATGAGCAGCGTTCTGTGGGTAGGAATCCTGTGAGCATCTCAAGGGGACCACCAAAGCCCAGCTGCCTTCCCCATCCTGGGCCAGGACAGGTGGCTCTCTCTGAATGGGCGATGGGCCACTGGTTGCTCTGTTGTAGGCGGTGGACCAGCACTGGGTGTTAGACAGCAGCCTTGGTACTTGGGTTCTGGCTCGGAAAGAATTCAGAGCTAAGCCTCAAACTATAAGAGAACATTTATTTGGAAAATCACAGAGGTGGGAGAAGCAATTCATAGAAGAAATGGGCTGAGGAGACAAGTTATAGAGGCCGAGGAAGAGCCCTTGGAGCTTGGGAGTGAGGAAGGGAAGGCGACAGTAGGGAAAGGGAGAGGGCGAGGCGCTGGCGTGCTCCCGGGGCTGTAGGGGAGGTCCCGGGGGAAGGTCTCAGTGGAATAGTCAGCAGCTTCCCAGGTGTGCCCTTGCAGGGTCTAGGTCTCCACTGATTGATTGGTGGGTGCAGGGCAGGGTCATTATGCAATGCAGCTGGTCCTGAGGTCAGCCATGGGGTCACTGGTCTGGTTTTCTTGTTTTTCTGGGCCTGGAGCTGAAATACAACTGAGGCCCAGATGTTATCTCTGGGGAGGAGAGATCAGGGGTGAAACTGCATGACCAGCCATATGCCAGGAGAGGAAAGGTGACCTTGGGTGAGGTCCCACCCTACAACTGTCCATTGCTAGCCACCTGGGGCTTCCCACCCGTGACCTTCTGTGCCCGGAGGGTCATCCTTGCTCTCTCATGTCTGTCTAACTGCCGACCTCAGATCTGCCCCTGCGTGACCCATGGGCAGCTCACAGGAAGCCCAGCGGCCAGAGGAAACCCGTGTCCTGCTCTCCCTCGCCGCGGATGTCTCCCCAGCAGGCCTGGCCCAGCCTGGCCGCCCAGGAAGGCAGGGTCCCACCACGGCCCTGTGTTACTGAGGATGAGTCTAAGGCATTCAATCTCATTAAGTAATTAGGGTTAATAATCAGTTGATCAGAAAGTAGGGGATGCTGTGCATTGGCCAAGCCTAGTCGTGAGACCAGGGAAAGCAGAGACTTTTCTCTGGTTAATTGTAGAAAAAGAGTGAGTCATTCCCCGAATCCCCACACCTGGTGTTTTTCATACCAATTCTCCACATCTCCAATGCCTAGTGTGTGTCCAGCAATTCCATCAGTTCTGACTGCCACAGGTTAAGGGCTTGGTCCCACAAGGCTGCTCCCACAAATACAGTGCCCAGGCAACCCATTCTTCTGCATGGCCAACTACAAATGTGGGGGTTCCCACAACACCTCTCACACTTGGCAATTAGCTGGACCAACTTATAGGATGCAGGGAAACAGTTTACTTAGTAGATTACCAGTTTATTGTGAAGCGAACCACTCAGGAACCTTGAGGGGAGAGATGCACAGGGCAAAGTGTGGGGAGGGCCCGGGGTTTCCACGCCGTGCCTGGGCGTCACCCTCTCAGGTCCGTGATGTGTTCACCACCAGAAGCTCTCCAGTGGCTGGAGGTTGTCCCGGAGGCTCCAGGACTTTGCCACGATTGATGAGACGGTTGCCAGTGGAGACAGCTCCATCTACATCCCCTCTTCCCTCCCTGGAGCTTGGGGGTGGGGCTGTAAGTTTTAACCATTTATTCCCATGGTTGTTCTTCTGGGGACCAGCCCCAGTCCTGAAGCTATTTAAGTCATCTCATTAGCGTAAACTCAGTAACAGTCTGAAGGGTCTTGTTACGAAGGACAGAAGAGCTCTCACCCCATCACTCAGGTCTTCAAGCCGTTAGGAAGCTCTGTGCCAGCAACTGGCCCTCAGTCTGGTCCCTCTCCCAGGGAGCCAGCCACTGAGGCCCGTGCACGCAGACGCAGGCCGTGGGCCAGAGGGCCCAGAAGTCTCAGAGGGAGAAAGGACCGGGAGGATGTGACTGGGAAATGGGATTGGAATGGGGTCACCCTGCCGCTGATGCCTGAGACCTGGTAGTGCAGTACTTTAGTCAAAGCCAAACCCTTTTCTCGTGGCTGCTTGTGGCTTCCTGTTACCGAGGCAACACACCTGTTTCTCCCAGCCTCTGCTGTGAGGGCAGCAGATCAATGAAACGCAGGAAAGCGGGTCTCTGGGGTGTGAGAGCTGCAGCTGGTAGAGCAAAGTCAGTTATGGGAACGTCCTTAAAAGGGCGTAGAAGCTTTTTCCTTTGCCCCCCAAAGCAGGCTCTGGTCCTACAACCACTGGCCATCTCGTTCTCTCCCACCAGGTGCCTGATGTGGTTTTACTTCCTCACTCAAGGGGACCCAGGTCCTGACTCCCATTTTCAGGTCCGAGGCTGCTCTGAGCCTCGGCTTCGCGGTGAGGTGGGTGAGCTGCTCCAGCTTTTGGACGTGGTCTCTGCAGCTGTCCCTGCCTCTGGGACCGTGGCTTGGGTGGCACTCACTTAATCCGATCTTCCCTGAGTGGGGATATTTCAGGAGGATGACTTAAATTTTTTTTTTATTATGATAAAGTACAGACAAATAGAATTCAAAGCATCCACATTCACACAGCAATACAAAGCAAAAGGGAAAGACGAAGCAGACTGGAGAAGCCTCCTCCTTCTCAGCAGGATCCAAGCTCCCCAATCTGATCCCCGCAGCGAAGCCATTCCCAGAGCCCCGGGCCCCGAGGGACCTGGTGCTGAAACATCCCAGGAAGGAGGATGCTGCTGGGGTCAGGCAGAGCCCGGGAGGCTCACCGAGACCATTGTGCACTCATGCTCTGCCCTCGGATTGCAGCCAGTCGCTCAAGTTCTGGTTTTGTGGGGGCCAAAAGAACGACACGATACAGCCCCGGGAACGGGGTGGTTGGCCCTCAGTTGCCAGGCCCCCAGTGTGGCTTGGTCGCGGTCTGCGGGAGCCCAGCGCAGCCTCAGAGCCCAGGCTCGCAGCCCTCCCGCAGGTCAAGGCCAGGTCCAGAAGTGCTCTCTTCCTGTGGCCCGCACAGCCTGGACCTCAGCTCGTCCGTCCGCGAAGCCCCTGCTCAGAAAACTGATCATGTTGGTGGAGAAGAAGCCCCCACTAAGTACCTCATTCCAGGGTAAGGGGACACCCTCACCCCCTCACCCCCTGCAGGCCCGGTGCTTGGTGAGGCCTGGGCTGGACCTGGTGCTTCCTCTCTAGTCACCAGCCACCAGCCACCATGAGTGCCCTTAGGGTTGGCCTGCCCTTCCTGCTGCAGAAACATCCCCCCCCCGACACACACCTGTTTATTCCTCCACATGTCACTCCTCACACCTGCCTCTCCTCAGCTGTCTCTCCTCCACACCTGTCTCTCATCCACACCTGTCTCTCCTTCACATCTGTCTTCCTCAGCCGTTTCTCTTGTCTACACCTGTCTCTCCATACCTGCCTCCCCCCTCCACACTGTTGGTGCAGGGTCTCCTCTTTTAAGATATCGGCTCTCCAACCCCCTCCGTGCGGGCCATAGGCTTCCTGTCTGCCCACTATTGCTACCCCACCTTTCACAGCGCTGGCTGACGCCAGTATCCTCATGTTACCCCCTTCCCCTTTGGACCAACAGATCCAGTTGCTTCCTCTGCCTGCCTTGCTCCAGTCATGGGGTGGGGGGTCTCCTCCCCTTCCCCACAAGTCTCCTCCCCTCTCAAGGCTCTTCTTACATATCACGGAGACTTGCTGACAAGCTTGAGCCCTCCTCATGGAGAGGGACAGAGTGTCTACTTTAAATCCAGGGGGGACTTGGGGCAGCTCACTCCATCACTGACTGGGTGGAAGAATGCCATGTTCTCTGGAGCACGTATGCACATCAAGTCTGCTTTCTGCCATATAATCTCTCAGGAATGCACTTCAGATGCTTCTTGCAAGGGGAGAAGCAGAACCATCTATGCAGGAACACTGGTTTGATACCAGTTGTGGGAGTTGGGGTAGGATTTGCCCTTTTGTCGTCATCATCACCACGATCTGGCATATTTGCCATGTGCCCACCTGGTCATGGAATACAGGTGCTAGACGATTTGAAGACCTTGCATTTTATGAGAAGCAACACCAATTCATTTTTTTTAAAGTCAGTAGGAAGACAAATTGTGAGAAGCACTGACTTCAAGAAGGATGGAGGAGGAGGTGTGCAGGCAGGGAGAGACTCTGATGTGGGGCGTGCATGGGAGGGTCCTATCTCTCTGTTGCAAGAAGGTGGAAACTGCAGCACGTCCTGTGTAGAAGTGAGATGGGCCTCCTGGTGAGGGAATGACAGACACTCACTGAGGACAGACAGGAAGGATCAGTGGGGATGGGGGGCAAGTTGGGGGTCCCAGTGTGTTGAGACTCTCAGGGCCTGGGCAGACCTGGCAGCAAGCGTTGAAGTGAATGTAGGGCCAGCGATCCCTCAGCTTCTTGAGGGACTTTGGCACGTGCCTTAGTTCCCCTGAAGAACAAAGCATCCAAACTAGTGGGGTGTTTCCCTTCTCATGATTGGCTTGCCTGGGCTCTGCAGTCCTCTCGGGCGATGGTGCCCTGGAGAGCATGGCAGGGGCTGGACTCAGCCAGAGTGCGGGCTGCTGAGATGCCTGGCAGCTCTCCCTCGCTGCGCCCTCAGCACCCAGACAGGCGGGCCCAAGCTCACTGCATTCTGCTGGCTAACCGGAGCGGCAAGCCTGCACTCGGCATGGGAGCAGTCCTGCGGGTGTGTGTCTTTCTCCTTTTTATAACATATATTTTTATTGAGTTCAGGCAGGAAGGGAGAGGGAGAGAGCGAGAAACATCAATGATGGGAGAGAATCACCCATTGCCTGCCTCCTGCATGCCCCACACTGGGGATTGATCCTGCAACCCGGCCACCTGCCCCAGGCACTGGGCCCCAGCGCTCCCTGCCTCACATCTGTGGTCTCAGTGTCTCCCTGATCCAGCCTTCCCCAGCCAGACCTGCTCCCCAGAAGCAAATCCTATGGCCCCGATTTCCCTGAGCCCCCAGCTTTCACCCAGCTCCCTTCAGATGTTCCTCACTGAGCTTATGGTTTTAAATTTCTGAAAGACAAGGCCTCTATTGGAAACATCTGGGTGGTCTGACCATCTGTTGGACTGAAGGTGAGCAGGTGCATTGATGGGAGGCGGTTAGATCATGCAAGGAGAGCCCTCATTTGCCAGGGAGTCAGCCGGAGGTTGGGGGGCAGGCCAGGGCTGGGGACAGGGTTTCAGACCCAGCCTGGGCTTCCTCTGCGAACTCACTGCTCTTTCCTGCTCAGTGAGAAAAACGGTGACGTCACAATGAATGAATGACAACGAACACATTGAAATCCGGAATCTAGCCTTGTGGACTCGTTGGGCTCACATTCTTCAACACATGACTCCTGCCCTCTCTGTGCCTTGCCTGTGGGCTTCTCCCGGACCAGCCAACGGGAGCGCCAGGGAGAGTCTGGCATTTCTTCCCCCTCCCTTCTGCCACCACGTGCTCTGTGGAGGCCTCCTTCTCCACTCACCTCGGCAGGCCCGGTCCGGCTCACTCGTGGGCAGATTGCCCGGCAAGTCCAACGGACCTGTCCCTCCACTCCCAGGGCCAAAGCAAGGCCTGTGGCTGTGCCAAACCCAGAACAGAGCAGCGGTAGCTGGCACGTGGTGTCCACTCCCTCCCACCCCAGCAGGTGCACCCACCACCCTTCTCTGCAAAACTGCCTGGGCCACGGGTAGCCTCCAGCTGGGAAGCCTGCAGTCAAAGGGGGGCACGAAGGCCGGCCCATTGCCTCCCGGGACCCACTCTGGGGGCTCTGGGCGTCTGCAGAGCTGTCCTCACCCTCTCCAGCCTCGTTGCCCTCTCCCGAGAACATCCCGGAACCACTTGCACCAATGCCCGGTCTCCGCCTCAGTCGGACCTGAGGCAGGACCTTCCCTCCACGTCGGGAGGAACCCCCTGCTCACTGGCCCTGTGACTCAGGTCCTCCCCACCTGCAAGGGAGGACCTGCCCCATCTGCGGGTGTGAGGACCAGGGGGCCAAAGGCGTCAAGTGCCCCTGGAACCACGCCTGCACCCGAAGCGGCGGGGAGAGCTGGCGGAGTCCCCGTGGCCTGTGTGTTTTTAAAGGAGGGGACTTGCTCCTTTTTTTGCAAAAGAACAGGACTGGGGACTTTGGGCAGCCGCTCCTGTGCGCTGCGCTTTCCTCACAGGAAGTCCGCCACTAAACCCTAAGCTCGAAAGCCAGGCAGCCCAAGGCTCAGGCCACCAGCAGGAGCGGCTCCTGGCACTGTGCATCCAAGCCCGGGACACCCACCCAGTGTGGCCAAGGACAGACCTCAGGAGGGAGCCAAAGGAGTGGGAGCAGGCCTGGGGTGCGGGCGGCCCCCGAGGAGGAAGGCCAGGCCACCCTGAGAGGAGGTAGGCGCACTCCAGGGCCACTTGCCATTCCCTCAGCTCTGGCTGGCCTGTCTCCTTGGCCCTAGGGGTGCAGCCCACTATCGTCTAGTCTTGTAGTGCCTGCCCATCCCCTGGGCCTGTGCAGACTCAGAGTCGGAGGCAGGGCCGCTGCTGGTCCAGGGAGCACCCCCCTGCCGCCCCCCCCCCCCGCGCCCACCCTTCAAGGTGCACAGGCCCCGCCCCCACAGCATGGGCTAACTCTGAAGTTACTCAGAACAGGAGTTTCCACTGTCATCCAAAACGCAGCGATCTGCAGCCCGACCCCTGACTGGAGGACTGAGTGAACCCTGTGGAGGGGCTGTTGGGAAGAGAGAGGGGTCCCAGCTATACCATGAGATGGAGCTGCCCTGGCGCCTGGATCGCATCAGGCTGGGCCAGAGCTCTGGGTGAGGACAGGGGCCCGCATTTTGAATTCCTGGCCCCTGACTTCTTCCCAGCTATGACCCTTGGCACCCATCGAGCATTAATGTCCTTATTTTAGTGAACTCTGACCTCTCACAGTGACCACTGATTCTGGACCTGAGCTTGGCATTGGTGCTGGCGGCCCCACTAAGTGACTCAGTGTCTCCGGGAACTGGCCAGAGCCGGGGCCTTTCTGCTTGCAAACTGGGCTCTTGAAGTTGCTCAGTTAGAGGGTTCCGGTTTCCTGTGGTCCCACAAGAACTGTTCTCTTAGCAGCTTCCTCCGACACAAAGACACATGGCATACACATGTACTCATGCACCTGTGTGCACACACACGCACACACATACATGCGTACACATGTGCACGCACACACATTTCCATGGCCATCTATTGTGAGGCCCAATCTCTGTCTTGCTAGACCCCCTCAGCATTTAAGCAGGTCAGCAGGGTTCGCTTACCAATGGGGACGGCCCAGGCTGAGTGACAGGAGAAGGGTCTGCTCTCGCCTCTCAGAGAGGGCGAAGGCGGCCGCATGCCGAGGATGAAACATTTGCTGCTCCTGAGGATGAAACATTTGCGACTAGAGTCTTGGAGTTAGTTTTTTCCTCAAAGTGACACACTACTCGAGTTATGCTCAGTTTTTTGGCGAAGTTTGACACACCAAGCTCAAAAGGTTGCCCATCACTGGACTAGAACCCCGGTCTGGAAGGTGTGGCCACATCCCGTGAGAGCCTTTCAAGCATGCCTGCGCTTGTTTTTAAAATGGTGAGCCCTGGGAACCACACGGGCTTGCCTCGGTTCCTTTCGTTCCGGGCTGCACTCTCTCAGACAGCCTGGCGGTCCCGTGTGCTCCTGCCTCTTGTCTTCCTCTGACCCTGTCCCATCAGCCACGCGCTGAACAACATCCAGGCGCTTTCTGCCCTTTGTCTTTGCTTCTGTCCCAGGGAGGCTGACATCTGTCCCATAAACACGCAGGGAGACGCCCTGGCCAGGGTGGCTCAGTCCGTTGGGCAGCATCCTGTGTGCTGAAGGTTCCGGGTTTGATCTCTGGTCAGGCACAGGCCTGGGTTTCGGATCCCCGGTAGCGGGTGTGCAGGAGGCAGCTGATCTCATATTGATGTTTCTCCCTCTCCCTTCTCTCTCAAAAAAAAATATAAAAATCATAAAACAATTTTAAATGCAAGGAGACCATCCTATTTCAAAGCTCTAGGATCCAAAAGGTCTTTGTCTTTTTCTGCATGGCAACTACTAAAAAAACGCTTCTTCCTACAAGCATTCTTTGTCCTAACACTCATTATTTTTTTTTCTTCACATCTGCAAATTACTTCAAATAAACAGGCTAGGACAGAAGAAGTAATGGCTAGAACGCTTGGTTTCTACTAAATGATTATTATGGGAACATTGCACCTTCTGGAACCCGGGGTAAGGTGACGGGTGGCCAGCCAGGCCACAGTACGTTCTGTCCTGAGCTGCGAGTCGGTGGCTTCCCCGCTGGGTCTTGCACAGGTTAGCAGCGAGTGACAGAGAACTCGAGACCTCAGAAGCCTCCAGGCCAGTCGGGCCCAGGGACAGATTCCAGAGCCTGCCTGTGCGCCCGGCTGAGCAGCGCTGGCCTGGGCAGACGCCACGCCATCAGATGTCTGTGCACAGCAGCTGCTGCTTCCAGAGCTTGCCGGGCAGGAGAAATCTCTGGCTGGTGTCTGCCTTGTGGAGAAGGGGCCTGGCACTCCAGGTGGAACCTTCTGGAAAGTAGATCTTTGGCACGCGAGCCCCACTCCCTGCCCTTGCCCAGGGCCGACCTCACTAAGTGATCCTGCTTCCCGGTCTCTTCTCATCTCCTCCATCCATCAAGCCCACTCAGAGGACGGTCGGGGCCGCTGCAGGGACGGACTGAGCAGAGCCATGAGGGGTGCCCAGCAGGGCCTCCATCACGGTTGCCCAGTAAAGCTGCTCCCTCCCTCTCCGGGGACGTGAGTGATGCTGACTCTCTCCTGCACCTTGAACCTGCACCTGCACTTCACCCCAGGCCCCCTACCCATGGCAGTCATGTGTGTGAGGCTGACCCCCAGGAAAGCCTGGCTCTGACCCCCTTTCCCAAGTGCATTCTGACTGCCCCTGGGCCTGCTCTTTGGGAGGGGTGGGCTCTGGGACAGCTATTCTGTAGGACTGTCTGCGTCATTTGCTGTCAGGGGAACATGCAACTGTGGGCGATTTTGTGGGAGGAGGGGCTGCTGGGGGCACAGCAAGTGACCTCAGGAGGGGCACCGTCGAGAGAAGCGTGCTCCAGGGCGCGAGGGAGCCGGCTCGGCCCACGCAGCCCCGCTGAGGGAGGGAACAGCTTTGGTGGGACCGAACTTGGTGGTACATGGAGAGGCAGCATTTCTTTTTTATTGGAAGAAGGAGAGAAGGCTCCCAGGTACCGGGGCCTGCCGCTGTCTCTCTGGCAGAGAGAAGGCTACCCGAACGCATGGGGGAATTGCTCTGCAGTTCAGAGAGGTTTGCAGCACGACTGCGTCATGAGCCAGAGAGGAACTGAAACAGCATATTTGTCCGTCTTGTCATGGAAGCACGAAGCAGGCCCCTGGTTTGGATCCAAAGCTTCCACTGGAGTGAGAAGCATGGCCCTGGGCTCGGCAGTGCTTCATGGGGCGCGGAGGGGCGGGCCCGTGGCCGCAGCTCCCCTCACTCAGGGCACCTCTGCCCTTGCCCTCCCTGCGGCCTGTGGCATCACGCTCACCCTGGACACTCCTCAGTGAGCAAAGGACCTTTTCCAAATTAGAGTTCCTTGCTGTGACCCCAGCGGGCATGCCCCCTTCTGGGGTGGGCGGTGTCGAGGTGCCCGGCTTGCAGTGCCCGGTCTCCCCTGCATGCTGGTGGGCAGTTGCGGGAGGGCGATTCCTGGAGCACGGCCTCCTGACCGTCCAGAGCTGCTCCGGGAATTGCTTGCCAGGCGTGGTTCCTACTTGCCAGGGTGGATTTCAACTGGCCTTCTCGGACGTCTGCTCGAACCAAGGAGCCAGACGAGAGGGAGAGAAACCATCCGTCCCGATTGAGGCCAGAGCCAGCGGCAACTCCCTTGGCAACTTGGGGTGACCTGCCTGTGTCCTCACGTGGCCTGGGCCTTGGCCCCTGGCTGGATGGCAATTAGGCCCTGAGGGCACAGCCCTCTGCTGGCAGCACCTCCTGTACCAGGGTTATTTTTATCTCTGTGTTGAGTGGGAGTTTATCTTTATTGTAATTGTTCCCCATAAACACAGCTCAAAGCCTTCCCTTCCTGCCTTCCTTCTCAGCACTTAGGACACACACCTGCTGCATGTCCAACCCCCAGGCCCAGGCTCTGAGACACACACCTGCTGCATGTCCAACCCCCAGACCAGGCTCTAAGACACACACCTGCTGCATGTCCAACCCCCAGGCCCAGGCTCTGAGACACACACCTGCTGCATGTCCAACCTCCTGACCCAGTCTCTAAGACACACACCTGCTGCATGTCCAACCCCCAGACCAGGCTCTAAGACACACACCTGCTCCATGTCCAACCCCCAGGCCCAGGCTCTAAGACACACACCTCCTGCATGTCCAACCCCCTGACCCAGGCTCTAAGACACACACCTGCTGCATGTCCAACCCCCAGACCCAGGCTCTAAGACACACACCTAGTGCATGTCCAACCCCCAGACCCAGGCTCTAGAACACACACCTGCTGCATGTCCAACCCCCAGGCCCAGGGTCTAAGGGGAGTGTAGGGGGGCAGCCAGTGGGGTCTCCCCAGTGGCAGGCTGAGTGAGAGAGTGCATGGAAAGCAGGCAAAGGGACTCTTGGCCACTGTCAGGCTGTGTCCCTCCAGAGTGACTAGGTCCCGGCTCTGGTCAGTTTGCTCAGTACGGGGGTGTGTGCACCTGTTCCACACCAGGTAGTGGAGAGGGCAGAGGGCCCTGTGGGTGAGGGCAGCTGCTGCCCACACGAGAGGCCCTGTACCAGCTGGTTGGCAGCCCGGCGGCACTGAGGGCCCTTTGTTTCTCAGCGGCAATGACTTCCCTCTGTGGGTCGATCGTGCAGCTTAATAGCTGTCATTACTTCTGAGCAAAGTGCGTGGCCGCCGGTAACAGGTCCATGGGCAACTCTGCCTACCAGCTCACCCTTCTCCCAGTGCCCTGCCCCCTCCAGCAACCGGGTGAGAGGGCGCCCCCAGCAGGCGACTGCTGGTCTGCTGCTGGCTGGCCCTCCTGTGGACCAGCAGGAGTAGGAGTCATTAAAGGGCATTCCCTTGTTTGGGAGTCAGGCAGGAGGAGCTGGCCACTGGCAGAATGCTCAGAGGCCCTCGCCCGGAGGCCTGGCTCAGGGCCTGAAGGACAGGCATGGGCTCCATCATTGCTGGGCGGGGGCGACTTGCTTTAAAGAGCCATGGTTTAGGGCACGGAGCTTTGGGTGGCAGGGAGGGGAGGCGAGCGCCTGCGGGCGTGGCTCCTGGGAGCAGGGTTTGGGACCTGGAGAGGCCTTCAGACCCAGCGAGTCCCAACCTCCTCCCGGCACCTGCCCTGCCTGCAGCTCTCCAGGGCCTCACCTCTGATTTTCCAGGACTTCCCGGGGCCACTGGGAGTGAGCATGGCCCAGAGGTGTGTGCCATGCCTGATTCTCCTCGGCCCCCTGTGTCTCCTGGAAGGGCTGTGAGCTTGCGGGCAGGGGCTGGGCACGCTCGTGGGGGCTCCCAGAACCCAGCTTGGCGGAACTGCCCCAATACCAATGGAGCAGACCCGGGGCACTGCGCCATCTCCTCTGTCCTTCTGTTCCAGGCCCAGTTCTGGAACACATCGCTGGCTGAAGGGTGAGCCTGAGCTCCTGTCCCCTCCTGTGCCTGGTGGGAGTAGGCGGCCCAGGGACTGCGGTGGGAGAGGAGGCGGCGCAGCAGCACGGGGCTCTGAGGGAACCAGCACACCAGCGGATGGTGGTGCATGTTCCCAGCCACCAGTCAAAGCCGCCGCAGGGTGAGATTGCTTTCCCCTGCGCCACCGTGGAACGTTCTGGAGTGAACAGAAGAGGCCTCCTTGGGCTTGTTTCCTCTGGCGGATGACACAGACTTCTTTCCTGGGGACCTGTCACAGGTGCAGGGCGGCTCCGTCACTCAGCACAGGTTTCAGAAGCTCCCTTTGCAGAGGGGCTGGGTGGGGCCAGGTGAGGCTGAGGCGGTCACCAGGCTCCTGGCCTCAGGGAAGGAGGGTCTGCTTTGTCCGCCAGTGGCTGTGGTCCAGGCTGCAGAGGCGGACCGGAGGCGTGGCTGCCGTGGGAATGACAGTCGGGGGCGGCCTCCTCTAGGCCTCCAGGGCACAGTGATGGGCTTATTTCCTATCAGCGCCAGGCACCGTTGCTGAGGAGGTGAGGAGGTGAGGAGGTGAGGAGGCAGGCCTGCAGGGAAGCACCTGCCTGGGGGTGGCGTGGGTCGCCCGGGCCCTGGCAGCCGGACGAGGCAGTGTGAGATGGACACTGCGCTCTCGGTGGCCAGCGTGGCTCGGGGATTCCTGGAAGGAGGCTGCTCAGCGCCAGTGGCCCCTGAGCACTTTCTCCCGTTACCTGGCATTCCCACTGTTGTTGAAACTGGGCACATGGAAACAAGATAATAAACTGGCCTTCTCAGGGTTGTCAGTAATGAGTGTTGTTTTTCAGCTTAAAGAAATGTTAGCTTTCTGTCTCACCGGGTTTTTATTCACCGTTGGGCAGTTCAAGCCTTTTGCCAGCGCACATCTCTTTAGTGTTTGGTGGCCACCCTGTTACCATGATCGAAGCCGGCTGAGTCCAGCATGGGCTGCCCATGAAGTCCACCGTAGGCCGTCCATGAAGCTCAGCAAAGTGAACACAGCAGCCATGCCGTCAAGTCAGAGCTTCCAAAAGTGTCTTTTAGGCCCAGCACAAGTCATCTCAGTGCCAGATACGGAGCGACACGAAGGGTCTGTTTCCGGGGACAGATTTCTCCTTATCGCCCCCTCAGGTCCTCTGGAGTGGGAGAGCGGGAAGAGAGGAGGCAGGGAGAGGCCAGGCCCAAGGCCAGGGGTCCGTGGGCTGCAGGGAGCACTGGGCTGGGCGGCCCAGGGGTTATCCAGCCCTGGATGCACTTCCCTCTCCTGCGTGGCACAGCGTGCACTCCTGGGAAACGCCTCCCATTCACAGACATTTGAGGAAGCCCCAAACCAGCAGGCGGCATGCCTGAAACTGAGCGTCCAGCCTGGCCTTCTCCATGGAGCCGGCTGCCTCAGGTGCACGCCGGCAGCTCCCGCCTGCAGCCTGTGCACAAGGCCTGATGTCTTCATGTCTGTGAGCAGGGCCCCCTTCTCATTTTGCACTGGGTCCCCTGTGTGTATGTGTGTGTGTGTGTGTGTGTGTGTGTGTGAGAGAGAGAGAGAGAGAGAGAGAGAGAGAGAGAGAGATCACCTGGGGCCTGTGGTCTGCTAGTGAGCCGGTCTAGTTTGCTGACACGCACGTGGAGACGCGGTGGCCCTGCACCCCTCCGGTACAGGCGAGGGTGGAGGTGAGGCCTTCTTTGGAGGCGCACCTGTTTCTGGGATGGCCTTCCTGCTCATATCCGGCCTGGCCTTGTGTGGGTCTCTCTGGTGCTGACCAAGTCCACGTGGTCTGCAGCCTGGCCCCTCCCTGGCGTCTGTCCTGCCACGGTGCTCCCCTGTGGTATCGATGTGGCTCCTCCAAGGGCAGGAGCAGCCCAGCTCCCTGCTGCCCTGGCAACATCCAGCCAGGCTCCCCAGCCGGCACTCATCAGACGCAGGCTGACAGTCTCACTGCCCGTGGCTCAGAGGAAGGGGCATGGCCGCTGGGCAGCTCCTGGTGCCGCCCAAGGGGACCCGAGACACCAGGAGATGGACCCCCAGAGGCGGTGCCCACCTGAAGTCGCCTCACCTCCCTGCTGCATAGATCTCCAGGGCCCGCCTGCCCGCTCGGGTGTCTTGCAGGTGGTTCCAGCAGCCCATCTGATGGGGCTGGGGGCTCACTGGGGGCAGAGTGGCCCTGAATTCCCAAAAGACTTTGTGGGTGAACGTTAATGGGGCTGCCACTGTCTGAGTTAGGTTCAGCTTGCTCACATTTCTTCTGAAAATCAGTGAACTGCCCTCCCGGGTGTGGAAATGCCCGCAGGACAGGGCAGGCCTTAGGGCCAGCAGCACGTCTCTGAAAAGTGGGAGGAGTGGGCCGAGTGCGGCTCTGGCTTAGGTTGATGAGACTTCCTGACGTCAGAACTTGCCCGGCTTATGCAGGGAACTTGGACAAGGTCAAATGCAGACCTCGGAATCCCGGGAGGGAGACTGTCCTCCTTCCCAGCCCTCGTGCAGTGGACAGGAAACCCCAGGGCCGGCCGCTGGGAGCCCTGCGAGTGGCCTGTGGTGTAGACGGAGAGCGCTGGGTGGCAGGGACTGGTCAGGAGGTGGGTTCGGGGCTTCAGTTAAGGTGCCCCTGGCATTCTCTTCCTCACCCAGCACATGTTGTGAGCCTGCTGCATGCCAGGCGCTGTGCTGGAAGTCAGACACATGGTCCTGCAGGGACAGACTCAGGGTGGAGTGTCATGCACAGGTCAGGAGGTCACAGAAGTTGACACGCGTGATCAACAAGTCCACGTGGTGCTGACTCCACATCCTGGCGCAGGGACATTGCACCGAGAGCCGGGCGACTGTGAGGTCGTGGGCTGCGTGCGGTGCCCCAGGTAGGAGAGACGAGGTGGCGGGTGGTTTCCCTAGAACTGGGGGGGACAAAGCAGAAAGGGCCCACCCAGAGCAGCACGGGCTGAGCTGTGGAAGATGAAAAGAATGAGCAGGAAGAAGCCAGGGAGCGGCCGCAGGGCCCGCACCTCCTCTCTGGGCACAGGTTCTGCGCAGGCGCCCTCAGCGGCTCTCCTCTCCCCGAGGCCCGAGGCCCAGCAATGGGATCCGCACGCGGCACCCCCATCGGGTCCACATTCTCAGGGAGCACCTCATTGGTAAGTGCCTCGGGCCGTGGGCAGACCCCTTTCCCCAAAGGGCTCCTCGAGGTGTTGCCAAGTCCCTCCCAGGAGGAAGACCAGGCTGCAGGTGGACTTGGGGTGCACGCGGTTCAGGCCAGGCCTCCGCTGTGCCACCCACCTAGCCCTCACCTGTGGGCTCCCAGGCTCCTTCTCTCCCGGGGGAGCGTCCGCGGGGCCCGCCATGCAGAAGCCCTGAGAGCCGCCTGCAGTGAACGGAGCTGGCGTGGGCGGGAAGTGCCTTCCTCTCCGGCCTGCAGGGATGACCCAGGGCGGTCTGCGCGGCTCCCAGAGCTCCCCGCAGACGAGCTCAGCTGCCCACGGCGTGACTTGCTGGACACCACGCTCTGCTTCCTCCGTCCCTGCCCCACCTGCCCCACCGCTGCGCCCAGCTCGCCCCGAGCGCACAGCAGCCATTGTGTGCCGGCCTCCCAGGAGGCCGCTGGAGGGCCGGTCTGAGCAGGCCCTGAGGACAGTGAATAGCGCCTCCTGGGATGAGAATGCCACAGCACAGGCCTCCAAGCCTGGCATCACCTTCTGTCCAGACACTCAGCAATGCCCAGACCTCTTGTGCCCACTGCCTGGTGGTCCCTGGAGAGCTCAGCTGACTTGGGAGTGGAGGTGCCCAGGATGGCCTTTCCATCTCCAGGCCAGTCCTCTGGGTGCCCCCTGCCCCCCAGACTGGGTGCGGGTGTTGGAGGGTGTTTCCTTCTAGTGGCAGCTGCATCCATGGCCACCACTGGAGAGAGCCTTTGAGGGTCCCCTTTCTTCCCACCCTTTGTCGTGGGGGCTGGTGTAGGTTCCACACCAGCTGGAGGGTCTTGGAAGCCAGTGGGCTGGTTGGCAGTCAGCACCAGAGTGCTCCCTGTTGTTAGGAGTTGAATTATGCCCCCCTGCCCCCCCCCAAAAAAAAAAGATGTGCTGCTGCCTTCTCCCCTGGTGCCTGTGAGTGTGACTTTATTGGAAGCAGGCTCTTAGCAGATGCAGTCAAGCCCGGGCTCTAATCCAGCCTGACCCGAGTCCTCACAGAAGGAAAAAGAAAGACACAGGAAGACGGCAGCGGGAGAGGCAGGGACAGGAGTGGCCATCGACGAGCTCAGGGGCGCCAAGGACTGGTGGCCCCACGAGAGGCAGACAGGCCAGGACGCATCGCACCCAGAGCAGGGGGAGCGCGCCCTGCCAGCACCGTCGCTTCTGACTTCTCACCTCCCGACAGAGAGGCACCCTCCGCCCGAAACGCAGCCCCTGCGATTGCTGCGTCCTCACGCTCAGGCCGCGGGCCGCCTGGTGTCAGGGTCACCAGTGCTTCTCTTCCCGAGCTCAGCGAGTCGCCAGGACAGGTGGACACCCCACAGGGGAGCTCCAGTCAGGGCAGCATGCCCCTTTCGCCGGACTCAGCAAATCCTCATGATAACCCAGCCAGCTAAGTGTCATCAGACCCATGTTGCAGAAGGGGAAACTAAGGCTCGGAGACCACTCACTGCCCAAGACTGCACAGCGGGAGGTGGATGGGCGCCGATGGGACTTCAGGCTTTCTGCTAACATATTGTGGCCTCTTCGCTCCACGCCCTGTGGGCCTCCAAATTGGGGAATGAGAGGGCAAGGAGTTTGCATAAGAAACACCTCATGGTGGAGAGATTGCGACTTTGGCGTCACATCTGTCTGACTTCAGTTTCTGGACTCAGCTGTAAACGGTATGGAAATGAGTCGGCCCCCTGAGTGGCGAACAGGACGCAGGGGCCTGTAGACTGGCAGTGCACTTGCACTCCTGTGCTCTGCGCTGTGTGGGCACGCGGTGGTCCTAGTCTCTGCCCGCTCGGCTTCCTCTCCCTCCCAATACTGAGCACACCGAGGATGACGGCCAGTGATGGCAACAACGACAGGGACCCTGACGGACCACAGTTCAGAGGCAGCCTTCTGCAGCCCAGGTGTTCATGCAGCGCCTGCCCACTGCGCCCCTCCTCCGAGAGCCCTTAGCAAATGCAGGGCTGTGCGTGGGGCTGCCGGGCAGTTCGTCCAGGATCTCACAGCTTCAGGGCGGTTGAGAGACATTTCTGGGTTTCATAGGGCCACCTGTCGCCAGCTCCTCTAGTCTTCCTGGCCCTAACGGAGATCCTTAACACTTCCTGTCCCCGTGGTTAGCTCGCGGTTCCTAACACTCAGTGCCGGTGAAGAGAAGGTTACATGTGGGACCCTGACCTGGAGGAGTTTCATAAATGCTCATTGTGAAGACAGCGATGAAGACCGTGATTCTGGGGGTGGCAGCAGGCTGCTCTGCCTCCTGTCCTTCCTGCCCGACCTTTGGTGGCTGCCCATGGCCATGTCACCTTTCTAACTCCTCTCTGACACGGCCCCCCCCGAGGCTTTCAAATCCTCTCAGGCAGCATGGTCTGCCCTCCTCTTTTCATTGCGGACACAAGACCTTTAAAAAAATCCCTGACATTGTTAGGTACTATTGTATTCAGTCTTTTAGGACCTCCACTCTGTTTTTCAAGGTAAGTGGACATTGTGATTGTTTTCTGTTTGTCTTTTCTGACATTTCCAGGAGGAAAAGTGGGTTGAACTAGAAGTTAAAATGTATCATCTACCAAGTAATAACAATACATCTATTTACCTACCATCCACCGCTGTCTATGTCTAGGGGCATGTGCAGACATCTGTCCAGCCTGCACTGGCAGGGATGGAAGCTACCATCTGAGCAGAACATCCGCAGCAGGTTTCAACTCGAGGGCAGCGCTTCCTTTGGAGGAAAGCTGACGCGCGGAGGATGGCGCCTGGGTGCCCCTGGGCGAACCTGGGTGCACCTGGGGCTCCATAGCAAAAGCCAGGCCCCGGAGCCACTCACCAGCCTCGTTTTCTCTAAAAGCTGTAAATATCCAAGTCAGCACTTAACCTGCTGAGAAACTGTTGCGCCACCGGCGTTTCTCCTGAGGCTGCGCCGCCCGCTCACCTCGGTCATGTGGCGTGCTGGAAACCGGGGAAGGTCTGCTCATTTGTGCAGCCCAGGAGGTGGTCTCCTTCGCCACCCTCAGCCCGGAGTGCGGGTTTCCCTGGCGACGGTGGAGGGAGAGGTGAGAAGTGCTGTGGCCGTGCAGACGGCTCCCTGTGGGAAACGGATGCAGCTGTGTTAGTCACGGTTCCCCGGAGAAACAACCAGTGGGACACATAGACATGCATGTCAGGGGAGACTGGTTATAGGGGCTGGCTCGCATGTTTATGGAGGCCGAGGAGTGCCACCGTCTGCTGGCTGCCTGCTAGAGGCCAGGGGAGCCCGTGGTGTAATTCAGTCCAAGTCCAAAGGCCCAAGAACAAGAAGCTGTGGTGCCCGAGGGCAAGACATGCACGTCCCAGCTCAAGAAGAGAGAGAACTCGCCCTTCCTCACCTTTTGTTCCATTTGGGCCCCAGTGGATTGCATGGTGCCCACCCCACTGGGGAGGGCGTGTCTTCCTCAGCCCCCGAATCACGTGCTAACCTTCTCGGAAGCACTCTCGCAGACACCCTGGAACCAGTGCTGCCAGTGGCGTGCGCATCCTCTGCGCAAGCTGGCAGCACTCGCTGTCACACGAGCTCTTCAGAGGCCTGCGGGGGCTCCGCATGGAGGCGCGGACTAACCAGCTGGGGGCCCTGGCGGGAGAGCAGGCGGGGGGCAGCCAAGTGGCCTGCACAGGCAGCATGGGCGTGGCTGGTGGGCCCTGCCAGCCTGTTGGTGCGTGGATGCCAGAGAGCCTCAACTTTGCTTTGGTTTTGTGGTCAGCGGGGGAACCACATGGACAACAGCCAGGCCAGCAGTCCTCCCAGAGGTTGGAAGGATCTGGTCTTTGCAGACAGTGTCCTAAAAAAAACCCAGGCCCAGCAGTGTTTAATGGCAACCCATGAACTAGGAGGTCACAGTTCCATTCCCAGTCAGGGCACATGCCCGGGTTGTGGCTCATCCCCAATAGGGGGTGTGCAGGAGGCAGCCGATCAATGATTCTCTCTCATCATTGAGGTTTCTATGTCTCTCCCTCTCCCTTCCTCTCTGAAATCAATACAAATATATTTTTAAAAATCAGGAAGGCCCTGGGATTCTGCTCCGTGCCAACCATTCAGGACCTGTCTGTGGCTGGCTCCCTCTCCAGTGCCATGGTGGCACTGACCCCATGTGCCCAGAGTCCTGAAAGCCAGCCATGGCTCGGCTGCTGATACTGTAATTCAGTCCAAGTCCAAAGGCCCAAGAACCAGGAGCTGCGGTGCTGACTAGCATGGCTCTCCGGGAGCAGCTCTGCAGGGGCAGCAGGACCGTCCTCCAATCATGCCAGTCTCCATAGTTTTGTGTGGACGGGGCTGCGTGGCCTCTCGCAGCTACACAGCTACATGGCCTGAGTGAGCAGTGCTCCCCCATCTACTCACCACGCAGGGGAGCCACCCTGCCTTCCGTCCTCCCATGGCTTCCTTTAAAATCAACAAGGAACGCATCTCTGATGACCACACATAGGAAGCAATACAAATTTTAGACCAAGAATGAAAGAAACAGGACCAGCAGGATGCCAGGATTCCTCTCGAACTCTTCAGTTCTTGAAAATTACTCCTGGCTTTATGGGGCCCTAGCACCATACTGGCGCCAAAAACCTCAGGCCGATATTCTGGGAGTGGCTCTACTTCTGACCGGGTGTCGAACCGCCCATGGACCCTCTCTTACTCTCCAGCTGTTGACAAAAGGCTCCCGGTGCCAAGGGCTGAGGCCAGGCCTGGCCTCAGAGCCCAGCCTTGCCGGCTCAGGGCTCCGGCGCCGTGGGGAGAGCCCTCCTGACTCCAGCAGCCGGGGGCTCACGGAATGAGGCCTCTGCTGAGGGGCAGCCCGTCTCCTCCTCCCAGTCAGGCTGCCTGGCCACCAGCTTTACACTGATTAACTTCCTGCATAATTACACATGTTTTTTAAAGCACACTTTGGATTGTAGCATATGTTTTCTACAACTCGGTTTTTCATGTGATACATCATTGACATCTTCTGTTAAGTCAAGCAGGTTTCCTCATAGATTCAGTCAGTCCCACCAAACTCCTTAGGATGCGTATACTTTAATTAATGTCAATAATGTCTTATTGATGGCCATTTAAGTTGTTTTAGTTATTGTTGTTTCTACAAACAATGCTGCAATGAAAAAATATATTGGTAGCAATATGTATATATGTGTGTATGTGTCCATATATTTATAAAATCTATATCTCAATAGGACTATGTCTGTAGAACTGACTCTTAGAAGTCTAATTGCTAACGTAAAGGTACGCATATTTAAGTTTTCATAGTTATTGCCAAATTATTTCCCACTAAGACCTCACTATTTGGCACATTCACCAGTGGGGTCTTGGGTGCTTGTTTCCCCATGTCCTCTCCTACACTGGATATCAGCAATATTTTAAAAATATTACAGATGGCCAAAAGAGTATCTCAAGGTGGCTTTACTTTCAATGCTCACAAACATTTTTAATGTTTTTATGGCCAATTGATTATTTGTACCCTAGGATTTGCCACTTCCTTCTGTATTAATCAGGCAAATTAATACGACTGCTGTAAGAGACAGATTCTAAAGTCCAGGGACCTCACAGGGCCTCTGCCGTTTACTCCTCATCCACCAGGGCCAGGTCGGTGGCCCTGCCTCCAGGGTGGCTGCCGGGAAGTGAGCTGCCCAGGCCCCGGGCCAGACTGGAGGTCTGTCCTCAGGGCGGCTGGGAGGGCAGCTTCCGGGACCAGCAGTCCGTCTGGGCTTGTCTCCTTTTCTTACTTGTGAAAGCTTTTGATACCTCATACACAGAAACCCTTCCTTTGTCACGGAAGTTACAAACATTCCTACCACTCGGCAGTTTCGTTTTAAGGCTGTTTGAGCTCTCACTCACCGACAAGGCACCTGCCTTCGGGATCATGGCCTGGGCTCTGTCTTCCCCTGAAGGCTCTCGGTCACAGGTTTTGCTTAGGAAGATCATCTCTGTGCCAAGCTTATAATTATGCCTCCCACATTTTACTAATTCATAGTTTTAAAAGCATATTTATGCATTTAATCCAACAGGCATTTGTTTCCGTGTGTGCTGTGAGGTTCGGTGGTTTTCCACTCTGCTCAGCAGGCTGATGGTGAGGGCACCTGGCTGCCCCGACCCCGGCAGGAGCACCTGGTCTCGCAGCTCCTCCCACCCCAAAGACTGCAGCCTCCACCCCTTCCTCACACGCCCTGGGTTCCCTCTTCCTGCCCTGAGGGCTCCTCCCAGGGTCCTCTCCTGCTTCTCTGCTGCCCTGAAGGGCCAGCTCTGGCTCAGGCAGGTGTCTGCTGGGCCTCCTCTCCTCTCTCCGTACTGGGTGCACGACCCCACCCTGGGCTCCCAGCACGCCCTCCATCTCCTCCTGCCTGCTATCCCCAGAAATGTCCATAGCCTTCTTCCCGGACACTGGCCTCTTGTGTATCTTTGAGAGCCCTCCCCACCTCCTTCACCTGCCACCATGACAAGTGCCATGGACCCTGAGCTTGCTGGGTGTGACCTCTGGCTTCTGCCTCTACCCTCCCTTCAGACCCACCGAGCAGCCACTGCCACCTGTGCCTTTGCAGACGTTACTGCTGCCCAGAGCCCCCTTCTCTCTGCCCCTGCTGACCGAGGGCCACGGTCCTTCCAGCATCCAGCTCCTCGCCCTGCAGATCCTCCCTGTGTTGCCGCCCTCCCTGTCCCCTCTGTCTCACACCCAGAGCAGCTCCTGCATGGCAGGCCCGGTCCTCTTAGCCTGGGACACCAGCCCCGTCTCTCATTTCTTGGGTACCAGGCCGTGAGTGCCTGGTGGTGGGAGACCAAGCCCTCTGGCCCTGGGCACAGGGCCCGGAGCTCGCAGGGCGGGCCTGGGGAGCGCAGCCGTGGAGCAGGCTGGCGGGTATGGAGTGCAGGTACTTTGCCTGCAATAGGACAGGTGAGAATTTGGCCCCAAGAGCGGTGCGATGCCTGTGCCTCCAGACCAGGGGCTCGGGCCAGTGGCTGGCTGCCCACGGGAGCCCCACTGTGGCTGGAGAAGGTCAGGCCGCCCGGCACCGCCCTTGTCAGTTCAGCTCCAGGAATTCAGCAAGGAAACTGGCGGGATGCCCTCTCTGCCTGCATGTTGCTCCCGGAACTGCCTAGCCACAGTGGGCGGCCCCCACACAGGGAGGGCGGGCTGGGTGACGCCTGCGGACGGGCTCTGCTGGGGCTGGCGCACTGCTCCCGTGGCCACATGCGGTCTCCTCCAGGCCCTGAGGGCCAGCAGCCCGTGGCTCTGGCTCCGTGAGCAGGAGTTTGGATTTCCTGGTCCCCGAGGATGGGGAGTAACCACAGTGCTGGCTGCTGAGCCGGCACACCTTGCCTGGTGAGAGCACAGGCCTGGGGCAGGCAGGGTCACGTGGTCCTTCGCCCTTGCAGGGCAGAGGAGCTGAGGAGGACCCGCTGCGTCTCAGCCGGCCACTGCAGCGGCGGGGGCACTGCACGCATCGCTGGGATTGTTCAGTGCCGCCTCTGCCAGTCCATCTGCAAGTCTTGCCCTGCCCCTGACTTTCTATAAATCTAGGCTAGCCAGCGCCAACACACAGCCGCCAGCACTTCCCCGCTGTTGCTCAGCACACCACCAGGGAACCATGGGCAGTTTCTGAATACAGCCTCAAGCTCCTTCTCAAGCCTTGCCCAGAGCAGCCATTTCCCATAAACATCCTAGCCCGTTCGGGTCAGCAAGCAGATGTCTTCCAGTCGACTGCTGGTGGCTGGAGTGTAAACGCTGGCCCGTCACAGACATCACCCGGTGGGGACTCTAGGGGGTCCCAGCTCACCCTTCCTGCTTTACAGGTGAGGAGCCTGGAGAAGTGAGTGAAGGACGTGGGAATGGTGGGGCACATGCTGGTTGGGAATGCTGCTTTCTGGGGTTCCCTCTTGGGAACTGCGTATAACATGGGTGCTGAAGGCTCTGACCAATGTGGTTGTGAAGAGTGTGTTGGCCTGGGTGCGCCCCGAGTTTCTGCGGGGGCAGAGCGCACTGTGGGAGCCTGCTGAGCATGGGTCCATCTCCTCTGTCCTCACCTGCTTCCCAGATGAAGAGCCTGAGGCTCAAAGAGGCGCCATGACTTGCCCAGGGTCCCCGGCTGGTGGGTGCAGGGCAGGGCTTGGCCAGCTCTCCCGTTCTTCCCTAGAACGGCGCTCTAAGGGCACCGAGTGTCGGGGTCCTTTTGAATCCACTTGATCGCCTTTGGGGCATCTCTGCTTGTTAGCGTCTCACACTTTCGGGACCAAGGGTGAGGCGGGTGAGGTGTTCCGTCGCCCCACGGGGTACAGGGATGAAGACGGAACATCTCGTGGGCGTGGCAAGTGGTACTCCACCACAGGCAGCGGGAAGCCGTGCCTGGACCTGTTGAAACCTCAGTAGGTGTCGCTGAAATTCAACTGAGATTAGTTCGAGTCAAGAGTTTGCTAACAATGCCTCTTTGCTCAGGTGCATTGGCCTGACTCGAGTCCTGCGTGCACGTGGGTGTGAGGTGCACACGCACACCAGGCTTGCCACTACCACAGGGAGCGCTCCTCTCTGAGGCCTCGTGCCCGGACGCCGTGTGTCAAGTACTGGCCCTGCGCGGGCACAGTGTCGCTGCCGTCCCCTACACTAGGCTGTGTCCCTGGTGGATGGGGACGAGCTCGCAGAGGAGATGAAAAGCGAGCCCAAGCTTCCTGTGCTGGCGGTCACTGCGCAGACTCACGACCAGAGTGGAGAGGGTTAGAACAGCGATCATTTCACTGTAGGTCCTGATTCCCCAGGCTGCCGCGGTGGTTGCCAGCTCCTCTTATAGCTGACAGGGGTCACATGGTCATGCCACTTCACTCCATGCCAGGGCCTTGGTGGAGGCTGCTGACTAGAGCACCCACACATGCCTTTCCAGCATGGCTGGTGCAGGGCGCGTGGGTCTCCTCCGTGGCCACTTGGCAGAGTGAGACGGTGCCACAACAGGAGATGGAAGCTGCAGGCTGCTGTGCCCAGTCCCCGATGTTCCGGTCTCTGCTGCACCCGGCACGAGGCAGCCACGTGAGACAGCCTGGGAACCGGTGCGGGGCACTGGCTGCCATTGGAAAGGGAGGCACCATGGGGACGCTGTGGCCACCTTTCAGCCTCCACAGCACCTCGCCGCCCGAGTGCTGGGTGGTGAGAGGGATGGAGGGACATCGGGAAAGTGTGAGTCCTGCCTGATCCATATGGCACATTTAAACATTATTTACTTGAGAAAAACCAAGATGGTGGTGTAGGTAAATGCAGGTACTCACCACCTCCCACAACCACATCAAAATTACAACTAAATTACAGAACAGCCATCATTCAGAACCGCCTGAAATCTGGCTGAATGGAAGTCCTACAACTAGAGAAGTAAAGAAGAAAGCACACTGAGACTGGTAGAGGTGTGGAGGTTCAGAATGAGTTGGTCCAATACCCACATGTGGCGTTTTTTTAATCAGGAGGGATATCTTGGCTGTAGAGGCCTCCCAGAAGGAGCAAGGGGTCCCAGCCCCACACTAGACACACAGTCTGGGGTTCCAGAGCTGAGAAGAGAAGTCCCTGTAACTTTGGGCTGCACAAAAAAGCAGGGATTTTGGCGGAGTGACACAGAGGCTGCTGGAGTCCCAGGTGTTCCTCTTAAAGGGCCAGCAAACCAACTTACTCAGACTCACTCCCTCTGAGTTCCAGCACTGGGACACTGGCTTGGGGGAATCCAGGAACATATGGGGAGGAACTGGATTGTCTGGTATCAGAGCAAGAACTCAGGAGTGGCTTTCTCCCAGAAAGAGCTGCTCGCAGGGGTCATTGTTCCTATGCTGAGACCTCCCCATTGTAGAGCTGACTGGAAGTTGCCATATCTGAGTCTCCATCAACCTGGCTCACACTGTTTGCACTGCCCTGGTGATTCCCTGAAATTCTGTCTCACCCACTTTACAGCCCCACCTAAGCTGTTTGCAGTGGCTTTTCCATATGCATGGCCTGCCCTGGCTCAGGCTTCAAACTTTCCTAAAATCTCTCAAACAAGCAGTAGCTAGAATCAGCATGCCCCATATCACTCAATAAGCAGTCCCAGGTCCAGCACTAGCAGCAGCCTGCCTTGCTTCACAGCTTGGTCTCTCCTGGGCACTTCCAAGCCCAATGTAAGGAGCAGTGATCTGAAGATCTCTCTGAAGCTTCTGACAGGTGGTCCCAGGCAGGGCACAGGCAGTGGCTGACTTTGCACCTCCAGGGAGGCTCCAGAGCCAGTGCACCCATGGGACAGCTTCAGATCACACCAGATTACAACTCTACATCCACCAGGGACACACTTAAGGGGAAGACTCAGTGAGCAACAAAGCCCCACTGAAGCAAGTTCTGCTCCACAGGGGTGTCTCCTACACAGCAGCTCTCCCACCGTAGTCACAGCTGGTCCTCACAGCCAATGGACCTGGAGGTCAATTCTTCCCAGTGACACCAACAGCAATCAAGGATCAACTGCAACAAGACTGTGCACACAGCCTACACAGGGGTGGACCTAGAGTGCCCAGCTCAGGTGACGGGGGAGGCTGAGCCACTGGGCCCTACAGGACACCTATTACACAAGGCCACTCTACCAATTCCAGGAGACAAAGCAGCTCTACCTAATACATGGAAACAAACACAAGGAAGCAGCCAAAATGCAGAGACAAAGAAACATGTCACAAATGAAAGAAATTAAGTCTCCATAAAAAAGAGCTAAATGAAATGGAAGCAAGGAAACTACTAGATACAGAGTTTAAAACAATGGTTACAAGGATGCTCAAGGATCTTAATGAGAGCTTCAAGAGTCTTAGTGAAACATCAAAGACATGAAGAAGGATCAGTCAGATATGAAGTTTACACTAACTGAAATGAAGAATAATTTATAGGGAATCAACAACAGAGTAGAGGATTCTGAGAATCAAATCAGTGATTTGGAATATGGGGAAGCAAAAAAAAAAAAAAAAAAAAAAGAAAGAAAGAAAGAAGAAGGATCCAAAATACTGTACGAAGACAGTGTAAGGAGCCTCTGGGACAACTTTAAGCATACCAACATTGGCATCATGGGTGCCAGAAGGAGGAGAGAGAAAGCAAGATATTGAAAACCTGTTTGAAGAAATAATGATAGAATACTACCTGGTGAAAGAAATAGACTTACAAGTCCAGGAAAGTCAGAGAGTCCCAAACAAGATGAAACCAAAGAGGCCCACACAAAGACACATCATAATTAAAATGCCAAGGGTTAAAGACAAAGAGAGAATCTTAAAAGCAGCAAGAGAAAAGCAGTTAGTTACCTACAAGGGAGTGCCCATATGACTGTCAGCTGATTTCTCAACAGAAGCTTTGCAGGCCAGAGGGAGTGGCAAGAAATGTTCAAAGTGATGAATAGCAAGAACCTACAACCAAGATTATTCTACCCAGCAAAGCTATCATTTAGACTGAAGGTCAGATAAAGAGCTCCACAGACAAGAAAAAACTAAAGGAGTTCATCACCACCAAACAGGTATTACATGAAATGTTGAAGGGTCTTCTTTAAGAAGATGAAAAAAAGATTAAAAATATGAACAATACAATGGCAATAAATACATAGCTATCAACAATTAAATCTAAAAACCAAAATAAACAAACAAGGAATCTAATGAACAAAATAAACTAATGAATTAAATAGCACCAGAGGAATGGAAACAAGAAACAGACTAAGAATCTCAGAGGGAAGGGATGGGGCCCGGGGAAAGAGATTAACCAAAGAAGTTATATGCAGACAATAGTGTGGCAAAGACCTGGGGTTGGGCGGGAACTGGGTGAAGGGGACAATGGGGGAAAAAGAGGGGAACAGCTGTAGTACTCTCAACAATAAAGATGAAAAAAATGTTTATTTGATCTTGTTTTCATAATAAAAGAATATAACTAAGTTTTATAATCTGTTTATAAATAAAACAACACATGCTAAAGAAGAACTTGTGAGATTTGCCTTTTTTGGGAGTTCCTAAGAGGTTTCACAACCTTTGGGAAATTGAGGACTCTGTGCAGGTGGTTGGTTACTAATGTCACAAATGTGTGCCACTCCTGAACCAGGCGCTCTCCACAGCTGCCTTGGGCTTGAAGCTCGACCCCTCCTAAGACAGGGGAGGATCTGAGTCCCAAGTCGGGGGAAGATGAGGCCATTTTCACCTCTAGCTCGCAATTCGGCTGCTGAGGGGAGGGCGTGAGGTTTCTTGCCCAAGGTCTGACGTTGTCTGAGGTTATGCGTGCTCACCTGCTGAGCCCACCACCTTCCTCACCACTCCCACCCCCCAATCTGCCATCCCAATGACACTGAGATGCTGGGGTCACAGGCTTGGGGTATGTTGGGATATGGGAAACCTGGGGTCAAGGTCTAACATCCCCCAGAGCCTCAAGAAGAGGGAGTGAGTGGCCACCCAGCTGTGGCTACCCCGCTGCACTCTGCCCCAGTGAGTGGCCCTCTCGGCCTCCTCAGCGCTGGCACCACGCTTTCCTGGGACTATTAATGCTCACATCTGGCAACCAGCGCTGGATGGGGGTGCAGGAGGGAGCAGACCAGGCCCTTGGTCTAGTGAAGACCTGAGGGAGCTGGCAGCTTTCTGCGGTGGAAGCAGGCACAGCCATTTCTCCAGCACATCGGGGCCTCCTTCTTGGAGGGAATGAATTGGAGGCACTGACGCTGTGCGTGGTGCTGGCCAGGCTCTGGTCCACCTGGGGTGCCATGATCTTCTCTGAGTGTTCTGTGCCGAGGTCACAACCAGTGAGCCAGGGGCATGCTGGCTGGTCCTGCTGTGTCCATGTAAGAGTCTCCTGCCTTCAGGACATGGGGACTGAGTCCTGTCCCTGTCTTAGCACATAGCTCTCATTCTCCAAATGTCTGACGAACAAAGCCCGCCACTTGGCTTGGAGGTCCCCCTGCCCCTTCACACCAGGCCCCTGGGCAGCTTGGGGTGGAACTCGGCCCAATTGCATTAAAACTAAGGGGAGGAGGCTTGGTCTCTGGTACCATGGTGACCCTGACACTGGCCCAAACCTTGGGCGCACCTGGGCCTGAGTCAGGGCTTCCCAGGATGGGCACAGGGACTGTGTGCCCACTCAGGGCTCTCCCCACACTGGCCTGCCACCAACACAGCGGCGTCCCCTCCTGATGACAACCCCTCTATGGGGTGCCATGCTCTGCCTTGTGTAGGGTCCCCTGCAGGCCACTGCTGAGTTCTGACTAGCTACTGCCCCTCTTTCAAACCCTCTGGTCTCTACCAGGGCAGGGTCGGGGTGCGGTGAAGCGTCCTTGACCCCCACACTGCCACGCTGGTGTGGGGAGGTGTCACCACAGAGGGTAGCCTCCAGAAGGGAGAGTGGAGCCCACGAGGGCGGTGAGGAGAGCCATCGCAGGACAAGGACCTGCAGGCGACATTGACAGAATGTCAATGCATTTACATTGCACTTCTCCAAGATGTGTGGGAGCCCTTCACTCTTATGTATTTCATGGGCTGAGGTGAATCCCGTTGGTTCTTTCATGAATTACCCTCCAGGTGGGATATTGATTACGGTGCCTTGTGCCGCTGCAAAGCTTCACCCTTTTTATAAAGGCAATTTCTCTTCGACAGAGGCCATTCTCACCTCGAGCAGGAAAGCGAAGGCGGGTGCCTAAGAGTCAGGACTGCAGCCCAGCAGGCATGTGGCCGAGAATTCCCTCTCCCAGTGTCCATGTCAGAGGCTCCTGCCTTCAGGACGTGTGCTTACAGAGGCCTGTAAGCCCTCTATAGAGTTCAGTGATGGGATGTGGGTTCAAAACACAGTTAATTGGACTGTGTTCTAAGAGACTGCTACGAGGTTATACTTTCCTCCCTTGGCCAGAACAGCGCCCAGCGCTGCACCCAGGAGGCTGCGGAAGGAAGGTGGCCTGCTGGGGACGAGCGCTCTCCAGGACGCAGAGACGCCTGGGTGCACGCCTCTGTGCTGAGGCCACCGGGTGCTTTCCCGTTTCACAGACAGGACATTGGAACGGGGCCAGGAAGGACCCAGGAAGACGTGTGAGGGAGGAAGGCCTGCAGGGAAGCTGTTGGCGCACAGCAGGCCACCGCTCTGGAGGCACGTGCAGGTGGAGTGCATCTGCTGCTCCTTTCCTGGTGCGCGCCTGCCTCTGCAGGGGGTGTGGCTGCTCCCGCCCCTCTGTCTCTCCTGCCTCGTCTGCAAATGCCTCTGCAGGCTGGAGGGAGCCGAATGGAGCCGGAGCAGGGCCCGAGGTCTCTCCACAGGGCCACGGGATTCATTCCTCAACTTCCCACACAGCAGTGACACTGACCCCACCTGCCAGGACTCCCGCCCTCCCTCATCACAGCTCGCCCATGCTCTCACCTGTACAGTGGGTTTCACTGCACACCTGGGCCTGCCTGGCAGTGTGGCTGACCACCCCGCCCCAGCCCCCTGTCCCCTGCCCATGGGAAACGGAGGCTGGCTGCAGTGAGAGGTGTCCCCCAACAGTGCCTTCGAGCTGAAAGTGCCTGGCCCGGGGCAGCCTGCGCGGCCTCAGCAGAGGGGATGACCACTGAGCTGCCAGTGTGCTGCACTCCTGGCGCCCTCGCTCAGGACGGCTACCTGCTGCGGGCTCCTTCCCAGGCCAGGCGCACACAGCCTGCGGCCATTTGTCCGTGAACACAGTGTGGATCGGAGCCCAAGGATGGCTCCGGAGCTGCATTTCCCATCACCCCAGGAGGTGGCTGCCAAGAGAGGGCAGGGCGGAGGGGCCGCTGTTCCCTCCCTTGCCGGCGCTGTTCCCATCTCTCCTCCTGGGAAGAAGCCAGTCCACAGGCAGGCCCAGCCCCTCCTCTCAGCTCCTGGTCCCTCTCGGCTGTCCTCCAGGCTCTGGCCCAGTCCCGCCCTGGGCCGGAGTCCAGAGGCGTCCAGGCTGCCCCAGCCCAGCAGGCGGCCCCGGATGAGCAGGAGGGTCCTCGGCAGCGGCTGGGCTGCTCGCTGTGCAGCAGGTTGTGGGGCTCTGCGGACGCCCCCCCACCCCGGCTCTACCCGAGGAGCGGGTGCACAGGGTCCCGCAGGGAGAGGCGCCCAGGCCTGGGGCCTCACACAGTGTCCAGAGGCATCGCATGTGGGAGGACATTGGTGAGCCCTGAACACAGTGCGTGTCAGCCGCTCTTAGTGCCTCTCCTCCTTCGTGAAGAAGGGCGACCGCGCAGTGGCTTTTAGGCACAGTCCCTGGAGGAGCCCCGGCGTCTCCAGGGTGCTGGTCAGAAGTGGGCGCTGCGGTGTGTGCCGTGGTCCTGAGCGGGAGCATGAGCAGGAACAAGGTGCCCCAGCGCCCTTGGCGCCGTGCTGTGTTCAAACGCCAAGATCAGGGCCCCTCCCCCGGAAGCCTGCTCTCTAGATGGAGGGAGATGCAGGGCCGGCTCCCGGGAGGCCCGCGTGCATGGGTGCGGGTGCCACCGGCAGGCCTGGGATGGAGCCTGCAGCGCCAGCCTCTGAGCACAGTAAGCACACAGGGACGATGCCTCCGGAAGAAATGGCAAGTCCGCAGCATTGAATTTTGCTCCAGGACTTGGTTAAATTTTAAAGGTAAATGGCGAAGGGGAAATTCACCTGGCTGATGGGAATTTAAAAAAAAAGTTTTTATTGGTTTGAGAGAGAGAGAGATCTATGTGAGAGAGAAACATAAATCAGTTGCCTCCCTTATGCAACCAGACCAGAGACCAAACCCTGAACCCAAGACCTGGGCCTGTGCCCTGACCGGAAATCCAACCCGCGGCCCTTGGTGCCTGGGGCAGTGCTCCACCACTTGAGCCACCGGCCAGGGCCGGTGGGGTTTAGGCTCCTCAGGCTCGTTCCACACGCCATGCGGTGGGTGAGCTGGATGCTGGGCTCCGTGGACCTGCAGCCTCCGAATCCCTCGGGTGCCTCTGATCAACGCAGATTCCTGGGACCCCCACAGAGGTTCTGGTGGCGCCAGTGCCTGGCGTCTGCGTTAGAATCCTTTCCCAGCTTTGGAACCACTGGTTAGACAGCTAAGGAAAGAGTGAGCCCAGGTCTTCTCTCCACAGTCTAATTATTGGGGGCCCAGCAGGGGGGATCCTGTCCTCAGGGGGGATGTCAGGCTCCTAGACACTGCCCTCCCAGGAATCAGCACAAGGGAGAGCTCAGCTCCTCTCTGCCCTCCCCGAGCTGCCTTTCCTCCTCCTCCTGATTTTCCAGGTCACCCTTGGGGCCGCATGAAGGGTCCGGCCCCACACACACCTTTGTCAGCTTCGCTGGCCCAGAAGCCTGGGCAGCTGGGCAGCCGCCAGGACCCTGCCAGAGCCGCACTGGCTGCGCCTGAAGAACCTGTTTGGCCACTCTCACCTGGGACCCAGAGAGGAGTCCAGGGAGCTGGCAGGCACCCTGCTGCCCGCGGTGGCCCCGCCCTACACAGGGGAGCTCAGGTGAACCCCAAAGCGGCCTCTGCCATGTGTGCCCATGGGAGTCTTCCAGCCTGAGGAGGCCACAGAGCTGCAGAGCTTCCTGCCAGCCAGGTCGCCTGCCAGGTCACCTGGCTCCTCCCTCCCCAGCCGCCCCTCTCCCTCAGGGGGTGGGCGTCATTCTTTAGAGTCTGATCAACTAGATCCTGAAGAGGCACAGATGGAATTTCACTTGCTCAAGTGCAGGGTTCCATCCGTAGAGACTGGGTCAGGCCCGAGCCTGGCAGCCTGGCCACTGGCTGTGGCCATGCGACCAGAGGACGTGCCGTGGGCTCCCAGGCCAGTGCTGCCTGACCCTTTGCTCTCAACATGCAGCTGGAGCCGCCACAAACCTGATACTCCCCCGCGTATGCTGTCACCAGCAGGTCCCAGGCCGGGTCTCCCCGGTTCTGGTGGGTCGGGTGCTGGGTTGGTAGCCTGCCATCCCGACTGTGGGTTTCTGAGCACGTGCTGATCTCAGCGGGGAAGTGGTTTGAATCCGGGTGGAGAAGACAGCCGTTTTGAGTCCTGGCTCGCAGAGGCACTGTTTTATTTGTTCACGGTCACAGGTATGGGCTAGGGCTGTGCCTCCCTCATCAGGAGACACCCTCTCTGCCTGCTGGGCATGCGCTGAGGCAGCCTCGGTTTCCCCTGCTGGTGGGGTCAGACTGCGAGGCCATCGGTGGGTTGGTTTTTCCCAGCGGGCAGCGAGATCTTAGCCTGTCTCCGTTATTAAATTTGGGAACTCAAGGGCACCTCTAAGGGGAAGATGCTCAATGCTGAGTCACTTGGGCAGGGAAGTGAGAAAGGCCAGAGGCATCTGGTTAGTAGTTCAGGAAAGGGCCTGTGTCTTTGGGGTCTGACTATGTGGATGGGATGGATGGATGAGGTTAGCACAGCTCCAGGAAGGTCAAGGAGAGGCTCAGCCCTCGTCCCTGTGCTGAAGACCTCTCCACCACGGACAGCTGACGGCGAGGCCTGGGAGGGGGACCACCTCCAGCAAACCTTCCCCTCTGCCTGGGTCAGTGCAGCCTGCGGGACACAAAAGGACTTGGACTTGGACTTGGGAAGTCACAGCCCAAGGGAGCATGAAGAGCAAGAAACAGAGACTTCCGTGGGCTCCTGACTGGTCTCACTGCCGCTCCCGGCACAGTCACCTGGCTCTGCTCAGTCTGCCCTGTCGCGGGTGAATGGAGGTGACATCCCTCCCACTTGCTGAGGCTGTGCCTGCCCCTGGCCTCATGGCGCTCTGTCTCCCGTGGCCTCGCGGGGCATGGTCTCCGCTGTATTTCTCATGCAGGGGAGATAGATGTCTCCCCGAGACATGCCTTCATGACAATATAAAAGAAAAGTAATTTAAAACGCTGTCTGCGTCCCATGACTGGGCACCAGCAGGAGGTCCGCCTGATCCCCGGCCAGCTCCAGTCCCTGCCCCCCAAGGACTCCCACACCTGGTCCCAGTGAGGGTGCCGGGATGGCCGGCACTGAGGTGAAGGCCCTGCGTGGCTCCGCTGCAGGGGAGGGAGGAGGCTGCCTGGCTCGGAGCCCTCTCTGCCAGGGCACAAATCTTTGGAACCTACTAGTAACATGCGTGGACACAGGGCTAATGTGTCATTTACAGATTCTTTGCCAACATGTGAGGCCACAGCGCTGGGTGGATGTCGGGCCTCTGTGACCAGGCCTCAGGCCCCCCTGCCTCGCGGTCCGGGTGTTGACAAAGGGCACTCAGCGCCCACAGAAGGCCGCGCCCAGTGACTCGGGCTTTGCTGCCCAGAGGACAGAGCTCAGCAATCCTGACGGGCGTGCCTCCGCGGACCTGTAGGGGGTTCGGGGGCTCGCAGCGGGAACTAGTCTGCAGCGGGTCTCCGAGGCACATGCTGGGCACTGAAGGGCATGTTGTGGCTGAAACGATGCTCACTGGGCCGACTGGCATTTTGTGGGCGGGGCCAGGGGTGCGCGAGTCCCACGCAGATAGAACGGCGCTGTGGCTCCACTGTGCCCACCATGGCTGGTTTGGGAGTGTGGTGAGGGTCTGAGTGTGGTACCTATCTGTGTTCTATCAAGCACCATGCCTTCCTTGCTTGGTTGTGATATACAGGAATTTTCCAGAATGCAGCTACATCTACTAAGGGAACATCTAGACTCCACTGTGCTAGGTGCTTTGTAATTTCAGAAAACCGGAGCACCGACAGGAGTCCTGGTGGCCCGGGCTCACCGAAGCAGCACCGGCCGTCGCCCCAGCCGCATCCTCAGAAACTGTCAGGTGCGTGTCTCATGCAGTTGTGCCTAAACATTTTCCATTGAAATAGATGTCGTTTTAAATTACTTTTCTTTTATATTGTCATGAAGGCTTTTTATATTCTCTCTCTCCTCTATTTATTGGTCCATCCATCCATTGTCTATTAATTCATGTTGGTGGAGATACATATTTTATTTAAGAATTTCACTTCAGGGACGGAAAATGATTGTTAAAACTAGTTGTCATGAAAGGGCTATCGGTCCGACCATCCACGCAGAGTTTGCTGATGGAGACGGGCCTGCAGGCCTGCCTCCTCTGTGAGCCCCGTGGGAACGGGGGCCTGCGGCAGGCGGCTCTGGCTGTGTCCCCTGCAGTCACCTCAGGGGTCCACAGGAAGGTTTACTGCTGACTCTCAGGGGAGCGATGGGCCCTGGGGTGGGACAGGGAGTGGGGGGCAGGGGGCGGGGGGCGGACCCACCTGGGCAATGCGGGGCCCCCAGAGCCCACACCCAGCCGGTTCCAGCAGCAGCAGTGTTTCTTCCTGGGACTTGTCAGTGGTGTTTGAAATGTGTGCTGACACAGGGCGATCTGATGGAAGGACAGGAAGTGGAGCAGGTGGGCTGGCACCACCCGCAGGCACCATTGTGAGCACCACTGTGGGCATCACCCGGCGGGCACCACTGTGGGCACCACCTGGCGGGCACCACTGTGGGCACCACCCGGCGGGCACCACTGTGGGCACCACCCGGCGGGCAGCCAAAGGCCTGCTCTCCCTGGGGCTGTTTCCAGCATTTAGGGAGAACATCAGAGCCACTTCCTGCTTGGCCGGGGCCTGCTCAGAGGCGCGGCTTCCCGCGCAATGTGCCAGCTGGTCTTCGCGTTCTGCAGGTGCGCTTGCTCCTCCGGCAGCGGGGATGTGTGAGTGGGTGATGCCACACCGGCTTGGAGAACAGTTCTAGGAGAGGGCCCAGGGCCTTGGAGTGAAATCCTGGAAGTGAATGAGGGGCCTTCCAGGGACCCCTGTACTCGACACCCCGCCTTAGGTTGTGTGAGCTCTGGTGGGTTTGGGGAACGATGGGGAAGCAAGAAGACACCTTCACTCAGAGTCACACCACATCACCTTCTGGATGACTCTGAGCCCAGCAATGTGTGTGTGTTTTCTCTGATTACCACGGAGTCCACCAGTCAGTCAGTCGTCCCAGGGAACACGTGATGACGGAGGGTGTGTGTGAGCAAGTGTGTGAGCGTGTGCCCTTGTGCATGCATGTATATGCATGAGCATGTGTGTGTGTGGCTGTATACGAGTGTGTGTGTGTGCATCCAGAGGTCCTCTGAGGAGGAAGCGGGGTCTCCTGGTGGCTGTGGGCCCTGCGCCAGCCCTGAGGGGTATGGCAGCCTCCAGTCATGTCTTCTAGAGTCTTTGTCAGGCCTGTGGACACATCTGTTTGAAAGCTAGGTCAGAGCAAATGTGAGGGGCCTGTTCCCGGGCCTGATTCGGGCGGCTTTGCAGGTCTCCACCCCGCCAGCCCCCGGAGTGGGGGCTGAGCCCCCTGAGACACCTGCTCCTGCACAGGCTGGGGCTCCAAGCTGGAGCTTTCCATATGCCATGACCTGCGCACCCCCAGGGAGTGTGGGAAGCCCCCATAAGCGATGTGTTCACGTTTTGTAGTGAAACTAAGGGGTGTGGGTAAAGCCTGCGTGTCGTCGGGGGAACTGGGCCTGCAGACGCAATACGAAGCAGCTTTCCGCTCTCAGGGTTTCTTGGATTTGGAATGACTGATGAGAAATCACAACCTGAAAAGACAAACAACCCCACTTGACACACCAGACGTGGAAGTCAGACCCCGGCTTCTCCTGCAGCAGTGTGCTATGTGTGTGTGAGCTCGCTCTAGGCCTCAGGCTGGTGGTGAGGTCAAAGGTCACTCCTAGATTAGCCCCTCTTGGGCCTGCTTAGAGTGGTGCAGCTGCCGCCCTGGCTGCATGAAGAGCAGATGGCTCTGGCCCTGGGCGGCGGGCTGGGGGCAGGGAGGCAGTGCAGGCAGCAGCCAGTTCCCAGACTGCAGCCCTTTCTCCTCCCGCTCACCCCCCTTGACCGAGAGCCTGAAAAGATCAGTAGCTGCTGAGGGGGGCCCAGGGTTCTGGCACCTCAGTTGGGAGGTGAGGTGGGATGGGCGTGCTGCAGCTGCTCTAAAGGAAGGAGTGATGTTGGGGAGCCCTGTGAGCCAGTGGGCAGGTGGGTCATCCCTTTGATAATCTAAAGGCAGTGTGAGCAGAGGGTGGGAGGAGGGGAGGGGTCCTGTGTGGATAGCGAAGGGCTTAGGGCAGAGGTGCCTGGGTCTGGTGCACTTAGCAAAGCAGCACCCACCTAGTTGCTGCGGGGTGGGGCAGACACCCAGCTCTTAGAACACATCCACACAGAAGCGGGGTGTCTGGAGGTCAGAGAGGGATGGCTCATTTGTCACAACGCCATCCTGAGCTTGTCCTCTGCAGCCACAGGCTGCCTCCCCCCACTCTGTGGCTGGACAACCCTTCTGTGTCTCATGAAAGCCTTGCTCAACGATGTGGGCACCTTGGGGAGGGCTGCCCACCATTGGGCCTGGAGTTGGGGAGACCCAGGCTTGGGCTCAAGATGTCACCAGGACTCTGGCCTTCACAGGAGCCTAGTGGGTCTGCATCCCGAGCCTGGGGTGCTGCAGGCATCTGAGGCACCTCCTGCAGCCCCGGGGTCCTGGCAGGAGGCCAGTCTGGGCAGGGATTGGCTTCTTCAGCCCTCAGAGGGCCATTTTTGGGTGTTTGAGGTGCTTGCTACAGTGAAAATTCACTGGCTGAGACCAAGTCTATAAACCCCTTATCATTCTTTTCTTTCTAATTGGAGATCAAAACAAACATTTAAGATAATTCTGCGATAATCTCTACAAGCAAGAGAGTATAGTAACTTCTATGTACGTGAGAGAGAATCTACACTAATAAAAGAGAAACATGCAAATTAACCATCACTCCGCTACACCAAGCCACGTCCACCAGCCAACCAGGAGTGAATATGCAAATTAACCCAACCAAGATGGCGGCCGGCCACAGAGCTGGAGCAAGCAGGGGGCTTGGGTTGCCCCGGCAATGGAGGAAGCCAAGCTTCCCGCCTGCCTTAGCCGGCCCTGGCCTCTGCTTAAGGCTACAAAATTTCAGTTATAGAAGATAAATAAATCCCAACAAAAATGGTGGTGGGCACAGAGCTGAAGCAAGCAGGAGGCTTGGGTTGACCCTGGTGATGGAGGAAGCCAAGCTTTCTGCCTGCCCTTGCTGGCCCTGGCCTCCGCTCAAGGCTACAAAGTTTCAATTATAGAAGATAAATAAACCCTAGATACTTGCTTCCAGCCAGCCCTGGCCTCCGCTCAAGAAGGCGCTGGGAAAAAAAAATAAAGAAAAAGAAAAAAAGGAGGGGCTGGGACCTTGGGTCACCAGGGGGTGATCAGGCCAGGATGGGACGGCAGGGGCCGTTGGGGGTAAGCAGACCAGCAGGGGGGCCAGTTGGGGGTGAGCAGGCCATCAGTGGGGGTCAGTTGGAGGTGATCAGGGGGGCATTTGGGGGTGAGCAGGCTGGCAGGCAGAGTGGTTAGGGGCAATCAGGCAGGCAGGCAGGCAGGTGAGTGACTGGAGCCAGCAGTCCCGGATTGTGAGAGGGATGTCTGACTGCCGATTTAGGCCCGAACCCTGTAAACTGGCAGTAGGACATCCTTCTAGGGGTCCCAGATTGGAGAGGGTGCAGGCCGGGCTGAGGGACCGCCCCCTGCCCCCGCGGAACGAATTTCATGCACCGGGCCACTAGTAGTAAATAAAGGCACTCTGGAAGCTCCGCCCAGGTTACAGAGTGCTGTGCGCCTCTCAGCAGTCCCAGCCCTTCCTCCCACCTCTGCCTCCTCGGCGTCAGTGAGCACTCCCCGGACTCTGCGATACTCCTTAGCTCATCCTGTTTCAAGTTTTACTGTATATGAGTATTTGCTAAGCAATAGATTGCTAAATGTTGCCAATTTTGAACTTTCACAAATGAAATAATATTGTATAAATTCTGACTTGCTTTTCTCGGCTCCTGAGGTTTATATATGTTGAAGCATAGATTTGTCAGCCGGCTGTTTTCACTGCTGCGTGGCATTCCACCATGGGAATATTTTGGATTGTTTCTAGGCTTTTGCTATTGCAAACGATGCCCATCTGAATACCCCGTAAGGCACAGATCCCAGATTGTGACTGCTTTGGTTCAAATCCTGCCTACCAGGTCCTGCTTGCGTGACCTCGTACAAGCTAATGCACCCTCTGTGCTTCAGGTTCCACACCTGTAAAAGGGAGATAATAATGGTATGTACATCAGAAGGCTGTAAGGAGAATTAAGTGAGCCAATTTAGATAAAACACTTAAAATGCACCTGGCCTGGGGTCAGTTTAAAGGATAGATATGATGATGATGGTGATGATGGTAATAACAATGATGATGGTGGTAATGATGGTGATGGTGGTGATGATGATGGTGGTGATGATGGTGATAGATGATGGTGTTGGTGATGGTGGTGGTAATAATTATGATGATGGTGGTGATGATGGTGATAGATGGTGGTGGTGGTGATGGTGGTGGTGATAATTATGATGATGATGGTGGTGATGGCGATAATGGCAGTGATGAAGGAGATGATGGTGATGGTGTTAGTGGTGATTGTCTGAAGAGGATGGTGATGATGGCAACTCTTGGGTACAAGTGCAGAAAATCCCTATATACACCACCTTTAGTCTCCTCTTCCATTGAACCTGTCTCTGGGTCCCCATCTTTGAGCAATGTTAGCTTGTGACTTCTTTCCTACCCCTTCCTCTTCCGAGCCTCTGGCCGTGCCCCAGGGCTGCTTCCTGGCATCTTTGGTTGATGGAGTGGAGACTTAGGAGGTCTGGGTGGGGGTCCCAGCAGCAAGGTGCCTGCAGCATGCAGAAGAGCACGTGCAGCAAGGATGCCTGTGTGGAGGACAACCTCAAAGTAGCAGCTCAGCTAAGGAAAGCCCGCAGGGGAGGGCCCCAGGACACTCTGAGGGGGGCCCTGTAGATAGAGTCTTTGGAAAATTAGGGGTGCCAGGGAGACATATGCCAGAAAATGGGGTGCATGCCCATTTGGCAAGACTGCTTAGGGCCTTTGCAAGTTTGTGAAGTAGTGAAAGGAGGGTAGAAGAAGGGGGGGCAGCCACCCCGGGTGTTCCTTCCTTCAGTCCCTTTGCTAGGCCCTGCCAGGCACCACCCTGACCCCAGAGGGAATGCCACAATGAGATACCCACATCCCCTGCCCTCAGGAAGCAGCCAGGTACAGAGACGACGAATACCCCGGGTAGGTGTGCTGGGTGAGCAATGGCTGAGGGCTGAGGGCTGTGCTATATGGAGGCCGGAGAAGGCTGTTTAAAGAACTGGTATCAGCTGCCATGAAATAGGATGAGGCATCTTTTTGGGACGTGCAAGGCCTGGGAAATGGCTGTGTACCTCCAGCAGGAGAAAGATGGGATGCTCATGAAGTCCAAGGAGATCTGTGGGAGGGAGAGTAGGTGCGGCTGGAGACGGTGCATGCGAGGCAGCTGGGAAGTGGCCAGGTGATGTGCAAGGACCAGGGTCACCAGAGGCTCCTGGGATGGGGAAGGGTGAGCCATGCTCGCCCCCAGTATGGTTGGGGGTGATGACCCGGCATGTGACATCCTCTGTCCTGGGGGAGGGAGGCAGCCCCAGGACATCCTGTGGAGGTCAGACCTGCACAGAACTCCTTGGCTTCATGGGGACCATATATATTCCTGTTTGAATTCACACCTCACTCGCATCCAGACACAGTCACAGGAGGAGGCCAACGGGGGATAATGGGCCGAGGTGTTTCTTCCAAAGCCATGTGTTGAAGTCCTGACCCCGGTCCCTGGAATGTGACCTTATTTGGAGAGAAGGTCTTTACCGATGTAATCAAGTGCGGGTGGGTCCTAACCCAATATGACTGGGAAACTTGGAGGCAGACAGATGCACAGTGACAGTGTGGCGTGAAGGCGAAGGCAGAGACAGAGGTAATGCATCTGCCAGCCGAGGAGCGCCAGCAACCCCAGGAGCCAGGAGCGGCGCACAGTCCCCCTCACAGATTCCGAGGGAACCGGCCCCGCCCACACCTTGATCTCAGACTTCCAGCCCCCAGAACTTCAAGACGGTCCATTTCACGTGGTTAAGCCTCCCGAGTGAAATGGCGGTGGTGTTATAGCAACACTGAGAAACGACTACCGATGGGAAAGGCTCGAGGTTGATTTTTAAGGAAACTGTTCTTTTGTCACTATTACATTTTTCTTTAAAGAATCTCTGCTACCCAGATACTCAGTGCTGGAAGGCAGGGACTGGCTGAAACCATTTTAGGCAGAGTGTGAGGGTGCCAGCCTTGCAGAATTCCCACGGGCTCTGCCTGCCGCTGCGCCGGCTCCTGCAGTCGCCATGGCGCAGGTGGAAGCTGCAGGAAGGACGGTGCTCACGGCGTCGCCGGTGGGACCAGACATGGCAGGAGCACAGGGCTGTGTTCAGCCGGATTCACCAGGAAGCTGCCTCTGAGCCAGTGGGCGTCTCGTGCGCACAGGACGGCAAGTTTGTTGGTTGGGTGACTAGAAGGAGCTCCCTGGAGAAAGCTGGCTGTTGAATCCGCTCCACCCGCACTCCTCACGGCGGAGCTCGTGGGCTTGGTCCAGGTGTTTATTTGTCTGACTGCTTGTTAAGCAATAGGTCAGATTGTAATGGGAGAGTTTTCAGAAATGTTTTCTTGAAGTCATGTTTTTCCAGAACAGAGACTGTGCAAGAGGAGGAAGCAGCCAGGCTGGGGACTTGCCTGCTTGGGAACAAAAGTGCAACATGTGCCCTTTGGTCCACAGACTTAGCAGGCTGTGCGGATTGGGCCAGATAGACCGCAGCGGAGTCTCGCGGCTCGACCGAACTCCTGCGATTTTAAGACGTAAAAGCTGACACTGAGGCCCTCTGGCAGCAGGGTAAAAGGAGGGTTAAGGTTTGGGCAGACAGGCCAGGAGGAGGAGAGGGCATCCGCCTTCTGCCCCGGCCCCAGAATAAGGGCTTTCCCTAATGTAGGGCCAGGTGGGCCTTCCCGTGTGAGGCGTGATGGAGGCCACCTGAGGCCCATGCCCGCAGACCCCACAGGACCTGGAGGTGCCGTGCTCATCTCCTAGTGCATGTCTTTCGCACGCCTCTGGCCAACGTCTCCCCGGGTTCTGGGCAGGCTCCGCCTCCCTGTCCACATAAACATGCCTTGGTAAATCGAAAGTACTTGTGTGGAGAATGAAGCAAAGCTCAGGGCAGAGGAACAGGCGCATGCCCTGTCCCGGGTGCAGAGTGCTCAGTGCTGGGGAGGCCCGGCTGGCCAGTGTCAGGGGTCTTAGCTGAGTGAAGATGCCCACGGTCGTGCAGGCTCCTGGGGGCAGCGAGAGGGCACATGGGCTGGCCTGAAACCAACCCGCCGAACACACAGCGCGTGGCGGAGGGGCGCTGCTGCCGATGGAGGGTCCTCAGTGCCCACTGTGGGCTCTGCCTCCCTCACCAGGCAGCCAGTTCTGCCCAGCAACCAGGCCACCCTCCATCTGCTGTCTGAATAATGAGTGCCCCTCCCCCCACTGTGCTGGCACAAGCCAACTTTCCTTCTTCTATTCACTGGATTACCCTTTCAGCTGATGGCCCATTGTTCTCTGCTAATGGCCTACAATGTGCCGGCCTGTCCCCTCTCCTCCCCTGCTGGCTGCCAGGGAGGAGGCAGGAATGCTGGCCCGGGGCTCCCCTGTGGCCGCCTCTCCCGGCCTCCCCTGCAGCCTGGCCTCAAGTGTCACAATATTTTATGGGGCGACCTCCTCCCCTCTAGTCAGGTCAACACATGGCTGTCTTCTGTGTCTTCTCAGGGCCCACCTCAGGGCAGCGCCTGGCTGTCCTGTGCCTGTGACAGATGGCCCGGGCCTGAGGTGGGTGCAGGCTGTGCCCGGTTCTCAGTCCGCCCTGGGTTTTTGTCACCCCTGGGAGGAGGGGACAGCAGTGGTGTGTGACTGAGGTGCCCACTGGCTGGATTCACTTTCAGCTCTTTCAGGGTCCAGGGCCAGGCCCCGCAGGGGGAGGAGCCGATGTTGGCCCTGTCCCCTGGCCTTCTTGTTACGCTTGTGCAGCTGAGGGCTAAAAGGGGCAAGAGAGGGAGCAGAGCTCTCACGGGGCAGAGAAGCAGCCTCTCTGGGGCCATGCGAAGGCCCAGCTGTGATGTGCAATCGCCACAAGGAGCAAGGGCATCCGCTAATGTTACCCATGTGGCCATGTCCTCATAGCTGAGCTATAGAGATGCACCTAAAATAGAGGAAGTGTTTTATTTGAGAAGATGTCAAAGCACAGACATCGAGGACCCTGTCTGAGTTGTTGGCATGTTGCTGCGCCCAGCCTTCCAGGGGGGTCTGCAGGACACAGGTCAGGGGCTGTGGCCCGGCCACTGCCTTCTCGATGGCCAAGCACTGACCTCCAAGGTTCCTAAACCATGACATGCAATCTGTGGGCAGCGGTTCCCTCTGTGCATGGGTGAGCACATGTGCATGCCTGCCCCACGGAGGCTGAGCACGCACCTCGGGCGGCTGCCCTTTGTCTGGGCACACGGCTTTCTTCAGAGTTGCTGATCTTCAAAGCAGCAACAAGCCCGGTCAGAGCTGCCTTCGTCCCGGCACGTGGCCCAGTTGAGTATGCAAATGAGTCGGACCTGGCCGGTGTCCTGGGGCACCAGAGCCAGCCGGCCAACACCCCCCCCCCCGCCCCCGAGAGGCCCAGCAGGTGCCTCAGAAGGCAGGTGTGGGGACACCATATGCTCTGGCCAGGGTCGGCTTTCAACTCCCTGCAGGTGAGAGCGGGGGTGAGAGAGGGGGTGAGAGGGGGTGAGAGGGGGGTGAGAGAGGGTGTGGGAGAGGGTGTGGGAGAGGGGTGGGAGAGGGGGTGAGAGGGGGTGAGAGGGGGGGTGGGGAGGGGTGGGAGGGGGGGTGAGAGGGGGGTGGGAGAGGGGTGGGAGAGGGGGGGGAGAGGGGGGGTGGGAGAGGGGTGAGGGGGGGTGAGAGGGGGTGAGAGGGGGTGAGAGGGGGTGAGGGGGGTGAGAGGGGGGGTGAGGAGGGGTGGAGGGGGGGGGGGGGGGGGGAGAGGGGGTGGGAGAGGGGGTGAGAGGGGTGGGTGAGGGGGGGGAGAGGGGGGGGGGAGAGGGGTGGGAGAGGGAGGGGGGGAGGGGGGAGGGGGGGTAAGGGGGGGGAGTGGGGGGGGGTGAGAGGGGGGGAGAGGGGGTGAGAGGGGGTGAGAGGGGGGTGAGAGGGGGGTGAGAGGGGGTGGGGGGGTGAGAGGGAGGTGGGAGAGGGGGGAGAGGGGGGAGAGAGGGGGTGAGAGGGGGGTGAGAGGGGGTGAGAGGGGGTGAGAGAGGGGTGAGAGGGGGGTGAGAGAGGGGGGTGAGAGGGGGTGGAGGGGGTGAGGGGAGGGGGAGGGGGTGGGAGAGGGGGGGAGAGGGGGTGGGAGAGGGGGTGAGAGAGGGGGTGAGAGGGGGGTGAGAGGGGGGGTGAGAGGGGGTGAGAGGGGGTGAGAGGGGGTGGAGGGGGGGTGAGAGGGGGGTGAGAGGGGGTGGAGAGGGGGTGAGAGGGAGGTGGGAGAGGGGTGGGAGAGGGGGTGAGAGGGGGTGAGAGGGGGTGAGAGGGGGTGAGAGGGGGGTGAGAGGGGGGTGAGAGGGGGGTGAGAGGGGGTGAGAGGGGGTGGAGAGGGGTGAGAGGGGCCCGCAGCGCCTTGTGGCTTCGCTTGCTGTGCACTGATAGTGTTTTGTTGGTCACTTCGGTCAGGACAGCCCTGAAATGTGGCCACAGCAGACAGAAGAGGGACAGAAGTTGAAGGAGGGAGCTCAGCCCACTATCAGGAGTCTCCAAACTGGGTAATGCCTTCTAATCCTCTGCACACTGGAGAGCTGTTTGTGGCTGAATGAGGCACGTGCCTTCCAAATGCGCGGCTCATCTCTGCAGAGCCGCACTGGAGGCAAGACCATCCACGGCCGGGCCCCGCCCCCAGAGCCCCCTGGGAGCTTTAAAGACCCCAATACTCAGGCTGCACCCAGAACCAAGGGCTCAGGCCTCTGTCTCTCAGCTCTCCAATGATGTCATGTTGAGAACCCCCTGGCCACATGTGCCACCTGCATTTAAGTTAATGAAATGGGATTTAAAACTAGTTTCTCAGTGGGCAGTGGCTCTGGCGGCAGTGCAGGGAGCGTTTTAGTATCGCAGGAAGTTCCGCCGGACAACGCCCGCTTCCAATGGGCCCGAGGCCCAGGTAGGGGCCCTGGTAGCTCAGGGCACGGAGGTCTCCTGACCCTCACTCCTCGGAGCCTCAGCTGCTGGAGCGCGTTGCCCCAAGCTTTGGCCGCTGCCTCCGGGAACCACGGGTGCCTCGGGCTAGCTTGGTGGGCCTCTGCGCTGCTTCCAGGGCACCCTCGGAACCCTGGCCCCACTCTGACTTACTGCAGCCGCTCCCAGAGAGCAGCCCTGCCGCAGAGCGGCCCGGAGCATGCGAGGGGGGATGGCACACGCCGGGGTCTCTGGAACGAAAGGTCTGGCTCTCAAATGCGCCCGGTGCACTCCGAAGGCTGAGCCACAAGGCGCGGAGCTCTCCTGCGGGCGGCGCTTCACAGCACGTGCTGCCAACTGTTGCAAAGGCAGCCCTGGCCCCCCAGGACGAAGAAAGAGCCGGGACGTGTGCGCATTTCTGAGGCGCGGCCTCCCTCCTGCCCTCATTGTTCTCGTGGCAGCAGGCCTGCGACAGCTGGGTATCACTAACAGCTGCTTTTTCCTGGGGTGAAATTAAAAGATTAGGGGATGTGGGCACGTGCTGGCCTCAGGAGCCCAAACAATGCTTGATTTAGGGTGAAACTTGTCTGGGGACGCTGACAAAAGAGGAGGCCCCGAGCTGGCCAGGGGTCAGGAGGGGGGCTGGCTCTGCGAGAGACAAAGGGCGGAGGAGGGGCGGAGCGGGCTGGGCCGCGACTGAAAGGAGGCCTCGCAGCAGCTGCTCCGGCTCCAGAAATTTGAGCCGGTCTTTTCACAAACACAAACGCAGGAGAAGAATGGGCCATGCTTCGCTGAAATGACTCGTTTGCAAATGAAAGGGAGATTGAGAGCCCTCACATTTTCCAAGTTTTCACCTAAGAGGATGCAAAATGATTAGTGCCCAGAGCACAGGCAGGCCGGAGTGTGCCTGAGCAGATGGGGCGCCGCCAGCGGCCCGCGCCTCTGTTTACATAACAATCGCGGGCGGCAAGGGGTGCCGAAGCCCCAACCCCTAAGTGTCTAGTGAGGACAAGGGCGAGGACTTCCGCGGGGGCAGGTCCAGCGGGCCCACGGGAGGCCTTTGCTGAAGCCCGCGCGGGTGTGCGTGTCTGTGCAGGCTGAGAGCTACGCCCACCTCATAGCCAAACAGCCGCCCATGACTGCCGGGAGGCCCAGCCGCCAAGGGGACACAGGGTGGTCAGTCCCCAGGAGGGATGTCCGACTTCCTGTTGGTTGTTTCCTCTTGGTGACAGGTGTAGCCAGGCTAACTGCTAACCGGGCCCCTGGCCCGTCCTGCATGAGGAGATGCGTTTAACCAAGAGGGTGCACACAGCTAGCCCCACAGGCAGGGGAGGCTTGGCCACGGGCACCACCCAACGAGTGATGCAGCAGGCGCAACCTCTGGGCCTCCTGTAGGCCTCCCGGGTCAAAGGCCCGGACCCTGGGGCTTGCCCTGCTGCCTCCCTTCTGGAATATTTCTGCCAAGAAGGCACAGCGTGGACTCAGCGGGGGAGGCGGGAGGAGCCCACCCAGGGATGTCCGTGCACCTCGGCTGTGGTCACCTGTGAGGTGCTGTTCCTGATGAGGCATTTCCCCCTCCATCACAGTCATTATTACCTCATCCAGCAGAGGCTTCATGACACAAAGGCCAATGTTGAGAGCCTGGGTCCTTAAGTCCCCACCCAGCCCTTGCTCGGGGACCAATGGAGTTTGCCCTGAGAGGACAAGGTGAGAAGGCTCCTGCCCTCAGACACCCGAGAGTGGCAGAAAGACTGGGTGGACTGCCTGGGTCCTGAGGGTGCACGCCCAGGTCTCGCCATCAGCCCCGCTGAGAGTCTGAGGCTCGTGCTGTGCAGAGCAGTGGCCCACCACAAGCCTTCAGGGACCCATTCTTGTCAATTTAAAGGATTTACTAAATGGAGTTCAGTGGTCAAATTCTAATCACTTCTTCCTGCTAGGATTTCTTTGCTATCTTTGCTTTCTGTTCAGAAGGTGCCATTTGCTGGATGTTTCTTCACACTGTCAGATGCCATAGGATTGTTCTCACAACACAGAGTGGAACTCCGGGACCACGCCTGGCTTGCCAACTACGCTGCTCAGCGGGTGGCCCTGAGAGGTGCCTGTGCCGGGCTCTTTGAGGGGCATCTGGAGGAGCTGTAGGGCCTGTCAGCTATTTAGAGAGGGATGCCTCCGAAGGCATCTGCACAGGCCTGCCGGGAACGGCAGCGCGGCTCTGAAACTCCCAATGTGTGCTCTGGCTGCAGGAGGGCAGCTCGCACTGCCGTGAGACGGCAAAATGGGGCAGATGAGGTCCTTTGCCTGGGTCTCTGTCGACCTTACCGTAGGCTGAGCTTAAACAACAAACATTCGCTTCTCGCAGCTCTGTGGGCTTCAAAGTTGAGATCAGGGTGCCACCCGGCCGGTCCTGGGGAGGGGTCTCTTCTTGGTGTGTAGGCAGCCGCCTCCTCACTGTCCTCATGCAGCAGAGAGAGCTCTGGGCTCTGCCTCTTCCTATAAGGACACTAATCTCCTCATGGCCCCACCATCACAACCTCATTTAAGCCCAGTTCCCTCCCAAAGGCCCCGCCTCCAGATTCCTTCCCATGGACCTTCAACCTAGAGAAGCTATCAGCTAGAGAAGAGCTATGTAGCTACTCTTTGGTAAGCCATTTCAATCCTTCCGAGAGGTCAGCCCCCCAGCTCTCAAGGTCATGAGGCACACTGAGCATGGGTCTCTGTGGGTCCCTTTGTCAGGGGCCTCCCTGAAACCCCTCTTGCGGAGACACTGCCCACCCGTGGGAGCGCTGGCAGTTTTAAGGAAAAGGAAGTGCCAGCACAGAAAGCATTTTCCTGCCCTTCATTCTGCCTCCAGCGTGGGGTGGCTTTAGTGATAAGCAGGTGGGGGAGCTAGCCGGGCAGCCCCTCTGCTTTGGTTGGTGGTGGTCCTAGTAGCTCGGCACTGCATCCTTCTCAGGGTTCGGGGGGCCCACAAGGGGCTCAGGACACCAGGGCTGCAGCACGAGGGCCCAGCTACTGGTGACAGCACTGGCCGGAAGGAGGGCTGCTTCGGCCCCTCTAGAGGCAGGTGAGCAGGCTGGCCCAGGCCCGCTGCCCAGGGGTCCAGAGCAACTCAGTGGGGGACCCAGGGCAGAGCACCTGCCTCTCATGCGGCTCTGGCCCGAGGACACACCCTGCTGCTACCTGCCTCCGCACAGTGAAGGCCCCTCAGGTGGACCCCCGCACATCATGTCTGTCTGAATCCGAATTTGCTCTGTGTTAGGATGACTGAGCCTCCTGAAAGCTCAGCAAAAGCTAATGCCCGCCGGCGTGGCTCAGCGGTTGAGCGTCCACCTATGAACCAGGAGGTCATGGTTGGAGTCCAGGTCGGGACATACGTCCTGTTGCGGGCTCGATCCCCAGTGTGGGGCGTGCAGGAGGCAGCGGATCAATGATGCTCTCATCATTGATGTTTCTCTCTCTCTCTCTCTCTCTCTCCCTCTCCCATCCTCTCTGAAGCTAATAAAATATATATCTCTATATTAAAAAAGGTAATAACTGTGGACGCAGTGAGTCCGCGTGCTCAGAATGACAGCAGCAGCCGTAAGTCACAAAGACAGGGCTCAGCAGTGGTCCTTGTTCTGCGATGTTCGCGGGCAGGCAGCCAGCAGGAGGTGGACGGGCTCAGAGTCCTGGAGTTTCAGCCCGGCTCAGCCTCCTTGTCTGAGAGTTGGGGACAGGGGCAGCCCCCACTCTGCTGGGGCCAGGAACCAGGCATGGCCTCCACAGGCCCACGCCGCGTGTCCCTGCTGAGTGTGAGGAAAGACCAGCAGGAATGAACATGCTCAGAAATATTCATCACCACACACCAGACACGTGTGGCCCACATGTGGTGAAGCCTGGGCAGGGACCCGGCAGAGAAGCCAATAGGCCAAAGCCAAGAGAGGTGTCCTGTCGCCCCTCCTCCCCCACCTCCACTCTCCCCGCCCCTTCCCTTCCTCTCCACGCCCCCTCCGCCACCCCGCCCGCCGGCCCGCAGGCCCTGGACCAGGGCAGCCAGCGCTGGTGGCTCTCGCTCACGCCAAGTCTCCTGTGTTCTCCGACCGACCTTCCCTCCCCACCCCAGAGGTCTTAGCGTTGGTTTGCAGACCTATGAGCAAGTGTTATCCCTCAGAGGTGGCACCTGGAGACGGAAATGCCCGGGAGGGGCAGAAAGGTCGCCTCCGCCTCAGCGTGGTTCCTGCATGTTACTGCCGACTCGGGTTCGGAGCTGGACAAGCTTTGGTCTTGCTCTGGGCCTCATGCTCTGGACGCTGGGCGCTGTGTGCGCAGCAGGCTGGCTCTGTGGGAGGGAGGGCTGCCTGCTGCGGGGGGGCCTCCGCTGTCCCCGCGATGGGCCTCGGGGCCCGGAGAGTCCTATGGAGGTCCGGGGCAGATGGAGGCTGGAGCAGAGGCCTTGGCACCCCCAAAGAGGGCATGACCCCTGGCAGCCTGCACCCAGGCTCTTGAGGAAGTGTGGGCATCTCTGCAGCGCCCTCCCCGAGGCCCATGCAAACCCACTCATTCTCTGTAACCACGCAGTGTTGTGTCCTCACAGACGGTGTGACCTCTGAAGGTATTATTTCCAGCCGCTTTGGCAAAAGGCATGGGTTTAGAGTTGGAGCTTAGGCCAGAGGTTAATTATACTCCAGTTTCCCGCTGTTCCAGGAAAGCCGGAGCTCGATGGGCTCCTGGCAGAGGAGGGCACAGTGCCCACACCCTCCGCTTCTCTCTGCGCAGAGGTTGCAGCCAGCAGCTGGCAGGTGCTTGGTCTGAGGGGAGGGGCTGCGGGGCTGGGAGAGGTCGGGCTGGGACAGGCCTCTCTAATTGCCCAACTCTGCCTCTCCGTGGGGGCACGCTGTGATGGGCAGCGATGCTTGGGGGAGCGGGACATGAAACCTGCCTGTGGCGTGCTTGCCGCCTTCCCACTGCGCTGGGCCAGCAGACTTGTGCAGGCCACAGAGAGGCTGTGGTGGCTTTAAGATGAGCCCCTCTGTTTTGCAGCACCCCTCCCATCGAGGGGGCCTCTGTCCACCTCCTCCCCTGGCCCTGAACCCTGGCCCCCTTCGGGCCCTTGCTTGCTGGAGCCCTGAGCCACCACACAGGAAGTCCCTCTATCTAATCGAGCTGCCCTGGCGGGAGGAAGTGCAAACGAGGCGTTGGTGTGAGCGCGGGAGAGAGGCCTGAGCGCGTGAAGGCCCGCCGGCCTCCGCTGTCTACTGCCTGGAGACAGCCGCGAAGGCCCGTGCCAGAGCCACCCAGCTGACCCTGCCCGGCACCGTGAGAAATCGGAAAGGGGCTGGTAGATCTAGGACACTAAGTTTAGGGGTGCAATAGAGAGCAGAACCCCGGTGGTCCCTACCAGGACCCTTTCTGCTCCAGATCCAGAGACCCAAGCTTCCCTGGTGGCAGGGACACCTCGACGAGGTGCCCATAGCCCCTCCCCTGCCGCCAGCTCGCGGCGCTCCACAGGCTGTGATGGGCCCGGACGCCAGGCCTCTTGGCCCATTTACGTTTCATCTCTCCCCTGCGTTCAGACGGCTGCAGGTGCTTGGCAGCACACACAGGAAGTTAAAGTAAAGCCAAGGAAGTTGGGCAACGTCAGTCCTAAAGCTGGGGAAGGAGCCTGAGATAAAGTGGAGGCTGGAACTGAGTTAACATTTAACTCTGATTTCCTGGACGCTGAGGGTTTTCTAAAAGCGCCAGTTCTTGGAAAAAAAAAAAAAAAGTGCAGAGAGCTCCTCAGGACACTTCTGTCCAGGAGAGCCGGTGTTTGAACACGGCCAGGAAAGGACGAGCACTCAACGTCCCGAAGCAGAACCGTTTGTCTCAGGAGAAAAGGCTTCTTCTCGTGGACGTGGTTGGTGTCCTTGCCTAACAAAGTCTTGGGCAAGATGGCCAGCCCTGCACGGGCAGCGCCGCCGTCGGCAGCTGGACGGGGCCCAGCAAGCTGGGAGACGGATCCCGGGGTCGGCAGCTGGACGGGGCCCAGCAAGCTGGGAGACGGATCCCGGGGTCGGCAGCTGGACGGGGCCCAGCAAGCTGGGAGACGGATGGGGCAGGGCCCGCGGGCCTGGCTGTGCTTTCGCAGGGACAGGGTGGCGCCCGGAGCAGGTGGGGGCCCACCTCTGAGTTGTTGATTGACACCAGATCCTCGTGCTCCCGACGGAGTGAAGTGCTCACATGCTGCGCTCGATCCTGTCAGGGCTTCGGCTCAGGCCCCACGTGGGGTGGAGGGAGGGGTCCTGGGTGCGCTCAGCGGCTTCTCCCTCTGTAGGTCTGGGTGGCTGACCTCTTCAGAGCATGAGATCATCGTGAAGTGGTTCCGTGGGAAACAGCCCGGCCTGGGGCTCTCCAGGGACCACGGAGTTGTGGCCCCGGGGACAGCGTGGGTTGCTCTGTCCTGCAGGGGCTGGGCCGGGCCTCCCTTCTCCAGCACCCAGGGCGGCTCTGGTCTCCACCACAGCCTTAGGCTCCATTTCTGCAGAAGGCAGGCATGCGGCAGATGCTTTCATGCATTATTTCCCTGTACCCCAAATAAACCTGTCGTGCGACCTGACCTGGGGATCTCATATGGAGTTAAACATCTGCCTCGGTGGCTTCCTTCCTCCCCCATGCCTGCCCACACCCACGGAGAGAAAGTGGGGGGCACACGCGGTCTCCTGGACACTGGGCCTCCGTGAGGGCTTTGTGTGTCTCCGATCAGACCCATGCCCTGTCCCTTGTGGTGCCAGGGGTCTGGCGTCCGGGGTCTGGTCCTACACCTTGCACCTCCAGCGTTTTCAGTGGGGTCTGGCCAACTGGGCAGCACATTGGACCTGGCATGGGGGCTGGGGCCAGTGTGCACAGGAACGTGGTTCCCTGTGGGCCTCTGATGGCTTGGTCCTGCATGAAACACGTGAACTCAGCTGCCAAACCCTGGGGCGGGGCGGGGCAGGGCAGGGCAGGCGCTTACTGCCTGGGGGCTGCCGGACGCCTGCTGGGGCTCCAGCTCTGACCTGCAGGGAGGAGGCCGCTGGGGGTCCCCCACACCACCCTTGGCATCACTGCTTTCTGATGGGTGTAAACACATGGCTTCTTTCTGCTCCTAATACCCTGTGATCCCTTTAACTCACACCAGGCTGGCTCTTCGCAGGGGCTTCCAGAACACGCAGCCGGATGCCTGCTGCCCCCTTGCCACCGGGCGGGGGCTGCCCCCTTCTCCCCAGGAAAGGCCGGACCAGGCCCCGCTGGGACACACCTGCGCGGGAGGACCGGGTTGTTCTGTGTCTGGCCTGTGCTCTGTGGGGACGGATTCACGTTTGGAATCCTAATGGTGCCTCCTCTGAGGGCTTCTGGGCACAGGGTCCCTGCGGGGAGCCCTGCGCCTCCCACCTGCCACCTCGGGGTTCCGGGCACCGCTGCCTCTGTGGAGGGGCCTCCACGCTCTAGAGCCGGGAGCCGGGCGCTGGGTCTGTGATTCTGGTTGGGACATCAAGAGCGATGCCCCAGGCGCTGTCCCTCATGCCTGTCCCCCAGGGCCACAACAGCGTCCCTTTCTGGGGATGCCGCTGTGAGCCAACCACCATGTTTCCTTGGGCCCCATTCTCACTTGGAAGCCGAGGTCACAGGCACAGAGAACCTGGCACCCTCACTCTTACCGCAAAGACATGTTTGGGGTGCGCCCCGGGCCCTCGAGGAGGGACTTGGAAGGTGGCCACAGGCAGCTCTCAGCTGTCCCAACCACAGCGTCACGCCTGCTGCCGCCACCACCGTGCCCATTCTGGATGTGACATGTGGTAGAGGCAGGGCGCAGGCCGCCAGGGCTGGCTGCGGGCTGCTCCGGGAGCCAACCCGCCAGCTCCTCGGTGTGTGACTGGGCGGAGGAGCTGAGTGCGCTGGCAGGACCTTAGTGCCAGCTACGTACTTCCCAGCGTCACTGAGAAGGGCCTTGGGGGCAAAGGCAGGGCAGTGGCAGGAGCCGCGATGTCCTCGGAAGGAGGACCCTCTGCAGTGACAGTCCTGTGTGCAGGGCCAGGCCCGCAGAGCTCCGGGAGGAGCTCGCCTCTCCCGCCGGGTCTCCCAGCACACCCCAAGCTCCCGGGCCAGGCCGCAGAGGATCCTGAGTGACAAGCCTGGGGAAGAGGTGCGGGAGGAAGAGCCCAGTGGAGGAGGAGCTGCGACTCCAGCCTGGAGCACCCCGAGACGCAGCAGGCCAACGCCACAAAGGAAAGGAAAACCAGGCGACTACGAGCAGCAGCACAGTGGG